>OZ010668.1:68046461-69368655 GCA_963932185.1 Troglohyphantes excavatus | reverse complement strand
GCAACGTTGATGCTCATTATTGGACGACCTTGTGTTGCCAAATCACGTAACGAAATACAGCGTTTTCGATCACTGCGTGAACGAATTATATATAAAGAAGATTAATATACAATTTCTCTGATTTTCTTCAGGTAACAATTTTTACTCTCGAATTTGACGCCCTTCTTAAAGCGTCCCAAGCGGCCACTTGGGCCTAAGGCATCCCTGCCTATGCCATTCATTTGTTATCTCGTGTTACCAAATTATATATAAGAGTTAATCCTTATATAAGAGTTGTTTCTAAAAATCTAGTAATAATTTCAAATTTGGTTACAGTTTACTTGTCTCTAATTGCGAAGATTCACTTGTATTAAGAAGAATGGAATGAATATTATGTTGTGATATTCTAATTTGTAGTACTCTTATTGCATTTTAATGAATAAAAATGTTTTCTAAAATAAAAATTATCTAAATCTCCTTTAACAGCTTTCGTTTCTTTTTCGTATATGTGCAATGTGCATATCGATGGCTAAAAGCACAATATCAAAATGTAAATGAGGGGTCTAGCTCTTTCCTCCTGCACTTACATTGTACATCTCTTACAAATAATAATTTTGTGGTGCAGGTTTAAAGTTCGGACTAAGTATGAAAAAAGCCAAGTTCGAAACGTTCTTTTTGCGTTTTCTGAAAGTTTACAAAAAGGGGCATACAGTGATTGTGCTTTTAGTCATCGATGTATCTATAAACCAAGTTATACAGTAAGATTTTCACATTTATTACACTAAACTTTTTGACATTGAAAACCTGATAGCTCAATTTCATGTTAATACATGTATTTTAACACCAGAGTTTACTTAACTGCATATTCAGGCCATTTCCAAAATCGTCGATTGAAAAGTAAATACAGTAAAGGTAAAACGATTTAATTATTCTGACACATCCCTTATCATTTGTCAGATATTATTCTCTTTTAAAATCTCCTCAAAAAATTTAGCTCATCTGACCATGGTTCAAAAATACGAGGCAGTGTTCCCGGGTCCTTCCTTTGAGATAAACCTAGAACCGTCGCCAATAGCACATACTGCGTAGTTTGCGACGTTATTTAATCAACTAACCTCAAAAGATTTTTGTTTGATAGACAATACAACGAGCAGCTGCAATTACATAACAACATTAATAAGAAAGTAAGATTGGGGATATAGGAATCTAATAATATATATTTTAATTTTGTATATAATTAGGGGGCTCCGCCCCCTGCTCCGCCAACCCCAGGAAGATTGCTACGCAATCCTCTTTAGTTTGCTTCGCAAACCAATACCCGCTTCATACACTGTAGACAATGACAATGCGTCCTAACAATAATTTTTAGTTATATAAATTATTACTGGCAGTGCCGTCACACAAATTTATTTTTTGGGATGTTGAGACAAGAAATTTCCCAACTTAACGATCCGAAATTCCGAACTTGAACGACTCAAAATTCTCAACTTAAGGACGTCGGGTACCAGTTCAAGTGTTGTCCTCGGTATCTGACCATTGTTAAAAATATGAGGCATCTTTCCAGGGCCTTTTCTTTGAGAAAGGCCTCGAACCAAAGCGTCCTTGATGTAGTAAGTAAATACGTACCAATAACCAATCAAGGGCGTTTGCTCGAACCAACGCCAGTAGTTCAATGTGCAGCTCTAGTGCGACGTTATTCAACCAAACCACACTTAACGATTCGAAATTCACAACGCAACAGTGCTAAAAAAATTCCCAGTTCCAACTTATAGACATTTGTCAGCTTTTTTGTATGTAATATTAAACAGTTCTCTCGAAAGTATTGATTTGTTGCACGCATGTTCCAATGCAGTGTTCCGTTTTGAGGTCTAATTTAAGTTTCATCTTAATATAAGTTGGACAATTTCTAGTCTTCCGTTGCTTTCATTTGATAATAATATTAATTTTCCTAAGGCATAAATTTTCCCGACTCAGGGATTTTTAAAACTCGAAATTCCCAACTTTTAAGGTTTCAAGTTTACTGGGGGGAAGGGGGATTTAAAAATTTATAACTACAAAACTAAATCAAATTTTCACAAACGCTCTGGATCATTTGTAGCCAATAGTTTAATCTATATCCCTAATTTTTTATTTATTTTTTGGTCGAAAATTGGAAGACAAGTTTCCAAAAATGTATGAATTGTTTTCGAAATTTTCTGAAATTATGACTTTAACATAAAATAACGTCTAATATATTGATTGTATTGAAAAACAAATATAATCACCTTATTTCTCAAATATTTTTTAATAAACTGGCATAATTTCATAATTTAAGGACATTTACTTTTTGAGATGCAAGCGGAACAATGTGATAAAAAGTCGCAAATTAAAATTTGCTCGAAATATGCAACATTTTTTCCCTTCTTCGCATTTTTTATACCTATCTTAATTGACCATATCTAATTTAATTGTAAAGATAGAAATTTAATCTTTATAACATCGGAAAGATGAAGTTTTAACAAATATTAATATATTTTGTTGAATAAGAAAATATGTAGATTTAAATTACTTATAGCAATTTAGAAATCACGTTTCAAAAATGAGGGTAAAAAAACTTCAAAAAGTGGAGCGTGTTTAAATGTTTAAAAAAATTATAAATCCAAAACTAATTCGAATTTTAAAAAATGCTTACGTGGATTTCCAGTTTAAACCTATTTCTACACTCCCTAAAAATATTGGATCTTTCCTCTTAATAGTGTTTCAGAAACTCGACGAACAAAATTACTTGTAAGCGAAATTTTATCAACGGCGAATTTAATATTAAATAACTTATAAACTAATAACAGTAGTAGTGAAACAAAAATATATTCTTCGTATTTATCAAACATTTCTTAACAAATTCACTTAATTTCGTAATTTTAGGACTTTTACATTTTGAGATACGATCTGAATAACATTGAAAGAACTGAAAATCTCCACTAGGGCTTACTTGTCTCTCTATTTTAAAAAAAAGTAAGCCCTAGGGGGAAAAAGTCGGCCCTAGGGGGAATTTTCAGTTCTTTCAATGTTATTCAGATCGTATCTCAAAATGTTAAAGTCCTAAAATTACGAAATTAAGTGAATTTGTTAAGAAATGTTTGATAAATAAGAAGAATATATTTTTGTTTCAATACTGTTATTAGTTTATAAGTTATTTAATATTAAAGTCGTCGTTGATAAAATTTCGCTTACAAGTAATTTTGTCCGTCAAGTTTCTGAAACACTATTAAGAGGAGAGATCCAATTTTTTTAGGGAGTGTACAAATAGGTTTGAACTGGAAATCCAAGTAAGCATTTTTTAAAATTCGAATTAGTTTTGGATTTATAAATTTTTTAAACCTTTGAACACGCTCCACTTTTTGAAGTTTTTTCGCCCTCATTTTTGAAACGTGATTTCTAAATTGCTATAAGTCATTTAAAATTACATATTTTCTTATTAAAAAAAAATATATTAATGTTCGTTAAAACTTCATCTTTCCGATGTTATAAAGATTATAGTTCTATCTTTACAATTAAATTAGATGTGGTCAATTAAGTTAGGTATAAAAAATAGTGAAGAAAGGAAAAATGTCGGACATTTCGAGAAAATTTTAATTTGCGAATTTTTGTCTCATTGTTCCGCTTGCATCCTAAAAAGTAAATGTCCTAAAATTATGAAATTATGCCAGTTTATTAAGAAATGTTTGGGTAATAAGATGAATATTTTTGTTTTTCAATACGATCAGTATATTAGACGTTATTTTATGTTAAATTCATGATTTTAGAACATTTTGAAAATAATTCATACATTTTTGTATACTTGTCTTCCAATTTTCAACAAAAAAATAAATAAAAAATTAGGGGTATAGATTAAACTATTGGCTACAAATGATCCAGAGCGTTTGTCAAATTTCGATTTAGTTTTGTAGTTATAAATTTTTAAATAATTGACGAAATGTCTGAAATAATCGTCAATTTTACGCGTGAAATTTTAAGTGATAAATTAAAACTGCTCTAAGTAGTTCAAAAGTATACTTTTTCCCGTTAAAAAAATATAGTTATATTCGTAAAATCTTCCTTTCTTGAATGGTATCAATACTGAAATTCTATCTTAAAAAATGAATTAGATGTAACTATTTATGTGAAGTACTATAATTATTATTAAAAGATATTTCGGAGCAAAATGCCAACGTTGGCAAAATGCCAACATGTATGTAAATCTAAATCTTGTAGCTTATTATATATTTTAACGGGAAATTATTATTAACGCCAATTCTCAATAATCTTACTTTATATAAATAAAAGTTGGCGAATTATTTAAGATTGGCGAGTTTATGTACTACATCAAGTACGCTTTGGTTCGAGGCCTTTCTTGAAGAATAGACCCGGGAACGATGTCTCATATTTTTAACAATTGTCAGATAACGAGGACAACACTAGAGTTGGTACCTGACGTCCTTAAGTTGGGAATTTTGAATCGTTCACTTTCGGAATTTCGGATCGTTAAGTTGGGAAATTTCTTGTCTCAACATCCCAAAAATAAATTTGTGTGACGGCACTGCCAGCAATAATTTATATAACTAAAAAAAGTATTGTTGTTAGGACACATTGTCATTGTCTACAGTGTATGAAGCCGGTATTGTTTGCGAAGCAAACTATAGAGGATTGCGTAGCAATCCTCCGGGGGTTGGTGAAGCGTTAGCGGAGCAGGGGGCGGAGCCCCCTAGTTTTTAAAATAGAGAGATACTTTGGTATTTTGTTAAGCTTTTTAAAAGAAAGCGTAGGTCTACTTTTTCCCTTTGTACAACTAAAAAAAACCTGAATATGAATTTTGTATAAATAATTTGAATATATGTATAATAACTCAATATGTTTTGTAAAATAACAAAACAAGGGCGTAGGTAAGGTAGGGTCCCCCCCCCCCCCCCCCCTCTCTCTACATTAGTTTTTGAACCCTCTACATTAGTTTTTGAATTGCTCCGCCACCGTTAAAAAATTTCAGAAGGAGAGGGAGTTCCCGCAAATATCAACTAGAGAGTAGAGATAATTATAAAAAAATTCGTCACTAGAATTTGACTGGCTCCTGACAAAAGAATGGACTTCCAGTGCACAGTGGACAAAGGCGTTCAGCTAGTAATCAGAAGATTGCTAGCAGTGGCGGCTCGTCCACTACAGCAAGTACAGCCGGGCTGCACCTAAATTCGGTATTTTAAAACTAAAATCAGATATTTTATTAATTTTCTGAAATGAAGATTAGAATTAAAAATGAAATTTCTACGGTAGTAAACAAAATATCCGATAAATAGCAAGCCTGTTACCGTAATGTACAATTCAGGAGCGGAAAAAACTCCATTCAATCAAAACTGCAGCCAAAAAGCGAAATTCGAAATCGGCTGCATCGTTGCCATGGCAACCTCAACGTAGTATGGAGATTCCTCCCCATGCTAATGCACTGCATTTGTGAGAAAGTACAGCCGAAATGAATTTTTTTGTTTCAGCTGCACGAGATTCGATATGCTGATTGGCTCGTCCGTGAAACGCTGGGATGGGTGGGTGAAACGATAACTTACGAGAATATCTCCAAACGGAAATGGTTTTCGTGATAAATTTATTGTGTGCTGTTGTTTCAGGACATGGTCCTGCTGTTGTTTTGTTATTTAACTTAATATTAAAATTGACCGATTCGCATGTTTAAAAGAAAGGAGGATTGCTTTAATTTAAAAAAAAACACAAGTAAGTGTTTTCTATTTTATTCGCATGTTATAATTTCGTAAAAAAATGAAAGGAAACTTTGATTTGAATAGTAAATAATAAAGAATCTCCGTTCATGTACGGGTTGTGGAAAATAAGGCGGAATGGGGGGGCCGCGGGGGGGGGGGGGGGGGGGGGGGCGGGGATTCACATGATTTCGGCTGCGCTAACATTTTCGACCACGGGCCGCCACTGATTGCTAGTTCGTATCCGTGCGATGGACTTGAAAAAGAAAAGCAAAAAAAATATACATAACAGTCGAATTGATAACTTCTCTTCTTGGCCCGCGATTTGGCGGTTTTAATTTTAAGTTTCAGGCGGTTTTATTTTAAAGTTTTGGTTGGCGCGCTATGCAGTCGGTTAAAAAAGTAGATCTTGCGATCGGAGGATCGCCAGCTTTGCTACAAAAATACTAGAAAGTCGTCCAGAACATCTAACAAATTATACTGGTGTGTATACGTGACTGGTGCACGATAAATCTGATCGGAGTCCAATATCCTGACGCCTAATGAGGTTGCGTCGGGTGCCATCTGAGGTGTAATCCTCGTCATCTGACCATGGTTAAAGACGTCTATTGAAGGCGTTGGGTGCCAGTTCAGGTGTTTCCTCGTCATCTGACCATGGTTCTAAAATAACGAGGTGCATGTATGAATGTGTGTATGAATGTGTGTGTGAATGTGTATGTGTTCCCGGGTCTTTCCTTCGAGATTGACCACGAACCGTCGCCAATAGCCCACTGTGCAGCTCTAGTGCGACGTTAATTAACGAAACCAAACCAAAACAAACGACCATGGTTAAAAATACAAAGCATCGTTCCCGGGTCTATCCTTCAATATAGGCACCGAAACGTCGCCAATAGCCCACTGTGAAGCTGTAGTGCGACGTTATTCAACCAAACCGAAACCGTTATGGCCAACCAGAGACTTGCATTGGGATTGTATACAAAATTATTCTTGAATTATGTCAGATATTGGTATGTACAGAGAGTGGGATACCGACTCATGTGCTGTTTTTATAATCTGACAGTGCTTCAAAATTTCGGCACAACATTTCTAATTCTTAGATAGTTTCTAAATCGACGCATATAAACTCCGTATATGTAGAACTTGTGAACCTGTATTCCTTTGAACCGATCGGACTTCGCGATGCGAAAGAATGCAATTATGTAATCAAAGGGTGCGAGTTTTAATTTTATCTCGGGAGAACATCCTAATTTTAATCGGAAGGTTGCGATTTCGAGTCTTCATCACCAAACATTCGTATGTAACGGCAGGTCTAAGTTAAAATTCTCCTGGCTCAAATGTCTTCATATTGTAAAGTTTAAAAAGTGGAATTCTAGTTTAAATATTGTTCTCGTCACTTGACCATGATTCAAAATTACAAAGCAGATGTTCTAAATTGTTTCCTTTGGTATATATTCCAAACCATCGCATATCGTCATCTGACCATGGTTCTAAAATAACGAGGTGCAGGTATGAATGTGTGTGTGAATGTGTATGTGTTCCCGGATCTTCCCTTCGAGATAAACCCCGAACCGTCGCTAATAGCCCACTGTGCAGCTCTAGTGCGACGTTATTTAACCAAACCAAACCAAACCAAACCATCGCCAATTGCTCATTAGATAGCTGTATTATGACGTTTCTTAAACCAGTTAACTGGCGCTATCGTACAAGTCCCAAATTCAAGCACAAATCAATATTGCACATTACGTAACTGCAACTGATTTTGAAATGTGACTAATATCTTTGGTTTTAAAGAGAAGACGGAAATTTGTAAATAAATACACGACTATGACAAAAATTATAAGAACATTGAATTATTATAATTTTCTTAATATTGAATTTAATAGTTTAGACTGAATAAGAATGAAACCTTCAAAACATACAATATGATTTCAACCATGGAGGGAAATGAAGGGGTGTCATTGTTGAAACATGTTATACATGATAAATATTTTATTACAGTGTTTGGTTTTGTCGTATTTCTGTCAGTACTATTTATTATCTTAGTCGAGTAAGAACTCTTTAGTAATTTATTGCAAATTCTAGTAGTGCTTTTTCCGTTCGTTTGGAAGGTTTCGGATTTTTATGTGTGGTTTTGTTTTCAGTACCTTGAGCGGCCTGGCTGTCTTCTCTAGTTTTCTTGCGGGATGCATGGGAACACATTTCTTAATAAGGTAAAAAGTTTTAAATTTACAATGGATTTTTAATTTTATTTAATAAAATTTCAGTACATGTTTTTTTTTCCCTTTCATAATTCTCCCTATATGTGTTTCATCCTAGCATGGCGAAATAAAATTAAAGTGTATGGGGATAGACTGCATACAATTATTTTATGATCGTCAACTTAACTGATAAAACGTGTATGGTTACCAAGTCTTAAGCGTGCATGCACATATTGTGCATTAATCGAACAGACTTGTACCTCGATTTATTCAACCGGGCAACATTGATCTCCGCCCTACCACTACTAAAGATGAAATATGATACCCACTTTGAGCATTCGATTATGGTGCTTACTGACAATCCTCCGAGTAGTCAGTTATGTCAAAAGTCATTGGAAACATTTTCTACGAGTCCATGATTCTTCCTAACTTCAGTCAGGGACAAGTCTTCGCCAGCTTTCATACATCAATCAATGCCTCGCATTTGCCTTGAACCTCGAACTTTCAAAAATATTTACTATTAAGATACATTACAGTGAAATCAACACGACACATAAACAACCACATGGAACAATTTTAAAACAAGCATGTGCGACTTGTTTGATGCAAAGTTTGCATTTAAAACATTCATTGAAACTGTTTTGATTTTTTTACTGTATTTAATGATATAAAAATAAGTTTGTCAAATTTTCTTTTAAACGTAAGTGAAACAGGTATTTCTGAAAACAAATAAAGTATTATTCCATATAAGTCCTTTTAAGAACATTTAAACACAAACATTCAAAGTATTTCCATCAAATGAGAAACTTGCTTTACTCTAGATATAATCTGGAATTTAACTAAATAGGGCAAATTTAAACTTAAACATTATTAATAATCATTGTCTTTTCTAATTAATATTCATCAATAGCTTACTAATGATGAATATCAATTAGATCAATAGCCTACTGTGCAGCTCTAGTGCGATATTAATTCGATCAATCTAATTGATGTTATGTTTATAGGAAAAGAGATCGTTTACCAAATTTCATATCCACATTCAAGCGTCAAAAAAAGGTAATATTCTTTCTCATCTATTTACTTTCTTGTACGTTTTTTAAAGACATGCAGCAGTACAGCTAGCCCATGCAATATACACTTTTCTACTGCTACTTGCAGTTGTAAAAATTAACATTAGAATCTTTCAGACATTAAGTCACAAAACAAAAAGAATAATTGAATTGTTTATTTAAAAAATCGGCTATGTGTAATGTTTACTCAGCGTCTGTTAACCTTTTTCCGAAATAAACGATTCAATTATTGCTGGATTAAGACACTTTACTTAAAATTTATGATATGTATTTAAACTATTTAACCGTGTATTATAAAGACATTCTTCAAATTATTTTAGTGTTCTTTTTTAGATCATTTGTCAAGATTTTTTAAAAAATTTGATTTATTTTTTAGAGAAAAAAGTTAAGAAAATTTGGGTTTTATTCATATCTCAAAATGATTGCTGTTTTTCGACCATTTGCTTCATACTAAGTGAACAATTTTGAAAAATAAAACCAATTTAATGTTTATAAAGTGATGCATTGTATATTATCAAAACATGAAGTGTTAAAAAACATTAATGTACATTTTTGTAATTCTATTTTTCAATGAATGCATTAATGTTCGAAAACATAATACAATATACTTGTTCTCCAATTCAATTTACAGTTAGTAATTAAAAATAATCAATGTCCTGTTATCAGTTGTAGCTGTCATCTTATTAGCCGATTATGTCGATTATTCCGTGTAAATTTAGAAATTCTGCTTAGGTAGGAAGGGTCTATATTTCAAAGGATTAATTAAAATAAATGTTCGAGACAATTTATATTTTGAACATGACCAATTTTCATAAAGGAAGAGTTTATTCAGAAAGTCTAAATTACATTTTACAAATACTAACTGTAAATGTTAATTAAGCACAAAACACTTTTAGCATTAGCATTTTTTGAACACTTTCTTGGTTTAGTACCAGGATTGGAATTTCTTGCATATCCTGCATACTCAATTTTTTTTAGAAAAACTTGTATATGTGCAAATATTTTTGTATGAAAATTTTCCACACAAAACCACATTATATCTAAAATTATTACACCTTACAAAACTGCAAAAGAAATTACAATTATTGCTTCCAGTAGATGCAAGATTTTACATAATATATTAGCAGCCAGATATACAATACATGAGCTCTTGAAAGAAATTCCTTCAGTGTTTTTGTACTGTTTTAATTGTCAATGTTTGAGACAATATTGTTTCACTTAATATTTTTTATTAAAAAAAATTGCATTACTTTATTAATGTAAGTTTCTCTTCTCAACTTTGCATTGTATATAAGTGCTATAAACCTAATTTGGTATACTCTTTCACCTAACTCACCTATTTTCATTTAAAAAAGGATTATGTGGGTTCAAAATTGCGCACAGTGTGTTCAAGATGCGGCATCATTGAGTGTAAACGTCATCGGCCAGAGCTGAATGTTTACACTGCTAAACCATGGATGAATTTAAAAGTGCCAAAAGAAGTTGACCAGGCATTTGAAGAGGTAGGGGGTTTTATTGTTATTTCGATGCACTCTTACAATATTTGTAAAGTATTTGTTTGACCCCATGTTACTGTGGAATCTAAGGCATATTACATTAAAAATAAATAAATTAAGTGGCCCCTGTTAGGATTTGAACTTGCGACCTACTGTTCTGAAGTCTTGCATGCTACTGACTGAGCTGTTAAGGATCTTAGAAATTTTTATGCAAGGGTCATTCCATGTCAAATCAACACAGTCATTTTCCTCACCATCTCCAATTTTTTTGAAATTTGGTGAACTTGTTATACTTACTAAGAATGTAAAAAATGCAAAATTTTAACCTCCTCGGCCTATTAGTTTTTTAGTTATTTGCATTTCAAAATGGCTAAAAACATAAATCTGCCCTCCGATGGCTGCATTTAAATTACCATAACTCCTGTTCTAATTAACATATAGAAATAAAATTGGTATCGTTTTAAAGCTCTGTAAATGACTTTTAAAATGATATGAAACATATGCAGGTTTGGTGAAAAACATTTCAAGGTCATATTATTTGACCTTTGACCTTGAATTTCCTAAAAACGATTTTCTTAATTTTCACTTTATTTTTTCCCTGAATACTACAACATTTGAACTACATGTATTCCAATTTTCAGAGTGGGACAACAATGGGATCATCCACTAAAAAAAAATTTCAAAAATTAGCCATTTTGAAATGCAAATAACTAAAAAACTAAAAGGCAGAGGAGGTTAAAATTTTGCATTTTTTATATTATTAGTAGGTATAACATGTTCACCAAATTTCATAAAAATCGGAGATGGTGGGGAAAAAAAATGCCATTTCTTGTGTTGATTTGACATGGAATGACCCGCAATATTTCTAAAATGTTAAAATCATTTAAAAATCTAAACGGAATTTTACAAATCCACACCTCTAGTGCACACCTGAAGGATAAATAGTGCTTATATATATATTTTCAACATTTCATACGATGAGGAAGTATGTGTTTTACGATCCACAGATAGGCACTTTTATTATTATAAATGTAATTAAATTTATCTTTAATGTTATAACTTTAAACTAATTATATATTTTAATTTTATAATATGCTTAACCATATTTGCTTTCATGAATGGGGCCGTGTACAATGCCCTGGCTAAGGACGGGAGGGCAGACCGGCGGAGGAGGCCTGCCCCCCCTCCAATGTTTGTAAATTCCTGCAAACTTGGCAAAATCAGAAACGTAGTTGGCAAATTTGTGAAACATTGTGCTTTTTTTTAATGAAGCTAAGAAGTTTCAATTAAAAAAATAAGCCAGATGTTTACCAACCAAATTTACCAACATTCTTATGGACAGCGTAGGCATGAAAAATGTTGGGGAAATAAAACTGCAAAATTTTAATATATTTTACTACAGGTTGGATTGGCAATTTTCCCATCTAAAACTAATTTTTCTCATCCAAGCAGGAAAAAACATGTAAATTCTCCCCTTCCTCATAAGCCCTAGCAATGAACCTGGGTGTGTATAAAAAATTTTAAAAAATAATTTTGAATAAAACTTTAATCTACTTTTAAACAGTAACAATTGAAACAAGAATTTTTCTTTTAAATTACTGCTGATAAAAAAAAAACTTTTAATTTTCTTTCTTTTTGTACGTGGACTAGATCAATAGTTTTTTCGGCTTTTTAGGGCCTACAGACTAACTGTTATTTACTGTAATACACTGTTATTTACTCTACATCTCTATATTAAATTTTGTAAACTGAATTAACTAACATTACTATCATTTTACTGACATATAAGTGTTAACATGTTTTTCATATTCATACTTTAATACTATATATAATGTAACAAATCTTTTAATATCAAAATGTGTTATAATTTGATATAAATTTTTTTTTTGCTTTTAATAAAAAAAATTTTAGTTGGTGATTTTTAAATATTTAACCAAAATAAGAAAGAACATGCTACTAAAATCGTTTAACAATCTGCAATGAAAATACTATTTTTTATTTAAATTTGTGATAACAGCAAATTTTTATTATTTTAGATTTTGAACCTTGTAATTGAAAAACATATATACACGTGGTATAGGTAAATATTACTTTTTTTTATTAAGCAATATCCTATTTTCCTCTAAACAATTTAACAAAACTTCACAAAATTCAGGCTTATCTTAAGTTAAAAAATTATCTGTTGTGCCCAAATGAATGAATATTCTTCTTTTGTTCCTTTGGATTTATTAATTCACATTTGTTATTTAGACAAAATTAAAACTAACCAAGTTGATTATTATATATAATATAGTGGGTGTTTTTTTGTTTATAATAAATAATATAATAAAAAATATCTAAAATGATTTTGCATCCTATTTTTTAAAGATATTATATATAAATTCAATTGATTTTGTTATTATTAAAACGTAAAATTCTTTTATTGCAATTTATAGGTAGTAATTTTGTGTATGGGCTTTTTTTTATTTTTGACTTTTTAAGTCTACAAATAGTATATTTTATATTCATTATTTTTAGTACTCTAAGCAAAGATGAAGACTTTGTCCAGGAAATTAGAACTTCATTAAGGTTCCTTTTTTCTAGTCTTTTACGGAGAGCTTTGCAGGTGAGTCTATATTGAATATAAATGAAATTAAAAGATATTCCAATAAAACCACAAATTAAAAGACATTAATTCGTTTTAAAAATTATGTTTATAAAAGTTTACTTACATAAAAACAAATTCAAATCATATTCAATCTGCAATTGTTAGATTTTCTTGAAATACAGTAGACTGTAAAGTAATGAGATTTCACAGGACCAGAATGAGCTGGTTGTTATTACAAAAGATCAATATAATGAGTTAATACTAATAAATGGATCCTTCAATGGAAGGGGTTGCTATATTTTGGTGGCAATATAAAAATGGTGTACTGCTCTATAAAAGTAACTTTAAAGTGAATAGTTTATCAAAATTCCTGGGGAGATAATTTTTTAGTAGATACATAGTATAAAAATAACTTTCTACTATTCCAATATATTAACATCTACATTGCTCAAAATATTTTTCATTAAATAACCTTGCATTTTAAAATTCTATCATTTTAAAAGAAGAATAGAAAGATGTTGAGATAAACCTTTCACAACACACACAATAAATTTTTTTTTCATTATTTTAATTATTAAATATGTTACTAAATTATTTTTGTTAAATTTGGAACAACCCACATCATAGAGTAATGATATAAATAGAGAAATAAAAATGCTGATTTCCATTGAAATTGAAACCCCGCGATACTTGGAGAAATTTTATTGTCTATGCGAAAAAGTTCTTTCCCGCTAATAGAATTCCATTAGCACAGGCGATGGTTCATGGCCATCGCAAAGAAAACACCACAGAAAATGAATGTTAGTGTGCCGTTTATAGATCCAAGGAAAACAAATTTCAAAATAGGTCGATATACATTCCATTGCTAAGTTTTCTGAACATTTTATTTCAAAACAAATTTTAAAATTAGGTAAAATAATCTAAAAGTATTTTGATTAAGATGACGTTTGCAAATCCTTTTCTTAATTTTTATTAATATAATGTGTATCAATTGAGTACATTTTTATAGGAAATTAAACTGCAGTTTCGTATTTCCTGTAGGTAGCAAATTCGATGTTTCATAAATGTTAAATTTTGTGTTTTGTAAGGTTTTTAATACTAAGCTTTATGAAGTGCACTTACGTTACTTGGCGACTTTCAGAACTAAATGGAATCGAAAGTATTGTAATACGGTTCGACGAGTTTCGTTTCATCGAGTATTGAACACAAACAAAATTAAATTTTCGTCTCGTTAATAAAGGGAAAATATTTAATGCACGTTTGAAAATAGGTAAATACATTCATCTCATATGTTATAAGTTTAATACAGACGGAACGCCCTATCACCGAAAAGTAGAAAGTGCGCCGATTTTGGAACTTCTGCATGTGGCTGAATGTCTAATGCAGCGCTAAAACAATGCGATAATATCTATGTTGACTCCACGGTCTTACGAGAGTTTAGTATTGATCTCTATCAATATTTCTACTCTCTGATCCAAAATGTGGGTAGTTAGTTTAACTACTAAGTATTTCTAATTGTTTTTTTTCCCTTTGTTGTCGAGAGGCGACTCTCAGTCACCAAAATAATGACCTGTTCTTTTGTTCCCAGTTCTTCAAATTGCATGAGAATGGCTTGTTCCTGAACATATGAAACACTTTTCTTTCATTAGGTTGTTCTTTTCCTAACTCCCTGTAACTGTACGACATCAGTTGGGTATCAACATATTTTATTAACCCTTTGCACTTGAGTGTTGTCCTTAAGTCACCAAAATAATGACGTTATTTCCCCCCTCTGTTCTTCAAAATCAAAGAGAACAATATATTCTTGAATTTAAATTTTTATTCTCTCACCAACTTTAATAGCAATTGTTTTTGTCATCTAGAAGCACCAAGTGTGGTGGTGAGCTAAAAATTTCTCGTAATCCCAGTTTTTTTTAAACATTTGACAAATGTCATTAACCACTAAATATATGTTTAGTATACTGTCATTAATATTTAGCTCCACGCATAAGTTTTGTATTTTTATAATTATGCAGCCTAAATGTAAAAAGAACAAGCTAACGAATATCTCGTTAAAAAGAACAGGATGTATCTTCCCCCAAAAAAAATCATAATATCAAACATGTTCCTTAAGCGCAAAGGGATCTGTTCTTTCTAGTAAAGTACTAATTGATTGCAAACATTAATTGTGAACACCACCCTTCTATCCAGGTGGACATTGTAAACCTGATCACGGAGAAGGCGGCTAATGCCCTCTGTAAGCACCTGGACTGCTGCCTCCAGGCGAAGAAATCTGATGTTCCCCATCTCCGTACGGAGGAGAACGTCCTCCGCTTCCTCGGAGACAAGCTCCACCCTGCGCTCCAAAGCAGGGAGGCAGAGTTGGCCTACCTGCGGGAGCTCACCTCTAACCTTCTGCCATTCATTGTGCAGCAGAAGTACATGAACTGCAGGTGCGTTATTCTGCAACAATTATTCTGGTGTTGATCACTAAGCTAAAATAAGAAATTGGATAGCAGACTAAGCGCGTGTGAACGCTTTACACCCTTTTGAGCTGATGTAGAAAAATATAGTCCTATCGTAAGGTGTTTTGCATAAGGTGAAGTCCAAGATATCCTTGTTTTAAAACCGCATTTCTGGCTTTTAAAAATACATTAGATGTTACACATTTAATGTGTCATGCATATTTTTTAAATCGGCCCATCTGTCTGACTTCACAATCCCTTAAACGAGGTTAAAAATTTTGTTTTCAGAAGGTTTTGTATGATTTTACAGAAGTAACAAGTTTTTGCCGTCTAATTGCCTCAATATGACAAGATTAAATAAATATGTCTTGCAAAATGGAACTAGTTTTACCTTGCAAACATGTAACAAATTGCTAGTAACTAAGCAATTGAAATATTTAATGTTTTTTTTAAATATGTTTATATAAATATATATATTTTCGTATTTGCACAAGTTAATTTAATATGTGTAAATTTGCAATGTAAGAAATTAATTTAGGCAAATTTGTCACAATGAAAATTGTATGAATTTGATTTTTATAGCGTTTGCAGCTTTGCATGGGAAAACTTTGTGTTGTCAGGGAAAATTACCAAAAAAATTTGGAAAAATGTTTACAAAATTACCAATATTTAGTCAAAGTGGCTTCATCATTACTCTAATATTTTTCTTTTGATTATTCCTCTTGATAATACTTTCTTTTCTCAATAAAAATAGAAAATCAGTAAAAATATGGTATTTTCTATTAAGCTTTTGGTATGTTAATTTGTACACATACTTCATCTCTTTTGGATAGGAGTGGTAATGTACCACTGAAACATGTATTTAAAAAAAAAAATAAACTTGTGTAGTACAAACAACTTTTTAATGTTGTATTTGGTATAAGTATCTCAGTATTAAAATTATTTGAAGAATCTTTTCGCATGATTTCATTTGACTGTGTTGTATCATTACATTTTATCACTCAATTTTTACCCACTTTAAATGTTATATTGCTTGAAACTTAGCACATTTGCAAGATCCCAATGGCAATATAATATTAATTTGTTAAATACCATTCAATTTAGCTAATTAATATTCAATACTTTTGTCATTTAAATTATAATATTCAAATAGGCCACTTTGCTTTAGTTTAATAAGAATACTTATTTTTTTTTATAGAATATGATGTAATTATTTATAAGTTAAATAAAATGAATTTTTTGTATAAAATAAATATTTGTAATTAAAAAATTCTTGTACTTCTAGTTATTATTTTTTTTAACTTCTTATACATTAAGACAAAAATTAGTTTCTGAGTTTTTTCTTTTTGTTTAGGGCTGCTACTTCTTTAGTACGCGAGATTTTCTGTGGCATTGTGTTCTTACCTGTTATGGATATTATAGCTGATCCAGTAAGTTTAAAATAAATGTTTTATATAAAACATTTATTGCAATCATCGTTTTCAGTAAAATTTGCTTTTTACTGTGGCATGAACATAGGGAAAAGGGTAAATGGTAGAATTTGAATTAATATAGTACAAAATGTACTTTTTTACTGTTAGTTTAAATTGTGTATATATACATATTTTTAATTTTTGAAAACTTTATCTACCACTATAAAAGCTTTGAAATTTGGTATGATAGTGCACAAAAAGTCTGAGATTTAAAATTTAATATGGCACAAAATTTAGATTCTTAGGATTTTTAAATAGTTTGTTTCTATTTTCTTGAAAAAAATTCTTCTTCCAAAACAATATTGTAACTTTTACTCTTTTTATGTATGGATAATTTCAATTAAATTTTTTAGCAAAAATAAAAGTATTAAAGGGAATGAGGTGAAAAAGTAGCAAAAGGCTATAGAGGCTGAAACTAATACAAATTTAGAACTTTATTATATTGTAAAGTAACTAACTTGCACATTTCACTCCATGTTAATGTACGAATTATTCTTAAAATCCTACAAATTATTATTTTTTTAAACTTTTTTACATTTGAATCAAGTGAAAAGGATTTTGAAATTTGAAAATTACAGCAACTTATTTAATTGAATCTCTTTTTAAATTTAATGTACTTTTTATTAAGCTCATACGTGTTATTAATTTTGGGGACTATTTTTATTATGTCAAGTAAAGATAAAAGTATACTTTATCAAGAAATCTGTAATTGCATTTCAACTATTTTTTATTATTCTAAATAACATCATTACCTTTTTCTTTCTAGGATGTCATCAATCATTTACTTATTTTGTTTTTTGATAAAACTCCCGTAAGTATTGAATTACATTTTGTGTTTTGCCATTTTGCTTCTGAGTGTTTCCATTGTCAGTTCACAGGTTCTTTCTTTTTCAGATGGCTGATTTGCCTGACAGTAAACTTCCACAGGTGGAGTTCTTGTCAGATTTCGTGTCCTCTCATGTCACTAACAAGAGACCGGTATACATTTAATTTGATTTGTTTATACATATTTAAAGGATATTTAGATGTTTTATTTATTTTTGTAGACTTTGAGTCATCAAAAGTTTTAATATTAATTTATTAATACAAAATTTTCCAGTATACAACTCCGTTTTTAACCAAGCTGGTTAGGGGAGGGGCATCTTTTTACACAAGTACCTTAACTCGCACAGTTTAAATTGTTTATTCACTTTATATATTTGGAACAAATTAAAATACAAATATTAGCAATATCCCACAGAACTGTTTCTGTAAATTTTTGTTTAAAAAAAATTTTGTACAGATTTGAACATTACAGTGTTGAAAGGTGTGGAAATAGTTAACTTTTGTTTTAGATAGTGTAATTACCTTAAATTTTTCTACATGTTCCTACTACAATCTCTCTTCTTCATTAAGCCTCATTCATATTTTTTGACTAGGTAATAATTGACTACCTACCAAGATAAAAATAACAGGTTCTGTTTAAAAAAACTAATGAGAATTGAGGAGTACTGTTTTGTAAAAAAGAAAGTAAAATGGTTTTGTGGGCATAATACAAAATCAAGCAAAAAATTATATAATTCATATTTCAAATTTTTTATAAGCTAATATTGTTAGGAAGTTTTGTATTTTTATCTCGACTCTTCTTAACATAGTTTGCATATTGTGTTGAAGGAGAACTCTTGAAATTTTTTAGAAACGTAGATGCAATGGTATGTTTCAAAGTGTTGTGGCTTCAAAAGAGTCATTTAAAAATGACCCAAGAAAATTAAATTATTGTTTAAAATAAACTATTTTCAGCCATATAACCATACCATATTGAATAAAATATTTTTTCTAAATGTATGATGATTAAAATATCAAGTGGGATACAAATTGGAAAAGATTTAGGCAAACCATTGAATTAAATTTAATGCACAGTTTAAATAAAAATCTGTAGATTTAGAGTAGAAAAAAAAATTACATCAATTTTGAATGAAATAGCAATAATTATTGAAAGAGTTCACTAAAAATAAATGTTTCAGGTTCTCTACACCGATTTCCAAACTATCTTAGAAGATCAAAGATTGCTGTATGTGTTCATGCAGTTCTTGAAAGAGGAGTCATCTCTCAACATTCTCCAGTTTCACTTAAGCGTAGGTGAGTTCTTTAGCATCAAGACTTGATTCTAATAAAAATTTATAAATAAAAAAAAAAGCAAAGTTGAGCTCACCAAGTATGCGATAAATTCACCAATGATAATTGCTATTTAAGTCCACTAGTTGCATAAAAGAATAACAGTTCAATGTACACAAATCAATTTCATGCAACAAAATCCTGCATAATTATTATCAGAATTGCTGTTATGATATATATTTTTGTTATACAATTGAAAAATAGGAATTTTTACCAATTAGCTATTTATGTCACTTAATCATCCCAAAAATTTCAAATTGCCTATTAGAATAGTGGTTGTCAATCTTTAGATGGCCACGAACCACCGAGTCGAAAATTCGGCATACTGCGGACCCACCACTTTCTAATTTTACTATATGAAATTTAGGTACTGAATATAGTTTTTAAAAAAAAAATTACTTTATATGTAAATTTATTATTTAAAATTTCTTCGTTTTTAACATGAATTGCTTCATTAAACGTAGCATTTCAAATTAATAAACAATATATTTATTGTTCAAATGATCAATGGTCCATTTAAACCTGAATCTTGCGAACAAACTTCAATATTATTGAGCACAAAATGAAGGAGTGGAAAAGAAATAAAAGTGCCCATAGATAGAGATCATTTCCGTTTCAAAAATATATCATAGATTATTAGAATGACAATGCTATAATTGGAGAGAACAACAATACATTCTCCAATAAAATATATACAACTCATTTCTGATTAATTTGTGTGCTTATGGTACAGTTAAAAGAGGATTCCATAGCGTAACATTTTGTCTCTTTATAGCCAAATGAACAATACCTTCATGAACCACTTTAAACTTTATTGCGGACCATCAGTGGTCTACTGACCACAGGTTGAGAATCACTGCTTTAAAAGAGCCATGCCCATCGCCAGAATTTTCTATCAATGTAGTAATCGTATTTACCAAAATATACTTGTATTGTTTGTGATATGACATTTTATCTGCAGATGAATTCAATACAAGGATACTGAATCCTGATCTGAGCAAAGAGGAACTGGAGGCCCTTCATCTACAAGCCCAACAAATGTACAACACTTACTTTGCCTCACATGCGCTCGATCGGATCAACTTCGACGACGCTATTGTACAGGAAATTAAAGAGAGTAAGTAATTGGTTGGAACTTATCCCCTTATCTTTTTAGTTGAAATTAACTATTTAAATTGGGTTCTCTAGTATTTACAGTTCTAATTGCAGTTGCTATACAAACAAGGAAAGTTATTTTTGTTTCCTGGAAAGTTTTAAGTTTTAACTTGTCACAGTTTAAACAACAATATGTAATATTTATAAAGCTATAAGAAATATTTTGTCATAATATTACAAACTTTTGGTTCACCTAATTCAGTAATTAAGATTTATTTTGTTAACTTCTATTTGCTTAAAACAATCATTATATCATAAGCTTAAACATTTATGTTGTTGAAATACTTTTTTTTTTAAAGAAAATTTATGTAAATAATGTTTTAGAGTATCTTTAAATGTAATTGTGTGAGATCTCATAATTTAAAAAAAATTTGAATGCCAGTAATATTTTGATTTGACATGTTTCTAATATAAAAAAAAAACATTATAAAAGCTATAGATTATTGTGTATGTAGAAGTTTGGAGTGTGTAAGGTGACATTCAAAGTTTATTTTGCAGACTAAACTTATTAATCTTTAGGGAATGTTTTTTCTTTAGTCATTGCAGGCCCTCCTGAAAATGTCATTAAACTTCGAACAACAACTCCTCTATTTCGAGCTTACGATCATGCCTACAGATTGCTAGAAAATACTTATTGTCCAATGTTTCTACAAAGTGACAGGGTAAGTTTACTTTTAGAGGTTGTGCATTCTTCATATGAAATAAGTTGCACTAAATGTAAATGCCCTCTTTTCAAAGTTTAATATATAAAATACTTTAGAATAAAGTATTAATTATTTTGATCATTTGTTTTATTTAGTCGACCTTATTACAATTTATAAATGGTCCAAGGCACAGTGTTTTTAAGAATGTGGAGCTCAGACTTATAGAGGTTCAAAAATGGCTAAAAGGGAAGAATACATTGATATGCAAATGTTAACTGAGGCATTTAAAGTATATTTACATGTCTTGTGTTCAACTATCATTTCGAATGCTAAAAGCACAGTCCACTTATCAACTTTTGGAAAACGCAAAAAGAAAATTTTCAACTTGGGCCTTTTTCATTCTTGGAACGAACTTTAAACCTACACCATAAAATTATTATGTTAGAAGGGACATACAATATTCGAACATGAAGAAAGAGACATGAGCATGAAGAAAGAGAAATATCTCATTTTTGCCAAAAATGGACATACAATGATTGTGCTTTTAGTCATCCATCTATGTACACAATAATGCCTAAACATGCATTTCAATGTAAACTAAAACAATAACGAACAGGTAATATAACCATTTCAAGGATTAGAAATTTCTGTTTTAAATGTCTTTTTTTTTTATAAAAAATGTATTTATCTTTTGAGTTTTTGGTTAACTATGTTTCCTAAACTGGACATGGGGAGAACAGATATAATTTAAGGACCATTCCTTTACACTACATTTTAATATAATATAACGAAGAATAAAAAATTTATATAATTTAACGAATTTATTTCAGTACTTCAGTCTACTTTGTGGCGAAAGAAGCAACAGTTCAAATGCCAAAGGAGCAGGAAAGTAAGTGTTACTTCTGATATTTATTCATTTAAAACTTGATCTCTAATGTGATAACAATAAAAAGTCGAGTCAACAAAATGCTCTTTGTCTGTTATTTGATTTATGTACTTTTAATGTTACAGAGGAAATAAAAAAAATGCAAGTCCATCAACAATATCGAAATTGGGTACCAAACTTAAAGGAGTTTTTACCACACATGTTGGTATGTATTTATGTGGTCTACATTTTCATATTTCTTTAAGGTATGCTAATTATAATAAATTTCTTGTTGAAATGAATTTTTTATAGAAATTTAAATCTTTCGTAAAACCTGAGGTTTGTTTGTTTTTTGTATTTAAAAAAATTTCATTTTTTCATAATATTTCTCAATTTTTATACAAAAATTAATTGAATATAAAGCATGAATATAGTTATTATTTTTTCAATGTAGTAGTTTTCGTATTGCATTCAAAATAAATTTACTTTTGCTTTAAATTAAAAATGTTACAATAAAATTAGCACATGTTCAAAATATTTTTGATGACTTTTATTAAATGTAATTGGCAGCTTATCCAATGAAAGCATATAATTTATCTTAGGTTTAAACAAAGTAGTCTTTTTGACGTAATTGCTCCGATTCCAAAAATGAAAGTTGTGAGATTTTCCACAGATTTTGAGTCGTGTTATTTTAAATACCTATTAATCACTTGCTATTAATAAAACAGGGATTTGTGCATTGTTGTGAATTCAAAATAAATTTTATTTAAGCTTTAGATTCATTTTAAATGTATGCTACCTTTGAAAAAGAAATTGAAAATTTTATTATTTAACTACAGTTTGAAATAATTTATAAAAATCTGCATTTATAATGATTTACATTATTATTTTCAATACTATTTCCTTTTGAATATATTTAAAAATAATTTATTATCTCAATATTTTGCCGCCCTGGTTCAGTGATGGATCTAGCAATGGGGCAATTGTCCCTTAGAGATTTTTTTAATATACATACTACCTAAAATTAACATTTTTTTTTGTTTTATACGAAATTTGAAGAAAAACCTCAAATAATTCAACATGCAATCATATATATTATTGCTATAGTATAAATCCTTTTTAACCTCTTATATGAACGAATGTTAACAAGCGTTGTTTCAAAAGAAAGAGAATTTCCTGGAGCAGTGACGAATTATACGTTTATCTCAGAAATAACAATTGTTAATTTAAATGAATGTGTTTAAAAGAATGATTGCATAAAGAAACAACATTGCTTTAAAAAAAAATATTCTGAAGTTTTTCTAGAATGTGCTTTTGCAGCTTGCACATGAGACTCTGGAGCAATAGATCGCGGGTACTGATGGGAACCACTCAATGTTTTTACCCTGCAAGTTTGCGAGGCCCAATATACGTTTACTATTTACCACAGCATTTTACCACTGAAACTGTACAGAAATACTGTTTCCTAATTCAAAGCCAAATCATAGAAACAGTACTTCAAGTTTGAACACATTTTACAAATTGCTCATCAAAACCTATGTGAGGAAAAACAAATGTGCTCCCTCTACACAGTGATTAAAATTAAAATATCTTTATATTTTTGCTTTTTTATTTTGTTCTTCTGGATATGAATAATATCATAGTTAAGCATAAGAAACATAAATACTAAATATCAAGTAGTTTTTAAATCTAATGATTGAGTTTATTGATAAACAAAAGTTGGGTAAAACTTGCAAGAAAAATTAGCATCTAACATTCCAATAATAGCAAAATATTGACCAATGATCTCGCGAAAAACAATCCTTGATACGCCCATGCCCTTGTTTACAAGCTAAAGTTTCAAATAATGTGACCTGGAAGTACAATTTTAAGTAAAAATGTATAATTTCTTATGTTTTCTGAAATGTTATTTGCATTTTTAGATGACGGACAGATTTGTGAAGAAGAATCGGGAATTGATTTAGCAGAAGCCTTGTTTGTAAGTTTAAGAGTAGTATTACATTTTCCATTATTTAATCATATTGTTTACAAAAACTACTGAACCTAAACATAAATCTGATATTAATTAAGGTATTTATTTGCAATTTATTTTTTCATTAAAATATTATATCTCATTTAACTTAAGTTACTTTAATAACTTCAATTAACATATTTATTCAATGAAATTATGTGGATTTGTGTTTAGATAATCACTGTGGAATTTTATAGTTGGTATGTGTTTAATTAGTTTCAACATTCTTGGGTGCAAAATTACATTTGAAAACGAAGGGAAAATAGTAGGACCCCTTTAAAGCTGCAAGTAGAAAAGTTCCACTTAAAAAATTTTCTTCCAAAAAGACAATTTCAATCAGTAAAATGACAATGACACCCACAGAAAAATATTTTTTTCCAAACAAAATATAAAGAACTCTTCCCGTGCTAATATTGTTGTAATTATCAAACCGAGTTTCAAGAGTATAAAAAAGGTTTCAACAGATATTTTTTTAGAAATATATGTAGATTTCCTATTTATATTTTTTTTCGATAAAATAAATGCCGAGGTACCTGGATTTTATTTTCTGAAATTTGAAAACACAATATTTGGGCAATAGGTCTATTTTGTACCCTTTTGCAGACCACAGGTTAACAACCAATTATCTAATTAAAAGTTTTTTAATGTTTACAATATTTAATAATAATTAGGTACTAGTTTGCAAAGAGCTGCTTCACTATTCCAATATAATAAATGATGCTTTTGAAATTGATATTAAGTATCCATCAGTGTTATTTCTAGAAATTGAAATGGTTAGTGCACTATTTTTAGAAAAAGGGGTTTTAGCAAAATCGATTTTGGCCAAACTCGTTAATGTTTGACTAATAATAATTCAAACCCAATCACAACTAAATAAAAGTATGTAAATTGCAATGAATCTTCAAAAAATATAGTTACATTATCAAATTCGTAAAAATCGAGGCGTCGAATTGTGTGTGTGTGTTTTTTAATTGCCGTTTTTCTGGACATAACTGATTGACTGTAGTAAAGTAACTGTAGAACCAAATTAACAATAAAGGAATTATTTAAAAAAGGAGAAAATTTGTTTTAAATATGAAGAAAATCTGAAATTTTCTACATTATCAATTTAAAAAATGTCTTCCTAAAATGCCGATTTACCTAAAAGTTTCAACTCTAGTTAGCTGATGATAATCATATACTTTATAAACTCAATTTTTTTAAAGCATATAGAGATAGACATACCAATAAATCTGTAAATTATATTTTTTGAGAAGGGCATTGATTTGTGTAAAAAAAGGTATCAGGGCACAGTTCTCCAAAATGCTGAGCGTGACTGCCCGCCTTTTAAAAAACACCCAGAGTGAACACTGTATCCATTATACGATTGACTGGTGTCCTCCCAAACAGACGGACGCGTCCTCCACAGTGGGCGAGGAGGCAGGCTATACCATGGAGGACGACCCACGGCTGAAGAAGCTGAGCGCTTGGCGCGTGTTCATCCCCCAGGTGATGATGCGCATGGACAGCAGCTGCAAGTACTACCACACATTTCGCATTGAAGTCCAGAGGATAGACGTCACTGACCAAGGTGAGTTTCATATGGTCTATGTAATGTAGCCCATTTGTTGGCAGAAATTGGTGAATATTTTATGACTGAATTGCAGGGTAATTCAGCTAGGAGGTAATTTATCTCTTGGTTTTTTTTTTTTGCAGGTGTTTTTATTTGAATAATGTTAAAATGTTTTTACAATGCTGTTTTAAATTTTTTTTTATATGAATTTTCGGACAAATTAGGTTTTTTTCCATTTCAGATGACCCTGATGATCTACATTGGTCAGTAGAGAGGTAAATAATTATTTATTTTTTAATTTCAGTCTATAATTATTCTCCATGTTCTCTAGGTGCAATTTTCCAGCCCCAGCTTAGAGAGCAAAATTTTTTCAGATACCATAATTGTTTTTATCGAACAGGAAATTATATTTATAAATAAAAATTTAACTTGAAAATATTCTTTAAAAAATGCCTTATTTCCAAAAGATTAATTAAATTCATCCCATGTATGTTGGAATAAATCAAACATGTTTTACACTTTGTAATGGAGGGAATTTATTATTTTATTTATCCAACCTACATACTACTATCCAATCATTTATCCAGGAGATACAATATTTTTCATCTTTGAAAGGTCCGAGGTCACTGATCTTCTCTCAGATCATCCAGGCCTGGTGCAGTTTATAACTCTAGAAAAAAACCTCTAGAACTTAGAAAATTATTTACATCAACCATCCTTTTGGATTTTTGTCAGTTCCGTAAAGGCTTAGGCAAGTAAAATTTTCCCGGATACTAAAAAAATGCCATAATTGCTATTTAGCTTTTTTTATTGCTTCATAACATTTTGTATTATTTCATTCATACTTTTCATTTTTACTTTTTTTTAGTAGTAGCCAATTAAAAGTATACTTTTAGAAGTCTCTAAATTTTAAAGTATACAATTGTATATTAGTTTTCAAAATAAACTAAGCACAGAAATTGAGAAAAAAATGTAAATGACAATAACTGTA
Source organism: Troglohyphantes excavatus (assembly GCA_963932185.1). NCBI lineage: Eukaryota > Metazoa > Arthropoda > Arachnida > Araneae > Linyphiidae > Troglohyphantes > Troglohyphantes excavatus. The sequence continues at coordinate 69,342,323 of OZ010668.1, read as the reverse complement.
AATTATTGTAAAATGACAAAAGTGTTGTGCTTATGAAGTTGTCAATTTGTCATCCTTATGAGTAAGGACATTTTAGTCAATTCAAATTAGCTTGTAACTATTTTGTGAACCAACATTGTATACTTTCTTATATCACCTTTGGTTTTGTAGGAGATATAATGAATTCTATGTTTTGGAAGCAAAATTGACAGAGTTTCATGGCGAACTTTCGATACAGTTGCCTCCAAAACGATCTCAACAACACAAGGGATTAGCCTATCTCGAAAGCAAAAGGCCTGAATTTGAACGATATCTTCAGGTAACAAAGATGCAAAAAATAATTAAAACCTTACTACATTCAATACTCTTTTATATACTTTTATTCAACTCATCTTGTCACTTTCTCTGTTGTTGTAGTTCTAACATCAAATCTTGCAACTCAAGTTTAAAACATTTGTAAATGTCATATAAACTTGCACATAAGTAAAATAAAACGCATTCTTGTGAAATTGTTAATCTCCTCTTTGGCAGTGGCGGCGATTGGGTGCTGAAAGTGGGGGGGCAAGATAAAAGAGAAACAAGAAGTCTCCCAAATGGGAGAGGGGGGGGGGACTAAAACAATTTGCTATTATAATATTGCTATAAAAAAGCTATTGTATTGCACACTTGTATTTACTGACTATTTTGTGTTATTTGAAATATACCAACTTAAAATACACAGTAAAAAAAATTTAATAACATAAATTTAAAAAATTAGAAGTTTTCATACCATAAAGCTGATTTGAGACAAGTTAAAGGCTTTCTTTTTTCGTTATTTTTACTTAAAAAGGCAAAACAAAGCAGGATAACTTTCAGAAATACTATATGAAAGGGCCACAAAAACTAAAGTCCAATTTTCAGGAGTATAAAAAATATGAACTGTTTAAAACACCTTTATATCACTTATGCGTAAAAAGATTAAGCTATGGCCCTGATTGAATAAGAAAAAATCAACGGCTGATTTAAAAACAAATAAATATCTATCGGCTGATTCATATTCGGCGCCGTTTTCGCTACTGCTTATATGTAAAAATGAGACCTTGGGAATGAGTCATTCTGCTGAGAGCCGGAGAGACCCAATTTGTGTATTTTGTAGATTTAATACGTAGTTACAATAAACTATTTTCTTGATGTTTTCGAAATCAAAAGCTATTAAATCTTTTTTGACCTTTTCTGCCATCATCTTTGAGAACATTCGCTGATAAGTAAAGTAAACAAATATACTTTTGTGGATTGTGTTTTAAAAATGTTAAAATCGGAGATTTTCTGACTAAAATAAACTATTTCAAAACCAAACTATTTAATAAGTAATCATAAGTAAAATTATTATGAACTATTTCTTTCAGAAAAACTATAGAAATTATATGGTTAAAAAAGTTAATCGCTTTGATTAGACTTCGCAAATGTATGTTTTACTATTCGAACTCGTAATTTGGCGCTCTTTAAAGCGCCAAGTTCCTTACCGGGAGGTTGCAAGCCCGTTCTCCCATCGTCCAAACGTTTGGAGGCGACTAGTGCACATTAAATCTGTCAATGAGAGGGGTTTGAACTGCCTGCCCCCCCCCCCCCCCCCCCACTCCCTTATTTACGTTCCTATGGTAGTGTGAGGAAGTTGGGGTTCAAAATTTTCCTTTGTTAGGCAATGCAGTAAAACAATTGACTTGTAATTTAGTTTTAAAAAGTCCAATATAAAAAAGTCGCGGGGGCAACCGCCCCCCCTTGCCCCCTCGAATCGCCGCCACTGCTCTTTGGCACAGTTGTCACGTGAAGGTAGTTAAAAACATAAAAAGTTTAGGGTGTTCAAATAAATGGTTTTCAGATCTCATAGTATGAGTTTTTATCATTAGCCATTTAGAAAGAGTTTGTATTTAAAAGTTTTCAGTTCTTTTTAGAATTTTTTTTTAATATTCTTATTGCTTTCTGAGTCTATTTTTATAATATGTATCGTGTTCTGAAGCATTTGCATTCATTAGAGTAAAACCTCACTTGGATATCAGTGGTCACAATAATCGATTACAGGTTACATTTTCTATTACATCTGTAAGCCACAGATTGAAATCAAAATAATTTTAAAAGTGAAATATATTGTTTGTGTTTTCAAACCTATATATATATATATATGGTTGTAGACTGAAAGTACTTCCCTATATCTTAAGAAATTTTCTTTTTTTTTCAGTCTGCCAATTTCAACACACATTTGTGATACATTTCTTAAATTGATAATCCCTGATTATAGTGTTTTCCAAAATTTTATAATGAGATTAAATGTAAATTATATTTTTAGACACTTTTAACTCTTCCTGCTTTACAAGGGAGTGAACTACTATTTCAATTTTTGAAATCTCCTACACCTTTCACTACAAGTTTCTTGCCTGACATCAAACTAGGTAGAGTATCTCAATGTTTTATACAATGGTACATTTTATTTTTTAAATTGAATGAACATAAAAGAGTATAACAGGTTCTTATTCTTATATTTCTTCTCTAATTATAAGATTTTAATTTCATATATATTGCATTTCACTTTCTATATTTCATTGAACATTGTCTTTAAGTAGCCACTAAGTAAGATTTTGTAACAAAGTTAAAGGAAAGTCACACTACTTACTGATTGCTTTATTTTCTTACTGTACTAATATGATGAATGAATTGCAACTAAGCATAGTAAAAAAATCTGCTTAACTTGTACTTCTAAAAAGTTAAGTTGTATTCAATCAAAGTATTTTATACAGTCGTTAATTTTATTAAATAAAAATTATGCATTATTGATGGTTTTAAAATCTTGTTGATCTTTGCAACAATTCGAATTACTATTTTAGGTAAAATGATCAAAACCGTTCCAATGAAACTTATGAAAGAGGTAAAATGTTTTTGCCTTTTATTCATTTTCTTCTTTTTTTTATGATTATTTTTTTTATCATAACTATGCTATTTATTTTATAGAAAGGCCAACATCTGGTTCCTTTCCTGCAAGCTTTTATAGCATCTACAGAAGCTGCAAAACCAAAGCCTAGGTAGGGTCACACTGCTAGTAATTTTTACAGAAAAAAGAATGCTAGAAAAATTTACCTCTTTGCAACCAATTTTAAAATTTCACAAGTTTACATATTTGATGCTTAATTATTGAAATCTTCTTCTAAATAAAGTGACCATATTTTTATTTCTTGTGATAAGATCAGCATATAAGTCCTACCCTAATACTTTTACTTTAGTGTAATAAATTTAAATCCACAATATGCTTCAAGTATTTAAAATTTTAAAAAAAATAGTAGACATTGAAAAAAACATGCTAATTTGTTTTCATTTTTAAGTTGACAGACACTGACTTACTATTAGAAATGTATTACAGATAATAAATCAAACCTTCTACATATTGCATGGTATTATTTTCTAGAATTTCGATTGGTCAGATTTTCAATCTAACGAGTTTTTTCCTCTCATCATAGTGAGATAGGCATAATTTAAATCTATTTTGAAACTACTCACCAGGGTTCCTAAATCAGCGATATTAGTCGTATTTTGCACCAAAAAATTACAGTTTAACAACAGTAATTTTATACATAGTCGTCATTTTTGACCCCTTACTTTTTATAAAAATTTCATTTAGCCCACCTTATTTTTACACACAGTCATCATTTTTTACATTTAAAATGCTGATTTTCAATAATTCCTCTTAAACTTTTCAGTAATTTTGTCAGTAAAACGGCATCACTTTTAGAATACAAATGGAAACATACTTATAATTTCAAGCAAAAGAAACTTCAACGATTACTTAAATATCATAACCGTTGGCAGCTCTGCTTAAGTAATTTAAATTATTTTAAAATTATGCCCAAGTCGAATATTTTGACAACTAAAAAAAATTGCTATGTGCCGCAGATGCCTAACTTTTATCCCACAATTTCGAACCCTGCTATTCACATAAGAAACTGATTGCCTAATAATTTTACCTGATAGTAGGAATTAATTAAACACATAAACAATTATGTGTGAGTTTTCTTAGTTTTGAGTTTTCTTGTAAAAACTTTATGTACCATGTTTAAAATTATTTGATTGAATATATTTTTCTTTCATTCAAGCAAAGACATCTTGAAGGACATGTATGAGCCTGCAACTTCCAGCGTTGATGGCAAAGTGAGTAACCTGTATATCTATATGAAATAACGTTTATTTCTATATGAAATGTATTATATTGTACAATATCATTTAATATTATATAAGATTACAAAAAGAAATATAAGCTGTTTTTAAAAACCTTTGTTGGATTTTTACTTTCTTTTATACCCTATAACTGTGGCCTAGAACAAGAAGGTCCAATGTTAAGTCAATAAGACATGGGTCATTCTTATTCCAAGCCACAGAATAACATAAAGAATAATGAAGGAGTTGTTTTGGGTTATAATTTTGCTGGGTTTGTGTGTGTGTTTTATATAGATTTTGTTGGCTCCTGTATTAAACAAGGTAGCACGCCCGCCAGTCAGACGAACACGGGAACACTCAATGAGGATAAAAAGTTGGATATTTCTTAAAACCATTGAAATCTTTAAACTCAAATTTAACTTTTTGACATTATTGATTCACTATATAAGGAATTAACTGCATACTATATTAATTTCTTACATGCAAGACACTTAATTGGTATGCCATATTACATATTAATTGGTAAATTACATTTTTCAGTTGACTTCGGGGATATTTAAAGATAATTTTTCAAGCTTAAGGAGTAAAATAGACAAATACACTGGTAGCTCTGTTGTATCAGTTGTCGATTTAAAGGAAATTTATGACTACATTGTATATATAGGTACGTTGATTTTTTTTTTTTAATTTACTAAATATTGTACTTTATATTATCTTTTAATAAAAGAAAAGTTTTAACTATCGTATTGCATTAACTCATATGACCGTAAATTAAACAATTAAAATTTTACGATGTGATTCTATTTTATTTTTAAGTTTAAATAATTGTTATAATTTAATAAGCATGTAAATTTAATGAGCTGCTTGCAAAAGTTAAGTTAATACTAATGTAGAAATATGTGTAATGGTTGTACTGTAATAAATTATAAAATTAATCAGAGACATTTACTTGTGTTTAAAATTAAATAACAAATCTATACCCTCTGATTGACAGTGTAAAAATTCAAATGATTACTCTTAAAGAGTGAAAAAGTTATGTTCAACTTGTATAAGCTTTACAATTGATATCTTTTGCAGTTTGTTTACTCCACCAAATATCTTAATGTATACTTATTAAATAACATTTTATTAATTGTGTATATAAGAAATATAGTTATCAAATAACATAAGTGATTTTATATTCATCTTATAAGAAAATAATCAACATTTGCTCATATCATATTCAAATGTCTTAATTTAAGAAATAGATCACACCTTCTCTATAACTGATTATTAGTTTAAACTTAAAAATACAGTTTCATAAAAAAAATTAACAGATAAATTGCCAAACAAAAATTTATGTATATTCAAAAAGGAGTTTTGAATGTTTAGTATTGATTTGAAGCTAATCTGTTTTCGAAAATGTAAAGTTTTATTTGTTTTAGAAATTGGTCATTAATACCCGCCTGAAAATGCAATGAACAAATAAGTATAATTTTGTATATATATATATATTTAACATTTGTTCTTTCGTGTGTTTGTGTTTCAGCTGTAGAAGTTGTCCACGTTCCCGATTTTGTTGTTCGATTCCTCGCAACCTGTGATATTTTGCTGCGTCAGACGCTCCAAGCCGGGGTAGAGTGGTATCTGGAGGTGAAGCTGCAGCAGGCTTTCAAGCCTCAGCGTCTGGCAGAGCTGCTGAACCTGCTGAGGGGTGAGAACTTATAATTATATCTTGCAGCTGAAGGTTGGACTTATCAGGAAATAAAATATTTTCGATATTTAAAAAGTACCAGACTAATCTGTTAATTATATGAGAAAGAAAAATTCTCTTAAATAGTCTATTCTTTTTGTTTGTAGAACTGCAAACCATCGATATATTTAAAACAGATACACTAAGTGGCCAAAATATTATTACCGTATCCTATTTACTATGCTGAAGAGTATGTCGAATAATATAATATAATCAGATTTTCTTTTAAGAGAATCCTTGATTAAAATCTGCTGTAGTTTGCTGCACTGTATCCCTTTGGTTGTCCCTTGCGAATCTGGACACTATTCTTTCAGTAGTCTCTGACAACCACAAGATGCACATTAAGACCCATTTTTTTTTTGGCAAACAACCCAGTTTTCTAACACTTTCACTACAGCTACTCTTGAACATTTAAAAAATGCATCGGTTTTGCGGATGCAAAATAATGACACTTAAATCCATGACTCCAAGCATCAGCGGTTATTCCACGTTTGAATTCCCTCAAATCGTGTTTTTTTTCTATACCTGTCCCAACAAAATGCTTCTACTAACATTGTAAGCAAGCACCTTTGTTTCTTCTTAAATACCTTTCTTGCCCTATGACGGAAACAGTGTGATGTCGTAGCTGATTTATTAAAAAACTTCATATGGTCATAATATTTAAACCACTCAGTGTGTATTTTTTTTTTTCAATATTAATATATAATTCAGTATCAAAAACTAATTCAATTTTGTAGTAAAGAACAAAAATAGCATTCCTTCTTCACTGTTTTCTTGATTTGTGTGCTGTCCACCCATTCCCATTTTGCTGGACATGGTTTATGTCTGTTCTGAACTAAAATAAAAGGGCCCAGTTACTTATTACAATAATGTAAATTAATTATCAATTATAAATGTGATGTATATGGCATTTGTCAATACTTAATCTTATTTTTATTATTTGCAGATGCCCTCTTTTTTGAAGATGATCCCCCAAGGTGAGTGCTATTTGTGGTCTTTCTTATATTAAGTTATTAGTTTCATAATCTTAATATTCTTTTTAATTTAATTGAAATTATACATTACTTCCTTATAATCTATTGATTTTTGTATATTAGGACGCTAAGAGAAAAAGCTGAAAGGGCAAGACAGGCCCTTGGACAGACCAAAGACTTTTTTCCTGGTATAATATATATTCAAAACCCTTTTTAAAAGTTAAATATATGTTTCAGCTATTTGTCAGATTCCTAAATGACTTTATATTTAAATTAGATTTTGGGATATAGGCATATGCTTGTATATATTTCAGCCAGTGATGATAAATTGAAACTGAATTCTATATGAATGATTTGCTCGTAAAGTCTGAGGCTGAAAATATTGTTTCCCAAACAAATATGGAAGGATATGCAAAATATAAACTTCTTCTTTGGTTGTGTTAGTTTTATCAAATTTATACATTTTTGATTTCCTTTATTATTAAATATCAAAATTAGAATGTTGTTTATTTGAATCTTTGAACTTGCCCTTTTACATATGAATATCCATCCTCTAACACTCGGAACATGATGTCACATCCAGTGGTCTCCATATTTTCCAGTGATGATAAATTGAAACTGAATTCTATATGAATGATTTGCTCGTAAAGTCCGAGACTGAAAATATAGTTTCCCAAACAAATATGGAAGGATATGCAAAATATAAACTTCTTCTTTGGTTGTGTTAGTTTTATCAAATTTATACATTTTTGATTTCCTTTATTATTAAATATCAAAATTAGAATGTTGTTTATTTGAATCTTTGAACTGGCCCTTTTACATATGAATATCCATCCTCTAACACTCGGAACATGATGTCACATCCAGTGGTCTCCATATTTTCCAGTGATGATAAATTGAAACTGAATTCTATATGAATGATTTGCTCGTAAAGTCTGAGGCTGAAAATATTGTTTCCCAAACAAATATGGAAGGATATGCAAAATATAAACTTCTTCTTTGGTTGTGTTAGTTTTATCAAATTTATACATTTTTGATTTCCTTTATTATTAAATATCAAAATTAAAATCTTGTTTATTTGAATCTTTGAACTTGCCCTTTTACATATGAATATCCATCCTCTAACACTCGGAACATGATGTCACATCCAGTGGTCTCCATATTTTCCAGTGATGATAAATTGAAACTGAATTCTATATGAATGATTTGCTCGTAAAGTCTGAGACTGAAAATATTGTTTCCCAAACAAATATGGAAGGATATGCAAAATATAAACTTCTTCTTTGGTTGTGTTAGTTTTATCAAATTTATACATTTTTGATTTCCTTTATTATTAAATATCAAAATTAGAATCTTGTTTATTTGAATCTTTGAACTTGCCCTTTTACATATGAATATCCATCCTCTAACACTCGGAACATGATGTCACATCCAGTGGTCTCCATATTTTCCAGTGATGATAAATTGAAACTGAATTCTATATGAATGATTTGCTCGTAAAGTCTGAGGCAGAAAATATTGTTTCCCAAACAAATATGGAAGGATATGCAAAATATAAACTTCTTCTTTGGTTGTGTTAGTTTTATCAAATTTATACATTTTTGATTTCCTTTATTATTAAATATCAAAATTAGAATCTTGTTTATTTGAATCTTTGAACTTGCCCTTTTACATATGAATATCCATCCTCTAACACTCGGAACATGATGTCACATCCAGTGGTCTCCATATTTTCCAGTGATGATAAATTGAAACTGAATTCTATATGAATGATTTGCTCGTAAAGTCTGAGACTGAAAATATTGTTTCCCAAACAAATATGGAAGGATATGCAAAATATAAACTTCTTCTTTGGTTGTGTTAGTTTTATCAAATTTATACATTTTTGATTTCCTTTATTATTAAATATCAAAATTAGAATCTTGTTTATTTGAATCTTTGAACTTGCCCTTTTACATATGAATATCCATCCTCTAACACTCGGAACATGATGTCACATCCAGTGGTCTCCATATTTTCCAGTGATGATAAATTGAAACTGAATTCTATATGAATGATTTGCTCGTAAAGTCTGAGGCTGAAAATATTGTTTCCCAAACAAATATGGAAGGATATGCAAAATATAAACTTCTTCTTTGGTTGTGTTAGTTTTATCAAATTTATACATTTTTGATTTCCTTTATTATTAAATATCAAAATTAGAATCTTGTTTATTTGAATCTTTGAACTTGCCCTTTTACATATGAATATCCATCCTCTAACACTCGGAACATGATGTCACATCCAGTGGTCTCCATATTTTCCAGTGATGATAAATTGAAACTGAATTCTATATGAATGATTTGCTCGTAAAGTCTGAGACTGAAAATATTGTTTCCCAAACAAATATGGAAGGATATTTAAAATATAAACTTCTTCTTTGGTTGTGTTAGTTTTATCAAATTTATACATTTTTGATTTCCTTTATTATTAAATATCAAAATTAGAATCTTGTTTATTTGAATCTTTGAACTTGCCCTTTTACATATGAATATCCATCCTCTAACACTCGGAACATGATGTCACATCCAGTGGTCTCCATATTTTCCAGTGATGATAAATTGAAACTGAATTCTATATGAATGATTTGCTCGTAAAGTCTGAGGCTGAAAATATTGTTTCCCAAACAAATATGGAAGGATATGCAAAATATAAACTTCTTCTTTGGTTGTGTTAGTTTTATCAAATTTATACATTTTTGATTTCCTTTATTATTAAATATCAAAATTAAAATCTTGTTTATTTGAATCTTTGAACTTGCCCTTTTACATATGAATATCCATCCTCTAACACTCGGAACATGATGTCACATCCAGTGGTCTCCATATTTTCCAGTGATGATAAATTGAAACTGAATTCTATATGAATGATTTGCTCGTAAAGTCTGAGACTGAAAATATTGTTTCCCAAACAAATATGGAAGGATATGCAAAATATAAACTTCTTCTTTGGTTGTGTTAGTTTTATCAAATTTATACATTTTTGATTTCCTTTATTATTAAATATCAAAATTAGAATCTTGTTTATTTGAATCTTTGAACTTGCCCTTTTACATATGAATATCCATCCTCTAACACTCGGAACATGATGTCACATCCAGTGGTCTCCATATTTTCCAGTGATGATAAATTGAAACTGAATTCTATATGAATGAATTGCTCGTAAAGTCTGAGGCTGAAAATATTGTTTCCCAAACAAATATGGAAGGATATGCAAAATATAAACTTCTTCTTTGGTTGTGTTAGTTTTATCAAATTTATACATTTTTGATTTCCTTTATTATTAAATATCAAAATTAGAATCTTGTTTATTTGAATCTTTGAACTTGCCCTTTTACATATGAATATCCATCCTCTAACACTCGGAACATGATGTCACATCCAGTGGTCTCCATATTTTCCAGTGATGATAAATTGAAACTGAATTCTATATGAATGATTTGCTCGTAAAGTCTGAGACTGAAAATATTGTTTCCCAAACAAATAGGGAAGGATATGCAAAATATAAACTTCTTCTTTGGTTGTGTTAGTTTTATCAAATTTATACATTTTTTATTTCCTTTATTATTAAATATCAAAATTAGAATGTTGTTTATTTGAATCTTTGAACTTGCCCTTTTACATATGAATATCCATCCTCTAACACTCGGAACATGATGTCACATCCAGTGGTCTCCATATTTTCCAGTGATGATAAATTGAAACTGAATTCTATATGAATGATTTGCTCGTAAAGTCTGAGGCTGAAAACATTGTTTCCCAAACAAATATGGAAGGATATGCAAAATATAAACTTCTTCTTTGGTTGTGTTAGTTTTATCAAATTTATACATTTTTGATTTCCTTTATTATAAAATATCAAAATTAGAATCTTGTTTATTTGAATCTTTGAACTTGCCCTTTTACATATGAATATCCATCCTCTAACACTCGGAACATGATGTCACATCCAGTGGTCTCCATATTTTCCAGTGATGATAAATTGAAACTGAATTCTATATGAATGATTTGCTCGTAAAGTCTGAGACTGAAAATATTGTTTCCCAAACAAATATGGAAGGATATGCAAAATATAAACTTCTTCTTTGGTTGTGTTAGTTTTATCAAATTTATACATTTTTTATTTCCTTTATTATTAAATATCAAAATTAGAATGTTGTTTATTTGAATCTTTGAACTTGCCCTTTTACATATGAATATCCATCCTCTAACACTCGGAACATGATGTCACATCCAGTGGTCTCCATATTTTCCAGTGATGATAAATTGAAACTGAATTCTATATGAATGATTTGCTCGTAAAGTCTGAGACTGAAAATATTGTTTCCCAAACAAATAGGGAAGGATATGCAAAATATAAACTTCTTCTTTGGTTGTGTTAGTTTTATCAAATTTATACATTTTTTATTTCCTTTATTATTAAATATCAAAATTAGAATCTTGTTTATTTGAATCTTTGAACTTGCCCTTTTACATATGAATATCCATCCTCTAACACTCGGAACATGATGTCACATCCAGTGGTCTCCATATTTTCCAGTGATGATAAATTGAAACTGAATTCTATATGAATGATTTGCTCGTAAAGTCTGAGACTGAAAATATTGTTTCCCAAACAAATATGGAAGGATATGCAAAATATAAACTTCTTCTTTGGTTGTGTTAGTTTTATCAAATTTATACATTTTTGATTTCCTTTATTATTAAATATCAAAATTAGAATCTTGTTTATTTGAATCTTTGAACTTGCCCTTTTACATATGAATATCCATCCTCTAACACTCGGAACATGATGTCACATCCAGTGGTCTCCATATTTTCCAGTGATGATAAATTGAAACTGAATTCTATATGAATGATTTGCTCGTAAAGTCTGAGGCTGAAAATATTGTTTCCCAAACAAATATGGAAGGATATGCAAAATATAAACTTCTTCTTTGGTTGTGTTAGTTTTATCAAATTTATACATTTTTGATTTCCTTTATTATTAAATATCAAAATTAGAATCTTGTTTATTTGAATCTTTGAACTTGCCCTTTTACATATGAATATCCATCCTCTAACACTCGGAACATGATGTCACATCCAGTGGTCTCCATATTTTCCAGTGATGATAAATTGAAACTGAATTCTATATGAATGATTTGCTCGTAAAGTCTGAGACTGAAAATATTGTTTCCCAAACAAATATGGAAGGATATTTAAAATATAAACTTCTTCTTTGGTTGTGTTAGTTTTATCAAATTTATACATTTTTGATTTCCTTTATTATTAAATATCAAAATTAGAATCTTGTTTATTTGAATCTTTGAACTTGCCCTTTTACATATGAATATCCATCCTCTAACACTCGGAACATGATGTCACATCCAGTGGTCTCCATATTTTCCAGTGATGATAAATTGAAACTGAATTCTATATGAATGATTTGCTCGTAAAGTCTGAGGCTGAAAATATTGTTTCCCAAACAAATATGGAAGGATATGCAAAATATAAACTTCTTCTTTGGTTGTGTTAGTTTTATCAAATTTATACATTTTTGATTTCCTTTATTATTAAATATCAAAATTAAAATCTTGTTTATTTGAATCTTTGAACTTGCCCTTTTACATATGAATATCCATCCTCTAACACTCGGAACATGATGTCACATCCAGTGGTCTCCATATTTTCCAGTGATGATAAATTGAAACTGAATTCTATATGAATGATTTGCTCGTAAAGTCTGAGACTGAAAATATTGTTTCCCAAACAAATATGGAAGGATATGCAAAATATAAACTTCTTCTTTGGTTGTGTTAGTTTTATCAAATTTATACATTTTTGATTTCCTTTATTATTAAATATCAAAATTAGAATCTTGTTTATTTGAATCTTTGAACTTGCCCTTTTACATATGAATATCCATCCTCTAACACTCGGAACATGATGTCACATCCAGTGGTCTCCATATTTTCCAGTGATGATAAATTGAAACTGAATTCTATATGAATGAATTGCTCGTAAAGTCTGAGGCTGAAAATATTGTTTCCCAAACAAATATGGAAGGATATGCAAAATATAAACTTCTTCTTTGGTTGTGTTAGTTTTATCAAATTTATACATTTTTGATTTCCTTTATTATTAAATATCAAAATTAGAATCTTGTTTATTTGAATCTTTGAACTTGCCCTTTTACATATGAATATCCATCCTCTAACACTCGGAACATGATGTCACATCCAGTGGTCTCCATATTTTCCAGTGATGATAAATTGAAACTGAATTCTATATGAATGATTTGCTCGTAAAGTCTGAGACTGAAAATATTGTTTCCCAAACAAATAGGGAAGGATATGCAAAATATAAACTTCTTCTTTGGTTGTGTTAGTTTTATCAAATTTATACATTTTTTATTTCCTTTATTATTAAATATCAAAATTAGAATGTTGTTTATTTGAATCTTTGAACTTGCCCTTTTACATATGAATATCCATCCTCTAACACTCGGAACATGATGTCACATCCAGTGGTCTCCATATTTTCCAGTGATGATAAATTGAAACTGAATTCTATATGAATGATTTGCTCGTAAAGTCTGAGGCTGAAAACATTGTTTCCCAAACAAATATGGAAGGATATGCAAAATATAAACTTCTTCTTTGGTTGTGTTAGTTTTATCAAATTTATACATTTTTGATTTCCTTTATTATAAAATATCAAAATTAGAATCTTGTTTATTTGAATCTTTGAACTTGCCCTTTTACATATGAATATCCATCCTCTAACACTCGGAACATGATGTCACATCCAGTGGTCTCCATATTTTCCAGTGATGATAAATTGAAACTGAATTCTATATGAATGATTTGCTCGTAAAGTCTGAGACTGAAAATATTGTTTCCCAAACAAATATGGAAGGATATGCAAAATATAAACTTCTTCTTTGGTTGTGTTAGTTTTATCAAATTTATACATTTTTTATTTCCTTTATTATTAAATATCAAAATTAGAATGTTGTTTATTTGAATCTTTGAACTTGCCCTTTTACATATGAATATCCATCCTCTAACACTCGGAACATGATGTCACATCCAGTGGTCTCCATATTTTCCAGTGATGATAAATTGAAACTGAATTCTATATGAATGATTTGCTCGTAAAGTCTGAGACTGAAAATATTGTTTCCCAAACAAATAGGGAAGGATATGCAAAATATAAACTTCTTCTTTGGTTGTGTTAGTTTTATCAAATTTATACATTTTTTATTTCCTTTATTATTAAATATCAAAATTAGAATCTTGTTTATTTGAATCTTTGAACTTGCCGTTTTACATATGAATATCCATCCTCTAACACTCGGAACATGATGTCACATCCAGTGGTCTCCATATTTTCCAGTGATGATAAATTGAAACTGAATTCTATATGAATGATTTGCTCGTAAAGTCTGAGACTGAAAATATTGTTTCCCAAACAAATATGGAAGGATATGCAAAATATAAACTTCTTCTTTGGTTGTGTTAGTTTTATCAAATTTATACATTTTTGATTTCCTTTATTATTAAATATCAAAATTAGAATCTTGTTTATTTGAATCTTTGAACTTGCCCTTTTACATATGAATATCCATCCTCTAACACTCGGAACATGATGTCACATCCAGTGGTCTCCATATTTTCCAGTGATGATAAATTGAAACTGAATTCTATATGAATGATTTGCTCGTAAAGTCTGAGGCTGAAAATATTGTTTCCCAAACAAATATGGAAGGATATGCAAAATATAAACTTCTTCTTTGGTTGTGTTAGTTTTATCAAATTTATACATTTTTGATTTCCTTTATTATTAAATATCAAAATTAGAATCTTGTTTATTTGAATCTTTGAACTTGCCCTTTTACATATGAATATCCATCCTCTAACACTCGGAACATGATGTCACATCCAGTGGTCTCCATATTTTCCAGTGATGATAAATTGAAACTGAATTCTATATGAATGATTTGCTCGTAAAGTCTGAGGCTGAAAATATTGTTTCCCAAACAAATATGGAAGGATATTTAAAATATAAACTTCTTCTTTGGTTGTGTTAGTTTTATCAAATTTATACATTTTTGATTTCCTTTATTATTAAATATCAAAATTAGAATCTTGTTTATTTGAATCTTTGAACTTGCCCTTTTACATATGAATATCCATCCTCTAACACTCGGAACATGATGTCACATCCAGTGGTCTCCATATTTTCCAGTGATGATAAATTGAAACTGAATTCTATATGAATGATTTGCTCGTAAAGTCTGAGGCTGAAAATATTGTTTCCCAAACAAATATGGAAGGATATGCAAAATATAAACTTCTTCTTTGGTTGTGTTAGTTTTATCAAATTTATACATTTTTGATTTCCTTTATTATTAAATATCAAAATTAAAATCTTGTTTATTTGAATCTTTGAACTTGCCCTTTTACATATGAATATCCATCCTCTAACACTCGGAACATGATGTCACATCCAGTGGTCTCCATATTTTCCAGTGATGATAAATTGAAACTGAATTCTATATGAATGATTTGCTCGTAAAGTCTGAGACTGAAAATATTGTTTCCCAAACAAATATGGAAGGATATGCAAAATATAAACTTCTTCTTTGGTTGTGTTAGTTTTATCAAATTTATACATTTTTGATTTCCTTTATTATTAAATATCAAAATTAGAATCTTGTTTATTTGAATCTTTGAACTTGCCCTTTTACATATGAATATCCATCCTCTAACACTCGGAACATGATGTCACATCCAGTGGTCTCCATATTTTCCAGTGATGATAAATTGAAACTGAATTCTATATGAATGATTTGCTCGTAAAGTCTGAGACTGAAAATATTGTTTCCCAAACAAATATGGAAGGATATGCAAAATATAAACTTCTTCTTTGGTTGTGTTAGTTTTATCAAATTTATACATTTTTGATTTCCTTTATTATTAAATATCAAAATTAGAATCTTGTTTATTTGAATCTTTGAACTTGCCCTTTTACATATGAATATCCATCCTCTAACACTCGGAACATGATGTCACATCCAGTGGTCTCCATATTTTCCAGTGATGATAAATTGAAACTGAATTCTATATGAATGATTTGCTCGTAAAGTCTGAGGCTGAAAATATTGTTTCCCAAACAAATATGGAAGGATATGCAAAATATAAACTTCTTCTTTGGTTGTGTTAGTTTTATCAAATTTATACATTTTTGATTTCCTTTATTATTAAATATCAAAATTAGAATCTTGTTTATTTGAATCTTTGAACTTGCCCTTTTACATATGAATAGCCATCCTCTAACACTCGGAACATGATGTCACATCCAGTGGTCTCCATATTTTCCAGTGATGATAAATTGAAACTGAATTTTATATGAATGATTTGCTCGTAAAGTCTGAGACTGAATATATTGTTTCCCAAACAAATAGGGAAGGATATGCAAAATATAAACTTCTTCTTTGGTTGTGTTAGTTTTATCAAATTTATACATTTTTTATTTCCTTTATTATTAAATATCAAAATTAGAATGTTGTTTATTTGAATCTTTGAACTTGCCCTTTTACATATGAATATCCATCCTCTAACACTCGGAACATGATGTCACATCGAGTGGTCTCCATATTTTCCAGTGATGATAAATTGAAACTGAATTCTATATGAATGATTTGCTCGTAAAGTCTGAGGCTGAAAATATTGTTTCCCAAACAAATATGGAAGGATATTTAAAATATAAACTTCTTCTTTGGTTGTGTTAGTTTTATCAAATTTATACATTTTTGATTTCCTTTATTATTAAATATCAAAATTAGAATCTTGTTTATTTGAATCTTTGAACTTGCCCTTTTACATATGAATATCCATCCTCTAACACTCGGAACATGATGTCACATCCAGTGGTCTCCATATTTTCCAGTGATGATAAATTAAAACTGAATTCTATATGAATGATTTGCTCGTAAAGTCTGAGGCTGAAAATATTGTTTCCCAAACAAATATGGAAGGATATGCAAAATATAAACTTCTTCTTTGGTTGTGTTAGTTTTATCAAATTTATACATTTTTGATTTCCTTTATTATTAAATATCAAAATTAAAATCTTGTTTATTTGAATCTTTGAACTTGCCCTTTTACATATGAATATCCATCCTCTAACACTCGGAACATGATGTCACATCCAGTGGTCTCCATATTTTCCAGTGATGATAAATTGAAACTGAATTCTATATGAATGATTTGCTCGTAAAGTCTGAGGCTGAAAATATTGTTTCCCAAACAAATATGGAAGGATATGCAAAATATAAACTTCTTCTTTGGTTGTGTTAGTTTTATCAAATTTATACATTTTTGATTTCCTTTATTATTAAATATCAAAATTAGAATCTTGTTTATTTGAATCTTTGAACTTGCCCTTTTACATATGAATATCCATCCTCTAACACTCGGAACATGATGTCACATCCAGTGGTCTCCATATTTTCCAGTGATGATAAATTGAAACTGAATTCTATATGAATGATTTGCTCGTAAAGTCTGAGACTGAAAATATTGTTTCCCAAACAAATATGGAAGGATATGCAAAATATAAACTTCTTCTTTGGTTGTGTTAGTTTTATCAAATTTATACATTTTTGATTTCCTTTATTATTAAATATCAAAATTAGAATGTTGTTTATTTGAATCTTTGAACTTGCCCTTTTACATATGAATATCCATCCTCTAACACTCGGAACATGATGTCACAATCAGTGGTCTCCATATTTTCCAGTGATGATAAATTGAAACTGAATTCTATATGAATGATTTGCTCGTAAAGTCTGAGGCTGAAAATATTGTTTCCCAAACAAATATGGAAGGATATTTAAAATATAAACTTCTTCTTTGGTTGTGTTAGTTTTATCAAATTTATACATTTTTGATTTCCTTTATTATTAAATATCAAAATTAGAATCTTGTTTATTTGAATCTTTGAACTTGCCCTTTTACATATGAATATCCATCCTCTAACACTCGGAACATGATGTCACATCCAGTGGTCTCCATATTTTCCAGTGATGATAAATTGAAACTGAATTCTATATGAATGATTTGCTCGTAAAGTCTGAGACTGAAAATATTGTTTCCCAAACAAATATGGAAGGATATGCAAAATATAAACTTCTTCTTTGGTTGTGTTAGTTTTATCAAATTTATACATTTTTTATTTCCTTTATTATTAAATATCAAAATTAGAATGTTGTTTATTTGAATCTTTGAACTTGCCCTTTTACATATGAATATCCATCCTCTAACACTCGGAACATGATGTCACATCCAGTGGTCTCCATATTTTCCAGTGATGATAAATTGAAACTGAATTCTATATGAATGATTTGCTCGTAAAGTCTGAGGCTGAAAATATTGTTTCCCAAACAAATATGGAAGGATATTTAAAATATAAACTTCTTCTTTGGTTGTGTTAGTTTTATCAAATTTATACATTTTTGATTTCCTTTATTATTAAATATCAAAATTAGAATCTTGTTTATTTGAATCTTTGAACTTGCCCTTTTACATATGAATATCCATCCTCTAACACTCGGAACATGATGTTACATCCAGTGGTCTCCATATTTTCCAGTGATGATAAATTGAAACTGAATTCTATATGAATGATTTGCTCGTAAAGTCTGAGACTGAAAATATTGTTTCCCAAACAAATATGGAAGGATATGCAAAATATAAACTTCTTCTTTGGTTGTGTTAGTTTTATCAAATTTATACATTTTTGATTTCCTTTATTATTAAATATCAAAATTAAAATCTTGTTTATTTGAATCTTTGAACTTGCCCTTTTACATATGAATATCCATCCTCTAACACTCGGAACATGATGTCACATCCAGTGGTCTCCATATTTTCCAGTGATGATAAATTGAAACTGAATTCTATATGAATGATTTGCTCGTAAAGTCTGAGACTGAAAATATTGTTTCCCAAACAAATATGGAAGGATATGCAAAATATAAACTTCTTCTTTGGTTGTATTAGTTTTATCAAATTTATACATTTTTTATTTCCTTTATTATTAAATATCAAAATTAGAATGTTGTTTATTTGAATCTTTGAACTTGCCCTTTTACATATGAATATCCATCCTCTAACACTCGGAACATGATGTCACATCCAGTGGTCTCCATATTTTCCAGTGATGATAAATTGAAACTGAATTCTATATGAATGATTTGCTCGTAAAGTCTGAGGCTGAAAATATTGTTTCCCAAACAAATATGGAAGGATATGCAAAATATAAACTTCTTCTTTGGTTGTGTTAGTTTTATCAAATTTATACATTTTTGATTTCCTTTATTATTAAATATCAAAATTAGAATCTTGTTTATTTGAATCTTTGAACTTGCCCTTTTACATATGAATATCCATCCTCTAACACTCGGAACATGATGTCACATCCAGTGGTCTCCATATTTTCCAGTGATGATAAATTGAAACTGAATTCTATATGAATGATTTGCTCGTAAAGTCTGAGACTGAAAATATTGTTTCCCAAACAAATATGGAAGGATATGCAAAATATAAACTTCTTCTTTGGTTGTGTTAGTTTTATCAAATTTATACATTTTTTATTTCCTTTATTATTAAATATCAAAATTAGAATGTTGTTTATTTGAATCTTTGAACTTGCCCTTTTACATATGAATATCCATCCTCTAACACTCGGAACATGATGTCACATCCAGTGGTCTCCATATTTTCCAGTGATGATAAATTGAAACTGAATTCTATATGAATGATTTGCTCGTAAAGTATGAGGCTGAAAATATTGTTTCCCAAACAAATATGGAAGGATATGCAAAATATAAACTTCTTCTTTGGTTGTGTTAGTTTTATCAAATTTATACATTTTTGATTTCCTTTATTATTAAATATCAAAATTAGAATCTGGTTTATTTGAATCTTTGAACTTGCCCTTTTACATATGAATATCCATCCTCTAACACTCGGAACATGATGTTACATCCAGTGGTCTCCATATTTTCCAGTGATGATAAATTGAAACTGAATTCTATATGAATGATTTGCTCGTAAAGTCTGAGACTGAAAATATTGTTTCCCAAACAAATATGGAAGGATATGCAAAATATAAACTTCTTCTTTGGTTGTGTTAGTTTTATCAAATTTATACATTTTTGATTTCCTTTATTATTAAATATCAAAATTAAAATCTTGTTTATTTGAATCTTTGAACTTGCCCTTTTACATTTGAATATCCATCCTCTAACACTCGGAACATGATGTCACATCCAGTGGTCTCCATATTTTCCAGTGATGATAAATTGAAACTGAATTCTATATGAATGATTTGCTCGTAAAGTCTGAGACTGAAAATATTGTTTCCCAAACAAATATGGAAGGATATGCAAAATATAAACTTCTTCTTTGGTTGTATTAGTTTTATCAAATTTATACATTTTTTATTTCCTTTATTATTAAATATCAAAATTAGAATGTTGTTTATTTGAATCTTTGAACTTGCCCTTTTACATATGAATATCCATCCTCTAACACTCGGAACATGATGTCACATCCAGTGGTCTCCATATTTTCCAGTGATGATAAATTGAAACTGAATTCTATATGAATGATTTGCTCGTAAAGTCTGAGGCTGAAAATATTGTTTCCCAAACAAATATGGAAGGATATGCAAAATATAAACTTCTTCTTTGGTTGTGTTAGTTTTATCAAATTTATACATTTTTGATTTCCTTTATTATTAAATATCAAAATTAGAATCTTGTTTATTTGAATCTTTGAACTTGCCCTTTTACATATGAATATCCATCCTCTAACACTCGGAACATGATGTCACATCCAGTGGTCTCCATATTTTCCAGTGATGATAAATTGAAACTGAATTCTATATGAATGATTTGCTCGTAAAGTCTGAGGCTGAAAATATTGTTTCCCAAACAAATATGGAAGGATATGCAAAATATAAACTTCTTCTTTGGTTGTGTTAGTTTTATCAAATTTATACATTTTTGATTTCCTTTATTATTAAATATCAAAATTAAAATCTTGTTTATTTGAATCTTTGAACTTGCCCTTTTACATATGAATATCCATCCTCTAACACTCGGAACATGATGTCACATCCAGTGGTCTCCATATTTTCCAGTGATGATAAATTGAAACTGAATTCTATATGAATGATTTGCTCGTAAAGTCTGAGACTGAAAATATTGTTTCCCAAACAAATATGGAAGGATATGCAAAATATAAACTTCTTCTTTGGTTGTGTTAGTTTTATCAAATTTATACATTTTTGATTTCCTTTATTATTAAATATCAAAATTAGAATCTTGTTTATTTGAATCTTTGAACTTGCCCTTTTACATATGAATATCCATCCTCTAACACTCGGAACATGATGTCACATCCAGTGGTCTCCATATTTTCCAGTGATGATAAATTGAAACTGAATTCTATATGAATGAATTGCTCGTAAAGTCTGAGGCTGAAAATATTGTTTCCCAAACAAATATGGAAGGATATGCAAAATATAAACTTCTTCTTTGGTTGTGTTAGTTTTATCAAATTTATACATTTTTGATTTCCTTTATTATTAAATATCAAAATTAGAATCTTGTTTATTTGAATCTTTGAACTTGCCCTTTTACATATGAATATCCATCCTCTAACACTCGGAACATGATGTCACATCCAGTGGTCTCCATATTTTCCAGTGATGATAAATTGAAACTGAATTCTATATGAATGATTTGCTCGTAAAGTCTGAGACTGAAAATATTGTTTCCCAAACAAATAGGGAAGGATATGCAAAATATAAACTTCTTCTTTGGTTGTGTTAGTTTTATCAAATTTATACATTTTTTATTTCCTTTATTATTAAATATCAAAATTAGAATGTTGTTTATTTGAATCTTTGAACTTGCCCTTTTACATATGAATATCCATCCTCTAACACTCGGAACATGATGTCACATCCAGTGGTCTCCATATTTTCCAGTGATGATAAATTGAAACTGAATTCTATATGAATGATTTGCTCGTAAAGTCTGAGGCTGAAAACATTGTTTCCCAAACAAATATGGAAGGATATGCAAAATATAAACTTCTTCTTTGGTTGTGTTAGTTTTATCAAATTTATACATTTTTGATTTCCTTTATTATTAAATATCAAAATTAAAATCTTGTTTATTTGAATCTTTGAACTTGCCCTTTTACATATGAATATCCATCCTCTAACACTCGGAACATGATGTCACATCCAGTGGTCTCCATATTTTCCAGTGATGATAAATTGAAACTGAATTCTATATGAATGATTTGCTCGTAAAGTCTGAGACTGAAAATATTGTTTCCCAAACAAATATGGAAGGATATGCAAAATATAAACTTCTTCTTTGGTTGTATTAGTTTTATCAAATTTATACATTTTTTATTTCCTTTATTATTAAATATCAAAATTAGAATGTTGTTTATTTGAATCTTTGAACTTGCCCTTTTACATATGAATATCCATCCTCTAACACTCGGAACATGATGTCACATCCAGTGGTCTCCATATTTTCCAGTGATGATAAATTGAAACTGAATTCTATATGAATGATTTGCTCGTAAAGTCTGAGGCTGAAAATATTGTTTCCCAAACAAATATGGAAGGATATGCAAAATATAAACTTCTTCTTTGGTTGTGTTAGTTTTATCAAATTTATACATTTTTGATTTCCTTTATTATTAAATATCAAAATTAGAATCTTGTTTATTTGAATCTTTGAACTTGCCCTTTTACATATGAATATCCATCCTCTAACACTCGGAACATGATGTCACATCCAGTGGTCTCCATATTTTCCAGTGATGATAAATTGAAACTGAATTCTATATGAATGATTTGCTCGTAAAGTCTGAGACTGAAAATATTGTTTCCCAAACAAATATGGAAGGATATGCAAAATATAAACTTCTTCTTTGGTTGTGTTAGTTTTATCAAATTTATACATTTTTTATTTCCTTTATTATTAAATATCAAAATTAGAATGTTGTTTATTTGAATCTTTGAACTTGCCCTTTTACATATGAATATCCATCCTCTAACACTCGGAACATGATGTCACATCCAGTGGTCTCCATATTTTCCAGTGATGATAAATTGAAACTGAATTCTATATGAATGATTTGCTCGTAAAGTATGAGGCTGAAAATATTGTTTCCCAAACAAATATGGAAGGATATGCAAAATATAAACTTCTTCTTTGGTTGTGTTAGTTTTATCAAATTTATACATTTTTGATTTCCTTTATTATTAAATATCAAAATTAGAATCTGGTTTATTTGAATCTTTGAACTTGCCCTTTTACATATGAATATCCATCCTCTAACACTCGGAACATGATGTTACATCCAGTGGTCTCCATATTTTCCAGTGATGATAAATTGAAACTGAATTCTATATGAATGATTTGCTCGTAAAGTCTGAGACTGAAAATATTGTTTCCCAAACAAATATGGAAGGATATGCAAAATATAAACTTCTTCTTTGGTTGTGTTAGTTTTATCAAATTTATACATTTTTGATTTCCTTTATTATTAAATATCAAAATTAAAATCTTGTTTATTTGAATCTTTGAACTTGCCCTTTTACATTTGAATATCCATCCTCTAACACTCGGAACATGATGTCACATCCAGTGGTCTCCATATTTTCCAGTGATGATAAATTGAAACTGAATTCTATATGAATGATTTGCTCGTAAAGTCTGAGACTGAAAATATTGTTTCCCAAACAAATATGGAAGGATATGCAAAATATAAACTTCTTCTTTGGTTGTATTAGTTTTATCAAATTTATACATTTTTTATTTCCTTTATTATTAAATATCAAAATTAGAATGTTGTTTATTTGAATCTTTGAACTTGCCCTTTTACATATGAATATCCATCCTCTAACACTCGGAACATGATGTCACATCCAGTGGTCTCCATATTTTCCAGTGATGATAAATTGAAACTGAATTCTATATGAATGATTTGCTCGTAAAGTCTGAGGCTGAAAATATTGTTTCCCAAACAAATATGGAAGGATATGCAAAATATAAACTTCTTCTTTGGTTGTGTTAGTTTTATCAAATTTATACATTTTTGATTTCCTTTATTATTAAATATCAAAATTAGAATCTTGTTTATTTGAATCTTTGAACTTGCCCTTTTACATATGAATATCCATCCTCTAACACTCGGAACATGATGTCACATCCAGTGGTCTCTATATTTTCCAGTGATGATAAATTGAAACTGAATTCTATATGAATGATTTGCTCGTAAAGTCTGAGACTGAAAATATTGTTTCCCAAACAAATATGGAAGGATATGCAAAATATAAACTTCTTCTTTGGTTGTGTTAGTTTTATCAAATTTATACATTTTTTATTTCCTTTATTATTAAATATCAAAATTAGAATGTTGTTTATTTGAATCTTTGAACTTGCCCTTTTACATATGAATATCCATCCTCTAACACTCGGAACATGATGTCACATCCAGTGGTCTCCATATTTTCCAGCAATATAACTTTTAAATTTCTAAAAATGCTCATTTCGTTATATTTTTCAAATCAATTTCATTGGGGTGCATTGAAAATGCACCTTTTTAAAAATAATATTTTATAATTAATTTCTTTTAAGTACTTATATTTAAAATAGGATTTAAAACCTTATATTATTATTGTAGTCAGTTAAGTGTTGTCTTGTTAAGAAACTTCTTTCGTTAAAATTAAATATTACTTTTGTAGGTTTTATGAAGACAGAAAAATTTGAGGACAGCCTAACCCTTATGCATGACCTTCTGCAGAAACCGTTACTTAATAAACAGGTAGGTCATTTTGAAGACTTTAATATTTAGTCACATATTACTTTTCTTGCTAAATTTAAATTTTAGTAAAAAACTAATCCATATAATAATATCAATAAGCCTGTAATGGGAAATTGAAACTCAATATTTGTTTATTCATGACTACTCTTTAAATATTTAATTATATTTTGTCTCTTTGGTTACTTTTTCTCCATTCAATTTTAGTATCGTAATATTTTTGATTTAAATACTTGTATATGATAAATAAAAGGCGAATTGTTTGATTTATGAGTTGTATGTAGAATATTTAATAACTATGTACCCTTGCCTTACATATATTCTAGTTTTAGTAGAAATCTTTTCAATATTTAATATATACTTCAAAATTAGTAGAAGATGATAATATGAATTATATTGAAACTTAACTTTATAAATATTAAATTTATCATTCCTCTTGTGCAAACAATCATAAACATAGAAAAGGTGCAGTTAAATATTAACTAATTAAAAATTATAAATATTTAAGTCAAAAATATAGATAAAATTTAACATTTTGTGCCGATGTATTTTCTGAAAGAAAATCTCTCTTTTTCGTAAATGTATTAACACTTCTTAATCCTTTGGACTCGAGTGATGACTCTCTGTCACCAAAATAATGACCTGTTCTTTTGTTTCCTGTTCTTCAAATTGAATTTAATGAGAATTCCTCGGTCTTGAGCATAAAACATGCTTTACTTTCGTTAGCTTGTTCTTTATCTAACTCCATCTAAAAGTGTGACATCACTTGGGTATTAACCTAATTTATTAATTCTATGTTGCATTCGAGTGTCGCCTTTAAGTCACTAAAATAATGTATTATTTTTATTCTCTGTTCTTCAAAACATAAAAGAACAAGTTATTCTCTCACAAACTTTAATACATATTGTTTTTATCATCTAGAAACAGCAAGTATAGTGGTGATATAAATTTTTCTTCAGATTATAATTCCTCGCAACCCCTTTTTTTTGCATTTGACAAACCGTTTAATAAATGTATACTGAGCTTAATATTCAGTTTCGCACATTTTAATTCTTACATATATCCACCCTAAACATAAGAAAGACATTGTAAAGAATATCCCTTTAAAAAGATAAAAATGCGATATAACTGTTCCATAAAAAGAACATAAGTTTCAAACACATTCTTCGAGTGCAGAGGGTTATTATTCAGTTATAAGGTCCTTAAAATAGCTTTAAGTTCCTTTAAAAGTTCTTGAAAACTCTTTTTTCAGTTTATCAGCATGTGTGTAAACACAGATTACATATTGTGCTAAATTTTAAAATACTTCTTTCGTTTTAGATTTCTTATGTACTGTTGGATATTCTAGCAGTCGAACTGTTTCCGGAACTCTTAGAAATGCACAGAACGGAGTCGCGTACATCATTCATGGACTGATTTCAACATTCAAGGTTTTTGTAATTTTTACTGCAGCATAAATGTGCTACATTCCAAGGATCTACCATGCTAGTCTTTTTTTTTAACTTCATTTTTGAGTTTATATATGTACATTTTTGACTGAATTAGTGCAAAAGATGTATTTATAGCAATGTTGAGACTGTCAATAAATTATTCTATCTTGTAAAGTCTGCCTGTATTTTTGCTTGTTAGCGTTAGTGTATAATTATTTATAATAGTACTTTATTACATATATTTTTCTTATTAATTCATATTTTAGGTATCAAAATTACTAAAAAATTATTTTTTTTAATATCAAGCTCTCTTTTTAAAATTTTCATTCACTTTTGTATCCCTGAATATTTATTATCCTCAACATTTTAGCTTAATAGAGAATTTTTTTTATTAAAATTGTTTATTTTACATTACTGAAATAAACGAAAATAATTGTTTTTTAAATCGTTCAGCTTCACACTTTTTAATATAATTTCTTTGGACCTTAAAAGCACTTATCAATTATGCGACGTATAAGCTATTATATTGTTTTAATAATAACTATAATAAGCGTTTTGATTAAAAAAAACAATTCTATAAATAGATATTTATTAAACGTCATATCTCAATTGCATAAAAACACTTCTAGATTTAACATAGGCAAATTTCTATATTAGGTCAGAATAATTTATACTTCATGCAATATCGTTTTCAATGGATATAAATGTAAGATCCGATCACATGATTTTCTAATCAGTGATTATATTTGTTCCTTTCGTGACTAAAAAATATCCACTGAATATAAGAGATTGACGTTCATTCTGATAGCTATAAAATGTCCTGACGCCTATTAAAGTTTTGTGTCGGGTATTACCACAAGTGATTGACCTCATCGTCTGACCATGGTTCAAAAATACGAGACTGTTTCTGGGTCTTTCCTTCGAGATATCGCCCAAACCGTCCCCGGCCCCCGTGACGGAGTGGATAAAGGCGTCTGCTGGGAATCAAAGGGTTCCTGGTTCGATCATGTGCGACAGACTTCACTATTTTAGTTAACGTCGCACTAGAGCTGCACAGTGGGCTATTGGCGACGGTTCGGTCGGGGTCTATCTCGACGAAAAAAAACGGGAACACATTCATACATGCACCTCGTTATTTTAGAACCATGATCAGATGAAGAGAAACACCTCAACGGGTACCCAACGCCTTCAATAGACGTCGGGACTTTGGACCCCGATCAGATTTATCGTGCACCAGTCCCGTATACACGCCAGTATAATTTGTTGGATATTCTGGACGACTTTCTAGTATTTTTGTAGCGAAGCTGGCAACTCTCCGATTGCAAGATCACTACTTTTTTACTTTTCTATGTCAAGTCCATCTCACGGATTCGAACCACCAATCCTCTGATTAGTAGCTGAACGCCTTACGCCGCTTTTACATTTAACGACACGACACCGATAAATCGTATACGATTTCAGCGGCACGATATCGAGGTACGCAAAATACACATACGAAGCCGGGCGCTTTTTCACTAGCCGATACGATAACGATATTGTCGTTGCCGATCAGACGATACAATTTATCGTAACGTTTCATCGTGGGCACGCACCTTCCCTACTTAATCGTGACGACATTTTGAGTTTGTTTCCGAAAAACTTGTTGCCGTCTGCTATAGTCTACTGTGTTTTTTTTATTTATATTATCAATATGGCTTTTAAGTTCGATATTGTGAACTTGTGTGAATTAGTGGAAGTAAAGACCTGTATTTGGGATAAGCGAGATGAATTTTACAAGAACAAGATTGTTCGAAAAAAGGCATGGGAGGCAATATTTAGTCAAACCGTCGCCAATAGCCCACTGTGCAGCTCTAGCTCTAGCTTTTTGTAGACGTTCAAATAAAACATAAAAATCTCCTTCAACATGTCTTGCTTTGATGATATCATGCACCCAGAAGCGTTTTGTTATTGATCTCTTCTTTCTCCTTACAGCATATACAACAATCGCAGTTTGTTATAAAGTAATTTGTTGCGATGCGTCATATCGAGAATAGATGTGCTCTCGACAACAGACGAACACGAACTGAATGTAAAAATTGTCGTTTTCGGCGAACGATATCGGTGCAATGAAAAACGGCTGCAATTGTTGTATTTGCTGTAATTAAGGAGAAAGAAGAGATCAATAACAAAACGCTTCTGGGTGCATGATATCATCAAAGCAAGACATGTTGAAGGAGATTTTTATGTTTTATTGGAACGTCTACAAAAAGCTAGAGCTTGAGCTAACCACTAGAGCTGCACAATGGGCTATTGGCGACGGTTTGACTAAATATTGTCTCCCATGCCTTTTCTTGAACGATCTTGTTCTTGCAAAATTCATCTCGCTTATCCCAAATACAGGTCTTTACTTCCACTAATTCACACAAGTTCACAATATAGAACTTAAAAGCCATATTGATAATATAAATAAGGAAAAACACAGTAGACTATAGCAGAAGTTTTTCCGAAACAAACTCAAAATGTCGTCACGATGAAGTAGGGAAGGCGTGTGCCCACGATAAAACGTTCCGATAAATTGTATCGTCTGATCGGTAACGACAATATCGTTATCGTATCGGCTAGTGAAAAAGCGCCCGGCTTCGTATGTGTATTTTGTGTACCCCGATATCGTGCCACTGAAATCGTATACGATTTATCGGTGTCGTGTCGTTAAATGTAAAAGCGGCTTTATCAACTGGGGCTCGTGGATGTTCTGGACGACATTCTAGTATTTTGGTAGCGAAGTTGGCAACCCTCCGATCGCAATGTTACTACTTTTTACCATCGGCCACGGAGGCTTCGGTCTTTCCTTCGAGATAGGCACCGAACCGTCGTCAATAGTCCACTATGCTTCTCTAGGTCGACGTTAATTAACAAAAACCAAAAACCCAAACCGTCCCCAATAGCCCACTATATAGCTCTTATGCGACTTTAATTAAAAAACTAACCGAGTTCTAGCTAGATACTTTACCATTAAGCAACTGGGTCCCGTATAATTTAAGGAAAGAAATGGTCGATATTAATCAACCTTCAGATTTGATTCCAAACTGTTACCAAAACCCCATTGTTTAGATCTAGCTCGACGTTAATTTAAACTTTGACGTCACTTAAAAAAGTTTATACTGAATAGTACGATCGTGAAGGGAAGTGAAACGGGGTGAAAAAGAAAACAAACAAGTTAACTCTTGCGCGCACGCGCATGTTGTTGTCAAAGTACATTCATAACATTTTATCGTCTGCACTTTTCAACACGTTTCTCCTCTTTCGTGTGTTTGGTGTTTTTTTTCTTCCTCCCTGTATGGATTAAGATATCTGAACTGCAATGACGGTTCAAGAAGTGCCTTATGACCATTTGGATTTAATATTCATCTTTTCCGTATATCTGTGATTATCAGTGATTCAAGATGATGAAACAATTTCTCCGAGTGAAACAGATCGCTGATCAAAAATTTCAGCGGTAAGTAGTTTTTTTTTTCATGTTCATTGCAGATTATTTTTTCATACACAGGTTTAGCACTGTCACTTTTGTTACGATTTATTTTCTTATTTTCTTGACATTGTTGAACTACAACAATTGGACTGAAAATTTCAACATCGTACACAGCAAAGTATTTTTTTAATCGGGATGTCATGCAACTCTAATATCAAGGGGAAGTTGTTGACTTCTGATGGTTAATTATTTTATGCTGAGTTTTTGTTTGTCTGCAGTTGATATATATATATATATATATATATATATATATATATATATATATATATATATATATATATATATATATATATATATCACGTTTCTTTTAAAGAGGAATATGAAACCTTTTTAATATAACTGGAAACGTTTTTATCACTTATGTCAGAGTATAAAAACTGTGGCCGCTATTTAAAAAAGAAGTTTTTAAATAGTTGACAGATATTTCGATTTTTGAAATATTTGTTGCTTGTGTTATCAAAAGCCAGTATTTAATAGTAGATTTTCAAAGTGTTGTAATATTTCTTTCTAAAACAACTTCAAAAAGCGTGCATATCTTTGCTATATGATACTGTGCATATAATGCATAAGTTTTTCAAAACTAATGGGATGGACTCGTCACTTAAATTTTAAAAAAAGTATAAACATTATGAGAGTTGAGCCAGTTTTTCAAAATATTTTGGAGGGTTGTTCATGATCCCAATACAAGTTTACGCCTTTGGATCAATACATAAAAGATTATAGGTGTAAAACATTACTTAAAAATATTTAATACTATATCGGATCCTACTTGTTTGTTCTTTGTATTGAAGGAATATATCTGTACCTCGAAAAGTGCATGTTTTTGTATGTATAGATGTATGATAATGGCTATGGCCATTTTCTCGATATTAGGTTAAAATTGCAATATTATGTGTTTTTCACATTCTTTACAGAGATAAAAAACACTATCTCTCTTTTAGTATTACGAACAGAGATATTATTTTTTAAAGAACTCTGTATTCATAGAAACCTACAGGTATATATAACTTTGATATGCTCCCTTGTTATAGTAAAAATGGACATCATGACCTATACATCCAAGATACAGATATAACATTGGCATTTAAAAACCATGAATGAGTACTTTGCACTACTGGACTAGTGTGCCATACGGTTTTTGTATGTAGAGTATACTTTATATTAAAATGATTTGTGTGATTGCATATAAAGGAAGCCAATTTTCTAATCGCAATTCCATCCAAAATTGTTTGTGTGTGAAACTGAGTGGGGTGGATGTTGATTCAGAGAAGGTTTAATAACACAGCGATTTTGTTGCCAACAGCTGATGTGGAGAACATTAAAAATTATCGGCTGTTACTTAAGGTGTTTACATTGTTTTACAAGGAAATTATACATTATTTGTGATAAATAAACTTTTCTTCTTATCCTAACCAACTTACACAATTTCTAATCCAAAATCAACTACTATCAGGTTACAGTAAAGCTAGTCACATATGCGGAACTATTGCATTGCAACATTTAATTAACTGAGCATCTAAATAATCATGTACTAACTACAGGGAATTATTTAATTGCATCCAACTCAGGACTGCCAGGTCTCAGATTTCACAATGGGCAAAATGAAGGTGAAAAATCTCCAAACTCGGTTTATCCCAATCCATACAAAATTTCCAAGTTGTCAATTATTTGCCAATGCTGTTAGTCCGGTAGTGAGTGAAAGAACGTTTTGCACAATTAAAAGATGCTCAGTGAGCAGATACATCCAGTTGCATGCAACTAAATAATTCAGTTGCATGTCCGATAATTGACAGTGAGTGGCTATCCTAAACATTAAAGTCTTACAAATTTTGCAAGCTACCTTTGAGTGAGCCACCTGATGGCATAGAAGTAGATGACAACATATACCTGTCCCAACAAGTCCTTGTGTTGTGTTTTGTAAGTGTAGACCTTAACCCTGTGTTAAAATATTTTGGACATGGTTGTTGGTGCTCCTTGTCTGCTCACTGAGCATCTTTTAATTGTGCCAAGCATTGTTGGGTTCTGAACACTACCTGAAATTCAATCTGTGAAATGAAAATATTTTTGGTGGGTTGGGAGCCATTAAACTTTTATTTCATATTATTTATAAATATCAAGATAATTAGATTATATGATGCAATCAGTGACATAGCAATTAAAAAAATTGGGGAAGGGGGGGGGGGAGGGCTCAACTAGTCCCATACACAGACCAATATAAAAATATAAACACTAATTAGAAGCTATGTTAATTTGTAATTAGCCATTAATTACCAATTAGTTTTTAATTAGCAATTGAAGACATGAGTACAAGAACAAGGCAGCTCCAGTTTTCAAAATTGTTCAGGAACGACAATAAACACTGAATGTTTCTTGCATTGCATACTACGAAAGTACAGCTGCTTTTCCTTCATATCTTCATAGCCATTGCTTAGAGCTGTCTGGTTCTTGCCCTAATCGATAGGAGAATTTTTTTTTCTTTTTAGGAATAAAGGGAAAAGCGTAAATCAGAAAAAAGTGGAGCTGCTTTGTTTTTGCACCCATGTTTTCAATTCTTTATAATTAATAATGTTAATTACATCGTTCAATGCATAATTTTTTGTGTATAAAATCTAATTTGGGATATTGCTAAATTTTTTTACTTGAAATTTTGAGGGGGCTTCTACTTCTAAATACTAAAGTTTGCATTTAATTGGGAAAGCAAAATGAGACTCCATATTTAACTGTAATTCTCTTACAGTTTGTAGTGTTTTACATAAACAACTAAACCCTGTTGTCAATAATTGTATGTTAGGTATATGAAAAAAGTATAATTAAGATTTTCAAAAAAAGAATATTTTGGACATATCAATTATAAAAAAGTTTAAAAGTGTAATTTTTCTTTAGAAAATCATACAATTATATTGGGTAATTTCAGTTAATAGAATAGGTATACGGCTATTTATTTATTACGTCCCTCACTGTGGGAGTAGGAACGGGTTTATCTTGTCTGACATGGTGGAGGGAGAGGGTTCATTTTTTAAGCAACATACCAAAATTTTGAGAAGGATTTTTTTTCTCATTGATAATGTATTATTTTTGAAAGAATGATTGGTCTTTCTAATGGCATTCTTAAGATGCACGAAGAATATACCCAAATATTTAAAATATTATTTGATTGCAAAAATATTAAACACAATTATAGAAAAAATAGAAAAGCAACCATGCGCGCATACCAAATCTAAGACTACAGAGCATACTAAATTGATCAAGCACTTTATGTTAGAAGTAGATAAACAATGCAAAAGTGTTCACAATAAAATAAAAAGTTAGAATATTTCTAAAAATATAAATTTTTGCAAACTGATAAACTACCATTTTTTACTCTCCATGTTTAAAAGCGCAGTATAGTCTATTGCGCCATAAATCCTAACCAACCTACCATGTTTTAAAAAAATCCATTAAAACTCTTTAATTAATTCAGACAAAAATATGGCAAAAGACGATAATTAAAACAAATTCAAAATCGTGACCTATATCATTGTATTTTGAAAATTTGTAGATGACTTGACATGGGAAAGGGTAAGGGATGCAAAAGAGCACAGGACCCTTCTTCACTTCACTTTCCCACGTAAATCGTCTGAGTAGGTGGTTGAAAAACGCTCGTCTAGTAAACCATCCCGAAGTAATTTATTTGACAAATTTCATGTCCACCCGCATTTTAAAACTTCTGCTCCAATGATTCCATCCTTTTCGAACGCTGGATGATAATCCCACTGGGTCACCTACTCGATCCCTTTCGGTTCGTCATCAGCAGTTTCCTTTTTTTTCACACACGCGGAAATTCATTACTGGACAAAAGCAAAAATCGCCAGCTCTTTTTCCTGCTACAAAATAATGGAGGCAGCATCCTGTGAGGGCGACTTCGACAAAAGACATCGGCTTTATTTTAGAACGTACCGACAGAGGTAGAGTAAAAAAAAATATTTTTTTGTGCGAATCTCCCGGAAATTTCGATAATGTGTGCGAGGCGTGCGTGGGAGGAAGTTGCCGCGGCCACGCCTGGTCGATCCCTCTACCCAGAGACTACACCCCTTGCCGTATTTGCGTTCTTTTTACGGAACAGTTGTTTTTATTTTCCTGTTCTCTTTCTCGACCTCTAAAGAACTGTTCACGTCGGCAACCGTTATGAGAAGAAATGGGAGTCGCTTATTAGTCAATACAAAATAAATAATACTAATGATAAATAAAAAAACGGAACATCGGGCGCAATCTGCCTATTCCCTTGCCAGAGCATGTCCGGAGGGATTTTGCATGACACGAAACCTCATATCAGAAGATTGATATTGATTGGTCGCCAAAGCAATCTCTTCAACAGAAGGCCAATGATAAGCTGTTCCATCTCACTACGCAGTTTACAGACCTCTTGTCCACGCCTCGTACGTGAAGGGTTAGGAATTCGTAATCAGGCGGCTGCGAGTGCATCAGGTCCTCGTCATTCGACAAAGGACCTGATGCAATTAAAATCTGTCGTGGTAAAAATGTCCTTGTTTGGTCGTGGTGTGAAAGTTTGAAGAGTTTTTATTTGGAAGTTTGGTGTTGCCCTTGTCACCTAACCATGGCTCAAAATGACGAAATTGTGTTCCTGGGTCTTTTCTTCGGGATAGATCGTAAATAGTGTAGCTCTAGTGCGATATCAGTTCAATTAACCAGTGGGAGGTGCAAGGCATCTATTTATAATATTTGTTATAAAAACCAGGAAGAAAAAAACCTCTTGACATTTTAAAACAGAACGTGGTTATGTAAAGAACAACTTTTCTCCCTAATCGTAGAACGGGTCGTTCCCGTCGAGAACAGGTGAGAAGAAACAGTTGATGTCGCTGTGTTGCTCAAAAGACCGTGAACTTTTTGCTAAAGTTCAGAGGATTACGGAATCGTCAAGGCTCTGTTATTGTGTCCCGTGTTATGATGTGAAGGGCGGTTCATTCCGATTTGCTTTGTGCATTTTGAGGGTTAAAATAACGTCCGCAAGAGCCGTACGCTTTGATAATCTCAAAAGAATGACCGGTAGTCTTTTGTTGTTGTTGCAGTAAATAGATTATATGGTTTGTGACGTAACTAGGTATTTACTTTAAGGGGAAAATAAGTTTTTTTGGCCAATGATCGACTCACGCGCATTTTAAGTATGTATTATATATAAAAAAACTTTATTGTCAATAAAATATCAATTTCTCATCTAAAATACTCGTTATAATTTAATTATATATTCTTATTGTTCTAGATATCTGTGTAAGTTTGAAACAGTAAATGAATGGTCTTAATATCATCATCAACATAAAATTTACACAGTCTAATGGTCAATAGAGTTGCTGAACTTCACCCCATTCATTTTATGGTCGTTTTTTTATTAGAACTAAATCTTAGAATGCACGGGAATGTTAACAAGTGTCTGAAATCTGGTAAATTACTCGAAAAAGCACGTCCATCGTTTCTAATGGGACGGCCGATGTGGTATAGTACCGGACACATGACGGAGGGTCATTGTCCGAATCCAGAGCATATTTTAAGGAATTTTCACTGGTGTGGACAATTTTTTTTTCTATGGTCAAAGATATTATGCTATATATCCTGATAAGATAGCTGAACCTCGTTGATAACCTTTTCGCGAAGGCTCCGCAACAGAAAAGTTGCACTGGCTGTCGGCAAATTCCTAAACTGAAGAAAAAATTCGCTTTGTGAGGTCGGGAAAAGAGTTCTCACAGTTTTGTGTAAGGATGACATGCCTTACAATAAGAGGCGTGTAACTGTCTGACGAAGGGATCGTTTACAATCCTCCCTCAAAGCCCGCAGATTCGGGGAAGGGCCATTCAGGTATCGATATACTAAAAACCGCAACCTAAGACGATCTGTATAAACCATAAGTTAAACGTTACCTGTGCGAACAGGTGTAATATCATTTTATGCCGCAAACATCATACTTCAGATCACGTGCGTTTTAAATATTCTTCCCCATATTAAAGACGTGCAAAAAAATTCTCAAGTCCACCACTAGATCTCTATACTCTATGGGACATATATATGTTGTCCCAGCCTGCACGTAAAGGCTAACAAAAATTTTGTGAAAAAATGCCAAAAATTATTTGTTTGTCAAACTGAATTAATTTACTTAATTAAAAAAAAAATACCCGTGGTTTTCCCCCTAGAAAATATTTAGGACACGAATAAAAAAAAATGGGGATCAAATCCACGTGAGTAGTGGGGCTTTTCTTATCACTGGTGGGGAAAATGCCCCACCAACTGTATGTTAAAATATGCTTTGTCCGAATCTCGACATCACATTGCAGAAAACTCGTAATCGAAGAATTGCAGTTTTGTTCCTTGATATGCGCTAAAAAACATCCAGCATGTATATAGGGTATTAAGTTCGCTAAATCTGTCTGGGTCCAAATTTCTTAATGCCCTCATGCGTTGTCTTCGTCATCTAACATTGATTCAAAATTACTATGCAGTGTATCTAGGTATGTCCTTCAGGATCAATCCCAAACCGTTGCCAATAGCCAATTGCTCAGCTTTAGTGCGAAGTTAATCAAACCACCTTTCTGGTAACTTTTCGAGGTTGGTTGATTGGTAATTAACGTCGCACTGGAGCTGCAGAGTTGGCGGTTCGGGCTGTACCTCGAAGGAAAGACTCGGGAACTCAGCCTCGTATTTTTGAACCATGATCGGATGACGGGGTCAACACCATGGAGGTAAGAGTAACAGGAGAGAGCATTGGACGAATGCTTTGAAGCTTTCGCTGTAACCGCGGCGCCATCTTTGCTACACCAAGAAATACTATTTCGACTAGTTTAACGCGCTGAGTTTTATATTATTTTAAATATATTTTTGGTTATTTGGGCAGCATGGGGTTTTGTGTAGCTTTCAATTGTACAAATAGTATTTTTAAGAAGACCCCAAGTTTAATTTTTTTATAGAGAAGTCCGCTTTTATATTCTTAAAGCAATTTTTTTTGTTTGTTGCGATTGCAGGTGAAAACTATGGAGAATATTACATTATAAACTGATTTCCTAAACGTTACAAAATCTGAATTTTGAAATTGATTGTTACAAATTTCTTATAATTTATAAATTTGGTTGGGCTTGTGTGATGCAGATTACTGCGACTTACTTTCACGACTGAAGTTTGTACTGCGGGGTAAATTTATATTGAGCAAGTTTTATTACTTAAGTTTTTTTTAATAACTGATCAAAACCACTTTACTAATTACTACTAATTAGCAAATTCCGTATATTTATAAATTTGTACTAAATTACATGTTTATACACAACAAAGCTTTAATTTGAGTTGGCAATGGTCATATTTTACTTTTGAAACGTTTACATATGGTGTGACAAACTTTACTACATAATGTATGCTACCTAAAAGAAAGTTTATAAACATATTGAATTTAATAAAAATCTGTTTTGTTGCGCAAACTATTTATTTGAGTTAACATTTTTTAAAACAAATTTATGAAAGCATTAAAATAAAAAAATGTCACAAGGTTCATAATGGAAATATGGCTGGTTTTCCATATTTTCTGTTAAATATTTCTATGTTTTTAGTTTAAATTAACAACACAGTGTATCATCGACATCATTCGACATGAAATACGACTTTTTTAGTAGATGAACGATAATGTTTTAATTTGTGGTTTTTTAAAACGAATGCAAAAAGATTAGAATTTATTTCATTAAAGGTTTTGAAATAAAGAAGTCGAGTGTATTTTAAAATACTATTCTTGCATTGCTGTTGTTTATCCTAGACAATTTCGACAACATTATCATTTGTAAAATCTAAATTGAAGAAAACTCGTAATATTAAATTTTTTTTTCTATTTGTAATTGTTTTTGTTTGTAAAGAATACGATATGGTTTTTTCGCCAGATATATTAAAAATTAAATATGAAAAAAAATTTATAAATTTGTCATTATGCCAAAAGCCTTTGAGGTTATTAATTGAATTTAATTGCATAGATGTTGTTCAACTTATATATTCCATCAATAATTCAAGGTTCACTTGGTTTATTACTGGAAAAACCTTTATAAAAAGAAAGGGTCTGTAACAAAGTTTTTAAGTTTAATTAATTTAAATTTAATTAACGTTTTAAGTCAATTTAATTTTTTTTACAATATTGTTAATTTCAGTTTTAATTAAACTAAAATATAAACAATTACCATAATTAAGTAGTTGAATATTGGTTTAATAAAGTTATAATTGTCCATTTTGTTTGTTTAAAGAAATGGGAACTATTATAGCATATATATAAAATATAAATTTTTACACTAAGAGAAGGTTTTTAAGAAACCTTTACTTTTAGTTAACGTTTACTGTAACGTTCTACAAATGTTATTTTTTGATAGGCACCCAATTCCTTCAATAACAAAAACACTTATTTTTAGTTTGAACTCATACTTTTAATTCTTAAAAGTTCATGAAAATCCAGAGATTAAAATAAAACAAAATTGTTTTCATGCTGAAAATTAAAATTTCTTAGATAAAAAAGACGTAGTTATAAAATTGATAGTATATACTTCTAAGTGTATGGCATCAATTTGAAGGAGATGAATGAAACAAGTAAAATGTCACGCACACTACGCGAGTTCATCCCTTTTTCTGGTGTATCTATCATGGCCGCCGCGCCCTTACAGTTACTTCAATCGCGACAATGCTGGGAGGTAAGACACGTTCCCTCCTGTTACTCTTACCTCCATGGTCAACACCTGGCCGACCTGGGTGTGGTGGATCGGGTGCATCACACCTGACAACTCGAACTCAGTAGCCATCAGACATTAGACCATGATCATATTTAACGTGCACCAGTCCCTTACACGCGTGGGGTCTGCAACCCTGTGGATCCGTCGTTGTGTAGTAACCAGAGGGTTGCGAGTTCGAATACGGCTGATACCCAGAGACTTGACAAAATGTTAAAATGCAATGAACTTGTGATCGGAGTTCAAAAGAAGTAACAATACTTCGTTCGAACTTATCCTTCAATTTATACGGCGTGAATACGAGACTGTTGCACGTTAAATCTGATCGGGGTCCAATGTCTTGACGCTTATTGAGGTTGCATCAGGTACCAGCTCAAAAATACGAGGCATTGTTTCCGGGTCTTTCCTTCGAGGTATGCCCCGAACCATCGCCAATAGCCCATTGTGAAGCTCTAGTGCGACGTTAATTAACCAAACCCTTATATGCGACTTTGTAATTGTGAATAATTTTAGACGACTTTTAAAAACAAATCTGGCCAGATCGCTACAACTTGTCAAGTTCACGTAGATATTCGAACTCACAATCTTTCGATTACAACCAGATCCTATAACACTCTGGACCACCAAGCTCATCCCACACTGGGTGGGTGGAGTGCACTCCACGATTAGGTGGTTATTTATACTTCTCATCAACCCCGTAACACTACAATAGAAATCGACCAGTGGATTCGGAAACCACATTAAACACCCTCAATTATCCGAGATTCGAACCACCAGCTCCGTGCACCTCGTGCAAGTGGGCACATCGCTTGGCACACATTTCTGATGAGGCGTAAAATAATGAAAGCATATTATAGGGTGTATATCTTTTCTTTGCAGCAACAACGGTCGCTTTCTGTGGGGGTGGAGTGACTGTAGACTTAATCGTTCTTTAACTGTATTCTGGATGGGGTTCATATTGAGGATAGGTTCGTTTGAAAGTCTTTACAGGAAAGAGTTTTGGGTGAGTCTTGTTTGAAGAGTTTTGCTAAAGGAGTTTTGTGTGAGTCATTAGAATTAAGTTTCAAAAACGTGAGTCATTTGGAATTAGGCTAGCTGCACACTAGGAACAATTTGAACGCGTGGGTGCAAGAACCAGACAGCTCAACTTTTTCTCTGATTTATACTTTTTTTTTACTTATTACTACTTTAAACAAAAAAAATCTTCTATCGATTGGCACAAGAACCAGACAGCTCTAAGCAATGGATGTAGACATATATATATAAGGAAAAAGCTGTTGCGTACTGGTGTCTCATGAAGTACGAGAAACGTACAGTGTTTTTGGTCCGTCCTGAATTTTTTTGAAAACTGGAACCGTCCTGGCTTAGAGCCTATAGCGGGTCGTCCTTATGTTTCATTTGTGTAAGATTTCGTAAAGGTTCATTTTCTTTTATAATTGTATACGACTAGAAAGCGGATATCTCCTAGTATAGGGAAAGGCCTGTTCTAAATAAAATATGTGACTTCCCAATTCCATCTGCCAGTCCACTTAAATAAAAGTCCTCCGCTTTTAAGGCCATATTGACCGTATTGTGATTGTTTGGCCATTATCCATACACAACTCCAATGGCTTAAATTTCACGATTGGCCATTTTTAAACTTAGTACTCCACATTAAAAAAAATCGTCTGCCTATTTTCAATTTTCGCCTGCCTGCATTCAGTTTACAACAGCCTACGTTTAATTTACGACATTTCCAATTAGGTCGCGACTGTCTTTTTGAATAGACCCTGGTATAGGGGGGGGGGGGGGGGGATAAAGGAAGAGCTATCAGAAACCCATAACTTTGGCTAAAAGTAATGACTTCTTTTTATAACATAGGTTGTCTGGTTGTCCTTTATGGCCGCCATTTCAAGATCGAGGTTATTGGTATGCCTGTCGAGTAACCCCGTTCGCACTCCCGCGCCTCGATTCTTCTTCTTGGCCGGCTCTTCCATTTCATCGTGCATTTCGTCCCACTTCCCATCTCCATTTCCATCCCCGATTTCTCTTTGGTCGTTGTGCGTGTTTGATAGCTCAAAAATAGATTGTTGGGGACGCAGGTACAGTAAAAAATAAACTTTATTAAATAATTATAAAAAGAACACTGTTTAATCTAACAAAAACAACAAATCATGAATGCACAACATTTGTGCTGGTCATACAGTGGACCACGGCTTTGGTGGATTTTAAGAAAATGAGAAAGAACAAAATATCAAAAGAGAGAGAGAGATTTCAGTTTCGGTGCGGAGTACCCGGGGCCGAAGGCCCCATTACCTCCAATCGTATTGCATTCGTATGCATCTAAACACATGATGTTAGATTGATTTACATGAGATATTGAAATCTTTATGAATGAGACAACACAAAACACAAATGTACAAGAAAAAATCCACTGACAGTGGCTTACATGAAATATAAAATTCGGGAAAAAATACAGGGACATGACTACTATTTTTTTGGATTTTGTTGAGACTTAAGCAGTGCTCTTTTTTTTTTTTTTTTTTCTTCTTTTCTTTTTCCAAGTAGTTATACGAGTTTTACGTATACCAGTTAAGAATCCGTAAGAAAGAGAACAAAATATCGAGGAACAGGAAGGTATTTATAGCTGGCGGAAAATGCAGGCCTATTCAGATGTTGCGGACCTGGCTTCCGGTTGGTGCGGTCCTTTATTGGTGCTCGAACAGTCGTAAACGTCCTTAACCTTATGAGCATCAGTGTTAAGTCCAACTTTTCCAGCAATATAGTCTTGTATTCGTTTTCAATGATAAGCAATTAACTTTTGCTGACTCTTCACTCGTCCAAAGGCCCATTCTACACCAACGTGATAAACGAGCGTCCCACTGTGCAGAAGCCCCTGTGATTAGTGCATACACATCACGTGGTTTGATTGCACTCATCGCAGATTCTCCTGCAAAACGCGAGCTTTTATCACGTCCGTGTGGAATGGGCCTAAAAATGTAAAAAGTTTGTTGTGGTATGTGCTAGATCAGGTTAAAATACCTTTTCGCATGAGCAGCGGCGTTAATGGTTCTTCGTATTTAAAAGAAAACAATGCTTCCACCTTCCGTTAATTTGTTGACATCCGACCTTTTTCCTTGTTGACCAATAACAAAAGGAATGTATTGGTGATATAAATTAAACTGCAGTAAAAAAAACCTTCAGAATTTCGACATGCCTTCTTCGCCCATCAACAACATCTATCTTGACCATGGGTCCATGATCTTGACTTGATACCTCATGCAACTGATTTTAATGACGTTTTCGTCGAAATAAATACGCAGCACATTGACCAACAGGGACGGTTATAAAAATAGCGAAGTACATATAATTTTGGCCCCCCTTTTCTTTTAAACAAAATAATATTTTGCAACCAGACAACGTTGTTACTTTTAGAGTATTGTATACTTTCTATATTCCTAGAATATTGAATTTGAGAACTCTAGTGTGACGTGAATTTTTTTAGTAAGAAAGTAATATTAAATCACACATTCTCTCTCAATGAAATTGAAATGCACAAATATTTAACATAAATAATAAAAAAAATCAAAGTATAAAGTTTCTTTAGTAATATTTTTGCTTTCAAATTCGGCGCCCTCCTTTGCCCGGCGCCCCAAGCGACCGCTTGTGTCGCCTGGGCCTTATTCCGCCCCTGTTGACCGGAGACGAGACCTCTGGGTTAGATTGACGCGCCCCATTTTCTGCAAGGTCAATCTTCACGATTAATAGAAAGCCACTTGGTCACCAGTCGCTGGCGTTGCATAGCGATGCCCTTTCGCAGAGGGTCTTCATGTAGACAAGAAGTGTGCCAAGACCGGAAATCAAAACACAAGAAGTCTTTGGAGATGACTCCGCTGTGGATTAGTAGGTCAATGGGACTCGCTAAATTTACACTATTGGGGGAGACTTCTCTGCACTCACCGAAAGATGCTGCTGCGCGATCTCTTTTGCTTAAATGCATTCGAATATTCCTAAATTTGTAATTGTTTATTTACTTAAATTCTCAATTAGCAGTGGCTCGTAAGACACCGGGCTCCGTCACTAGCCTCACTAATTTAATATTTTTATATGTAATTTGATGTTTGTTAGTAAATGTCGCACTGCGCTGCACAGTGTAACT
This sequence comes from Troglohyphantes excavatus, assembly GCA_963932185.1. NCBI lineage: Eukaryota > Metazoa > Arthropoda > Arachnida > Araneae > Linyphiidae > Troglohyphantes > Troglohyphantes excavatus. The sequence continues at coordinate 69,299,707 of OZ010668.1, read as the reverse complement.
ATTTGCGGGTCTATCTCGAAGAAAAGACCCGGGAACACTGCCTCGTATTTTTGAATCATGGTCAGACGATGAGGACAACACCTGAGCTGGCAAGCTCAATAGGCGTCAGGACATTAGACCACGATCAAATTTAGCATGCACCAATCCCTTATACACGCCGGTTGAATTTGTGGATAATTTAAACGAATTATTTATTAACAATCTGGCAATCCTCCAGTGTCGAGATCGCTAATACGTGTCAAATCTACATATATATTCGAATTCGCAATCCTTCGAGTACTAGCCATTACAGAAGTCACCTTAAATTATCCTTAATTACTATCGCCGTGTATACGGGACTGGTACACGTTAAATCTGACCAATGTCCTGACACCTTTTGAGGTTGTGCGGGGTGACAGCTCCGATGTTATCTTCGTCATCTGACCATGATTCAAAAATACGAGGTAGTGTTCCCGGGTCATTCCTTCGAGATAAACCCCGAACCGTCGCCAATAGCCCAATGTGTAGCTCTAGTGCGACGTTTATTAACCAACCGCGTACTAGCCGGATACTTTACCACAAGACAACTGGGTCCCATATAATTTAAGGAAAAAAATAGTCGACAGTTGATATTTGTTTTAATTGAGAATCCCCGTCGAATTCATTAATTTCGTTGTCAGTTTCGCAAAGTTCTATGACTTTCGTGCTTAAGTTGTATGTAACTGCCGCAGCGTTCCGAGACGTACAAAAAGTTAGCATTCTAGGAAAAATCCTGCCAATATAATTTTTTTTGTCTAGGAGGCCATGCAGAATGTGCCCACATTAGGATTGAATGATATATTTGATTTTTTTTTCAATTTATAGACCGAATGCCGTAGTTCGTGATAGTTGTATTTAATTCATGGAACCTCTTGGCCAAACAACGCGTGATTTAAATACAACTCGTATGGCAGCGGATGTGTTAAAAGTGCCAGCACATGTATAGCTCTCAACTTGAATTCCAAGTAATATAGAACACCCATGCCTATATCTATGAATTGCACTTTGAATTAATTTTATGTGTTACGTTGATAGCTCATTTTTCACATTTTTAGGCGTATTTCTTCCCTTCCTAAATCAGAGTTAAATTAAATTTTAATACAATTCAAGGCTGTTTGTATCATGTAGCCATCTGTTTCGAAAACAATGTTATCCTTTTATAGTGCTCTCTGTTATGCATTGCATATCTATAGATAATGAATTTTTATCTTTTGTCAACAGCATTTAATAATGGAAAGTTTATCGCACGCAATTGTTCGCAATCGCAGTTTAACCAAACTATCAGGACATTCGGTCTGAAAGTTGGCCTCCTATAGAAGTTCAGACATGCGTTTTCTGGTTTTTTAGAGGTAGGAAACTAAATGCAGAGTAAAAACTTTGTTTCGGGATATCCTATTGTAGAAGAAAGCAAAGGACTCTCTTTTTTATCACGCACATTGTCAAGTCGCAAAAATTGTATTGCAATATGCCAAAGTCATTTTGGTTGAATGGTTGTAGTTCTGGTGATTTTGTGAGTATTCTTTTTGGGATGCGAGCTATAACATATATGGTTTGATTGTTCGGAGTCTACATCTAACCTGGAATACCAACCGTGCGAAAATTGTGTGCATTCTCGCACAGCCTTTGCTTTGGGTTTTATATAAAGTTCTAGAGTTAACGGTGGGTTCTGATTTGTTTTGGATGTCCTTGTGTACAAAATGGTATATGAATAGCCGTGCAACGAAGAACTAGAACTAGTTCAACACACTTGATCCTTGTTGAGTAATTTCGTGCACCTTTTGTTCTTGTAAACAAACAATAGCATGACTTCTATATGTTCAGATTTTGCATTAATAACATCTTCCCGCTGCCATTGTTATTCCAATGTAAGTACCCGTTATTTTGGCGGATGTTACTAATGCAGTGGTATCTACTATTAGCATGGATTTTAACGTCCTTTTGCCGAAAAATACCTTTGAGCTTTGCAATATTTTAGCAGTTTTCTTGGAAAGGATCCCTCAAACAATCAGGCTGTCCTTTCTTGTTTACTATTGATAATCTTAATTACCATTGATTTTGAGCCATGCGTTCATTGTCGCCATGCGAAAACACCTTATTGTAACAAGTCCTCGAGTCAATCATACGTTTATTTTATTACACATGGAATTCTAAATGCATTTGAAAAATATATATTTTGATCCATACCATCAATAGGATTTCTACAACTCGTCAGAAGATGAAGCATGGAACAACGAACAGCAGACATCCTTTCGATATCGGTATCGCTTTCGGGATCATAAAAAGAAAATAAACCCCACTTACTCGCGTCGAATCAGAAACAAAAGGCCCGCTTTCTCATCCCCTTGTTAAAGAGCGGCACCGAACACAAAAGGTTAAAAATAAAATCAAAGAACTCTTCAAGCAGCTTCAGAGATTAGATGCTCGTTCGACCGCATCCAAATAATAAAAACGCCATTATCATCTTGTGGGATCTATCAAATCACTTCTACAGAAAAGTCTTTGCTGGAATAAGGGGCCGTTCTTTTATTACGTCACGTTCCATTGGGAGAGGAGTAGGCCTGCCTTGCGTGGAATGAAGAAGGGACTCAACGTTTTCGTCACGTCACATGTTTAAACCTTAAATTCCAATACCGGGGTAAAAAGGGAGATGCATTTCAAAATTTGGATTTACTTCAAACTAAAGGGTCCTGAGGTTAGGTTTGCGCCAAGGATCATTTAAGGGCGGCGCTAGGTGAGGGTAAAGTGCAAAATCACACAGAGAGAGAGAGAGGATAGGTCTAACGTGACACGGGGGATGTAGGGAGTACAAAAGAATAAAAAATAAAGCGTGGCGTAATAAATGAATGCTCCCTGAAGTTCTCGTCTATTCATTCTATCCAAGATGTCTTTGTAACTCGGTTTATTTTCATCCAGCAGCGGTGGTAATGGTCGTGTAATGAGGGATTTCGAGAAGAGGGGGGTGAAAGTGTACTTTCATATCGAAAGGTGGTGGAAGGAAGGAGAGGCAACCATGCGGAACCATGTTAACAGTCGATGGTGTTAATGGAAGTTGACCATTTATTTGAACGCTGCAATTGGGTTTATTGAACGGCGGATGACTGATGGAGGAATCGGAGTGGGGCATTGGATTGGAGATGGTTTTTGACGGGGGGGGGGGGGGGGGGGGTATAGTTGGAGCGTAAATATCCAGGCATAGAAATCTACAGCGATCATCCATGGGGAAATAGTATGCTCCACATTGTTGTGAGAGGTGGTGGTTTGGAAATAAGATTTCTGACTATTAGTGGGGGTTTATTTATAGCATTTTATTAACCCAGTTTACTTTTTTTTATGGAAGTTAACTAACCCGTAACCCAAGAAGTGTCGTTTTACTAAATATTTGGGCACTGTGACTTCATAGTTATTTAGTGACGTACAATGGCGGCTCGTGAGTGACAAAGTAGAAGGGGGCCCAAATTACAGGGCAGTTCAAGATGATCGGTGTCATTTAATATTTTATATATTAATAAAGAAACATTTAAATATATATCAGGCTGTTTTTAATATGCAAATATTGTGCAGAAGACTGTGAATTAAATTTCACCGACGGCGTCACGAGAAAATGTCGTTGTTTTGTGATATAAATAATATGTTTATTGGTTTAAATACTTGAAACAAAAATATTTCTTTAACATATTTATATTTATATAACATTTTATTATAATAATGTGTTTTAGCAACCAACATTGAAAGATTTTTAAGTTATACTTTATTGCATATCAAAAATGGTTAAATTCTAATATTATAATAGGTACTTAATGAAACTGCAGAGGTGAAAATCTAAATCAATGTATACATTTCTGGACTTCGGTTTAGAAAAGAATTCTTTTGTTAATAATTATTCTCTAAACCGGGTATTTGTATAGTGTATCGTTTTATTTAACAACGTGTGAAGAACGAGTATTTCTGCTAGTTAATATTAAATATTTGAAAGTAATCATTTTATTTATGTAACAATAACGTAATTGAAAAGGAAGCTTGAAAGGGTTTTTAAAAATTCGTAAAGATTGTGCAAAAATCGACTACCACACACCTCTATCGTATTATAATCGGGAACTATCAAAGTGAAATCCAGTATAGATGTTCATTTGGTATTTAGGTCCTTGATTTTCTTTTCCCCGCTTATCTCGGCTTCGACTTCTCAGTGTCCCACCACTTTACTATGCTTCACAGCCATGCCAGTGATTCAACAAAAGTGAAGAGGTTTTCGCAGTTGGGCCATCGAGCATTCCGGAACTTCGACGCGCTTTCCTTTTTTTAAAAAAATTTTTTATTCATAATTTATTGAGATTTTTTTTTGTCCTATCGATAAACTAACGAATGTTTCGACGGGAATACGTCTAAAATGTCTGTACGGATGTATCGCCTCAAGGAGTCATAACCTAAAAAAATACACTTTTGGTATCCCTATAACTCCAAGTGGAATCAGCCTATGAGGATAAATGACCTACCAAATGACCTGTAGAGGAAAGCAGGAGGCGTTGATCAGAATCCCATTCTCCCTCCTGATCTTTGTATCGCGTGGAGTCCAAACGTATTCCTTACGATACAGTGCGACCTGCACCTACCCGAGTTTTTTTTTTTTATCTTTCGACATTTAAATAGTTAGTTTATTTCCTGACCATAAACTGACCTATGAATTTTTTTCTATATGCTTTGTTCCCTGAATACATACTATTTTATTTCGTACAAGTAAACTTAATTTCAAAGATTGGCCATGGATTGGGCAGTCATATTTTTTTTCTTTAGAATAAGCCCGGAGACTGTCGTGATGTCATATGTGTCTGCTGATGGTGGCATAAATTAAATTGAAGTCCTTTCCCTAACCACCCTCACATGTGTTCTAAATTCCCCGAGATGCTTCTAACCCAAAAAGGGTGGAATATTTCCGAGTGGAATGCCGATTCCAAAAAGGAATCTTCTCGACAAAACGTCATCCGGAGGGGCGTATGTATCTTCCACTCGTGATTCATCCCGTGCAATCTGAAGGAAATTCCACCACCCGGAAGAAGTAGAAAATGAAATATAAAAAGAGTTGGGCCGTGTGGTCACGCTTTCACTTACACAAGTCAAAAGACGCGAGTTCTTCTTTCACTCCCAATAGAGAGAGACGGAGAATGACGGGTCTTCTTTTTCACTGGAGAAATGTGGACTTGCTCCAACGGATGCGCTGGGGCAAAGCGAACGGCGGTTGACCGACCGCTCGTGGGGCTGTCAAACATGTCCAGCTTGTACGCCCGGCCCGCCCTAAGGCATACGGGGAGATGTTAAGACGTCGAAGACGTCGTCGCCGCGACCGCAAGTCAGCCCAGCCCGAGAGGACGCCAGCGGACACCCAGTCCAAGAATCCGCGCGACCCGCGGTGCGAACCACCACCCACGGGACAATGACAGATTTAATGGATTACTATTACCTATTCCTAAAAGTTGAGTGACTGGAAGGTCTGTTGTTCAACCAATTAATTTATTTTGAACTACATATAAATGACAAATACAAAATACATCACTCACATTTTGAGCGGTAACAAACTAGCGCCAACTCGGCGGACTAACTCAAACAATAAACAATGGATAAATTATAACTAATGGTGGTGCCGGGGGAGTCTTGCTTTCTTCAATTCAGCTCAGCGTTTGGCCATTCCGTCTTCTTTCTTCGTTATTCTTCGTACTGTATCCTTCTTCTCAACTTCATTATTTCTTTTTCGAACTGCTTGCATTTCTGATCGAAGCAGGAGTGATTTGTGGGATTTTTGGACTTGTTCCTATTATTTTCTCTTTCACATAGGAAACATTTTGGTTCTTTATTGCATTCCTCTTGTACCGCGTGTTCATTTCCGCCGCATTTACGGCATCTCCTGTTTTCATTTTGACAATAGCCGGCTATGTGCCCGTACAAGCCGCATTTAAAGCAGTTCAGTGGTCTCAAATATTCTTTACAGTTGAAGGTTTCCCATCTGATTCTTAGCTTTTTCTTCTCCATTATTTCCCTGAACGGTTTTGGGTTCATTTTCAGGACGTAATTATATTTATTATTTCGGTTCTTCATTTTGCTGAGATATTCAATATCTCCGTCGTTTACTTCTTTATTGACATGTACTATTTTTTCTATTAATTTCTCTTGTTCGAAGTCTTCTTCGACATCATAAATGATGATTGTGGGCTTTCTCGGCAACGGCTTTCTGAAGGTGTAGTTGTCTTTCAATTTTGTTTTTTCTACTTTTTTCATTATTCTTTCAATGTCTTTAATTGTTTCCGTTTCTACTAGAATTCCTCCTTTATTGATGTTCCTGATGCTACTAATGGTATTTACCTCTTTTCCCAAGTTTATCTTTCGCTGTATTTCAATTTTAGTTTCACTTGAGGTGGTGCCTTCCTTGTTCGGTTGAATGATAAGTGCAAATTTGGGCTTACTACTAGTTTTTTCGTTAGCTGTAATTTGTGCGTAAGTATTCTGATTGGGTTTTTTCAGTTCTTCGTTTTCTTTATTGCAGGCTATGTATCCTTTATATTTACTTATAATATTTTGTTGTTCATTTATTATCAGTAATAGTTCTGCTACATTTGATACAATCTTTCCTTTATAACCCTTGGGTGTCACTTGTAATGTTTCAATAATTTCAGTTTGGATTCTCATCGCCTGTTTAAAGTTGTTAGATTCCGTTATATCGTTTGCGTCGAGAGGTGCTACTTCCTCTTCGCTTTCAGTTTCGGAATAATGTTCATTTTGTTGCTCTATCTGTTTCCCTTCTTTATCCGTTACCTGATCGGCCCAATTGTTCTGCTTATTGGGTATTTCAATTATTTCGTCGTCTTCTTCTTCACTACTAGTTTCTTCTCTTATTATCGCTTTGGTTTTGGCTTTAGTTTCAGTTGGGTCAACCTCCTTCCTTTTGCTTGGGAGGGGGCTTTTTTCTTTGCTAGATTCTCTAACTTCCCTATCAAACGCCATTCTCTTCCTCCTTTGCTCTCTCATTTCTCTTTCCATTGTTTCTCTAGCTTCCTCCCTTATTTTTCTACTTCTTTCCTCGGCCTCCCTTGCCGCTTGATGCGATGTTTTTACTGGCGTACGATGCATGACCGAGCCAGCTTAGCTTTACCCACAAAATAACTGTCTGCTTAGCCACCTATTGGTGTTTCCAGCCAGGACCACTTGGAGGTGAGACAGTATGGCCAACGCTATATTCAAACACACTTCGAACTCAAAGTAATTTTCGAATTTATTCAAAGTGTCGACATCCCCAATAAGTCAAAGTCCAAAAAGGAGAACGACAAAAGGAGGTTCGAGAAAAAATTTAAACAGACAGTCCAGAACTAGCTTCATAAAATACTTGCAATTGGCCCCTGGCCGGCTGTCAAACATGTAACCGACCTGTGTGATGGGCGGTTACATTAAACCGAAATGCCGACGGCTAGTGATTTGATGAAGACGGAATAATTTAAAATCCCCGCAATTTTTTACCCTTTTACTGAATCGATAAGTCAAAATCCCCGCAAACATTTTCTGCTCTTTCCCGTCTTGGTGTTGTAGCCAAATGTATTACTATGTCATCCTTTGCAAATCTCTAAATTGTACTGATTCAAATACTAAGTAAAATATACTGTTCTACCGTAATTATAAAATAGATTTGTTTTGTTTGTTATTATTTGCAATTTTTTTTTTTTTTTTAATTTTGCAATATTTTTATTTGGGTTTAATTTTGGTTGAATATCTGCAAAAAAAATATCATGGAAAATTCTGAAAGCGACGGCCCCGAAAGAGGGTTGTGATGACAAAATCAACTGCTCGGGGGACATGAGAAACCCCAAACGACTGCTCAAATGGGGGTACCAGCTGTTTTTAAACAGCTATGTACCGTTGTCGCGCATTACACCAGAAGAAAATATCACAGAGTTGTCACACTTTAGTTGGCATCATTTATCTTGCCAAGGTCACAAAATAATATATTTTTTACGGGTATTTTGACATATGAAAGGCTGACTTTGTATATGCCAAATTAAGAAAATTGGCGGGCGCGTTATTCAATTCTGCTATGTTCCTGAGGCATATGGAACTCATAAGTGAGGATTAGTGTCCACATTTTTATTTAGATGTATAAATTATACTACGTTTAAATAAATTAATGTTTTCGAAATTTTATTACATTATTACTATCTGTATATTTTAGAGAGTTTATTTTTAGGCTGGACTTTTTTGCCTAAAAAAAGTCACTACCCCTTGAACCAAACCTTACTTTACAGTGCGGCCTGTGCCTACCCGATTTTTAGTTAAAACATAAAAATTGTAATATTCAAAAATGTAACCCGGGTTGCCGAATCGCTAGCAGATATTTTAATTAGTCAATGAGCGCGTTCCTGTAACAAAAAATCCTTGAATCGCCCCTGATTTTTGTCTCACTAACATTTTGATGAGGGAGGACATTAAGAAAGTCGTGCGGTGTTGGCACTCCAGTTATTTTCTTTATTCGAAAGCGAGAGTTGACCGACCTGTGCGGTCATTGAAATGACACGGCGACTGACTCTGGCGTGCTTTTTGGCCGGTTACAAAAACAAGTTCAGAAAATTCCGATGCAGTATGCGAATGAAGCGAGTGAGCTTTGCAATGGATGCCTTTAACTGGATTCTGAATCGTTCTCGCGTAAAACTGTCGGATCACTTGCATGTGAAAATATTAAGCTTTGGAACTATTCTTTTCAACAATAATTTTTTTTATTTATCTCGACACAAAACATTTACATGCAATTATTCGGCGATTACTTTAGTAACAAGATATAATTTATGGCTTGTTTGAGAAAAGATAGTTCTTTCCGAGTACTGATATCCCTTTTGTTTGAATAGTTGCACTTTCACATGCCATACATGTACAATGCAAGAGGCTTGGAAGGACTATCAAGGTATAGAAATAGTTGAAGCGGCCAGCGTGGCGATTGTAAATTTAGTTATTTGATAAAGTACAAAAAATTCTTTGCGATATTATTTGTTAATATAACGAAACCCGGGAAAGGCAGCGGATTAGTCGTTTAGAAGAACACTTAAAAGTCCTCGACGAAGTGCTACCTCCACGTTCCCGGGTTAACACCGCGTTTGTGGTTTTTATTTGTTTGAACCTGCCTCTATGTCTTATTATACTACGTCAATTCCAGCTTTATTTTATTTCAACGATGACATGTATGGCATGAGCACAAATCGAATCCACTGTATATCCTTTAAGTTTACTTACCGTTGCAAAGGATACATTGGTTTGAGGTTAAAATGGGTCATTGTCTAAAATCACGATTTTGAGTCATGCTCTCCGAATACTTTAAATTTTGGTAGCACACTTTTGGCGTTGGCCTTTTTGAAAAAGTACTCATTCTCCGAATATAATTTACTTAAGAAATTAAACTTTTTCTCTTCTCTTTTGCAAGGTTGAGAAATATTGTTCCCGTTATGCGATTTGAATAGTGATAAAAGTCCTTTTTGAGGTTTGTGAATCCGTCATGAATCTAGGATGTCCTTCCATTGGTGGAGTGTCTTTCCCCCAACTTCCGGCTGTCTCGGGGCCAAATGAGAGTTCATCTTCACGCTTTATTTGGCACTTTCTCTCTTCCATCTTTTCGCCAGGAAGTCACTTTCTTTTTTTTTTTTATACATAAATTTCACGTGAATGAAGAGATTAATCTTCGTCTCTAAGTGGGAGGCCAGGAATGCAGCTACTGCTACAAGAAAGCGTAGGGGGGTACTCTGCAGATCTCCACTGCATGGAAATGACCTTTTTTTTTCTTTCTCTCTCCCTCTCTCTTCTCGTCTGCCTCTAATGACATATTAATCTACTCAACAGATTACTCCGAATCTGAAAGATGGTATCTGGTAACGCTGCGTTTTTAGAGCGTTTTTTGTGCTTTTTAAAAGACGCGTCAATACGAATCCTTTGCGAGATGCGACTCTCAGTCACCAAAATAACAGCCTGTTCTTTTGCTCCATGTTCTTCAAATTGAACGAGAACTGAATGTTTTTTAAAGAGAAAAAAAACGCCTTTCTTTCGTTAGCTTGTTCCTTATCTATCTTATATTTCCTTGGGTATCATCCTATTTTTAAGAAACCTGTGTATTCGAGTGTCGCCTTTTAAGTCATCAAATGAACGACGTGTTATTTTTTGTTCTCTGTTCTTCTAAATGAAAGAGAACAACCTATTCATGTATTTAAAAAGTTATTCTCTCGCACATTTTAATAGAAATTATTTTTGTCATCTGGATTAATCACCACGTATGTCCGGGATCTAAGACTTTATTCAGATTGAAATTCCTCACAACTCCTGTTTTTTAAACATTTGACAAATGTCATGAGCCACTGCAATATGCATGTTTGGTATACTGAGATGAATATTCAGCTTCACGCATCACTTTTTTTATTGTTATAATTGAGGGGCTGACATGGGGAAGTCAGTAAGTCCCAAAAAGTAAATTTTACAGGGGAAGCATTTGTTCTCCAGGCCAAGTATCGTGGACTACATGCAAGTGCCATCTTCCGTCGCTCGTAGAAACTAAATCATTTTGCCGATTGACTTACTGTTTATTCCATTCCATTGGCTTGAGCTTTTACTGTTTTTTCCGTGAAAGAAACGAAAAACTCGAAATTTGTGACTTACTGTCTTCCCCATGTCAGCCCCTCAATTATCCAACCTAAATGTAAAAAGAACGCGCTAAAAAATATCTCTTTTTAAAAAAAAAGAACAGGAGTAGAATGTAACTGTTCTATAAAGAGAGGGCAAAGGGTTAATGGCGATTATGTTCGTCCCAATATGCCAGGGCATGTCAGGACTATAGAATATATGGTCCTGAGGGCATGTAATATTTTGAATGGGATATATATATATATATATATATATATATATATATATATATATATATATATATATATATATATATATATATATATATATATATATATATATATATATATATATATATATATATATATATATATATTCTTTATGCTAAATAGCAAAGTAAAATAGAACTAAAAAATATTAATTGAATTTCATTTTCAAATTTAATAATGCCATTCGGAACTGTATTATAATGCGCAATTAGATATTTATATACGGTCGCTTTAATTGTCCAATTGTGTGACGAGATCCAATATTACCCTTAGAAAATATTGTGGATTTTAGATATGTTTAACCCTTTCTCTCCCGGTGATCTCACACTAAAACCACCTATTTACAAATTGGCAGGAGGATGCCCATTCGTTTCCATGGTTGCGTGAATAGGAAGCGTATAATGCAATATGTTGGTGCGTAGCGAAAATTTTAGATTGATTTGTAAATGACAATGAAAAATTCAACAGCGACTCTTACAGAGAAATGTGCAAAGAATATTTTTTTTTGCTATTATGTTTTTGTTCAAATCGGTCAATATTTAACTATTTTTGTTTGCTAAACAAAGTAAATATTTTTAGCTTTAATGAAACTGGACGGTACAAAATGGAAATGGGATGCTTTAATTTTGTATTAAAGTTAATTACGTTGTAAAGAAAAAAATTGTCATATTTAGATTAGAAAATTTGAAAACACAATTTAAAAGAGTTTTTTTTACTGCGACAAAAAAGTTCGGTATGAAAGAGTTAACTAAACTTACTATAAATGGGCCAGGGCCTATTTTAAACAAAGTGTATTACTGCCCTTTACCTCAGAAAATTTACGACTGTTCAGTTGTGATTGCAAACTTAAAGTCAACAATTGAAAAGACAATCGCCATATCATTAATGTTTAAGAAATATTTTTTAAAAAAATTATAATATTTTTTTTTATTTTTACTTGTTTTATAAAATCTTTATTAAAAAAATCGTTAAAAGCTTTACTATGGGTACCGAGCTCGTATGTAGAGGATTGTGAGTTCCCGAGATTTTCCTTCGAAGTAGATCCCGAACCATCGCCAATGGCCCTCTGTGCACCTCTAATGCGACGTTAATTCAACCAACCTAATTTGTAACGAAAAAAATTTACACCGATTTGATTTCTGACATATCGGCTAGTATGCATCGAGTATTACAGAATACATCCTAATGTCCATTCCTTAGACATTTTCAGAAGAGAGCTGCCTTTTAAATTAGAATGCGTACGCGCTTTTAATTACAACCTTCGCACTCTTTTTTTAACCTGATCAAGGTGGCTTGTCCAGTGACAATGATCACCAATACTTAGCCAATTAGTCTTAATAACACGCGGGCCCAAGGTGTATGACGCGTCAAGAGCCATTGTCGCACTTATGGGGTCGCATGAAACGAGTACCTTGTTATAGGTGACCTACAGATAGAGGGCACTGCATGAATAAATATATGCATCGCAATGCAGTATTTTTAGGTTACTTATATTTTTGCCGCTGCTTGTGCTTATTTTCTATAGAGCCGTATTTAAAAGGATGATTTGCTTATTGAGACGTTTCCATTTTAACGCTAAAGCTCATTCTGCACGGACGTGATAAACACGCGTTGCATTTTGAAAAAAACCTCTGTGATTAGTGCGTACAAACCAGGTGGTTTGACTGCACCAATTACAGAGGCTTCTGCAAAATGCAACGCGCAATGATTACATCCGTGCAGAATGTGCTATACATTTAAATTAACATATGAACATTATGTGCATTATTTGAATGAGATAAATGGAACACACTTTTGCAGTACGTTCTGTATTTTCTTATTAAAAAATATTTATTTTAGCAAAAATGGCAGTACTTCGTGTATTTTCAGTTTATTATTAATTAAAAAAAAAAATGGCCGTATAACCATAATTTAAAAAAAATAATAATAATCAAGAATAAAGCTATATTTTCCTCTGATATCTGCAATGAAAAAAAGAGGCAAATATATGTTACTAAAAGTAGTTATTTAAACTAATTTAGCATGCAAAATTGTTTAAAAAATACTACTTTTGCTACTAGGATCTGCTCCATTTTCGGTGCAGTCAGCGGGGGTGACCGAGGCGGACTCGTGTTAAGGAAAATATTCTTAATTTAAATCTTATATCTTAAACCTAATTTAACGTAACCGGGGGGGTTATGGCTCAATTATAGATTTGAAAGTGCAGAGAACTCGTAGTTATCAGTTTCGTTCCTCGTCGTCCACTAAAAAAACATCTGCATGTAGAGGGGATGAGTTGCACGTTAAATCTGTCCTGGTCTAACCGTTTATCAGTTGCGTGGGGTGCCAGCTCAGATGTGGACTTCGTGACCTGACCATGATTAAAAATGACGAGGCGCTGTTCCCGGGTCTCTTTCGGGATCCCGAACTTAGACTGCACAATGAGCATTTGCCCATTGTGCAACTCCAGTGCCTCGTTTATTCAAACCAATTTAACGTTTAAGTTTTAATGTAACGTGAATAGCTTTCGGTGTTGGCTGTGCACTTGTTGATTTTGAAACAATTTAGAAGACTCGAATTGCAAAGGTTTCGCAAGTGCTCAGGGATCGCAATACGCAAATAGTCGTTGGCACGCCTGTTTGAGGATCTGTTTTGTTTTAAAGTGGAAGATTTAAATAGGAAATTCCGCGCGTTTTTCCCTTTCTTCCTTCTCTTCATCCAGACTTGAGGAAGACGACGGCGAACAATGGTTCCGGTATGTGCAGCCAAATGAAGTTGTCAGTGGCGTCCTCAACAGGGGCGTGCAATGGGATTCAAAACACAGTTCTTGATCGGCGTAGGGGGTGATGATGGGATAGACCGTGACCTCCGTATAGACAGACACATCTTTAAGCTAACGTACTTCCTTCACGCTTTCTATTTATTTTATTATGTAAAGCGCCCGGCGTAGCTCTTCTGTATGTTGCTGCGAGTGGGTCTGAAGATATTATTTGAAGCGAAGTTTTCACGAAGAATGTGGTAGTCGAAAAAATGGAGAACTCGTAATCGCAGGTTCGCGAGTTCGATTCTTCTTTTTCTAAACGAACATTTGCCGTGTAAAGGAGGTTGGTGTACGTTAAATCTGTGTTTTCTTTTTAGCTCGGGTGGTTTTCTCTTCATTTTACTATAATTCAGTATTACAAGTCAGTCAGTTTACCCGATTCTTACCTATGGGATAAATCTCGAACCCTAGTTCGATGTAGCTCTAGTGCTACATTTATCTATCCAACCAATTCTGTGGACGATCAATATATACAGTGGTTCTCAAAAGTGTTCGTACACTTACCCATTTCAATGACATACTGTTCTATCCATTAATAAAAAAAATTATTTCAGAATGGAAATTTTTTAATAAGATATAAAAAGTGTTCTTAACAAAACTACAAAAAATATTTTAAACCATAGGATGGATTTTTTTTTTGGAAAATCAATAATCAAAAAGTAACAAATTAATCTCACAAAAGGCTTTGCGCACTTAAAAAAAAATCTCTACATATTGTAATATTTCGTTAAATAATTACTCAGTGGGATATCTTGGAGCATCCACAACTTTTAAACGTCTGGATTTCATTAGTTTTTTGTAATTTCTGTATCAATGTTCTTTCATTCTTCGAACATTACTGTTTTTAGTTCGCTTTTTGTTAAATGTCTTCTCTTCGTACTCTAACCTCCAATTCTCTTCAAATGTGTTTTATTGGGTTTAAATTCGGCGACTGAGGTGGTTTTTTCAGAACTTATGCACAATTATAGAGGCAACAGAGGCGAATGTCGGGACCCGTGTGCTATGGATCGTATATCTTGATAAGAAATAAAGTCGATTCCAATACCTAAATTTTGAGCTTTTAATTTTAAATTGTGTGTTAACATATTTAAATAAACATACTGATCCATTATGCTATCATTAAGTACCAAATTAATTAGTCCCGAAGCTGACATCCCACACAAAGACACCTCCAAGACAAGCTTTACCGTTTCATCCAAGGGGAACTACGGAATATTTCAACTTCTTGGGATTTGCGAAGACTAGGCTCAAATCAAATCCGCACTGAAAATAAATTTTCTTCGGGCAAAACGCCCATGAAATCCAGATTATGTGAGTGCTTATCGAACAGTTTCAGATAAAATTGAAGTAGAACATTTTTCAGTAAATGCTGTAGATATTTTTACAGCACTCAAACATGGATTTTTCACGTTTCTATAAATCTCCAATCACGTCCTCTGCCGGACGACCTTTTCTGACATTTTTTTTTAATTATTTTTTTTTATCCGATTTTCTTCTTTAAAGTGTTTTATCACATACTGGAATTGGATAAATTTATTAATTTAGCGATACTCTGAACTGATTTACCAGAATTATGATGAAAAATAATCAGTATTCGAATGTGATCTTTATGTTCTTACAAGCACGATCCATTTTTGAATAATAAATAAAATATTACGAAGAAAGCAAGCAAAACTTAAAGTCGAACTAATTTTAAATGTCACCACAAAAAAAAAAGCGACAGACCATAATTTTATTTATGAATTTTTATATGAACAATTTTGATGCGTTTTTGTTCTCTGCTTCCTGACATTTTCATTTTTTATAAAAAATAAAATAATTCTATCTTTAAAATATATATATATATATTAAATTTTATTCAGAATTACATGGAGATTATAAGAAATAAAATTGAACTTTATATTCGAATTGAATTCCAGACTACAGCGCTATAAATTTTTCTATAAATTTCTAAGCGTTTCTATAATTTTTTAAAGTGTACAAACACTTTTGGAAAAACACTGTATGTATCCAGGAAAGAGTTAAGAAACGCCCTCCATTACGATCGTCATTATCTTTTCATAGCTAGCTTTGCACTCTTGCCGATTAGCCCGGTGTCACGACGGCTGAGTGTTTCTCCCTTCTTACGATTGCGATAATGTTGGCGATGTTTAATCGATTGCTCACATCCGAGAAATTCTTTAAATCAGAGATCCGAAAACAATTCTTATAGGTGGAAAGACGAACTTGGCATTCCTGACTCTCTGATGACAGATACACGCATTTGCTCTAAGTTAACGGGATTTTATCAAATTTCATGTTTTTTTGTTGTTGTTTTGTTTCTGGAAACCAGCGGTAAAGTATTCAGCTCATAGTCGGTGGGTTGGGTGGTTCGAATATCGTTTTTGACAGTGTAAGGAGCTTGCGATCGGAGTTTGTCAGTTTCGTTCCTGATCGTCCGCAACAAATCATCCGTTGTACACTTTAAAGCTGGGGAACATGTCGTCGCTCTTTTCTTCTGTGGCGCTTGCGTTTTTGATCTTAAATGCTGGATTAGTTAATCAATTTAATCAATCAATTAACCAACCAACCCATTGTCTTGGAGAAAAAATGCAACCGCTACAGAAGAAAAACGGTAGGTCACGTTCCCTACCTTCAATCTGTCGTGGTCCAAAATGCTCACCTTTATGTAACCATGGTTTAAAAATTATGAGGCAGTGTTTATGGGTTATTGGGGGCAGTGTTATGAGGTCCTAGGGATAGATCCGAACTTTCCTAGGGATAGATTGGCGTCAATTCCCCATTGTGTAGCTCTAGGGCGACGTTCGTTCAACCAACCATTTATTTTTCTGTTTGGTGTATTACTTTATGCAAAGGTGATAAAGTTTTCAGTTCTAACATGCGCAAGTTTGCGCTCTATCAATGCGTTTTAATTTCCCTTTACTACAAAAAGTAGTTATTAGTCTGTGTTATATTAGTCTGTGTTATATTAGTCTGTGTTATATTAGTCTGTGTTATTATATATCTGTTACCAAAATATTTGAAGAATGGATAGTTTAATGTTTAAAAGTACAAAGCAATAGTTCCTACAATTTGTTTTAGGTCTGTTAACTTGCTCGTTCATCACGTGAGAACCACTGGACGGATTTTAAATGAATAATTTTTAAATTTTAGATTACTTAGAAGACAAATAAAAAAAAAATGTGTACTTTTATCTTGATCACTAGTGACGCGTGATACAAAAGACAGAATACTTCTACAGGTCTTTGTCGGCGATAAAGTCATGGTCATATATACATTTTTTTTATTTAATTGGTTCCCAGAGCGACGGTGTAAATATTTATTTCCATCTCCATTGAATTCTCGCTTTTATTGCTTTTGCATGATTTTTCCGTCTCTTTCTCTGAAGATTTCCTCCTTTGCCCTTTTTACGTGCGTTCTCTTCCAACAATGCGCTGGGGTCGCATCCTTCGATCAAGGTCGCCGGAGTTTTCCCAGCAGGCCGGCTGGTCTATCGGAAAAAAGATTAGCTTTTCCACATTCGGCCTTTTTCCAAGATTTTCTCATAATTTGCTTTGCGACCTCTTTGAAATAAGTCGAGGTTTCTTACGTGAGTACGACCGACATCTTATTTACATATTGTATTTTTTTCTTCTCTTTATTCTGGGATTTAATGTATTAATCGCCATATATTTTTTACATAAAACGGTTAGTAATTATTGCGGATGGATCTTCACCGTACTTCCTTCCCTTTCAAAGATAATTTCACCAAATTGGCACACAATTGGACTTGACCGTCCCAGCACTAAAACCGTTCATTACTTGCTGATTGCACAACCTTCCCAATGTAGACGACTGAGAGCTGCCTCTTAAGTGACCAAATGAATTATGCTTTTCATCGTGCTCACCCTGAGTAATGACCACTTACCCTCCGAGACGTCGTCTTTCTCGGTGCGAAGTGTAATGGGGGAACTCTCTAATGAGGCTCCAAGGGTGAATGCATTGAGCAGGAGGCAACAATGCAGTGACTCAAAGGGATCTCGGAACAAAGGGGATGGGGTTCGTGGGCGGCCGTCTTTTGTTAGGGTGATCACCCTTTCGCTTTTTCTTTAGAGATCGGTTTGTGTAATTGAATTGCGTAATAGTTACGTGGGTGCATAGTTAGTATATTTGTTTTGTTAAGATATATGAGGCTACTTGCAGGTGGTCGCATAGTAAATAACGACATATGTAAAATCCTTATAACTCCGCTAACAACGAGCTTATGGGGATAAATGACATACCATCGTATAGAGGAAGGCGAGACGTTTCGAACAGGCTGGATATTAAACCATTCCGCACTCTGGCTTTTGAGGGAAATGTCGGCCTTTGCTGCAGTATGCGCTTCCACCCTCTAATTCCACGGGGAATCAGCCTTAGGAGAGACCTGCCATCCTGTGGAGGAAGGTGGGCAGCGTCTATCAGGTTGGTTATTTTCCTTCCCCCCCCCCCCTCCCCCTCTGTTCCACGTGCTGCCCAAAAGTATTCTCGAACCAAAGCTTAAAGTACAGTCTGTACATAAACCGATATTTTTCTTGTTAAAATCAACTACCTATGTCTAAAATCTCATAAACGCAATCTCTCTCATAATCTCATAACGCCTCATAGTCGAGACCCGTTAGATATAGGTGAAAAATTTCTTCAAAGTTGGCTTGTCATGTGAAACTCCCTTAAGTCCTGTCCTCCAAAATTTATTCTCTATAATTTTAAAATGAACTTAACAATGGACATAACAAGCCTCATGTTACCTGGAGATTTTTTAGCGGAAAATGTGCTTTAATAACATTGACTTATTCCGTTTTTTTTAAACCTATTTTCATTTTTTTCTGTAAATTGTTGGCACTTTTTAATGTAAAGTTCCGTATACGAGACAGTTTCAGCAGTATTTCCCAAGTGAATTTCAAATTTTTGTACATTTGCACTAAACTTACATTCTACAAATGTAATAAATTGTAAGTTAAAAATACATAACAGTCGACAGGATAACCTTTCGTCTTTTGGCGCACTTTGGAGATTTTGATTGGTGCGCTTTTTAGTCGGTTAAAAATAGTGTTCTCCTACACTGAAAGATTTAATAATTTAATTTAAAAGATCTCTGAACCATGAAAATAAATAACATTAAGATATAACTGATCAACAAATTAAATGTCGTATGTTTTACTTTAAAAGATATTTTTTCTAAACATGTTTATCTTTTAAGTCTTGGCAATGGAAGAATTTTTGTCAAGAAAAGAAAAATATGTTTAGTAACAAATTAACATCCTTCCACTTCCTTTCTTTTCCACGTGAGATGGAGGCCTCCGTGGCCGAGCGGTTAAAGGCGTCAGCTGGGAATACGAAGATTCCTGGTTCGATCCTTTGTTCCTGGTTCGACTTGACAAAGAAAAGTAAAAAAAGTAGTGATCTTGTGATCGGAGGGCTGCAAGCTTCTCAACAAAATACTAGAAAAGTCGTCCAGAACATCCGCAAAAATTAACGGCGTGTATAAGGGACTGGTGCACAATAAATCTGATCCGGGTCCAAAGTCCCGACGTCTATTGAAGGCGTTGAGTGCCAGTTCAGGTGTTTCCTCGTCATCTGACCATGGTTCTAAAATAACGAGGTGCATGTATGAATGTGTGTGTGAATGTGTATGTGTTCCCGGGTCTTTTTCCTTCGAGATAGACCCCGAGAACCGTCGCCAATAGCCCACTGTGCAGCTGTAGTGCGACGGTAGTTAACAAACCAAACCAAATCCCCGTGAGATGTGTGTACTCAAAAGTCAAGAAAGTTGCCACTTTTAATTTTCAACTCGATTTGTCACTCAGATAACGAATTCCTTATACACAAAACGATTTAAAAGCATCTATCAAAGTACAAAAATGTCCTCTATCAACCTTGTATTATGTCTGTGATTATCCCGAGACTTATGAGAATTTGGTTTCAAATGATAAGTCACCTAGACTATCGGCAATAGGCCAATTGTGGCCCTAAGGGAGCCGGGTTACCATATTCTCAAAGAAGAACACAATTGTTTATCGCCCAGACTAAAGGTTGCCATGGGCCGCAATTGGAACTTTCCGAGACTAACGTATGCAACCGTGCCACTCGCAATGTATCGTCATCGTCATGAATGAAAAACCCATAAGCGTCACTCAAAGGTCAAGGAAGTTCGTTCTTTTTAGCCGATTTCCGCATAAATTCTCCATTCCCTTTATGGACTTCTTGTGCTCACCAAAACTTCTTTATAACACCACAACCACCAAAAATACCCCGCTAGACCCCAGGGGCCATTCCACATGTCGGAATGAGATGCAAGCTGACCAACAAGGAGGTTTGACCTAGAAGAAGAGTTCGACCTCGACCTAGCGAGTCTTCTTCTTCTACTCTGGGCTTTATTTAATAAGAGTCCGTTCTTTTTTTAAAAAAGAACTCTCGTGTGATCTTTCGAATCGATGATGTTCCATCACAGTGTTTTATCAAGCTGTTTTTCCACCCCCATCTAGGCATAGTTGGCGGATAGAAATATTAAAAATCACCAAGTTAATATTTTTTTTAAGTTCAAAGTACGTGTTTTGTCACATAAGGGGATTCGCGGGGGAAATGAGGGAAGATACAATACATACAAAGGATCTTCTTGTTCTTGCTGTTAAATCATCTGCATATTTTACTTTCAATCTGGGTTAATTTTATTTGAAATATATGATAATAGTGTGGTAGTTACTATTACGGGTTAATAAAACCCTCTAACAAAAGAAAGAAAAGAAGAACGATAATATTAATCGTTGTTTAATTTAAGAATTTACCTGGCGTGATCGTATAGTTTTAGAACAGAAAGTAACACAAGACTAAAAATTGTGACCAAAAGAAAAACAAATTTATTAAAACACTAAAATTAAAAAGGGAACGGAACACTAAAAAACCTTACAAAAAGCCAAACAAGTTAAAACTAAATAAATTAAAAGGGGGAGGGTAAACTAAAATTAAAAACTACTACCTTCAGCTGAATTCGTCGAGAGAGATGTGGCAGGAGGTCAAGGCGAATACAATACGAGTGCCCCAAAAAAGAAAACATGGCCAAGCCGCTACGGCTATACTAAAAGTGTCCAAGATTGGGAGGTGGACGAAAAGGGGGGTGGTACTTGGCACATCCTTCGACGGAGTGTCAACTCCGATGTCAGCTTCAGAGGTGGTCGGTCAAAAGGCGTCGGCCCGGGTGGTCGTCCAGCAGAAGAATCCAGTTCAGAGGTGGTTGGAGGATGGGACCTTCTCTGGGCGAGGATCAAAGGCCCGACGGGTGATGAGGGAGGCGTCCAGGGCTGACATCAGAGGCAACGGCAGAGGACGGGAACATCCCTCTGGGTGCTACGTCGATGGGTGGCTGGGGTTACTTCTTTTAACCCGGCAACATCTATTGGGATAGGTGGCTCTCTTGCATCGTTCGGGTTGGTGGCGGCGGTTACGTAATTCTTCTAACCCCGCATCAGCATCGGCGGCTATTGCACGAGATTAACCCATCGGGTTTTGAAAAAGGACACACGGTCCGCGTTTATAAGACGGGAGCTACACTCCTGTACGTCTTGAGGCTTCGAAAGATGCGTTAAAAAGTCCCGTCAAAAGGTGCGCTTTCCAATAAATCGCCAAAACCTCCTTGCCAGATCCCTCAAAACTAGCACATCAATTTTCCTCTCAGCCAATCAGAGAATTTACAATTACAACTTCGGTTACAGTTAAACACAATTCCAGACTAGTACGTAAAACGGTCTCAAAAACACGAAGTCAAACTGACATACCAGACCCCAGATGTGTAACATGATACAGGAGGAGAGGCCGATGTGGGGACCCAAAAGGGTGGAAAAGACTCCAGACAGGGGTTATCACCCCATTTACAACTAAAAAGCTCTTAGGGGGTTATGAAAAAGGGGGAAATCTACGTTTGGGCTTAAATGGAATCAAAAGTGCAGGTTCCCAAGTACAAGTTTGACAATTAAATAGGATACATCAATATTACATAAATTAATTAATACAATTAGGGGAGTCTGAAATTAAATTAAATAAAAGAGGAATTAAAAATTAACCAATTATGGTTTTAACCATAACAACAGTATATTAAAAATTATATTTTCTTATGTGGAACCTTTTTTTTTATTGTATGCTAAAACGTGACTTACTTAACATAATTTATTTTTAGTTATTTAGTTTTAACACAGTTAAAAGTTCCATATAATAACTGAAGAAGGTTTGAAACTGATAATAAAATAAATTGTACTAAAATATACTTATTCCAAGTATTTTTTTTTTTAATATTAAGAAAAGTATCAGAGCAGAAAACGTTAAAACATCGTCAATTGGGTGGTTTTTCGCATTAACTTGCTATTCCTGCTTCCAGGTATGGGCGGTATGTAGGATGAGTGACGGGTTTTTATGCAACTGTATTTCTCTTCATTGCGGAACTCAAGAAGTGCAGATACGCTTGACGAGAGGCTTTTTTTAAATAAAATTCAAATTTTCTTATCCTAACCAAAGTATTTATTTTATTTATGTTTAAATATATAATCTCATTACTATTCCTCTAACTTATCTGTTTGCGGCAGCAGCATGCGAATTATTTTGAACGTCACCCATTTTGCACGGTTGGAAAGGTATCTCAATCCTCAATGGATATATCTGATGACGTTTTTGTATATATATTTACTAATATTTAACATAGTATTTGAATACCACTCTAATAATAATGTTTTGACAAAGGATAATCTATGTTTGTATACATTTTTTTTACAATTAATATGCATTTTTTCAATTTTGTTTCCATCAAAGGTTTTGACTAGTTTGTTATATTGTGTTTTGTTATATTTAGGAATACAAATGGTCAGGGTCTTAAATGTAATATTTATGTTTGCCAAACGCAAAGTATCAGAATTAGATGAAGTTTTCTCCTGTTGGAGTTAGCAACCATGAACTAAAAATCATAAACTTCACTTCCTTTTATCCTGTAGAAAGGCATTGAAAGTACTTTTTTGGGGTTAAAATGTTAATGTTGGAGTTTTTCACTGTTCCTACACATTTTAAGATCCTGTGAGTGCTACAAAAAAGTAGTAATAGATCTATGCCTGTAACAGTTAATGATAAAAAATGTATTGTACAAATTATACTAGTTTCCTTGAAACGAAGTTGCAAGACTGACAAATAAAGACTCTGTCATCGTTCGATTTATGTGTTTAGCAATTGCAAAAAAAATAAAACTTCTCCTAGACTACGTACGATCATAAGTTAAAATTCATCCAGATGAAGAACTTTTAACGGTTCGAATTGGAACTGAATCGATTTAGAAGTTTCATGGAAAATCGCCCGCTGTTGAAATGGAAGATTGTTCTGAAACCAATATCGTATGAAATCAAACTAATGGTGCTTGAATTTCGATGAGAAGCACATAAAAGTTGTTCAGAAATATTTCATGTCCATACCTTTAGTCGATTCATATGTTTATTTTTTGTTTATATACTTTTATTATAACTATTATTCTTATCTTACTACATTGAGATTATATCTTTACCTCCGACGTGTACAACACTATGTCCTATGTTAAAAGATGGGGTATAGTGTTGTGTACTTCAGAGATACAGGTCAGCCGAATCTTTTTCTGCATGTGCCTTTGCGAACTTATCTGCGACCTTATCTTTTCCTCGTCATCCATCGTTACCATAAACAAGCGAGAAAAATATATATTAATCACATTTTCATCGATGGAAATATTTGCCATTGATTTTCGTTCAATGAATCACAAACAAAAGATTACATTTGCCTTGAAATGTGCCTGAAATAGAATCAAAGAAAATACAAAAAAAATTTAATCAGCCGCATGTATTAGAAAGCATCGCAAAATTTTTTCGTACGCCTCCCATTTCGATACGATTTCAATAGTTTTATAACAACGAATCTTTGTTCATTCGAGGTTTTTTTTTTACATATGTTATTTATATATCGGATGATTTCCCCCCTAATTAACAACACATGTCAAAAGTTTTGCGTTTTTTGACAGTATTTGTTTCTCGTCATTTATCCGATGGAGGATTAATTAAAATCTCAAAAATTTTACAAATCATCTTATGATCCATCGAAGTAACGAAGACAAACAATTTTAAACACATTGAAAAGAAATCCCTTTTACGGACATGGGTGACATTCATCTGCATGGAATGTCGAAAACTAGTCATCACAACATGCGGCCGTTAAATCAATAATTATTCAGTAAATATTTCATCTTTCAGGCATTAACTAAATCTCACGTAAAATGTAAAGTCTTCACGTTTAGCGTTTTCTTTAATTGGGACAACTTTTTTTAAGGGGGGGGGGCGAAATTTCGAGGTTCTAGAAGGTAGTGATTATGTGTCTTGTATTTTGAAAGAAAGCAATTAAAGTTTGTCTTCGAAAGGGTTAAGATCCGTTCATCCCTCCTCATAAAGGCAACTTATTAGCATGCGAGAGTTGAGGTCGTTTCACTCGACCTTCCACCCTGAGAACCAATAGAGGATCTTCCGACGATCCATTGTTTCTTGCGTCTGATAAGGCACGCATCGGAAATCCTGTCGCTTCTCACTATCCCCCCCTCCATCATTGCACACAGGGTTGATGGACCGATTCATTAAAAAAAAACTCTTCCATCTTCTTTCACTTTTTTGGCCGACCACTGTCTTCTTCTTTTGCTCTGACGAATTCTCTTCAATTGAGCCATCTTTGTCAGACCACAGTGACGTAGGATTTTCAGGGGGAGCTAAAAAAATTATTAATAAAATTGTAACTATCGTAATTTATATTAGTTACCAGCGTAATTTAGTGTACAACAGAGAAGCAGGAAGTGCTAACGTCACTGACAATTTTTAAACACATTTTTTCCAACCAACAATTTCCCCAACAAATATTGTAAGGGTTAAGCATGTTCTTCCCCTTGAAAAGAAAATCTAACCGTCAGCTGTACACATCGCCTGCCCAGTCTGTCTCGACTTGAGATCATCCATGCGCAAGTCATCGGTCAGCCTGAAAGACGAACGGTGCATTCTTTAGCACTAATAAAACAACGCTATGAAGTGTTTTTTTTAATTTATTTTAAATATGAATGCATCATTCAATTGATAAGTATAAAAGGGACATAAAAAAAACGTAAATGGATATCTTCGTTGTAATTGTTATTTTTTGTCCTTAGTAAAAAATTCCCTTCGAGCGGCTCAAATTTCCTCTGAACTTCATTCGAACATATTCTGCTCCCCTGGCGTACAATAGGACAAATGTAAAATTTGGTCTATCAAAGTATAAGAAATTTGTATATATACTATAACAAAGTTTATTTTTTCAATTTTATTACTTTGAAAAGTTGTTACTGTTCTCATTGTTTGGAAGAAACTTGAGAAAAAAAAAGTGTCTTACACTAGCTATTTGGTCATTTTAATCTTTAAAAAGCATTAAGAAATGTGATTAATAAATAAATAACAGGAAAAATACTGAAAATCAAGGGGCTGAGTCCCTTACTGGGAAATTTCTAACATTCTAATCTTTCTACGCTTATGCCAATATGGTTTTTAAGGCCAGTCTCTGATTGTTCCCGCAGAACCCCTGAGGTCCTCAAGTGGATGTTAGGGGCAGTGCCGTCACACAATTTTTTTGGGAGACAAGAAATTTTCCAACTTGTCCATTCGAAATTCGCAACTTATCGAATCGAAATTCCTAAATTAACGGCGTCGTGTTCCAGCTCTTGTGATTAGGGGGCCCGCGGGGTCACAAATAAAACTTTAATAAAATGCATTGGACGGTAAACCTTGGAGACTTTTCAAATGAAAAGGTTTTTGGGTTAACTGTTCAAAGTAACTACAGAAAGTTTTAAGGTATTTCGTCCTTTTTAGCAAATTTTATAGATTGGAACAATATATTTTCTACTTACCGTTACACGAAAAACAAATATCGTAACAGACTAAATATTCACGCTGATTTAAGAGTGAATATATCAAGCTTGCAGCCAAAGGATATTATGAATCAATAAGAAAGATTTCATTTTTCCTATACAGTTCGAAAATCAGTGCAGTGACTATTACAATGTTTTCATGAGTTTAAATAAGTGTTAAATTTAAAAGAGAGGGTCTAAAAGTAATTAAACTTCTGATTGTGATGTTATCTTTTCTATGTGTTCGTTGAGTAAATATGTGTCCATATTCTTAGTAAAAGTTGTGTAACACAAAACAAAATGAAAATTGTAAAATTAGTTTCAAATTTTTTTCCCCTTCCTTTCATTTTTATGTTCAAACAAAATTGAAACGTATACTAGTCCAAAAAGCTGAAGGAGTTTCAGAAGCATGTATGAAAAAGGTGTGTCCCGGATCAATTTTTGTTTTAGCTAGGGGATGTGGCTTAATGCTAATTAGGAACCGAATGTTTACATCAAAAGCAAAGATCGAGAAGCATTATACGAATTTCGTCCTTCTAAGATCAGTGCAATCGGATAGTTGTTTTCACGATGAAAATCACTACCAACATATGTCTATGAGTTAAAAGCTCGCTCGTGTATATTAGCCCTTAGATATCGGTTGGAGATCCTCTAATTTTGAATATTCCAATATGAGAGGCAGTGTCTAGCGATTGGGCTTATTTAGAAATATTTCAAATGGGGGAGGTCTCCGATTTTAATGCTTAAAGCGTTTATTTATTTTTTATTCTAAAATTCGTCAATAAATGATTCCTATTTAAGTTGATGATACATTTTGAATTCATATAAATTCAATATGGAAGTAAATATATTATGTTTAAATGTGTATAAGTCCCAAAAAAGAAATTCAAAATGCTAAATATCCGAATCCACGCATGTTTCTGAAATATATGCTCTGTTTTGTCTCGTCACGAGCTCCTTGTTACTAACCTTAACATTATTTTTAGAAATTCGCCCACTTCAACTGAAGTGCTCTAAAACTTAAACGATGTCATTGACCATTCGTTGTTACTGCTTTAAGATCGAATTGTCTCGGCGAACAGAACTGATTTTTACACCCCCATTGTCGCGATTTTTTTATGTGCTCTGCGTGGTGAAGTTTTAGAAGAAGAAAAAAAACGTCTTCGTTTTATTAAAGCCCTTTTGTTATGTGATCTGTTCCGTTATCATCCTTAAGGGATCTTCCTTCTACGGTAGTAAAATAGATTTTCATTGTTTTCAGCTTTGACGTGAGGCTCACCTATTCTGACTTGCTGTGGAACAGTCGTGGTCTGCAGAGAGAGTCATGCTTTTTCACGGTCTCAAAAGCCCGGGACCGTGAAGAAGATAGGCTCGTGTTAAATTAGACTGTAGAGCAAGCCTCATTTCAACCGGCATAGTCTGTATAATTATTATCGAATGCATATCATTTATATGCGATTATGTACAAGTACCTACACTAATACTGTACTTATTATATCCTTTACTTTTAGGCAGTTGGAAATAAGTAATTTATACTCATATTATTAAACCCCGTACGTCATCGACTAGCGATTGAATGGTCTCGAATTAGATTTACCTGTAAGGCTATTGAAGATCCACCTTGTGATTGACATGTGCGCGTTGAATCTGTTGTAGATCAAATCTACACACTCTGGTCGTAATGTGTAATTTTGGGGAGTGGGAAGACAACCCATGTTATTCTCGTCCCAAGCTTAAAATTGCGAGGCATTGTTCCCAAGTATTTCTCGGTACATTCCGAACCGCCACCATTAACTTATCTTTTAGCTTTAGTGCTTCGTTATTTTACCAACCAATTAAAAAAAACTAATTTCAATGAAAAAAAAGTTTTGACGTGTTCTTTCTTAGGAAACCCCCTTTTTACCACCTAATTGTAGGCCTGTAATTAAAGTTATGAGCTATTTATAGGTTTGCGCTTGTACAAAATATTGTTGAATTTGGTTCACATTTTAAATTTGCATCCATTTGATTAAATGAAGCGTGGCATGGGAGATGAAAGATACATCAAATGTCGTTGCAACAAAAATTTACTTATCGTACAATTCAACTGTTGACAAATATGTGTGCGCAACTTAAAAATATGTTCTTAACCTGTATATTAACTTTTTTTTATATATATTTATGCGACGTTTAAATGTTGCTTGTGGCAACAACCGTTTCATAATACATCGCATGTATGAGCATTACTGAAGGCATCGATTCACAATCCTTTTTCACCTCCTTGTGATCCCCAGAGAAGTCTGCAAGTCGTACCTTTGATTGGGAGTGCAAAATGATGACGGGCCTTGCCTCTTCTTCCCCAAAAGTTGCCTTAAGGACATTTAAAAATCTCAAGAAACCAATTTATTTTTCTTCCTTACGCAGCTTTCGCATGAAAGATTTAACATCCACATCCGACTGAATTAGCTCTCCGTGTACTGATTGGATATCCGGTGAAGACTAGATTGACAATCATGCGTTAATAAAATGAATACAGGGTATCAGTAGATCGTGTGAACTCACTGATTGGATACAATGTAAAATAACCCTCATGTTAATATAGGATATCAGTAGACACGATTTCACTTGTTGCACTGGCAGTTACATGGGAGATTTCCGTTCGTGTCGATTTAATTCGCACGCATGGGAACATTTCGCCTACATCAATCGTTCGATCCGATGGAATGATTACTCCAAGTGTTTATCCATAAATCAAAAATTGGCCAAGCGACATACTTGCAAATGTCGGAAGTTAAAAGGATTTTTTTTACGCGAAAATTGGGTATTAGGGTAGGAAAGGATAACATTATCAGGATGCGCATTAATTTACTAGGCTGCTACTATATAACTCCATGATACTATTACATGATACATAATGATACTATAATACTCCATAAAAAATAGCTCAATTCACATAAATTTCGTCTCGTTCTATAGGAACGAGGCGCCTATGCGTGTTAAATCTTGTGAAATATAAAGCAAAACACGTACTGGGTATAGTTTGGGGTTCTCGGAGTCGTTCATAAAGCTTTGTATTGGCGACTATTTCCTAGTTTTATATAATCTGGCCATACTTTTTATATAATTCTGGCCGTGCTCCGGCACAGACATACATACCCCCCCCCCCCCCCTGATTCTTAAGGACGGACCGTGCTTCCATACAAACTTCTGAAATGTGGAGGAATGCTGATTTTTTTTTTATCGTAAACAGTTTTTATAAGTTATTAGCAAACATTTAAAGAATAATAAAAGCAAGCATGCGACGTAACACTTTTTTTTATTGCCGACTAACGTATGACTAAGCGTTTTGTTTTATTTTAACACTGTATTAGTAACATCTTCTCATCGCTAACGTTATTCCAATGACAGTAGGGGTGTTACTATATAGTGTTAATAACAAATCTAAATGTGTGTGGTTTTCTCTAACACCACTGAAACTATTTGACGCTATTGACTGTTTCGGTATATAAATTTTGTTGTTTTTTGCGTGAACCTTAGTGTGGGTTGTGAATGTAAAAAGAGGGGGAAAAATAATTATAACATTTGAAGATCTTAGGAAATCGTATCATTTCGGTCAATGTCGTGGCATTTCCAAAAATCAAACAACTCCAGGCCTCGTTCTGGAATGTTCGATTTTGTCTCAACGTTCCCGTTACGCCCCATACCCAACATAAACTTGTATGCGAAATTCAATTGTCGTAGCATTGTCCCTTCGTATGATATCCTGTTTCACACACAGTGGCGGTCACTTAAAATACCCGACACATTCAAAATCAAGCACTCGGGCTCGAGTAATTGCTTTAGCTCGAAGGTAAAATATCGGCGTTGCCTACTTAACGCCCATGTTCGTGGCGTCTGCCAAACACACAAAATGCCGCTTTCTTCACACATCGGAAAACCGAAGCCAGCGGCTGCACCGGCGGCTGAAGGAAATGCTATCAATTATATTTTTTTTTCATGTAGTCCGATCAGGTATTGTATACCGTAACATTGCATCCGGAGCGGGTGCTGTCACCGGCACCGGTTTATGGAAAAGCGGCTTCATTTTTTCTTTATTTTCAGTGACCTTCAAAACGTGTCGAAACACCAAAAACTCGGCATCGAAAATTTGGCAAAATATCTTTTAGTATTTCATTTTTTAATCGTATCATTCGAGGGAAACTTTGTAGAGTTTGAGTAACCGTTATTAAAATTAAAATTATTAGTGCAAAACTAATTTAAAAAAAAAATTTATTAAAAAAATTTAACTTAAAACAATTAACCAAGTTCCATTTATGAATTAGAACGTCTCACGACATGGCATTTAGGCAATATCCATTACAACAAGCAAATATCCTTTCCACCCTATCTCAAGTAATTATAACGTCGCTCGTTATATCCGATACTGCAAATGTCCCTAATAGCGACAACTGGAAGAGAACGGCTCTCTCTGAACACTTTCTGATCTTTCGTGAGAGATTGGAAAACTGAGATAACGAATGAAATGTATGTGTTGCGACATGTAAACACACACCACGTGGGTGTCACACTTTGCTAAGCATCTGAAAGTAACGAACTGCTGCAGAGATAAACGGGGTGTGTGACGTCTCTCTCTTGAGTATGGCTGTGCCCCTCTACTGTTTCATTCACACGCAAATGTTCGTTAATAATATGATCACGAGAGAGAGAGAGCGTGTAACTGTAACTGTACTCTTGCGTGTCTATGTGTGAAATTGAGAACGGTTCCATTCGAATTTTAGAATGCGTCCGCACTTAAAAAGGGAACGTTAAACAAACCAGGTAGAATGGTAAAAAGAACAGCTGAATTGTTTTCTAAATGCATAACATACGTTCCCCCCCCCTCCCCTTTTAACTTTTTGATAATTTAACCGACATAGAACGGAAACATTTCGAATAACCTATGAGAAACGCTTTATTCAATAAATACATATAAATATATAAGAATAAAGTGTCTGTCTGTGGATTTGAACAAAACCCTTCATTTGAATTTTTTGCATGAATTAGGATACACTGATTTAGAAAATCACATTAAAAAAAAATTTCTGTCTGTTTGTCCGGTTTTAACTCAAAAGTAACTGAACGGATTTTTATGAAACGTACGCCATTTTAACAATAGTTTCTCAACTTAAAATCTACTCTTTGTTTCTTGTGGATATCAACAATATCATGTAAAGTCGGGAACTTAAAATTAAAAAATACTAGGTTTAGGTTTTTCGAAAACTACTCAAAGTAATTAAATCTATATTTTGATAAAGTTTAGTTTTCACAGTGCACAGTGATATGTGACTGGCTGCGCTAACAAATAAGAAAATCTTGCAGCTCTTACATTCGCAAATTGACCACGAGCAACGACGGGTCATATTGCTAGTTATTAAATAAAGTTTCAAACACAATTTTGTCCATAAATTCGATATAATTTTTGGTGATTTGTTTAATGCTGAAAGTGTGGTCATAAAACAGAGGTTAGAGTCGGGTACTTCATAAAACTACTATTCATAACATATTTAACAGTTTGTTTACCTTCTGTGCACATGACATATCGAAGCCATTGCGCACAGATGTATCAAGTACATTGTTCAAGAATTTGAGGTTACGAGATCATTTGAATCCACAAATCATTATCTGTGTAGAACCTAATTGTGATATATGAAAACAATTATTTTAATTGGCAGAAACCCCTGCCGGGTTTTCTTATTCCTTGTAAGAAACGCTACAAACTTTAAAAATTGGGTTGTCCTGAAATACGAGTAAATTATAACGTACCACATCTGTGCAATAAAGAATCGATATACAATTAAACAACAATTTATAAATATAGAAGTTCAAGAAAAATATTCTTTCTTATTCTTCTATTGAAATTCGAAGGATCATTATTAGTTTTAAATTCACCTAGTCAGGTTAATCCTATTTCTAAATTTTATCGATGCCATTTCATCTTGATTGCGATCTAAAAAAGTTTTATAGTAATAGTTTCATTGTAAGATTTTCCCGTTCTTTTCCCTCCGGACTTTTAAAGATTAAATTTAAAAATAACTTCACTTGGTGCTGTTCCAGGCGACTACGTCAACGACTTCAAATCTCGTCTCTACGAATTTTAAACACTCCTCTACATTTTACTACTCTCGTTTCAAACTTTTTTATCAATCATCTCAACTCACACGACTACATGAAAAATACGTAATGATTTTCGGAAATTTAGCTAAAGAAGTATTGAAATTGTATGTTCCCTTGATCTATTTATTCATACAAATGAGCCATTTTTACAGTTTAAGTGTTTTTAAGGGTCTCTACACTCACAAACAAAATCGATTCTGAAATTTGATTTCAAGGTCATTTCGCTATAATATAATGTGTATAAAGGTTGTAAGCGTGTCCATTGCACGTGCTTTTAGAGTAAAATATTCTTTAAAATTCTAAACAATTAAACTAATAATTATGTATTTTGAACAGTAAAGTAAGTTTTGAAAGTAAGGGATAAATCGATCCAAAATTTAAAATCGCTTATAAATATTATATTTGTATCTATTTTATAAATTATCCAAGTTACCGTGCGTGGAACGGCTATTTAAGATCATCTACATAGTATATATATAAGAAGAGTGTCTTGTGGGTTTGTTTTTTTATGCAAATCTACAGTTTTATTCTGAGCTTGATGAAATTTTACTCATTTGACATACAACACAAGAGGAAGGTCACTGTCTACATGAGATTTCGAAAAACCATCCTCATTCCCCTTCCCACCCCTGAAAGCAGAAATGACTTCTTACTAAAACTGCCAGATGGCGCCATGGGAAAGAAATCGGCCAACACTCTGCATAAAGCTCCGGGCACTTCAGCTAGCATGGAATATAACCTAACCAATCCATTACAAATATTTGAAAAATAATTCTTTTTCCTGTACATTTCAAACATCCCAGTACGGCCCACACTTTTTGAAAACTTTTTTTAGTATAGAACGATGAAAATATTGATTTCAGACAAACTTTGTTGTCGGGTTTTTGTTGTTTTAAAAATGAGTCAGTATGGGTCTGTGTGAACACAATTTCTTAAGAATCTTATAATAACAAATTACTGAATTATATGGAAGTATGACAACAGCAAGGTAAGTGACAAAATCAAGCTGGGTATTCTGCTATTTATTCGATTTTTATTTTTAAAAATTAATAGAAAATAGTCCCTTTTTTTGCGAAATTGACTTGGAAACGTGTTTTTAGTTTTTTTATTCACCCAAATAAATGATATCCGCTCGGAAATTGCCTATTTGGTTTTATTATAGTTAAGAAACGACTTTAATCCTATCCACCTGAGCCATGCAAGCAAACTTAACCAAATAATAAATCTACAGTTATCGGTGTTTCTTATTTCCTGACTTCGCTTAAAAGAGCGTGGAGAATGACTAGTAAATGCTATGCTCAGAATGCGACCTGATCGTCGTCCCCTCCAGTGCATTTCGAATTGGAACTTCTCGGAGATGTGTTATTACGTTGCTCGAAGCATATTCGAATACTCTCAGAGTCTGGTCGAGTCGCATTTGGTTAAAATATATAAATGTCTTCTTTTAGGGTTTTGCTTAACGACTTCGGCATGGTTTTGAAATTTATATGCCGCCAAGGTGTATAAACATTATATTTGAATTTTGCAAAATCTTCTGAGGTTTTATTTAAAAATGTCGATGTAGCACGTGTCACCTTAGCTCTTTTAAAATTACGCACGGATACTTCTGTATGGGGCACTCCTTTTTCGTTTCGGTCATGGTTTTTTTTATTATAAAATTCTTCCCATAATAGGGTGTCAGAGTTATTAAAATATTACGATTTGTTTGTGACTTCAAAATCTAGAATTTTTTTTATTATTTCACTAAAATTTAGATTTATAAACTGAATTACACCATTTTTTACTTTTGTTAAAATTCTTAAAACTCAAATTCTAAGGAAATTAGGACAATTGCTTCTCAATTTTGAATTTTTTTTAAAGAGTATGCGTTTTGCTATTACAATTTTTCAACAACAAAAAAAACTCCAATAAGATCTTACTTAAACAATTTATTTTTCAAACTTTTGTAAATTACATTGCAAAAATTCATTTGATCAAATTATTTAAAATAATACCGTTGATAAACTGTATACTAATTATTAGTCATTCTTTTACAATAAAATGTTTTTAGTTATTATAAAACTCACCCATTTTTTCAACAAAAAAAATTACATTTCCAGACCCATTTATTTCGGCGCGGACCAATTCGATTTCTATAAAAAAAAATCTACAATACTAAAACAGATCAGATTAAAAACCAGTGATATCTTCGGCGACTTTATAAATCCACTTAATTTGTGTTCTTTTCAAACAGCTTATTTCAATTCATTCACGAGAAAATTAAATAATTTCACAAACATTTCTACCCCATGAATCAATTGAAGTTTATTCACTTTAACCTTCCGAAGGCCGATTTACGTGGATAATTACGAGTCAAAGCCCTTACAAGGCAACACACGAAGTGTCTTTTGCAGGAAAAACGCTGTATCAAATTTCTTTGAATCCATTGTCTGCCTAAATACAGGGAAAGTGTTCTAGACCGTTGCTCATATGTCTTTTTAATAGATGATAATGCATACGAGACACTTCCTACTATCGGTGTATTGTTTACAGTTCTTGGAATTTTGCTCTTAGAGGTTTGAATATATTTTTGATGTCTCTGTTTAAAAATATGGCTGTGTCGGAACACGGCCAGAACGGTTTTACTTGAAACGCCATTTCAGCAAATTATAGAAATAGGTTGTTCGTATTAACGTTACAATAGAGCTGCACAATGGGCAATTGGTTATCAAGTGTTGAATGTTGGCGTTCTTTAGTTTGTATCACAAAAGCCACTTTTTTCGGTTTTGCTGAATGGAACTCTTGTTGGTCGCCAATTCGTTTTAAGATCTGTCTTGTAGTGCGCACAGATATTCTTTGCAATGATCCCACCAAATTAAAAATTAGTTAAAGCGCGGACCACTACTTTCTAATAGTCTAATAGTACCAAATAAAATTCAGATGTCATATAATTTGAACATAATATGCAAACTTTACATATTGTATTCTTTCAATTTAAATTATTTATAAAATTTAAAATGTATTTAACTTAAATTATGTAAATTACTTGATGTAATAATTTATGTTAGTGAAATTACTTGTCATTCCTCGAGTAAATAGGTAATATTTAAATTTGTTTTACCAACTCTGATATTTTTTAGTATAGAAGTACAACAGTACGTCTACAAAAGAAGGAATGAATACATGAGAATAACACTTTTTCAAAGCTGCTAATAGAAGGATTAAACTTTATTTATTCTAATATACAAGCTTTCTTATCAAATATGCAAGCTAAAGCCATAAAATATAGTATAGACAAATATAGACTGACAAAATTGCATTTTAATACTTTTTCCAACACAATACTGAAACAAATGTTGGCCACTTAGTGTATATTAAAATGGGTTAATAGAAAGTAATAAGTGAAAAAGAAAACAGCATAAGTCACATTTTCTGG
The DNA here is from genome assembly GCA_963932185.1 of Troglohyphantes excavatus. Lineage (NCBI taxonomy): Eukaryota > Metazoa > Arthropoda > Arachnida > Araneae > Linyphiidae > Troglohyphantes > Troglohyphantes excavatus. The sequence continues at coordinate 69,264,518 of OZ010668.1, read as the reverse complement.
TGTTTATTGCACTTTGACATATTTAAAGTAGTGTGTAATCATCCCATTATTTCCCTAGAAGTGATACTTTTGTAGGAAGGCTTTGTTCGTTGTTTTTCAGGACGGTTTGAAAAGCTGAAAGAAAATTTCTCATCAAACACTTCCTACATTCAAAAACTGGTTGAGAATACTTGTCAGGATAATGGAGCCCCTGTAGGATGTCAATTCTTATAATTATGCTAACTTTAAAAATATATAAATTCTCGCAATTACTCTAGTGTACGCTAGATACATTGGGATGTAAATTTTGAATACAAAACCGTGTTTGTAATACTCATTCTGTGGGCATTTTCATGATTTTAACTTTCCTTTTTCCTGAATTTATTTCAGTTCCGATTACAACCATGTGATTCGAATAGGCGCTGTTAGAGTTACTAGTAGTGATCGAAATGGCTTACATGCTGTTTCTTTTTTTTTTTTTTAAACATATTTTGCCGAATTTATTTCGGATTGTTAGATTATTATGTTATGGTTGCGATCTGTGGAATGGCGAAGATCGTTCCTTTATGCCTTTCAGACTGGATGGAAAGGCGACTTCCATGAGTCGCCACAGGTCCACATAAACAAAGAACTTAAAATCTAAATTCCAGGCTTCTCTCCGAATAGCGTGTAGAAATCGATGTCAATCAATATGAAAGAATAAATGCTAATTAGAAGATTAGAAGTTATGTTAATTAGTAATTAGTCATCAATTATAAATTATTAGTTATCAATAATGTATTAATTATTGAGGGAATTGCATAAATTTCTAAGATATTAAAAAATCTTAATAGAAAACTTGATTATGGGGTCCCAATGGCCCATTGTGTAGATCTACTGCAACGTTCATTCAACAAGCCGAATTTCAGTGCATGCCATTTCGCAAGACTCCTTAAAATATCCCTCACCTCTTCTCTTAACACACTCAGCTGAGCTCGTTGGTTATTCATCATATTTCCTATCGAGTCATTTCTTTATTTCATTTTAATGTACACAGTCGCTCTTTTTATCAACACTCCTTTTCGCATAACCCATCAAGTAGAATAAAAAAAAGAGGAGAGCTGTACAACAAAGGGCGGACTTTTTTTTTGCAGCGTGGGAACGAAACTTTTCTCTTTCCGTCTGCCGTTGACCCTTTTTTTTTTTACGCTTCTCATTCACCTTCTCAAGGTCTCCCCTCTGAGTGCCGAGAAGGAATGCCCTAGTGTGTGCACTTTCGTATTCAGTGGCGGACACAGGGGCGGCAGTGGGGTAACAGACGAATAAACAATAGCATTAAAAGAAATCGTGTAACTATAGCATCATGCTTTCGAAACATTCCTAAACGATTATTTTTTTATTAAATATATAGTATATGAATTTTTTCACATTATAAAATTTTACGCTGCAAAAAATGTGTCACTCGGTTTGATTTCGGAACTAGTGCATTTCAACTCGTGTCATCATATTTGGGGGGGGGGGGGTATAATTTAAAAATTGTTATGGCTACTTGTTTTTTAGCTGCTTTTGAACTTTCATATGCTTGCTTGTATTAATATTTAATCCTTTTCTTTACAAGCACATCTTTGACATTTGCGTTCTTTCTACGAAACAGTTTATGTTCTTCTCTTTATGTTCTTTTTCCTAGAAATTTTTGTAAAGAAAAAAAAATCTTAATTTGTTTTGGAATCTATCAAGAGAACAAGTTGGGGAAAAAAATATCGATGGTTTTTTAAACAAAAGGTCAAGCTGTTCTCTTTTAATTTAAAGAACATTGAACCAAAAGAACGGGTCGTTCTGTTGTCGCCTGAGAGGAGACAGCAGAGTGAAAAGGGTTAATATCTAAATTACATAGTTCCGAACTATTTGACACGTACAATTTATTTCGTACTTTTAGAAATGGGTGGTCCGCGCTTTGTCGAACTTTTCATTTGGTGGTCCGTACACCACAAGGCCAACCTTCACACCGCAATTATCGGGCGTACAAGCAAATTATTGAGTTGCATGCAGAGTTCGGGACCAATGGCCTAGTCCAGTGGTCGGTAAACCGCGGCTCGCGAGCCACATGCGGCTCTTTGGCCTTTTGAGTGTGGCTCTTTCACAAATTACCACGTGCGGGCGGGCGCGTTGAAACTTCGTGGCAAAAATTTAAAACAACAACATACAAACTTGACTTACCCAAACTTTCCAAGGAGATGCAAGGCAATTGTTCCCATTAGTGTTTGTCAGTTATTGTTATGATTAAGAAAGGTATGTTAAGATAGTTTGGACATATAGAGAGGATGAACGAAAGGAGATAGACGAAATACAAGACGAGTGTGGATGGAAGGGTTTGATCTCAGCGAACGCACCTCAATCAGATTGAGGACGATTTTAGCAAAGGCTAGCTTTTGAGTACCCTAATTAAGTTAATAACTATGTATCTATCTATATAGTTTAAGTTTAAAAAATGTGGCTCTCAAAAGAAATTTCAATCGTTGTTCTGTTGATATATGGCTCCCAAAAGAAATTTCAATCGTTGTTCTGTTGATATATGGCTCCCAAAAGAAATTTCAATCGTTGTTTTGTTGATATATGGCTCTCAAAAGAAATTTCAATCGTTGTTCTGTTGATATATGGCTCCCAAAAGAAATTTCAATCGTTGTTCTGTTGATATTTGGTTCTGTGGACTAATGAGTTTGCCGACCACCAGCCTAGGAGATTGAAAAGTCAGAAGTATACATTTTCCCTATGTACGCTCCTTTTATTGATCCCGTATCAAATTTTTCTATTACAACCACCTGAATGAATATGAAAAATAAAACATCAAAGTATTGAATTCAAATTAAGTAAGTCCAGGTAGTTTTAACGACGTCTATTGAAGGCGTTGGGTGCCAGCTCAGGTGTTGTCCTCGTCATCTGACCATGATTCAAAAATACGAGGCATCGTTCCCGGGTCTTTCCTTCGAGATAGGCCCCAAACCGTCGCCAATAGCCCACTGTGCAGCTCTAGTGCGATGTTTATTAATCAACCAGGTAGTTTTAGAGACAACCACGTATTTTTGAAATGTAAGTTAGTCTCCAAATCCTCCAAAACGGTTCTTCACGCGTACATTCTAGTGGGGATTGATAAAGAGTGATTGCGGTATTATTACACACACCAGATTCTTTTAGGGTCGAGTACCGAGAAATGTCGTGTGTTTTCTTCCTCAAATCGGACACTGCGAGACTGATAGCGCGCGCTTCCTCCTCCTCCTTCCTGCGTGTTATCTTCCGGCGACCGAGTTTTACGTGGAACGAGAGGATTCCACGGGGCGCATTTCCTCCGCGCGCCTCTTCTGGAGCACCTTTCAGATGTTATCAGCCACACATCGGAACACATTCTTTGTTCTCTGCGAAACTACTCCACACACTCAAGGCTGGCCTTCAACCGTCATCACAAACACCCGCTTTCAACTGTGTGACATGCTTAAAATCAGCTGCATGGGGTATCAGGGGTTCCATTCCTACACCGTAAGACACCATCAGGCAACTATAGGGCATGCAACCGAATTATTTAGTTACAGGCATCTAGAAACTTCAAACCGTATCCACTCACTAAGCAACTTTTAATTTCACAAAATATCCAATTTGTTTGCTATCGCGACTGCTCGATGTTGATGGTCAAGGTTTTCTTATTAACTTTCAGAAAACCAACAGACGAAATCTATTCTTAAAAAACGGTACATTACTCCAGAAGACAACGCCACAGGGTTGCTTTCTGGACATTACACACATACGGTTCATTTACACATACCGGTTAATGGCTTTGGGGGAAATGGACATTCGAAAGGCGGAATTTGTATGTGCCGGTTTTTTTTAGTTACTCAGTTAATTAAAAGTTGCAGTGCAATTGTTGCTCGTGCGCGGATAGCCCAACTCCATGATAAATAACGCGATTGACATGAATTCGATTTCGTTCGACATTAAATTTTGACATAGATGATGATGGCGGCCCGCGGAGTCCCACATAACAGCGGTGACAAATTTACTAACTTTAGCCATGCGATAGGGTCGCATTAAATTACGAAACAAAAACACAATCGTGTTTGTCGAAAGTATATAATCGGATGTCGTACTAGTATTTTTTTTATTTTAACCATTGTTGCAGACTATACCTATGTAATGTATTTACATTCGCTTCTCACCCAATCAAATAATCCAATCTGCCGAAGAATTTAACTTCAATAATAGATAGAAACAATCTCTTAGCTCGTTCATTCCATTCGATTATATGATAATCTCTCGATTTCCAAACTCGATTCTGACTCTCGATTCAAATAGAGAGATCGATTAAAATGATCGATTAATGTAGAGGAGGAAGTTATCGAACTAACAATGGATAGATAACTCAAAGAGATTTTGATGTGCTATGGGATTTACGTGGGTGCTTTTCTTCAACGATTAACTATTTTTTTTAACCAATCCATTTTAAAATGGTCATTGTGTTAAAGGTGGGGAACATCAGTAGACTCTCCGCTTTACTTCCGGGACACTGGATAATGTATCGAACGTCAAGTGGAGCGTCTACTGATGAAAAACGCGAGGGCATGTTCCCCACCTTTAAAGGCCTGGCACATATCCTTGCGTTTTTCTTCAGTGGACTCTACATTTGCCTCCGATTTCAGTGGCATGACGGAAACCCACCAATCCAGTGTCTCGAACACCAAGCGCAGCGTCTGCTGATGAAATGTGCAAGCACATGTGTGCCAGGCGGTAATACTTTTTAGGAGTAAATAAGTGCAATAAGAGCCAAGTGGTTAGAGTAACAAGGTTATAATCGGAGGATTGTGGGTTCGAATATCGACTTTGGGAGTGCAGCGTGCTTGTGTTTGTCAGTTTTGTTTCTCGTCGTCCACTAAAAGCTACCATGTAGAGGGGACTGGGGCACGAAAAACCTGTCGCGGTCCAAACATCTTCACGCCTACACAGGTGATCCACATTTCAAAATGATAAGGAATGTTTTTTTTCCGGGTCTTTCCTCGGAGAAATATCCCGAGCCATCGTCAATACTTTCCACTCTAGTAATTTATATGCTTTTTTCTTACTTCCATCAATTTAAATTCTTAAAAAAAAAACTATCATTGACCTATATTATGCATAAGGTAATTAGGAAGTAATAAAATACATTGAATAGCTTAAATGAGTAACTTAAAAATAAACTAAATTAAATTTATAAACGTACGGGATTTTTTTAATTAACAGTTTTTAGAAAAGCAGTCATACTTTTTTCTATCAAACATATCACGTTCATTTTATCCATCAAATACTTCACAATTCAAAATAACCAGTTACAAAGACATGTCGACCAATGGCCATTGTCATTGTCAAGTCCAACTTTGTCAAAAGAAGATTTTTAATCTCGCAAAATCGTATTAAATTCTTATTTAGAACAAATACTTTCTTTGAATACAAGATAATTATTATAAAATTCTTATTTAAACTTTTGCGTTCTTTTATGTACGTTTGATTTGTTGTCTAATTTATGGCGTTTAAGTTGTCAAAGGAGCTATTTCTAAAATGGAATAAACTATTCATTCTGTGTTGTGAAACATGTGCGCATTTTATTTCGAAAGGACTCGTTTGCTTGTTTTGTTAAGCACGTAATTACATTTAATTTGTTGTACTCATCTTCTGTAGATGTTTTGATGTCAGCTGTGGATATTTGATTTAGACTACAGTAAGTTTTTTAGTAGTGACGCCATTTAACCTTCCGTCCTGAATGGGGGGGGGGGGGAGTCTACGTGGATCCCGACACCGTTATTATTACTATACGTGGACCCCACCACAATAGTGACGCTGCTTAACCCTCAAACGGTGCGTTGGCTCTTCTTGTCCGTCTCATTTGGCATCACTAAGATCTTGGGAAGTTAGTCGTAGAAAGGCGCTTGTATAGTCGTGCCCTTACAAATATATTCCGTCGTCAATAGCCCACTGTCCAGTTTTTGTGCGACGTTAATTCAACCAACCAAAAACTTCAATGAAGATACAGTTACAGTTAATCCAGGGCAGTTACTCAAGAAAAATACGTGTATGCATGTTAAAATCTGGGACAATCTATAACGTAATTATTTTTAGTACAGTTTACTTTTTTCTCGAACGAAGATTTCTTTAACAGGGCCTAGGATCGCCAATAGCCCATTTTGTAGTAGCCAGCGACATTTATCCAACCGACCCACTTAAAACTCAACCACACTGTTAGCCCAGTTGCACAAATTCATTCGAGGAAAATAGTAAACTGTACTAAAAATAATTATGTTATAGAGATTGTCCCAGATTTTAACATGCATGCCCCTGTTTTCCTCGACATACTGCGTCTTCATTAAAGTATATTTACATGCACGCACTCTTTTACCTGGTGACATCCTCAACTCTGCACTTCCTGCCAGACGTCGCTGACGTTCAAGGGCAACCCTATAAATCCCCCTTTTTACTCCACATTCGTCGAATTTTATTATCCATTCATAAAACTCACCTGTGACCGAACTCACCTCTTGGCTCAGGTTAACTGAAGAACGGCCTTGTTGCATGAAGAGGGTGTTCTCACCGATTTTTTCATTCGATATTTTTTCGAAAGTTCCATCCACCTTTCGTGGTCCCGGAACCGGAATTTATTATCTGTTTCGATCTGTGTGTATCACAGAGTTCTAACTTAACCGCTTCAACTTACCAATTAACGCGGGATAACATTTGCCATAGGCACCAACACGAGTCATCTCGGTTTACTCAGTTAAGCGGTTGAAGTATTAGAGAAGTAAACATGTTATCTTCTCTTACTATTTATAATGCGTTAAATAGTAATGGAAGGTTACAGTTTTGTTCCTTACTCTTCAGGCCAAATATTGCACACAAAAAAAATCGCATTTTTTTTTTAACCCTTTGAGTACTGAATTATTTGAAGATTTTTATGCCCATGGGACGGATTTGGTGAGGTTCAATTGATCCCATTCTTGACCGACCCTACAACATATTGTTTGCGATCAACGCCCACTGGCGGGGGTGCCGCAAACATCATCGCTTGCTTCTTAAATTCAGATGACGAGTCAGACTCGTCCACCGTAACTTCGCCCAAGTAAGCAGATGACGAGTCTCACTTGTCAAATGTACCCAAAGGGTTAATACAGTTCTGAAATTGGGTGTTTGATGGGGCAAAATTAAAATTTTTTTAATATTAAATATAAATTAATATTTTAATATTGTTTAAGACTAGTCGCTCACGAGCCACAATTGTACTTTAACTTTTAATCAACTGAGCAATTAATGTAATTATTTAATTGCATTCAACACAGGGCTTCTCGGTCTCGGATTTCGTAATCGTCAAAGTGAATGTGAAATATCGCCAAACTCGGATTACCACATACAAAATCACCAAATTGTCGATTACTTCCCAAAGCGAGCGGAAAGATATTTTGTGTAATTAAATGTTGCTCATTTAAAAAGATACAATTTGTGTGTTTCAGTTGCATAAAAAATAATAGCTGAGTTGCATGCCCGGTTGTTTCCAGTGAGGTGGCTAGCTTAAAACTACACATAAAATATTTAAATTTTAAACACTGTGTAGAATGTTTTAGAAATCAGTTATTGTTTATTATGGTTGGTGACCTTTCGAGTTGGTTGATAGTGTAGGCCTATACCAAGATCTACATGGCGAAAATCGTCGCTGATTTGGCGCAAGTACCGTGTGTTAAAACACTATTACAATGGATTTAGAATCCGGTATATGTAAGAAACCAAGATGACTCCTTTTTTTCCCGCCATTTCCGCGTTATTGCTACTTGAATAATCTTTGATTCTCACCAACTTTCTTCCTCGTCTCCCATTCGATATTTTCAGAACGTTCCATCATCAACCCTTCGTGGTCCCGGAACCGGAATTTATCGTCTGTTTCGATCTTGTTCTGTTGTTTGTATCCTGTTCGGAAATGAAAGGGTTGCCTGTTTTTTTTTTCTTTGCGAACCACCACCTCCTTGTACGTACTTTTTGTGGAACATTTATTTTGGTAATGTAGCGGCCTTGTGGATAAATATTTGATTCGTTAACCCTTTGCACTCCACGAACACTTTGCGATTTCTTCATGTTCTTTCTATGGAACAGTTATTCCTATTTACGTCCTTTTCCACAGATTTTTTTTATACTCATAAAGGGAAAAAAATCCTAATCTGATTTGTATTTGCAAAAGAACAAGTTACAAAAAAGATTGATGTTCTAAACACAATATCCTGCTATTCTGGTTTATTTTAAAGAACAGGGAAACAAAAGAACGGGTCGTTACGTTGGCGCCTGAGAAGGCGCCTTCGGTTTGCAAATGATTAGTTCGCAGCGTATGTTGTATTCGTATCAATGATAAACATTCACTCTCAGAAAGAACACTCTCATTTTTTAGCATTCTGCTATCGTCAAAGTTACTTTTGTCCGTTTTGACAATCATTTCGTCATTGAATCACTTGACTTTTGACGAAACAAAAAAACGTCAATTTTTTTTTCTCCAATTCCTTTTCGGTGATATTAGGGTTTTTGTCGAGCCGTCGATTTTTATTTGAAACCTTTCTTATTTTTGATGAAACAAAACCCGACGAAATAAATTTCCTTAGTTTGAAGTAACGACGTGTTATTTTTTCTCAAAATGAAAGAGAACAAACCTATTCTTGAGTTTAAAAAGTTATTCTCTCGCTAACTTCAATATAAATTATTTTTATTATATAAAAACACCAAGTATCTAAGAAGGTTGATCTAAAACTTTTTTCGTATTGAAATTCCTCACAACCCTCGTTTTGTTTGAAATATTTGACAAATGTCATAATGCCACTTAATATTAAATATATCTTCACGCATAACTGTTTAATTTATATTAATTATCCACCCTAAACGTAAAAAGAACACTCTAAAGAATACCGCTTAACCCTTTGCACTCCTCTCAGGCGCCAACATAACGACCCGTTCTTTTGTTTCCCTGTTCTTTAAAATAAACGAGAACAGCATGATCTTGTGTTTAGAACATCAATCTTTTTTTTCAACTTGTTCTCTTGCAAATACAAAACAGATCAGGATTTATTTTTCTCTTTATGAGTATAAAAAAAATATGTGGAAAAGAACGTAAAAAGGAATAACTGTTCCATATAAAGAACACAAATCGCAAAATGTTCTTGGAGTGCAAAGAGTTAAAAAAAACAGAAACGGGAATGTTCCATAAAAAGAACGTAAATATCACACGCGTTCCACGACCGCAAAGGATTAAGACTGTTAACAGTGGTGACAGGCATTCCAAATTGAAAATTTATAGCACACACACTAACCAAGCTACTCCAAACAGACTATTAACGCATAGTTGCGATTACTGACAAAATTCATTGCACCATACACCAATAAAATCAGGAAACAATCCTAATTCGTTTGACTCAAAATTCTATCTCTACATAAAAAATAAAAAAAGAGCGGGACAAGTTATTCCTTGCAGCAGACGATATCACCTTATATATTGCCCAGCCATTCGGAACTCGGCCATTTCAATTCGTAACCTTTTATAGATTTCCACTTTTGTCATCTTGATGACACGCGGCAGCTGGACCGAATCGGAAGTTTTATTTAATAATTTATAAATGAAGTAATGTTTTGTGTGTGTGTTTTGAAGAGTCGGGGGGTCAGTGACCTTGGGAAAGGATTCAGGTTTTCATATTTTTAGAATATTTTTTCGTCCGATTCTCCATTTTTTTTTTTTATATTTCATTTTGTTGAATTATTGAATTTATTTATCCTATATAGAATAATGACAATATTGTTTATGGTCTCGGGTTTTTGATGTTTTCGCACGTTTTAACGTCCCATGGAACCGATAGGGTTTTTTTAAACAAAAAAAAACATTATGTGTATCCGTGTATACTTTAACGTTAAATAACAGTGCTACGACACCCGAAACATTCCATTTGCTAGTTATATGCCTCAATATTTAAAAAAAAAATAAGTATTCTAGTAAGCTATCTTTTTCGAATGTCATCGACATAACACATCGACATGAATCGGGCAAAAATTATCCAAGTTTTTAAATTGGAATTGAATTTATTGTACAATTCAAGGGAAAACGTCTCACTCAGTTCGAATGGAAGGTTTTAAATTGCAATAAAATTTCCTCTCGTATTCATTTTGTTAGAAGGTGGTTAGAAAATGGGATAATGTATTAAAATATAACTCTCATTCCCTGCTTTATACCAACTCTTGATTATACGTGGATGGACATTCATTTTTGATTGGCTTCAAAATGGACATTTATTTGCAGCCAACCAAAAATTATTTCTATAAAATGTTGTATTAAAAATTTTTAAAAAGAAATATAAAACAACAAGTTACCATGTACCACCAACAAGCACAAGAAACTCAAACTTAAAACTTTTATTGCGCGAATTTTCGTGAATTCGTATCAAAATATCAAGTCTCGGCCAAAGAAGCAGCTGGTCGAGCAGGCTCGCGTAAAATGTATTCATTAACTAATCCATACAGCAGCGGTTTCTAAACTATCAAAAATAATAACACTTCGTTTTACAACACTGAATATCATTTCCACTGCGTAGAGAATTGAATCATCCGCTTAAACAGAATTCAATTCTCTGATAACAAGTGATTGCCACTAATTGAAAGGTAAAAATATCAACAAATCGAACATAAACATGCAGCGAGAAAGCACACACACAAGGAAAATTCCCAAGAGACTTCACTGTTCCTTCTATTGGCACAATCGTGGTGCTGCCCTCTATCGTTGTATAATGAAACGAATCGCTCACCGTAGTACTTTTATTTAGCGTTGATTTACATAACATTGTGTACACACCAATTTTCATCCCCGCCCTTGACTGTAGTACGCGCTTCCGGCCTTCTATCACAGGGGGAATCATCCTATAGATGTAAATGACCTGCCATCGCGTAGAGGAAGGTTAGCCATGTCGCTCAGGTTAGAAATTAATACTCTTCTCTCTATGCCACGTGAGAGGATGAGAAAAATTTCGACCAAAGAAGCATAAGGTCGAGCAGGCTTGCGTAAAAATATTTATTAGCTAATCCTTACAGCAGCGGTTTCTAAATTAAAATTGGGACTGAGAAACCCTTTTTTCCCATATACGCTCATGGAAACTCTCCCGCTTTCTGAGCATGTATGCGTTTCAATTTTATTTGAACATAAAAATAAAAGAAAGAAAAAAAAATCTAAAATTATTTTTTTTAAATTTTACACAGCTTTTACTAAGAATATGAACACAAATTTACCCAACAAATACAAGGATAGAAAAGTAAGACAACAATCAAAAGTTTCATTACTTTTAGTCTCTTGCATGTACATTTAACACTCATTTGAACTCATGAAAACATTGTAATTGTCACTTAAGTTAGTTCCACTTAGGTTGTCGGCTTTGTGACCCCGCGGCTCAAAACGGTAGACCTCTCAAATTTTATCAAAAATTTATTTTGTAATTAACGTAATTTAACCATTCCTTGCATAGAAACGGAAATAATGTTCTTTTTTAACAAATATGCGATTTCTCGAGTTAAGTCTTGTTTGTATTTGTGGACAGGAGCGGCAGCGAGAAGAGCCGCGTGCTGAGCGACGAGCTGAATGCGGCCGAGAAGCGGGTCGACCTCATCCGCGAGAGCTGCGGGGCCACCGGCAAGAAGCTGTCCGCCTGCATGCAGCGACTCGGCCCCCAGGACCCCGCCGACAGGAGGAGCGCGGTGAGTGTACAGCGGTTGTGTGTTGTGGGTACTTGCACGCCGCGAGTGCGTGTGGGAAGTGAGATGGAAATGACTGAATACACCCCGTCGCACCGGGAGTTTTGAAGGGGAGCACGACCCCCCCCCCCCCCCCCTAATAACTAATAATCTGGAAACCCTAAACGTTTGGAATTTCAAGTTTTAAAAATCCCCGAGTTCGGAAAATTTATGCCTGAAGAAAATTAATATTATTAGCAAATCAAAGCTAGGGAAGATTAGAAATTGCCCAACCTGTAAGATTACAATTAAATTAGACGTCAGAATAGACACTGCATTGGAATATGGGTGCAACAAATCGAAGCTTGTAAGAGAACTGTTTAATATTACCTAATAAGAAAAAAGACGAAACATGCCGATAATTTGAACTGGGAACATTTAGTATTGTTGAGTTGGAAATTTCGAATCATTAAGTTGAGGAATATCTAACCCCCCTCCCCTAAAAAAAAACTTTTTGTGGAACGGTGCTGCCTTTAACAATTTCGCTCCCGGTCTCCCGGTAGTGCAAATAAATCGATCTGTCAATGTTTGAGTATTTTTTGGCTTATAAAGTAAATATTTTTATCCTTAACCCTTTCCACTCCAAGAACATTTTGACATTTGCGTTCTTTCTAAAGAACAGTTATTCCTCTTTCTGTTTTTCCCCCAGAATTTTTTATGCTCATAGAGGGAAAAAAAACATAATCTGTTTTGGATCTGCAAGAGAACAAGTTGAAAAAAAAAAGATCGTTTTGTTTTACATACAAGACACTTTTCGAGTTTATTTTAAAGAACAGGGAACCAAAAGAACAAGTCGTTATGTTGTCGCCTGAGCGGCGCCAACGGAGTGCAAAGGGTTAATTAAGACTGGTGGCTCAAAATATAAATTGAATGCCTTAAAGATTGCTCCATTTATCTTTATGACTCTCAATGGATGCTTTTAATTTTCCAAATGAGTTATCCAAAAAATGTATAAAAATTTTGTACAAGACCAAAACAGATTGGGATTTTTTCTCCTCTCTTTTAATATAAAATATTTAGGGAAAACAAACAGAAAAAGAGTAACTGTTCCATAGAAAGAACGCAAATGTCACATATGTCCTTTGAGTGCAAAGGTTAACCTTAACTTAGATAAACTGGAGAACATGACACGATCATAGAGAATAATTTCAAGACAATGTTTGAGGCAATGAGATTTAAGCATTTCAAATTTCGTAAGGGTGGGTTTAATTTGATTCGCATTGCGCATGGTTACACAAAAACTGTAGGTATATTAATTATGTAATAATAGTGTTTTTAGAGGGGAAAAAAGGCAGTATTGTAATATGGGAAATTATTAGCTAATTTAGCGAGTGTGATATTGTCTTATTTCGTTTTATCCTTAGATGTGTCTTCTTTTTATTATTATTTAGAAAAAGATCCCCGAAGCTGCTCTAGCCCAGTGTATGGAGGAATGGGGTCTTTCTCTTGGAGAAACTTCCATATTAGGGTAACTAGACCTGATATTCATGTTATTTGTAATTCATACCCTTCACAATTATACTTGATTTTTTTTAGTAGCTGTTCTTAAATACATTATTAAGTGCGAGCCGTGTTTTAAGTGTATTAACTCTCCATGTTCACACTCTATTGTTTGTCTTCTTCAGGATGACTCTAGTCGATTTTGCTCGCATCCAAGAAACGCTCGCTGGCGATTTGCTCAATTACAAACTTCAAGTGGAGGAAAACGTGGTTGAACCGCTTCAGAACATTCTCAATGTAACAATTGTTTTGGTGTTGTTATTATATTTTCTTCATTGTCTAAATAAACTGCTTTCTGTAGATTTTTTTTTACATTTAATTATTAAAGGTTTTTCTAAACTTTTAACCTACAAATTAATTAGTAGAAATGAATCTTAACACTGTTCTGTGAATTTATCATTTAGGTTTTTTTTTAAATATTTGACTGTGCATCTTTTTTAATCTAAATTATTCATTTTGTGTAGGTCGATGTCGGTAAGATCATCAAATACAGAAAACAATTATTTAAACTCACCTCGGAAATGGATGCTGCAAAGACGAGGTGAGTTTTTATATGCTACTATTGCAAATAAAATGTAATTATGTTATTTGATAATAGTTTTAATTTAAATTGTTAATCACAAATATAAATATTCTCCCCTGATTTCGGACATTCCGAATAGTGCATGTTTGAGTTGTCCGAACTGAACTAGGGCGACACTGGCAAAGGGTTAATAAACTTACTACCGAGCATTCAATTAAATCAAAAATATCTAAGATGCAACTATTTTTTGGCTACAATACTCTACAGAAATTTTCAGTTTGTTTTCCTATCTATTATTATGGGAAAATTAAATTAATACTAAATAATTGAAAATTATCAAATAAATATGCAAAAAAAATTCTACACAATTTGATCGTAATAATTAAAATAATTTGCCATAATTGGGGAAGTAGAGACACAATGTCTCACTTTCTTTCATCCACCTTGGCGTGGAAGGTATTGAAGTGATCTGCGTTGGGTGTGAACTCGCTACCTGTCGTATTATAGCTGATACTCTAACCACCAAACTAAAAATGTTCTTCGAGAGCAAAGGATTAATATTTCTCATGTGATTGGCAGGTTCCAAAGTGCCCAGCGCAGCAGCCAGCAGGCGACCGGCAGCGGGGCCGTCGCAGCCGCATCCAAGGCCCAGCTGCTGAAGGAGGAAACGGAAGACATCGTTAGCAGGGTGGAGCAGTGTAGGGTAAGGAGATCCCCATTGAAATAAGGGTGCGGTTTGTCAGTGGTAAAGTATCCGACTCGCAATCCCCCAATTATAAGTTCGACTATTGTCGACCATTGTAACTTGCGATCAGAGGGTTGTCAAATTCGTTTCAAAAAAGCTCGTCTAAAAATATCCACAATTTCAACTGTCATTTATAAGGGACTGGCGCCCATTAAATCCGATTGTGGTACAATCTCAGGACACCTATTGAGGTTGCGTCGGGTGCCAACTCAGGTGTTGTCCTTGGCATCCGATTATGGTTAAAAAAAATATGAGGTAGTATTCCTTGGTTCATTCCTTTGATATAGACAATGAACCGTCGCCAATAGCTGACTGTGCAGCTTTAGTAGAACGTTAATTCAACCAACCAACCATTGAAATGAAGAATTAAGTATGTGATAGCCTGGTCGAAAGAGGGCCAAACTACTAGGTCTTTTCATCAGGGTAGATCTCGGAAGGTTACGAGTTCGAACAAAAGAGTAAGGAAGATATAGAGAAGACGCTGGATATACTTTGTGGGAAAAAAATATGATTTCTCGCTATTATGCTACATCACCCCAAACCACTAAAATCGGCATTGCTCTAATCTTAAGTTCTATTATTTAAAACAACAAATTTACCTTTATCAAAATAATTTCGGTTTTAATAGAATGGAATATTATGTTTAAGTTAGTATAAATAAATAAATATGAAAGTATCGCTTTCAGTTGGGATGAAACAATCGGACGTTTCGGTAACATGTAGTCCCAGAATGGCATCAACACCTTCACTCCCATGTTCTTCCCTTTGTTCTGGCTACGTTTTGGGAAAAGAAGCAAGTTACAACAGTGAAAGAAAGAACGAAAAGTAGAAAAAATTGCATTTGATGCTTATACACAATAGTTTGGTAAATAAGAAGTCTAGTTGGGTAATGGAGCATTAATCACTCGGCAAATAAAATAAATGAAATGATAGCTTCTTCGCAAACTCAAAAAAGAATTATTAAAATTTAATACGAAAATATAAATTAAAATTCTGAAAAAGATTAGAATTAAATTTCTAAAAGTTTAAAAAATCTGATGTATGTTTACTTTGTACTGGGGGCTTCTCTTCTTTCTCGCTAACCCTCAAACGCTGCTCGCCAAAAAATTAACTCTCTTATGGAAGCCTATCTATCCAGAGGATAATTAATATTAAATCATTGCCTTATCTTTATTTTTTTGACATCAAAGCAACAGATCGCATTTGTCACTCAGACTCATAGGAACACTGCCGAAGTTGAGGCATGTCTGATAGCGCAATGATTTAAAAAATTAGAAATAAACTAATTAATTGCTTAATATTTTGCAATTTCGGCACATCTGCTGTTCGCTCACTTTCAAATGACACCTTGATCATAAAATTTGGTTGAATAGTTTAGGAGTATTTACTGTCACCAAATATGGTCTTGCCTATTAAATGTATAGATTATAACTGTATACAACACAAAGTTGAACTCTAAGGGAGGGAGTTACTGGATTATTACAAGTGTACTGGTATCTAACCTGAGCTCTCCCTACTCGCAGGACTCCCTGACTGCGGAGATGTTCAACCTGATCAGCCGCGAGCCGGAGATGTCCCAAGTGTTCGTGAAGCTGTGCCAACTGCAGCTGGAGCACCATCGGAAAGCTTTCTACATGCTGGAGTCGGCGCTGCCGGAATTGGAGGCCCAAATAAGTGAGTTGGACTACTTCTTGAGAAGTGTCGAATCTTCAGGAAAAGGGGTTATTTTTACAAAGTGAGACTCCTTTGAACTTTCTACATGGGGTTGGCTGATATCTAGTTTTGCTAGAAACTTTTTTGAAGAAGCACTAAAAGCCGAAATCGAGGAATAATGGTTCCCTTTTAAAATATTGGAATTTGACGTTACCTTTTTTACATATTCCGTGGACTTTTATACCAAATTAACTAACAGAGTTATTATATTAACTCAAAAAACTGAAAATAGGAAATAGAATTTATAAGATGAAAACAAAGTTTTAGTACTTGCTTGCAGTCACTGTTCGGCTCTTAACTACACATTGTAAACCATCCGTTTTGCTAGACTTTAACTATTTTTTATGTTGCTACTAAAGCTAAGTAACTTGTTTAAAATATAAGTGGTTGGACAAAAATTATGTTTTATTATATCAATACAGCTATTTCTGATACAGCCAAACAACAACAACCATTTCCCAACAATTTGTGACCAACCCCGAAATTCATGTATCATAACAGAAAATAAAATACAGAAATGAAATTTTTGTTATATCTGTGGCTTAGAACAAGAAGGATCAACCTTGTTGCAATGTTACGTAAATCCCGGAATTGTTTGATTTGAAGGATTAGGGAAGACTGAAGACATTGGTTTCCGTTTCATTTAGAAATTCAAAATGGATATATTCAATATAGCTCATAAAAGAAATTCATAACATTGACACTGGTTGTTCTTGTTCCAAGCCACAGATATATGTCAAGTTATAAAAGTATTGGTTTTGTACTTTACCCTCATTCACTTCACCTGCTTCCGTAAGCAATGTGTAGATTGCTAAATATGTCTCTTATGCTCAATTGCGTGTTTTGCAGGGAGCTGCGCCTACCAGCCCGTGTTCGGGACCCCCCTCGAGGAGCACCTGAAGGTGAGCAGGCGGGAGATCGCGATCGTCATCGAGTCCTGCATCTGCTGGATCCTGGAGTCGGCCA
Source organism: Troglohyphantes excavatus (assembly GCA_963932185.1). Lineage (NCBI taxonomy): Eukaryota > Metazoa > Arthropoda > Arachnida > Araneae > Linyphiidae > Troglohyphantes > Troglohyphantes excavatus. The sequence continues at coordinate 69,247,308 of OZ010668.1, read as the reverse complement.
TCGAGGAAGAGGTAAACCCCGTCCCCAAACACCCCGGGAAGTATAAGAACGGTTCTGTGGTTGAGTACTCGACTTGTAATCGGAAGGTTGTGGGTTATAGTGTATAGTGAGCTCGTGATAGAGTTGCCAGTTTCATTCCTCATCTTCTGCAAAACACATCCGCCTTGTATAGGTGACTGGTGTCTGTCTGGCCAATCTACTGTGGTCCAAATGACCTCACATCTACACAGGTGTGTTGCCCTTGTCATCTGACCACGTTTCAAAACAATGAGGCAGTGTTCCTTTTAGGATAACTCCTGAACCCCCCAATTGCCCATTCAATAGTTATACTGAAATTTTATTTCAACCAATCAGCCCTAATAAGTTATCTCTGTTGATACATCAAAGGAATACAAAATGTTCAGTGGCGGATCTAGGGTCATCCAAAGGGGAGGGCTAATTATTCTTTTTTTTTGGTGTATGTGTGTAGGGGGGGGGTATATATATATATATAAATTCCTATTTTCGACGATTGCCGTTAAACGGTATGCGTAAATTCCGCCTGAAAAATCTTATTTTAATACCTTGTCGAGATAAATGCCTCCAATGTAAAGAAGTAACTTTGTTGTGTTTTATTCTGGTGCTATGTACTTTTTTTTTGTATAAGAATAAATGTTGTCTCAACACCTTCTGATAATAAAAAATAGAAACTTTTGGCCCACCACGCTGCTCTTAAACAACTGGTTCATCCTTGGATTAGATATTTGAGGTACTCCCACGAAGCCAGAGCCTGATTTAGAGTTAGTGGACCCTAGGCTAAATATGTGGTGCAAGCCATCAACTACTTAGTGGTATGGAATACTCTTTCGTAAAACGAAATGGGTATCATCATCATTGTACTTACATTTTGATAAGAACTTAAATAGTTAGGTAGATTGGTCAAAATAATAAATTACTTCAAACTATGCAAAGGCAGACTTTACGCTTTTAATAATAATACCAACTAGCAGTTACTAGTACTTGCTTCAATCCACACAAACTCAGACAAATGATTGACATACGAATAGAAAAAATTCAAAACGTGTTTTGTCACTTGAAACGAATATTGGGAATATTTATTTTTCTAATTCGCATAGACAGATTTCAATTTTGCAAGTTAATTTCAAATGTGACAAAAAGTATTTTGGACAAATAAAATAACCTTACCAATCTTAGTTAGATAGAAAACTCGGTGGTGAAATCAGTGATGTGTAATATAATTTTTTTTATTTTTTTTTAGCAAAATACGTTTTGATTGCTTGCTTTTCATATATGGTACAATATTTCTTATGTACATGTCAAATTAAAGTTTAAAAATATCATCATTAAGCATGTTCAGTTCTTTGAATTTTTTTTCAATTTACGTTAAATTGATGTTTTTAAAAAAATACGATTCAAAGATATTTGGTTCGGTTTTCCTAATTGAAACTGAGCAACTATCATATAAATGATTAAGAATTGATTGCCAAAAATAATGTGATTCCGGTATCACTACTTCATTAAAATACTTAAATAAAACTCAAGAGTATTTGCAACTGCAGTCTCGCTTTTTGCATCGCTTAAAATATATAAAATTAAACGAATAAAAACACAAGAGAAAGAAAAATTACCTGACTATCTAACCCAGCTATTAATGAAGCAATAGCATAGAATTCGCCTTTTCCGATGTTTTCGCTCATCAAAACTAACCATAGCGACACAAATTTTTATTTCCCTCCTTCACCCTCAGAATCTCAGATCCACTAACCCCTCATTTCTACAGCGAATATCCCTCCTCCCTTAAATATTTTAACGAATGACTGTACTCGGGTGATACAAGAAAGGGTTTCAGTTTTGCTGTTTCTGGGCATTTGCAGTGTCAAGGTCATCGTGATAAGGCGAAAAGACGCGTAACCCCCGCCACCTCACCCCCAAGAAAGGGTCATAAAACTTAAAATTTCCCCACGACTCTCTGGAAACTCAAACTGCGGGTCTCAAAGCGAAAGCTCATAACTATTATTTTACAGAACAATTTTTAAAGAATAAACATTATTTTTTGAATTTTTTTTTTTAGTTATAAGCTAAGGAGGGGGCTATATCCCCTTTTAGCCTCTATGTAAATCCGCCACTGATTCCAACCAAACATAAATTCTATTCAATGTGTCCAGGCAATGTGTTTCTGGCCAGTTGCATTGTCCGAGGTCATCTTGATAGTGGACAAGACGCGTAGCCCGCCCTCGCCCTTTTCCCATCCCCAATGAGAACCATAAAACTTGGTCCTCTCCTCAACTCCCTGAAAACTCTAACTATATGAGGGACTATAGCCCCTCTTAGCTCATAGGCATTATTTAAAAAAAAATTAAGAAAAAACTTTTTTTCTTGATTTTTTTTTTTTTTTTAATTTGGCCACAGCCCAAGGGGGTGGCTATAGCCCCCTTTAGCCCCTATGTAAATCCGCCACTGAAAATGTTACTTGGGCCTACAGTTGGCCTGGTTAGAAGAGTACTAAGTTCATAATCGGAGTGTTGCAGGTTTGATTCTTGTTGGCCGCTAGACATATGTCAACTAAACATTTTATGTCACACACCACCGAGATCATATGTCAATTTCATATTTATACAAATAAAAATGATTCAAAATCTTGGGTATCAATTTTTTTTTTAATTTAACAAAAAAACAATTATCTTTTTTTCTATGAATTTAAATTGTTTTTTAATTTATTTTCAGGGACTCTTTAGGATAGGAGGAAGCATGATTAAAATTAAGAAAATGAAGGTAATTTACTATTTTGTAGATACTTGAGTTCACCTGTTGCAAAATTTTGGTAACATGATATGTTAAGTAATTTACTTATTGCAGAGTGCTTTTGATGCTGGGTTTCATCATTTACTGGAAGAGGAAAGGGATCCCCACAATGTTGCAGGTAATTTTTTAAAACAAACTTTTAATGTTAAAATTTTTTATCTTTACAGAACGGGTGGTTGATATTTCAACCAGAATCCCATGTTAAAACCAAACGCCTACATTTCTAAAGGTTACAGACGTTTTAAGGAAAAGTTTAATATTTTTTTAATCAGAAATATTTATAATTTAATAATAATTTTTTTTCAAAGGTTTGATTTTTTTTTAATTCTGTTTTGTTTTTTGTTAAAATATATTCACTGTTCTTGTTTCAATACTTAATCAAATTTCGATAATTGTGCTACTGTATAAGAAAGCTCATTCTTCAAGCAATATAATCTGTATAAACAAAAAATCTAATAAAACGAAATACGTATAGTTATTTTTTTTAATTAATCAAATTTTGTACTGTAAAATAAATGGGCACTCATATAAACTTTTGAAACTTCTCTCAAGTACTGTAAATTATTTGCACAAGTGCTGACTTTCACAACCCAAACAAAAGTTCTCATTGTCCATTTGCACAGGAATTTGTGTTTTAATATCATCACTTATTTGTAGGCATACTGAAGCTGTATTTGAGATCTCTCCCTGAGCCACTACTCACTTATCAACTGTATGATCACTGGATGGAAGCTGCAATGTAAATATTTTATTGTTTATGCTATTTTCATTTATGCTAAAAGAAAATTATTTTTGTCATTTTCAGTGTGGTTGAATAAATGAATACATAAAATTACATTGCTTCTAAATAAAACATAATATTACAAGATACTACATGTATTTTGGAATATTTCTAATTTATAGTGCCACTAATTGTATAATTTCATTATTTTGGTAGTGAGTTTCACAGTTTATAGTTGATGAGATCAAGCAGTAAATTAAATTTCAAAATACTGTTTTCTGTCTTAATTTTCGAATTCAATGTAGAAAAAATATAATTTTTTAGTTTTACATAAAGAAATAGGGACTCTAAACTTGCAATAAAGATCTGACCAAGAAAAAAAAGTAACAGGAAAAACATTCTAACCAACAATATCCCATTCTTTAAATTATAGTTGTTTATGCCTAAGTTACTTAAATTATTTCCAACTTTTGTAACAGTATAAGGCTTAAAGCTATGTTTCTTACCTGTAACTGAATCACAGATATATTATCAGTTTGTATAAAAACTTGATCTCCTCCTCCTTTCTGTTTCAGAGAGCCCAATCACGACGCTAGACTGAAATCGCTGTGGAGTGTTGTCAATTCTTTACCAGAAACACATTTTAAAAACCTCAGGTGGTAGGCCTTTGACGTCACGATTAAAGCAGATGATAAATGTACTTTTAAGGCTTAAAATCTGAATTAAAAATTGTTCTGTGTTCGTCCAGGTACCTCATCAAGTTCCTGTCCAGACTGTGCCAAAACTCTGACCTGAACAAGATGTCGATTCAGAACGTCGCGATTGTCATTGGACCCAACCTCATCTGGCCTCCGGTGGAAGAATGCGCTCTAGGGTGAGGGAATAATATCTTATTATGTATAAGTTATAAAAATTATTAAGTATAAAACTAAGTGCCACTGTCTTGATAAAAGGATGATTTAACACATTCAGTGCGGCCGGTCAAATCCGTTTTTTATCCACAATTGCAACACAGGGTCAAATAACCCTGTGCACAGGCACATAGGTATAGAGTTTTCATGGAGGGGTTCAGTGACTGAGCAACGGATTTCTTTAGGTAACTAATTTCAGTGCCCTCAACCAAAAGGGGGTAAGGTATATCCTCCACCAAAATAAACGAAATCCCCCCCCCCCCCAAAAAAATTAAAAACTCCCGTCATCCCTATTTTTTTAAAACCTGTTACTATTTATTTAAGTACACTAGGTAGAAACAGCAAAATCATTTATTTTTCATGAAAGTAAATATCACTCCCTAATTGGGAAATAAATTAGAGAACAAATTTAAATTTTGAAAACCCTTGTTTAGAATAATATATGTTTGGAGCATCTTGCTTATACGGCCCGGCTCTGTTTGACGATATTTTCCCTTTGTAGCTGATTCCAAATACTGGATAATGAAACACGATGACGTCGTGTTAGACTTAGTTTGAGATAAATATGACCTAAAAACATGTTTTTGAAGCCTTTTGAAAACTATTTCCCGCGGGTAAGACACCGGAAAATACCAGTTTTTCCTTCATGTAACTCAAAAAGAAATATTTTACTAGAATTTAAAATTTTTTTAGTCTTTTAAAATATTTTTAGGATTTTTACGGTAATTCGATTTATATATTTTTTTTCATCTCGAATTTCAATGGGTGGGGTTTGAACCCCCTTACCTACTGTACAGTTACTATAATTTTTACACATTTAATATTTTGTAAGATTTAAGATAAATATAATATTTGTAACTTCATTAGAAATGGCACTAATAATTGTTCCTATTTTGTTTCTTCAATTTAAATGTTTAGTGTAAGTGCAAAAATATTTTAACTCATTCTCTGATGTTATTTGACTCAGGGGTGCCCATCCCCCACAAGCTCAATGTCGCAAATCCCCCCCCCCCCCAAAAAAAAAAAAAAAAAAAATTATGCCCCAACAAATTTAAAACATATAACTTTATTAGAATCTAAAATTTTCAACTGAATCCACACAAAGCTCCACATTTCGCATTTTATAAATCAGTTAGAGATAAAATCAAGATATAAATTTAGTTATACTTTAACTTATATGTATGAAACTTATATATTGCATTAAACTTCCTCTCCGCATCTCTTTATAACATTTCATTGATACAAACAAATGGTGCTTAAAGTCAGGTTCGTAGGTAAAATATATGGTCGCAGGTTCGGATAACATAATTTTTTCGAATAAAATTGTAATTTCAGAAATTTATTAATTAATTCATAATAAATTCCATAGAACTTGTTATTGTCTGTCCGCTAAGAATCGATCGATTTCGGTAAAAGAAACACAGCTTTGTTATGGTCTAAAAATCTGGTGTTTTCTACAAAATGTCATCGATTTGTCTAAGGTTTTGATTTCAATTCCACCAGAAAATATAATTTACAAATGTATATTTATAAATCCCGGTTTTGGAATTAAATTTTATAAACACCTAAAAATAGTTACTGTAGAAATGCTGACGGTAATCTCTGATAGTTCAATTTCAGAAAAACCCTTGCAATCGCTCCATTTAGACTAAAATAACTACCTACAATATTATATGTTATTATATTTGTCAATGATATATGCAAAATCACTCTAATTAGCAAAAACACATGATGTAATTAGGTTTTACCCTAAATGCTCAGAAACAATTGCCTCTTACATGTCAGCCAAATGCCACTGTAAATGCTTAAATACTTTATATATAAGAAAGAAAAGCTTTCTGACTGAAACATAAAAAAAAGTTTTAAAAAACACATCATGACATCAAAGAAATAAAATTGATGTTATTTACGCGCGTTAGATACAAATGGTTCTACGAGTATATATGTAAACCACATAGTTTGTATTCCCCAATCACAGGGCCATCTACAAAAGCTAATGCACTTTAATAATGTCCCCATTCTACACGGACGTTAATTGCGCACGTTAGCTTTTGCGATAACTCTGCGATTGGTCCACCACGTGGTTTGAATGCACCAATCAGATGCTTCTGCAAAATGCAACGCGGCGTAAATAGCGTCCGTATGGAATGGGCCTTAGAATATCTGTTTTTTACTCTATACTTTCTCTTACCTAATGGTATAAAAAAAAACTGGTATATATAAAACACAGCTACATATATGGTCAAACATAAATATATAAAAAGTGGGAAAATTCATGTTTAACGGTTAGAGATATCAACATGAACTAAAGTACAGATTATAAGTAATGAATAAACTTGTGAAAGTTTTATATTAAAAAAACATCTATTAAACCACAACAAAATAGACAGGTAAACACAAAGATAAAAAAAACATTATCAAGGAAATTCATGCAAAATACTGAACGCTATTGGTTTTGTTTAAAATCACTCGTGACCTTCTACTCTTATTTTTGGCTATTTTAAATATGACTATCAAATGCAAAAACTTTATTTTATCGAATTTTAAGAAATCTTTTAAATTTAAAAATGCCGTATGATATTTATCCACTTACCGGTACAGTTTTTCAAACTCAGAAAATACTTTTCATTTAGTTCTTTTTTTACAATTTAAATATTTGCAGCTTTGCCACACATTTAAACCAGTGGCGGCCCGTGGTCAAAAATGTTAGTGCAGCCGAAAACATGTAACACCCCCCCCCCCCTCACCTTTTTCACAACCACACACGAACGGACATTCTTTAAAATTTATTACTCAAACCAAAGTTTCCTTTCAACTTTAATGAAAGATAACATGTAAAAATAATAGAAAACACTTACTTATTTTTTGAAAATAAAATCAATCCTCCTATCAAACTCGCGAATCGGTCAATTTTAATATTAATTTAAGTAAAGAAACAACAACACACGTGCAAACTTATCGAAAACTATTTCCGTTTGGAGAGATTCTTCGAAATTATTGTTTTCCTCCACCCCGCCTCGCCGATTCAGCAATAAACCAATCATTTATTCGAAATCCCAAGTACAGCTAATTTGAAAAAATCCTTTTGCGCTACGTTTGTGTCGTCACATCCTCCATTTTAGCGTGCTGGGGAAGTCATACTACGTAAGGTTGCCATGGCAACGATGCAGCCGATTTCGAACTTCGCTTTTTAGCTGCAATTTTTATTGAATGGAGTTTTTGTTTTTTCTTCTCCTGAATTTGTGCATTACGGAAACACGCTTGCTATTTATCGGAGATTTTTTTTACTTATAGTTGAAATTTAATCTCCATTTCCAATTCTAATCTTCATTTAAGAAAATTAGTAAAATATATAATTTTAGTTTTAAAATATAATAAAATTAGGTACAGCCCGGCTGTACTTGCTGTAGTGGGCGAGCCGCCACTGATTTAAACTGCATGTTCACAAGACATTCGTCCTTGCTGACTAAAATATATTATCCGTTCTTTTATTGTAACACCATTGAAATTATTTAAACTGATTCGACGCCAAGACGAAACTCAAATATAATAAAACCACCTACGCTCAGTAGCGGGGGTTCTAAAAGTTTAGTTTGGCTTTCATAATATTCAACATAGACATCTATTGGCGCCAATATGTTTCCCGCTCAAAAATCGAGACCTATGGTCGCGCCTACTTCCTTTCGCTTTTTTTGTTTTTCTTTTTTTGAACCATGAGTATTTTGTAATGACAGAAGTGGCTCCTAAATGTCTCTTAGCTGTCTGTGTGCTGGCAGAAGATACAAGATAATATGAGAAAATAAAATCGATAGTAAATGTGTAATATAAGCACCAGAAAAAATTAGGGGGTGGTTGGGGTACGAAATTTTCTTTAGTTCGTCAATAATTCAGTAACAAAATTTACTATATCTTTTTTTAAGTTTAAATTTAAAAAGTATGGGGGCAACATCCAAAAACAGTGTGGGAGGGGGGGGGCGTCCCCCCTAATCGCCACAACTGATGCTTATTAGTGAACAAACGTATGAAAGTAATTAGTTTGTTGTGGAGTTGTATATAAAAATCGTAATTTACGTTTAAGTGTTATTGAGATGCGATCACTTCCATCACTGCAGTTAATTTTTTAAAAACATATGCCACATATTACCAAACAAAAGAATTAACTTTGTTAAAGTCACTGTTTTTTTTCAGTTTTTGTTGCAGTCTGGAGTTTAAAGCAATCTTCATATTTATTATTATTTTTACATCCTTCTTCCTATCGGAAAAGTTATTGCCTCACAGCGTTTTTTAATTTAAATCTCAGCACTGAAGTGTATAGTCTGAATGTATGAACCGGACAAAGATCAGTAAACGTGTATGTCTTAGATAAACATATGAGTAATACATATTAAAAAAAATCCTAATGGAGTTTTAAAAAATATGATTTTTTTCTCTAAAGTACTTTTCTTTTTTTTTTTTTACTGAACCCCCCCCCCCCCCCCAAAAAAAAGCGGGGGTCTTCTGCGGTGGCATGCGCCGCACAACCCTAAGATTCTTCCATAGCCATTAATCAGATAATTTTTGTAATTTATTTTGTAGATCTTTCTAAAATAGCATTTAGTTTTAACAGAATAAAGACTTGCATTTTCAAGCAAGAAATTTTTTTAACAATTTCGTCAACTTTTGTGCCGAAGAGGCGTTTTTTTAAATGGCTGGAAATTCCAGTGACTGCGGACATATTATGTATGCAAAATTATTTTTTGTCCAAAACATTTCCCCCTAAAAATTAAATAATAATAAAGCAATGAAAAAAAAATCCCCCCAAAAAATTCTGATGGCGCAACTTGCGCCATAATCCCCCCCTATGGGCACCCCTGATTTGACTAAAATAAAAATAGAAACATTCACTTCACTACTACAATCAATTAAAATATTTTTTTTACAGAATGAACATGACAGCAACCAATCTCCACAGTTCGATTGTTGACACATTAATAACGTATTGTGATTGGTTCTTCCCTGGAGGTGAGTGCATAAAATGGGTCACTTCTTTGTTTCAGCTCTAATTTTAGTTACCATTACTTCCGAAGACAGATTATAATTGTCAGATTTTTAAACAGTTAACAATTGTCGGAAAGGTCAGCTATTTACTAATGTATTTTAAATATAATTCAAATTAGTTACATTATTTGTATAGTTCAAGATAATCTGAATGTTTCATTAACCTATCATTTAGAAAACAAAAACTGTCTTTTAAATTACTGAATTTAAAAATATCCATAAATTATCTTATTAATACGTGATTTGCTATAAATAGATCTAAAGTTACATGGCGAAATTCACATTTCTCAAATAAATTTTTTTATTTCATGTTCATAAGAGTCCTTATAAAGTATTTAGAAAGTTCTTATTTTTTTTCCAAAATGTCCTTAGACACTTTCAAGTTACCAAATACTCTTGTAAAGTCCTTAAAACAACTATCATTTAAATAATTTTACTAAACCTCTATTAAAATTGTTTCTTAATGTAAATTAACACAACTTTGTATCTAAGTAGAAAACCCACAGCAAATTTGCACCCAGTAGCTTTTAGCTGATTGTGCCTATTTTCCTCTTATGTTCATTTACTAAGAAACATATTTGGCGACATTAGAACTAGCTTTTCTTTCCAAATATATAATTTTTATTTCATTTAAATTAAGAACCTTATAAATTGTTTTAATGTACTCAAAATGCCCTTAGAATCTCCTTATTTTTATGTTCGGAAAATACGTACGAACTTTGTATTTGACAAAGATATATTTTATCTTCCAGACTGTGAGTTTTACGTGAGCACGCCCACATCCCCTAGGCACATCGAGGGGTTCCCCGCCCCCTCCCTCTATGGCTCACAGCTCAGCCTCTCCACGACGAGGCTCTCCAATGGAGACTCTGCTGTGGACTCCATGTCCAGCAGCCCCACAAACAGGTGCACACATTTTCCACTTTCCCTCTCTCTGCCTTTTCAGTAAGTTATTATTTACTTAGATAAAAAACATATTATTTTGACAGGATTCTGTGTTAGACATGCTCATTTAGTACACTTACATCTTATAGTGGTCGTTTTAAAAAGCAGATATGACTACACGACCTTGGCGAACATTTTGGTCGAGAGGTAGAGTGTCTGGCTGTTGAACGAAAGTCCCTGAGTGTACATATTACAATTGTTCTACAGGATAGTCGCAACTGTTAGGGATGATCATTGTTTGGCCTGTTTATTGAAATATAAGCAAGGTATTTGGAAAATAATGATGTTTTATTGTGCCAATGCAGCTAAATGTGATACAGACAGACAGTGACCAGCTCCCAACAATGTGTGACCACCCTGTATATTAAGTAATGCCAGACTTTGATATTTTGGTAATGTTAATCCTTTATTGAAAGATTCATATATAAACCTGCATTTATTTAATTTTATTTGTGATGGACTCTGTGTCCTTGTGTGAATAACCTTGCCGATGAATCACTAACCAGTACTGCCTTTATTAAGATGTTTCCTCTCTCTCCCTTCCAGCAGCCCCAAGTCCCCCAGCCCACGGGTCCCCATCCGACCCAGGAAGAAGGCCGCGCCCAGGGCCCCAGAGTCCACCAAGAATCCAATCACTCGATCAGTGTCGTGCAGCGGCTTCCAGGCCAGTCTCCTGGCCAGAGCAAATGCCAGTGTGCACGCCTCCAGCTTGAGTATCTCCCACGAGAACTTGCTCAATGCTGGATACAATGAGTCCGGTTTTGACGCCGAACAGCAGATTGCAACCAGTGAGTAGTTTCTAATGAGAGTTTGTCATGACTTTTGATTTTTTTTATTCTCACTAGCTGTTTGTTATCAGCCATATATTTGTGGCTTGGAACAAGGCCAATGTCATAATTGACAAGTTTGAGAAAAATTGCTTCAAGCTTTCTCAGGAGAAAAATTGCTTTGTGGCTCAACCTTGTTGCAATGTTATTTATATTTAAATCATCAAATTGTTTGATGTGAAGCCTGGCGACATTGATTTCTATTTCATTAAGAAGTTTAAATTATTGCCTTGTTCCAGCCACATTTTTTTATACCCAGACTAACACCAACTTTGTCGGTCCCCCTCGAAGGGAAGAAGTTTTGGCCGCAGGCCATGAGCATAGGGTTCCAGCTGAGATGTTTATTAAGAATTTACAAACAAAATACAAAAAAAAAATACTAACAATTTCTTTCCTTTTCTTTTAAGACGGGGACGCCAACAACCACGACACCAGGCAATCTCAACAACCTCAAGTCATCGAGCGCCGACCCAAACCCCCGAGACAGAACCGGAGCGGACTGCCCCCCGTGGCCGAGCGTTGCCGCAGATCCGTCGGCCGTCCTTCGGTCCCGCCCCCCGAAAGACCCGACTCATTCTCCAAGTCCGGATCTGTGAGCAGTGCCTCGCCGGATCCAGAAATCCTTGATCCAGGGGTTCTAGATCCGGAAGACATCAGTATCTCCTTCGATAGTTCTGAAAGCGAAAGCTACAACGAGTGCCAGATGTCCTTTGGTGATTCAGACAACGAGGAGGACAAGATGGTCGATGGCGACTGCAATGGTAAGACGACTGAAGGTGAAATTCCTGATGACAGAATGGCAGATTACGGAAGGATGGTGGGGAATTGTTCCAATGGTCAAACAGCGCCGAGGGAAGAGTCCGGCCTTTGTAGTACGAGAGAAAACGACATGATTTTGAGATACTATGATGGTAAGGCAGTTGGCGAGAATGAAGTGGACAAACTCGATGAAAACAGCTTGAAAAGAAAGAGCTGCATGGTGGTTTCGAACCGCTACAACGAAAAGACGGCGCTTGAAGACGACGAGGATACGAGAAGGAACTGTAGGATGGTCGCCAGCTATTCTAACGGCACGACAGCAGGACGGGACGAAACTGTCGAAAACGTTGCGAAACCTGGAGATGCACATGACGAATCGAAAACGAACAAGGAAGGTGGGGTGCTCAGCAACGGTGACCAAGTCAAAAAACCACTGAGGGCCCACATCAGCTGGGAAGACCACAAGAGCAGCAATCTCGCCCACGAGAGATTGAACAGTGGGTCGACGTGCGACGAAGACGACGACGACGTGAGCAACACCTGCCACTTCACTGGTGGCACGCCGACGTGGTTCGATCACTACGGGGACGACAAGCGACAGTCCAACACTCTGTGGTTCCGGAACAACGCGTCCGACGACATTGACTGCCTGCTGGAAGAAGAGGACAGGAGTTCCACGTTGTGCAGCATCGAAGAAGACACGAGTCTCGGGGAGAATTTCCGCACGGTTATCGATGTGGGAAGCGAGAGCAAGATCTCCTACAGATCCACAGTGTCAGGAATGGCCATCAAGTTGAGGGTGAACAGCGAGACGCAGGACACCAGACTGTGATTGTTAAGTTATGACTTCGAATTTATTACCTGTATTAGTTTACATATATACCCGTATAAATATTTTCCTGGAATGAATACCTGTTTGTGAATGTTATGCCTAGTCAAATGCCAAAGTCACCAGAGATTTCTTTGACTGGATTTCTACGTGTTTTAGAGAGTTAACACGGTACGTAAATTTGTGAATGTTTGGATCTGCTTGCTCATGATAAACAGTGAACCCATAAACATTCCATAATCCTATCTAAAAGGTGCTTTTGATTCTGTTACATGACTTCTACCTTTTATGAGAGAGTATTTTTCGAATATTTGTGAGTTTTCTTAATGTTATTCAGAAAGCATGACTACATTTAATATTTATATACACGAATTCAGAGCTATGCAGCTAAATATACTTTATTTTTAACTACGAGATTAGTTTTTGTCACTAGTCAAATTTCTAAAAAAGTTTTGATAAATAAAGACTAAATACCCATTTCATTTTTCTATCAAGCTTATTTTTGCAAAGTGATGTTTAAACAGATAAAATTTCTACAATGTTCTCTAGAAGGCTTTGTATACTATTATATGTAAATAAAATAATATTTATGTTATAATTGTCTGTTATAATAGCACTGCAAATACACATTTCCATGGCACAATAAGATTAAATCATTTTTATTTCAGATAAAAGTTTGCTGAAACGACCCGGCTGAGATTTAGTTCGACGTTAATCCAACCAAACAATATAGCTGCAACACACGCCTGTTAAATTAGACAACGTTGAATAGTAACAATATTAGCATTTCAGGACATTTTAATGGAGAGTAGTTTGATCGATTTACCTAAATCCCTTAATAAAGCTATGGGTGGGTCTAAAAGCAGAGTACTTTCAAAACAGCGGTACAGTATTCGGCTCACAATCGGTGGGTTTGAATGTAGTCTTGAACAGTGCATAGGTCACGATCCGATGGTTTACCCAGTGTATACAGAACTGATGCTCGTTCAATTCTTCGCGGTCCGATGTCCTCACGCCTGTGTCAGAATTATGTTTTTGACCTAGGTTCCAAGCATGTTTTTCCGGATCTTTATTTCATTATAGATCCCGAATCGTTGAAAAATTGCCCATATTCAGCGCTAGTGCGACGTTATTTTAACTTCCATCTTGTTATTTTCTATAATTTTTTCCTCTATATCGGGTTCTTTGAATTTTCTCACCACTCGGTAAACTATACAAGTGTAACTAATTTAATTATTTTACAATATATTTTGTTTTATTTGCGATTTTTTTTTGTACGTTTGCTACAACTTTTAACTTTGCTTTTTTTTTTTTTGTCGAAATTTTTTTGATTTTGGCTCTATTTATAACCTTTTCTATTAATATTTTTTTGTTAGGGTATACTAATTTAGCGTTTTATCGGAATAATTAATTTTTTTTGGTTCAATGGTGATTTTAATTAATATAGTATGATTTTTATAACTTGGTTCTAAATATGTTTAACATGTTTAATTAGGGTAATTAACTCATGTTTGGTTGACCGATGATTGTAACTTTTTATTAAAAACAAATTTAATGAATTTTTTTTATTTAAATAAGGATTTAGTTTGAAATTTTTTGACCTGATAATTCGGTATTCATTAAAATTATCATAATTGACTAAACTAGTGAAAGTAACCAAGACTTTTTTTTAAAGAGCCATTTGCCATAGCCAAAATGTATTATATTCTAAACTACAAAATAAAAATTAAATGTATCTGCAGTGTAAATTGAAACTTGCAAAATTTCTCCAAAATTTTAAAATTAAAAGCTGCGAAAAGAAACAAATTGATTACTAGATCGTTCTATTTTCTACTAGGTTAAAATAAAGCATTTTTTCATACATACATTTCATTTTAGCATTTATTTTGTTTCGAAATATAAATCTTGAAGTGCTTTTAAACAAAATTTAAAATAACACAATTCCATAATAAATACTTTTATTTAATAAATATAGTCAAATAATAATAGTTCAAATACTTCTTTAAAATCCACCCTGTAAACTCAAGGCATTCAATTCTTTCATTTAATTGTAAAAGTTAAAAATAAATAACTAAAAAGTAAATAACTAACTAAAGAGTAAAAGTAAATCCTTGTGGTGCATGTCTTTCAAATATTATCAATACATAATTAAAACCATCAGAAGAACGAAAATATTTAAATAAAAGCCAAATTTTGATCGATAACTTTTGAAAGACATCCAAGTAAGTCGTACACTAAAATAATAAGATCCTCTCATCTTAAAAAACAATTACGCTTATTAAATAAACTTTATTGTACAGCAGTCAAAAGGACAACGTTCTCGTTAAAAGACAGCAAGAAAACACTTAGCAGTTCTGGATTTCGAATTTATAATCTGCAGTTTGATAGTAGTGTGGACTCTAACCCCGACAGTCGGTCTCTTAGAAGTAGCACTCTTTGAAGTAGCTCTCGTAGGAGTAGCTCTCTTAGAAGCACTTCCTGTGGACGATGGAGGGGCCGGACTCGTCGTACTCCTGCTTGGAGATCCACATCTGCTGGAAGGTGGACAGGGACGCGAGGATGGATCCTCCGATCCAGACGGAGTACTTCCTCTCCGGTGGGGCGATGATCTTGATCTTCATGGTGGAGGGGGCGAGGGCGGTGATCTCTTTCTGCATACGATCGGCGATACCGGGGTACATGGTGGTGCCACCTGAAACAAACGAGACGCAAGGTCAAATGAAGGGCATAGGTGCCATCTTTAAATATACACTTTGCAGTCGAATGTAATTAATGAAGAATTAATATTAGATAAAGCCAAGATGTAATGAGTGGCAGACGATTGAAATGAATATCTCTTTTTGGGTTTTATACTTTCTTGTTTAGATTTTATGAAATTTACCGTCTACGTGTTTGCTTTTTAAAAATGTGAGGCAATTTTTAGGTTATTTATATATAAAACTTATAGTTTTAATGTAAAAGATTGTTCTAAACACTTAAGAATTTGCATGAGAATTATTCTATTATCAGTTTTAATTCTGAAAATAGAATCCTTCATTCCAGTTTTAAAATTCATTAATCCGCATTTAGAATTACGAATTTAGAATTTATAACGTCGAATTTTGAATTTACGAGTCCTAAACCAGAACTTGTAAAATCGAATTAAAAATTTATAACTCCGAATTGAGAACTTATACTTCAGAAGTATATCACTAACTTATCATTTCAAATAAAAATTATTAATCATTCAAATATTAATTCTAATATTGAATTGGTATTAAATTTTTATTTTTCTAAAATTTAATCATTCAAATATTAGAATTAATCATTCATAATTTTAGATTATCAGAATGTAGGAATGTATCATATTTAGAAAAATATAATTCTAAATTTGAAATTGCATCTTTCGAAATTTAAAATTCAACATTCATAATTGCAAACGAGTTTTTTCACATTAAGTTGATTCGTGATAAACTTATATAACTTCCCAAATACTGATTTCAATCTTTGCAAATTAATTTTAATCGGATAAAAAGTGATTTGGATAAATAAAATATATTTTAGTGCGATACAAAATTCGGAGGTGAATTCAGTGATGTAATATTCTAATTTTTGCACAAAACACGTTTTGAATGTTTGCTCCTTAATTTAAGATCAGCAGAATTGTGTTCCTTAAATAAGGAAAACAGCATTGCTCACTTAGAATTTCCAAATCTTAAATTGAATTGTTCGAAATTTAGAACTTCCGAATTATTCATTCTACGAGAACGATATGAGGGTAATGACGGCTTACCTGAGAGCACAGTGTTGGCGTACAGGTCCTTACGGATGTCGATGTCGCACTTCATGATGGAGTTGAAGGTGGTCTCGTGGATGCCGCAGGACTCCATTCCCAGGAAGGAAGGCTGGAAGAGGGCTTCCGGGCACCTGAACCTCTCGTTGCCGATGGTGATGACCTGTCCGTCGGGAAGCTCGTACGACTTCTCCAGGGAAGAGGTGGAGGCGGCGGTGGCCATCTCCTGCTCGAAGTCCAGGGCGACGTAGCACAGCTTCTCCTTGATGTCGCGCACGATTTCCCGCTCAGCTGCAGGGCACAAAGAATGGAATTCAGAAACGACACGAACATATCAGAAGGGAATTTGTTATATAAAATGGATAGTCTGCGTGTTCTTCGCTTCATATAAAAACAATTATTTACCATTTTAATTTGTCATTCAAATTTTTTAATTTAGAATTCTGAATTTAGAATTCTGAATTTAGAATTCTGAATTTAGAATTCTGAATTTAGAATTTATCATAACGAGTTTAAACATTTTTATTCTGATTCTATAATTTATCATAACGAGTTTAAAAATTCTTATTCTGATTTTAGAATTTATCATTTTGAATTTAAAAATTCTAATTTTATAATTTATAACCCCGAACACTGGCATCGATTGGTGTAGGAATTGAGTAGTCAGTCTGCATTAACTTAAAAATATTCTTCATCTGAGTTCACATTATTCTTCAATATTATTTTTAAAGGAAACGGACCTTTTTTTTTATGTCTGAGGTTTTAATGTTATAAAACTCGAAGGAAAAACCGTAGAACATTGCCTCGTACTTTTGAACCACGATGAGGATGACGAGGACAACACTTCAGCAGCCACTCGACGCAACCTCAATAGGCGTCAGGACAGTGGACCGCGATCAGATTTTTCGCGTACCACCGGTGGATATTTTTAGACGACTTTGTAATTTAGGAGCTAAACTGGCAACCTCCGATCACGAGATCGCTACAGTTTAACTCATGCCAAGTCCACGTGTAGAGTTTCGAAAACTCAATTCTGCTATTGCCAACACCGGATACTTTATCACTGGGATGCTTTCGATCGTATGGATTGGAAGTTGGATCGCAGTACCTGTGGTGACGAAAGAGTATCCCCTCTCGGTGAGGATCTTCATGAGGTAGTCGGTGAGGTCCCGGCCGGCCAAGTCCAGACGGAGGATGGCGTGGGGGAGGGCGTACCCCTCGTAGATGGGGACGGTGTGGGACACGCCATCTCCGGAGTCCAGCACGATACCGGTGGTCCTACCGGAAGCGTACAGGGACAGCACGGCCTGTAAATATAACATATGCTCCACATTAAAATGTCATTGATCACCATAGACTCTTATATGAAATTATACATTAAAAAAAAGTGTGGGTCCCCCGCGACCTATTGCAAAATCCCGTGCGCTACTGACTACACTGCAAAGGCACGTTTTAAACGGCATCTTGGAAATATTTTCTAAAGATGTTTCTCCATACCGTAATTCTTTTAAACGCGTATTTTAAACAAGCCTTCGATAGTTACGAGAGGGAGGGAATGTGTACGATTCATCCGGGAAATTAAGGTGTAAAAGCATGGTCTATTTGACAGAAATTTGATGTTTAGAAAATATGGCTGATTTTTATGTTTAGTTCGTTAGAATATAGATAAACAATAGTAGTTATTTTTGTTACAAATTACACGTTTTTTTATGTGTGGTCATCGTAATCTTCACCAAACTAATGTTAAGTTACTTTCAAATAATTTTCTCCGGACGATTTGCAGTCGGCCGTTTCGCACAGTGAAATGCACAGAAAGCGTGCCGGTCAGCTGTGAACGATAGCTCAAAAATAAGTCTGTTTTGTCGGAAACCGGTGACAACCACCCTACCCCCTTCACAAGTCGCCTGTGAATTAACCAAATACCTTCGATTAATGCGTTAAATTATTTCTTACATAAGGCCCCGTAAATGGTAATCTTATAACAGGTATCGCTAAAAAATAAAAGAATGTATTATATCAATGCATTTATCTTGATTTTTCCTTGAAAATTCAGTTTTAACAGTTTATAGGAGTGCCATTTATATTGTTTTCATAACAATTAATAAGCTATATTCATATTTTTATCAACATTTAGAAAATATAACGAGAAAACATGGTATCTAATTGGTTTATATTCAGTAAAAATAAACCGAAGCGAAAATAGAAAATAAGCAAAAGAGAATTCATAAGTTTAGATTAAAATTAACTTTAATCATTTGGCCTTATTACATTTTGTGTTTCAACACATTTTTTAAATCCTTACAAAACTTTATAGCTGGCAACTGTAGGATTCTAACTCATGTCGCCTTAAGCCCAAAACAAATTTTACAAAAATTCTTACATCTCTCGATAATGTGACATACGGGCAATGTCCGATGGAATTAAACAAGCTTTGTGCACATACTTGAGAACAAAGTGTTATTACGATGTCTGGAAACGAAAATATTCCCATGTCTTTGGAGTTCTTCCAAAATGGAAGTATTTGCTTTCCTAATGAATTAAGTTCACAAAATAATTTTAATAACGTAAATGTATTTTAAATTTACAGTTTTAGATTCAACAACTGTATAAAATCCATGTTATGTGTAACGAAAGCCGCTTTTAACCACGTTAAAAAAATAACGCTAAACGAAAAAAGTTTATTTTTATCTGAAGTTAATAATTATTGTTTCTCATTTTCATTTTCCAATTCAGTTTAGTTTAACTTAAAATAAACGAATTTGATACTTTTTTTTTTATCCCACTATATTTGTTAAGCAATATGTTAAAACTTATAAAATGTAATAGCGCCAAACGATAAAATTTTATTTCAATCTGAACTTAAGAATTCTTTTTGCTTAATATTATTTCCAAAACCAGTTCATTTTGCATGAATATTAGTAACTTTAGAGATACTTACAGTTACTTTAGAGATTAGTTACAATTATATATTTATTTTTTCGTTATATTTCTTAAATGTTATTGTACATTTTATAAAATGTAAATAGTATCCCCCCAAAAAAACTTTAGAAATGTAAAAAACGCTAAGCGTCCCCCCCCCCCCCCCTCTAAAAAAATCTTCGAAACTATGGCTAAAAAAGTTGTGATTTAAAAAAAAAAAACAAGCCAATTGCACTAGGGGACTCAACCATGCACACCCACTTACAAGCCTTCTCCCGGAAAAAAGCTGCGCTTTCTTTTCTTAGCTCGATTAAAAATGTATGTGTATAACATTTTAATCGAGCTAAGAAAAGCGCAGCTTTTTCCCGGGAGAAGGCTTGTGAGTGGGTGTGCATGGTTGAGTCCCCTAGTGCAATTGGCTTTTTTTTTTTTATATCACAACTTTTTTAGCCATAGTTTCGAAGATTTTTTTAGAGGGGGGGGGGGGGGGGAACGCTTAGCGGTTTTTACTTTTCTAAAGTTTTTTTGGGGGATATCAGTCGTTTTGTTTTCAACCTACCTTTTGGAGAATGCCAGACCAATCACCATTTAATCTTTTTTTAAATTACTATATTTTTTCCATGTCATTAGTTAAATTCGATAATTCAAGGAAAAAATAATCACACGAGCCTTAAAGACTCGATTGAAAATGAAAATAAATAGAACCTCGTTCCATCATCTGTAAGTGTATTTGTGTAAGTGCATCTATTAAATAGTATTCGAACCATATTTTTATCACTTGAAAAAGTGCACTTTTTAACAAAAATAGCGGTAATTCAAGGGCGATGTGGAGGCAGAAGATATTATCTGATCGAAAAAATATTTAACATCGTGTTTTTTTATCATATTAGACACCCTTTTCGTGCAATTAGGATAACTATTTCGAAAAATATTATTTTTCGTATAATAAGCGAAAAAAGCCATTTTTTACCCAAATTTCGAAATTTCAAGTGCGATGAGGAGGTAGAAGATATTATCCGATCAAAAAAATATTTTACAGCCTGTTTATTGACCACACTGGTCACCCTTTCCGCACTATTAGAATAACGATATCGAAAAAAAAACATTTTTCGACCCACCCTAGTATATAAGTTTAAGTCCTGTCGGGCGTTCGTTTTTTGTTGGCTGCTTTGACGAGTTGGCATTATTTCTTCTTTTTTGGCTTAGCATTGCGAGCCCGACCGGGTCGCTTGATAAAATGTAATAACGCCAAACGATAAAATTTTATTTCAATCTAAACTTAAAAATTCTTTTTGCTTAATATTATTTTTAAAACCAGTTCCTTTTACCTGAATATTAGTTACTTTAGAGATACTTAGAATTACTTTAGAGATTAGTTAGAATTATATACTTTTTTTCGTCATATTTCTTAAATGTTATTCTAAATTCTATAAAATGTAAATAGTATAAAATGTAATATTACGCCAAACGATCAACGTCTATTTTAATCTAAATTTATTAATTCTTTTTAATAATTTTTTTGCTAACAGTAAATCAAAAAATCATTTCTGGTCAATGCTTACCTGGATGGCCACATACATGGCGGGTGTGTTAAAAGTCTCGAACATGATTTGTGTCATCTTCTCCCTGTTGGCCTTGGGGTTGAGGGGAGCTTCGGTAAGGAGGACGGGGTGCTCCTCGGGGGCCACTCGGAGCTCGTTGTAGAAGGTGTGATGCCAGATCTTCTCCATGTCGTCCCAGTTGGTGATGATTCCGTGCTCGATGGGGTACTTCAGTGTGAGGATACCTCTCTTGCTCTGGGCTTCATCACCTACGTAGCTGTCCTTCTGACCCATACCCACCATGACTCCCTGGAAAAAAATAGACAGGGATTAGAACGAAAATTATAAGTACAAAAATTAACATAGCCAAATTAATAGCCAACTAAAACCTTAAAATAAAACCCTCCAAAAACTTTAAATTAAAACCGCCAAAGCGCGCCAAAAGGAGAGAGGATATCATTTCGACCGTTATGTATTTTCTTTTCTCCTATATCCTTATATTACCAAATACATATTTGTTATTTTAAATATATATTTATCAAAATTACGTAGATTTTAACAATAAAGTCATATTTTAGAAAAATTAAATCTTGCGCTAACCGTCTGAGTAAATCAAAATCCGCCATTAGAAACCACACGAATAGCACTTAATGTTCTGATGCGTCGCCATTTTGGGGTTGTAAAGTTTAAAATCGAACAAAATGTTCTAAAATATTATAAATAATAATTATATCCATACAAATTTAATTTTTCTCAACTAATTAATCACTCTGATTAACTTTGAGAAGTTGGAAACCAACCAAGAAACATTTTAACACTATCAACCCTTTTCACTCGTAGAACATGTTTGTTATTTATGTTTTGTTTATAGAATAGTTACATCCCGTTCCTGTTCTTTTTAAAGAGGTGTCAGCGTGTGTTTTTTTTACGGTGAGTGTGGATAATTATAAAAATTAAAAAGTTATGTGTGAAGCTAAATATTCATCTCTGTATACCAAACAAATATTGAGTGGTTTATGACACTGTCAAATGTTTAAAACAAAACGCAGGGGTTATGGGTCAATCTGAAGAAAGTTTTAGATCATCCCCATACTTGGGGCTTCTTCTATTAAAGTTGAAGAGAGAATAACTTTTTAAACTCAAGAATATGGTTCTTTTTTATTTTGAAGAACAGAAGAAAAAATTAACGTGTCGTTGCTTTGGTGAATTAAAGGCGACATTCAAGTGCAAAAGGTTCATCCAAATCGTATTTTTAAGTGGAGTAACATAAAGAACAAGCTAACGAAAGAAGCGCGTTTCTTATGTTCGAGAACATGCAGTTCTAGTTTCATTTAAAGAACAGGGAACAAAAGAACAGGTCGTTATTTGGGTGACTGATGGCCGCCACTCTAGTTCAAAGGGTGAATAGGACCTTTGGGGGTTCACTAAGAACGATGGACAGTGCTCACCTGATGCCTGGGCCTTCCGACGATGGAGGGGAAGACGGCCCTCGGAGCGTCGTCTCCGGCGAATCCGGCCTTGCACATTCCGGATCCGTTGTCAACAACGAGGGCTGCAACGTCGTCGTCACACATCTTGGATCTGCAACAGCCCCCACACACCCGTTAAAGATACGTATACAACATACACATATGCGTGCACAAAGCACAGAACATCACTGAAAACCTTTTGCGGTCTAGTGTTCAGTGATACAGGACATCGCATTTCGGTGAACCCTTTCCGTCAAGTGTGATGCCGATTGAAATCCTAATGAATTGAGGCGGTGAAAGTAAGTGTTGTGTAACTCAAAGTTAGACCTCTCTTCCACCAGTTGCGTTCAGTAACCAAGGAGTGGATTGCTGACACAAGGAAAGGTGGTGCAAGTCCGACTTTGACTATTACTTTCACTTCCTCATTAAAAAAATAAGTTTGGGACTGAAAGGGTTCAACAGGTTCAGTTCCACTAAGCAGATTATCGTGCTTATATTTCGGATTGTCTAACCAACAATCGAATAAAACAATTGAGAAAGGGTTAGCATTACCTTTCACGCGTCTACCAAGACTTTTGTTTAAATGTACCGCGATGGGGTTAAAGAACAATATTCGTGTCAGTGCCTTTGTTCAATGAAGAACACGTCTCAATGGTTGGTCTGAGCAAGGGAAAGTACTTTTTTTATTAACTTTATTAAATATATTTTAGTTTTAAAAAACCTGATATTTATACTTGAAAATACTGTCCAACACTATTTTTATTATGATTTTTAAGCTTAAAGTTTATTATTGTCACTTAGTGCCTTCATCTGTTCAAATCTATGAGTAAAAATCTTCCTAGACAGGTACGGGAAAACTAGTTTTGATATACAACCTTTAGAAAGTTGAAACTTTTTATAATCAACATGCCCAGTTATGGTTTGTTATAAACAATAACCTTAAAAATTCGAAACCTTCAATGTTCAAAGTGAAATATTTACTCTATTTTTTTAAATATTTTAATTTGTTATATATCAACCAATTTTTAATTAGGTATTAAAATATCTAATCTAACGTCCAAAACTAATCGTTATAGTTAAAAATGCAAAATTTCCATTCAAAATTTATTACTAAAACTCTTTAATTGAAACTTTAAAAAATTCTAATGATTTATGAAAATCGGTCAAATAAATTATCAATACAAGCTCATTTTACCAAACCATTATTAAAATATTCTAAAAACGGCTATTCACTTTTCTTACTAAATTTCTAAATCATACAAATAAATTTTCTAAGTTATAATACTATTTTAATTTTAACGTTTAAATGCTATTTCACTTAATTATCGCTAATTTTATAACACAGGATATTTAAAAAAGGTATTTTAGAATACTATTTCTAAAATTTTAATAAATAAAATAATAATAAAATATCTTTAAAATAAAAGATCATGCAAACATTTAAGAAAAATATCTTACCACAACTCTGAAATCAAACAAAATTCAAAAGTTGAATATTTCTACAATTAAAAAGATGGCCACACGGTCTATTTAAATTTTTTTTTTTTTTTTTTAATTCGGTTGTTCTTTCAACTAGAACACTTGGGTTGAACAATCAGTCGTGAATCAAATTCTGCCAGATCAATTCAGTACACTATATTTCTGGTTCAGGTTTTCGAACAAGGTTCCACATATTCTGAATCGATTACAAATCAAATGTTCTTCCAAATAAATTGCTTTCTGGATATCGATGAATCGCAAAGCAGAAAGAAGGAGTTCTTCCAAATCAAAAGTATCCGAGTCTCAGTTTCTATTCTTCGAAGTTCGAACTGAAAGGTTGCCTGACTCGTGGGGTCTAGAAAGTACTGTTCTCGTTTGTTAGTCCTAATGCCTAAATTGGGGAAGGAGAGTTTTCAAACCGGCGCAGCTGGAGAGCTTCCAAGAATAGCATCTTCATCGTCCCCTTCTCCCCACCCCCGTCAACTTCCTTACAAGGCACACTTCGAACATATTTGTTCTCAGGGCTCTTCTCTTTCGGAAGACCAAAAAAACAACCGATACTAAATATTGCGCATTTTTGTTTTGAAAAATTAAATTTTAATTTTTAAAAAACTAATGTCATACTTAATTTTTTTTTTCTGTTCTGTGAAAGTTGGATCATATTTAGTTTATTTCGACCATACAGTTATTTCTGTACTTTTAGTTTAAAGTTTATTGCAATATTACAATTATTTTTCAAATATCTAAAATATTTAAGAGAAAGCGAATTTTAAATTTTTTATAAACTTTTAAAGAGAAAACTTGACTGCTTAACATGTATGTTACAATTTATTTTTGCTTGATTTCTAAAATAAATGTAGTGAAACCTACAAAAGGCAAAGTGTTTCTTCCTTAATATCTCTATAGCCTATGCTCAGAGCTGTCTGGTTTTTGTATTAATTGATAGAAGATTTTGTTTTTTATAGAAATAAGTAAAAAGTATATATCAGAAAAGTGGAGCTGCCTTGTTCTTACACCCACGTCATTTCTTATAAACGCTATTTAAATTTAAAGTTATGGAAACTTTTAAGGTCCAATATATAAATCGATTTAATCGAATTTGCAAGTGCTGATAAATCTGTAATATAATGTAACAAGAAAGTGTTTGCTCAGAATCTAAAGCATGCTATTAAAATTTTGAAAGACCTATTCAATTCTCAAGAAAACTTCCTTGTTATAAAAATTTCAGAAGTCAATGTCCTTATTTGAGGTTAAAACATAAAATTTTATCCGAAAATGTTCTAAAAGTTTAAAACTTTTTTTTATTGAAAAAATTGATTGATATGCAAATTGAACAATCATTAGCCATATCAATTTAAATAATAAAATTTAACTTTTCACATCTGTGTATGAAACTGCGCATACCAATCCGGTTGGGGGAAAACTAACTTATTCAAAATGAATGTAAATGTAATAACCGTCTTGTCGAAAATTATTTCAATCAAAATTCCAAAATTGCTGATTCATTTATCATTAATTAAAGGGTAAATAATTCTAATCGGGTTCGATTGGGGCGCCTCAACTCAAATACAAAGACTGATCTTACCCAACAGGATCTCGAACAAGTTAATCCAAAGAAGCGGTCAACAACAATAGCCACCTCAAATCAATTGTAGCAATATAATCAACTCTCATAATCGCAATAAACAATCAACACAGGTATGAAATAAAGAATCCATTGAGAGTGGTTACGGTTACCGTTTTCTTAAGGGGTCCGGCGAGAACGGGAGGAGAACACTGCTAGCTGTCGAGCCTGAAGTTGAAGTGGAAGGAGCAAGGTTCGCGCAGGGGCTTTAAAAATCAGTGCAAGGAGCAGGACTCGCACTCAGCCATATAGGGCTAAGCCGTTTGGCACCCGGCTGTTCGGCTATTTCGGGTGCGCGCAGATACCAAATATGAAAACAGGGGGCGAATTGTCGTTTGAACGCGTGGGCGGGGGGAGCCGCCTTCAACTGCTGGCAAAGGGACGTCTATTTTAAGGGTGGGGTGGCGGAAAGAACCTCTTCCTTTGCCTACTTTAGGCACCCGTGGATGGCATTCACGTGAACGCCAGACGATTTTCGGATATGCTAAATAGCGTTGGAGGGTGGAAGAAAAGAAAGCCCGTGAAGAAACAAAGATCTCTCCCCCCCCCCACCCCCACTCACACCGGTAAAGTGAATGTTACTCAAAGAATGGAATTTTCCGTCATGCCTATTTATTTCTGATTGATTCACTTGCTGAAAACGTGGAACAATTACTTTAAACATTTGGGATAACTGACATCACTCGATACAGGGCCGACCTTAGGGATGTGCGACGAGTGCTGCCGTATAGCGCCCCGCACTTTTGCAGGGACCCCACGAGCAGTGAAAAAAAATAAAGTATTTTAAAAGGAAAATAAATTTCTATTTTTAAAAATCTAATTATTTCTTTAAAATTTGTGTTTGCAGATATATATTTAGGACGTAAATGTTTAGCGATCATTTGTGATACGGAGCCTTTTCCCGGAGATTCTGCATAAAAAAAATGCATTGCACACTAGGGTAGAGCGAAAAAAATTAAAATTTGATTAATGTAAAGTAATAGTGCGGAAAAGTTGCCTTTCGTATACATTATTCACCATGTAAAAGGATTTTTATAGCAATTAATATCTAGAGGTTCCCCTCAGGCCTTGAAATTTACCAATAATAGGTAAAAATTGAATAATGTTGTAACGCACTATTAGTCCAGTCAGCAAAGGATTCAATTCGGAAAAAAATAGGGGAAAGCTGGAAACAATTTTAATCGCTTCCAAAAAGTGTTCTGTATGATATATTAATTTTGCGCAACTGCACCACGCCGGCGTTGGCCGCCATCTTGGAAAAATGGCGGCCAAAATCAGTTTTTTGTGATTATCTCCTTATTTTTTAAATTTAGAGAAAATATTTCAATTACAAAATTATTTCCTGAGTAATTTTACACAAAAATGCAATTTACATTATGTTTCTGCGACTCACTTAGACTCATTTACGCAACTCATTTTCACGCAACTCATTTAGACGCTAGAGGCGAATAAAGTGGATACTAAATCACCAAGTGGCATGAAAACTCAAGAAACCGCTTTGACCGGACGTCTTTTGTTCCTTACTTTGATTAAAAACATCTCTATACCTTATGAACGTATAATTTAACAAAAATGGTTGTTTGACGTTAAGATAAAGTTAATTTTACTGAGGGGATTTTGCAATATTTCCATTTCTGAAAGAGATTTCACATTGGGCTCCCATACAGTTGAAGAATAAATCTTCCCTATTTATTTCCAAGTAACTATTCCGACTTGGAACACCCTTCTACAATCAAAATAACATTTTAAATTCCAATATTGATATTGAATTATTATTCAAAACTTAAAATATTTCCATAGAGCTAAATTTTAACATTCATAGTATGAATACAAGTACTATATTACTTTTAGTTGTCCGATTGCTTGAAAAGTATTACTTTGTTCAAAAAGAGAAAGAGCGCCAAAATGGCTTGCTTCTGTTAAAAAAATTTCTACTAGTGTCCTTGATCAAATCCTACTTAACCAATGGATATGAATCACACATGAAAAAAAACCTATTATAAACTCAGGAAACATTTAAATTTAGCATTATGTCTTCGAATTTTACAAAAATACTAGAGTATTTTCTTTCACCTGGCTTTTAAATGATGACATAATTTTTTTAAAAAACGTTTGCTTACACCCAGTGTTTACTCTCATAGTGTGTAACTAGTGCGACGTTAATTAATCAAACCGAACCCACAGTGTGGAAGGACAATAAATAATCTTTGCCCAATAAAAATAAATTATTTAAAGGCTTTCTAATGTTGTAATGCAAATAACTTGATGCCATTGAAAAAATGTAGTGCAAATACTCAGTCACTGAATAGTTTGCAAGGCTTGTTTCCCTAATAGACCTCAATTGTTACATTTAACTTACTACTCTTATTATTATTGTACCCTGTTAATAATCTTAGACTAACGCATGGCTTTTGAAAGCTGGTGAGATCGCAAGATCACCATACAACACATACTTACTTACCATGTAGAAAAAGCACTCCAGCTGTGCTGGAGTCAAATACATAAGGCGTACTTTGTTGTACCGAACTATAATGAGAAGGTAAAGAAATATCAGAAAAAATCGTAGTTCTAATTTTTATATATACGGGAACTGACTTGAAGTAAATAATTTTGGGAGTGTACATAAAGAAATTTAGAACTATCAGCATACAATGATAATATAGAAAATATGACTTGTGTTGAAGCTGAAATTTTTTTTTAGTTTTATGTATACAAAATACATTACTAAAAAGTTAATTAAAAAAATATTATGCGTGAATGAGGTATTGAGAAGTTTTTAAACAAAGTAAGGAACAAAAGACGTCCTGCCAAAGCGGTTTCTTGAGTTTTCATGGCACTTGGTCCACTTTATTCGCCTCTAGCGTCTAAATGGCGAGTCGCAAAAACATAATATAAATTGCATTTTTGTGTAAAATTGCTTAGGGAATAATTTTGTAATTGAAATATTTTCTCTAAATTTAAAAAATAAGGAGATAATCACAAAAAAACTTATTTTGGCCGCCATTTAAACAAGATGGCGGCCAACGCCGGCGTGGTGCAGTTGTGCAAAATTAATATATCATACAGAACACTTTTTGGAAGCGATTAAAATTGTTTCCAGCTGTCCCCTATTTTTTTTCCCGAATTGAACCCTTTGCTGACTGGACTAATAGTGCGTTACAACATTATTCAATTTTTACCTATTATTGGTAAATTTCAAGGCCTGAGGGGAACCTCTAGATATTAATTGCCATCAAAATCCTTTTACATGGTGAATAATGTATACGAAAGGCAACTTTTCCGCACTATTACTTTACATTAATCAAATTTTGATTTTTTTCGCTCCACCCTATTGCACACTCCACTTCCATAAAATTGAGATCAACTAGAAGAGAAAAGTTTGACACTGCATTAGTAATAACTGTCAAGATGACGGCCACTTGCTTTGGCATAACATACACGGCGGGAAAATCTTGTAATTGTAGTGTTAGAAGCGAGTAGAATTGAAATTTTTGGAATAATTGATGACAAACGATACAGATTAATGAAATTTTCTGTCGCGTCTACTTATTTTCCTAATTGAATCCACACTCTAAACCATTCAGGGACTCAATTGTATGCTGAAAAACAAGGAATACCTGGGGAAGTATCGAATTTTAGAAAACTTACTAAATAAAAACTGAAAAGATGAAGTATATTTGACTGTTATATCTAGACTTCCCATCCGCTATTCAAACTTTACACGAATGTTTCCAGGTCTTTCCTTCCAGGAAAAATCATTCCGCCAATAGCCCGTTGTGCAGCTCCAGTGCTATGTAAATTCAACTATTACTTTATTTGAATATAGGGCAAACTGTAATAGAGCAACTATATTACTTTGTTTGAAAAAGGTTTCCAAATTATCAAAGATAATTTAAAAACTTTCCAAACTCCTACAGAAAAATATGGTAAAATTAAACTTCCATAAACGTACAAATTGAGAAAAACTTTTTTTAAAGAACACAATTTTAGTAAGAAATTTGTATAAACCAAGATTTACGACATCATTTAGATTTAAATTTTTAATTTCTGTAACTAAAAAACGTTCTAGTCGAGTTACATTTAAAAGTCAAAGTTATTGGTTGAAGAAATTAACCCAATAAATCAATTCCTTCAAGTGTCGAAAAGATAAACACGCAAATGAATAAACACAAAAAAAAATCTTTAATATAGAATATGCGAAGTTACACATGAGCATAATTCTTTATGCTTGTTTTTGACAGGATGATGTAGAGTTTACACCAATAAATAACAGTTAATAGACAGCGCAATTAAAGAAAACATTAAACAAAAGCGCAATTAAAGAAAAATGCTTTTTACCTCCAAAGTACAGCAATCCATAAATAGGAAATAATGGAACAAGTATCTGCATGTCTGACATGGTAGCCAAACGGCTAGATTTTCTTATGAACTTAATGATGTAAAACCTCTCGTAATTGTTATTAGAGATTTATCCCTCGACAGACAAGGTATCTGCTATCTCTTCATAACAAGACAACTTAGCCGAGCAATATGCCCTTAGCCAAAAGGACCAAGTTGTCTTCCCAACTTGTATGGTAAATCTCCAATATTTGTTCGAATCCGATTTATTTCTTTATTGGTGATGCAGCCGGCTCTTTATCCGCGACAGCCATGGCTAGAGCCAACAACAGCTCCTCCACATCGGAATGATCACTCCTCCATGTTAACTCGAAGTAGCGGACAGCTTTTATTTTATCAGCCACCTCCTGGGCTCCGCCCGCCAACACCTCCACCGCCGAAACTCCTTCCACCTCCTTTCTTGCACAGCGCATTCCCACCAGGAACACTGGCACATGCTGGTTGAACTGACGCACCTCTTTGAACCAGGTCTCCGCTGCGCTGGTCAGAGTGGACGCATCTCCAACATTGAAGCAGAGCAGGACAGCCTTCGCTTCCGGATAGGTGATCGACCGTAATTCAGAGTAGTTCGGCGTGCTTGGGACTTTCTCGAGATCAAGACGGACTGTCCGGTTGGGGGTCATCTTCACTGCCCGGATGGTGTCCGGCAAGGAGGGGTCGGGCTTGAGAGCGTTGAGCAGCTTCGTTTTGCCGGAGTCGCCGACAATCAGAACCCTCTTGTCGCCAGGCTGACAAGTGTCCTTGACGGGAATACGTGTTGCGCATGTTTCGCACGTTTTATACATAATCGCAAGGTTGTGATTTTTAGATATTCGAGAAATGCAGATGAACTGAAGCGCTGATTATATAAGCATTGAGCTCAAAGGGGAGTTGCCAAGTTTCTGCAATTTATAAAAATAAGAAAAATGCAAATTCATTTACATCGAGCAGGTGGTTGGTTTGGTTTTGGTTTTGTTAATTAACGTCGCACTAGAGCTGCACAGTGGGCTATTGGCGACGGTTCAGAGTCAATCTCGAAGGAAAGACCCGGAAACACATACACATTCACACACACACATTCATACATGCACCTCGTTATTTTAGAACCATGGTCAGATGACGAGGAAACACCTGAAATGGCACCCAACGCCTTCAATAGACGTCGGGACTTTGGACCCCGCTCAGATGTAACGTGCACCAGTCCCGTATACACGCCGTTAATTTTTTCGGATGTTCTGGACGACATTTCTAGTTCTTTGTAGCGAAGCCGGCAAGCCTCCGATCACAAGATCACTACTTTTTTACTTTTCCTTGTCAAGTCCATCGCACAGGATCGAACCAGGAATCCTCTGATTCCCAGCTGACGCTTTTATCCACTGGGCCACCGAGGCCCCCCTTCGATCCTGAGCGCGCTGGACTGTAAAAGTCGAGATTAACCCTCCGATTATGAGTCGAGTATCCTACCGCCAGACCACCGCTAGCCGTTAGTTGTTGATAAGGCACATTTTTGTCTAGGAAGTGACTATAGCTTCTTTTAGACCGATTGTGTTGGTATTGTGTTGGCTCCGAATAGTGGAGGATTACTTTTTATTAAACCACACACAAAAACTCATATTTGGAAAATTTCGGAATGTTATTGCATATTTTAAAAATGGCTGAGTTGAACATTTTTCCAACGGGGACTATACACGCATTTAAAGAAAAAAAAATCGAATGTTCATTGGAAACCTTTCTTATGCATATGTTGTATTTAAGTTGTGAAATATTTAATTTAAGAATACGTATTTTCTTTTAAATACCGATTTCTATCAGTATTAATCAGCAGTTATTACTTACATAGGATACTTACGAACTGAAGATAGTACAACCTCTGTTGCGTTCTTAGCCCCTGTTGTTTGGCTTCTCTGCAGTGAAACGACACTTGCAGTACATATACCTTTACAGAAATCTCTCATTGCAACATTGCAATATAAATAAAAAAAAATGCAAATACTACATAGCTTTTTTTTAGATTAACGTATTATAAGGCTGCTGTGTAACCTCAATAGGTATATAAAATAACCTTTTTTTTTTTTTTTTCTTTTTTTTTTTTTTTAAAGAAAATCAACTTTAAGAAAAAAAAGCACTAAAGAGTAAAACATAATTTTTAATTTTACGAACAAGTTGAAATTTTTTAAATATTTCATATTAATTTGTTCTTATTAATTTTTTTTTAAATCGTCAATGAAAGAAACCAATTGTCAGCAGCAGTTACAGCGGTTTTTTTTAATAGAGAGATAAAAGTTTTTTTTTTATAATAATTCTTTTAGAAGTTTATACAACCGTTTTATTACTTTAAAATAACGAGGACCTCTAGTGACCCAGTGCATAAAAGCGCTCAGCTAGTAATCAGAGGATTGATAGTTCGAATCCGTGCGATGCTTCGCTACAAAAATACTGGAAAGTCGTCCAGAACATAAACAAATTATACTGGCGAGTTTACGGGACAGGTGCACGATAAATCTGATCGGAGTCCAATGTCCTGACGCCTGTTGAGGTTGCGTCGGGTGCCAGCTCAGGTGTTGTCTTCGTTATCTGACCATGGTTAAAAAATACGAGACATCGTTCCCGGGTCTTTCCTTCCAGATAGGCACCGAACCGTCGCCAATAGCCCACTGTGCAGCTCTAGTGCGACGTTAATTAACCAAACCAAACCAACCTTTAAAGTAATGCCGATCCACACAACTAGAAAAGTCTATCTTTAATCATGTCTTAAACTGTTTATGCATAAAAACTAACTAAAGGCTTCAGCCCCACGCTTTTCATATTGACTTCGACCGTTCTAATGTTATAGAATTTGCTCTATAAATCCATATTTTTTTACGACAACACGCGAGCAAAGGAATTTGGCATTCAAAATTCAACTAATTGAGTTGTCATCGAAATCTTAAAAACTTAGATCTCGAAATAGTGAGAGTCTGCCGAAGCTGTATTATTATAGCGAGACTGCCGGAGGTGGGGGTTAATATTTACATTACACTCTCACGTAGCCTTTTCATTTTTGACGTGAAACGTGTTTCAGTTTGGTTAATAGTGTGCCGTTTGGTAAAACCGCATTTAAAGGAAGTATGTACTACGCATGCTCAGATGGTACCGTTGCCGCGCCACGCATGAGAAGCTAAATTTAGCCTCGCATGCTTATTTCACAGAGTACAGACAAAAGTACAGCTTGGCAGTACTTTTGTCGATTTGAGTAGGAGTGGTCACGTTTGACGAAAGTCTAATCCATCTAACTTACACTGGTGCTTATCAGGCATTGTAAAGCCGATAAGTGTTTAATTTGTTAAAGCGTTACCCTAGTGCACCCTCACACCCTCTGCAGCACCCACAAGATGTTTCGCGTACCCTACTGCGGCTATGCCCCTGGTGCGACCTCTTTAAGGTTTTGTTGATATATGTACTCAAAGGGACTTTTCGTTTTTTTTATGTCTACCAAAAAGTATGTAATCATACTACTTTGCAATTTTTCATTTTTTGAATACATTTTTTTTAGCATTTGTGTGGATATTATTCAATTGACAACAATAGCAAAGTCACTCTGATATGATACAAAGTTGATCATCACCTGCATGGTGTATGGGTCGCCATGACAACTAAAATTTAATAGTAAATGTTTTTCTTTAAAAAAAAACGGATCAAAAAGAACAAAAAAAAAGTCTTAAATTGTATAGTTCCCGAAAAATACCAATTTAAAAAAAAGGACTATTAACAAGGAAATCGGAAATCGTGATTAGCTATTCGTTGCCTCGACCCGGAGGTCCTTACAACTTCATCTAAGGTCTCCTATAGGGATAACTGAAGTAGGTAGTTATGTGCCGCCTGCACAGCGTAAATAAGATAGAGGGATATTGCCCGGTTTTACCTGGGCTGGAAGAACACACCGCAGAGGTTTGGAAGGTAGGAAGTTTAATAAGGATTGGAAAACCATTATAATAAGTGTGCTCAATACACCCCATAGGGTGCGGTGCTCGAAACAGTTAGAAAAACAGGCACGTTCAAATAACGTAGAACTGTCATTCGTAAGTCATTAATGAACCCCATTTGAGAATAAACGGGTCAAGCTTGTTTTCAAGTACACATTGAAGCCAAATAAGCTCGATGCATCCCCCAAGAATCGGAACTGCCGCCCTATTTCACGCCAAGAAAAGACTCCCATCTCGGCGTGTCAATGACTCCTTCGAAAAGGACGAGGGACGCGAATCCACTTCGGAAATCGGATCACTCGGGAGGCCCTGGCAAGCGGATCGGAAAAAGATGGAAAATAGAAAAGCGCCACCCTTCGAGGAGAGAAAGAAAAATGCACCCACCCCTCCCTCGAGCGGTGTTCTGCCATGAGACTCGAAAAGGAGAAGTACTTTTATTGCCAGGGGACTAACGAAGGGACCGTTCACACATTTACAATACCGTGTAAACTCTTTCAGTTTGTATAGGGTCCCCAACTTTTGCACAGCTCCATTCCCTAATCTTTTAGTTTATAACTGTTTAGTCATTTCTGAAGTAAATGGGGACTAGGATTGCTAGTAATCGGAGGATTGCGAGTTCGAATATCCACGTGGACTTGACATTTTGTAGCGGACTCGTGATTAGAAAGTTGCCATATTCATTCCTAAACAAAGTCGTCTAAAAATATCCTTAATTATATCCGCTGTGTATAAAAGACTGGTGCACGGTAAATCTGATCGTGGTCCAATGTCCTGTCGCCTATTGAAGCTGCGAGTGCCAGCTCAAGTGTTAACCTCCTCATCTGACGATGGTTCAAAAATACGAGGCAGCGTTCCCGCGTTTTTCTATCGTCAATTTAACCAACTAGCTGAAATAGACGAATGAGAATGTTGATGTTTCATTTTGAAACCCATGTGATGGAGATAAACAAGCTGTTCTGGGTGACGCCGCGGCCTGCATCCACGTCCTGTACGTGCTTTCTTCATTTAAATATTTTACATCGTTGCCTAATTTACCAACTGAAGTGGTTCCTGGGCCCAAGGGTAAAACTATTTTTATCTCTAAAGTTAGATTTTGAGTAAAACGAATGTGAAAGTAGGGAATGATGGTTTTTCCCAGAAAACCGAAACTCCGCGGCTTCTTTTATGGCTATCCCAGAAATGAATGCATGTGGTGATAGTACTCCCTGAAAAAGCTACAAGTTGGCACCGCTATCACCTTTAAAAAAATCGGAGAAAAGTGTTTATATCCTTAAATCCTGCAATTGATATTCAACAAACTTTTGACAATCACTATTCCATTTTCGCATGGCAAGTTCACGCTTCAACGATAACTTCTTTAGGATGCCAATTGGCGATGGAATAGCCTTTCATTCCGAGCCTTCCAAAGAAATCTGTGACTATTCATCAACTTAAAATGAATATACTCCCAGAATATTTTCGCGCCTTCATTGTCATCAACAACCTGAGAAGGGTCGCCATGACACGGCCTGGACTCCTCTCAAGATTCCATTCGAAAAGTTATTTTTTCGAACTTCTTTTTTTCGTCCCACTTTTCGGATGCTGTTTCCACCCCCACATGGCTGAAAATAGACCGATCCATTATTTTGTTGTTCAGTTCGTCCCACACAAAAAAAAGAATTCCATAGTTTGCGAGGACAGGTGAATTTCATATGACAAGTTTTATGTTAGTGTTAGAATTGGCGAAATCGACGGTTAAAAGCATAATCATTGTACATATGTCCCAATAATTGTGTATTGGGCAAACAATGACTGTGTTTTTAACCATCGAAATGATTATTTTTAGAAGTGGAATTACCATTTTTCTAAATGTACTGTTGCAGATCTTTTTAAAAATGTTTATTTATAGCTTTGTATTTAAATTATGTTGTGCCACCATATGCCAAGTCGGAAAATATTTAACTCTTTCGCTCCCGGTGGTCTCACACTAAAACCACCTATTTACAAATTGGTAGGATGACACCCAGTAGTTTTCATGGTAACCACATGCGTGAATAGGAATAGAGCGCAATTTGTTTGTGTATACCGAAATGTTTACGTTAATTTGTAAATATCAGTGAAAATGTCGAGAGTCACTTTCACAGAGAATTATGAAAAGAAATCAGATTTTGTTGTTGTTTGTTTTGTTCTTGCGATTTTTTTCTGAAATTCGTCAATATTTGACTGGTTTTTTGCTAATAAAGTAAGCCTTAATGAAGCCTGATGGTTCAAAATAGGATTCTTTAAAGATTGTTCCATTGTTCCGTTATGACGCTCCATGGATGTTTGTAATTTTCAAAATGAGTGATTCAAAAATTCTGTAAAAATTAGGTCTCTTAGAATTTATAACGACAAAAAAGTTTTAAGTTAAATGGTTAAAATGTCGTACAATGTGGGATTTTTCTATCTTTAAATACGTTTTTACTTTTTAGAGCACTTCTATATTGAGTCAATGTAAAGCAATGACAACTTTTTCTCTTGAAATAACAAGAAAAACCATCTCTGTAAGAAAACTCATCTCTCTCTCTCTCTCTCTAACTTCAAAACTAATAAAACTTTATATAAAGTAAACAGAAATAACATACCTGTAATAATGTTTTATTAAAATATAAAATTTTTTAAAAGATTAGCTCGAATAAACTTCGATTTTTACGTCAATTTGAACAGTACAGAAGGAAGTTAAAAGTTAAAACTCATCTACTCATTAAAATAACCTGCATGTTAAATATTTCCCCAAGTCCCATTAAAATAAAATCGTTACCCAACAAAAAAAAGCATAAAACTTTATTTAAATTGCAAAATTGAAAGGTGATTTTTTTGCAGGTTTTATAAAGGAATATGAACAAAACCTTCATTGCCTGCAGTTTTTTTTTTTTAAGTTTTAATATAACTTCAGAGTAACTGCAGTTTTCCTGTATAAAACCTTCAATTTCACAAATTTGACAAAGTTTTTATGCAGTAGAGTAGTTCAAATCAAACAATAGACCCTTAGGGATGTTTGACACAGGCCTTTGTACAGGGCTCCACACTTTTGGTTACCCAGCAAAAAATAAAATATTATTTTGGAAAGTATTGAATTCCTATTTCTAAAACTATTTTTTATTCATATTTACTCATTTCTAGGATTAATTTGATCTAGTTTTTAAAATGTATATATTTTATTGTAGTTTTTAAAATGTTGTATTGTATATGTTGTTTTATTGTATATGTAGTTTTATTGCGTTGTCTGGACGGGCCTTGGGCCCCTTGTACAACATTGTGTGTCTAATAAATAATAATAATAATAATAATAACCTATCAAAAAAGTTATCAGGATTGTAGTGCTAAAAAAATTCTCCCCTGTACGTTCCTATTGGCCATCCATAGACCTCGCGACAAACAAAAACAGGTCCAAGAATGTCCCCCCCCCCCCCCCCCCCCCTCGAGGTGGCCGAGCGGTTAAAGGTGTCAGCTGGGAATACGAAGGTTCCTGGTTCGATGCCAGGAGATGGACTTGACAAAGAAAAGTAAAAAGTAGTGAACTAGTGATCGGAGGGTTGCCAGCATCGCTGCAAAATACTAGAAAAGTCGTCCAGAACATCCGCAAAAATTAACGGCGTGTATACGGGACTGGTGCACGATAAATCGGATCGGGGTCCAAAGTCCCGACGTCTATTGAAGGCGTTGGGTGCCAGTTTCCTCGTCATCTGACCATGGTTCTAAAAATAACGAGCTGCATGTATGAATGTGTATGTGTTCCCGGGTCTTTCCTTCGAGATAGACCCCGAACCGTCGCCAATAGCCCACTGCGCAGCTCTAGTGCTACGTTAATTAACCAAACCAAACCACCACACACCCCTATGTTCCTAGGGTGATCAGAGGTCCGAGTGATTGTTGAGAGGCTCGTAGCCCCCGAGGTACCGTCGTCGGCCAGCAACCAGATGATAACGAGTTCGAATACGGCTGATATCATCAGACTTGACAAAAATGTTAAAATACAGTGACCTTGTGATCGGAGAGTTGCCAGATTAACTGCGAAGTAACAATACGTCGTTCGAACTTACCTCCAATTTCTACGGCGTGCATATGGGACTGGTGCACGTTAAATCTGATCAGGGTCCAATTTCCTGATGTCAATTGAGGTTGCGGCGGGTGACAGCTCAGGCATTGTTCTCGTCATCTGACCATGGTTCAAAAATACGAGGCATTGTTCCTGGGTCTGTCCTTCCAGATAGATACCGAACCGTCGCCAATTGCCCATTGCCCAGCTCTATTGCGACGTTAATTAACAAAACCGAGTGGCTGTTGGTTTATTTTCTTCAATGATATTGTACCGCTCGGGTAAAAAGAAAAAAAATTACCTCTAGTGAAAAGATTTATGAAAATCAAACGACAGCTTTTTTTTTGTGCACTATGTAAATATATGTATGTGATATTATAATGATCGTTTACTATATATATTATGCTCTAGTCGAATGTGGGCTGGTCCTTGACATGGTTTAATTAAAAAAAACAAAAAGCGGATCAAATCGCGATGCGTTGCGTAATACGTGCCACAACACATACGATCCCTTAGATTGGTTTGTTTAATTAATGTCGCACTAGAGCTGCACAGTGGGCTATTGGCGACGGTTCGGGATCTATCTGGAAGGAAGGACCCAGGAACACATACACATTCCTATTTTAGAACCATGGTTAGATGACGAGGACAACACCTGAGCTGGCACCCGACGCAACCTCAATATAGGCGTCAGGACATTGGACCCCGATCAGATGTATCGTGCACCAGTCCCGTATACACCCCAGTATAATTTGTTGGATGTTCTGGACGACTTTCTAGTATTTTGATAACGAAGCTGGCAACCCTCCGATCACAAGTTCACTACTTTTTTACTTTCTTTGTCAAGTCCTTCGAACATGGATCCCTCATAGTAGAGAAAACATAAGGTTATAATCTCGTTAACATAAAAGTGAGGCCAACATGTTATGGCCTCAGACACGTGGTTTACTACGCCATCCATTCATAAATTTTTTCTAGTTCATTCATAAAAATATCCTGCACTTCATAAAGTAATACATTTACTATTATTTCCAAATCGCATGTCAATCGAGAACGTTTTTTCATTCATAAATTTTGAAAGGAAGTCACGTGTCTGCTGCCATCAGGTCTGATATGTTTGTATCACGATGATGACGTCATATTCGCTCTACTACGGTCCATTCATGCTCAAAGGTCAAGTTCGGATTCGAACCAGCAATCCTCTGATTACTAAATGAACGCCTTTATCCACTGGGCCACTGGGGTCCCCACGATCCCTTAGAAGAATATGCTATACCAACGCTTATTTTTCCAATTTTGTCCCACCTCCAATTCAATTCGCCTGAATTGTGTCTCTCACACGCAGCGCAAACTCTGCAGTGTTAATTTCGATTTCCGACTGTTGAACAAAAAAAAATCTCGTTTCGGTGGAGAAAATGTTGAATTATAAAAAATACTGATAGGGAAGCAAATATCTCTGCCTAAAGGGGTCCCTCGCGAATGCTAAACACGGCCCCTGTGTGATTTTATTAGTACAGAAGATTTGACCCTGAGCAACGCCGGGCCACACTGAAACGAGCGCGTTTGATGGATTGTTGGAGATTCTCGAAGGAGGCAGCCCCACCACTCATGATTAAGGGAGGGAGGCACGCGAAAAGAAGCTCATTCGGGAATGAGGGTGTTGCGCACCCGCGGGCAATCAGCCCGGATCCAAGGAGTCGTCGACAACTCAGACACGGGACACTTGTTGCTTCTCGACGGTGTTTATTTTGGGTCTCTGTCACTCTTTGACTGCTTCTTTCCTTTGCTTTTGTTTACGAGATTTAATTGGGTTTGTTTGTCGTACTAACGTTCGCGAACCGTCGCCAATAGCCCACAGTGCAGCTCTAGTGCGACGTTAATTAAACAAACCAAACCAAAACCAAACGTACTAACGTTCGAGTAGAGCTGCACGGTGGGCTATTGGCGACGCCTCGTATTTTTTAACCAAGATCAGATGACGAGGACAATGTCTAATATCTGAGCTGGCACCCAACGCATCCTCCTCAATATTCGTCAGGACATTGTTACACACGAGGGTATATATATTTTTGGTTATTTTAGACGCCCTTAGTAGTAAATCTGGCATTCCTCCGATTACAAGATCACTACATGTTTTACTTTTCGCCAAGTCCACTCAGTCAGGTTCGAACTCACAATCCGCTGACTGCTAGCCGAACACGGATCCACTGGGCTACCGGGACTCCTAACTTTAATTGGGACACTCCCGCTGCGATTAAGGCTTGTGGTGGCCTATGTGGTTTAATAGCGGATTCATGGTCAGGGGGTCGTGGTTCAAATCTCAACGTTGAGTTGGTTCGAGATAGGCCCCGAACCGTCGCCAATAGCCCACTGTGCACCTCTAGTGCGACGTTAAAACCAAACCAAACCAAACCAAACCAGCTACTTTGTTTAATTTTGGTTGGTTAACTAACATCGCACTAGAGCTGCACAGTGAGCTATTGGCAACGGTTCGGGGTATAACTCGAAGGAAAGACCCGGGAACACAATCACACACACATTCATACAACCAGCTATGATTGAAAAGAAGCGTTAAACTTTTATGACTGCATTTTATGGCTATAAGCAATACGCTAATATATTTCGCCCTTACAACGAATGGGGTGCTCATGCGATAATAATCGCACGGGAATGCTAGTTCATGCTAAAATGTGCTTATTGTACAGTAAAGCATTGGCGTAGAGCCCATTCCGTTGAAGGGTAGCGGACATATTTTTATAGAACGTTCTGGAGCAACAACGTTAATTCAAGCAGCCAACCACCTCGTCATTTCGAATTACGAGCAGACGACGAGGACAACACCCGTGCTGACATCTCACTCTCAAAACGCCTACACCATGACCAAAGAAAATATTTCCATTAGACAGATTTCTAGTCCCTGTACACGGCGGGATGTTTTTGCGAACGATGAGGTTCGAACCCACAACCCTCCGATTATGAGTTAAGCATCCGATGGACGTGGGTTCGAGCATGTGTATTGCGATTTGGCAATTGTAGTGTTGTCAAATTCGTTCCTTTCCGGAACAAAAAAAGGCACCGTGTAAAAGAGTCTGATGGAATTAAAATCTGAACGGGGTCCAATGACCATGGTTCAAAAATGTGCAAAATTAGAAAACACTTACTTATTTTTTGAAAATTAAATCAATTCTCCTTTCCTTTAAAATTGCGAATCGGCCAATTTTAATATTAATTTAAATAACAAAACAACAACACACTACTTCCGTTTGGAGAGATTCTTGGAAATTCATTTAATCGAA
Organism: Troglohyphantes excavatus; assembly: GCA_963932185.1. Taxonomy (NCBI): domain Eukaryota; kingdom Metazoa; phylum Arthropoda; class Arachnida; order Araneae; family Linyphiidae; genus Troglohyphantes; species Troglohyphantes excavatus. Next base: position 69,205,981 of record OZ010668.1, on the reverse strand, counting down.
ATCCTAAGTACAGCAGATTTGAAAAAATCCTTTAGAGCTGCGTTTATGTCGTCACATCCTCCATTTTAGCGTGTAGGGGAAGTCATACTACGTAAGGTTGTCATGGCAACGATGCAGCCGATTTCGAACTTCGCTTTTTGGCTGCAGTTTTGATTGAATGGAGTTTTTTCCGGTCCTAAATTTGTGCATTACGGCAACAAGTTTGCTATTTATCGGAGATTTTTTTAATTACTGTATAAATTTCAGCTTCATTTCCAATTCTAATCTTCCTTTATGAAAATTAGTAAAATATATAATTTTAGTTTTAAAATACACTAATAAAATTAGGAGCAGCCCGGCTGTACTTACTGAAGTCCACGAGCCGCCACTGATCAGCTGTATTCGAACACCTAGGGGGCTACGGGCAATATTTTTTCTTTAAAAAATATTCCACATTTTAAAAATAAAATAAATTCTTTATCTAAATTGAGGTGCATTGTTTTCAGATTTCCAGACAGACAGGTGCTAACATAATCCATTGGCGCCTCACATCTACACATTATGTTTTTATTTCTGGAAAAAAATAGCATATATTCACATAGAAAAATGCAACTGTAGGACCTTCAATGGGAAGGGGGGGGGGAATCGGTCTCCGCTCGGTGCGACGGGCCTGATACGCAATATTTATTGTTTTGGTGTTCAACATTGTTATCCCCCCCCCCCACTTTTACCACCCAATATCCGCCACTGACCACTCAAACCTCTTCAAGATAGATCCCGGCCCGAACCGTCACTAAAAGCCGACTGTACAACTATGACGTTAATTAACCAACCAATTGGTACCCTTCCGACAGCCCTTTCTCTTTCAGACTTATCAAACACGCTCATATTTCAACAAAACCTTGTGTGTAGGATTCTTACACGTAAAAAAAAAATCCTTTTTATTCTCGATTCCCTCCCTCGCAACTTCCAAAAATGCGCCAAGAAAGAATTTTAAAAATAGCTTCGTCGCGGCGTTTTCAACCAATCCGAAAATGCATGACTTCCTCCGACTGCTGCTTTCTTATGGATTGTTGGAAAATAATAAGAGTTCCCTCTACAACACCTCTCTCTCGAACCACGAGGAAACTTCTAATTATGGAATGCATCCCCCTACTCTCCCTTATTTAGAACAGCTATCCACGCAGGCAAGGAGGAGAGGGGGGTGACATAAATTAAAAAACGAATTATTTTATAAATTATAAAAATATTAAAAAAAAATTAGAAAAATATGAAATTTTTGCGGCGGATCCATGAAAGGGGATGGGGGCAAAAAAAACTTTTTTTTAAATAAAACTTCCAAAACTAGGGAAACAAAAGGGGAACTCTTCGATTCTCAATTCCTGGAGGTCAAACGAGTATTTTCCCAAAGTTTAAAAACTATAAAGAGTCTTTGAAAAGCAACAAAGAAAAGATAAAAACATTACGTGATTAACAAGTGTAATGAAATGAATACGTTTGACCTTGACGTGAGTCAAACTGTTGCGAATATTTCAGAATAGACTTATCTGTTATATACTACTTACTGTCCTACCGCCAGCAGAAGGCCCAGCGCCAGAATTCTGTGGTCTGGCGGCTGCCATACAAACGGACGATATCACTCACTTCTGGTGGTGGATATGAAATATAAAAGAGAGTGTACATGGGCTTTTGCTCCACCCCTAGAAACTCGTAAAATCTGCTGTTTTCATAGCAGCCGCCAGTCGGGTTTCTGAGGTAGTACAGTTGACTGCGCATCAAAGAATCAATAAACAGATAATTTCGAAAATGTGAGAGTCGAAATAAGTGAACGACCCCTTAAGAACTAAAGTAGATTTAAAACTATATTTTTTGTAAGATTTAATTTTATGTCTTAAACGACAAAATTTAATTTATTTTAAACGTTAGACGATTTTTTTTTTGTTGTTTTTTTTATTTTGTTTATGTACAACAGTTGAGGAAAAAATGAACCAGCTCTTGTTTTTTAGCCGCGATTTACGTTAGGACTTAACATACCATTTTGTAGGGAATAAAGTGTACTACACATTGATATAAAAAAAAAAACATCACATAGGGGGCTGTCTTCCTATCACACCAAATTTAAAATTTCCAATAGAAATACCCAATTTTGACTGTATTTAGAATCTACGACAAAATTTATCGTTGGATATCAATTTGCAAGTCATTTGGTCAAGTAGTTTTTATAATTATGAGTATCGAAAGTTTAGAACTCGTATTGTTAAATGAATTTCTTAAACTTTTAATCAAAAATTTCGTAGCTTTCCTCGCAGTTTTTTTTTGCTACATTAAAATTTTCTTCAACTTAATCATGTCAGGAGCTATAGGCAAATTTAAAATAGATAGTGCTTAAAAGAAATCTTTCGACAATTTTGCTGTTTAGCAGCGCTATTGGAAACGTTAGCTTAAAATCTTTAATTCTTATCAATTTTTCGTGCGATTGAAAACTTGTGGATGTCAATAGGCAAATTATGTCAACTCGAAAACAATGCATAATAATGAATGAAAAGGAAGACGATAGCGCACTGGACTTTGGAAAGGTCGCGGGTTCTAGGCTCCGACGGGGGGCAATTAATTTATTTTTTTTGTCAGATTTGAAAATTTGGCGAAATTACGTAATTCCGACGATTACTAATCAATTTTTTTTTCAATTTAGAGAGCTTTCTCACAAGACTCGAAAACGACAACACAAAATGACGTCATTATGATGTGCTTGGTAGTTACGATTTTTTTAGTCTCAATTAAATTTATTGAAATATTCATTGAAAGTGCCAATAAACCTCCAAAATGTCTTTTTTAAACTAGGATACTTTTTTTTAAAGCTGGAGTCAACTTTTTATTTAATATTATGCTCGATAATTAAAAGTTTGAAAGTAATCACTTTCAGAAGTTTGAGTTGGGGACAAAAATTTAATACGAAAAATTTAGAGATGTTAGTAAAGTTATATTTTTTCCAACAGTATGAAATTTTTCATTAAATATAAACTTTTTTTTATACTTAAATATATACTTGTTTTACTTAAATATAAACTGGTTTTTAATATTAAAAAAAATTGAAACGCCAAAATCATTTATCTGGTTTTGCTAAATCACACCCCAACAAGCTTTTAAAAGGTAAATAAGGAATATTAATAAAAAGTTGCGTGCCCTTACATTACGAATAAGAATAGATCACATAAATTGGAGACTTAACTACCCTTTGGAAGGAACATAACCAGTTTCGGGAAGGCCAAATGGGTAGAAGACATACTTTGATTCTCTTAAGCCTGGCAGCAAATAAAAATAAACATTTCATTCTTGCAATCAAGCTTCACGTTGTGATCAGACAACACAAATATTCAGCGATTTTAATGCCACTGCACTAAGAAATGGTAGAGATTCAATGTTAACCGTAATTTTATTTAAAGCAGCGCTTGCATCTTGCAAGAAATTTACGATACCCCTCTAAATATACAAATACCATAAAAATCACAGGTAGGTCTTACTTGATGTCTACCCAAGATACATAATACCTTGTAATTGTAAGACAGCATCCCAGAAGAAAAACTTCCAATTCAGCTTCAATTTTTATTTTATTACTGGAAAATAATTGTTCTACTTCCAACATTGTAAACTGAAGAAACACTCGATAGCAAACCCAGTGATCAGATTTTCACTAAACAATTAGAAGTAGATAAAAACAGTTTTCCTGTCTGGGCTACTAAACGATTTCCTTAGTGATGAATACACCAACACTTAAAAACACAAAACAACCACTTAAAGAATTTAAAACTGTTTATTACCAAAAAAAAAGAACAAATTTATAAATCCAAAATCAAATAAGATGGTAGAAAACATCTGGAATGGCCAACAGGAACGTTTGAAAGTTTTGGAACAAAACTCGGCAGAGGCCGAAAAGGTATCCGGAATATTATCGAAGCAATAAAGGCATTCACTTTTAGGGTTCCGCTCGTCAAACAAGCTTCGCCAATAAAAAGGTAGGAATTAAGGATGATCTTAGAAGCACTTCCTGTGGACGATGGAGGGGCCGGACTCGTCGTACTCCTGCTTGGAGATCCACATCTGCTGGAAGGTGGACAGGGACGCAAGGATGGATCCTCCGATCCAGACGGAGTACTTCCTCTCGGGTGGGGCGATAATCTTGATCTTCATGGTGGAGGGGGCGAGGGCGGTGATCTCCTTCTGCATGCGGTCTGCGATACCTGGGTACATGGTGGTGCCACCTGGAAGAACAGGGAAATTGGAATATATTAGTGTCTGTCCATTTCTCAAAGTGCAATATACATAAAAAATTTAATAGTGTGCCGAGTTGAAAAGCTATAACTGGCTAAATGTTTGTTCCGACATAGTGTTTACATGGTTTAGATGAACTCAAATTAGTTTGTTGAAAAACTTAAATTAATCAATTTGACTGCTAATAGTACTCTGTGTACATTAGACACACAAGTTAAAAAGCAACTGGAAAATTACTCACCGGAGAGCACGGTGTTGGCATAGAGATCCTTACGGATATCGACATCACACTTCATGATGGAGTTGTAGGTTGTCTCGTGGATGCCGCAAGATTCCATTCCCAGGAAGGAAGGCTGGAAGAGGGCCTCGGGACAACGGAACCGCTCGTTGCCAATGGTGATGACTTGTCCGTCGGGAAGCTCGTACGACTTTTCCAGGGAAGAGGAGGAGGCAGCAGTGGCCATCTCCTGCTCAAAGTCCAGAGCGACATAGCACAGCTTCTCCTTGATGTCACGAACAATTTCCCTCTCGGCTAAATGAATAAGGGTGATTAAGTACTGTAGAAGACACAAATGTTTAAATTCGAAAATAAGTAAACAAACCAAATTTGTATGAATATTGTTATAGCTTATATAATGTTTTAAAATTAAATTCTTTTTGGACATTTTCAAAGAAGTCTTGCTACTTTATAGCAACTATGTTGTTAACACTTAAGACTACTTCACTAATTGAAAATGGAATTTTCAGCCACTATAAAGTTTAGTCTGTGTATACCTTAAAAATAACTTTAAATAGAAATGCTTGGCTTTTTAAGATCCATATTTAACCATGTATTAAACTAAACATTCACATTTTTATCAAATGTTTACACTAAAGAAAATTAAAAAAAAAAATTATGTTATGAATGCAAGAAAAATTAACAAGACTTAAAATAGTGCCTTAAATGTTTTTAAAATATTACTAACTGCAGTGGAAATGTGTTTTATATAAAAATATTTATTTTAAAGGCAACAGTTACTAAAAATAAGTTTTAAACCGTAAATATACACGCAAACATTGCTAAAGTTTACAGTAATAGTTATATTAAATAAGTTTATAAAACATGTTATGGAAAATCTCGCTCACCTGTCGTAGTGAAAGAATAACCTCGTTCGGTGAGGATTTTCATGAGATAGTCGGTCAAGTCCCGACCGGCCAAATCCAGACGCAGGATGGCATGGGGTAGGGCATATCCCTCGTAGATGGGGACGGTATGCGAGACACCATCACCTGAATCTAGCACAATGCCAGTCGTTCTGCCAGATGCATAAAGAGACAACACAGCCTGAAAAATATTAAATTTAATCAATTGTTAAATACACTAACTATTCACAAGCATTTAAATTAGGCAGCAAAGTTTCAATCTAAGCACATTTGGGAGTGGGTATACATGAAATATGGACATTACTTCGAAATTTGCTAACTATATATACATGCGAGTAAAGGTAAACAAAGTTTTAGAAAAATAAAAAAACTTATTTCGATTATTTGTCAAGAAAGGCTTTCAGATCTTACATTTAAACCCATTGAAAAAGATACTGCACAGAGTATAAATTATTCAGACCCAATTCAAAAACTTGCTGATGTTAAGAAATCTAAAAAGGTGCTATTGAATTATATATTTTTTAATGCAATTGCGATCCCATGTTTAATAACTAGTTCGAGGAACAGTAGACCCAGCGAAAAAGCCGAACTCTACATAAAACAACCATTAAAATGGCCACTATCTAGAATCGGAATTAAACAAGTCTTTTTTAAAAAAACTTCCCGAAAAAGCACCAAATTTTTTTTTTACGAACTAGTTAATATTTTGTTTATACTTCTTTCAATGCTTTTCTAAAATTTAGGCAAGATCTTTGTAATTGGCACAAACTAAAATGAATAAAACATTAAAAAATTCAATTTTCTCAACTTGTTCATAAATTGAAGATTATTTGTAACTTTCTTTTCGTAAAGTCATTTTCTTTTATTTAAAAATATTTTATCCTTTTTAAATTTAATATGAGGCACGATTGCCTATTTCCATCACTTATTAAGAAACTCAGTTGTGTACACTTTCTTCACCCAACAGATATAGGGGTCATTCCATATCAAATCAACGGAAAAAAAAAGGATTTTGACACCCACCCCCTCCGATTTTTTTAAAATTTGGTGAAAACGCTTTCCTAGTGGGTCAAAGTAAATATCCGAATTTTTTTTGCTGTATCTCAAATAGTTTTTATTTTACAGCCCTTCGAAATTTCAGAAATTCAGCTCATCTTGCACGTTTGAGATTTTTAAAATCAGTCGCATATATCTAGATAAAATTATTTCTCCATAACTATTCATTGGATCTCTATGAATTTTTTTTAGCAAATCAATAAAAGCCTATTGATGTCATAAAAAAATACTTCATTCCTCAAAATCAATAAAAAAATCCAGGAAAAAATTTGAAAGAGGCAAGTATTTGATTTTTTTTTGTAGAAAAACTTACTTTATAAAATCGAAATTATCTAAAAGAGGGTCCTCTACAATTTTAATTTTTTTATACATGAAAATAATTGTAAGAACATGTTTTATCATAATAAAGAATAATATTGATGGCTATTTTTCTCTTTGTAGTAAAAATTTTCACTTTTGTCGGCCATCTTGAAAAATCACATATCTTGAAATTTTTTTAAAAACAAATACATTTTTATTTAGCAATATAATTATAATACTGAAATTTTTATATAGTCATTTGTTATTCTGAAAACATTAATAAAATATTTTAATTAAATAATTTTGAAATAACAATTTTAAAGTCCCTTTAATTAAAACTTCATTTCAAGAAATTTGTTTTCTAGTCTATAGGTCAGTTCAACGAGACCATGGCACTTACCACCTCCGTTTTTTATAAAAATTAGTGTAAACTCTTTTTTTGTAGATAAAACTATATATACAAAATTATTTTGCTGTATCTCAAATAGTTTTCGTATTACAGCCATTCAAAATCTCAGCTCATCTTACACATTTAAGATTTTCAAAATGAGGCGCATACATCTTGATACAAAATACTTTCTCCAGAACTATTCATTGTATCTCTATGAATTTTTTTTTGAAAATCAATAAAAGCATATTGATGTTATAAAAAAATATTTCATTCCCCAAAATCAATATAAAATTTCAGGAAAAAATTTGAAAGAGCAAGAATTTGATCTTTTTTTGTAGAAAACTTACTTTATTAAGTTTAAATTATCGAAAACAGTGTCCTTCAAAATTAAATTTTTTTTATACATAAAACTCATTGTAAGAACATGTTTTATCGTAATAAAGAATAAAATAGATGGCTTTTTTACTCTTTATAGTAAAAGTTTGCACTTTTGTTGGCCATCTCGCACTTGTTGAAATTTAAAAAAAAGTAACATTTTTATTTATCAATAAAATTATAATGCTAAAACATTTTAATGAATATTTGTTATTTTGATACCATTTACTTAATTAAAATATCTAGATAGATTAAATATTAAAAAAAAACTTTAAATAAAATTAATAGTATAACATTCAAAGTATTCATAAAATCAATAGTTCTCTGTCAACTCAAACTATCAATTTCTTTAGTTCCTTTATTGACACCAAAAGATAACTTAAATGGCATTCACTTGATGTTATCTTTCCCACACTACATTTTGAAGGTTCCACTTTTCAGTTTTAAACTTAACTAAAATTTGAAAACAATTTAACTAACCAAAATTAAAATTATCCTTCTGAGGTATTCTTTATAAAAGTGTCACCAATAAGTTAATTCCCAACTTCTTTTCTGTCCATCTCTTTCAACCATCTCCATGTGAACATTCCATAGCACAAGTGGCTTCAAGTGTTTACATTATGTCCCAATCAAATGTCTACAACACATGGAGGCCCTTGTAATGAGGCACATACATTTATGAGAATTTTCCTTTTTTTTTGTCTGTGATCACCAAAATTCTTGTAATTAAGTTTTAATTAAATTAACTTCAAAACGTTTATATAAAAATTATTTAATTCAAACGTTTTATGAATGCTATCAGAATAACAAATAATTATATAAAAGTTCCAGAATGACAAAAGTGCAAATTTTTACTATAAAGAGTAAAATAGCCATCAATTAAATTTTTTATCACGATAAACCATGTTCCTACATTTATTTTCATGTATAAAAAAGTAAAATTGTGGAGGACCCTCTTTTTGATAATTTAGATTTAGTAAATTTTTCTACAAAAAAAATCAAATACTTGCCTCTTTCAAATTATTTCCTGAAATTTTATATTGATTTTGGGGAGTGAATTTTTTTTATAACATCAGTATGCTCTTATTGATATTCCAAAAAAATTTCATAGTAATACAATGAACAGTTCCAGAGAAAGAATTTTATATCTAGATATATGCACCTCATTTTGAAAATCTTAAATGTGTAAGATGAGCTGAGATTTTGAATGGCTGTAATACGAAAACTATTTGAGATACAGCAAAATAATTTTGTATATATAGTTTTATCTACAAAGAAAGAGTTTACACTAATTTTTATAAAAAACGGAGGTGGTAAGTGCCATGGTCTCGTTGAACTGACCTATAGACTAGAAAACAAATTTCTTGAAATTAAGTTTTAATTAAAGGGACTTTAAAATTGTTATTTCAAAATTATTTAATTAAAATATTTTATGAATGTTTTCAGAATAACAAATGACTATATAAAAATTTCAGTATTATAATTATATTGCTAAATAAAAATGTATTTGTTTTTAAAAAAATTTCAAGATATGTGATTTTTCAAGATGGCCGACAAAAGTGAAAATTTTTACTACAAAGAGAAAAATAGCCATCAATATTATTCTTTATTATGATAAAACATGTTCTTACAATTATTTTCATGTATAAAAAATTAAAATTGTAGAGGACCCTCTTTTAGATAATTTCGATTTTATAAAGTAAGTTTTTCTACAAAAAAAAATCAAATACTTGCCTCTTTCAAATTTTTTCCTGGATTTTTTTATTGATTGAGGAATGAAGTATTTTTTTTATAACATCAATAGGCTTTTATTGATTTGCTAAAAAAAATTTATAGAGATCCAATGAATAGTTCTGGAGAAATAATTTTATCTCTAGATATATGCGACTGATTTTAAAAATCTCAAACGTGCAAGATGAGCTGAATTTCTGAAATTTCGAATGGCTGTAAAATAAAAACTACGAGATACAGCAAAAAAAATTCGGATATTTACTTTGACCCACTAGGAAAGCGTTTTCACAAAATTTTAAAAAAATCGGGGGTGGGTGTCATGGTCCCGTTGAATTGACATGGAATGACCCATAGGTTTTTAAAAAATGTCTGGATATATTAAAGCCAAATATGAAACTTGAAGAAATGTCAAGGTCGATTTCTATTAATGAAACAAAAAATTTCGGAAGGGAATAATATTTTTCCTTGAAACTAATTGTGAATTACCAAATGTTAAATACCAGATATTTTCTAAAAAAGTTTCCCAAGTGAGACATTGGGACACAACTAGGATATCTCGCACCACCTAGAAAATGTTCTGCTGACGACCATACTGCACATAAGTTTTGCACCTTGCATCCTTATTTCTAGAGTGGACAATGAAACCACCACTTCACTTACGACTTGCAAGCAAAATCATTACCTACATGACAGCACTACACAAGTTTTGTCATAAAGGGATAACAAGGCAATCTACTTAAATAGCAGACACTTACACACAACTTTGACGATTGTTTTACTTTAAATGTTCATAGATTAATCACAAGCTAAATACACATTGTTACAAGACAATATTTAAAATATTACTCACTTGGATAGCCACATACATGGCGGGCGTGTTGAAGGTCTCGAACATGATCTGCGTCATCTTCTCCCTGTTGGCCTTGGGGTTGAGGGGAGCTTCAGTGAGCAGGACAGGGTGCTCCTCGGGAGCCACTCTGAGCTCGTTGTAGAAGGTGTGATGCCAGATCTTCTCCATGTCGTCCCAGTTGGTCACAATACCGTGCTCGATCGGGTACTTCAGAGTGAGGATGCCTCTCTTGCTCTGGGCTTCATCTCCAACGTAGCTATCCTTCTGACCCATACCCACCATCACACCCTGCAAAAGATTTAAAATAGTGTATTAGAACTATAAAATAGATACATTGCACATCGTGCACATTGCATTGCCATCGAAGGCAAGAGAAGAGTTGTTACACTTTTCTGCAGATTTTACAATTTTTAAAATTACAATTTTTTTATTCTGCAGATTAATACAATTTTTAAAACCCTGTTTGAAGTTAAAAGTTTACAGAGTGGAATTCCAAGTCTCGCGTCTTCCTTGTTATTTTAAACAAGCATTACTTTAGCACAAAAGTTAGTCAAATTAAATCCCAATTAAACGCAAAGGAAAATTAAAGTTCAACTTGACATTCCATGTGCTACTGCAGTTAGACTTACTCAAATTAAACTGTTTACATAATCTATATTTTAATTGATTACTTGTATGGAATTCTACAACCAAAAATATTTCTAATTAATGTTCAGTTTAATCGTGCCAAGCCCAACAAGAAACAATTGGTTAAATTCTTAAACGGAATTCTATAAACAAGCAGCTGCACTGGGATTTCACTTATTGGATAACATTTAAATTAAGTTATTTTTACAAATTTTTATACTATTTTATATATTTCCCAAAATTAAAGGTTCTTATAAGTACATGTTTCAGCTTAACTTCAAATCCTGAATGACTATTCCCACCAACATTCAGTTAAAACAATATTATGCATTTATTAAAACTAATCTTTGTGTTATTTTTTACTAGAATACATTTATTTGTAAATGTATTCCAATAAAAGCAAATTTATTAAAAATTTAGATTTTTATTAGTTAAGAAACAGTGGTGCTAGAACTCATTTTAAAGTAATCGAAGGGAGAAGTTGGTTGCATGGGGGTTTAGTTTGCACACTGGCCACAAATAGACAAGCCAAGGCAAAAAAGTATACACAGAAATGAATTTTTAAAAGGTAAAAATCATGTGTAGTTTAAAAAGATAGCGATGAATTAAGTGGACGATACAACACGACAGAATGGGATACAACATTTAAAAGGCGATTTGTTAAAAGTCTAAGACGGGGACAAGTTGAATGGCGAGGTTGTTGACGACACTGGGGTACTATCGTTCAACAATAAATGTTGAAGAGTTGCTCGCAAATGACCTATGCAGAGAAGAGTTAATAAGACATCAAGCCGTCTACATGACAAAGACAGTAGGAGCGAAATAGTTGGAAAAGCACAGGCCAGCTTGTTATTGGTTTATAGTTTTTAATCTTCACACTAGCAAGAAGTCCTTCAAAACACTACGATGATTTTTGGGGAACCCTTTTTTACACTACACTTGGGTAAAAATAGGAATGGCTGTGGATATGCCTACTGATAAAAGTTAATCGGCAGAAAACTAGTTTTTCAAATATGCGCAACTAAATAAATTAGTTACATGTCTAATAGTTGCAAATGCGATACTGGCGTAGAATATGCCCCCCCCCCCCCCCCCCCCTCTCCAAAAGCTTGAAACAACAGTTCGATTTGTGGTTATTTGCTAATGAAACAAAATTTAACAGGCAGCACCTTATTAATCACCTTTAACAGCCACTACACAATAAGCAAGCATTTTATAATCTAGACAAGTTGGACACTATAATACAAGTAAAATAGTGGACACTATAACTCACTTGATGCCTAGGTCTTCCGACAATGGACGGGAAGACTGCTCGGGGAGCATCATCTCCTGCAAAACCAGCTTTGCACATACCAGAACCATTGTCAACAACAAGTGCGGCTACTTCGTCGTCACACATCTTTAATCTGAAAACATAAAACTGCTTAAAATGACAAACCCTTTACACTCGAAGAGTATGATATTTATGTTTATTATGGAACAGTTGCATACTATTCCTGTTTTTAAACAGGTATTCCTTATACATTTCAGCATAATTATAAAATTACAACAGTGATGCATAAAGCTGAATATTAATCTCAGCATACCAAGTATATTTAATGGTTTAGTTTTGTTAATTAACGTCGCACTAGAGCTGCACAGTGGGCTATTGGCGACGGTTCGGGGTCTATCTCGAAGGAAAGATCCGGGAACACATACACATTCATACACCCATTTATACATGCACCTCGTTATTTTAGAACCATGGTCAGATGACGAGGAAACACCTGAACTGGCACCCAACGCCTTCAATAGACGTCGGGACTTTGGACCCTGATCAGATTTATCGTGCACCAGTCCCGTATACACGCCAGTAAAATTTGTTGGATATTCTGGACGACTTTCTAGTATTTTTGTAGCGAAGCTGGCAACCCTCCGATCGCAAGATCACTACTTTTTTTACTTTTTTATGTCAAGTCCATTTCCCGGATTCGAACCACCAATCCTCGGATTAGTAGCTGAACGCCTTACCAACTGAGCAACTGGGGCTCCCTAATGGTTTATGACATTTGTCAAATGCTTAAAGAGAAACAAAGGTCCTGAGAAATTTTAAAGTTTTAGACGACAAAAATATTTTTCTTTTAATTAAAGTTTGCGAGAAAATAACTTTTAGAAGAAATTTTAATTCATACGAATAACATATATAAACAAATATTTATCTTAACATCGAGAGCTTCAATAAATTTCTTTGGAATTCAGTTACAAGTTTAAACAGCATCAGCATAAAAACGAAACAAATATTTAGTTATCCCAATTTAAGGATTCGAACCATTCACTGCATTTTCTCTTAACAGTCATAAACATACACAATTCCTAAATATAGTATTTCAGTACTTAAATTTAATGAAGCTGATGTACACTTCAATCTGAAGGCCGACGCCCCGATTTAGTTCGGCAACTTAACATAAAATATAAAACTTATAAAATAAAACAGACAACTTCGAAAATATCCAAATAAAACATCCAAACAATAAGTACTTAAAAATTAGCTTCTTTTAATATAGTCATTGAAATATTTAACTAACTTGAACCGGTGTCAAAGTTCCATTCAATACGAAACTAACCGGCGAAATAAATAAGTAATTACGAAAATACTTCAATCAATTAAACGCTTAAAGTGTTTAGAGAGATATTTAATAAATATAAAAGCAATTACCTGTTATAGTTAGGTTATAAGAGTCTTCGGAAAAGTGAAGAAAATAACAACGCCCTCAAATCGGGTGCCGATTACAAAAGAAATTTTAATATCGGAAGAGATCGGACATTAGGATTGCAAGATATTAAATAGGGGTGGTAAGTAGTCACGCATTCAAATTTAAATCCCAAACTTACGAATGAAACAACTAAATTATTTTTAATAAAGATTTGATTATAAATTTATTCTACTAAATTTAAAATTTTATTTATAAGTATAGATTTGTAATAAATAAAATTAAATTTCATATATTTTTGACAGTTTCTTACCTATTTGTATTTTGGACTCGTCCGAAGCAAGGTGGTTTCCATTTATGGTAAAACTATGAATTCTCGGACTCTGATTGGATGATCACAAGCAGAACGATAGAAATATGTGTTCGGTATCATAGATTAAATTAATATAAATAGTTCTGAAATCTCTGAATTTAAGAACAAGCTAAATTTTCTTATGATATTTCACATTCTTTTGTTACATTTCAAATTAAAAGTGGAAAACTTTAAGGCTTTTCGGTAAAAAAAGTAATTGCCCGCGGGCCGTCATTTAAAAATTACCTTCCTTAAAAACAAAATTTCTTCAAAAGTCACTTGCTAAAATATAAAATTAAGTTAATTTTCAAATTTAAATAAAATTTCAGGATTTAAAGTTACAGTGGATTTATTGAACGTTTCGTTCGATTTGCACAAAGGGGTGAGAATGACGGTTCGAAAAGTTTCCAGGCATACGTTTTTCGAATTTTCCAATCATGATTATTAGAATCTTATAAAACTATTTCGTAGGAAAGAAACCTCGTATTGTTGAACACTAATCAGATGACGAGGACAACACCTGAGCAGGAGGTTCGGACGACGTATTGTTGGAGAGAACAATGCACACGTGCGCTCTTTTAAAAAAAAAAACGAGTAAATTAATATATCGACCAAATGCTATGTAACTGAAAACGTTTACACTCGAAATAACGATCTTCCTAGTGAGTTTCGTTTCTTTTTAGAATTCAGTACAATTTTACACATTGCGATTATATAGTATTTCTTAAGAACCAATACGGAGGGTTCCGGGGTACGTACCCCACGTGTCCCCCTGTACCCACCTTACGTATATGTTAACAAATCCGCCCTTATTAGCAAACGCGGAAAACCGATGCGAACATTTTTTTTTAAAGCCTATTTAACAAATGAGACCAAATTTTATGTCAGTCCAGTGGCGTAGCCAGCATTGGGTTACCCTGGGTCGACTTTTTATTGGGGGGGGGGGGGGGGGGGACGATGGGGTAGTAGGCCTGTATGATTGTCTTGGTTGTTTGTACATGTAAAGGGTTACATTTCTTAACACTTGAAATGGGGCGGCAGTTAAGCCGGAATTCACAAATGCATCCATTCAGAAATTGCTTGCTTTGAAGTGTATTTTCCCTGAATAGACCCATTAATCCCCTACGTGCTTTAAGAAAGGATTGTAAATGACTCCTATCATAAAAATAACATCCCTAATTGTGATCCTCTTCGCTCCCTCACAATGCCGGTAATTTTTTTTTCCCTTCTCAAAAATCCGTTTTCTGAGAGGTCTCTCATTTGCCATTTGAATTTGAAAATTACTCCAGTACTGCATGCGCTTTCTAAGCTTATCTGAATTACCATTTTCACGGTATGCCGTCATCAAAACATAAACTATTGGAAGATTCAAGACAAAAGAAAGGAGCATCGTGAAAAAAATGTGCTCATATGTTTAAAGTATGTATTCCTTTTCTTATTTAAATATTGTTTGTTTATTGAGATTATCTTTGAAAATCACTCGGACGTATTACTTTTCACGCGGAAACGCGGTTTTCCGCTTTTTTTTTTAAATTTGGGTTTTGATTATTCCCAAGATTGATGCACATTCGTTTGAAAAATGTTATGATGGATTATTAAAAAGTTATATTCTACTATTATAAATACGAAGGGCATATAATGGAAAAGTTGGCTCTATTTAAGAAGGGTGGGTCAACAGATTCTCGTTTAAATCTGTGTTCATAACCTTTTTGGGGATTTTTTTTCTGCGACGCTGCATCTAGTGCTGATGATGCAAGCATTTTCCCATTGTCTAGCTTCACAGATTCTACAAATCAATGTTTTTTTTTTATAATAATATATTTTTTATTCAGTTATTTGATTTTTTTTTACGAGAAACGCCAATTTTCGTTATGTTTTTGCCGCAATGCGCCGTTTTCCTGCGTCACGCAACCAATGAAACCTCCTCCCCCATGTCACATCACAGTCATGCATGATAAAATTACCCGAAAAGTAATGATTATTATTCTGTTATTTTTAATTATATAATAAAGAATTATTTACAAATTTAAAATTTCTATTTAAAAAATTATTATTAAATAAAATTACTAATTTAAAATTGCTTCAATCCGGGTCCCCCATCAATATCTACAGACTTAAATCCTTGTAAAATGTCAGCCAGGTTTGTTAGTAATTTAAATTAAGAAATGAATGAAGATTAACCTGCGAAATACATCTGATTTATAATTTATATATATTTAATTAATTAAAATTATTAAATAGAATTTTAATTTAAAAATACTGCTTAAATTAAAAAAAAATATCATAAATTGAATTTACTAATTTAAAATTACCACTTAAAAATTATTATGATTATATAAAATTACTGATTTAAATTTTTTAATTAAAATTGCCAATTTTAAATTATTAATTAAATTTTATTCAAATTATTAATTAAATTTAATTAAAATTTGTTTAAATAAATTATTAATAAAAAAAATTATTTGGTTTTGGTCGGGCCAAAAATAATATTATTAGAAAATGAAAGCGAAGGAAGATTAGAAATTACCCAACTTGTAAGATTAAACTTAAATTATAGACCTCAGTAGAAACATTGCATTGGAACATGCGTGCAGCAAATTAATATAGATAACTGTCTATTCTATTTATACATAAATAAAAAGTTCAAAATAAGTTACGATTAAGAATTGCCAATTTGAGAAATTCCTTGTTTTACACCACGCCTTGTTTAAAAATATGCAAATATTGGGCATATATGAAATAAGACTGAGGATTCATTTCAGCGAACGCCCCGAGAAATGAGCTTATTCCGAAATATTTTCATTAATGAGGTCATATGCCACGCAGTCATGTTAAAGAATTAAAAACGCGATACGATCGCTTTTGGTAACTCGAAAAAAGATAAAGCAAAACTGTGAAAGCGCACTTGAAGAATTTGCGTTGGATTCTCAACTGAAATAAATATCAATTGGCATTTTTTTTAAACGACTTAAAAAAATTTATTGGTAGATCCACGGGAGGGGCATAGGGGCCTGTGCTCCTCCAAAGTGGTCCACTTTTCCCCCCACCTATGTTATATGTTTTGCTCAGTTTTCGTCTTGTTTTACAAAATCAAGCATTCGCCTAGCATTCGCAACCTTTGAACAATAACCACTAAATAAATCTAACATGCAGTGATCTCTCTCCTCTCAAATAATCACAACATAAATGTCAGCCTCCCTCCCTACACGGCATCGATGACATTCGAGGTTTGGGGTAGGTAGACTGGTGTGTGTCAGTCATGTCTTTACACTCCTTTTCTGGTTTGGTTTGTTTAATTAACGTCGCACTAGAGCTTCACAGTGGGCTATTGGCGACGGGCGTTTTCTTTGACTAACGACCTAAATTGATAATTCCGTATTTCATCCGTAATGTTAACCAGGCACAAAGGCAGATTCTGGGTAAGGTTCTAATCTATTTCGGAAGGGGGCCAAGCGGGAAAAGTGAATAAAACTATTAATTAAAAAAATTAAAACTAAAAATTTTAAGAAATTAATGCTAATTATTCATATTGTTGACTTGGTGGAGAAAGGCTTTGAGGATAATTTTTCAAAGACCTAAAACTAATAATGAATGTTTGTGATAAAAAAATCCTTAAACTGCCCTCGATTACAAATTTAAAAAAATGTAAGAAAAAACACACATTTGTTTATAACAGTTTAACATGGGTCATTAAAAAATAATGAAGGAATAATGTAAATATACTATATATATATTATAAGTATCAATTACACAAACCTTTTGTTGATGACTTATTGCGCACCTAATTTAAAATTTATATAATTGTACATTTTAACGTTTACAATATCTTCAAAAAGACTTTGAATTTCGTTTTGATACATAAGTAAAAGAGTTATTTTTATTCATAAAAATTATATATATATATAATCAAATACTTTGAAATTCAAATAAAAACAGTCACTTCAATAAATATAAATTTATTAAAAATCTATTAAATATTTCAACACTAATTTTTAAAAGATTTTCCAAAATCAGATATATAATTTCAAATACAGTTTTTGCAAATGATTTCATCCCAAGTACATTCATTATTACAAACGTTTGATCTACAATTCAAGCAATAGTTCAATTCAATTCAATGGAAAGAAAAAAAGGGAATGAAATGGTCACAAATTTTTACAAGCATCTTCAGAACTTGATTTTAAATCCCATAAAATGAAAAACCACCGTAAATAGAATCTGGTAAGGAATAGATTTATTTGAATAAAAAGGAAATTACTCCACTATATAACTTAATTTTTTTACACCACTTACAGCAACAGTCCTCTCGTGAAAACAGGGCTTGCAAGCAACAAGTTTTTGACAAACTCATGTTTTATAATTAAATTTTGGTTTATTACTTATATCAATATACTAAAAATAGAGACAAAAAAAATACATAAAATTAAATTTACTATAGATATTGAAATGCTGACAATTCAAAACGTAATTGATGTTTTTGAAAGGCATTTGTAGCAGCCATTTTGTCCAAACCATCAATTAAGCTATTTCTTTAATTATTCAAATAATTTTTCTTGAAAGGTTTCTCCAAAAGAATGTTGCTTAAATAGTGTCAAAAAAGCCATCAATTAAGGTAAAAGAGTAAAATACTGATTTTAATTAAGTTACAACTAAACCTGTAAGGTCATATGTCTGTTATAATCGATCATTAAAATGTGTTTAATTATAAACATGGAAAAGTAAAAAAGTTGAAGAAAATTTATTTCTAGAATTTATTTTCATCTTTTCTTTGACACTGCCTAAAGCCCTCCAGGACTATATGCAGTAAAGATCGCTGACATAGAGCATTCTAGAAAACGGTTGAAAGTTTCTTAATTGCCATAAAAATGTTACATTCACAGTATGATTATTAACATTCTTTTACATTTATACAATCACAAGACCCACAGACAAAAAAATAAAATATGAAAGCATGGCTGCAAAATATAAACACTGTGTGTGTAGGAAAAACACAACAAGATTTTTTTTTGTCAACAAGAAATAAAGTTTTTGAAGCACTGAACTCAAGTAACTGACTATACATTTCAATAGACAATGTTTTAACGCCTCAACACTAATAAGGGGAAAAAATAAAATTAGAGAGAAATTAAAGTATATTTTACAAAAAATAGCTAAAACCTAAGACTAATAATAAAGAGATGCAATGGTTCTTGAACTAAGAATGGCACTCGCTTTGCTATTTTAGATTTTTTTTCTTCAACAAAGACTTCTGCCTTAACAAGTTTTCTTATAACAAGTGTTAATTAAAAAAACTTATCTAAAATCTAATTTCATTCTCACAATATAAAAATTCACAAGTGCGTAATAAATCTTAGTTCCGAAGCAACACTTTATTAGATAAGAAGCAAATAGAAATCAGATTAAAAATTTAAAAACTACATTAAACCACAAAACAAGAATGCATAATTGTCAATATTAATTTTCAAAGACATGAAAAAAAAATTAATGGAATTAGAAGTAAAATCACTTTTATTATTAATGTTTCAAATTAGTTAAATATATACTTAAAAATTCATTCAAGTTTGTACCAAGCGGTTAAAGGCTTTTAACACATTAGATATGGATCTATAAATTCATGAATGCGCTTTGTTGGTGACATGAATAATTAGGTGAACCACACAACACATACGCCCCCTTCTTGGATGTAAAAGCACCAAAAGAACACCAAACAGACGCTTTTTGCCTTTCAAAAACTCCAACATGTTATGTTACCATTTGAGGCATGCATCTCTATTTTTACAGGAGAATACAATAAAAGCTCAATTAAATAGGGTACATTAAAAATGCACTTTGGAGGGGAAAAATTATGCCGACCTTCATCAACTATAAATGAAATTTTGTCGCCAAACATTGCCCATGAATGGTGTTTCGCCACGAAACATTGCATATGTATGGTGTTATGCATCCAAACATAGCTAGTCAATGGCATTTTTGTCACTAAACTGGTGTAATTTAACTTGAAATATGTTTAAAATGCATAGCATAGAAACACAAGGAGTCAAAATACCATACAATAGAGTTCGACAAAAGGCCGCTGACATTTGGCTATTCACAATATTCGGTGAATTCGCTCTGTTCATTTCCCCCACAAAAAACCGGATAATCGAGCTTTTACAGTAAACATGAAAAATGTACATAAAAGTTAACATGTGTCTGGTTCTTTTCATTTACACAATGGATTTGCAAAAATATAGTTAAACAAGCCTTAACAACTGAATCAATGGCAGCACTTGTCTTGCATAGCCGATAGTCAGGGAACGTCCATGGAGCATGCAGTGGACGCAAGAATGTGGCTCTGGGGAGGAGTACTTGAGTGAAGTATTTTTAACTGCATTAAATAGGGACAAAGATGGGTACCTTTGCACACTAAAGTCATGTTACTTAATTAAACATTTTCGCCCATATTTCTAGGTGAAAAAATAGTTAAATATTGACGATCTTTTTTAATACAAGCTTAATTTTATATTTGAAAAATTCCGTGAACGAATTTGGCATAACTCAGTTCAAAAAGTTTTTCAGATTAGCAACTTCCTGCATTAAAGCCTTTATGAATATTTTATACTCGTACACTTTGAGGAAAATTAAGCTTTACATATTTTATAGATCAAACCAAATTCTACAACAAACTGGTTTTGATTATGTCAAACCAGAAGTATTAACTAACTGGCCTGGAAAAAGGTGTAACTAAGGACACAGTTTAACCAAACAGAATAGCTGTTTTATCACCATGGTAGAGCAAATTGTAAACATAAAAATTAAAATGGTCTGATCTAAACAAACAAGTTCTAACCAGAAAGACAAACTCATTACCCTGTCAAAACCAGGTTCAATTAAGTATCAACTGGCTTTACAATGACAAAACTAGCTTCAATTAAGCATTAATTGACTTTTCCCAGATTAGACCACTTTCCACTAGGGGACGAACTATTTCAGTGAAAGCAAGAATGACACTATCCCCACACACAAGCTCAAACCCAGCAGCACACCCCAAAGACGTTCCCTCGCCACATGTTGCGTCTCAGTCAGTCAGTCAGACGACGCAAGAGAAGGGTTAGAGCAGCCTGCAGTGCTTCCTCTTCTTGGGCTTAGGCTGTGGGCAGAGGACAGCCCGGATGGCCTCGTCGAACACGTTCTTGAGACCCTTCTGAGTGAGGGCGGAGCACTCGAGATACTTGACCGCTCCAATCTCCTTGGCCATGGCCAGGCCCTGGGGGTAGGTGATGGGCGCCAGCTTGCGCTCCTTCAGCTTTTCGATGGTTTCCTTGTCCTCGCGCAAGTCCAGCTTGGTGCCTACCAGGATAATCGGGGTGTTGGGGCAGTGGTGGCTCACTTCCGGGTACCACTGTAACAAGGAGTTGAAAAATTAGAAAGGTTCAAACTGGGGATGCAGAAAATGTTTAAGAGCTTTGAAATTGAACACATTTTTTTCCAACCAAAAATTTGAGAGTTAAATATTGTAAGGGTTAAGCAAGTTTTTCCATGACAAAAATTTAACCATAGTGTCAGCGGGCAGCAGAAGTAAAAACTTTATATTAAAATACAAATGCAACGTTAAAATATGCAATAAAAATCCATGAGATCTGGACATGTTTCGGGAGATGCATCTCTCTTCATCAGCAGAAATAAACTGGAAGAAATTAAATTAACTGGGGCGTACACAGAATCTCATGTCAATGCGGCATGTCATGTATGGGTCAAACAAACAGAGCATTAAAATTTCGTATTAAGGAGCACCAAGCACATACTGTCAAACAAGAAATAAAAAAGTTATCCAATGCCAAGCACTCTTGGGAACATAATCATATATTTAATTTTTGTAACCCACATTTAATTTGCAAACCCAAATCTCCAGTTGAACTTGACTTCTTGGAGGTTTTTCATATTTTTAGCAATATGGATTCGATTGTCAATGAAACATTTGCAGTTCCAGTATTTCTCGCTTGTTGGCACACAATAGTTAACTACAACCATGTGAGAGTTTTTGTTCTTTGGCAACACTTTCAATTCTGGGTTTATTTTCATTTTATTGTACACACACTTTTCATTTCTGCTGATCTACCAAAACATGCCCAGATCTCATAAATTTTTATTGAATATTTTGACGTTGCATTTGTATTTTAATATTCTTAATGCAAAGTTCTATAAGACAGAGTTTTTATCTTATAAAAATTTTATGCTAACATGAAAAACATATAAATAGCTTCTACTGAGCTCAATACAATCTTAATCAAAGCATTTTGCATTTAAGAAAGTTTAAAAAAAAAAAAACTTTCTTGGCGAGTTGAATTTTTTTACAATCAACAGATAAATTGAAATAGTCAACACTTATCCTCTTAGGTTTACTTTGCAAACCAATTCTCACTCGCTATAAGGTAGGAACAATAACAATGTATCCAATACTTTAAATATATTACTTAAAACTTGAAACTGAAAATTTTAATTTATCTTGGTATCGATAAATTTTTTCGCCATGTAAATTAATATAAAATTATTTATATTAAAACTTTTTTTTTTGTTAAACTACAAAAGGAAAACAATGGTACCACTGACATGCCTAGCTTTATTTATTATTTTTCATGTTATTTTCATACGTTTCAGCTCAATGTCTAACATTGTTGGTAGGTTGTTTTGAATATAATTGATGTTAAGCTTACGATAATCTTGCCTACCAATTTGTTTTAATTTAACGACGTTAGACAGATGGAGTTTATCGGAATCTAGTTTCTAAAACAGCCCATAGATAGCGCCACCTCAATTTACTGTTTGTTTACAGTTTGGATACGTTTTACAAAAATTATTTTTTTGTTAAAATAATGCTTATATTCTTCTTAATTTAGCTGACACCATCAAAATAATTATTCACAAATAAATTGAAGGGGTTAATCGTCTAAATGGTTTACATAACGGCAAAATACAAATACGACAGATATATGTAACTGTCACCATTCCGTATAGACGGTTTGATTAATTAACGTCACACTAGAGTTGCACAGTAGGCTATTGGCGACGGTCATTTCCTCATAGAGAAAAATAGCATTTTTCAATTACCACTTAACCTTTACAGGGCGGGTGGCCGATATTTCGGTCAAAATCGCATGTTAAAATCAAACACCCGCCTTCTAAAGGTTAAGAGTATATAGAAGTTTGTATAAAATAAAAAAACATTATGGAATTAAAATAAGATATAGAAATATGGAAATTAAGGATCATTTAAATAACATACCCATTCTTATTACACAAAACATTTATAGATCTTTTTATGGAACCAAGATATTTGAATCCCATTCGCGTTCTTTTAAATGAGGTACCATATATACTCGCATATAAGCCGAGAAATAGAAGTCGAAATTTTCATCAAAAAGTGTGTGTGGCTTATACGCAGGTCAGTAAAATTAACATATAATTTGCCTAATATGGGAAACGGAAAGAAGTTGAAATTAAGCGGATTCTTCTAAAACCGTACTGACACATTTCCCAGATCGAGAATGTGCGTCACGTGCCGACTGAAGACCGTTCTGAAAAATAACATATAATTATTTTGTTGACTTGAAGGTGATATTCAAGTGCTAAGGGTTAATAAAGTATATTGATCAAGTGAGTCAAACTTTAAAATGGAGCTAGATAAAGAACAAGCTAATGAAAGAAGTGTTTTTTTATGTTCAGGAACATGCAGTTTTCGTTCAATTTGAAGAGCAGGGAACAAACAAAAAATATTTTGGTGACAGAGTTGTCGCTTAAGTGTAAAGGGTTAATAATGACTATAAACACTGTAGGCTGTGAAACTTCGGCATAAATTAAGGAAGCTTTACTGAACAGTAACTACCTGTAATAACTTAAAACTTCAATTTTATTATGTTTTTTGATTTTTGTGATAAAAATTTGCATAATGATTGTCAGATGAACTTTTAGCAGAAAATATGTAAAAGTCTGAGCTACTATAAATAAACATATTTTAACATGAAAACTTCT
This sequence comes from Troglohyphantes excavatus, assembly GCA_963932185.1. Taxonomy (NCBI): domain Eukaryota; kingdom Metazoa; phylum Arthropoda; class Arachnida; order Araneae; family Linyphiidae; genus Troglohyphantes; species Troglohyphantes excavatus. Next base: position 69,182,210 of record OZ010668.1, on the reverse strand, counting down.
ATATTATTTTAGGACAAGAGTAAAGACACAAGAAATTCCATACCTTTGCTCTGACATTTTCAAATGAAGCTGGATTTACTAGTGAAAAACAGATAAGGAATACATCCTGAAAATATACAAATATTTTTACTTTAAGAAAAATATACAAGTGATAAACATCCATGTTATAGCAAATTTTGTAAAACGTCATGTTCAATGTTTAGTAAAAATATCTTCCAATATTTTTTAAACTTCTTTAAAATATACACCACTGTTAATAGAGTGATACAATAACATTATTTATTACCTACAAATAATGTTTTTTTCTTTTTCTAATACAAAGGTATTTTTAATTTAATCCGATGATAATATACAAACTAGATTTTCTTCCCCAAGTTTTTATTTTTAAAGCAAAATTATGTTTATTATATTTAGAAGAGAATAACAGATTAAACTTTTTAGAAAATTCAGTAACTTTTCACAGAAGTTTAAATATTGTTAATTTTTTTTTACTTTTATATTATTTTAATTTCTTTGACAATTTTAGGGCTTTCAGGTAAATGACAGACTTTCTGGCATACATAAATGATTGAACTTAAGTAAAATATTCTCTAAATTTTCACATGAATTTCACAACTTAAAATTTTTTAGTGAATTTGCATTCAACAGGCAAGTTCTCAAATATGAAGAAGCCAAAGGGCACAAGTGACTTTTATGGATTGTTAATACATACATATGAAATGTTGGCGACAAATGTGTGAGACATAAGTAAATGTCTCACATGCTGAGATCTAGTGGCATAAAAATAAACTATTTTAGGAATCAGCTGTTTTGCTTTAACTTTAAACTGTGTTTTCAAAGAAAGATAAAATTGTCCCTTGTACCCCCTCTGGCTTTCTTATGGAATTAGGCCACTGTGTCCCCAACAAAACACATTCTCTCACCGTTTGGGGATAAGACAAGGGTCTAAGCCTGTCGTAATCTTCTTGACCAGCTGTATCCCATAGACCAAGATTTATAGGTTTGCCATCTACCATAACATTTGCAGAGTAATTGTCAAATCTGAAAATATATATAATTTTTTTTTAGAAATAGAAGTTAGTTTTAGTTTAGATGAAAGAATGAAAAAAAAAAATTTAAGACAAAAATATTCATAATGCAATCAAGGAAACTTTATGCGAAAAATTTGGAGCTAACATTTATACTTAAAACTTTTATTGTGTAAAGATAAAAATGTATAAAATAACAAATATTAACAATATGAATAAAAATCTAACTCTACAGAACTACACAGGAATATTCCTTCACATAACAAAACCTGCCATTGGGTTAAGTTGGCAGGAACAAGAACATACCTCTAAGATCAGGTGAGGAGCTTATTTCCAAAAAAGAATATTTCCAAAGGGTTACATGTTGGAATTGTTACCGTTTGAAAATTAACTTCTCAAATATGTGCTCAAAAAACTTGCAATTGAGCTGTGAATCGTACATGATCATTGGAAAATACATAATTAATAATATTGTTTATACATAGGTTTTGTAAATTATATATACATAAAGATAAAACAGTAAACAAGTCTTGTGTAATTTACCAAATTGATTTAAGATCTACCATGTGATCTTCAGAAAGAAAATAAACATCCTTATAATGCTCTCTTAAATATAAAATCTTTCATTCAAATGAAGATGTTTGTTGTAAGAATTACACAGCTCCGGTTAAAAAAAAAAATCAGGATGAAAAAAAACCACTATGTTTATGTCTTATGTTGCTAATTAATATGGATTGAGAAGTGAATCAAAGAGGTTAGGTATTTAACATTATACTAGAGCTAGACAATGGGCTATTGGAGACAGATAAGCCAAAGAGGACTGAGGAAAAAGTGCAGTGTCCTTGTACTTTTTATGTGGGTAACTAACTATAAATTGGTAAAAAAAAGTATAAAAAAAACATCAGTTTACTGTAACACATTTTATAATGTGCTGGCAATTAAGAAATAATTGAAAGAGAAAATTTGGTTACAACATACACAAATAGCTTCAGATTATCAACTTACACTGTTGGTATATATTCTCCAGGGAATGCATTTGTTGTATAACTGATTAACAGGCAGGTTTTACCTACGGCCCTGCAATACAAAAAATGAATAAGTAATTTGATAAAAATAATCTTTCTAGTAAAGTATAAACTGAATAGCACTTAGCATTACTCCAAACTCATGAATATTTACAGTAATAATAAATAACTAGGAGGCTCCGCCTCCTGCTCCGCCAACCCCCGGAGGATTGCTACGCAATCCTCATAGGTTTGCTTCGCAAACCACTTCTCGCTTCGCTCGCTAAAAGGTAGGACACAATAACAATGTGTCCTAGTAACAATACATTTTTAATTATATTACTAAAAACTTTAGAAGTTGAAATTGTAAATTTAAATTAATATTCATCTTGGCATCACTACATTTTTACGCCATGTAAGTCAATATAAAATCAATTAAATTAATTTATTTTTAATTACAAATGAAAACAATGGTACCACTGGCAAGCCTACCATTATTTATTTATTTTCCACGTTATTTCCACACCTTTCCCGTGTTTCAGTTAAATTTCTAACATTATTGGTTGTTTGTTTTGGCCATAAATGACGTTAAGCTTACCATAAATCTTGCCTACCAGAGGTGTGTAATTTACTGAGTTTTTACGTCATAAAAATGAAGCTCATAGAAATCTAGTTTTAAAAATTGCCAACAGATGGCGCCACCCTTATTTTTCCTTCATTGAAAGTTGGGGAAAGCGTTTTTTAAAACTTCTATTTTTTAATTTATAAGGCTTATATTCTTCCTAATTTAAGCTGACATCATCAAAATAATTATTTACCAATGAATTGAAGGGGTTAATCATCAAAATGGCTTACATAATGGCAAAATAAAAATGCGGGCGCAACAGAATTTCGTAAACAAACAAACTGTTGCCACTCAGCATACAGAAAAACATCGTTTTTCAATCACCGCGTAAGAGAAATATATATATAAAGAAGATTGAATAAATAATTTTATATTAAATTGACAGCTTTTAAAAAACAACTGTTAATAAGAAATATTTAACAGCCTACATTTTAATTTTCAAAGTTTTTACATTCAACGGTTGACTTGTGAGTATACAAGTCACATGAATTATCCTTTCAGATACTGTTAGCCTGGAGAAACACTCACTAAGCCAATTAAGTAACTGTTAATATTCTTGAATAATGGTAAAGGATTGTGTTAGGATAAACTCACCAAGCCAGTAACGAGATACACAAATAAAATACTGTAGTAAATTTAAATTAACACTTCATATAAAAAAAAAAGGCTATTGGAAAAATAGATAAGCCTAATTTTTTAAAACTTAACTAGTTTTCTCAACTAAGTAAGCATCTATTTAGAACTTCTTAACATATAGAGGTCTATACTTTAAGTTATAATTAATTACATGCAGCCATATTAGTACTACTATGAAGACTCTTGTGTCATAAAAATTTAAACTTAATAGTCATCCATGGTTTAATAGTTGTATGTAATACATGAATATAAATATATGCAGTGAAGGGTTAACACAAGATCCATGTCTGTGTTCAATATAGCGAAGAAAAAAAAACACTTAACAAATTAAATAAGATTTTAATTGAATCAGTTTTAAGAAGGGAATAAGAACCATGGGAAGGCAAGATATGCAAATATCGTGTGTGTGTTTCTGTAATAATATTGTTTATAATTAGGATATTTTATTTTGTAACTAACCTTTGACATAATAAATCGACAAATGTCAATGATGTCGCCGAGAAATGCGGAATTAGGAGAGTGGCAAACATCGAAAGTTAATTCCCATATGCCTCGACGTAACAACCACTCTCATTTGATTAGATGCATGTCTTGTTCGGTCGCAGTACTTCTTTTCCGCTCTCGGAATGTCACTCAATGGGGACCTTGACTCATTGCAGATAAATTGGAGTTAATATCTTTCCGTGTGTCCTCATTTCCGAACGAAAAGAAAACTGACTTTCAACGAGCGGACCATTCGAAGCCTAGCCAAAGCGGAAGCTTAGTAATAAGTGAGACGAAAAGATCGCGCTCATTACGCAAGTAAAAAAAAATGTCATTTTTTTAAAACAAAATTATTCTTCAAAGTTACGATCTCAAGTGCTAATAAGATACACTTAAAAAAAATGTCCGAAATTTAAATCGAATAAAACGATCGATGCGTTTTATCCTTCACTCGACCTCTAGGGCCCGCCAGATGCTTTTAACCCTTTGATGTTCAAATATTTATAAAAGAGCTAGATCGGGAACTGAACGCCATGTATTCAAATGAATGTAGGATTTTTCCATTGGATTGAGTTAGCCATGTTTAACGAAGGGTAAAACAATAAGAGAGGTTTTATTGCATTTGCCTTCTCAAAGTAAATTTTATGCAAATAACTTTTAAGTTTAGCAATAACTATAAAATTAAACAAAATTTAAAATTATATAAGAAACATTAATAATCTAATCTATTGAGAAAGGCAAATTTTATGAATGGCTGCCTATCTCGGAAAGTTCCAATTGCGGCCCATGGCCACTTTTGTCTGGGCGATAAACAAATGTTTTCTTTGAGAATACTTTATTTTTACCGCTTGTTAAGAATTTTTATTTTCCGAGGGAAACGTGTGACTTGTCATGGTCCTTCTTGTTGATACATTTCAATTGCACATTAATAAATTACGTTTCCTATATCTTTAACACCGACTGCTACGTGAGTTATATGCAACTCGCCCTACATTGTATTTTACATTGGGATGAACCCCCGCGCGGCCGTCAGAGTGTAATTCCAAGTGTACAGAAGTTCCCGAATATTGAACAGATAAAAAATGTATCACGGAGTCGCATAGAAAAAAATTACATTTGCAAAATCCTTCCGATTTTAGTTTGGTTTGTTTTAATTAACGTCGCACTAGAGCTGCAAAGTGGGCTATTGGCGACGGTTTCGGGGCCTATCTCGAAGGAAAGACCCGGGAACGATGCCTTGCATTTTTGAACCATGGTCAGATGACGAGGACAACACCTGAGTGGCACCCGACGAAACCTCAATAGGCGTCAGGACATCGGACCTAGATCAGATTTATCATGCACCAGTCCCGTATACACGCCGTTATTTTTGCGGATGTTCTGGACGACTTTCTAGTATTTTTGTAGCGAAGCTGGCAACCCTCCGATCGCAAGATCACTACTTTTTTACTTTTCTTTGTCAAGTCCATCGCACGGATTCGAACCACCAATCCTCTTACTTACGATTTCAGTGGAATCAGCCTATGGGAATAAATGATATATCACCCACCATCTTGTAGAGGAAGGCAAGAAGTTTCGAACAGACTGATTATTCACGTATTTCGACCCGTGACCTTTGTATCAAGTGAGGGGAGATTCGACCAACTGCAGTATATAATTCTGCCCTATAACTTCACGGGGAATAAGGGGATAAATGACCTATCATCCTGTTGAAGACGGCGGGCCGCGTCAACCAGATTGACCCTTTACCCCCCCCCCCCCTCTTTGCACCACATATGGCTCAAAAGTATTCACGAATCAAATCATGGGTACAAGGTACAATTGCGGCCTATGCCTATCAATTTTTTTTACTGTAAAGTACATGAGAAACATATCTAGAGATTTCATTGTGCGTTTCCAAGTTTCTTTTTGATTGTACATTCTGGAGTCCTTTGTTTAAAAATATATTTTATTTTTTATTACTTTAATCCTATATAAGATATCGAATGCAAGCATAGCCAGGATAAACATTTCGATTGAATTTCTGGTGTTTCTACGCGTTTTCAGGTCTTCCAATTCCAAAAAAGTTGTTTCAAAACACATGTTCCTAAGCGTGGGTTTTAATGACAGTAATTTTGTTTAAGAATGCCATAAAGTATAATAAGATTTTTGCCCTTGAAGTAGTGTAAACTAAAAGAATTAAACACTTAAAGTATGTTTAATGCGTGTTTACTTTATTATGGGGATTGGGGAGGTCGACCAGAATTACCTCACCGAAAGCCTTTCACAGATGTGAGTCAATAGCTTTGACAAAGGTTCTTTAAAAAAAATATATATATTCATCGAGTGGGTTCAACCGCAAAACAAGAAGAGATTCATTCTAAGATGTAAAATAAAATCACCATTGGCTTTGATTCGGAAGTATGACGCAAACAAAAAAAAATCGTAAAAATAAACAACTTTACGATAGTAACAAGGCTAATAAATCCAATTAAGAAATTATTAGGTAAATTCAATTCTTCCTTCGTTTTCTAATAAAATAAGTTTTTTTATAACTTTCATTATTACATTTCACAATTAAACTAGGTATCCCGTAGCAAGAAGAATTACGAAGTAGAAAATAATTTCTGGAAAAAAAATCGTATTACCGGGAAATAATCGGGTAGGTGATACAGGTCACAAAGGTACGGTTCGCGAATACTTTTGGGCTCCCATGCGGTACAAAGGTCAGAGTGGATAAATAGCCAACCTGGTTGACGCGGCCTACCTTCCTCTGTACGTTGGTAGGTCATTTATAACCATTGGCTGATTCCTCATGGAGTTATGAACGCGGAAGCCAATAATAAATTCAATGCCCCCCCCCCCCCCCTACAAAGGGCAGAAGGGGTTAATATTCGCCCTGGTCGACCCAGGCCTAATGACAGCTCTACACGATAGCCTGTCAATTATTTCCATAGGCTGATTCCACGTGAAATTATAAAGAATGCAATGCATAACCGAGACAGAAATTTTTTTGTGTGTTTTTGCAAATCACTCAGGATTGCAAAAACGTCATCGTTCTTATCCTGAAATGGAAACTAGCAAGTGGTCTTTATTCCCTTCATATGCTAACACTTTGACTGCCGCGTGAGTTATACGTAGGACTACCAGACGTCCCGGTTTTTCGCGCTAGTCGCGGGATTTTCTATTACTCATACATATGAGCCCCGTTTACAGACGCCCTAAAATCCAGCATTTCTTCTGAACATCCCCATGGAGACAGTGTAAAAATATCTATTTATTAGTGGTGTGATTGACTGTCCCAGTATCCCCCTAGGAACTTTCCTTGAGCATTTCTAGAACTCACCCCTCTGGTCAAGTGATTTATTCAGAGCTAATTTGTTAAAAATTAAAATGAACTCCACTCTATTTTGAAGCAATTTCTTCTATAGAATTAAAAAGGACAATTTTTTTTTGAAAAAGTTGTTTTGTCAGAGAAATAAGATGAAGTGTCAAAAAATTAAATAAAATGTAATTAGCATAGTACAGTTATAGTTAGTTATATATTGAAGGGGGGGGGGGGGGGGATGGGGCTTTGGGGATTTCTGGTAGCCCTAGTTAAACGCAACTCGCACTACACTGTATTTTACATTGGGATTAACCAGATGGCAGTCAAAGTGTTAAAGGTAGATAAACTATGCAACTAGCAAAGACCAACAGGCATAACAGTAGGTTAAAATGATAATTACAGCGTAAATTGCAGTTAATTCCTGACTCACACATTAAGTTTAGTGTATAAATATTACTCGAGAGGGGTAAATCTAAAATAAATAAACAAGAGTAAAATGTGTACTAAGACGTGCGAAAACTTGAGATTTTTTTTCATGTTGCTGGATTTTTTTTGGCATCGATCAGCGACGGGTGTACCAAAACGATTACACCTTCTCAAAATATTAAACATCTGCTCATGCTCAACAAAGAAATCGGTTCCTTTATAAGTTTCAAGAGCAGAACGCCTCGCATCAATTCGTGCAACCAGATGGAAATAGCTATAGGTGAAGCAACTCCAAACAAAAACAAGAGATTTTCTTTTCTGACCCACATTTTTCGGAGACGACAACAAACCACCGGCAGAAACGCTCGCCTAGCCCATATATAGGCCTGCTCGTTCGGATCCCACGCAAGGCGGTCGGCCTACTGCTGCCGCTTACGTCCAAGGTGGCCTCCACCCAAAGAGCGTAAAGAGTAGATTTTTTTTTTTTTTTTTTAAGGATCAGGAGTGTTTATTAACTTTGGGATGTGTTTTTTGAAGAAAAGTTAGTTGCGAACTGGCAATTTTGGTCGGTTAAACTTTTCGATCACTTAAAGGGATAAAAAAAAATTGCAGAATTCTCGAATTTTTTTTCATTTGCTAAAATTATAGTTCGGAATCTTTTTAATATGCTTGCAAAAGTCTAGAACTGTGCGTTTTTTTTAAATGAGTTGTTAAGAGATTTTATGCTGGATGATATGAATTACGTTTTTCAAGGAACGAAAACTTTAAAAATCTTTTTTTTTTTTACCAGGGTTTGGTTTTTCTTAATATTAAGAGAAATGTATAAATTTTAAGCACATTGTAAAGTGTATGTATATTATAAATTGGCATGGTTTTGTTAATTAGCGTCGCACTATAGCTGCACAGTGGGCTATTGGCGACAGGTCGGAGTCCATCTCGAAGGACCCGGGAACGATGCCTCGTATTTTTGAACCATGGTCAGATGACAAGGAAACTCCTAAACTGGCACCCTACATTTTCAATAGACATCAGTACTTTGGACCCCGATCAGACTTATCGTGCACCAGTCCCGTATACACGCCGATAAATTTTGTGGATGTTCTGGACGACATTCCTTATTTTGTAGGGAAGCTGGCAACCCTCCGATCACTACTTTTTTTACCTTTCTTAGTCAAGTAAGTCCGTCGCACAGGATCGAACCAGGAACCCTCCGATTCCCGGCTGACGCCTTTATCCACTCGGCCACGGAGGCCTTATAAATTGGCATGAGAATTAGCTTTATTAATATTTATTTTAATTTTTAAAGTAAAAAGCAATTGAGTATCAAAGAAAATTATGAAAAACTATTTATTTAAAAATGCAAATTCTTATGTATTATAGTTCAAAGGATCAGAAAAAAAAAATGTTGGTGAAACAAATATAAATATTTCAAAACGCCGTACATTAAAAAAAAAGTTTAAATAAAACCCCCCACAAAAACTATGGAATTTTAGTGAGAAATATTGTTCTCTTTTATAAATTGATTCAAAAATAAAAAAAAACAGCCGAGATGGTAACGTGACCCCTCAACACATTGATTGGGATAGAATTTTATATAAAATGAGTTGGTTGGTTGAATTACGGCGCACTACAGCTGCACAGTCGGAATTGGCAACGATTCGGTGTCTTATGTATAAGGATAGACCCAAGAACCCTGCCTCGTATTTTTGCGAGGGTAACACCTGACGCAACCTCAATAGGCATTAGGACATTAGACAGGACCACGACCGATTTAACGTATACCTTTTCCTTATGCACGACAATGGTAATCGACGATAATTTTAGGCGACTTTTGAAAATTTAGTAGCGAATCTGGTAACCCTCCTATCACGAGACCACCTCGTACTACATCTTAACTTTTTGTCAGGGCCTCATGCCGGTTCCAACTCGCAATCTTCGATAGCTAGCCGAATTCCGTATCTCACGGCCACCGTGCCGGCCGAACAATATTGAAATACCTTTTTTTTTAAGCATGCAATCACATCCCACATGCATCAGTAACTTGTATACCAAATAAGGATGCAGCATTAAATATGTTAAAAAAGTCCCACAGCAAATACATTTTTTTAAGACTATGAACTCCAGGTGTGTAGAAACAGTGAAAAGTCGACATTGAAATTTTGACTCGCAAGTCAATATCATCGATTTGTATAGGTTAATACTAAGCGAAGTACAAATCTTTTTCCAGTGTCTCAAAGGCAAGGCAGGATCAGAGGTCACGTCTAACTTGGAAAAGTTCGGTTAATTGTCCATAATGGACGTTTATAATTGGGCTCACTAATGGCTTCCTTACTGCAGATGTATCACACATTAAAAAAGGAACAAGAGGCACAGGGCATTTGATTCGTTTATTTCATAAACTAGTCAAGTGTACTTTTTCAAATTTTCGGGACAAAGAAAAATATACTATCTTCGATATCAATAAAGATTTTGGCTTAAAAAAAACAATTTAGATTGTTACTTAACACCTTTTCGAAGTGGATGTTGCCTATAATTATATAATATTTCTTGTTTACTTTATATCTAAAAAAAGTGCAGTTAGCATATTTCTACAATAAAATAAGTTTTTAATGTGAAAACGCATACTTTTAAAAGTTAATTCGGCAGTTGACAAGAGTGTGCACAAAAGTATGGGTTTTCCCATATGAGATTACGATTCCGTAAAAAATTCGGATAAAAAAAATGTCCGACTGCTTTCCGAAATAAACGGTTCATGTTATATTTCAACAAACACATTTTTTGGTAATCTGAGCTGCATGGTGTCCGAAAAGTATATCAACTCAAATAAAAAAAAAAAAATCTTTCTAAAAAAAAAAAGGAAAACCGACTTTAGGGAAAATGCGCTAATTAGTAAGAAATAATTTTTAATTTTACGAACGAGTTCAAAAAATTGAATTATATAATATCAATTTCATACTTATTAAAAATTTTTGAAATCGGCGCCAAAATTTAGGTATGATTTTTGTAAATTGGCACCAACTTTAAAAAGTTGTAATAAGTATAAAATTGACATTAAATAATTCAATTTTTTTCAATGCGTTCGTAAAATTAAAAATTATTTTTCACTTTTTAGCGTATTTTTCTTAAAGTCGGTTTTCCCTTTTTTTAGAAAGATTATTTTATTTTTCCCTTTTTAGTTTTTAATTTAGCAGGGGACTTCGTCCCCTATTATTATTTACTAAGAAATTCAGGTAGCAAATTGTGCTCAACAATGTATATTGTAAAACAATCCCTAACAATGCTAGTTAAACGAAATGTCATTGTTGTACATCGACATTTCTAGATACATTACAGCCGGATAACCGATTATTTTTTTTAAAGATTTTGCCTAAGTGGATTTTTCTCTATCCAACAAAAAAAGAATTTTCGAAATAGGACAATATATTTTTTCAAACGGTCCGGTTAATTGAGAATTCCGGATAGTTAAATGCCGGATATTTTGTTCAAATTGCTCAAGTAAAACATCCCCCCCCCCCCCCCCCCAACTTTTTTTTTGCAAGTATCTGAGTTAGAACTGAAATTCTGCGCGAACATACATAAAAAAACCACATAACAGTCGAATCTATAACCTCCCGACTTGGCGGTTTTATTTTGGAGTTTTGGTTGGCGCGCTTTTCTTTCGGTTAAAAATGAATAATCTCTCCAAAGGAACTAGACAAAAGTTCAATTTAAATAGTACTACAAGTACCACTTTCACAAAAATGTAGAACAAAAAAAAATCGCGTAGTTACAGGCTGTAGCGTTATTGTAAGGATGGGAATTTTAACTTTTAAAAATAAAAACATATGCCCGAAGAAAATGAATATTATTAGCAAATGAAAGCTAGGGAAGATGAGAAATTGCTCAATTTGTAACCATCCATGCCATGGCGGGCACTATTAAACTTTTAGAATGGATGCACTAGAGCTGCACAGTGGGCTGTTGGTAACGTAACGGGTTCGGAGTTTATCTCGAAGGAAAACCCCGCAAACATTGCCTCGTATTTTTTAATCAGATGACGAAAACAAAACCTGTACATCCGACGAATCCTCAATGGGGGTCTGCACATTGGACCGCGATAAGATTTAAGGACCAGGATGAAACTGCAGATATTTTTACACGATTTTTTAGTAACGAATCTGGCAACCCTCTGATCACGCGGTCGTTAAAAAGTAATTCAATTAGAACTCTCGTTCTTCAGTTTACTACTCCAATACTTTATCACTGGGCAACCGGGATTTGTACACTTTGGTGCAGAAAATAAAGAAGGAACTTAAGGTCTAATAGGAATCTAACTCTAACTTTCAAAATTTTGCTGTGTATCGTTATTTGTCCAACGGTAATCAATTGTTGAAGAGGTTAATCAATATTAACTCTTTGGTGTTAGGTGGGTTAAAAACTGTCCCACTTTTTGCTTAGCTTTTGTTGCATGGTGGGATATATTTTAACCCACCTTGAAAAGTTAAGTTACTCATAATCATACAGTTTAATATTTTTTTTTTAAAGATTTTCATTATGTTGGCAATGCTATGCACCAACTGTTAATGTATAAATAAGTGATTCATAAATAAGAGTGATGATTTATCTTTCCATTTTTTTTATAATAAAAAAAAGTTCTGTTCAACTAGGGTTTTTATTTTCTTTAAAATCGTGTGCCTCAAAGAGTTAAATGGGATAAATAAAAAATAGACTACCAAAGTAGAATATTTTTTTGGGGGGTAACTAAGTTTAGGTCCTAAAAGTTACAGCAGCAGAAGCTTGGTTAATAGATGCTAAATGGACAGTAAATTATTTCAAGTATTAAACCCAATTTAAAACTTTTGCTGCAAATTTACATAGTGAGTTTTCTTTTATAAAAAAATAAATAGATTTCAAATTAATTTGGTAGAAAATGAGCATTTAAAAAGAATTTTTACCAACTTAAAACAAAACTTTGCATTAAAAAAACTTTACACAGGGTCTAGGCCAATTGTGAATGATTAAAAATAGTGAAAAAGTTAATCCTGCAACAAAAATTTTGAACTGTTTATTGAAAAACAAATGCTTTATAAAATGACAACATGAATTATTGTGGAATTTCCATACTTTATATCAGGTAAAAGTTTGTCTAATTTGTTTACAAAAATAATGAACTACCAAAAATTACACTAAATTATTATGTTCAAAACCTTATTTTTTATGTTTCAAGCATTTGTCATCATACCTACTACTTTGGTGCACAGTTATGAATCACAAATAAAAGCTAATTTTCATACCAACTAGAATATTTAATTTAATGGAAAATTAAGCCATTTTGACGAAAATGTAGCACGTTGGATGCAGTAATTTCAGGAATTATCCTTTTTTTTGTTGTCAATTTCACTATGTAAAGGGTACGATTTTGTTAATTTTGGTTTGCGACGAGTCCAATTTTGGGGAATTTCGGATTGTGACATGTCCGATTTTCTGGAATTTTAATTCGAGAAAGGGCCAAAAAGCTACACCAAATTTCGGCTAGATGAACTCTTTTTATTCACAGCAATTTGGTTATTGATTACCATTACTCGTTAGTTGGATTGTCTTTAGTAAGGATGGGATGTCTATATTTTTCAGGGTGTATGTCCACTGTTTTATGTGCATGTCTATTCATGCCAGTATCCGTTTAACTATCTATCCTGGCTACGAAACTAGTAGATGTCGATTTTATTGTTACTCTCATAGGATAGTTGGGCGCTTTGTTGAATTAATGCAGCACAAGTAATACAATGGGCTATTAGCGACGTTGACAATTCGGGATATGTTTGGGAAAAAAGACCCTAGAACAGTCTCATAGTTTTTAACCATGTTTAGATGACAAAGACATATTCTCTGACAATCCATGCAACCCGACATAGACGTGAGGATGTTTCGACTACAACAGATTTAACATGCACTATTCCGCTATAAACGCTGTGGATGGCCAGGAATGAAACTGGCAACCATCTAATGAACTCACTATAGTCAAGATTCAAACTACAACTCTCCGGCTATGAGTCGTTTACTCTACGTTACACGCTGGCATTCGTGGGATGAATTGTTCTGATTCTTACAGTCCTCCAGGCATTTGTGTAAGAAGCAACTTCAACCTGCCCTGCCCATAAATCTTAAAAATAACACCCACCTTACCCTTTTCTGGAAAATAGTCACCCTTTCTGACTCCACCCAATTTATTTAATATGCAAAAATCCTTCATTTTTTTTTTATGGTTTTCTACTTTAGAAAACTGTTTTTCAGCAACTAAACGTGTGCAACAATTCTCATAATTTGATGTTAAACAAAACTCTATTCTGAATGAATTTGCTGATTTTTTTAAGCTTTAATGACTCTTTTTTACTTTGATTGCATTCATTGAGTATTCCCCCCCCCCCCCCCCCCCCCCCCCGCTCCAGAATTTTTACCATAAGTCAACATTTTATGGGGACATTTCTTCTAGATTTATGTCTTCATTATAGTTTCGATTAAGTTTGCTATATATGTTTGCTTGTCAACCAATAAGATTTAGCAAGTTTATTAGAAATCAGCATTTTACATTGGCAGTCAATGATTTTAAAGATAAAAATTTTAAATTTTCCAAAAAATTAAAAAATAAATTTCAATTGCAATTTAAATTTGCAGAAAAAATTAGCAGTTATTAAATATAGCAAAAACTTAGTTTTATATGTTAATTCAAGTGGTAACCCTCAGGCACCACTGTAAAAAAATTATCAAATATAAATTAAATAGCCTTGACTTGATGGTTCACAATAGTGAAAAAGCCTAGCAGCAAAGGGATAAATTTCTCCTCGGTAACAGTATAATTGAGCTTTTCGAAAAAATCAGCCAAAAAATCTTTTGGCTCTTAATGAAATTACCGTACACAAATAAAAACTTTGGTAAACAAATAGATTTTAGATTTATCTAAGCATGTAAAAATACAAATATATTCATAAATTTTAAGCAATGCAGGATTGAAAACTTTAACTGTATGTGCTAGTGTATACAGAGAGAAATGGGAAAAATAGTATGCAAAAGAGAACAAGATGCTTTTTATTATTCAAAAGACATTAATCAACATGCATAAAGGTTACAAAAATATTCAAAATTGCAGCTATGAGATGTTAACACTTGCCATCATCTGTACATGGATTAATTTTTTGAAATTAGAGCTGCACAATGGGCTATTAGTGACGGTTCGTGATCTATCTCAAAGGGAAGATCGGAAACGCTGACTAGTAATTTAGAAAAATGGTTAAACGACAAGGACATCATTGAAGTTACCACACGATGGCATTTAGGCAAAGGCAGATTTAACACAGGATATGTTAGGAGGACGACAAGGAACTTGCAACCATCTGATTACGAGCTCATTGGTCTCAACATGAGGGTCAAGCTCACATCTCTCATTATAAGCTCGGTACTCTTGGATTGTTGCACATTCTGAAAAAGCATGTCATTTTATAGTAACCAAGGGAACATGAAGAGTTGACATTTGACTCTGCATTGCCATATAATATAAATGAGTTTATACAACATAACCCTGTAAAATTGGATGGTTAAATTAATATCTCACCAGACACAAAACAGTGATAGTTCAGAATCCATCTTAACAAAAAGACCAGAGAACATTGCCTCATAATTTTGGACCATGGTCAGATGACGACAGTCCATCAACTCTCCAAACCACAATCAACAAGAGGACAATTGAACTACAACAGATTATACATTTGCCTCATATACATGGAAAAAGTTTGGTAAACGATAAGGATTGAATATGCAACCCTTTGATTCTGAGATTAGCACTGTTCCCACATGACTATTGTTGGCGGCTCTTCCCAGGAGAATGCTGATAGGTGAATCTTAAGTATACAGCCCCCATAGTCAGAATAATTGTTTAGTTTTCAATGCTGGTAAGGTAAACTACAAAACTACATGTGTGAGAACAATATCCTTAATTGTCAAAAGTGATTTAAGTTCAGGATCTATCTTTACAAAAAAGACCTGGGAACAATGCTTTTACTTTTAACAAGGTAGGAAATTCATTTATGACGAGTACAGCTTTATTATAGTACTTGAAAATCAAGGTGTTTTTTGGTAAGAAGCAATGTTTAACTATCCAAATTTAATTTCTTACGTTTTAAATCTGAAGAAGCATCATACATAAACACTGCATTAGTAATATCTTCCCATCGCTAATGTTATTAAGATGCAAATATCCTATATTTACAGATGTTAGTTGTGCAGTGTTAAATCCGCAGAAAGAAATACAAATTAGTGAAATTTAAAACAAAGTTTCACATGTGCCGAAAGTGCAACTGTGACTTATTTTTCATAACAAGCTAAATTTATGAAAAAACCTATTGAGTTTAATATAACACTACCTTTAATAATAACTTTTTCTTAAACATCAGCGACTACATCAGAAAGTAACTAAGTGCAATCGCCAATGTTTACTTTTCAACTGTGTGCCAAAAATTCTGTTTGTTTAAAAAATAATGGATATACGTACATTTATTCAGTACTTTTTTTATAGAGATCCCTCACAATTTGATGTAATCGATATTTTAATCAAGCTTGTAAAAACAAACACAGCAGTATAATAAATAAAATAGTTCGTACGGAACGATATTAAAAAAAAAAACAATATCTGGAAACAAGTATTAGTAAGACAGAGGTCAACGTATAAGAGTAAACAGTCTGCAACTCATACATGTCAAATTACTCAAACGATATATTTAAATCTTCATAACACTCACCCGTCCCCTACAACCACACACTTTATAGCCTGCATTGTTTTACTTGTTCACGCAATAATGAAATCCAGGCCGTTGTTTTGTTCCGAATTAATATAAAAAAATATTTTCTTGCAATCTTTGAACGAACACGGACACACAAGTCAAATCAATTGCACTCCACCTCTACAATCTCTACAACCACTCTAGGGGAAACAAGATGGCGTTATTCATTCCTTCCCCCCTCCACCTTTCATTATTTCGGAATTTTTATATATATCTATTTTATGTCTTTATTTACCGAATAAAGCTCTTTAATAAATTAAAAAGTCATAAAATGATAAATTAATAGGCAGAAGTTTCTTTTAAGGGACACTTCAATGCCCAAAAAGGAAATTTGATGAAACCCATAAAAATGCTAGTTAGGTTTATTAAAATAATTTTGAAATTAATTATTAATAGGTTTATGTAATAAGAATATATTTTGTAGTCTAAAGTATAAAAGAAAAGTTTGTGAGTTTATGGCTGGATCACCACAGTGTATTTAATAAAGTAACACAGTGTATTTAATAAAGTATTTAAACTGTAACCACAAATCTCATTCTTTTTTTTTTTTGCTGTTTTTGTTTTGATGAAAGTAAACAAATATACTTTTACCTATGTTACGAAATTTTCTCCGTAATTTTCAATAAAATAATGTAATATGACTGCAGTTTGGCAGCAAGTGTTAGCTTTAGATGCACGATATAACACTTATAGGGCTCCTAATAACCCTCAATTCCGTAAGATTTTTATGTGTTTCTATTTAGGAACTTTACCTTACTTTTCTATAAGTACTTATTTTATAAACAAGTATGCTACTGAATGGGAATTAACTTAAACACAGATTTTCCAAATAAACTTTGTAAACGTTCACATTTTAATCGCTCTTATAGTGTGGTCGATTGAGCAATTGTTTACAAAACTTATCTCTCACCAAATTGGAGACTTAACAAATCTAATCTAGATCTGTAAAACTGCCTTTAATTTTTTTAAAAAAAATTAAATCTCTGAATTGCATGGCTACATGTTTTAAAACAAATAGCCATGCAATTCAGAATTGGTAGGACTTGCAAACAAAAGTAATCAAAACTCAACTTTTGTTGTTCTATTCTAACACAAGTGAAAAGGGGGATTTTTCAGTTTCGTCTTCTCAAGTGCATGCGGATAAACTATTTTTCGAGGCAAGGCTATCTTTTTCCGGGCTTACGAAGCTTCCAGCTCCTTGAATAGTGTTGTGAGTGGTTCTCTACCTTTTGTTGACTAGAAGTCTGTGGAGCTGTTTTCAAATCCAAAAGTGGTTTGCTTTTTTATGGAAAGGTGCTGTTTAAAATGTACTTAAAAGCAAAAAAAGTCTAAAAAATCAAAAATTAATTTGCTTTTAAATATGTATTGTATAGTGACACATACCTTCAAATTTTATAGGTTTGAAAGTCATGACATGAAGCCTGATACACATTGTTCATTCTCAACGTTTTTTGAAGGGCGGTGTGTCCTACCTCTCCTTTTATTTTAAAAATTGTGCCTTCATTCTCTTTTATGCATGAATTCCCACTCTCTCCAAAACCTCACAATTCATCTGACCAACATGTCTTGGGTATTAAAAAAAAAAAAAATCATCTGACCTTTTTATGAGATATCTGTTCTCATTTTGTTCACTGCCATAGCAAACCAAATCGTTCTTCCTTTCTTTGAGAACAGTACCTGCGCTAATAAAAAATGTGCTTTTCTGCATAAGTTTTTCGACTTTGGAGATGAAAAGATCTTGTTTCCTTTCCGATTTACTGCTAATTTTTTAGCATTGATTATATTTTTTAGGTATTTTATTGGAACAGATGTAGGTTAATTCCTAGTATCCGGTGCCCTCGCCAAATGGGATTCTTGATGACATGCAAAAATATCATGTTGTATGGCAACCCTAAATTTCTTCCTCTCGCGTGTTTTACGTAGTATCAGCATTTTTCTACAACTGTAGTATTTAGTAAAATTAAACAGTAACAACATAAACAGAAGCAAATGCAAACATCTCCCCCCCCCCTTACGATTTCTGCATACCCAAATCCATCCATCCGACTTATTTTCCCTCAGTGTTAGCTTCATATCCCCACATCATATCACTTTAATCAACCATGTTTCTATAAAAAAAAACACCTTTTTATCTTGAGCCTAATGAATAACGAACAATCTATTAGACAACCAATAGTATGTCTTTTATTCGAAAATTGCAATTCAAAACTGCTTCCCATTTTAGTATTCTGTAATCCCAAAAATTAATCTATCGAAACACTAACCTAAGGACTTGACACGTCTTCTAGTTTAAACAGTTTCGTAAAACACCGGTGATTTGAAAACGCATTGTTATATACAACCGCTCCTATATGAAATTGCCGCTAAAAAT
Organism: Troglohyphantes excavatus; assembly: GCA_963932185.1. Classification (NCBI taxonomy): domain Eukaryota; kingdom Metazoa; phylum Arthropoda; class Arachnida; order Araneae; family Linyphiidae; genus Troglohyphantes; species Troglohyphantes excavatus. Next base: position 69,163,520 of record OZ010668.1, on the reverse strand, counting down.
AGTTCCGGAAATCGCACAAATGAATACTCAGCACAATGATGTCGTAGGGTTACCAGATTGAAAGACATCGCAAGAAGCAGAAAATACCAATAGTCAGGTGGGGTTGCCATTATATGAATTTATCTCCGAAAAAACTTGCAACAAATGTCCGATAATAACATCTATACCATTTTATTACCAACAGATAATCAATGAAATAAAGTTTTTGAATCAGATAGCCATTGTTACTCAAAACAGGAGTAATAGTGGCTATTTGACTCCACCGTTACTCCAATTTTGATAACGAAAAATTGAGTCCTTATTCAAGTTCCCCTAGGCACAAGAGTAAAAAAAAAATGGCGCAGCTTAGCCGAATTTAGCTCTTGCGCCATAAAACTCCACCCAACCAACCAATCAAGTTCCCCTTTTCTCAAACTAGCACCTTGCTTTTTTTTGTTTCTAGAATGCACACTGCCTGATATACATATGTTAATTTTATTTGTAAGTTTTAATTTTTGTGGTTGAAATAAACATTGTAAGAAAAATATTCTAAATTATATTAGCTAATAAGATTGAAAATGATTAAAAGATTCATCAAAGACTACAGTACTTAGTCACTGATTGTTATAGTGAATATTAAAAATAAAAAAATATTTTTTGCATTATAAATTTAATATCTGTGTACATATTTTTTAAGGTACACTGTACATTAGAAGAAGAAGTCAACTATTGAGAGAAAATGCTAAACAAGAGGTAATAAAATTCTCATATTTTCTTATAATATTTTTATAAGAAATATTCACTTTATCTTTATTTTATTGTGGCACATAGGGAGAGCTATCAAGTTCCTTATAAAATTTTTTAATTTAAAATAAATTTGTATATTGTTTACACTTTTACTTAAAAAATTGTTCTTAATTTGTTTTATTTCTAATGTCTGAAGCAAAGCACAAGTTTATGTGAAGGTTTATTTTCTATTCTTCAAGCCAGTTATTGAAAGACAAATTTGTTATGCTGAAGCTAGGCATTTCTTTATTGTAATTTTTTTGTCAAGAATAACAGATATATAAAAAAAATACCAAAATTGACAATGATGTAATTTTCCTTGGCTAATCGACTTTGGTGGCAAAGTCGGTTAAAATTTTAGTTTCATGTTAAAACCATGTTCATTTTAAAGAGATAATACAAAGTCTATTTTTATTAGAGTTTTTAAAATGTTAATTTAATATAGTTATCTTATTTTAATATTATTATCTTAATTTAATATTTTGTTTTTATAAACATGAAATTAAAAATTGAAAATACAAATAAACTCTGCTCTGATTTTATTATTTACTCAGATTGAAATAAAAATTTAATTTAGAGGTGTTATGTACTTAATGTTTTAATAAGCATTTTTCTGTAATAAAATTTATTTCAGGAATACTTTCATTAATTTAAAATAAAATACTGTTACATTTTATTATGTATCCTCTTACAGTATAGTCCATCAGCAAGGAAACAGTATTTACGCATAAGGAATCAGTTGCTGTCTCAGCGATATGGAGTTACACTTGATCAGACGTGAGTTTTGGAAATCATCCCCTTTAGCTTTATCCGACTATGCAGAATTAAAATAAATAATTATATTATTTTAATTTCTTGTAAACAATGGCATAACGTTTCTGTTCTGGGCCCTCCCTAATACTTTGGACCTCCAAAGTATTCTGATTTTTTTTTTTTAATAATGCTTTGAGCCCACACAGTATTAACAAAAAAAATTTAGATGGAGTCTGCTATCAATAAGGAAGTTTAGTTGATAAACTAATTAGAAAGAGTATATCCTGAATTTGAAAAACAATTTGAGCATATGTTTTCCCCGATTTATTTGCTTCTATATACTACTTATGAAATTCTATGCAAACACCATTACTTCTTACTTCAAGAAACGTTATTAAAATCTTGAGTATAAATATGTGAATATTCTTTACACATGTCACCACTTACTATTGGAAATTTCATTAAAATCAAAATTTATTTTACGTTTTAATGTATTATGTACAAATGTTATACAAGAGCTATAAATATATAATATATTCAATGTTTCGATAGGCCACATTTCGTCTTGGGTCTTCCTACATTCTGTTTACTGCAGGCCTGTCTTATGCTTCAACTTGTAAAACTTTATTTTACTTGCAAATAATTGATTAAATTTTCAGAATTAAATTCTAAAACCATTGGGAAATTGAATTTTTGTAGAAAAATTTCAATATAAATAAGGATTTTCCTATAGATATATCAAGTTAAAATAATGAGAGACCTATAGGAATATCTGGCCTTCTGCTTTTATTTTGAGGTATTTAGTAGAATAAAAATGTTTTTTTTTCATAAATTAATTCGTTTTCTACTAAAAAAACAGAATAAATTTTGCACAAATATTTTGTATGCTTTTTTTTTGTTCTAGATTAAACACACACATTTAAGTATATATATATTTTTGACTAACATTTAATGCTTATTTTAATTTGTTATTGTTAAAAATTGTGTTAATATAATTTTAAAATTTTACCAATTATAAAATAAATTATTAATTCAACTTCAGGAATTGGAAAATTTATCTATCATTCTGAGATACAGAATCTCAAATGTATCATAGTTGATTAAAATAAATGGTATGTATAAAATCAAAACCTCTGTCAATAAGTAGTATTGATTCATAGTACATAGAGAATGAGGTTAGAGGTTGTTTTATATTTAGCATTTAATGCATTTCACAATTTTGCCAGCTATTGCCTTTATAGTATAATATGATTATTAGAATCAATTTAATGACATATTTTATTTATGACTCAGATGTTTAATTAAAATAGTTTTACATTTTCTTTATTTTTCTGTAGAATGTTTATGCCATCGTTTGAATTACATTTAAGAAGCCTACATAATTTTTAATATATTTACTGTATGATATTTTTTTAATGCCTTTATTGATAGCTTGTATTCGATTTAATGCACGTTGCAATTGAAAAATACCAAGTTTAATTGTCTTGTTTCTGTAAAACGAAGGAGATGTAGGCACTTTTTCAACTTAATGGAAAATTATTTTAATATTTGGTTCTAAGTTCATCAATAATTTGCTGTTTTATTTTTATACGAAATTTACTGTTTGGTCTTGTTTATATTTTTCCGATACAGGAGCCTTAGAAGTCGAAGCATGGGAGCTCGGAGCAACAGTAGGGTTACCTTAGAAGTGAGTGAATTCAAAAATTGTGTTTTAAGATTATACACTTTTCTATTACTTTTCGTTTAATGATTATGAGATGGCTGGTTGATGTTTGAACCAGAATCCCACGTTAAAACCAAACGCCTGACTTCTAAACGTTAACTTGTTATAAACAGAGAAATTACCTTTAACTAAACTGCAATTTCCTCAAGAACAGTTACTTTGATTAAACCATAATTTTTATAAGATTTCAGTGTTTCTGGAAGCCTAGTAAACAATTTTTTTTTATCTGAGGTTGTACCATATAATTTTATTAAAAGTGCATGTTTCCTCATGACAGACTAGCGACTCTTTCGAAAACCGCATTGCATTGGGTGAATTGAAAAAGATTTCAAGAAGAACCAGCACCGCCACGGACGAAGTTGTACCCACTCGCTTGGCCGAGGCCAGCCGTGCCATGGCAGGAGACAAGACCATCGCAGAAAACTACGCATTCACTGGTGTCCATCACATCTTCGATCAACATAAAGATGCTGGTAATTCACTCTATTTGTGACAAGGTTTTTCTCTCGAATACATGGCCTATATATTTTTTATGATTTTAATTTGAATCTTATGTATGTAAAAAACTCATGTACTTTTTACTTTCATAATACCATATTTTTTTAGTGCTTTTTTTTTTGCCCTGAATACTAAAAAATTCCTTATTTTTTTACTTGAAAATTAATGTTAAGTTTTTTTTAAACTTTTTATTTCAAATTTCAGTTTATATTTTCTAAAATAGCCTCAATACTAAGCAATGTCAAAAGTTTAAGCTCAAAACTCTTTATTTAGTTGATTTGTAAACTACTCTTCATACATTTTTTAATCAGTCTGTTTTGACTTCTTCAAAACAGAAAATTATCATAGAGTACATATTGAATGAAAGAGGTGACACTATAATTCAAAATTAAAGTTCAATTTAGATTGGCATAATTAGATTAAAAGCAATTATTATTAAAAAAAAAATTTAGACTGTTCAATATAGGCTACCTTCTCTACTGCAACATATAATTTTAGATAGGAGGGGATTAGTGTTAACTTTTTTTTTGTTAAACCAGAGTGTCATATTGTGTTGATTCTTCTGTAAGACCTTCTTACTCGTCACTTTTAAAAACTCTTTTGTTATCCAAAAAACATAATTTAATTTTTAATTGCCAAGTTTATGTTCAACCTTCTAGTATTAATTGTTAGAATACCATTTTTTCTTGTTAGGTTAGTAAGTGAAAGAATTATAAACACTAATATTTATTTTATTAATAAAAATGTGTTACAGAAGAATTTTAAAACATTTATTACCATTCAACTTAAAGTAGTAATAGTGAAGGTTTGTATGTCAATTTTACCAAGATTCAATGCTAATACAAGGATATCAAATGCTGAAATTTTTAGTTATGCCTTTACTAAAATGTAGTTAAATTAAATTCTTCATTGAAAGATAAATACTATTAAGATTTTAACACTTTAAGCGATCATGCATCTCTTAAATGCCATTTTTTAAAATACTTAATACAATTTAAAATGTATTACATTTTTTTATTTGATTGGTATGTAACTCCTACCACATTGTTGTAATCTAGACCATTAACAATTGTAAAATGTTTCTTTGATCATTTAACAGAAACTAGCTATATATATTACTGCTTATGACATCTGAATTAGTGTTATTATAATCAGTTTGTTTATTTGAGTAGGTTTTTTTAAAATCTGTTTATATTATTTCATTAACCTGTTGTTTATATTATTAGTGACTGCCGTACGGTTCGCCAACAATGACAAAAGTCTCCTCGCATGTTGTTCTCTGGATGGGAAGCTGTCCATCTGCCAGTTGACACCACCTCCTGCCAGCGTGCTCTACAATCTCAGTGGACACAAAGCTGGCTTAACAGGTGAGAGACAAAGGAAGACCCCACTGTTTTGGTAATGCCCAAAAATATCTTACTATTTCTAACATACTTGGGGCAATTTGCAAATTCAGTTGTTTTAGCCACATGTCTGATTGAGCATGTAGATTTTTTTTTTTTGGCAATTTTTTAAAGGAAAGGCAATTTTTAAGGAATATAATAAGGATTTTTTAAGGAATATAATAATGTTTTTTTTTGTTAAACCAAAATCTCAACTATTTTATATTTAAGTAATTATTTAGACTGAACAACCAGTGGCGCTGGAATTTATTAAAAAAAGATGTAAAAAATCTTTTGTGCAACAAACTATTTAGATAAAAGTAGGTATGGCAGCAGCTATGCCGGTTCCGGCGCCTCTGTGACCAACTCTTTCATTTCTTCCACCGTTTATTAAAATCGGTCCCATGTATTTAACACAATTTCAAGTAGTGAAATTATCTTCAAACAAATGTTAGGTGAAAGTTCTTGATTGTCCCACTTTCCATCTATTAACACAAGAATTATTTTAATGTTTAGAATGTAAAGAACATTCTCAGTTATGTTTTATTTCTTTAGTTTGTCTTTTTTTGCATACTCTATCACAGAGTTGACGATATTTATTCATTCCAGCTTTTGAGTGGTCCCTTTCTAATGATCTCATCTTATCCTGCTCCCTGGACGGGACGGTCCGGTTGTGGGATGCGGCACTAGGACTGTGTATTCGGGTGGTGGAGGACCCACTGCTAGCATCCGTGCAGTGCTGTGCATTCCAGCCACTAAACAACAACATGGTGGTGGTATCCTTTTCTATGAAAAATCTTGCAGCTGTTTTGATGTACATGCATGACACTTTTCTCAAGAAACTACGTTTTTAAATTTAAGTTTCCTGAGTTCAATATAGATCATGTGGGAAAAGGTATACATTTTTCTATAAGGAAATTATTAGTGTGTACATACTTACCAACCTGAATAGATTGGTTGAACAATGCACAGTTTCAACCATTTTGTACGGATGTACATATTGTAAAATTGTACGGATTTTACAGAATATTTTTTTAATCAACTTTTTTCAAAACAATTATTGAACTATTTTTAGTTAACATAAAAAAAGTTAACTTTTATATTTGATGCTGATTAATAAACAACAAAGCCCATATCGATGGCTAAAAACACAATAATTGTATGTCCATTTTTGGCAAAAATTTATATATTGGTATCAATATGAACGAGGAGTCCAGCTCTTTCCTTCTTCTATCTTCTTTTACATTTTCCGAAAGTTTACAAAAGTGGACATATAAGGATTGTGCTTTTAGCCATCATTATGATGTATCTGAAATAAATTATTATATATTTTTAAGGCATAAAGCACTTCGAAGTTATTTAACACAATTATTTTATAAATTTGTTAAGGGATATGAAAAAAAAAATGGAAAATCTGAATATCTAAGTATATATACAATAGTTCACTTTAAAATTTATTTTAAAATGGATAAGTTTCTGATGTGTTTTATTTGTAAATATATATTTCCTTAAGCTTAATTTAGGTTGGAAATTCCAAAGGAATGGTTCAGGTCCTGAATGTATCAACTGGAATATACCTGAAGGTTTAGTACTTTACATGTTATTTGTGTAAAACCCAAATTTGTGTTTTCTAAATAATTTTTTTTTGTATTAATTCAAATACATCGAATATTATCGAACAACTACATGCTCTAAGCCCAACATTGTGGGTCCTGTCTATAGCCCAGTAGAGATAGGATTTTGGGTTGCAAAAAATGGAGTAGTTTTGATTTTCGGGTATGTTGTATGTATCGACCCCCTCGTGAAAAATCCAAGTTTTCGACCTCCCACCCCTTGTGCGTTTTCCGCCATCTTGAAAACACCGCTAAAAAAAGGCACTTTTTTAAGTTTTTCCTCAATAACTCGCTTTCAGTACATTTTAGGCTAAAAGTTACTATTACAATTTTAAAGAGCATTAAATTTCCTACAAGTTTCATGTATAACATATTGGAAAATTTTGAACATGTACTGAGATATAGGGCCGTGAAAATCTATAAAAATTTTTAAAAAATGAAAAAAGTCAGATATGTCGTTAGTTTTATTTGAATAACTTTTTTCTGTGCAGCTGAACGTAAAATGTATAATAACCAATCTTGTAGAGGATTAAATTTACTACAAGATCTATACAAAATATTTGTAATTGCTACGAACAGATGCCAAGAAATGTTGAAATAACAATTTTGGTGAAAGTTAATTGTAAACTGCAAATATCACCCTTTGTTGAAATTAGTATTCCTGAATGTAATATATTTAATCGAATATGTATGTAATATATACATGTAGTTCACGTATATAGTACATGAACTTGCATGCAATATATAAGATTTATGTCAAATTTAGAAAAATACAAAAACTTTATAATGTAATACACAAATTTTTAAAGCATTCACAAATACCTATATTTAAACATAATAAACTCAAGTTAAAAATCCATCATAGAGTTTTTGTTGTTTTAGCCCAGGTGTGCTTGATGTGTATAGTTCATTACTTCGACCAATAAGCAGTAGATCGTCTAACTCGTCTTTTTCCATGTTCAATTCAACCTCTGGTGCATTACTGCAGGACTCGAATCCGCAATGAAGACATACTACGGAGCATCGAAGACCTGCTTTTTTGCAGCTGCATTTGTTACCACAGGTCTTTTTGCATTGGCACGAAATCATGTTTAGCAATGCCTGTGGAGCTGGTTCTTTATTCATTGGGACTGGAGTTAGGCCACCAATATCCTTCTTCCAGCCCCAGTTGAGAGCGTCTTTTTCATACCCCATCCAGGTTTGAACTTGCAGATAAGTTCTATATGCATGATATTGAACTGCATCCCTAGTTGGAGGTAGTCGGGTCAAATTGAATTTTGTGTTCGTAGAAGCTTTAGCAAAGCGAAGATACCGCAACTCATCTATAGAAGTGTTTAGGTCACCGCCGTAAAGGGACACAAGGAAAGTTTCAGTGGCTTCCGTGATCTTTTCTTTTTCTGCAACTGGATCTTTGAAAATGGTAACATTTTCTGTGGAATACATCACTTTCTAATGTGGTACAAAACTTCATTTTCCCCTTCCCAAATAGAGTGGAGGTTGTATCACAGCCACTTATCGCATGTAGAAAAAGAATGTTTTCCACAATATTTATATATTTGAAAGATTTTTTGGAGTACAAAGCATCTGCCATGTTGCTCCTACCAGATTTGCAAAAGAACACATTGTCTGGTGCTAAAGCTGTGACCAATACTAAAAGGTCAATGTCTTCACCAATAACTACAACAGAATCGTACAATGAAATGGCAGTTTTCACAATTAACACATCTGCGTCTTCTGTAGCCTGCTTGGCGACGTTTTGGGCTTGCTGAAATGCATTATGAAGCAATGAGATGAAGCGTGATTTGTTTTCCTCGTTCGATAACAATTTATCCTTTGGCATCTGCGGAAACATTGTTCCATCAAATATAACGTCTGCACAAGATTATAGCCCGGAACGACGTGCTCTTTCAGTGCTTTTTGTACTCCTTTTATTTTCTTCAGTGTGGTAACCATCGAAGACTACCACAGCATTTTGACCATGATGTCGCTGTACATAGGTCACATATTTTTTAAAAATTGTTGAAAAACACGCGCTGCGATTCCAGTAAACTTTGTGTAGGAGGTAGCCCCCATCTACTACATCAACCTTGCTTTTTCCCATGTCTGTGTCACTTGGCAAAGGCGTGAAAGCAGAGTAAAATGTGGATTTTGTCCCTTTACGTATACCTTCCTCTGAGAAAAGTGACAATGGAAAGGGAGCAAGTTCGTACTCGAAGTATTTTTTAAGATCATCGTCACATTGCTTTGAGATTAGCATCCTGTGGAAAATCATGAAAGGATCTATAGCTATTTTACCTTTTTTCATGTTGATGTTATTAGTTACTGTTGCAAGAGAAACCACTACATCTTTACGTCTGAAATGTTCTTTCATGGACAGTTTTCCACACAAAAACACTTGATCACGTCTATCCAAAGTGTATTTTTTCTGCTTTTCCTCGAAATCCTTAGGTAATTCGTTGCCACAGAAGAAGCAGTGATTTTTTAAAGTGAAAACACGTTCATTCGACGATCTACAGGATGGTCCAGGCGCAGGCTGAGAAGCTGCCCTTCGGAGGTAAAATGCAATCAGCTTGTCATTATTATAGTTCTTTTGGTATGAAGTATGAACCCTGACTTCGTTAACATTACTCAGAAAAGCAGAATGAGTTGAAAGTTTACGCTTTACACTGGACTCACGTAATCTATTTACACTTTGCTCTTTCACTACAAACGTTTTACCTTCACTCAAACTTTCAGCACAGATAAAGCACACAGTTCCATGTAAACCCAACATTTTGAACAAAAGAGCAGACACTACAGAACTTAAAAACAAAAAACGAGCAAACACAACAAAACGAGAACCGAAACTTCTACAAGTGGAAATATGCAAGAGAAGGAAGGGAGAGAGGCTGGAAGAGAAAGTACGTGTTACATTGTTATTTCAACATTTCTCGTCATCTATTGGTAGTAATTACTAATATTTTGTATGGATCTTGTAGGACATTTAATCCTCTACAAGATTCGTTATTATGCATTTTATGCTAAACTGCACAGAAAAAAAGTTATTCAAGTAAAACTAACGACATATCTGACTTTTTTCATTTTTTTGAAATTTTTATAGATTTTCACGGCCTTATATCTCAGTACACGTTTATAATTTTTTAATATGTTATACATGAAACTTGTAGAAAATTTAATGCTCTTTAAAATTGTAATAGTAACTTTTAGCCTAAAATGCACTGGAAGCGAGTTATTGAGGAAAAACTTTAAAAAGTGCCTTTTTTTAGCGGTTTTTTCAAGATGGCGGAAAACGCACAAGGAGTGGGACGTTGAAAAATTGGATTTTTCACGAGGGGGTCGATACATACAACATACCCGAAAATCAAAACTACTCCATTTTTTGCAAGCCAACCCATTTTTTTGAGCTATCTCTACTGGGCTACTAACACACCCTCACGATTTCCCAATACCGATCCAATTGCTTTTATAGAATTATCCACTCCTGAAGAATTAACAACATAATCGGGTAAACTATTCCATTTGTCTATTACCTATTATAATAATAATGCTTTCCACCCTCCCTATTAATCTATGATTTGTGTAAATTGAATCCATGACTTCTAGTCCCATTGGCAATATAGGAATTAAGATGTAGGAATAGTATTTGTAGGAACACCAATGTTCCTTTGGAAAATCTACTCTTGTTTCTCCTATAAGGAATGTTTTTGGTATTGTGTAATACAGTATGCATATTTATAAATTTAAATGTTAATCATGTTAACATTTATTAAACTGTACTTTTACTGATCTTTTCGTTCTTTATAAATACAGTAAGTTTAAAACTGAATTTATGTCTCTGTTACTTACCTATAATATAATTAATGTTTCATTCTATAGAGGAGTTAATTTTAAAAATAGCTTACGTTTTCAAATTTGATTTTTGTGCAAAACGTCAACTAAAATATAGTGCTAGTAGTTATAAATAAATATTGTTATTAATATTTGTTAATTATGTGTATTTATAATTGAATAACTTTTTATATATATATATATATAATGCTTTTAGGGTGGGAGCAGTAAAACTTCTGGTAGTGTGCTATCTATCGTGTTTGATTCGTCGGGAAAATTACTGTGGGCTGGAGATGATAGAGTAAGTTAATATTACTAATAATAGAATCTGACATGTTTATTTTAATCTTCAGGGTATTGTTAAGCACTTGTTCAATTTAGGAAAACATATGTTCAATATATTAGAAGTTAAAGTATTTTAAATTAAACAACTTAGTTGTTTTCAAAACATATTAAATTTGATGCATTAGGAACAATTGGTTGTTTATAAAGTAGTATATTGCAATGAATTCCTTAAAAATTATTTTTCTATACTACTGTATTACTATATAAAATGCAATATAATGTTCAATGTAAATCTTTTTCTTGACAGGGCTATATTGTTTCCTACCTCTTTGAACTTCATTCTGGTCGGCTTACCAAAGGCAAAAAGTAACTATTTTTTATCAGTACTACATTGTCTCTGTAAAGTAATAATAATAACAACCTAATATAATGATCAATAATAATTTAGGTACAAATTGTATCTGTAATTAAACTAAAATTATTCTCTCTAGCCACATATATATAAAAGTTCTTTCTAAGCCCATATGTTTGTTTTCTTTTTTAGGATATTAGTGTCTGAAAACAGTGCCATTACATGCCTTTCGGCACGCAATTGGGCAAGCCGAGAATCGCGGGACCCCTCCCTTCTTGCAAACTGTGCAGCGGATGTAGTGTTATTATTCAGGTAACCTGTACTTATTATATTAATTATATTTCCGTATTTTTAATTAAAACAACAATGAAATTTGTTTTATTTTAACAAAAATGTCAATGTTTAACTTTTATTACAGTTTTGTAGAACAAATCCAAATTTTAATATTTATAACCAGTTTTTAATGTTGCTGTAATGTCTTATGTTATTTCAGGGAAAATGGCCAAGGGCAGATTGAAGAAAGGGCTTTAAACCCTTCCTTTGATATGACATCATATTTATAAAATCCCTAATGAATATACAATAGATTAATTTACTATTTTCTTTAATACCTATTGTTTAAATATTTTAATTCGTTTTATTATAGTTGTGTATTTAAAAAAAAATTGAATGTGCCAGTAATTTCGGAATCCTTGATTCTCTCTCAAAATAATGTGTAGCTGATATTGTCCTCTGTGTGTGGAAATGAAGGGTATCACTAACAAATTATATGTTAACTTTCGAAATTTCCAAAAGATAATTTAAATGGCTGCTTTTAATAATCTAGTTTTAAAATATTATTTTTTTAATTTAATTAGTAATTTTAAATCGAAATGGACATATGAATAGGTTTTACCTTCTAGTAATGTAAAAGATGTAACCTTGCAAAAGGTTATCGTTTTATGAAAGGCTGGCTCTCCTCCTTTTTTTAAAAATCTTAGACTAGCTAATGACTTTGGCTCAAATATGTTACAAATATGGGTGTAATATCATTGTTTCATTTAAATGTCTGCCATTTCCTTTCAGTATCACAAGAAAAGATGGTAGCCTGGAACTAAAGCGGAAGTTTTCTGTGAAGCATCGCTCGCAGCTTGCTATGATCCGCAGTTCCTTCTGTCCCATCATGTCCTTTCGACAAGGAGCCTGCATGGGTAGGTTGCAAGGATCAATTATACTTCTAAATAACTGAATAGGTGAGATTAAAAGGCAAAAGATTGCATTCGGAGTAACTTTTAGAAAAACGAGAAAACTGTTTTCCATGTAACTACTAGTCAAATATAAAAATTTACAATTGTTCGTTTTCAAAGGACAATTTGAGCCTGCAGTATGTAGCAGTAAATAAAACAAGTTTGTTAATAGCATTAACAAACTAACCTCTCACTTTGTTGAAAGTACAAATACGACTGCAGCGCTGCAATATCAACACGACATTCTTTACAGCTAAGTTGAAGAAGGGAAAGCTTCCTGGAATGTTTTCTTTTTACAACTCACCTTAAACTTCAATGTTCTACAGTGGCATAAACAATTGACTATTTCAATTTATTTTTAATAAAAAGTGGAATCTTTTCCTTTTTAATCTCACCCATTCAATTATAGAATGAATTTTGAATTACATTTAGGTGATATGTATAGTGAATCGATAGTTTAAATAAATAGGCAGTTCTGTTTATTTGCAATAGTAGTGGCGTTTTTTGAATATTTGAGATGTCAATATTATCAACTTTAAATATAAAAAAAAGCAGTGGAAGTAGAAAAGTTTTACAGAATTAACTTATGTGTTGGTCTTTTTTTCCACTAGAAAATTCTTTGCATTTTGACAAAAAAAAATATTTATTAGCAATATGGCCTGGCAATGCTTGTGGTCAATTTATGAAATAAGAGCTGCATTTTTTTGTTAGCGTAGCCATCACATATATCACATTCTGTGCATTGTGAAAAATAAACTTTATCAAAATCTAGATTTATTCAATTGCTGCAAAAATAAAAGTAAAACACTTGGTGATGTTGCTTCAATGCAAATTTGAGTTGAAAACTTATATTATTTTAAAAGTTGAATATTTTTTTTTGTATAAAAATTAACCCTTCAGTGACAATAAATGCGCATAGTAAACTTCACATTTATTATTTGTAATACTGACGATGTAATAATATATATAAAAAAAACATTGTATTCTTCCAAATTAGTATTTGACGAAAGTTTTTTTGGTGCCAATTATTGACCACAGTCTATATATCTGTCTTTGAACATAATTTCTGAAGAAAAATAAATGAAGAATTATTTTTATTTATAACTGTTCACCTTGCAATTTCAGAGAATTGTAAAATATAAGTTTAAATATGCCTGTGTCAATATTTACTAACAATATTTCTATTAAAAATTAATTTTCAAATATTCATTTTTAAATTTTAATAAAATGTTTTTGAGGAGAAACTTTTTAAATAAACTGCATGGTTTAAATATAGAAACCCTAAGTTAAATGTTTAGGGTGGCCCATTCCGACACTATAGCACTGTTGGCATAAATGTAATAATGTTGGATAGGAAATTAGGCACCGACACGCTTGAAATAAAGCAAAGCATGTTCAGGGCATGAATGGATACCCATGGTATCAGACAAAACAGCTGGTTCATAATTCTCCTTTGGTTGGTGAGGTTTTTGTTAATGACCCATTACTATAATCTGTTGCTCAATAAATGTATTTTTAAGAAAAATCGCAACAGTAGAAGGCAGCCAGTATGTTAAAAAATATTTTTTGTAGCGAAAGTGGTTTTTAATAATAATGTTATGAAGGGAAGATCTACAATGTAAATTTCTAATGGGAATAATGTATTGGAAAATGTTCTATAACTTTTTAATAGCTGTAGATGTCTAAATGAACGAAATGAAAATGTTAAGTTGAAAGATTAGAGATAAAATGATGCAAGTTTCATAGAAATCCATTTAGTAACTTTTGAGTTAAAACCGCCCGCACAAACAGACAAAGACAAAAAAATTTCAATGTGATTTTTTGAATCAGTGTATTCCAATTCATGCCAAAAACTCAAAATGAGTAGTTTAGTTTGAATCCACAGACAGACACTCCGTTCTTATATGTATTAATATTAGAGAAAGGGAAATGTGTGCTGCCTAATTTGTAAAAGTGCAGTATTTTTATTTAACTACTACTATATTTTTTAATTTACTAGAGTTTCATATATTGGGAAAATACATCTTTTAAAATTAATTTTAAGAATGAAATTGAAGATGTTGGTGTAAGAATCAGATAGCTCCAGTTTGTAAAATTGTTCAGGACGGATGAAAAACTATGTACGTTTCTTGCATCGTACGAGACAAAAGTACAACTCTCTTTCCTTAGCAATTACTTAGAGCTGCCTGTTTCTTGTATCAATCGATATAGGATTTTTTTCTTTATCAGAATAAGTAAAAAAAAAGTATAAATCAGAAAAAAAGTGGAGATGTCTATTTCTTGCACCTATTCTTCAATGGTAGGTATACATCACATTTGTAGTGCTCTTTTTATATTTCTAATGTTTGTTATTCCAGTTACAGGAAGTGAAGATACAAATGTTTACTTTTTTGATTTGGAGAGAGAAAATAAGCCATGCGTAAATAAACTTCAAGGTCATTCCGCTACAGTCATTGATGTCTGCTTTAATTATGACGAGAGTCTGCTGGCATCCAGCGATGCCAGTGGTATGGTCATTATATGGAAAAGAGAACAGAGATGAGTGTTATTTTGTTTAAAAATTTTAATTGATAATTGTTACGTTCAATATTGAATATATAGATATATTATTATGCAATATTATATATATATTGATGTATATAATTTTAAAAGGGTTTTTAATTCATAATAAATATTTCATAATAATCATAATGACTTGTTTATTTAATATGGTTGGCAATGCAATTAATAAATCTTAAAACATTATTCTGCTGAACTTTTTATCTTTCAAAAGCAAAAAAACCCTGTGTAAGAAATACAATAGTCATTTTTGTCAATTAAAAAAGAAAGAAGAGGGCATTACTGATTCATTAAAAAAAATATTGTTCCATTTTTTCTTCTTCAAATCTATTTGTAGGGAATAAAGAAAATTTGCATTGCACTTTACTATGCTGCACAGTTTCTGGTACCAGGCATTAATAAATAACCACATAACCTTTTGGAAATACAGTAGATGTGCTAAATGTTGAAAAAGAATGAGACAAAACAAATACTTAAAACATTTATTGTGATAAAACTATCTCACCTTCTCATAGAATGTACTAGATTTACACACTTGCTGCTCATCACATAAAACTTGGTGGGGTAGGAGAAAAATATTTCAACTTTTGATATTTCAGACAAAATCACAAATTAACAACTAGAACAAAATTATATAAAACACTCCAAAAAATTAACTATACTTTGACTTGAAGAAAGACGGCCACTAATCAAAATCAAGAGCATTAAATAATTCCAATGCATTCCATTCCAATTTATGCAAAAAGGCATTGTGCACTTTATTTTAATTCGAATATAGAGCAAAATATTAAAATATATTTATATGTAAATGTAGATTTGAGAGCAGGAACAGGAAAGAGATCAGTTAGGAAAATGATATAATTTTCGGATACATTTAAAGTTTTTCAGGAAAATTTTACTTAAAATTCATTAACACTTAAATTTGATTAAAAATCGAATACTGCTTCAAAAGACCGCAATTAATCAAAAGAATATAAAATTTATTGCAACATGCATTACAACTGAAAACGTCTTTAAACACATAAATGTTCTGTTGACGAGGGAATAGGAAGTACAAATAGCTATTTTAAATTATTTAGAGTATAATGGATAGGGTGTAGTTTATAAAGTTAACAGAAAAAATTACATAAATTAAAAGTTTAAACATCAATAATATATAATATTAGCAAGACAAATTTTAAATAAAAAAAAATGTAAAAAAAAATAGTTTAGTTAAGACATTACTTTTGCCAGATATTTATTTTTAACAATTTAATAGAAATGCATTATGTGAGTGACTTGGATTTAATGGTCTTGATTTCAATTTTCTTGGCCAATGTACAAACTGAATCCGAGTATTTCACAAAAAAATTATCCATACTTGGACACCACTTAAAATGAAATGATATGTTTTGGTTCTCTATAGACATTACTATCAGAGATCCATGATACTGTACTTTATGAAGAAAAGAATACAAACCATATACAGAATGACATAATTTTACATACAAAAATACATCAGAGAATTTCAGGTGGGATATCTTGTTAAATTTGATGACTTACAATTCTGAAACAGCATACTTTAATAAAGTAACTATATTTTCTTAGATTTCAATATTCTAATAATTTATATATGAAATATATATCATGATTAGTTTGAGCCTTCAAGAAAAGTCCATTCCAATTCATTTTCACTTTATAGTTTCTCTTGTAGCACCACAAGAATGCGAAATACACCGACAATTGTCTTTTTTAATGAAACAAATTAAAAAAAAGTGAAGTGATTACGAGGAAAAATTAAAATGTTTATTCAACATATCTATATTGCATTCTTTAGAATATATATATATTTAGTTTTACACTGAAAAATCATTGACAGGAAATATAGTTTAAGATGCACAGTATTTATAGAAATCTGTCAAAAGTTTTTCCTAGAATTTAAATTAAACCCAAGGAAGTAAAATAATTTTTACAAAATGAAATGAGTTGCACACCAAATGTTTTCGATAAAATATCATTAAAAATTCTAATTAATGGTTATTTTTTTATACCGATTGAATATACGTAGTATGTATATAGAAAACTGTTTACAACTTTAAATTTCATCAATACTAAAAACAGGGATGTTCAATTTGAGTACCAAGAAAACTTTGGAATATGAATAATACAAAATTTTTATATGTTTTTAAATATTAATACTAGCATATAAAATAATGGAATTTTTATAAATAGCGAACATTGTTATTTTTTCAGTTAAATAGATCTGGTACATGCATCGAGGACTAAAAGTGGTAAACGATGCAAGTGCCAGAAATATTCAAACACAGTTTTTCACTTTAAAGTGTCAAATGCTTAGTGAGGTAAACCTGAAAAGTGCATGGTAGTCCTCTAAGTAGTTCAAACAACCATGTACAGAGGTCACCAGTGGGGGAACGTTCCTATGAGCTGAACGAACAAGTTTTTTGCAATTTCCCAAAATTTTTGCTTTTGGCACTTGCAACGTTTACCACCTTTAGTCCTCAATTAACCTCATTTGAACATCCCTAACATACTCTACATAAAAATTAAAACTAATATAAGATTTGGACGGTTTTGTTTGAATAACTAACATTTGAGCAGGCTATCAGTTTATAAAAATTATTTAAGACTGTCAAATACAAGCTTTTAAAAAGCCTACATACCTAATCAATGGAATAATTTCTATGCAAGAAAAATGCTTGCAATTTACAACTATCGACTCACTCAATAATTCAGAGTGAAAGTGGATGAATATCTTATCAAATTAAAAAAGTAAATATTTTATTTCGCATAAAACATATTTTAATATTATGTACTATTCTAAATCTGATAAACATATTTTGGTAAATAACAAGTCCATTCCTATAGAGTGTTATAATTTAGATTTCCCTCTTTGAAAATATTTTGATCACATGCTATTTACCACCATTCTCTTTTATTTTACAAATGATTTAGTCATTTTGAAAACAGGCATTATTCAGTTTTTTCAAAATTTATTTGTTAGTAAGGATAGTAAAATCTAGTAGATTTATGCGATTAATTTAAAATGTAAAAATTGAAACACATTTTATTTACAAATTCATTTAAATCACATTATTCATTTAAACTGGCATGGTATAGAGAATTAAATATGGAACCCATACTTGGTTAAAATATTGTTTTAGTAATCAACACTTTGGTTCAAATTCATACCATATTGCGCATTTTTATTTAAGTTTTTCAGTTAAAAATAAATCTGTAGGCCAAACAAAAATTAAACTACAAATCATATTGCCAAATTTTTTTTTCAAAATATTAATTCAACTGCATCTTTAGTGCTTACATGCGTGTATCAAGCAACCCATACTTTTACAATACAGATGGAAATTTAAAAGCATACCTAATTACCACATTACATACATCATAATTCCCTGATTTCTGTACTTTGACTTTATTATATTATGGAAATTTCTATCTTATAACAGTGGTCGAAATTATGGGAGACATAATCAAGAAATATATTAAAACTTTTTATAGCTATTTGTTAAAAAAAATTCTGACAGCACGTGAGAAACTATCTGTACAGTTTTGACATATGTAACAATACAAACTGTCTTTCCTACCCTTTTGAGAAACTTTCGTTTCATAATACATAGGTGACTTGCAACCAAATGTTTTAATCAATGGGGCATTAATGTTTTACAAGACAATTGCTAATTATGTGTTGAACTCAATTTATTATTTTTGATACATCAGCCTAGAAAAAGTACCTAATCAAATAAGTAACACATTTTGTATGGGGTTGACACTTTTTAAAACAAAAGCAAAAACAAGAAATTTCTATACACTTCCAAAAAACCTTAAAATGAGGTAAAGATTTGCAAGCTACAATTATAAAAAAAAACAATATTTTTATAGCATAATTTCTAGAGCTTTATTCTTTGTTAAACAGCTGTTGTGTAAAAAATAAAAATCAGGGTTTTAAGAATCTATATTTTACTATATACTATAGTTAAAAAATTTAATTATGAAATTAATCAAAAATATCCTCAAAAAATAAAATTTGTTTAAAAACACCCAATTGACTAATAAATTCCTACCCTAGTTAAAAATTATTTCTGTGCTTTTTAAAACTCTTAAACAAATTCTGTATTGTTTTAGGATAAAACAAAGAAGTTCTTATTAAGGACTGTACAAGTTCAAAAATATTGCAATGTATTTTTACACTATCATACAAAAATTTACTTGTGGAGGTTCTTAGTTCATGCGATTCTAATGCACGGTGTGTGATTATTAAATAACACTAGAGGCAATTTGCTCAATTTAAAAGTCAGTACTAACTCATTTTTACATATTGTCTGTAAAAGGCAAAGCTTAACATATTACCAAAACATTTCTATTTTATACAACTATTTATTAGCACATAAAAATTTTGTTTTTGCAAACATTTTTTCTCCAAAAACAATTTGGTACCCTTTACTAGATAGAAACTTAATATTATTTAAAGAGTAACTAATAAACTTTTTTTTTTTAAATTAAATAAATTTTATTATATCCCTGCATTTACATCCAGATTTCCTATCAAAATAAATTATTTGATCTACCCCATTTAGAGTTCAAGGTGCTTTGTGTCTACTAACCAATTTTTATATGCAACATAGTTAAAGAGAAAAGGCAAACATCTTTCAGTTCTCCTAGATAATATATAATCTAAAAACAATGGCTGTTTCCTGTCTTTCTTATATTGTCCTTTAGTTTAAATAATTGTTGAACAAAACTCAATAATAGTTTGTTATATAAAAGCACTATTTTTGCAATATAAATTAATAAACATGATTTACATCAAATTTCCCAAGCAGTCGTAAAAAAAAAACATAACCATGACATATTTGGCAAACTCATACACTTTCAACTCATACACACTCATACTACAGCAACAAAGAGAAAATATCATTATACATACATATTAAAATATTTAATTGTAATGCAAACTCTAAATGGTAAAATAATTATTCATCAACACATCTAATGCTTGCTTTTACATACAAGAGTCACTTCAAAATTGTTACAGGGACAGAAATAAAATCCCCATTAGATTGTCAACAGCAGCTCCATTATAACAGAAAATAATTAATTTTAGGGCTGCCCCTAAACATATGACACACTTTGACTAAAGGTAAGAGAACTACATGGGTCACTCTCACAGCTTGAGCAAGGGCTTCTTTAAGAACTCTTTAGTCAGGTTCTCGATTTGTGTGGATTTTTTACAACACTGTCTGAAAAGTGTTCAAGTTGAAATAATTTTTTTGAAATTTAATTTTGCTAACCTTTTTGCCGAAATTTATTTTTCAATTGAGGCAGAGAAAGTACTAGTTAAAGACAGAATTGCACCACTTTTCTGCCAGTAGTATCATCAACAATCCTTTCCTTGATTACTGAATGCAAAAATGGTGCAATTCTGGCTTTGACTTACACCCCTCAATTCCTTATGGATTGCCACCACTGGGCCTGAAAAGGTTAAACAAATTTATAATTGTATAAACTTTCTAAAAAACGTTTATTGAACACTTTCACAGCATAAAAGTATTACGAAAACTTCCAGTTAATTTTTTAAATACAGGTTACAATAAATAAAACTGAATTTGTTCTAACAGCATATGCTAACTAATTTTCTTCAAAGATAACGTTGTTATCCTGTATTAAAACTAGTTTTCAATAGAACTAATTTGGTGTGCCAGTAGCAAAACATGCAGAATTATTTAAATTGCAACAATGTGACAAAATTTCGACTCGTCTGAATTAGGTTCGGATAATGATATTTGTATCCCATGTAATTCTCCACTTACAATGACTTGAATACAATAAATCTCCCATGACTAGTCATTTAATTGTTCTTTGTTTAATTATTTTTATTTAATAATACACAACTGATTTTTCTATGGGAATTAAAATAAAATGTACTTAATAGATTTCTTGTTTCAAATAAATAGGCGAGATATTAAAGAAATATTTTAGTAATCAGAATTAAGTTTAATAACTACTTGGATAAGAAAAAAAAATTAAACTTTACCAATATTTCTTGCTCTTAAAAGCCATTTAAAATAACTTTGACTTAAAGTAAAAAAAACATACTTAAAATATAATGAGCATGGGATACAAAAATAATAAATTTGAATGCAACAATTTATAAAAGAATTCAGACAGTTTTTTAATACTAAAATTATTATTTTTGTAAATAACTACTTTTATCACCAACTGATAAAAAACCCAATTAAGTTTTGAAATTATTTTGTGACAGTTATAATACATTATAACTTACTAATACATCCCTTTTCTAAAATTGTACTTGTATATTTAAATTGAAAAAAAAAATATATAGATAAAACCCTATAGTTATGAAAAAGGATAAGTTAAGATCTACTATAACATTACATAAAACTTTTCTTAAATTCACAATATACAAATATTGCTGTATCCTGCATATATATAGATATTTTGCCTCAAAAATATAAATTTATTTTCTAATAATTATTTTATATTATGGCACTGTTCAACTAATGTAACTATCTTCAATCAACAATTTTTTTTCGTGGTACTAAAAGTAAAAGTTATCTATTACTGACAAAAGAACTTAATTTACAACTTGTAATAAATGAGTGTATGGTATCCACCAAAACCTGCTAATAGTAAATTGCGTTATTATAACAACTAAGAATTTTTTGATATATAAAAATCTTATATGAATTCATTAAGTAATGAGATCTTAAATACACAAATAATTTAAAGATACTTATTTTAAATAAAAACAGGTTATTATTCATATTTTTAAAAATTATGCTCATTTGTTATGCATACATTAACACATTGTGCAATAAAAAATTCATATATGCAGCATTTATTTTAGTACGATAAAACAATTAAGAAATAAAATTGATTTAGAACAATATTTATAAAATGCATTAAATGAGTTATTTTGGAAAAATGCACACAACAATTAACAAGTAATTATTTTTACATTACATATAATTACAACAGAGATCAAAAACGTGAAAAGGGTTTATTAAACACAACAATTACGTGAGGGTAAAAAAATATAAGCTGCTTTGCAATCCTGTACTAACCACAAATACTTCTTTAGTTCATCGAAAAACAACAGTGCGCTAGGTACACTGCTCGGTAAAACAAGCTACAACGTTAACAGAACAAGAAATGTTCACTTTCTCATTTTTTAATTACATCAAATAAATAATACTTTTCAATTTAAACAGGTGCATGTTAATTACTAGCTACAGGTGAGTGGAGTCTTTGGAGACATAACAAAGTGGACTAGAATCTCGCTTTTCGGCTGAGGCGACGGCCTTTTCTGGGGCCGATTCCCAGCCCTTAACTTCATTGACTCTCTCTCCGCTCCCAAGGTCATCTGAAAAGTCTTCAATGAAATCTGCGCCATCAAACTCAAAATTGTATGCCTCAATGTAATCTGTGGATGTTCCAGGAGCATTGTGTGATCCAAAAACGTCTTCAAAGGGTCGTACCGTGTACTGCGAAGTAACAGAGAAATCGTCTTCAGAAGCCATCTCTGGACCGTATCCGAACTTCAGTTGATTGCGCAGATATTCCTCTAGCTCGTCCTCAATTTCGCTCTCGCTGGCAGGAGTCACGACTATTTTGGGCACAGCGTCTTTTGTTTCCTCTGTTTTAGCTGCTGCATTATTGAACATTTCTGTGAGAGTATCCAAGGCACTTTCTTTTACAACATCGGAGCTGGGATATTTTTTTAGGGTTTGACATAAATCATCACCAACTTCTGAGAAGTCTGAATTCTCCTTAAGGTTAGATACATTTCCTTTAGGTGTTCCATTTGTCGGAATGGTTTGATACTCGAGGTTGCTTTTTTCATTTGCAGTAATATTACTTAGAGAATCCGATTTATTATCAATTAGATAATTACTTTTTTCAGTTGTTTCACATGCTTTACAATGTTGGATAATATTAAAATCATTAGACTTATTTGTTGAGTCAGAAATACAGTCATTATTCTGCACATTGACAATATCAGAATCTGTTGTAGTATCGTTGGAAATTTCTTTATTACTTACGAGAGCAGAATTTTGTTTAATGCTTTCAGAAACAGAAGAATTTTCTTTATCAATTTGTAAGCACTCAGTCAAAGAAACATCTTTCGTTTTTGAATCGCTTAAGAAATAATTACTTTCAGAAGAAGATATACCTGTTTTTTCATTTCTTTCGGATTCCTGGTCGGTCAAATGGCTTTCCTGAGACAAATGGACATCACTTGTACTTTTCAGGTCAATGATTGCATTTTGAATAGGCTCTACCAAATTAACATTTTCAAAGGGCACTGAAGACCAAATATTCTCACCAGGAGAATCCATGATCAGTGATGGTTTCATTACTGCATTTTCAGATGATTTCAAACTTTGTTCTATTTCCACTGCATCCCCTTCACAATATGGTACCTTAAACTTTGATAAACTCGGCCTTTTGTTACCTTCCTCCAATGCTAAAGGTAAGATATCAACATGATTAATCTCATTATTCATAGATTCTTCGCTCAGAGGCAAAATCAAAGCCATTTCAGGCAAATCAGCATTTAAGAAATCTAATGTAGGAATAATTTCTTCCTGTGAGCTAGCTACATGCCATTTTTCAAGTCCCGTTTTGGATGATCTTTTTTCACCATTTTCTTTTATAATCTCAAGGCTGGACAGAAAATCACTGGCATCCGATTCGGTGTGGACAATCGAAGTATCATTTAAATCGAAATATTTCTTTTCTGACACTCCATTTATATCTGGACAATCCAGTATCGAGGATGCATTTGAAGACAAAAGAAATGCTCCACTACTGTTGACCGAATCTTTTGAATCGAATTCCGAACTGATAGATTGAAAATTTTCATCATGTATGGCATATTTGAGAATTGTATTATCGACAGGCATTTTTAATACATGATTTGTATTTTCCTCACTTAATATACAACCAGTACCAATGTTTTGCATCTGGGGTGAAACATTTTCTTTTAAACCATCGTCTTTGCTTTCTATTTTGATATCACTGTGGTATTGATTATAATCTGTGAAGATATTTTCAGAAGAAATGACAACAGAGTTAAAGGATTCAGTATTAGCATCAGTAATAAAATCTTTCAAAACTGGTGCTAGTGATTGTGAGTAATTGAAAGATCCAGTTTTGGTCTCGCTTAAGATATCGATTAATTTTTCATTTTCCTCATGTCCAGAATCTACTAGTCTACTGCTACTTTGTGAACTATTTATTTCAGGATCCTGAGCATTATCATGAGAGGAGACAGCACCAGGAACATTATCCGCTATATAACATCCAGTAATATAAGCATCTGAATCCTTTGGGACAGATGTTTCGGAGCAATTGGCCAATCTCATCTCCTCCAATGTTGCCAGAGTGCTCAATCGCAACTTTGAGAAAGTATCTTTGACAGGTTTCCCATTCAAAAC
This sequence comes from Troglohyphantes excavatus, assembly GCA_963932185.1. Taxonomy (NCBI): domain Eukaryota; kingdom Metazoa; phylum Arthropoda; class Arachnida; order Araneae; family Linyphiidae; genus Troglohyphantes; species Troglohyphantes excavatus. The sequence goes on along the minus strand of OZ010668.1, from coordinate 69,139,063 downwards.
CGAATCACCTGCATCAGTACGATGACCTACTGAGATGGCAACCATTCCATTACCTTCAGGCAAAATCTCTTCAATCTCAATCTCCTGTTCGGAAATGGGAGGACCAGATTCCGATTCCCGGTCGGACGGGATGCGTCCTTCTTCAGGGGACTGATCTGGTTTGTCGGAAGGGAACTCGGACGATTGTTGCTCTAGAACGTCCTGCATCCACTTTAAGCGGCTCTCCTCTAAGGCCAAGTTGTTCAACTGGTTTCTTATGAGGCTGCCGATTTCATCCTCAGACAGAGGGGTCTGTTTGCCTTCTATAAAGAAAAAAAAAGATTCCGTCATAGCACCCTCTAAAGCTTTAAACCTGATATGGAAGTATTTGTTAGTTACATATCGTGCATTATAACTTTAAGAGAGGAGACATCAACATATAAATCATTAAGATCTGAACAAAAAAAAAATCTACAATTTATTTTGGTTTTTATAATTAGTCGTTTGTTCAGCTCTAGTCTAGTGACAATGAAATCAAAGAAAAGTAATGTTAGATGTGCTTTTTTAATCTAAAAATGTGTTTGATAGTTTTCACAAATTTAACATTTGCGGCTGGCTATAGCAGTAAATGTGATTTAAGAGTGTATAGACAGAACATGTGCAAGCTGTTTCTTAAGAAACTTGAGAAAGCTCTACTGAAATTTCTGAAACATGCCATATCACCCAATGAAATAATATCTTAAACTGAGAGTTTACTAATAGAGACGTATAATACAAACCCAACAACCTTAATGTGTAAATTAGGTGCTACCAAAAATCAAATCACTACCTAAATCAAATTAAGTTGCTGCTACCTAAATCAAATTAAGTTGCAACACAAACATCCCACATAATCTTATTAACTTTCTACAGAAAGCAAGTCTTCAACTTACCTTCCGGTGAATTGGAAGGTGCAACAGAATCTGTGGGAATGGGATCAGAGAAGTCCATATCATCATCTGAAAATCCTGACGTTAGCGAGTACATCATTGGACGGTTCATGGGACCTAGTGAAGAGCCGATGCCGTAAGTGGGCCGGCGGACGTAGGGCTCGGAATCCAATTCTTCAATCTCAAGAATCTCTTCAATTTCCTCGCTTTCACCCACTTGCAGCTCCCAATCTAGGAAATGGAGCAAAGAGTATAAAACAGATGAAAACCATACAAGTTGGGAGATATGCTTTAGTTAAATTGTATTTATTTTTTAATAGACAATAAAAATAAATAATCCATTACCAGCATAATTTTTGTAATCTATTTTCCATGGGTTGATCTCTTCGCTCATAGGCCCTTCTTCACTGTCAGAGCAGGGTGGATACTCGAATACAACCTGAGGGTCTTCTTCATGAAAAGACACACTCTTGCGTAACGAGTTGAACTGGAAGGCAAAAATTAATATATTTACAACACCAAGTAAAAACTCAAAAAAGAACAAATATCTGCTGCAATATATCACACAACTTTTCCTTAAAATTACCACATAGGTAGTTTTCTTAAATTTTGATTTATCAGCAACAACCTTCTGATGCAATTGCATACTTTTTACTTCCTAAAACTTCTGGAACATCTTTGACTTAAGTTTGGCATTAAGATGTTCATTTCGAAAAAAAAATTGTGTAAATAAAAAAATTTAAGTAATTTGAAAAATGCATTGAAGTGCGTATAAATTTAAATTACGTTTAAGTATAAACTTATTATATGCTGTTCCAGGAAAAAGATATTCAAAATTGACTTTCTTATGAATGAAAGTCAATTATGAATGCCTTGCAAATACTACATTTATTAAATTTACTTTTATATGATATTTAAAAACTGCAATTCAAGCAAACACTTTTTCAACCCCATCGGAAAACTTAACATCTAAGGGCCTTTAGGAGAAAAATAATTTAGTGATTAACATACATATGATTGGTCAAACAAAAAATTATCTGAAATTCTATTTTTGTGGTGAACAATATGCACATCACTTAGTTAAAATCGGTCATTCAGCATAATAAAATAAAAAGATTTCCGATAATTCTCAAAAAAGTCACATGCCTGGATTTATAAAATCCGACAGACAAGCAAAATTTAAAAAATATTTTTTTTTCAATGCAAAAACTTTGTATTTCCAACAACATATTTGCCATCATTCGAAGATCAAATCAATCAAAAAAATGTTCTTTTCACAACAAATTTTCAGAAATTATTCCGTATAACATTATAAAAGTTTGTAGCTCAAATGGTGTCCAAAATATCAAAAATAAACTTTCTTTCAATTTTAAATAATTTTTCACTAAATCCGTTTCTCATTTACTAGAATATTTGCTTTTATATATAAAGACATGTATAGAGCTTTAAAATGCACAAGGCGTTTTAACAGAAAAACTTAAAAGTATTATAAATAAATGAAAATTTAGTGAAAAAATACAATTTAAGTCTAAATAACATATTTTTGGAAGGTTGTTGCTATGGGTCTTGAGGCTCTTTTGTCGATCAAAATTGCACTATTCTGTAAAAGGAATCTCTTGACATCTGCAATAGATAATTGTAAAAAATTGTTGGTTTGGAAAACTCCTTTATAAAAAAAAATTGAACTTTATTTTACAAGAGAATTGCTTAATAAAATTCTACCCATACTTTAGTTTAAAATAAATATTTTAACATACAGTATTTACGAAAAAAAACCCGTATGTATTGCTAGGAAATCTGTCGATACACAGATGGAAATAATACACATTGGTATCTATCAGGGGGGTTCATAGAAACCCAAAACAAAGTTAAGTACTTTTCTGGTAGCATATAGAATATCTGCGATATACAGAGAGAAGAAATCTCACATACCTTTTTCTCGGGTGTGACGAGAACTCCCTTAGTGGGAGTTGCATGACAATCCCACGTTTTGGAGAATATTTTCAGTGGGCTGTGCCTTCTGCTGGACCCACCCTCCACCTCTTCCGGCTCGCTGTCCTCGGCAGGGGGTTCTCTGGAGATGTCATCCAAGCTCTTGAAACGGTTGTGGACGCACTCGAACGAACCTGAGGTGGAGCTGCAGGAGCTGGCGTCCTCCTCCGATGAGTCACTCTCGAAGTCGGGAGTGTATGCATCATCTCTGCAGGGGGAGGACTCTGCGCTGCTGCCGTAAGGTGACGGAGTGCGTGATACATTGAGCCGGTCGCGACGCTCTGCCACTTCTAGTTGGTGAATAGCAGTGGTGATATCTGGCAAAAGAGATTAGCTGTTAGTGAATAAGAGTTTCTGAAGAAAAGACCTAGGAACACCACATTAGAATTTTGAACTACAGTCAGATGGTGAGGAGTGTACATGAGCTAGCATCCCACTCTCCTAACTTTCACACCATAACCAATGTTAGGATATCAGGGTTAGGATCACGAATAAAAAATTATATGTTTCACTTATGGCCTTTTAAAAAGTAGCAACATATTCTAATTTCGCATAGTTCAACACCATGATACCTGGTTTGGTTTCTGAAACAATTGTAAAAGGCAACCTATCTTCAATTCTACTGCATTTTGATACTTGTATGTTTTGATTTGTAATATGTTACATCTTGTTCAAACTCTTTTCAATGTTTCTATTAAAAGTATTCTACATTAACTATAGAATTAAAATGTTTGAATATGTCTTATTCAAAAGAATTCTGTACAATGAATTTGATCAGTACGAATAAACTACCTTTGACCGACATCCCCCTTGTCTCGAGTATGCCCCCAGCCAGTATCTCTCTCCCCTCTAGGATCACCGGGCTGTCCCTCTCAATATCCAGCGTGTCGTCAGAGTGCCAGCGCACGGACTGGGTTGGCTGCCAGGAGTGCATGACATCATCAGAGGGCATGCGGTTGTTCTCAGAGTCCTTGGCATACCTCACATTGTTCACTATCCTGCGAACGGGTGAACATTCAGAAGGGTCGTCGTCACTTTCATTGTAGTCATCACTCTATTGAGAAAATTGCATATTTGCAAACATCCATTGTATAATATCAGTAAAATTTTAAACAAGACACAGGCTATAAAATATAAGAAATTTATTTTTGGAGAATTATCATATACAGCCAACTCTCGTTATCTCGAACTCAAAGGTTAGTGTATAAAAATTCGAGATATCAAAAATTAGAATTATCGAAAATCCGATAAAAAAGCTGTTTTGGTAAAAATAAATACAAGTATACTTACACTACTTTATTTAAAATATCTAACCAAAATAGTTAAAATAGTTTGCCGAGTATTTTTATTTTTTTCGGAATCAATTATATTTTCTAAATGCACGATTGCTTGAAATGTCTCTGATGTTTTCATTTTCTGCCTTGATTCAATGAATGCACGCATAATTTTTATGGAAGATACAGCCTCTTTCAAATTTATTTTTGGTGGAGGTTCGCATTTTTCATTCTTCCTTCTTCTGAGAGCGATTTATCATCAAAAGCTGCTATAGAGGGCATATTGCATTTTAGTTTTGTCGCCATTATTCGCAGCGACAAATCAATACCAAACGAAAGCCTAAGTAAAAGTGAGAAGGGGGTCGAGTGTCGTCTGGTTTTAAGTTAGTTGCTTTCTGGACGGTCGGTAATGTTCCAAGAAAGTGACTCACTTTACCGAAAACTCCAGCTCGCTTGTGGGAAGATAAATCATTAACCTTTCTTGTTGGGCGCTGCGTTAAAGAGGAGAGGATACAGCCAGGGAATCCAGTCTGGCGATATTCAAACAAAAGGGTGAGGCACAGGTAGGAATCCATTGTACATATCCCCTTTCAATAACGCACAATAAGAAAGAGAACTGATAAGGACGTAAAAATTTCATATTTGCTAACAGTTCTTCAAAATTTGTTGTTTTGAAAGGAAAAAAATAACATTGAGTTGTGAAGAAACTTCGATTTTTCGAAAATAAGGACGATAAACTTCGAATTAAAGAGAGAAAATTACATTAAATAAGTAATGAAGGTGCAGGGAAATCGATTTTTTTCGAGATATCGTAAAATTCGAGTTATTGCGAGTCTACTGTATATTATTTCTGTAGTATATTCCTTTTAAGCTCCTTATAAGCGAAGAATCTTAACAAGCGAGGTGTCAAAAGAAAGATAATTTCCCAGAGCAGTGACAAATGGTAAATTTATCTCAACATCTTTAAAAAAGTATTCCTAAGACCTAGCTAGAACGAGCCTTTGTAGCTTGGTTGGTAGTGCACAGGACATTGGAGCAACAGGTTGCAGACTCGAGTGTCCCGAGGGAGGGGCACTCAACCCTCTGTCCCCCCGCAAAGCCAAACAGCTAGCTTAACTGATTTTGAAAAAAAATAATTTAATAAGAGATATTGTACATAGATGTGAATATTTCTTTGTATCCTATGAATAATCTAATGCCTGGTTCCTTCATTATAATTGAAATTGAGGCTTCACAATCTTTAATGGGGTATGGGGACACTTCTTTAAAATGAAGATAGTCGCGAGAATGAACAAGGAATAGTCGCTCCTTGAAAATTGTTACTCACACAATAATTTTTTTTAATTATCTTGGACGCATCGTTCAAATAATGGCTGGTTGAATTAATGCTTAACTATAGGTATACTATAGTCTATTGGCACTGTTCGGGACATATAATTCAGAAAAGACATGTGAACACTGCCTTGTCATTTTGAACCATGGTCAAATGACCAGAGTAACACTTGAGCTAGCACCATACATTTCAAACTTTTACACTACGGCATATTCAATGTGCCCAACTAAGATTGAATAACATCACGGACCTTAATCAAATAGTAGAAAATCAATAGAAATTTTAAACAACTGTGCAAAACCTCACCTGCACGCTTCTCCTCGGAGAGCATTCTGCACTGTCATCCCCGCTCTCCCCGTAGAAGAGCTCAGCAGTGGGCAGGACGGAAGTAGTTTCAGCTACACCTGTATGTCGCGAGCCCTGTGAACTGCTCTGCGACATCCGCTCCTCCCCATAGAGCTCACAGCTGCTGAAGGAGGCGGAGGATCTCGCGGAGGGGGAGGCAGAGGATATCTCATCTGTTATCTCTTCCTCGATGACCTCGTTCTGGAGGGAGGAGAAGTTACGACTGCATGGAGGGTGGTAGGTGGCATCAGGGGAGTCATAAGGGCTCAGGTTTGAGGTGACACGGGCTGTGAAATACAAGTAAAACATGTATAAAAGTGAATCGTTTACAATCTTATTTTCTATCTAGTAACTCATTGATCGCCACAAGGGTAATTGTTAAAACGGCAAAGCAGTTTTTAAGTTAACATTCAAGGAGCTGATCATACTTTCTGTGTATTTCACAATTTAAAGTGATCAGCATGACTCTTCTATATATTGCTGCGAGTTGACTTGTGAATATTATTTGGAAGTTACATATTATTGGTAATTTGCACTGTTGACCATGCATAGAATTTTTTTTTTACAAAAATGGATCTAAATAATACTGTTACCTTTACCTACCCTAACAAGCTAAACCTAATAAACAATTTTAACCCTCTTAATAACAAATTTATCGAAAAAGGGAATTAAACTCTGAGTTTAAATCTTTATATTGTTTTAATTTTCTTCATTAAATCTCTTTAAAACTATAAAAAAAAAACATTTAAATATGTTTTAATTATAAATATGTTTTTTTTTTGTCTGAAAATATGTATCAGTTTAGTACGTTTAATTATAATAAAATCAGCTAGAATGAAGTCCTTGTAACTTTAAACCACAGATTTAGCAGCTGTAGAAAAAGCTGCTTAGCAACAAAATTCGAGCATTTTGTTTTTATATGTGGAATTGTTTAAAACAAGAAGTGATCAGAATGCCCGACATTGGATTTCGTCGCCAAGCAGCTTTTGCTATAGCTGCTAAATCTGTAGTTTGAAATTACGAGGTTTTCACATAAAAAATGACAAACAAAATTCTTCCTTAAAGCAATACCTGGAGAAGAAGATGCTGAGTTTGACGCATCGAAGTGATTAGAATCTGACGATTCCCTCTCTTCTTCCAGATGAAACATCGGATTCAGGTTCGGTAGAATCTCACAGTCCTGCAGCATCTCGATAGATCGACTGGGCACAAAACCCACCAGTGCTTCCGAAGAGTCCACAATGATGGCCTCGTCCGTTTCTGTATTGATCTTCAGAATCTCGTCACTTTCGGCCGAGTTCTCGTAATCGTCACAGGTAGAGAAACTCTCCGTTATGATGGTCTGCTCGCCTGTCTCCAAGTCCTCGACAATTACCTCATCATATTGGTGCAGCCTGAGCTCACGTTTCCTTCTACTTTCACCATCAGAATCATCTTCTAAGTCATCTTCTTCATAAAACAGATCGGTCTTGTGATTGGTTGATGCAAAATTTAAAAATTCAGAGTTAAAATTTGACTTTTGCCCTCTCAGATTTCCAGCTGACTCCATTCGGTTTTCATCACTGTGCGTGAAAGAATCCGAGGCTGGTTCGGGGGAGTATGAGTCTAAGAACTCCGCACTGGATGCCTCAGATAGGGTCAAGTTGTTTGCGCATGCACTGGCTTCGGCTGCTACGTAGTTCCTTCCTAGGTGATGTTGGTTTCTGGTTTCAATCCTCTTTGAGCCAGAAGTTTCACAGTCAGATTCCTCCGAGTCCTTCACGTTCTCGGAAGAGATCCCAGGACTGCTGGTACTGAAAGTTCTGCCTTCATTCTCATAACTACAACTGGAGACGTTGAATGACACGTCAGGTGTGACAGGTTCTCCATAATCCAAAGAAAGGTGGTCTTCATTGGCTACCAACTTATGGGACTCTTCCTGAAAAGTATCCGTGTTACTATCACTTTTGGTTTCCTGAAAAGGCCACTTGTATTCTTTGTCCAAGCTTTCTGCTTCTGTTGAAGACAAGGCACAATCATTTTCTTTTTCAACAGACAAGGTAGGAATATTGACGATAACATCAATATTCTCGATTTTATTTACATTTGGTAGGGAAACTTTGAAAGGACTTTTTTCTACGCTGTCATCAGTCAGTATAGTTTTTGATATGGCGTCAGAATTATATACAAGAAAAGTAGATTGAGCACTAATGAAGTTTTCTTGATCACATGAAGTACCGTTATCACTTACCATTACATTAGAGTTTTGTTTTCTAAAAGTGGTATCAATCTTATTACCTTGAGCTTCATAGTATAAAGTGCTATTTGAAGATGTTATGTCAGGAACTATTTTATCAATTGGTGTGAGTATGTCAGACGGCTTGTGAAGCTTAGTGTCAACAATAACCTGGTATTCAGGTTTAGGGGGAGTTTTATCTTCACTTTTTTCCGATCCTATTTCAGAAATAGAACTAGCGTAGAAAACATCTCCTGAATCATCAGGGTGTGAGAAAGAATCAGTGCTTTCAATATTAATGTCATGGGAACTTTTGAGAGGGGTGCTGGTTAACGGACGAGATCGACCTTTCATTATTAGTGGTCTACCAGATGACATATTCTCATTGTCTGGGCTATTTTGACTAACAGGTGTTCCTTCAGAATTACTTTTAGTCTGATTACCTTGACTATTGACTGCGGATTCTTCTTTAAACACAAAACGAAATCCCTTGGGACTTTCATTTGTAGGAGTGTCGTCAGCAACATCTGGAACTATATTTTCATTTTCATCGTGTGAGCTCTCAAAGACAGATGGCGATTCATGTACAACTATATCAGGAACCGAACTCAGCATTCGAGGTCTACCCTGTTTAGTGTCTTGGGAACTTTCCCCTGAAAGTATATTAGAGTCGACTTTTGCCACCTGGCCTTCAATAGAGGGTTGCAAAATGTCTGCATCAGAAATGGAAACATCTCCTACAATTAATTTGTTTTCTTGTATTACAAAACCTTTCTGATTCTGAGTGGGAGTAGGCAATTCATTGTAGTTATCATCCAAGGCTTTAAAATCATTATCTGGGATTGGCCCCATAACAATATTTTGATTTTTTACAAAAGACAAAGATCCTGGACTATTTTGATTCACATCTGTATCATTGACTGAAGGCAGATTGTTGTTACAAGATAAGTTTTCATTTTTATGATCATTAAAAGATGCAGCATCTACAATATTATTATAATTGTATTGTTGATGCCTTTGCAGCTGCCTTGAGGTATCTAATGACGAATTTCCGACACCCAACTCCAGATCCCTTATGGCAGCTGCTATCTGGGCGGGGGTGACAATTTCTCCGATCTGCGAACCCTGATCGTCTTCCAAATTGGACAGAGTTCGATCGGACGTCGCCGAGGCGCTTCTTTCAAAACCCATCGACACACTGATATCATTTTCAGTCAGTTCATCGATGCTCCCATTTAGGACCCTGAGGCTAGGGGACAGTTGACCATTGATGTTCTTGGAAAAGATATCGTACGAAGCGTCGAATGACGAGAACCTTTCGCCATCGGAAGAATAGTTGTGCGTGTCACTCCTCTCTGAGAAGTCATTCTCAAACTTGAGCGATACGCGGTCAGATGCAATGGACCGAACTTCGGTGACCTTGGACTGAAGCGCATTCCAGCGTTCCTCGAAGGAGGTCTCCAGAGTTTTGAGGTTGTGGCGGTCGTTGTAGAGGCGGGCAAGGAACTTTTCGACTTTTTCCATGGGTGGTCTTGAATTTGCAACTTTCCAACATTCCTTCATGATCAGAGACCTATATAACAAATTAAATTCAAATTATAAATAAAAGTATACAGATAACGAAATTATTGATGAAAATTATTGAGATCAGTATATGACAACCCTAATTATTTGAAAGTTAACAACTGTGTGATCTTTGAAACTGTTAAGTGGATTTCACTCAAATTCAATGTTTAATCTGGTATAGATGGAAAATTCACTATAAATTTGAGGTTAGGAACCACTAGGTTAGATATTGCCAAGTGATGAAATACAGATAAAAAGGTAAAAGATATATCACTACAATAATGTAAAATGATACATGCAAATATTAACTTTTTGTCCTTACATTTCCTCCTTGATAGGAAAGTCTATTGATGGAGGGGGCAACTGTACACTTTGATCAATGAGGACTTCCTGCAGCACCTGTTCATTTGTCAACTCCTCATAGGGAAGTTTACCAAATTCAAAGATTTCCCACAAAACAACACCAAACGCCCTACAAGACAAATATATTATTTTTTGTTAACAAGAACACAATTAAGAAGTGCATGTGGAATAATTTGCTTAACAATTCATAATTAGAAATATTTTATCATCACATGCAATAAACATTCTTAATATGATATATATATATATATTAATTTTAGGTAGCTTGAATGGTATTTATTCATATAAAAAATGGAGACAAAAAAAAAACACACACACACTAGAATAATAATTTTTCTTCATCAAAACTATACCACCAGAAATAAACTAAAATTGGTTAACAAAATAAAAACTTTAAACATTGTGGTATTATATAAAACTAGTGTATTAATTTGAAATTTAGATATTTTTAATATACCAACCATCTATAATGTATGGTTGAAAAATTTCCAACTTTTGATAATTGTGGATGATTTCTATGCAGATATCATCAACTTAATTTATAAAAATACATAATGATGGCAATTTAAAATAAATTAGTGAAACTATTGAAAATAACCCAAATTATAAAATAGCAGTCCCACTTTTCAATATATCATATATTTAAACTCTTTAACCTAGCAATGAATGTTATTGTTAGGTTAATGACTTCTGTTATGACTTTTTAAACCGATATTGCATTCACAGTCCCATACACAGCAATTTTTAAGACCTATTGAAATACTAAATGTTTGATCTGAACGCAATACTCTCAGTGCTTTGCAATTATTTTAGAGAAAATAAAAAGTACAATAAATATGAGTTGCTTAAAAAAAATACAATGACCTAATGAATGCAAATTATAATTACCAAATGTTGGCCTCTTTAGTTATTTCTTTAGTTTCAATGGTGGTTTCAGTACACATCAAGGTTTCAGGGGAGCACCATCTGATAGGCAAGGCAATTTCACCAAGGCAGTAGTAATCCTCCTGTATAATAAAAGTCTTAATGAGACGGGTCTTTCCTCCAAAATAGACCCCCGAACCTCGCTAATAGCCCACTGTGTTGCTCTAGTTCTATGTTATTTCAACCAACCAAACAACTTAGAGGAAAATCGATATATATATATGACATAAAAAAAGTTTACAAATATTTAGTAGATTTGGTAAAATTTAGTCACAATATTGTAATGTTTTCCCAACTTTGATAAAAACATACTTTGTATAAGTTCTTAGTTGAATTATCTTGGTAAATATAGATATAAAAATATGTATTTGATCTCTTGCTAAAGTTAACTATAGCATTGAAAAATTGCACAACTTTTTTTTAGGTAAATAAAAGCATATTAATACTAATTAAATAGAACATAGTGTTTTTCTTTTGAAATAATAATGCCATCATTCCAGAAATAGTACATATAAAGTTATTAAAACATGGAAATATCGCTGCTGGTATGATAGATAAATTTACATAATTTCATTTTATAATTTTTTGACAATGCATAAAATAATCTTCAGTAATTCCAAATTGGTGAACTCCCTGTATATTCAAATGTATGAACTTTAAGTTTATATTTAATTAACACTTAACGAAATAATGAAAATGAACATCTAAAGTGATTTTTTAAAAAAATGAATTCAATGGAGAATTGCCGGATATTTAAAATTTTTCTCAAACAGAGATAGATTAACGAAGAAAGTTCCCACGATTCTCAATATCTGAATTATATATTCGTGAAAAATTAATTAAAAAGTTATTAAAGCTTTAAATTTATCAGAAACATGATGCAAACGAAAACGTCCTCCTATTGGTCTTGATGTACTAAGATCTGATACTGAAGATTGAAAACAAGTGTGGGCCTATTCGTAAACAGATTTGTAGTTGTATTCGCTGATCCACACTTGTAAACAGAAAATATTATATCGATATTTTGATGTTTAATTGACCACAGAAGTTTTGATGCTTTCCTTCGTATTTCTGACGTTTATCCACTTTGAATAAACTACTAAAGCGGAAACTTAAAGAATAAATGTCTATTAGTAATATAATACTTTTTCAAAATTATTCGGAAAGAGCAATTCCATTTCTTTCGATGCAAGTTTAATCCAGTGTATAAATTTTTTATTCGTTCTTTTTTAGCTAACCTATTGTATGTATCTTGTTTTAAATCAGAAATGAAAAAAAACCTCTGACCTACGAAGACATAGTTTTTATTGTACTGTAATATGGTATTCTCATGTATATTGCTTTTATTTTTATAACAAATTAGACAAAAATATGAAAGAGTGAACTTTTATTTTTTTAATTTTTTTATCTCAAGTAGTTGAGTTGTACATATATTAAGCTTAATACCAAAGGTCCACTTTAAATTTCATAATTTTAACACGAAAAAAATGTATATCCGAAGAGTTTTTAACAGCAAAACAGCTACACAAGCACTGTTTAATTTCAAGTAGTTCAAAATTGTTTTTCTACTTGCGAAGCGGTTCCGTGAAATGGAAGTTTGAACTAAAATAATATAAAAATAGACGACAAAATATTATTAAAAAATATTTTTTTAATATAAAGATATCAGTTATTATAAAAGTTAATTTCTTGGGATTATAAGGACAAACATTTTAAAAATAAAAGTTCACTCTTTCATATTTTTGTCTAATATGTTATAAAAAATAAAACACATTAAAATACCTTATCACAGTAAAATAAGAAATAATTCTTCGTAGGTCAGTGTTTTTTTCCCCCCATTTCTGATTTAAAACAAGATAAATACAATAGCATAGCTGAAAGAGAACGAATAAAAAATGTATACACTGGAATAAAATTGCATCGAAATGGAATGGCTCTTTTCAGATAATTTTGAAAAGGTATTATAATACTTAAGGACATTTATTCTTTAAGTTTGTGCTTCAGTAATTTATGCAAAGTTGCTAAATATCAAAACTACGAAGAAAAGCATCAAAACTACTGTGGTTGAAAGAATGCCGTTGATTTGTTTACGATCATAGTATGTCACTCCGTCATTTGACACGTGACTTCCGGTTTCAGAGTGATTCCGAAACTCGCGTTTTAAATAAAAAAATAAATATGTGTCGTAAAAAGGTGAAACTAAATTTTTCTGTCAATTTAGAAAATTTTAGATCGATTTAAAACAAGAAAAAAAAAATGTGGCACTCCTCGATTGTTTCAAATTCCAATAATAAAGTGTTTGAAAAGGACTTTGTAGAAACTTACTCTGCAACGATCAAAGGAAGTTCCGTAATCTCCAACTTTTACAGAATTGTCAGAACAAACAAAACAGTTATGAGCAGCAAAATCCCTGAAAAAATCATAGTTAGTTTTAGAACAAAACTTCTTTGATATAGGAAAAATTTAGACCAACCAGTTCGTGCACAATTATATATGGAATAAATAAACTTTCAGAAGTCAATATTTCATTTTTGTTTAATACTTATAAACTATTAAAAAGTGAAACAGTTTACCCATAGCCTACTGACAGTGACGAAAGTGATATCTCACTCAGTATTAAAACTAATTGTCCCCTCCCCTAACAAAATTCAGTAACTACATAGATTATAATTGAGGATTCAAATGAGCTCTCAACCTCAAATTTACTTAACACATTTGTGTACTAAGATAAGTGTACAGTATGTACACTTAGGTAGCTGTAGTTTGAGAAGAACCAATAGCTTTTTTTTGTAAGTAATAATACACAACCATAAGATATTTTTTATTGCACACACTGACAAAAATGAAGCCTTTTTTTAAAAAAATAGTATTAGTACTATTAAAAATATGTCAATTTACTGTTTACTGTAAGCAAACCATATTTCCAACTAATTTTTTTTAATCAAATCAAATGCTATTCAGTTCCTATTTATAAAGCAAAAAAAAAAAAAAAAAAAGAGCTTGGTGTAACATGGAAAGCAGAGAGTAGTAAAGGAGAAAAATAGCATTTCAAAACTAAAGCTCCTTTAGTATACAGAAAAATGTACGTAGGAAAAGGACATGAGTTATGAAGGAAAGGGGGTGCAAGTTTGAAATGTTTGAGGGAGCTACCATTCCCTGTCCAACCCATATAGGCATACTTACATATGTGTAAACCCATTTTCGTGTAGACACCTTAAGCCTGCAGCAACATTACAAGCCATTTGAAGGGTAATTCCATTTTTAAGTAAAGTATCTTTATTTTCTTGTTGAAGTAGATATGATTTCAAATCCTGAAAGTACAGTTAACATAAGTTTCCAATAAAAGTTGCCAATGGAAATGACTTCTGTTAGAAAAACTAAAGGTTCTCACACTTATACTGTGATCCATAAGGAGTAGAAAAGGATCAGATTCCAAACAGCGCCCAAGAAGTCGCACAACATTTGGATGAGACAAATCCCTGAAAATAATTTTGAGTTTCAGGCAAGGGAAATCAGTACAAAAATTTTACAATACAAAGCAAATTAGTGAAAAATACAATGCTAATGTTTTAATTTACATTTTTAAAGTATACTCAATAATATTTACTATTTAATAAAAAGCAATAATAAATATTCTAAGGAAACTTTATATTTTTTAAGCTTTCTATACTCTGGCTAAATTGGCATTTGCTTCTCAAGCAAGCACAAGGCCTGCCTCCTTCAATATAAGCCATGTCCATACACTTCAACAGTTCCCCAAACGTCAAACAAACGGCTACATAATTAAAAAGAAGACCTGCATTCTAATACAAAGCATCTCTTAGATTTTTTTTATCAATGACAAAATGACAGAGGGGACAATTGAAACACTTAAGACAGATACAAAAAATTACTTTATATACAACCAATTAAGCAACTAAATCTTAAAATAATAATGTCTATAGAGATTCATATTTAGAAAATGACTCTAAGAAGACTTTAAAAACAAATGCTAAGGACCATACAATTTTTAAGAAATTTCAATGCGATCAAAACAAATAAGTGATATTATATAGAGAAAACACTTTTATTTGAACAAAATATTAAATAATAGTACATTTTACTCTGCTTTCGTGAATGCATTTTGTAAATAAAATTACTCATAAAAGCCACTGAAAAACACTACTTAAAAAAAAAAAAAATTAAATGTGTCAACTCTTGTTTTAAGTAAAGTGTTGATGTTTTAAGAACATTCCAAGTAAGTTGAATGATAATATCTAAGCACTTATATAAGCCACAACATTATTAAAAATGTTCCCTCACCTGTAAGGCCTGACCTCATGCAGAAAGTGAAGGTGTTCAGAAGGCGAGGCCTCCTCCCTCAGTATCTTGACGATCACGGCCGTCTTCTCCTGGTCGTTACAGATGTGTCCCGCCTCCCCCTCCACCACTCTCCCAAACCAGCCGCACCCCAGCTCCCTCAGGTACTGCAGCTGGTCACGGGGAAAGTTGCTGTTCGGGTCATCTGCAAAAACGGAGGAGAGGTCATTGTGGAATAACCCTGGTGCGATGCATATTTTATAGTAGCCACTGTGTGATACTACTTTGCATTTTTTAATAAAAGGGCAAAAGGAAAACATATCAACAAAAATATAAAACCATTCTCAAAAAGTGCAAAACTATTTCATTATTTTTTTAATCAATTTAAAAGAACTTTAAAAATTATATCTTAATGGTATGCAAAGCATAAAATCTGTACCACAGAGCCAGACAAGCATATGTCACACTTGGACAACTTTACAGGAGAAAAAAAAAATTAATCATACTCTCAATTAAAGCTTTAGGCTGGCTCTTTTAGCTCTAGTTAAAGGCTTAAAAAAATTGAGTGAATTTTGATGGTACGGTTCCATAGAAAACACACTTTTAAGACATAATCTTCAATAAAACTAAAATCACCAAATTTGGACTTAGGGTCGTCTGGCTCTGAGGTACAGAAATATCAAGATTGTACTATAAAGAAAAGACAAAAAAATTAAATAATTTTTTTATAGAAGCCGATATTTTGTCAGCAAATAGAACTTAAGAGTTTTTGTGATATCTAAAGTTGTATAGAAAAATGAAGAGTAAATTCCTGTCATTGCATTTATGTTTGAAAATGAATCGAGGGTGCATTCTGCTGGATTTTAAGGTGTAGATTCTGAATATGCTGTCATTATCAGCGAAAAAACAACATTTTTGCACTCCAAGTTAAAGTTGAATATTTTGCTTTGTGCTTGGGTGATGTGGAGGGATTGGAATTTAATATTGCCAATGTGACGAGAGGTCATGGATTCAAATTATACAAATGACAACTTAATCGGGACATTAGAAAGCATCATTTTTTTAAATAGGGTTATAGACAAATTTCCATTTAGTTTGACTGAATATGTTGTTAATTCTTTAGGAGTCGGTAGTTTTAAAAAGCAATTGGATAGGCATTGGGGAATCGTGAGGATGACAGATTGACAGGACCAACCTTGCTGGGCCTAGAGCCTGTAGTTGGTCAACATTATTTGTATGTCTTTCTATTCATTAAACTTTAAATTGGTTTTTTCTCATTTCCCCCGTACCCTTCAAATATTTAAAGCCTAGTAAATATTTGTGTCAATTTAATTTTTTATGTAATTGTAACAAATTATAGTTTAAAAAAGTAAACAATGAAGGTTTTTTATATTTACTCAGCTACTAAAAGAATATCAGTTTCCATAACACAAAATTACCCTAGTGCAGTTTTAGACAAAACTCAAGTTAGTTTCAAATTTACTTCACACTTTTTAATGAAAGAAATTATGAACATTCTCAATGATGAAGATTTCATTTTGTGAATAAGACTGGCAACCAGTGTATCTTTACTGTAACCATTGTATATATCTCGTACTATTTTATGTTTCTGTTACATTTGCTTGTACTTTAATAACCAATACAGCATCTTCTGTACACTACCACGTTACTCTACGTTCTGAAAGAGAACATTTGTCTTGTCTGTGCTTCCTTACAGTGTGAGCACTTAGGCAATGTTTCCAGAGATTTTGTGCATGTAATTATAACTAAGTATATAATTAAAGTTGTTTAATTGTTAAAGCATGAGCTTTGACTTCCCCGAGTCCTTAGTACCAAAATTGGGCAACTCACCAAACCAATCATGAAGTGATACTTTCGTTTTCAGGAGTGCCCTGAAATGAGCTGGTCTAGAAGAACATGCGGCACTCTGCCCGGAGAGTTTCCTCGGGAGAATATCTGGCAACGGTTCAAAGGTGACCTTGTCGTCAAAGGTCGGGTAACCTTGGCTGACTGGCTGGAGGTCGATCACGGCCGAATGTGGGGGGAAAATGGCAAACTCAGTTGGGTTTTCGAACTGCAAAGTGTTGTTTTCGTTCAGTCGGCTCACAGGAAATCCATTTTGATACGTCAGAGCCTGGAACATAAAAATAAGTATAGTTTTTGAAAAGTAACATGAAAGTTTAATTAGAAGGGTGTTGTTGATACCTTAAAAGTCAATGAATGAAATTTACTTTCTACAAAAAATAAACAAAATGTATTACTATGTAATAACTTAAGTGCAATGGTTTATAGGTAACTTGAGGAACTAGAAAGGAAAAGTATTTTATAAAGATAACATCATCGAAACAGAGCAACAGCAAGAAAAGTGAATTTAATTATTTTCCTATAAAATCAATTAAATTTTTCAAAACACCATTTAAAATGTAATCAAAAGTTAGTAGGGGAGTTCCCAAATTTTTTTTGAAATACCTGAACTACAGCCTTAGATATTCAGCATTGAAAAAACAGCAAATAAAATCAATTTTATACACAACCATGGGTTCAAGCATTACTCAAAATAATTTATTAACTGTACAATACAATGTCTTAAACCGGGATAACTAAAAATTTTCATAAATCTTATTCCATAAAAAGTTTTATTTATATATATATTATAATATTATTATGCAAAGTTATCAATACATTTTAGGTTTCCCAAAAGTTCACAAAGTTGGTGGTCTGTTCCTAGCCTGTGGTGCACTTCCAATTGAAATATTTAGCGACAATTGGGGATGATAAAGTTTACATTTTGGTCGAGTCAAAATAGCGGACAATAATAGCTAGTTGTATACGTAGCGTCGCACTGGAGCTGCATGAATGGGCTAATGGCGGCGGTTCGGATTCAACAAAGCTGATTGTTTAAATGATGTCGTACCAGAACTGCACAATGTGCTATTGACGAGGTTTTTTATTGATGAACGATAAAGATTAATTTAAACAATACTAAATTTTATTCTCTCAGTGATTGGAAATCGTTTGGTCATTTAATGCCCGGCGTTTGAGTGTTCTTGTTGTGTTTTTTAATGAGCTATGGATGCGTTGGCTGCAGATGTCTATCTGAATAGTAAATATTTTTGGAAGGTGGAGGCACGAACCACACATTGTTGAACATGCTGAAGCAGTTCGTTTTGACCAGAACTGTAATTGTTTTGGATTGCTGATAGGTTTACAACTGCTTGAAGGGTGAGGGATCAGACCATTTTAATGGGAACCAGTGTCAGCTTAAAAGGTCACTTGTGTGTACAAGAACTGGGTGGAGAGTGTGCAACATGTACTAGGAATTTACATTTATATTGATTAATTGCATAATGGTATTCACTATAATTGATTACTTAAAGAATTGCACCATAATCAACTGCTGAAAGGATTGCATGAACGCACCATAATTGACTGCTCGAAGGGGTATCAGCTTTGATCCTGAGTAGTTAGAGGAAGTAGACCAATGATAATCAGGACCATAATCAAGGTAAAAGTCTGTGACATTAGAGCACAGTACTTGAGTACGCTTAAGACTTTTTGATTTTGTATTTTTATTGATTAATTGCATAATTGTGAAATCCGAAGTGTTGTCAAAAGCCCATTGTGCACCTCTAGTGTGATGTTACTTAACAAAACAGTCTTGTTGAATAGGAACAACTGCAAAATTGCCTATTGCGCAGCTCTAGTTCAATGTTATTTAACCAACCATCATTGTCGAATGCACACAGTTGTCAATAGCCTATTGTGCAACGATAGCGTGAAATTATTTAACCAACCAGTCTTGTCGAATTTGAACCGGGGCCAATAGCCCACTGTGCAATTCTAGTTTTTTTATTTTAAAGAATTGCGCCAAGGGGCACCACAAACTAGGAATTTACCAAGTTTGTGATATGCTCATCATATACTACAGCTGTGATAGTATAATAATGAAGGCTGTTAAATTGAGTTTAAGGGAAAAACCTATTTAGAGGTCCAGAATTTTATATTTATTTTATAACCAAAAAAGGGGAATGAATTATATATTATTATTAAATGTATTATATCAGAAAAATATAGTTTAGATACATAATAATCATACGGCACAATACATAATATTACAATAACAAACAATTAGTTGACAAGAAATAATTGTGAAAGTACACAAAAGTAGATTTAAAATATAATTAAATTAATATATTATTAGGCTTGAATTTTAATATATTTAAATAAAAAATATATACAATTTAATTAAAGTATATATTTCCAACCTTAATGCTTTTATTGGGACAGCACACACAGCCAATCACAATGTAGGAGACCAAAAGGATGGTAGCAGCAGAAATCAGGAAAATCACAAAACCAGGAACGGAATTGATAGAGTTTGGAATGTCCTCCAGGCCTAGTTAAAAGAAAAACAATACATGTCATTCATATTATGGC
This sequence comes from Troglohyphantes excavatus, assembly GCA_963932185.1. NCBI lineage: Eukaryota > Metazoa > Arthropoda > Arachnida > Araneae > Linyphiidae > Troglohyphantes > Troglohyphantes excavatus. Next base: position 69,119,407 of record OZ010668.1, on the reverse strand, counting down.
TAAAATGTTTTTTTTTTTCTAAAATGAGATGAGATTAATAAAATATTAACTCAGATGTGGCTAGAGATGCTCCATACATAACTTAATTTCATTACATGCTGTTCATAAAGACAAATATTTTGCAGAAAACTTAAAAGCACAAGTTTTACATTTATTTCCCTATGTCTAATGCAGGAGTGTTGCCCGGCTTCATGCATTTTTGAACAGTGTTCGGAGCAGGTAAAATTAAAATTTGGAGCAGCAAAAATGCAATTTGGAGCAGCTAAAATTTAAATTTAATACTATAAAATATTTTAAAAAAACTTTCAGAAAAGTAGCACTAAAACTAAAAAATAATTTAAACTAAAAATTAATACGAAGTAGAAAATTTAAAATATTCAATACTAAAAATTTAAGTATGGTATTTATACACACAAATGGCGCAAATTATGAATACATTATAGATAAAAATTAAGTAGAGGGCCATATTTACGAAAGAGTAATAATTGCATTTCATACATAGGGTCATAAAATTAAAATTAGAGACAAAATTACGAAAATGGTGCAGCTTGGCTAAAAATGAATGTTTTGGAGCAGAAATCGTAAATTGGCGCAGCTGCAACACCCCTGCTAATGAACAACAAAATATTAATTAAATGAAATTTACAAATGACTTATAAAAATTTGGTGCAAGGTTATGTAGAAAACTGCATTACGAGGTTAACAATTAATTCTTGGTCAGTAATTTTTGTGCTGTGAAGTTCCCACATATGTAATAACGCATTCAATAAACACACAGATGAACTCACTATCATAAATAGGTACGCCATAGCAAAGATGGAGGGACCAAATAAGGGAAAAGAGCAGAAAAGACGAAAGATGACACTGTGCCATTTTATTCAGTAAGTGTGAAAGGTTCACATTTTTTCAGTAGCTTTTCTTCAACCAACCTTCTCTAAGAGATCTGAAATGTAACAAATTATTATATTTTAATATGTGTTTCTAAAGAGAAATCAAGTAACATAGTATTCCATACAACAGCTAACAGCACTTAGAAAGGGTATAGTTGCAATATGAGCACTTATTGATTTTTTTTATTAGTGACAAAAAATCAATTTTTAACTATCAAATTTTATATTTTTGGAAGTTTGTTAATGAAATTCTCCATACAAAAGAGCAACAATAGAATTGTTCATTCAGATGTATCAGCACATTTGCAGAAGTAAGTATATGAAATATACAAGTACAGTAGTTATTAAAAAAGCTGGTATTTTTTTTTATTGATGGGGTGCATTTTGATATAACTGTGTCTAAAATATGTTAAGTTCTCTTTACATGCAAGTTTTCAAATTGGTTTTAAATTTAATAAAATAATATTTTACGTTGTATATATCTATTATTAGGGTTCCCATTACTATTATCTTGTTACATAGTTCGTACACATTTTCGGTATATAATGAGTATCTAATGACTTTTCCAAGGTCCCTAAATACAATTTATAAGAACCTTATTTTTTTTAATGAAAACAACTTCTTGCATACATTTGTAATGAAAAGTTAGCTCTAAAGTTGCAAATTGCCTACTTAGTAAAAATATTTTAAAAAAATAAAAATTAATGAACATGAAATAGGTGTAAGCAACTAAAAGCTATCAGATACAAAGTAGTAGGTTTTTTACTCAGACACGAAGTTATGTTTAAAATTTTTAACTAATAGAGGTTTAGTAAAATGATATAAACGACTTTTTAAGAGCCTTCTGTAACTCGGAAGTTTCTAAGCACCTTTTGAATAAAAATCAGGAGTTTCTAAGTATTATTTAAGGGACCTTATGGGCTTGAAACCCAAATAAGAACTTTTAACTATTGTACTGTACGAACCATGCGTTAAATTCCATGCCATTTTGCACACAACTAAGGTTTAGCACTCTGTAAAGTACCAAAAACGTTATCGATGTTTAAATATTGCATGCATAAATAAAAAACAACTTTAAATATAGTCTTCTAATTCTTCAAAGATAATAATTTAAACTTGACATTAGAAAATAAAGGGGTCTAAAAAAAGTAATCTTTGAATTTTGTATTAATATACTATCTATATACAAAATTTTATTTTAGATTGTTTTGGTACAGGGCAAATATACTTAAAGTTTGGTGATTTAAAATAAATTCTTAAGAATAGATTTCGAATCATCACTAGTAGCCAGTTGGGCATCACTGCTAATACATAAATTCAACCCAACCCAAAAATATTTTTGGAAAAATTGTTTTGTGAAAAAATAGTTTTACCTAATGTTCAAAGAATATTAGATAGAATTACTTTAAAATAGAAATGCAATCCTTTAAAATTTTGCAAAACATTTTATTTAATGATTATTCAAAATAATTTTTTTTAAGTAAAATCACTTTCTGACACAATTAGTTTCAATAACTGTCACTAACATTTCATTACTAAGCAACATCTTATAAATTAAAAACATTTGGCATTGAACCAAAGATGGCATCGTAAACAATAATTATGCCGATTTATACTTCACTAGTTCATATATACTTCTATCAATAAATTTGGTTCCTAACCTTCCTCGATCGTATTATATTTATTAAAAAACATTTAAAAAATAAACGAGAATAACAACAACAGAACTGACACATAATTTCAGTAAACGCCCTTCACATGTAGAATGCATTTTGGATTTTATTATTAACCTTCATATGTTTCCTGATATACATTTTTTACGTGGCAAAATAAATATATCTATAGATTGATATGAAAATGAAATTAATAATGTTAACTGCGATCTGCAACTATTTCATCCATATCATGAATACTTTAGTGTGAAGTATTAAATTATAGATTATACCGTAATATATGCTGATGAAAGCATACTCTTCGAGTTACGATTCATCCGTAAGGCATGTTTATCAAGGGGGAAGATGTCAACAATATACTGATTTATAGAGAAACACCTGCTTGTTGATTAAAATATCTACTTCGCCGTTATTCGTTATTCACGACAAAACAGAAGACATCTGTCCATAATCATAAATCGTATATAAGTAGTTTCTTGCTTCTTGCTTTTACAAAACATAAGGCTTACACGATAGATCACAACTAATGAAGAAAAAAAACTATTCGTATTTAAAACATTAAAGAAAAGTACACCTAAATGCCAACAACTGATAAAAAAATACGATTTTTTCTGATATTCTGTAAATTTTTGATGAAATGTTCTTTAATTAGATTTCATATTTATTGGCAGTATTTTGATTGGAAGCAGATGCGTATTTACTCAACTTTACTTTTTTGTGTTCAATATCTTCCTGGTGTTTGACGCTAATAATGCAATATTAACAATTACGATATCTAGATTAAAAAATTGTTTCTTAACTACTAAATACCTTCAGATTTTATCCAAAAAAAAATCCTCATGATCGCTTTCAAGACCTATTGGAATGACTGATACTCATATCACTCCTGGACTGCCTGGTTATAAATATAACATCGCGAAATTGAAATAGTTTTTCTTTTAGTTTGATCAGCAAAATGAGTATTGCGATGAGGAATCATACACCAGGTTTCTCCAGCAATGGTGAGTGAAATAATTTTTGCATTTTTACTTAGAAATCGTTCATTTGCATTTGAAAAAATACTTTGAAATCATTTAATTATTTCATGGTGGCCTTGTGATACTATTTTCAAAATAATTTTTTTTAAAAAATGTTCATTGTGTATGCATGTATTTTTAAAAAAAAATCCCTCAAAATTAAGTTTGATGAGTATGGATTATTGAGATTATTCGTATTGCAAATATTAACTGTAAAGTGATTGTTAGAAAATGTATATTACTTATACATTTAATTTGTGTTATAAAACACTAGATCCTCGTTATAACGACAAATCAAGAGAACTTAATAAAATGTAGCTTTAACTATATTATTACGTGAATAGTATTACGTGAACTTATTACGAGTATTACGTGAACATTAAACAGTTGGATTATCGAATGGCCACCGCTTCGCAATCGGAGGATATCAGCAGATTTTTATTTTTTACGACGTTTTTCTTATTATTATAAGAGGTAATTTTTCATCATTAGAGCATTTAAAAAAATTAATAATCATTATTTTCAACCCATCCTTCTCTTTATAAAAAAAAAGACAAACTATGATAGATTTTAAAGCAAAACAAATTTTAGTTCACAGTAATGCCCAATCAGTGAAAAAAATAATTCATTTTCCTATATTTTGTTATATGAATAACTCGCTAATGTGTAAGTATCGTAGGGCTGCCAACAGTTGCTCTGAGGAACTGTATCTCATTAAACAACCAATTGGGACTTTTAGTAGGGATGAAACAGATATCCGGTAACTATCCGGTATCCGGCTGATTTTTAACTATCCGATATCCGGAAGTAAAGTGCCGGATATCCGATTTTCCAAGCCGGATATCCGGATGAATAAAACATCGAAGATTTTTTTTTGTGTTGGTCAATTATCTTTGCTAAGAATATGGTATTTAAGTATTTTCCTGAAAATTCTACCAATGTATTAACAGTGTGCAGATTCTCCCTTGAATTTTTCTCGTTTTTAACTTTAAAATTCTATTAATTTTTTTTTTTAACGAATCGTTATGGTGGAGGGTCATAACATCTCACAACTAATATAAAGTTAAAATAAAAATAAATTTCACAAAAGTTTAAGCAAACTTGAGTTTTTATGTTTGGAATGAAAGAGCATATGGTAAAAATACAATTATTCAGAAATTGAGTTTAAAGTGTACAAAACATACGCCCATTGCTAGCAGCACCCTAAACTAACCCTTTGTAAATAAAAAAGTATTTTGAATGTTTATTCAATCTTGGTATCACCTTAAGGGTAAGTAATTGGGGAATATTATAGAATAAAAAAATATTTCGTAATTTTTAACCGATTCTAGTGTGTATGAGAAAATATTTCATAAAAAAAGAAACTGCCGGATATCCGATCGGATATCCGGCAAAATCCAGTTCGGATATCCGATATCCGGTTTGTAATGTGCGCCGGATATCCGGTATCCGGCAAAACCACTATCCGGTTCATCCCTAACTTTTAGTGTGGTTGTTGTTATAAGATTGGTTGATGTTTATTTTCTCAAAAGCTGCCAAGGTTACTATAAGAAAAGGGCCTCCATATTACACAAAGAGTCATTACAATGAGGGTCTGCTGTATAAGCATTCAAATGATCTTTTCTTGCCTATGCCTCATCAGCTATTCTTCAATACAATGATGAAAGTCATTGATCCACTGATGGCTGTGAATCCCCCCTAATGAATAACCTCTATGAGCATTAGGGTGAATCAAAAAACACCATAGTTTTAAATTTTGATGGCCCTATGCTTAAAGTATTCTACTTTGGTTGAAAAGACACTGTGGTAAATATTAGACAATTTTTAAAATGCCTAGGGGGTCCACATGCGTCCCGCAGAATGAAATTTGCTTACATTACTCCAAATACTAGCAAAACTAAAATAACAATAAATAACAAAACCAAATACTAAACTAAAAATAACTAATATAACATAAATAATACAAAAATAACATAATAATAAAATATAATAATAAAAAATACCAAAAAAGTTACTAAAAGTACAATTCTACTTTAAAATCTGCTTCCCTGACTCTTCTGTTTGTTAGCAAAAATAAAGTTGGAATACTGCCAAAAATAATATACAATTTTCACCCTTATATGTGACACAAAATGCAGAAGCTATAATAAAGAACAATGAAGATTTGAATTTTTTTCAATTCATGAAAACATACCGAGCTGCATCACTTGGTTCATGGGACAAGAAGCTTGATTCACTATTGAAGCGTAAGGAAGCAAGAAAGGATTAGACTGTTGGCTCAGCAGAAATGTCAACAAGCCACAGCCAGCTGCACTGCGGAAATAACCAGCAGTGAAACAGAAGGAGACAACGAAGACATCCCTTTCAAGATTTCCGAATCAAGAAAGGAAGGTAATCGTAGAGTCACTCGCAGACGTACAGGTACTAGTGCTTTCATACCTTATAACATCTTGAAGTCACCAAAAATAGTATATTTGGCAACAAGAATGAAGCTTTCTCCAGCTCAACAAGCTGTCTTACCTAATGCCATAATTAAGGAATCTGGAGGTGATGCAAAGAAACTATCAATTTCATATGCCACAGCAGACAGGTCAAGGAGTACTGTAAATAAAGAAGTTGCCAAGACAGTACAAACTAAATGAGCTCCACTAAAATTTTCTTCTTTACATTGGGATTCAAAGCTGTTGATAAACAAATCAAGGAACGAATCGGAAGAGAAACTTGCGGTAGCTGTTGGAAATAATACCGACATAAAGTTTCTTAGTGTATCCTCTTACAAACCGGGAACGGACCAACGATCTGGTCATGTCATAGCTCAAGCAACAGTGCAGTTGTTACAGTCATGGAAATATATGGATTCAGTAGTGAACATGACCTTCGACACGACATCCAGCAATACTGGTCACGTCACTGCAGCCTGCATCACCCTACAACAAAGAATTGGTCGCACTTTACTTTGGTCTGCATGCGTCATCATGTCGGTGAGCTAATACTTAACCAAGGCTTCAATCATTTGAATGTAGAAACTTCTAAATCGGGAGAATATATTGTTTTCAACCGATTCAAGGAACATTTCGATAAAGTGCCTTATGCAAGTGATGAGACTCTCAGTTAGTTTGATAAGTGCTCAGTCTCCAGGGATGAACAAACTTTGTTTTTGGTTACAAAGTGGCAGAAGAACGCTGTTGCAAAAGCATCACCGTGAAGATTACAAGGAATTCACTGAACTGTGCTTGCTGTATCTGGACGATGGTGATAAATCAAAATCATTCGAATTTCGTCGTCCCAGTGCTGTTCACAAAGCTCGTTGGATGTCTAAAATTTTGTACGCAATTAAAGTTGTTCTTATGGAAAGTAGATCAGTTTGTTGCCTAAAGGAACAATCACCACTGTAACTCAACAGTTGAGGTTGCGTAAATTTGTCACTTTTCTGTGCTTGCTTTACAGTAGATGGTGGGTAACTAGCACATCAGCTGTCAATGCTCCATGGCATGATCTATGTCTTTACAAAGATCTTCTGAAGTACATTAAAATTTATAATGGTATATCTGTTAGTGGAATAACAGCACTTTAACTGTCATTTGTAGTATTTATGTTATGAAATGATACCATTAGCATTATTCAGTGACATAGTTCCAAAATTAGAACTTCAATATTTAGCAGAGAGACTTTTCACAACAAAGCCAGCTGATGCAGTAACAGTTCCTTGTAATTGTTTTGGCAAAGGATTTTGAAAACCCAAATTTCCTACCATCACAAGTAATACTAGGCTTGGCGATCTGACCACTGTTGATTCTTGGTTCATTTTCTGTCTTTTAGAAATGAACACAGAATTTCTTAACAAAGATGTTGACATTTGGCAACAAAGCATCAAAGTCAAAGAAGTTGCTCTGAACATTATTAATGATTCTGCAGAACGTTCTATAAAACCGAGTAGTGATTACCTCGATGCAGCTAGATCTGAGCAACATTACCAGAACACTATGCAGGTAGTTGAGGCTGACAGAAAACAGATGCCCAATCTCCGCAAAAGAAAACAGTAAATTGATGGCGGTGGTGATCATGATCACTGACATTTTACTTGCATTATATTAACATTGATTTATTGAAGTGCTTAAGTTTACATATATTGTACATTGTTAATAAAGATTATTGTATTATAAGTTCCTATAAGTTTTAAACATTCTATTGGTACTCTACAATTAAGATGAACCTAATTTGCAAACATTTATTGAAAAAAATATTTTAATGTCAATTTGCCACCATCATGTGGACCCGGTAAATTGCTTTTAAAAATTCAGAAAAAAATACAGGAAGTTTCTTTTATGACATAGAACACTTTTATATAAGGGCCAAAATAATTGCAAAACTTTTTTTAAAAAATGGCGTTTTTGATGCACCCTAATGAGCATTGGGTATATTGATTATCCCCATACAGAAACACGATGTCATGTTAAGTTTAGTTTGAGATAAAAATGACCTCATAACATGTTTTTGAAAACTATTTTCCAGGGGTCCTACCACCGGAAATAAATAGTGTTGTCTGTTTCAAAATGCGGGGATGAAGTTATTTTTATCTCAAACTGAGCCTAACATGACATTGTGTGTCAGTATTTAGCATTTTGGGACCTTGGGCCTTGAATTGTTAGCAACATGTGAGGAGCTAATTAATATGCGATTTATTGACGATTGGAATAGGAAATACAAAGCATATTAAATATTTAAAATTATTTACAAAATAAATAATTTGAAAAAACTTGCTTTTTTTGCATTATCTGCTTCCAGAGAACATGTTTAATTACTATTCTGCCTGTCACAATTGCATAATTTGTGTTGTATCCATAAATGATTATTTTAACTGTCAATAAGTAATGCTTATAATTTTTCATTTATAATGCAATTATTTTCGTTTATATACAAAACACATATTGCAACATTTCCTAATGTAATTGTAAAATCAGGGAAATTTGTGCGACACCATCACAGAAATATCGGGGAACTTTTTTTCCAGAATGTTGTTGCCACCCTGGATAATATTAATTTTTCGACATACAATATCGATCATTATCTACATACTATTACAATTACAGGGTGGTCCATGTTTGATTTTACATATTTTAGAAACCAGTGTCCTGATTTCAACAGTAAAATCATAATTCTGCTTTGAAAAAGGTTTAAACATAGTTTTTATTTGTATTCTTTTTTTAAATTATAAGTTGATTTCTAACTGTAAAGAAAAATAATTTTTCCATGTATAATTTTTTTGTAATTGATGTGAAGTTTAAACTATTTTCTGTTGCTGACCTAGGCATTTGTTACACCAATATTAATGAAATTTAACAACCTTTCAAGAAGAAGGTTTTTATTTTGTGTTTATATGTTTAAAAGAAACTGAGTTATTATAACTTGGGTTCTCTTGCTGGGGTAGATAAGGGCCCACAATGTCAGATAATGCAGCTTGTTTATCTTCCTTCTGTTGTTTATATTTTCATATGTAACCCAATTTTTATTTCTATAATCTGTTTAAAGGACATGTATTGGTAATTCTGTAAATTTCAAGTTTGCGGTGCACGATTGGTGGGGTTCTGAAAAATTGTCATCAAGGACAAAATGACAAAAAAAATTGGCTATACGTAATGGTTCAGATTCAACACGGCTTGTTGGTTAAATAAAAAGAAACCACATAAATCTTGATAGAAAAAATTCCAAATAAGACTTTACTAAAAAAGTGTAATATTATTAGGGATGAAACGGATATCCGGTAACTATCCGGTATCCGGCCTATCCGGCTGATTTTTAACTATCCGGTAACTATCCGATATCTGGAAGTAAAGTGCCGGATATCCGATTTTCCAAGCCAGATATCCGGATGAATAATACATCGAAGATTTTTTTTGTGGCGGTCAATTATCTTTGCTAAGAATATGGTATTTAAGTATTTTCCTGAAAATTCTACCCATGTATTAACAGTGTACAGATTTTCCCTTGAATTTTTCTCGTTTTTAACTTTAAAATTCTATTAATTTTTTTTAACGAATCGTTATGGTGGAGGGTTATCACATCTCAAAACTAATATAAAGTAAAAATAAAAATAAATTTCTCAAAAGTTTAAGCAAACTTGAGTTTTTATGTTTGGAATGAAAGGGCATATGGTAAAAATACAATTATTCAGAAATTGAGTTTAAAGTGTACAAAACATACGCCCATTGCTAGCAGCACCCTAGACTAACACTTTGTAAATAAAAAAGTTTTTTGAATGTTTATTCAATCTTGGTAATACCTTAAGGGTAAGTAATTGGGGAATATTATAGAATAAAAAAATATTTCGTAATATTTGACCGATTTCCGTATTTTCTAGTGTGTATGAGAATATATTTTAATAAAAAAAAAACTGCCGGATATCCGGCAAAATCCAGTTCGGATATCCGATATCCTGTTTGTAATGTGCGCCGGATATCCGGTATCCGGCAAAAACACTATCCGGTTCATCCCTAAATATTATACATCTGCACCTTTGCAGTTTCCCCACAAATCATCTATAAACCTTTTACTTTCTGTAAAATAATTTACTTTCTGTAAAGAAAGTAAAAGGTAAAAAAATAAAGAGGTAGACACCTGTTTTCCTGACTCAAAGACTTGGCTCGAACTCTAATGCTAATTTTTGAATGAAAAAATACTATTTTTACAATATGACTTTTCATTATTTTCTAGTTGTAAAATTATCTTCGTATTTCACTGTAAATGTGTGTAAGGTTTTATTTGGAATAAATGATAATTGTGCCTTAATTTTTTTTCTCTTCTTGTGTGGAACCCTTGTTTTGCTAAAATGTGACTTATTATTTTAATAATTTCTCTTTAATTATTTAATCTTAGCACACTTGAAAGTTTTACATAAAAGAAAGTTTTAAATTTATAATAAATAAAAACTATCTATTTGGTCGAGCGTTGCTGGGGCACCCATGACAAATTGAGTGGCCCTGTTTGAACATGAAACCGTGACTTATTGTTAGTCTTGTGCTCTACCAACTACGCTACAAAGCAGGGTTCCCACGGGTGCTTAAAAGTCCTTAAGAACTCCTTATTTTTGGTTTTCATTTTTAAGAGCCCTTTAAAGTCCTTATTTTTGATCAAGAGTCCTTAAAAACTCCTTAATTTTTCCTTCGCAACGAAGTTGGAATTTTTGAATTGTCAATTCCTACATTATCTCCAAACAAGTGCTTAATGTCTCTTTTCGGCACTATGGATTTTATTAAACGATGAATATCGGACAAATCGGTTATATTTTCGCCAAGTGTGGGGTTTTGGGAGGGATCGAGTCTCAAGGTCTTGCCTTGACCAAGTGCGATTTCATGTTTGCAGCGCAAATGTACAAAAAGGGATGGGAATTCTGTTCCAAAAGTGGTATCCTGCGCCAACTTGCTACAAAACCATATTTATGTGTTATTCTCCACCAATTTTGTCTTAAATCCTCGTTAAAAACGTACATCAAATGAGCCTTCATGGTGCATGTTTGAGTTTGTATGGCACTTAACGAAGTTACGGCTGCCTCATGAAGAGGAAATGGGAGAAAATTTAAGCACATTTTCTAAAGTTTAAATAGTGTTTGTAAGAATGTAAGGTACGATAGGCACGCTTTTATCTGTTGGACGGGGAGTATAATTATGCAATACGGAAGGCAGAGAAACGCATGAATGTATAAGGATTATGTGTCAGAATAAAAGGTCTTGATTCCTGATGTCCAATTTTTTAGACAAGGGCATTTCATTACCATAACATAATTTTAATATTTCATCATTGGAATATCGGTTCGTTTGCTTAATGACAAAAGTATGCAGAATCGATGCTCAATCTTGAAAAAAGGATATTTCAAAAGAGTATAGCATCTTTTACATGTAGGAATATTTGCGATCTTCGTCAAATGGAGGTAATCACTAAATGCCCTCTGTTGCGATCGTCTTTGAAATGCTTACAATTCTTTAGCATCTGATAAATATAAATCCTTATTTTTCAGCATTTTCAATTTTATCGTGATTTGCTTTGCACTACCAAGGGGTTGTACTTTTTCGGACCTAACCCGGAATTAAGGGGATATTAAAAACTTAGGAATGCAGAATTCTAGATTTTATTTTGATTACAAATTTCGTCAACATTTCAATTTTAAGCACATTTTCTAAAGTAACATTTGTAAAAAAATTTAAGGTAATAACTTTTTGAGATTTGTCCGATTTTTTATTTCATTTATTAAAAGACATTTTGTCATCGGAAAATCTCAGTTCTTTTGTTGGTTTTATGAAGAATCGATGCTCAATCTAAAAAAACAGATAATTTCACAAAAATTTAGCATCTTTAACATGTAGAAATATTTGCGATCTTCGTCAAACGAGGATGATATCACTCTATAGAAGAGATGATTATAACTATAATTTCGTCGTGTATCTGCCGAATGTAACCTTCAATTGGCACTCTTTTGATATTTTTTTTTTATTCATGGAGACCTTGAAATTGTAGAAATTCACTAAACGCGTTCTGCTGCGATCTTCGTTGGAAGACTTTCAATCCTTTTGCATCTGATATACAAATTCAAGTATTCCATTACCTCTTGTTTTATCATGATTTGTTTTGCACTACTTAACAAAATTGCATTACATTTTTCGAAAATATCATTTAATTCACGAAATTGAAGTTTAGAGCTTGTCATTTTCATTAATATAAAAGGATTTATTTTTAAAGAAGCTTGTTTCTTTTTGTTGGGCTAGTATTATAATTCCAATTTAATTATATTTTGTTTAACCATTTATATATTTTACTAAATGAAATATTTTTATTTGAAACTTTCCTTTTTCACACACCCTCCCACTTAAAAAAAATGACTTTTATTTAGCTTTTTGAAAGTTTCTCAAATTTCTTATTAAACTAATTTTTAAGGAAGTAACTTAGTGTAATTTTTAATGATTTAGATTAACATGCTTAGAATAAGTACCAAGGTATGCTTTCTATAAATTTATTACTATTTAATAAATCTAGTTTGAGTGGAAAAATTAAGGAATTTTATATTCGTTAGACAGTGGCAACCTTCTTAACTGACTTCATTTCACAAGATATGCAAATTTGTAATAACTTGCTAGTGTTTTGGTTTATTGTATAAACTACATTTTACTAAAAAATGCAACATATGAAAGTGAAGTATATATTGTAAAATATTATATAAATTGATTAATTCTTAATTCTCTTTTTGGTTGCATATTTTAACTGCTTTTAAATAGTCTCATTTAAAGCCTAACAGTTTCGATTTATTGTATAAAACAAATATAAACAGCAAAAGAGACTTTGAGGGTTTTTACTCCTAGGAAGTACCACCCCTGAGTCTACCAACTTAACAAAATTGCGTTACATTTTTCGAAAATAATTGTTTATGGCATCTTATTTCTATTCAAAGATTATTTACAAGACACAGTTATGAAATCTACTTCATTATTTCCGAATTTTGATCCTAAAACTATTTGATTGGATTCTTTTTTGAAAGACTTTATTTCTGTTCATGAATCCAAAAATAAATTATTGAGATGTATAAATCATTAGAAGTGGAGAATCCTACATAGCATAAAGACTCATTTTTCAGAACAGAAACAGTTCAAATGAAATACACAAACTGTAATTTGAAAAGACATGAGAAAATTTGTTTATAACTCTAGACAGAAAAAGTTATGCATATGGAAGAACTTCGTAATAACTTAAAAATTTCATAAGTGCAAAAGAAACAAAAACTATAAATGGAAGAAGTGAATAACTTGAAGTCAAAGTAAATACGCCTGGAAAGAGAAATTTTAACGTTAGAAAGCACAGCAGAAAAATTAGCTAACGAAGCAGAAACTGTCAATTACATTTCTTTATTTATAAAAGCTAATAGTTTGCGTAAGGAAATAAAAAAAAATGTCTGTGATAAAGGATAGGATATAGGAAAAAACTATTTCTGGCAAAAAGAAAGATATCAACTGAGTTTTTTGTAGAAACTGCCAATAACAAATTTAAATCTTGTTAAATATAATCATTTGCAAATCAATGCAATTGTGTTATTTTCTGTTAAAACTTGTTAAATTAAAATTTATATCTTTTACATAAATGCAGCTTTAAACCCTCTGATAGCAAAGTCCTAATTTTTTTTTTATTATTTCTTAAGCTCATTTTATATGATGATGTCTGTTGACATATCTTCAAACATTGCATTGGACGTCTTTTGTAAGTCAATATGAACATTGACTGCTTCAATTTGTCTTTAAAATTTTTCTACCTACAAAAGAATCGCGATAACAAAGGGTCCTTAAAAACTTTTAACTTCTTTTTTTGGGTCCTTAGAAAGTGCTTAAAAAGTCCTTATTTTTTATTTTGAAAAAAGAGTGGGAACCCTGCAAAGGCATGTTCTAGCTAGATCTCGGAATGTTTTTAAAAAGATGTTTCTTATGCAATAATTCTTTTTTTAAAAAATCGTTGATATTTGAATAATTTATTTCAGAAATCAGCCAAGTGTACTTTTTCAGAAAGTAAATTGGCAGTTGATAAGATTGTACTAAAAAAAATGTGTTTTCCGTATGAGATTCTAATGCTGTAACGAAAAAATCCCATTTCTTTTTTCAGTAACCCGTTAGCAGACAAATTAGTTTTGCATTCGCACTCAATATACTATCTAATGTCGCTTGTCTAGTTTCTGCACCAAACGCAATATACACTGTGGAAAATAAGACCCATGAAATGGAATGAAACTTGAATTGATTGTTGATAAAATTATGTGTTTCACATATAAAATTCTGATTCCTTAAAAAAATCAAATAAAAAAAATGGCTGTTGACTAGTTCCTGAAATAAAAAAATCATTTATGAAATGAAAGCACGATTCATTGCTCCTAGAAATTCTGTTTCTTTTTATACCTAACTTGTTAAGATTTGTTGCCCATAAGAGGTATGTAAATGGGATCGTAAAGATTATTTTAAGATATGCTTATCTTAATTTATATTTTTAATAAAAAAAAGGGGGGGGGACCTTAAAGCGTTAACTAGGGATGAACCGGATAGTGGTTTTGCTGGATATCGGATATCCGGCGCATATTACAAACCAGATATCGGATGTCCGAACTGGATTTTGCCGGATATACACACTAGAAAAAATTGTAATCGGTAAAAAATTACAAAATATTTTTTTATTCTATAATATTCCCCAATTTCATATCTTTAAGCTGATACCAAGATTGAATAAACATTCAAAATTCAAAAAACTTTTTGTTTACAAAGGGTTATTCTACACATTACTCTCAATTTCTGAATAATTGTATTTTTACCATATGCCCTTTCATTCCAAACATGAATATTTAAGTTTGCTTAAACTTTTGAGATATTTATTTTTTAATTCAACTTTATATTAGTTGTGAAATTTTATGACCCTCCAACATAACAATTCGATCACAAATTTATTTTTAACGGAATTTTAAAGTATTTTTTTATAATGAACCATCATGATTTTTAAAGTGTTTTCATACATAAAAAACTAAAGTTTTAAATTTATAATTAAAAAAAAAAAATTCAAGTGTGTGCGTATAGCTTGACAGTTCTTTAATAAACTGTTCATATTTATACTGATTTTGAAACGGCCAGACTGTACAATGCGTTTGAAATTGTAATTTCGAAATATTTCCAAATTGTGCCATATTTAAATGCTAAAACTAGTTTTTAGACTGGAGAATAAAACAATTTCTAATATACAACGAACAGAGATGTAGCTATGCGAACCACCACCACCACCTATGCGAATTGTTTAAACTCAAACTCCATGATATCTATAGTGGGGTATTTCAAATGTCTGCAACATATCTTCCTTGCTATCTATTCTCTGTGACCCACTGCGTCTGAAATGCAGTCCTTACCCACCTGAATAGGTCGAGAAAAATTAAAGGGACAATCTGCACACTGTGAATACATTCGTAGAATTTTCAGGAAAATACTTAAAACAAGAACAAAGATAATTGATCGCCACAAAAAAAATCTTCACTGTTTTGTTCATCCGGATATTCGGCACTTTACTTCCGGATATCGGATAGTTAAAAAGCAGCCGGATATCCGTTTCATCCCTAGTGTTAGCCTTCTAACTCTCGAGGCTGTATACTTCCAGAGATCTCCGGTTTTTCAAATCATGCATCCAATTTTTAAATTCATAAAAATACTTCATTTTACAATATTTTTTCAATTCAAAAGTTTGAGGTACAGCTTACAGGCTATCTCTTTACAAATTTCTCCTTAAAAAAATAATATAAAATAGTATGCCTTGAAAAAATTATTTAAATTTCCAAGCATAAAAACAACTTTACAATTCTAAAACTCTGTGTGCATCAGTGGGTTAACAAAAGAAAATGCATGGATCTGAAAATATGAATGTTGTCAGATATGCAAATAAAGGAGGAAATAAATACAATGTTAGGGAACCAAACCAACTCCTGTGGCATTGAGTTTATGTGGGCATTACTTTGACAATGAAAGGCTTATGAGGGTTGGAATTGTATGAAACCTTGAAACCACTCACATTGGTCTGGTATTTAAATTGTTAATGCTGTCAGAAGTTATATATATTTGTTTGTGGTTATTTCATCTGATACATAGTAAATAGTAAAAGCGAATAGTGAGGAGTTGATTAATGTTATTTTGATTGATTTAGTAGTTGGAAAAAGAGACCTGTTCTATTCACTCTTACGATTGATACTATCAGTAAAGATGAGAGGTAAGGCATAGCACATTATTATTTGGTTACTTATGATAACATTTTATTTTTTCAAAAAACATATAATAATTGTTTATTGCAGAAGCTAATAATTTGTTTCAATTTTTAATATCCAATTTAGCATTGTATATCCAAAAATCTTCTCATGGAATATGTATTACATTTATTCCACAGTTATGTAATACAATCCAGGAAATAAACTAAGTTGTTTATTAACATTTCACAAAGTTTAAAATTTTGCTAATAAAAATCTTTACTGCAGATACAAAAATTAAAAATAGTTTATGTAAATAATTCTATTTAAAGCATTTGTTATTTAGCAACCTATAAAATATATGCTAGAGTTTTAAAATTTGTAGGATATCAGTATAACGTTAGTTGGTTACTAAATAAAAAATATTCTAACAATTAATTTTTTTATTGAAATTTCTAATGTGGTCCAGAAGTCTAAAATTTCAATTGTAAAATTATTTGAGACATGACTATTTGCTTTCATAACAAATTTAGTTTAATGACTTAATTAACAATTTTTATAGTATATAAAATGCTTTATATCAGTATACTAGTATATAAAATGTTTTATATAAATTGTAAATTAAGTTATTTAACCAAATTTGTAATTTCATTTATAATTTGATTTTTTTTAATTGATGAGACATTTGGGCCTTTGGAAATTTGAGTGAAATATTTGTAGTGATTTCAAAATACTACGCAAATACTATACTCGGGGACAACCTAAGTTGAACCCAAAGCGGAAGCTGTGATATGTATAAATATTCAATTGCTTTAGGCTCAACTTAGGTTGTCCCCGAGTATAGTATTTGCAGCAATAATAGTACATCTCTCAATCCCCCAATTAGTTAAAAACTAAAATAAATATTACAGATTTTTAAGTAAATCAGATTTTTAACCTACTGGTGTGTAATTCTTGCAAATGTAAAGTTGATTTCACTTTTTGGACATTTAAATAATTTTTCCTGATTATCCTGTAAATTTTTTTTAATTAATTTAATTGTAATAGTTTAAAGTTGTTAAAAAAAATGTAAAATGAAGTATTTTTTAGAATTTAAATGACAGAGTATTTTTTAAATGTTCACCTTGGCCACTACCTAACTACAAATCTGTGCAGTAATCGGCTTTATTGACCAGATACAATTCTTTGTGTGCCTAATCTTTGCATTGAACACACGTATTGAACCTTTTGTGACAACAGTGAATGCGCGTAGGCGGGCAGTTCGCACAAAGGCATCAGACAGGAAGAGATGATGAGGATGCGTGCGATCCCTATGCGCTCGCTCTCTTTTTCCTTCTTCGTATCTTCGCTTCAGTTTGTGTTTTGGTTCGAAAGCAAATGCATAACTTGGAGGAGGGCTGCTGTGAGTATTTCTTTTGTTGATTGAAAGAGATTTAGAATTAAAAAAAAATTGTGTAAAGGTGCAGGGTGTTAATTTGTGATCAAAATACGTTTTATTTGATCCTTTCCCATTTATTGGAATTAATTTTTTTGACATTTTTAAATGCCTCCACATAAAATATCTTTAATTTTGTGAACTGTAAATAAATATCATGATTGTTATTTTTTTTTTAATTGAGAATGTTTATTTTGCTATGGTTTCATTTAAACTTACTAATGTAAACAGTAAAACAAATCAGTAATGAGGTACTTAATGAACCTTGACAAGCTTAAAAAAATACACTTTTTTTTTGTACTGATATATCAAAAAAGAAGTGAATATTTCAACTTCTCGTTTCATTGTTTAGCACACCTTTTTAATGAGTGCACCTATTTAGATTTTTTAATGATAAAAGACTGTGATGGTTCCGTTCATAGATTTTTCATGAAAATGCCGATTTTTTACATGAAATTGTGAAACATCACTAAGTAATATTTGTTTTTTTTTATGAGTATATATACGCTTATGTATTTTTTTTATGACGTGTTGTTCTAATTAACCCTGTGTAAAGAACGGGTATTTTTGCTAGTATACTATGAAAATGGTCTTTGGTCTCACAAGTGGTTTCTCAATTAACCAGACCTGCCAGGCTTAAACGCGATTTGTCATTAATTTTGCGTCATGTGTTTTGGTATTGTCGCCGCCCCCGCCTCTAAACCATAGTCGCCGCCACGAAAAACCGCAGACATGTCCTACGTCACACAGGTTGTACCTCAGACCGAATGTCCGGGAAGAAGAGCCCATTTCTCGGTGTAATTAAAAGCTCTGTCGCTGCCATGGTGAGTCTCACGGCAAACAATTAATGGGGAGTACGCGATCTGAGGATGTTGT
Organism: Troglohyphantes excavatus; assembly: GCA_963932185.1. Classification (NCBI taxonomy): domain Eukaryota; kingdom Metazoa; phylum Arthropoda; class Arachnida; order Araneae; family Linyphiidae; genus Troglohyphantes; species Troglohyphantes excavatus. The sequence continues at coordinate 69,100,784 of OZ010668.1, read as the reverse complement.
CCCCAGCCATTGTTCCCGGAGTCTCTCTTTGATGGAGATGCAATCTTCGTCACGTCTCCCGATATGACACTTGCGTTTGTTTTTGCCGGGGATTGACCCCTTGCATAGTCCGACATCATCTAATATACCGGCCTGCAATGTGAGATCATCTCACTCCTGTCTAACTGACGTGAAAAGGGTTCTTTGATTCTTATCTAAATCTGACATGACTTGCGGTTTTAATGGAATTGAATTTTAAGCTCCAAAAACGTTGTCGAAAAATGAGGGGTAAAGGAGTGTTTTAACCTTGAGAGTACCATTCCAGGCTTCTGAGCCGCCAATAGCCCATTGTGCAGCTCTAAACGCGACGTTAGTTCAACCAACAACCCAAAACAACGTGTTATTACAGCCGTGGTTAAAATTCTTTCCTTAAGAGAGTCGGGCTATCTCAAAGTTTTGTCGGGAATTCTGAGCTCTTGTCCGAAACAGGACCCGCGGTAGCCTGGGCGGAAGGGTGCCAAGCTTATAATCAGAGGGTTGTGGGTTCGATCATTGCCTTGTGAGAGCAGTGAGCACGAACCTCGTCGGCCGCCAAACATTCACTTTAAAGAGGGACTGGTTTTTAGCCTTACTCAATGTTTTCATTTTAAATATGTAACTTTTATACTAAAAAAAATATTTATACTAAATGTCTGTGCAATGTTGAATGGTTTTCTGTTAAAATATTGAATTAGTTTTATTGGGTCAAAAATCCCGTATAATCAACAAATTGACATTAGCTAAACGTTTAAAATACTTCTTAGTAATGCGGGTTAACAATGACTTTTACATAAAGTCGTAATATCATAGCTTTTATTTTAAACTGTATGGTTCTAAAGAAACATTATAACGGAACAAGTTGAGTTGTCTAGAAAGAAATTGTTTACTTCTAGGCAACTTATCAAGTAGATGTGTCGATATTCGGGTACAATCGTTCCGTAGCCTTGGGCCCATTTGTATTCTTTTATATTATACAACTTGTGGCATAAGTATATTTTTTTGTTATGTAATGTTTAGAAAAGGGCATTCAGAAAGGAAGGTAGTAAAGGAAAATTTTCTTAAGGATACGATTAGGCTTAATCAGTGATTTGGTAGAGAAAGAGGAAAACCACGTGCCTGCAATCAAGGACGAATTAGAAACCGATAGTTATTATCGAAAATGTGATTTCCGACTGGCTTCGATGGGACCTTAAAGCAGAGAGTGCGTCATACTCTTTTGGTGACCTCCTCATTTATCTTGATAGACAAGTTTCATCATCGAGACTTTCACTCATAGAAATATGTGCATCGTTTTAGTCGAAAACTCAATTGGAAGATGAAATTACAAACTGATAAGTCCAATATTTTTCTATTTTGAGTTATCGATATTTATGGATACGTCCTTGACGAGATTTATCACAACACAGGTGATTTCATGGATATCGAATCCGAAAATAGTACTAATACTTGTTATAATATAAACAGACCAATATGTTGATGTATGTGAGGAACTTAAATCTTTCAGGTCATTGTATGGGAAACAAACATTAGGTTCGTTGGTCTATTTGTATTATCAGACTTCCAATTCAGCTCAATAAACGTTTCAATTTTTTTATAAAACTGGCAAGAATATATTTTTGTTGTTACCTTTGATATATTTTCTACAAACCAAACCTGCTGCGTCAAGTCCATTTTTTTAGTTTAAGAATATAGCAATAGGTTGAAAATAAAAAGATTTAATCTATAAAAATAAAAAGTCTGTCTGTGGATCGCAAAACACCTACTACCTGCAAGTATAAAAGGTTGAAAATGTATATATAAGTACTATTCATCCTCAAGATGTGCACCTGAGTCTCGGAACTTTAAAATTTCATTTAGTTTTTTTTTAAATATTGCATTTAAAAAAACATCTTTAAAAAGAATTTCTTTAATTAAAACTTTTTCTGTTTTAAAATTTTAACGTATCAAAAATACAAATCGAGGTATTTTTTAAAAATGTCATAATATGCTTTAAAAAAAGTAATAAATTATTCTTTTCAAACTGCATTGGGACCTGATTATTTAAAAAGATAAGGAACGCCATTTTCGCCACAGCCTTATTTCTATTCCAAAGGTTTCGTACTTCGCCCCTGCAAAACTTCTTTCCACCTAAGGGAGGCGGGCAGCGGAGAAACAATCAGAAAGAAATGCTTCTGCTATTTGAGAGGATTTTTGGACATCTGCCAATTTCGGCTTGTGTCCTTTTCCTGAAATATCACAGGTATTTTTTGTATTACAGGTTCATTATTAAAAGGTTCCCTAAGGCCATGATGGTTTTAAAAATTTTACACAAGATTTGGTTTTTGCCTAAAAAGTGGCTTGTATCAAATTAAGTTGTTTTCGATTGTTTGATTTGACCTTCGATTTTCATATCGAAAAACATCTCTCGGAGAGTTAACTTCATCTGGTTATGTTGGTCCGTATTATTTTAGTTTTCTCTCATTACATTGGACTCGTACATTTTCCAATTGAATTTATGATTACAGATATTTCATTACAAACAACGATATTTCTGCAATCGGAATTTCGTCTTGTGGACTTCTTTTGCACATAATGGTTATAAATCATTGTCATGAAATAATTTAGAAATTAAAATGATATTGTTCTTACCACTTAGTAACTATTCCTTAATTATATTTAATTGAAATTCATATCAAACGAGCATACATTTGATCATTTAGCTCTACATTATATGGAGTTTCCAAGCAAAAACGATGCGAGTTCACTTTTAGCGTAAATCGCTTTCCCAAGGCGAGGAGCCTCATAGCTGTGCATTCATTCATTCATTCATTGTACCAAATTGGGAAATGTTGAGAACAGTCCGTCAAAAAACAAAACGTTAGAAGACATAATGCTATGAGACATAAAACTTACATAATCACTCAGTGAGTAGCAATGGTAGAATATTTAACATGTATTCGGAGGGTTGTGGGTCCAAAACAGGTTTCTATAAGTTCAGAGCGCAGCGATATCTTAATTGGAGGATACACACGACTCGGAGGGTACCGGTGCACGTTAAATCTGTCATGATCCTCACCTCACTCCTGCATACGGACGCTGGGTTTCAACTTGGGGATTGTTCTCGTCTCGTCCATCTGACCACGGATTAAAATGACGAAGCGATAAATCCTCAACTGTCGCCAATAGTACATCGTGTAGCTCTGGTGATAAATTCTACAAACCAACCAACCTGCATAATCACTTTGAACGGACCGTCATCGTTCCTTACCTGGTCCCTTCATATGCATGTTACACGCAGAGGGTAATTATGGAGGAGACTGTTGATTAGGGTGGAGTGAAAAGGGCGAAAAAAAAATAATTTCAAATTTTAGTGTTTCCTGACCCAACGAATAGTGCCATTTGGTGAAAAAATCACTGTGAAAAAATTTAAGCGGAATCGTTCATCATCTTCAGGTTCCACATTGAGATATAAAATATAATATTAAAGTCAAACATTAAAAAAAAAATCATTTTTTTAATTTTAATTTAATTTTTACAATATTTTATTTTCAGATTAAAAAACGGTTCTAATTATTAAAAAATAGGCATGAACATATTAACACACATTATTTTTAGATTTCACACGAGGTCTAAAAAAGTTCAACTTGGTGTCAAATTTCGGAAGTTCGTTTCGTGACTTTATTCCGCTGCGAAGTATCCATCCCCGACGGCTTCTACACCACATGTTGCCAATGATGCTTGTGTTTCCAGTTTCACATGCCTCACCACTGCTTTAGAATGGCTTCTCTGTTCAAAATGTGAACCATTTCTGATCAATCTTGTTATGTCTTCATCGCTGAAGTTCGTGGTAACTGGTGGTTCCAAAGGATTGTCATAGTGAATCATCTCGAAATAGTCATTTGCTTTTAAATTCAAATTGGGAAGATTAAATTATCTTATTTTCCCCTTTGAATCAGTTTTTCTTGATTTCAGTATTCTTCTGAAGCCAAGTTCTCGAATGTGTGCTCGTTCATTTAGCATCGCTAACAGAATATTCTCAGAATGAGCAAAATAACAGTTCCTCTGAATAAATTCGTGAACGATTGTCTTAAAGTCTTCTGGAAATAATGAACTTTTTTTTTTATCATTCCATTAAGGTGACGTGTTCCATGAGTGGCATTCGAGATTTTCTTTATTTCAAACCAGGATGGCACATACACTTTCACAACATATTTTACCATGAGCTTAAAGTCTCATGGAGCATAGTTATTGGTTTGGCGGTCGATACGTAAAGGCGAAGAATTTTGTTGGCTGAAGTGAGCCATCTTGAGTGAGATATCTTCCCGGGTCTTCTGTTTGCTAATTCTGGAAGGCATACCCCCAATGATACTGCCTAGAAATATCGAAGAGGTGTTTTTGGTCTGTACTGAGTTCTTTTATGTCAATTTCGGGAAAAGCAACTGGAATAGAGACAAAATTTGCCACGGCAAGAGTTTTGCATGTTTTCATAGATTTGCCTATTGTCGCGGAAAACTCTTGTGGTCCAGACGTATTTCGGTCCTAAATAAACAGAACCAGGTTCTGACAAGATCGTAATATGCAATACTACAGCTGTAGTCCTGTAGTATAAGAATTCCCTTTCTTCTCATGCATAATAGTCTTGTCATTTCTTCCATCGAAGTAGAAGGCATACAAAAATTGCGGTATTTGTGTAGAATCTAGCTGGGACCGAAACTTTCGACGTTCTGTCCTCAGCTTATTCCTGTCGATAACTTTAGCCGGAATATCTTTAGATATAATCCCTACATCATGAAACACAGATGACGCAATGACAGCAGCTGACCTATCTGATATTCCTGTCCTATCACAAGCAACCGCTAAATGCAGCAAGGATATTTTCATCTAACTTGTCTTGGATGTTAAGGGAGATTTATCATCAGTTGATTTCAGACGTTTGGCTTCGAGGCTAACGTAATCGTCATCATCTTCAGGGATATCTTCTAATTATGAATCAGATCCTAGAATGGCGTTCGCTGCTGAATCTGTAATAGACTTAGAAAAAGCTTTAGTTTTGCATTATCTTGCTTTGGCCTAATGGTTTTGCTTTTTATGTTTTTTTTTTCTTATACGCTTCAATTTTCGGCTTACAGAAATGTCTATCGACCCTATTGCCATTTTCTTACATACCGTTGACCTGTTAAAAAATTTCGCTCCATACGAGGAATCTTTAAAGAACACTTGCATTGTTCATAATTTAAACATTTGCATGAAGAAATATCAAACGAAGTACTATTTGTCTGGTCGAAGAAATATTTCCTAATTTTGTTAGCCCCCTTTCGAGATTTTGATATTCTTTTCATATTTTTATACTTCTCATTGTAATTTCTTATAAGTCGAAAAAATTCTTGATGACTTATACCACTGGCAAGGAGGCTTTCTTCCAAATTCTTAAAATATCCCAAGAAACAATTTCGATGATATCTTTGACTGAAGGATCTTTCTTATTCCTCTTTCACAATAAATAATTTTTGATCCAGAGGAAATGCTTTATTAAATCAGCAAACGTGGGTAAAACTGTCCCAGAAAATGAAATCCACGTGACAACTATGTCATGGTAAAAATAGTTATCAGAATAGAACACGTGCTGCCATCTATTAAAATTAAGTAAATTTGCTTTTTATGTAGAGTACGAAAGTAATTTATAGCGCTAACATCTGCCAGTAAAGTTTTAATTAAGTAATTTATTGACTAAATCATAATTAATTACTATTAATTATCATACAATTAATGTTAAATATCATTTTAATTAACACATTAATTAATTGAAATTATTTATTAAATAAAAGCACATTTTTTATATAAAAGGCTATATATAAACATTCTTTTGAGATGTGGAACCTCAAGATAACAATATTTTGGGCTGAAATTTGGTGACAATTTGTTTTAGTGAGTTTGGCACCGTATAATGACTCAGGCAACATGAATTTCAAAAAAAAGTTTTTTCGCTCCACCCTACTGTTGATATCCGGGTCGCGTCATCAATTGATATCATTAATTTGACTAATTAATTCCAACCCCTCTAACAATGCTTCTATCTCATTTAAATCCTGTCAGTCCGTTGTAATTGGCGGGAAACAAATTACGCCAATTTCTTCATTTTCTTTTGTCGTTGCTTTGGGCCGATGGAAACGAATCTTTTGGCGAAGGATCGATGTGCGTTGGCGATAACATCTCTCTCGATTGGACACGGTCCAATGGATATCTGCTGCGTGAATCGGGGTTCGGGATTCCGGTGGGTTGGAGAGGTCAAGGTTTTAAGAAACCCATCCTGATCTCGACAGCCTGTCCTCGGACGTGTGAAAGATGTCGAGGAATTGTTTAGGAGGTTAGATATTGCATGCAGAATTGGACAGGAATTTTTAGATTTGTAAATTCAAGTTGACTTTTCATCATGTGAGTCATTGAAAAAGATAGTTTAAAAATGTTCTTGAAAGTCTTTAATAAAAATCTTTAAAAAGTTACATTTAAAGTTCATAATTTTAATCAAATTTAAATATTTTATTTCGCACTTTTATGTAACGAGAAAAAAAAATGGCTTTTCTTACATTGTTTAAATTTTTTATTTTATCTTTTGAAAATTTTAAACAGCATACATACTTTAGGTTTTTTTAATTAATCGTGAGCTTTGTCGTTTTATCGTCTACCAATATCAGTATATTGAAAAAATAGTTTTGATATCTTGAAAATAGCCTTTATAGTCTTTAAAGTTGAAAATTTTGCTTTCTTAAAATTCCAAATAAAACTTAAAATATACGGTGCAGATATTGCGAAGTTGTAATAATGGTTACCTATCCTCTGATGGATGACAGAAGGTTCGCTGTTCATATCAAACATGCTTGATTTTGCATTTTAGAACGTCGGGAGAGTTTCTCAACTCGAAATAGTATTTGACATGCCCATTTTCCCAGTTTCGTCTGGTTCGGGTTTATAGATGGATCAAGGATCAAATTTGTGGTATTCCGTATTGGAAGACTAATTAATAGAGTTACAAGAGGTGATGGAACAGTCTCCCAGATTTGAAGAACATGTTAAGACCCCTGAAATTTCCCCAGAACGCATTTTTTCCAACCAAAAATGTCCGGAACAAATATTGTAAGGTTAATCTTGTCAACGGGTAATCTTAGTAACTGTCAACGGGACAGGCAACAGAAGCGACAACTACACGCTAACATGTGATCGGACATACGAATGTTGCGTTCTTTAACGTTAATAACATAACATAATGAAATGTGTGTGTGTTTAAATTGATTTCAAAGATGAATACATCATTCCATTTTCTCATTGATAATTATAAATGGGACATGAAAAAAAAAATCGCGAAAGTAAAAATTTCTTCGTGCGGCCCAAATTGCCCCCGAACCGTATTCAGACATATTCTGCAACACTGCAGTCTCCTTCCCTCCATGTTTTTGTAATATACAGCAAATGTTATCTGAAATTCGATCGATCGACCATTCTCAGTTGGTATCCCGGCGGGTGGTCAAATGGTTAGAGCATTGGAGGTAGTTCGTTGCTGCTTTTTAAATCCGTCGTGGGCCAAACGAACTCACGCCTATTCAGGTTGCGTGAGATGCCAGCTCGGGTGTTGCCTCGGTTCAAAGTTACCAGGCAGTGCTCCTGGCCATTTCCTTGGATAGATCCCAACCCCCCTCTTCAATAACCCATTGTGCAGCTCTAGTGCGACGTTAGATCAACCAACTTTTTTTTTCTTCTTTTGTCAGCCAACCTGCGCGGCCAATGCCAACTGAGCCATCCTTCTCCGATACATTCAGGCTCGACATCAATTCCGTCCGACCAAGAGAATAAGCAAACCGATTATCCCTTAAATAACTGCAATTTATATCGGCATTCAAGTTTGGGCAACCATGTGTCTTCGGCGATTGAGCATTCCGCTGCCAATGTACCTTGACGTGTAACCATCTTTTGGTTGATCCGAATCCTCCAAGGAAGGGCGTTTGCGTGATAACAGATCGCACATACACAAAAGAAATGTTCTTCTTTTCCAATGATCTGGCGGTGAACCCCCCTTTTTCCATTTATTGCCCTTGTCGTCGTCGTCTCATCCCCAAGGTTGCGGCCATCATTGTTTTCCCGGATGCGACCGTGCGTGACGAATCGCGCCTCGTCACGCCATCGTGTTTATCTGCTGTAGCAATTTTGACTATCAAAGTCACCGAGGACTGCCCATTGAGTGTGGTCAATGTATCCATACCTGAAGGGAAAGCTGCATTCTGTTTTCGGCGATCATTTAATAGTTTCCGAGCTGTTCGCACTGTTGGTCGCGGGAATACGATACATATTAGTGAATGTTCACTTTCTTTGACGTCAATGGCCCATTGTGTAGCTATACTGTAGCGACTCGAACCAAGGATCACACGGTCGAAAGTCACACGCGCTATCGACCAAGTTACAATAACTTTTATAAATTGTGGCAATATACATATACAAACCAAAATAAGAACCGAATGAGCTGATATCACTGGAAAGGAATCGAAGTAAATGACTTTCGTTAAATATGTGAAGATTCTTGTTTCGGCAAAAGTCAAGTGATTCAATGACCAAACAATTGTCAAAATTGACGAAAGTAGCCTGGACGACCGCAAAATGCTAAAAAATTAGAGTTTTGGTCACGAGAACATATTATATATTGGAAAAAGTTGGCGATGATCGTTGTCAGAAGGGTGCTAAGCGCGTAATCGAAGGGTTATGAGCTTGAACCTTGTCGCCTGCAAAAGGGAAGGGTGCGCGTTAAATCTGTCGTGGCCAGGGACCGACTTACAAGCTTAGGGGCCCAGGGCAAAAGAACATTAGGGGGCCCCTCGATGTAACTCAAAATAAAACTGCTAAATTTATGTATAGGCACACAATGCAAAATGACATATTCAATCAGCTTTAATGCAATTTTTTTTTTTTTAAATTGCTGAAATTTTTTTTTTTAAATTGCTGAATTTTTTCTTTTGAGAATTTGACTTAACGTTAATGGTTGGTACTTCAACAGAGTTTCTTCATTCGTTTCTGTTCCTTTTAGCTTTTTTTTAGTTGAGCCAGATTCGTACGTTCTACCCATTTTATAGTTAGAAAATCCCTAATGATTACAATATCAGAAAATTTGGTATAGGAAAAAGTATCCATAAATGACTATGGCTATTTTTTTCCTGTACCAAATGTGCAATTAGTAAACCCAGTTTGTTTATGGTCTTGGTCATTAATTGAATTTTGCAATTGATCCAAAAGGCATTTCTTTGACAAGCGCAATGAAAAGGGCGACATACATCACGTACGTGCTGAAAAAGTTCAATTGATTTAATTGGATTAAATAATAGTAGAAGTTTTGCAAGCTATTAACAATTGATTTAAAACAATTTTATAAACTAACTTTAATGAATTTTTAAAAAAATTGTAAATTTATTTTTAACTTTTGCACATATATTTAGCATTAAATCATTTTGGGGGGGCCCCCTTAAAATGGGGGCCCTGGGCAAGTGCCCCGAATGCCCTGTCGTAAATCAGTCTCTGGTCGTGGCCCATATGTCGATCGCGGTGTGGATGTCTTGCCAGTTCAGATGTTATCCTTGTTATCTGAGCATGTCTACACCATGGTTAACCAACTATATTGGCGAATATTCATGTCCTTTGCAAAGGGTTGAAAGATCCGGTAAGAAACGAATATTCTCAACATCGAAATTACCGCTAGTTTTGGTGAATATAGTTGAGGGGGTTTCTAATGACAAACTACTGGAGGAGGTTATTTTTAAAGGGAAACATTTTCCTGGTGGGATTCAGCAGCCATAGCGAACGTTGCTTGGCGACGAAGTTCAAGCGATTCTCTTCTATTATTCCAATTCCCACATTTAGAAGTGAATTGCTTAAATTTCGTCGCCTAACAGCGTTCTCTTCGGCTGCTGAATCTAACAATAATCTCCCCCCATGTTGCAGGAACATAATAAAATGTGCTATTTATGAATTCATCTGACTTTACTTTAAGTATTGTGGAAATTTGTATGTAGTTGGTCTATAAATATAGCCTCGCTCCGATTAATTGGCGCGAATGGGTAACGCCCCTTTAAGCTGTTTCCAAAGAATCAACAAACGAGTTTGAGCGAATTGTCCAATGGTCTTATCTAAAATTTTGTAAACTATGTGACGTCACACCGCCATTTAGCCGGAGCCGAACTATATCAAATCTTGAGAGAATAAATAAATGTCTTGAAGTTTGGGACGCAAATAGTGGCAGTGATAAGAGAAATAACGTTTTGTAAAACGATATGGAAACAATCGTCGCCTTATCAGTTCCAACTTGCAAATTTTGCAGATCCGCCTGAGGAAATACATTTCAGTTTCTTAGTAACTTAAAAAGTACTGGTTCTATACATTAAGTAGACTATATCAGGGTGGCAACATAACCTGGAAATCAGGGAATTAACATGAAATTTTTTTATTTCTGGAAATATCAGGGAATTTTTCAAAATTTTTTATTTCTGGAAATATCAGGGAATTTTTCAAAATTTCACAAAAAATCAGGGAATTTTCAAATTTAGATCATTAAAACGGCAATTATCGTCTATTTTGCCCTTTATTCTGGGTAGTTTAGTTGTCAATATTTCCTTTTAGTTCTGAAAAAGGATTTTTAAAAAATGCTTAGTTATGCGGATTTTTATATTTTCAGTTTTATTTTTGTAAAATTGTGAAACACTGCTGGATGGAGAAGCAAAAGCAAAGTTTGTTGGACGGTTGAAAGCTATATGTAAGGGGCTAATGAATATACGAATTATTAAAGATTGGAATAGAAATATGAAGCATATCAAACATTTAAAATTATCTCCAAAAGAAATAATTGAAAAAACTTGCTTTTTTGCATTATCTGCTTCCAGAGAACATTTTTAATTACTATTATGCTTGTTGCAATTGTATAATTTGTGTTGTATCCATAAATTATTTAACTGACAATAAGAATTGCTTATAATTTTTCATTTATAATGCAATATATTTATTGTATTATTGTAGAGTGGATAATTTTTTTGTATATAAAGCATGTATTGCAACATTTCTTAATGTAATTGTAAAACTAGGGAAGTTTTTTCCAGAATTTTGTTGCCACCCTGTATATGTTCCTATCAGTTACAATATATTTACTCGAAGCATCAAAATTAAAGGGCGGGAAATTTTGTATATATTGATATTTTTTGTATATATGGTATATTTTGCTCTAATAACAATTGGTTTATTTATAACACAACTTCTAAACTTATATTTAAAAAAAAAAGGGTAGGTACAGGCTTCCGACCTTCTTTTAACCGATGGTAGGTCATTTATGCTGATTGCCTGGAAAGTTATGGGGGCGGAAGCGCATACTTCAGCCAAAGGTGAAATTCCCCACGACGCGGTACAAGGTCAGAGGGGGAATTTGTTAACAATCGACCTAGTCGATGCATCTCACTTTCCTCTACACGATGGTATGTCATTTATCCTCATACGATTATTCCACGTGGTGTTATTAAGTCATTTAAGGGACTTTGTAAATGTTTGGCGAGTTTGGCTCTTGTGCCATTAAACACCATCCAACCAACCATTTACAGTAATTAGAGATAATTATTCCTTATTTTTGGTCATTTATCCACATAGCCTGACTCTAATAGCCTAATTTTAAAATAACGTATCGTGTTTCTAGAGATAGTAGATTTCTTTACGCACGTCAAACATCTTCTAAATGAGCACTTTTACTGTCTGAATTCCATTAATGCAACGAATATCAATTTAGAATATATTATTGCAAATAAAACGAAATTTACATGTTATTTAACATTTCAATTTATTCAATGTGAAAAAGACTGTGAATTCTTTCCGAGACATTTCTCTGCTCAATTTATTGGTTTTAATATTTCTAATCCGATTAAAGATATTTAGTTTGGCGAAGGATACATTTATTTTCCGTTATTTTATGCCACTTATTTGTTTAAATCGAAAATATAGACAAACGCTTGGGAATTTGTTATAGAATTCTAAAATTCTATTATAGTGGAATATATGTGTGTAAACATAATCTGCGGTGGCGTAATCCTATTTTTGAAAAGATACATTTTACGTGATACTGAAAACCATTGTCATTCTGTTTTTCTGAAATATCCATTTTTGTTTCCTGTTCAATTCAGCTATACAAACTGAATGCTATTTTCGCATTAAGATTTTTTTTTACATGTCGAGAACCTTTAAGAGTTAGTTATACAATAAAAATGCAAACAACTCAAAATGGAAGGGTCTTTCTCAATAGAAGGAACTTCTTAAATATGTGCAACTAGCTGTTTGCCCTACGTTGCTAAGAAACCCGTAAAAGTATGTACATTAAAAAAAAAAATATGTGCGCTACCGACTAAGCTACAAGAAATAGATTTTGGAAATATTTTTCTGTATGCAATATTTCTTGTGAAGATCATTTTAAAAAAACTAAATGATATTTTACAAATTTGAGCCTCAGATGCACATCTTGAGGATTAATACTACTACTACTTTTTCCACCTTTTATGCGCAAGGAAGTAGATGTTATTTTAACTACTTTATTTGTTGCACACAAAAGCTACTTGTTTTTTAACATATAAGCGAAGTATTCGGGCAGAAGTAATATTTTATTATTTCAATACATCTAAATGGAATACAGCCAAACAATAACCGTCGCTCAACAATTGTGACCTGTATAACTTCTTTCAAATCGATGACAATTCACTCAGACTAAAAACATTTCCAGGGTCTCAAACGCATATTGTATATCGTAAGTAATAAAATTACTTAAAAGGGAACATTTTCTTTTCTGAAATTTAGCAGCATTAGCGAACGCTGCTGTGCGACGAAATTCAAGCGATTCCCTTGTATTGTCCCATTCCACATTTAAAAGGGAATCACTTGTATTTTGTCGCATAGCAGCGTTCGCTACACCCGCTAAATCCCAGCCAGGAAAATATATATATTTTTTTTGAAAAAATATAACAATCCCGAAATTACTAGGATCATTTATTTAATTCCGAAGTTATGCTATGCATTTAAGGTTTAACTCGTATACTAAAATTGAAGCATTCAAATGAAGAGTTCAGATCTAATGTGGATCAAGTCCAAAAGTATGAAATTTTTTTGTTTGTTGCGTATTAATACTTGTTAATGATGTATATTTTCAAATTATAACCTATATTTAAGTAGTCTTCATACTACAACAATAATATAAAGAAAATTATCCTGTAAGTCACTTTAGGATTTCAACTAGTGTTAATAAACTTTAATATTGATTATCTCAGAACTATTTTATGGACTCGATCCATTTTAGCTCTGAACGCCTGAAATTATCCCAACGCGTTGTCGTTTTATAATTTTTCCCCCTATTTCATTTTATCCTCATAGAGTCGTGCATTGAATCCCCAAAACTAATTATACCCATGTATGTATTGAACAATAGAACAGACCGGATTAGGGAAAAATCCTGATTTGTTTCACAAATTGGGTGGCCATCCTGTTGTCTGTAGTAGAAATGATGTGAATGTGGGGCGACGACCACCACACGGTCCTTTTATTTTTAACGCGAAATGTGTCCGGGGAACAAATAAATACAGAAGCCGGATTCTTTCGAGGTCGCAGTGTGCGACACAAAAAAGGTCGACCGATTCCCCCACCCGCAATGTCACTTGCGGCTTTTTATCATTTTTAAGAGATAGTGAACTCTGTAGAAAAAGTAGAACGGTGTTTCTCTCTCTTCTTTGACACATACTTTTTCGCAAAGTGTTGTCCTTTTAGGGTGTATGTGCCGTCTGATAATAAGAATTTTATAAGTTTTTCGTTTACTTTTGATAAGATGTATTTTTTTTTATCTTAATCGTATCGTATTAATAAGACCAGAATTTTATTAGCTCAATAACATTTTTATAAATGGGGGTCGTTTTTAGGAATATCTCCCTAGATATTTTTTATGAGGATATTTATCCCTAATCCATTTTATGTAAAAGAAAAATGCGGTCTATGAAAAAACCAAGTTGGAATTATTTAAATTCCTGCAAAGGTATACTATAGTATCAGTGTTCACTCTAGAAATAAAAAGTGGCAGGGCGCTTTTAGCAGAAAAAGGGCACCCCTTTTTTTAAAAAGGCACTTCTTGTTTTTAAAAAGGCACTTTCAAAAAAAATTTGGGTGAGCGTGGCCACCCGTTGACACATCGCCCGTGACCAAACAAAAAAAAAATCCGATTTTTTAGTTGGCATTGCGCTAGAGTTGCGCATATTGGGCTCTTAGTGACGGCTCGGAGCTTATATCGAAGGAAAGAACAGTACAAAATTGATGTCACTTTGTGAAAATACTACTTGAAATCCAAAAGTTGACATTTTAAAATTAATGTTTTCGCTAAAAACCAAATCGGCAAATAGCCCGAATTAAGCCCCTTACAAAACTGATGAAAATGCTACTAAAATCCAAAAATTATATAAAATGTCTAATCTTGTAATATTCGTGCAATGCCCCGTGCTCGAAATTACCGCGGAATCATCGTGATTTCACAACAAGCTTAGTTAAAAAGAAGTTTTTTTTTCTATTGTCACAATTCACTTAATTCCAATTTACACACAAAAAAACTTAATCGATGCCATTTTTTAAAGACAGCTAGGAAAGCAAGGATGCTTGTGCTTGACTAAAAAGGATAATAGGGGCGGAATTTCTTTCGAAAGAGGGTAGCATTTTTGAAAAAGGGGCATGAGGGCGCTATTGAGATGAAAAAAGGGCGGGCAGGGCGGACCGCCCTTCAAAAAACGCCTTGAGTGAACACTGATAGTATTCCTGCTATTAATTCGCAATGTTCTCTGTAAAAAAGTACACCCAATCGAAGCATTTCCATAGCGTACGTCATCAGAGGCATTCAAAAGGGAATAAACTTGGAGATTGTATTAATTAGAAAAAATTATTTAGTGTTGACTTTAAGACTGTTTAATCACCCATGTTATCTATCTAAACAATATAATATGGCGACATAAAAAACATGGCTCACTCGTAAACTATGCGATCATTGAAATCCCATGCTACTTTTAGCTTGTGGGCGCCCATAACTGGTGACATCCCAATTAAAAAAAAAAAAAAAAGTGTCCCATCTCCGATCAAAGAGGCACTCTCTTGGGGTTTATATTTTCTTCTCTACTACGACAACGGGCAGCTTGTTTTTTGTGTCGCATGGGCTCGTCGACAGAAGCATGGATTGTGTACGGTGATCCCAGCTGGTGGAGTTTATTTTTGGAAAGTGCAACATCGGTGGGGGGGCTTTGCAAAGTCGACTTGTCGGATGCTTTTTTGAGCTTTGCGGAGGTAATGTGTGGGGATCTCCTAATTTTGAATTACGGGGTCTTTTTTTAAGTAGTTTTTTATGCACATATTTTGATAATTTGTTTTAGCTGGAACTCATTAAAAGGTAGAGGGTGTGCAAGAAAGTTTTTCTTATTTGTTGACTTTAGGACAGTTTTGTTGTCCAACTTCAATTTGTTTATTGCTTCAAAACTTAATGTTGACATGCAAAATTAAACTTTTCGAATTCAGTGGGCTGTGTAGGACGTTGTAATAGGTCATAATGGGACATGATATCTGGCAAAACAGTCATTTCAGATCACAGACCATGCGCTCTGATGTTTTTTTAAGTTGAAACTACTCGGTTTAAGCTTAATTCGGGTTGTATCCGATTATAGTAAAGTTATATACTAATAACAGCATTGTCTTCACATAAGGTAGGCATTGTTCATTAGTGAACTGGAAACTCCTTGCTTGTGCAGAGCCTGTTTTCCGTTTCTTTGCTGAAGTTGCGTTGTCAATCACGTTCATATTTGGTGTCCAAATTTCATTATGACCCATATAACTCTTAATTGAAGTATAATCTCCATAACATTATTTTTATTTAATTAAACATTTAGATATTTCCCGCAAGCAACACCCTAGACCACTAAGGCTTACTCTTCCCTCTTAACGTTCAAGCTCTACCACTCAAATATTCTTCAAAGAGCCAATCTAGAACTCAACATCTCTCTGTTCGAATCAATAGGCATACATAATCTAACAATTATAATAGGATGAAATTCAAGCCAATATCTCCGAGTATTTCTGCTTGATAGCTAAACAAAAACTCGTTTAGATCATCTCCAATGTCCGCCATTACACAAACTTGGCTTCCCTAGCGCATCATTTCCAATGGACTGGAATCGCCTCCACCAAAACCATTAAAAAGAACCCATGCTTTTCATTGTGCATCAGATACTTCGCCATTCCCAAATTGCAAGTAGAACCGCCTCCCAAATGACCCGGAGGCGAAGGTGGTTCGCCTCGAGGCGAATTCGCAACCGCTTCATGTTCGGAATGAAAATGATTCCGAAAGTGAGACCGCTGAGAAAGAGGGGGGATTTCTGTGGAAGTTGTGTTCTTGGAAGGAAAAGTTGCCTTTATTGAGAAAAGAAATGTTGTTTGAGCTGGGAGTCTTTGGTAATAGTAATTACTTTTAACTTTCACTTACGAGAGTACTTTTGTTAGACGTTGTTGTATAAAACATTTATTTTCGTCTTTACAATAGATCTCCTCCTTATAACGACCGCCACTGAAAGCCCCAATGGGTTGATTAGTTTGTTGGTAATAATTTTGTTAAATAGTTACACTGACCTTTTGTTATAATGACCTTACTGGTCTTGTATGGGGGTGTTATCGTCTATTTACAATGCAATATATTTAAAATCATTTCTGGTACGGAAAGTATGGGTGCCATAACATTGTGAAAAGTAGCACAATTGACTTGTATTTGATATTGTTTCGTTGGAAATTAGGCGCCGATACAAATGAAATCTGAAATAAAACAATGGATGGGGGGGGGGGGGTCCCGCAGCGTCAGACGCAACAGCTTGTTTATCTTCCTTCTGTTGGCGAGGTTTTCTTTTATGACCATTACCTATTTCTATGATCTGCTATAAAGACGTTCCTCGGTAAACCCTTTTGGTACGGCTCCGACACAACCAGACCATATTTTTGACGTAAATACATCTATAAAATCGGTATGAGGGTACTTTGCCGCAAGGAATCGTAACCTATAAAGCGACACCTGTAAAATCCTTATAATTTCACATGAAATCAGTTTATTGAGGATATATGACAAACCATCGTCTAGAGGAAAGCGAAACGTTTTAAACATGCCGATTGTTAACGCTTCCCTCCTCTGATCTCTGTACCGCGTGGGGCCTAAAAGTATTCGCGAACTAAACCTTGCGGTACAGTGCGGCCTGTACCTACCCGAATTTTTTTGTTTGGGAAAATATAATAGGCAATAAAAGTTTCATTTTCCGGTATTCAAATCGAACGAGACGCGTCTGACAAATGTAGAAAAAGCCACAAAACAACAATAGTCTCAAACTGTCACGTTTCTTTGTTCAAAGTAGACATTCAAGTCAACTCGACTTGTCAAAAAAGAAAAAAAATCCCGCTTTCAAAAACCCGACCGATTATCCGTCCAACGGAGTAACTCTTCCAGATGAAAACAAGAGTGTCTGCCACCACAAAAGAGGGGTGGGCCTTGCCCAAAGCCACCGAAGCGTGTCCGTTTCGCACGGGAAACATCGTGGGCCCGACCAATTAATACATAATAGAAAAGGATACAACAAGGCCTCTGATGAAAGCTGGTTTTCGGTCTCCTCAGTCCAAATTGAGCAGTGGCGGTGTGAGGATGACTCTGGACGTCAGAAGTGGCGTGAGTGGTGGTTACGAGAGGGCGTTCTGCGATGTGATGCTCAACTTCATGTTCCCGGATTACATCATCGTCGAAGCCATACCAGGGGCTCTCGTGCACTGTGAGTAGTATTCTGGAAGTGTGTATTTTGGATGAAAGAGAATTTTTTTTTCGCTTCTTGGTACTATCTTTCGTACACCTTGGTACTACCCTTTGTGTGTAATGTTGGGATTTATTAAAAGGAATGCATCATCTAATTCTAAAGATGTTATAGTGCCATCGTATGGTGGTTGGTTAGACCTCGTCGTGAACATGCAGTTCGATTTTAGCCACCGTATCTTAAAAAAAATATATGGATTTGTTAGAACGGGTTCAACATAGGACTACCAATTTGGTTAAGGGTACTTTAGGAATTAACTATAGCCTTTCAACATGTATACACTCGACGAGATCAGAACTGGAGGGGACCTCATTCGACTATTTAAATGTATTGAATCTTGTGATGTTGAAGGCATACAATTTAACACAGCCAATGGACTAGAGGTCATGGGTACAAGTTATACAAACCACAACTTAGTCGGAAATGTAGAAAGCATTATTTGTATAATAAAGTAATAAATTGAATAGTTTACCAGAATAGGTGGTTAATTCGTTAGGAGTAGTTAGTTTTGAAAGACAATTAGAGTTAGACATTGTAGGATGGTTAGCATGCATTAAACAGGACCAACCTTGCTGAGATTACAGCTTGTGGTCTCGGTTCTACAGTCTTTGTACTACCATTCGTACTTGATATTATTCTACTTCTTGTTATTACTCTATACTGAATAATGAAAAAATTGGTTTCCAGTTAAAATTTGAAAGTTGTTTATACATTTTGAAGTTACTCGAGTCCAAATTTTTTTATTATTATTATTGTTATTTTTTATATTAGTTTGAGTTTATAAAAACGGTATATCATATCGAGGCTTAGTGCGAAGTTGTGTTAAGTGCATTTTTCGTAAATTTAAGAGCTCATTTAAATCTTCAAATTGTAATCTCTATACGTTACCTAATTATGGCAGGCGCAAAACAATTATTTTAACGTTTAGACCCCGGGTTTACCGTTCCTTAAAATAACGATGCAAATTGTAATAGCTGTCTTGAAAAATGAGTGAATTGTCAACACGATATAATGATAAAGCCACTACAAATAAATTTGATACGTTACTTATGTATATGGAAACCGATAACATTGTTAAAAACAGCGTCAAAATTTGAGCTTCCAAAGGGGTGTCGATTATTGATTTTGAGGTATTGCTAGAAAAAAGCTTTGCATCGAATTTGGTATTTTCATATTTTGAATTAACATTTATTGATATTTAAGGGTTGCTTATAAGCGAATTATTGAAACAGAAAAAATTATATATTTGGGATATTATAATTAATAAGGAAATACTGGGGCAATTTCAAGTTCAAGCGATACGGTTTCGAATCTACTTCTTATCGTAACGTAATTTGGACAGGCATATTTACGCATTGTATAGATTTGAGAAAATTCTTAACTGCTTTTTATTGAACTTCGTAACATTTTGCTTCTCGCCATTTAATTCAGAAATTTGTTTGCTTTTTTGCACATAAATATGCCTTCCTATGAACATTTGTTTTTCAGTTTCCTTGATAAACACAATTTTGTCCCCGAGTACTTTTCTGTGGCTTGGAACAAAAAAGACCAATGTCAACTTTATCTTTTTTTTTTGCTATTTTGAAAATATAAATTTTAAACGTCTAAATGAAATAAACCAATGTCGTCGGGCTTCTTTAACTCTTCAAATCACACAATTCCGTGATTTCCGTGACATTGCAATAAGGCTAAGCCTCAAACTTTGAAGCCATTTTTCTCAAAACTTTCAAATATGACACTGAAAAAAATTGAACGACACTCTTCAATATGTCGTACCATTACCGAAGATTCCATGTACGATTCGTGTGGGTCTGGAACAATATTTAATAGTATGTAATTGTGTGCCTGTAGCATTGTTTACAATGTTTCAAAGAAAAGAACATACAAACTTTTTTTAAAAAATACATTGTTGATTAGGTTTATTGTTCTTTTGTAAGAATTTTTTTTTTTTTGGCTCTCTCTACCTCTTTCGAAACTCGCCTCAGGGTTTTCATAATGTATAAACTTATCGTTACGTAAACTATTACTCGACAGAAGAAGAGAGAGGGCAGCGGATACAACGTGACCCAGACTCATCGCTAACGAGACGGCTTTCCATTATTATTGCAAAATGGCCGAATGCACCTCAACGCAATAATAAGGGCGCTAACGAACTTCCTGCGAGGAACCCTTTTGTCTTCTGCTTTCTTTTTCGGAACAAAAGAGGGGATGCTTCCGGAAACCCTTTTTCCTGGCGATAATCAAAACGAGGGGGGGGGGGGGTGGCTTTGGGATCGCCCTGACCCGACACGGATTCTATGTTTTTATTATTATAGCGAGGGGATATTTCATTGGTTATTTATTCCTTGCTTATGAAGGTGTGTCCAATCTTACTGTCTGAAATAATTCGAAGAAACACGTGGAATGTTTACATCAGTAGCGGTTTTTGTTATGGAGAAGCATTCTATGACCTTCGTCGTTTTGAAGTCGCAGCAATTGTATTATTGTTTTCACGAGCAGAATCACTTCTCAATTGAATCGGAAGATGCTAAGTCTATGCAACAGATCCTCTTTATACATCTTTCGATTCAATTGTCTACGAGTAAAAAAAAACTCACTCGTGGCAGTCAAAGTGTTATAACCAGCACTAGACAACTACACCATCTAAAGAGAAACGCCTTATCTCATCCATATAATAATGTAATTATCCATAAATAAGGACTTTTGTGTACTCTGGCGAGATCATTTACTCTCAGACAGTTTGAAAGAACGTACAGAAAAATGCCTTTTTTTTTTTTAAATGATAAATTTAAAATTTTATATGGCTTCACTTTCTACAATGGTAAGTGTCAATTTTCATTAGCTACTACTTAATTATAACCCTTTTTTTTATTTCTCTTATATGCGTAAACATGTATTAGACCCATGGGTCCAAACTCAACTTCCATAAAGTATGTGCTTATGAAGGTGCTGCGCGATTTTGTCTTGTTAGCGTAGCCATCGCATATCACACTCTGTGCACTGTGAAAAATAAATTTTATCCAAATACAGATTTATTAAATTAGTTTGAGTATTTTTTGAGATACTTAAATCTATTTCTATGTTCACGACTTTACATGCTATTGTGACTACTATTTAAACTGATTTTTTTGTAAAATGTTTCTTTTTGTGAAATAAATATTCCTGAATTTTTTTAATTGCATATTTTTTGTATAAAAATTAACTATTTAGTGACAATAAACCCATGTAGTAAACTGCACATTCATTAGTTTTAATATTGGCGACGCAATAATATATCAAAGTAAAAATATTGCATTCTTCCAAATCGAAATAATGTATCGTATTTGGTGAAGTTTTTTTTTCTTCTTTTGTGCCAATTGGCGACCGGAGTCTATATAGACGTCTTTCAACATAACTTCATAGTTTTTCTCAATATTTACGGATAATATTTCTTATAAAAAAATTAATTATCAAATATTCATTTTTGAATACTAATAATATGTTTTTGAGGTGATAATTTAAAAATAAGATACATGGAGGTATAAATATAGAAAACCTTAAGTTAAACTTTTAGGGTGGACCATTTCAACATCATAGTAATATTCCACTCCGTAACAAATAGCACTATTGTCATAAAGTTAAGTTGTTTGGAACATGAATACACATGGCGTCAGTCGAAAGGGCTGGTTTATCTTCCTCCTTCAGTTGGCGAGGTTTTTATTAACGACATTAATTTTGTTATTTATACCCTAATTTCGCCATTGTGATGATAGTTTTAAATAAAGGACCTCTATTTTAGCTCATTTGGCAACATTTTTATTCAATTGGAGAACATTTGTATTCATTTGGCAATATTTTTAATTCATTTGGCAATATTTGGCGACATTTTAAATTTATTTGGCGATATTTTTAATTCATCAGGCGACATTTTTAATTCATTTGGCAACATTTTTAATTTATTTGGCAATATTTGACGAATTTTTAATTCTTTTGGCGATATTTTTAATTCATCTGGCGACATTTTTAATTCATTTCGCAACATTTTTAATTCATTTGGCAATATTTGGCGTCATTTTTAATTTATTTGGCGATATTTTTAATTCATCTGGCGACATTTTTAATTCATTTCGCAACATTTTTAATTCATTTGGCAATATTTGGCGACATTTTTAATTTATTTGGCGATATTTTTAATTCACATGGCGACATTTTTAATTTATTTCGCAATATTTTTAATTCATTTGGAAATATTTTTAATTCATTTGGCAATATTTGGCGATATTTTTAATTCATTTGGCAATATTTTAATTAATTTGGCAATATTTGGCGACATTTTTTGGTGATATTTTTAATTCATCTGGCGACATTTTTAATACATTTAACAACATTTTTAATTCATTTGGCAATATTTGGCGACATTTTTAATTCATTTGGCGATATTTTTAATTCATCTGGCGACATTTTTTATTCATTTGGCGACATATTTAATTCATTTTGCAATATTTTTAATTCATTTGGCGATATTTTTAATTCATCTAGCGACATTTACTCATCAGCCAATAAAAACGAATCGTTTATCCCAGTATTGTCTAAAAATATTTTTGGTCGCCCCAAGGTGATTTTTAACAATAATGTTATGAAGGGAAGATCGAGATGTCAATTTCCCATAGGCGTAATGTTAGAGAAAATGGAAAAAGTTCTATAACTTTTGAATGGTTACAGATATCCACATGAAACAAAGTGCAGATTTTAAACTAAGAAAAGTTTGTTCACATGGTGCAAGTTTCAGAAAAATCCGTGCAGTAGTTTTTGAGTTAAATCCGGACAAACAGACAGACAGACTGACAGACAAAAAAATTTTAAATGTGATTTTCGGAATCAGCGTATTCTAATTCGTGGAGAAAACTCAAAATGAGGGGTTTTGTTCGATTCCACTGACAGACACTCCATTCTTATATATAAGTATTGATTACGGTCGTACGTACCCCGCTACCTCTCCTTTACGCCTATGCCGCCTAATGATACCAAGTCCAAAATCAGAATTTCGTGATAAAAGCGTTTTAAGTTTGCAACTCGCCTGGGCTATAATGTTAAGTGGGATAACATTTAACTCTTTATTGAGCAATCTTATTAAACTTGGAGCCACACCACTTAGGACAAATGACAGATCTAGATGCCTAGTTATGGAACACGGTGTCAGTTTATTTTCAGATTTTTTTGTGACTTATACCATTTTTGGCGGTCAATGCGTCTATATAAAAATGAGTTTTTTATGATTTGTGCAAACAAATAACTTCATCGTAAAATCACAAACTTTTAACTCTAATACCACTTCTTACAGAACACCCCTGTTTCCTCACATTTCATATTGCACATCCGAGGGTACAACGTCTCGAGGTTAAAATTCTCCGAATGAGCATTCCAGTGAAGGAAAAGAGGAATGCCCCAAAACGTGACGGACGCATCGATAAATACCTTGTAAACGGACGATCAAACTGGTTGCTCAGCTTGCGGTTTAACCCAATTTGCTCACCGTGAATAGTTTTAAAGATGTCCGCATCAGAACTGCTTGTAACGGTGTTGAGGGTTTTTATGATGACTGGGTTCACCTCTCGATGAAGTAAGAAATGATTCTAACAAGGTTTTGATGTGTGCATTTTGTGTAGTGACGGCGATTGGATGTTAACTGTGTGATTTAGGAACATGGTGCCGTAATTTAAAGTTCGTTTGTCCGGAAGTACTAACCTCACATATATTTTTACTGAACTTTTTCGCGAAAAATAAACGATTGTAATTTAAAATGAACATTTAAGTTTTAAATTTTGTTTCACGATTTCTCTTTGCTAAAAAACTTTGTGCAATAAATCAACCATTTTATACGGTTATGCTATTATTTTATAAATTTGTATGGATTTCAATATTTTTTTTTATTTCACAAAAATGTGCTATTTCTACCATCAAAACAAAACCGTTAAAAAATTGTTATATTGTCTCATTTCATTTTATTTATGTTTAAAATACTTTTGTTAATCGTATTTTATAAGGCAAATTAGGCTTAAAAATTTAACCAACTCATTAACTAAGCAAAGCTAAGTAAACACTTTTTTTTATGAAATATCCCAAGTTATTTTTCATATTTTGACATAAATTGAACTAAAAATATTCGAATGTTACACAAAATAGTTTATGCAAATTTGTCTTTAAAAAAATTTAAATATTTTGTTTCTTCATATTAGCATATATGCTGTAGGTTTTGGCCTGCTCATCCAATGCTATGCACAAGATGATTGCTTCAAATGCATAACCAACCTCCATAACAAAATTTCCCTTACATATCCCATATTATCCCATGAATATTCCCACCTCAATTGCTTTCCTCTGACCCACATACGCCTCAAAACCAATTCTACACCCTAATTAACGCAACCGGACGTCTTTTGTTATGAATATATTTTTGTAAGGGTACCTTTAGAGAGAGAGAGAGAGAGTCGGGCTGCTTTACTACCCCCCTTTTAATGTGTCTCTCCGCATTGCGTGCTGGCAAATAGCAGCGAAAATGACTCTTGATGAGAAAAGGGGGACTCTTTTCGTAAGTAATTGCTTCCGTTGGGGCCCGGGGCCATTTACGCATACTCGCACTTGTCACAGGAGTGATGAGATTTCCCATGGACTTGTGTTTAGTATGCGCAGAACACGACGGACTCTGTGTTGTCTAGTTTTTATTCTGTGTGTTTTCATCATGTAAAGTTTGCTTGGTTTTTATTGGAGAAAGGTGTGGGAAAGACGGTTTGATTGGTGTGTTATATTTGTTGTAAGTAGTTCTTAAAGAGGAGGTACTGTTTCTAGTGGGAACTCAGGCTACGATTGTAGTTAAGAATTTTCTCTTACAATTTAAATTGGTATTTTGCCTTATTCCCCGATACAGCTATAGCATAATAAATATTATGAATAATAGAGGATTTAATGTGTTCAAGAAAGATTGGTGTAGTAGTAATGATACTAGAAATGTATCGAATATTCGTTTTGTTTATATATATATATAGTATATATATATATATATATATATATATATATATATATATATATATACTGCCTATTCGAAATTCAAATTATATATGCGGTGTTTGTGTGCAGATAAATAGAATCAAATTATAAAATATCGAAGCCATGGTTATCAGAATATTCTATTAATTCTGATCCACTTACTGCACTTTTTAAAAATTCACAGGACCGTGAAACCCTGGTAGTCACGTCACCTTACTGAAGGGCAGTGGCGGCTCGCCCACTACAGCAAGTACAGCCAGGCTGCACCTAAATTTGTTAGTGTATTTTAAAACTAAAATCAGATATTTTACTAATTTTCTTAAATGAAAATTAGAATTGAAAATGAAATTTCTACGGTAGTAAACAAAATCTCCGATAAATAGCAAGCATGTTACCGGAATGTACAATTCAGGAGGGGAAAAAAAACTCCATCGAATCAAAACTGCAGCTAAAAAGCGAAATTCGAAATCGGCTGCATCGTTGCCATGGCAACCTCTAGGTAGTATGGAGATTCCTCCCCATGCTACTGAACTGCATTTGTGAGAAGGTACAGCCGAAATTAATTTTCTTGTTTTAGCGGCACTTGAGGTTCGATGTGCTGATTGGCTAATGGGTGAAACGAGAACTTACGAGAATATCTCCAAACGGAAATGGTTGTCGTGATACATTTACTGTGTGCTGTTGTTTCAGGACATGGTCCTGCCGTTGTTTCGTTATGTAAATTAATATTAAAATTGACCGATTCGCATGTTTAAAAGAAAGCAGGATTGCTTTAATTTTCAAAAAATAAGTAAGTGTTTTCTATTTTTTTCGCATGTTATTATTTCTTAAAAATTGAAAGTAAACTTGTTTTGAGTAGTGAATAATAAAGAATTTCCGTTCATGTAAGGTTTTTGAAAAATAGAGGAGGGGGGGGGGGGGGGGGGATTCACATGATTTCGGCTGCACTAACATTTTAGACCACGGGCCCCCACTGCTGAAGGGTCTTGAGTATAAGTCCCGGTTCAGCCTATCTGAGACTTATCGTTATAGCGGTTGCTCGTCTGGTGCGCTATGGTGATCCAAATGTCGTTTGTGGGTGATGTGGGATGGGTGCCAGCTCAAGTGTTATCCTCGTCATTATGTGAATGTATTTCCCCGGTTCTTTCCTTCTGGATACATCTCAAACCATCGCCAATCTAGTGCGACGATAATTCAACCAATCTTGTCGGTCCATGACTTGTATAAAAATAAATCTGGAGCAAGACTAGCAAAACAAAGACTTTTTATGATCCTGGCCTCCCACCTCCCCCTGTTGGACGCTGACCAATTGGACTGAGTGTCCGACTGACACTTGCAAGGGGTCGCCAAGGTCGGTGACTCGGCGTTTCCTGCCCCCGAACGGAACAGCGACTGACATCCTGAGGATTGCAACACTTGTTTCCGCACACCTTCCCGCCTTTCTTTATGTGTGGGAAGGAAGTCGACGGCTCCGACATTCTTTTTTCTCCTGCGTTTCCCTTTGTTCATTTGTTTTCACTATTAAACACCCCAGCAATGGTGTTGTATTTTGTTCTTTTAACCTCTCAACCCTTGCAGGATTTTTTTTTTAAAGTTTCATGTTGCAAAATTTAGGATTTTCTTTTTAAATCTAAAATTATTTATCAATAAAAAAATAAAGTGTCTGCCTGTGGATCACAAAATACCTTCTTCCACTGCGTATAAAAGGCTGAACATTTATTTATACATAAGTGCTATTCATCTTAGAAATGGGCACCTGGGGCTCCAATTTGTAAAATTCCGTTTAGTTTTTTTTTTTCGCGGTTTCGAATCCCGACGGACAACTCAATTTCTTTTAATGTATATATCCTAAAAAGTTTCTCAGCAATGTGGGACCAAACAGCTGGTTTTTGTAAATAATTTAAATGTGTAAGTTGTGAGTTACAACTCTGAGTTGGATAAAGTCTCATAGCTTCAAACTTGCATGTACTGGCCAAGTAACAATTATTTCAAATAGAAATGATAATCAATAATAAACACAGCATTATTTAGAACAAGATCATTTATGTAACTCGGAGGTTACACTGAGCATTTAAGGGTTAAGAATAGAAACGTTCATTAAAAGTAAAATAATTAAGCTTATATATATATATATATATATATATATATATATATATATATATATATATATATATATATATATATATATATATATATATATATATATATATATATATATATATATATATATATATTTATATATATATATATATATATATATTTATATATATATATATATATATTTATATATATATATATATGCTTAATTATATTACTTTTAATGAACTACTTTATATATAAGCCTATCTGAATGTATACTTCTCATTTGTTTTTCTATTAGTTAATGTTTTTAAACCTAATTTTAAGCTGAATTAAAATACAAAAAATTGCGTGGGTAATGAAACTTGAACACCAAGAACAAATGAAGTATAATTAAGTTTCATTTCGATTAAACTGTATGTTGCAGCTTTCAAATTAAATAGTTTCATAGTTTTTCCGTATAAAATATATTAACACTTTGCGGACTGCCCTATCCTTCAAATTGAACGAGAACTGCATGTATTTCAACATTAAAAAAAATCTTCCTTTAACTTATTCTTTTTCTAATTCCATTTAAAAGTATAGCATCACTTGTGTATCAACATATTTTATTAACTCTAAATTAAAGAATACCTCTTTAAAAAGAACAGGAACTTGTTGTAACTGTTTCATAAAAAGAACGTAAATATCAAATATGTATCTCGTCCGCAAATGGTTAAAGTAAGAACATTTTTGAGACGTCTAAATTATTCGAATACATGCATTTGTTTACGAGCATTTTTTTTTTTTTCTCGTTTATTCAAGAACTTCTAAAATTGACTTATAATATATGATACTGCTAAGCGTCTTTCGGTTAAATTAAACTAAGCTTCAATCAACCCCAGAGCCCCAGTTACTCAGTTGGTAAGGCGTTCAGCTACTAATCAGAGGATTGGTGGTTTGAATCCGGGAAATGGACTTGACATAGAAAAGTAAAAAAGTAGTGATCTTGCGATCGGAGGGTTGCCAGCTTCGCTACAAAAATACTAGAAAGTCGCCCAGAATATCCAACAAATTATACTGGCGTGTATACGGGACTGGTGCACGATAAATCTGATCGGGGTCCAAAGTCCTGACGTCTATTGAAGGCGTTGGGTGCCAGTTCAGGTGTTTCCTCGTCATCTGACCATGGTTCTAAAATAATGAGGTGCGTGTATGAATGTGTGTGTGTTCCCGGGTCTTTCCTTCGAGATTGACCCCGAACCGTCCCTAGTAGCCCACTGTGCAGCTCTAGTGCGACGTTAATTAACAAAACCAAACCAAATCTATCAACCCCAACATATATCTTTCAATTGTTTAAATTTCCAAAGTTTCTGTTGTAAGATCGTAGAAAATATCCTTTTGCTATCTCGGTACTTTTTTTTTAATCAAAGATCCGTTTGATAAAGTATATCAGGTTAAAGGGCAATTACCCGATTTTCATTTATCTGAAGAAGAACACAATTGATACTCAGAGGCGATTATTGATAGTGGCATTGTCATGATTTGGTTTGGAAGGGGGTTCAAGCAAAATTTTTCATAGTTTCTATTACATCCTTAAAAAAATCATAACATAAACTGGCTATGTAATATTAATAAATTTTGAATTAACAATCATTTTTTTACGTAATAACTTATAAGGGATTGGGGAGTTTTTCCCACATCTGAGAAAATTCAAAATAAAATTGATTATATGTCATAAATTGTAAAGAATAATCGTTAATTTTTTGGGGGGGTGGGACATCGTTTGTTTGCCTTCTTACAAAACTAATTATAAAAAAAAATTCTTGAAGAAATACTATTTTAAACCAAATGTCCTCCTTCCTAAACAATGTAATTTCTGAAAATTTTACGAAATCCCCACTGTCATTCTTTTTTTTACAACAGATTATTCCGTTCTATTTTCCCCCATGGATTTTCCTTCATTCAATCTCCCTACTTTTACGTCAGGGTATGCGCGCGCATCTTGTTTTTGAAATCCTGTAGGAGGAAGCTCCCATGGCGTAAAATTTATCGCTCATTAGCGATGAATCAATATTGTTTAAATTTCTCCATCGTGTTATTTGGTTATTTCCTTCAAACTGCTAAATTATTACTTTTTATTACGTTAAAATTGACAAACTTTTGTATTCTTCTTAATGGTGCAATAATACTTTCCGCATTTGTAAACAATCTATTTGCAATGTTTGTATTTTATATGCAAAAGAAATTTAGTTGAAATGAAAAAAAAAACGTTAAAAATATTATTGAGGAATTCTTCAGTTCTACTGAAACAATTTGAAGCCATTCAAAATTTCGAGGTCCTTAGTCTGGCTTTATAGAATTATGTAAAAGTAAAGAACTATTTTATTTAAATATTTTGTTTTCCTAATAAAATTATATAATAAGTGATGTAATAAAAGTATTTAAAATACACAGGTAAATTAAAAAGAAAATATTTCCAGTTCATGTAAATTTTAATCCGACTTCATTTCGGCTTTTTTTTTTAAATACAATTTTATTTCTAATACAAATTTTAAAACAAAAATGAAAACAAAATTATTGATTTTGTTTCTTTTAATTATCGATGCATGATATTTCTAGATAAATTTCTAATTGACCGATTGACATTTTTCTGTGATTTTATTTCTACTTTTTTCCAAAGCACCTTCTTGTTGGCGAGAAAAATTCATTCCTTTTGGCTGCTTGGCGTGCATCCAAGAAGTTCCAGTAACCCGCTTTCGAACGGAAGGTGTTTTGATTGTGCTTGCTGACGTTCTCTCTCTCTATCAGCTGGTCTCTCAAATAACAATTCCCTGGAAACGCTTCGTATTGTTGTGGCCACGGATTACAACTGATTCATACTTTTTTACATTTAAACTAATAAAAGATCTCCGGAATAATTCGGCGAATTCTTTTGTGCCTTATTCGACCGCAACTGGTGCAGATCGGATTTTAAATTTGGGACTGACGTGGTTTCTGGATTGAGATGAGGTCACCGTAAAGTTCTTTTTTGGGTCTTGCGCTTTCGGACTCATGGGTGTGCAAGCGGATACTGGTAACTATGGTTTCCTAATGAAATTGAATTGTTTTTTTTTAAACTGGGTCATTGTTTGTGTGTGTTTTGTCATGTATAATTCTTATTACCGTGGCTAGCGCTTGGACTGCCAGCTGTAACGGTTTGTTTACTTTTTTGCCTACAGCTATTAAGTTAGCCTTGTAGTTTCTTATTCACTTAAGTTTAGAAATGATTATTGTATTAATTTTGGTGTATCTTCTCAATTATGAGAATTCAGATTGTTAAATTTTTGAGGAAAAAGTGTCTGTGATTAAGAAAAAGTGTCTTAAAAAAATTAACTCGCTAAAAACATGTTGCATATATAATTTTGGAATTTCTAAATATTATTTATGGGCTATTTATTCATAAATGATGTCATACTTTTTCCCCATATTTTTTTTACCTTATAAACAAAACTTTGGTTTTCCTATCATAATTTTGTCCATATTAAATTGTGTGTGTAGGTACATGTTCCAGTTTTAAAATGGGTTCATTCACCTGTAATAAATAATTCAAGAGCGGATAATGTAGAGACACAAATTTGTTGAGTATTACTCGAGTCTTTGACAGAACATTTACCATCAAAGTTAAACGTTAAAGGGAAGTGGTTGCCATGTACACAATTTAAACTACTATTGCTCCACAAAGCTTTGATTTCTTGTGAAATTTCTATATAATAATGTATTTTTGATTGGATGAGGTTAAAAAAAATCTAAAAACACAGTTGATTACCTTTCAGTGTTTATTTAAATACTATATGGGTGGATTTTTTTAAACGGGCCAAAATGAGATTTAATTTTTTGAAAAAAAAATTTAGTATTACAAGTTAGCTAATGTTGAAAACAGTTATGTAAATAAATCTAGAATATTGTTTCATTAGATTTCAAGCTGTATTTTTAGTGTAACATACTTAATTTGGACTTTCTTTTGTGGCAACTGCAAGAAAATGTCAATTAGCTGACACTCTTTAAACTGCTGTTTACGAACCAAATTTACATATATTATAACTTTTTTTTGATGTGGTACAGAGATTATACAATATATAAAAGAAATACATGGAAGAAGTAATGTTTGTCAGCTTTATTTTGAAAAAATAATGAAAAAAAGTATGAAAATTAAAAATTACTTGTAATATATCATTAAATAATTCTTATAAGTTATTGAAAGTTTATAAGAACCACCCAAAAGCTATTATATGGATGATAAATCAATAGATCTTACAATTGCAGCAATAAATTTAAATAGTATACTATTTATATTGAGGATTTCAAGAATTATTATATAGTCACCCCGTTGACACTAACGTCACCCCATTGACAGTAATGTAATTTCATTAACATTAATACTATCTCATTGTCAAACATGATAATTTTATATATAGAAATAAATAATTTACAGCTATATAAAGAAAATAGTTTATTTTGAAATTTAAATTACTACAGAATGTAATTTTATAGTTATGTGGACATTTGACTTAATTTAACATTTATTTCTTCAATGTTTTCAATTTTAAAACACCGAGAGTTGATTGGAACTGGAGGGGAAGTCTTGCATAGTATTTCTGTCTGATTTAAAATTTGAACATCTGCTTTACTGGGCCATTGAAAGGACTGCTGATATCGAGTCATGAAAGAAACTGTTATCTTTCCATTCTTCTCCAATTTCTCAATAATACCTACATGGAAAAAAGTTCAACATTACTGCCTGAATTTTAAAGCTAAATATAATCGTATCGGTTTAACAATGTTGTTAAATATTCATACCTGGATACCATGTGTCGTCATAAACAACAATAATCCAATCCCCTACTGTTACCTCATCAGATGATTCTGTTGCAGTTACCATCTCAATT
Source organism: Troglohyphantes excavatus (assembly GCA_963932185.1). Taxonomy (NCBI): domain Eukaryota; kingdom Metazoa; phylum Arthropoda; class Arachnida; order Araneae; family Linyphiidae; genus Troglohyphantes; species Troglohyphantes excavatus. Next base: position 69,068,872 of record OZ010668.1, on the reverse strand, counting down.
TTGGTGATTTTACTTGGTGCTACATTAGCTAAAGTTATTGATTAAGGATATTGAATTTAATTAAATCTTAATTATCATGCTAGAAATTAATAAAACTAAATATAAATGAGATTATATTAAAAAAAGGATACTCAAAGCTCGTTCGTTGGACGCAACAAACTTAAAGCAATCTTTACTTGATGGGAAATGGACACATGGAGAGCTCAGCGAACAAATAAAACAGCTCAAATTTCTCAAGTATATTGTAGAAGGTTTTTCTTTGGTGTGGGTTATTTGATGAATGTTCATAATATTAGGAATTGCAGGCAATGTGCTAGGTATGCTCTTTTTCATGTCTTCTATTTCTCTTTCTTTTATCAGAAGGACATCAACCTTACTGTCACTGTTGTTATTGAAAAGTTGAACAAAATCTTCTGCTGTAGTTATATCACTGCCGTGCCCAACAAAAGAATCTGCTTTTCTTTTTAGGGCTCCACCAACGCCATCCATAGCTCCTTTCCCATGTCCACTTTCACTGAAATTCCATGAAAGTGATTTGATATCAGAAAAAAATACATCTGTTTGGTTCAGTAAAAAGTAAATGTTTGACCTGTTTCTATATTGGGATGTTGGTCCATCCGAAAAGAAGTGGATTGTGTCCACATGCGGAATTCTTCGCAACAGCATCATTAATATAGGGCGCAAATGTGCCCAAACTGCATGCGCTCCGTGGTCTAAATTGTTGGATACTGTGCTAAATGATGTGGAGACAATTATATCATCTTTCTTGTAATAAGCAACACCTGTATGCAAAGAAAGTTGACGCTTTGAAGCACCAAAATGAACAGATTGAACTTCTTCATAGTGTTTAGCAACATAATTTTCAGAAAAGTCAATATGAATTAGCAGTTCGTTACATTTTAAGTTTTTTTTCTTCTCTTGGAGTGCAGTTAGTTGGTGCGCTGCATTAAATACATGCTTTTTAAAAAGGGGAATCTCTTGATTAATAACTTTCAATACTTCAGTTACTGTGTTTTCAATCAGTATTTTTTTAGTTAATTTAATTTTTTTAATTGAACCTTTGACGTTCCTGTTTACTGTTTCAGTGACCCATTTGAAATATGTGATTTTATCATCTTCAGATTCAGGAACAAAATTTATTTTATTATTCGAGCATTTCTCGCAATTTCCTGTCATGCATATTGGATTTTTTTTGTCGTCACAACTTAAGAAAATTACCAAATCTTCAGGGTTATTTTGCTTAACAATGCCATGTAATTTTAATTTTTTTACAAGGAACCTCATATTTTCATGTTTAACACAAAGGCATGTGCTCCTATCTGATGGTAATGGTTGGACAACCCAGAATGGTTTGTACTTCCAAAAAGTTGAGTAAGAAACTTTCGCATTTCCATTCTCATTAATAAATTGCTTAAAGAGCATTTTGATATCTCCCAAAAGAAGTCGCTTTTGCTTTTTGATACTGTTTTTTACCACGTAATCTTTTTTTCCGGGACACATTCTAGATATATTATCTCGTTCAAAGAACTTCTGGATGATCGGTTTATGAATTAGAGTTTTGGACTTTCTTTCGTAAGTAGATAGTTTAAGATTTTTGGCATATTTTTTATTTTGCTTAGACGAAATTATATTTTTGGCAAGATGTTGAATTCTAGATTTTTTTAATTCACTGCCACTTATGCATTTGTTAAATGCTTGCTGTTCTTGTGATCCTGTGGGGATTTGAGCAGCTTTCGATTTTAACTGTGCATGCAAACTAAATCCATAGAGTAGTTGTTTTTTTACCTTAGTTGGTGCAGCATATCCTTGAGTGATGTTTTTAACTTTCCTCTTAGGTGACGGAGTATCTACAGTAGGAGATGGCTTTTTTCGTTCCAAGGATTTCTGCAACCTTTTAACTTTCCGTTGTAATTCTGTTATAATTTGATTTTTTGATTGTACTTCCTTCAATATGCTAGCACGATTTCTTGCACGAATTTTTAGTCCAGTCAACCTTTGAGCAGAGCCAGGCAATGGACTGGAATTTGAAGAGGAAATGTTTACTTCTGGTGACACACATTCTGTTGTCAAGTCAGCAACACACTGTTTCTTTTTGTTTCTGGATTTTGCAGTTGCCTCCCTCCAATATCTTCTTTTATTCTTTTGCTCTCGAGGTGTTAATTCCTGTATTCCTGTAATCAAATTCATTTCTTTCTTCTTTTGATATGCCTCTCTATTTTTCCTTTTTCTCTCTTCTCTTTGAAATTCAGACATGTTAGCTACATATTTTTGATTTCTAGCATTCGCCATCTTTCTTTCATTTTTATATGCTATTGATTGCTTTTTCTCTTCTGAAATTTTTGTACGTTTTTTTGATGAACAAGAAACTTTCTTCTTTATTTGCGGAGTACACTGAAGTGAGGTACCTTCATGAACTTGAAAGTCTGCATTTATCGGGGATATGCAATAACGACCTCTTCCCTCTATATCGGTTTTTTCCCTCGAGTGTTTTTGTTTTACCCTTTCTTTCTTTTTATCCATATCCACTTTCAGATGTGAAGCCAAATAAATTCTCTAATCACTGCTGTGATCTGTTAAAAGAAAAAAGGAGCCTTTACTAAATATTATTCTAATTGTCCATTAAACTTTCATTAATAAAGTAAAATTAATCATGATTAATAAATAAGAAATATTATAAATTATCTTTAGAAATTCCCTAAAAGATACACACAAAACTAGTTTTCCTCAATAATGCATTATAAATGCATAAATATTAATCTGATTATTCATCATTTATTAAAATAAAGTAGTAAAATTTAGCAGATAAAAATAATTCAAAAGAAAATAATCCAAGATTTTTGCCAAGATCCCGAAAAATTGCGCAAGATTTTTCATTTGAACTTATTTCATTTAACAAAACAAATTAAATGGTCATCAAATACACTTTTTATATACAGCTTTAGAATCTACTCAAGCAAAAAAAAAGCCATTGCGATGACATTTAGCCAATCGTATGATGCCCAGTCAATCAAAAGACGTCGGTAAATTGATGCGTCAGCTCATTGACAAAACGTAAACAATCGCTTGTTCCCGGTCCCCTAAGCTACGCACATGTTTTTCTTTTGGGTTAGGCTTAGTGCACACGATAATAAAAAGAATAAAAAATAGCAATAACTTACCTTTATAATTTTTTTTTTGAGAAAAAGTTGTCATCGAATTGACAGGTCTTGCTTGAGGTGTCTCAATGTGATCCTTTCAAATTCAATTTACAGCCAAACGGATTTGAACTTGTAAATAAAAATTTTAATTATAGATAAGGAACATAAAAGTCTTCTATAAATATCGTTTACGTCGATAGTAGCGCACTCTAGTGGTCATTTCGGATGTTCGGCAATCGGCGTCACGGAATTGACAGAAAGTTCAGCGACACACATAAAGCGGCGAAATAAAAAATATTTTTAAAAAAATATATCACAAAACATATTAAAAAAGGTTTTCAAAGGTGTAAGGATCTTAAAATATTGATTTCTAAGATTCAGGTGGTATCAAACTATGTGAAAGAATTGCACAAAAATGAATTTTCCTTCTGGCGACACGTCATCTCATTGACATTTCACTACTTCAGCCGTTAAAATAAAAATGAATTATTATAATTTTTGTTTTTTTAAACTGAAAATATGAAAGCAGCCATTGCATTTCAAGTATTAATATTTTTTTTCCCTCTCAAAATACGATTTTATTATGTTAAAAGTACTGGAGACAGCTTTTGGCCCGTTTAAAAAAATCCACCCATATAGCTAATTAGCTTCAAATGCATAAATGTTTTGCTGTTTATTTCAAAATATGTCATGTCTTTCTAAAGGCAGTTTATCTTCAGTATTTTTTTAAACATAAACTCCATTATTTCTAATCTCAATTAAAGAAAAATATTCATTCATTTTAAAAACTCTCACCATTATTTGCTTGAAAGGGAGTTTGAATTTCTTCTTACAAAACATTTTTAAACAGTATTAATGGCATTAAATATAATTTTCTTGACTAGCATTCATACCAAAATGATTGAAATATTATTAATTACATGAAAAAATTGCCAAGCACCAGAAGTGGAAAGTGCCAGATAACCCAACTTTTTCTAATGCTGCACTGAGGCAACAAAACTTTTGTTGTTTCAAAGTGTGATGAGGTTGAAAAGAAGCCGCTAGTATTGACTAACACTGGCTACTTTGTATGTATATGCGATTAGCTGCAATTCTATTACTTTCTTCTAATCCTGTAATATTTGTTTCAGATTTAACCCCAGAAGAACAACAGCTTTTAGCCGATATCAGGCGGAGAAAAGAAGAATTACTTAGAGAAATACAAGTGAGATATTTTTTGTCCTTGGTGTTGTAGCTACGATTTTTAGGTTCTTTGCAGTTTACATTCATCCCAACACTTAATATATGTCCAGAATGTTATTTTTAAATCTATTATCTATGTAGAAATGTAAATGCAACATAATTATCTATATTCCAAAAAAAAGTTGAATTCTTGCAATTCTACATTAAAAAAATTATCACGGAGTCATTCTTTTAAAGTAGTATCAGATTTTTTAAAAATACCAAACCAGGAAATTAATTTTTCACCATAATTCCCTAAAATGGTATTTTGTTTTCATAGAGGGAAATCACTGAACTAAACAAATTACATTGCTCCTAGTATTTTAATCTGAGTATTTGATGTAGCTTTCTTAATTTATGTAACATTATTCGTGTTTTCTGACATAACATTATATAACACCCTAACTCCACTATTCAAGCTCATAAAAACAAAATAATACTTTTTTCTTGAAAATATGATTTTTGGGGTAAAAAATATGTATAAATTGTTCACTATAGTGAATGATGTGTTTTAAGTGGAACATACAATTTATAAAAAAAAAATGGTTATTGCAATTATTTACTGAGGGGTTGGTTCTTTATTTCTTTTATGAGCAAATACAGTAAAGGTATAAAATGCATTTGCTTGAATAATTTATTTTTATTTCTGTTATTTATTTTGGTTTTAATAATTGAAGCTATTTTTGTTTTAATGTGGGTCAGATCCACTTATGTTAAAATAGCCAAAATAACCGTTAAATAAATGGCGTCCTGTTAGGCTTAGTTTTAGATAAAAATGGCCTAAAAACATGTTTTTGAAGCCTTTTAAAAACTATTTTCCAGGGGAAAGACACTGAAAAATACCAGTTTTTCCTTCATGGATCTCAAAAAGAAGTATTATACTAGAATTTGAATTTTTTTTAGTCTTTAAAAATATTTTTATGATTTTTACGGTAATTCGATTTGTAATTTTCTTCTTTTTGACTTTCAATGGGAGGGGTTTGAACCACCCCCTTTCCTTCGTGCCCGTTATAATGAATAAAATTTTTTAGAAAATAGGATTTCTTGTACCATTGATATCATGAATATAAAAAGCTACATCTCTGTTCATGTTAATATGTACAAAATATTATTGCTGTGTTTTTGTTAACAGAATCTTGTATGCTAATATATAAAACACAATATCTGTTTGCATGAACTCGTATAAGCCCAGAGCCACTGGATGCCTTCAATATTTTCTATAGTTTAGTTTACGTTTATTGTTTTTTTTGCAAAATGCTAACAGAAATCTTTTTTATTAAAATTTTGGCATGAACTGTGGTAGTCGCTTCCTATACCCGATACTCCCATTTGTGCCCGAGTAATTACTTTAGCCTAACTGGTAAAGTATCAGTGTAGCATGCAAAACGTCCCAGGTTGTTTTCCAAGTGACTGCCAAGCACACTACGCTTGCAGTACTTTTGCTGAAATGCAAAAATTAATTTCCAAAAAAATTATCTATCGGACAGGATTTGTTTTTGTGCCCTCTTCCTTAAAATGCTGCTTAATGGAAGTGAATATATCGTTCCAGACAAGTTTGTTGCCATCCATGTTTTTTGCTTTAAAGGTTCTGTGGACTTTCAAATCGGATAGAAGTTAATAATCTCAGAATTTTGTATTTTTTGCTTCCAATACAATTCAAAATTTCTGTTAATGTTTTATTGCTTATATTTGCTGTTCAGTTATTTTAATAGTGTTTTTTTTTTCAATTTCATTCAAACTTTCTTGAAAAAATACTTCCAAAAAATAGGTTAAGTTTGAAAAGAAAAAATATCCCATACATACACAAAATATTTTACTGCAAATACCTAAAACAGCTATTTCAAATTAGCTTGTTTGAAAATGGTTATTCTTCATAAATGGGCAATAATGAAATGCTGGATGTTTGAGCATATTTAAACTTTTTGTGCATTTTTTTTAAAATCTAACTTGATTTTTTGGGATTTTAGCTAAATTAGTGAAAGGTTTTAAGACCCAGCTTTTGAACAATAATTCAGTTATAAAAAAAATCTAACTGCAAGCACTTCAAATGTAAACTAAAATGCCCACATACAAAGTGTCTCTAATTTCTATATTTCTTAGTGTAATTGATTGACTTTTAATATATCGTCATTATAACTAGAACCGAACTAAAACTGATGTAAAAAACTTTCGTAACGAGAAAACTCATTTTAAATTTGCAGAAAATCTTATGTTTACAATATTTAAGTTGGGGAACATGTCCTCGCGCCTTTCCAACGTAACGGCCACGTTTGACCGCCAAGACGCTGGATTGGTGGGTTCTGATGTCTCGTAGGATAACCAATCAATGCCTCGGTCGGAAGGAGGAAAAGCACGAAAACATGTTCCCCAATAAAAACCGTTGTGCTAAAATGCCGATTATTGCAAAAACTGGCAACTAATGACAACAACCAAAAACTGATAACCAAATGTCTAATACTGCAATTATAACTAAAAAACATATAAACAGAAAAACGACAATAAATTTGCAAACAATTTTTCTTTCATCAGAATCGGAGTAATCTATACACCAATTGACAAATTTTTTAAAACTACGTCATTGATTATTTGTTAATAATCAATTAACTAACTAATGTAATCAATGCTAAAAAATCCCAAATTTAATTTATATTTTTTTATAGCAGTTATAAACTTCGTATAAGGCAAATAGGGAAATCAATAATGTGGTAACTGCATAGTACTACTAATGCAATTTTGAAGGGAGGGGGGGAATCGAGCAGTAATGGTGTTATGTATTGCAAAATAAAAACAGCCTGTTTATTTATAAAAAATATCTGTAGGTAGATTCTAGAGATCAATTAACTTAATTACTAATTCAAACACGTGCTCTTATTTCATTAAGAGAATATGTGAAAGGGAGACCCCGCCCCTTTTCCATAATTCACAACAACTCGTGATCTGCGGCTATTGTTTGGTTGTCATATGATGCCACACAAGAAAACCGAAATAAAAATAATCGCCTCCAGAGAAATAAAAGTGTCGTTTTATCCGTGGAACTCTCCATCTGCCGCATCCCCACCCTTTAGCGCCCCCCGCCATTGGTCGCCGGTGGTCACGTGATGTGGGGGAGGATCAGGGGTCCTACCCATATATGTAAGCCGTATTTGAAGGGGGAAGGGGGGGATTTATTTTTTTGTTTATTGGAATATATCGGGGTACAACTTTTCCAACTCTTAAAACCTCTAAAAAAAAAAAGTTATTTGACCCTTTGCACTCCCAGGACATTTTTGACATTTGCATTCTTCCTACGGAACAATTATTCCTCTTTCTGTTCTTTTTCCCAGAATTTTTTTTCATGTTCATAGAGGGAAAAAATAGTAATCATTTTTGGATCCAGCAAAAGAGCAAGTTGATCAATGTTTTTTAAACATAAGATCATGCTGTTCTCGTTTATTAGTTAAAGAACAAGAATCTTACGTTTTCCCTGAGAAGGGACACTGGAGCGCAAAGGGTTAAAACTTTGAACCATTCATGTTTATAAGAATACCAATTTTATTCACTTATTATTCCGATGGTTGTTAATTGAATCCTCATGCTTCGTCGTCCGCCAAACAACCACTGTTTTAAAGGAACTGGTGCACGTTAAATCTGTCCTTGGCTGAAGTCCTCACCTTGGGGAATGTGTTTCCAGTTTAGGTGTTATCATCATCATCCGATCAAAGTGCAATGTTCAGTATTATTGCCGTGTTTTTCCTTCGGGATAGATCCTGAATCATCACCAATAGACCATTTTGTAACTCTAGTGAATTTCGACCAACCTAACTTTTACCAGTTTTAAAAGACGGATTATTAAATAAGGAGCCGGCAAACAAAACCGGACTGGTCCACACAACGTCAATATGTTTTTATTTTTTATGTCGGCCTCCTCAAACTCGCTTTTATTTGCCTCCGAAATTTTAAAACCCCTCAAAGTAATTGTTATAAACTACCTTTTCAAGCAGAATCGGACTTGTCTGTAGCTAGCTGGATGAAAATTACATTGCACTTTTATTTGCAATGAAAACCCGACAAATACTTATAAAATTTGTCTTCAAATAAGTGTTTTCTGTCAGAACCATACATGTTACACTAAAAATATGAATAAAACAATGGATTTTTCTTTACGGCTTCCCTCAAATTTATTATAAATTATGGTGGCACTGGCAGTAAAGAAAGAAAAAACTGCTGTGTCATGTGTGCATTTTCGTAGTTCTTTAGTATATGTTAACTCTGTAGTTCTATTTGTTTTGGAACAAAAAAAAAATTGGAAAGGACTGGGCAGACAGTCCGGAACTTGAGTGGTTCAAAACCATTATATTCAACGCCTAAGACAAATGTACGCGTAGTTAATGATCACAGTGATGATGAGGTTTAGGTTTGTCACGTACCTTTGAGAGGCCTCCGTGGCCGAGCGGTTAAGGCGTTCAGCTACTAATCCGAGGATTGGTGGTTCGAACCCGTGCGATGGACTTGACAAAGAAAAGTAAAAAAAGTAGTGATCTTGTAATCGGAGGGTTGCCAGCTTCGCTACAAAAATACTAGAAAAGTCGTCCAGAACATCCGCAAAAATTAACGGCGTGTATACGGGACTGGTGCACGATACATCTGATCGGGGTCCAAAGTCCCGACGTCTATTGAAGGCGTTGGGTGCCAGTTCAGGTGTTTCCTCCTCGTCATCTGACCATGGTTCTAAAATAACGAGGTGCATGTATGAATGTGTGTGTATGTGTTCCCGGGTTTATCCTTCGAGATAGACCCCGAACCGTCGCCAATAGCCCACTGTGCAGCTCTAGTGCGATGTTTTTAACTAAACCAAATATAAGAAAGTGGATTACAAATGAAAAGTAATTTTCTTACTATCTCCCGCTACACAAAGTTTTTATTTTACATAAGAATGGTAGATTTAACCTGTCATTGATCTCTAGACAAAACGTTACATCGTTGAGCGAATTGCATACACAAATTAAATCAGCTAAGATATATTTTCTTGTATATCTTCTCTACCCTAAAATGAGATTAGTACAATACTTCTATTCTGACAATTAGGTATTTTTGACTTGTGTAGCTTGTTCTAGACGAATCGAATCCGCTGTCTGTTTTACCGTTATTGTGCAAAATACGATCTGTAAGCCTAAAACGTATAACCAACCTGTCATTGGAAATGTTCATACGGGTTTTCGTGAATTGGTTTGTAACATATTTATGGATTAAATAGACTGTTCATATTCTCATTCTAAAACTGTTACTTAACATATAAACAAAATCAGATATCTTTAATTATATTTTAAACTACGAAACGCAATAGCTTTTGTATAAAAATATTTTAGGAACATGAACAGATTATGAAAAGCAAGTGTAGTTCTGCGTAACACAGTTGTTGCAGAACTTGCTTCGTATTTTAGAACCACGGTCAGATGACGAGGTCAAACCTGAGCTTGCACCCGACGCATCCTTAATAGGCGTCAGGATATTGGACCACGATCTGATCTAACATGCCCCAGTTAACACGTCCTACACGAAGATGGAAATTGCGGATATTATTGAACGGACTTTTAAAAACGAATCTGACAACCCACCGATCACGAGATCGCTACAACTTGTCCACGTAGATATTCAAACTTGCTATTTTCCGATTACGAGACAGATACATGTGTTCTGGTTAACGGACCACGGTTCAAAAATATGAATAAGTGTTCCCGGATCCTTTCTTCCAGATAGAGCCCAAACCATCTCCAATAGCCCATTGTTCAGCTCTAGTGGGACTTTAATTAACCAACCAACGAGACGGATACTTTACCACTGAGCTAACGCACACAGGGATCTCATTGAAACGCAATTTGGAATTGTTCCCCTTTTCATATGGTTGACACGCACGAGGGGGATGGGGGGGATCAGTGGACGGAGAGGAAGATGCTGTTCCGGCAGTAAACACGCATCGCTTTTTGATGAACAATATTCCATCGCTCCCTCGTTGTCTTCCCAGACCCCAAGACTCGAGAAACTTCACGGATTTGTGTTTCTGAACAACGTCAATGTTTTTTTAATGAACGTTCATCCTGATAATAGATGTGTTCTTGTTTACAATCTGGCCACTGAGATAATATCGTTTGCCAGAATGTGCTTCGAAACGTATTCTGAAAAATTTCGAACAAACCCTGAAATATATTTCCCGTTTCTGGCTAAAATTTCGTCCTTGTCTTTAGAATCGTAATTGAAGATTATTCTTAACTCAATTTGTTTTATGCAGTTTAAAAGCTTTGTTAATTGCTATCTGTAAACATCAATTTATTCTTGGTACAAATATTTTGAATTTTTTGCTCAAGTATTGCAAACGATTTTTGACTATTAAATAAGAGCTGCTTAATATTTTTTTTTTTTTTTTTTTTTTTTTGTAAATGAAATTCTTGCTTTTAACTATATTTTGGCAAATGAAGTAACAAGAACATTATCCTTTAAACATGTGGAATTAGATTTGCTCTTGTCCAAAAATCAAATTGCACACACCAATAATTGTAAAGCCCAATTAATTTATTTTTGAGAAGATTTTTTTTAATGAAGACAATTTATTTTTGATGAATATATTTTATTTATCTTGTAAATTGTGCAAGACCTGAGATTTGTTTGAATTTAACAATATTTTTAATGTTTTGCATTTCTTGAATACTGAGCCTGATATATTGAGGCATATGTTAAGCAAAGTAACTTAATTATATTTTTGATGACATTTAAAACCCTAATATCCCATTACTTAGCAACTATGAATAAACTTAGGTAGCAAAGATCTTCAAGCAAAATGATTATCTTGCAAGTACTGCTTTGAAAATGTGATAGCTATAAGTATAAAAATTAAGATTAAAAAAAATGAGCAGTAAAATATTGCTTTTTTGATTGACTTGTGTTTATGTTGGCTGTTTGTCATGCATATGTGTTGCATTGTACCTGGATATGAGCGCAATGCTCTAAATGATGACAGTGACTTGGATGATGAAGAGGTAAGAGGGCATAGTTTATAAGCTTTTAACCCTGACAGTAACACCCTAGACCTCAGAAGCCTCCAAGCCGCTTCAATTCCCCTTCCTACTCGGCCATCTTAATGTTCTAGCTCTAGAGCTATGGTATTCCTCAAAGGGATAATCGAATTGTGAACACAAAATTCTTCAGTTTGAATCAATATGTATTTAATTTCATGTTTAAAAAATGAGAACAATGTGTTACTGCCAGGGTTAAAAACTTGTGATTTGGTAAATTCTTAACGCACACATTGACCTACTGCGACTATAATTCATCCAGCGAAGCAAGTTGTATGCTAATTGATTTACTTTTTTATCATTTCTCTTTCAGCAACTCAAAGATGAAATCACAGAAGTCACAGCAGAGATGGAGAGGCTGGAAGCTCAAGATGAATGGTGGGTTTACCTTCTTCTCTAGCCTGCTTTGATAGTAAAAATATTATATAATTAACAAAACAAAATGTTTCGTTGTGTTGTAACGTTTAATTTGTGGAAGTACTATTTATTTGACCTCCCATTGCTGGGGAACTCTTTAAGGCACACATGTAAAAAAAAATTCATTAATGGGTATCGGGATTTCAACCCGCGATCTATCGTTCCAAAATCCTGAGCGCTATTAACTGAGCTATGAATGCACATTCTAGGTTTCGGTAATAATTTCTTAAAGTTGTTTCTTCAAGTAATATTTCTAAAATCATTTAAAAAACGAAATAGGACTTTATAAATCTTAGTCTCGCACACCTTGAGGATGAATAGCACTTGTATATAAATTTTCAGCCAAAGGAAGTGGGTGTTGCAATCCACAGATTTATTATTATAAATAATATTAGTATTTTTCGTTAATATAATTGAAGGATTCATTCATATAAATTTCTAAAATTGTATTCATGAAAATCATTCAGATGTTTATAAAATATTATTATTCCAGGATGTTTATAAAATGTTATCCTCTGTTTATTTGTTATTGAATCCTACCCTTTAGTTGTCATTATCCATCCCCCTGTGCTATTCTAATAAAATGTTAATCCAACCAACCCCGAAATCTTTAAAGTTTTAATTTATAAGCATTTTAATGTATTGTGAATTTTGCAAGGTATTTCTTTAACTTTGTGGTTATAATTACATGGTTCAATTGTCAAATGGCAACTGAGAAAACCAACTCAACATATTTTTTGATTTAAACTTGTTGGGGATGCGATATTTAAAGTTTATTCTAGAACATATTTTAATTTATGCAATTTCATCATGTTTTCACAATTTATCTAGGTATTTAATGTATCTATGAGCCTCTTTATTTTCATGAGTGTAACTGTGAGTAATAAAACTTGCACTTGTTTAGTTAAACTGAAGTGAAGAAAAATTTATAAAACTTCTTGATGACTTGTTTGTAATCAAATATTCTTAAATAAAAATTGATCTAAACCTGGTTCACTTTTAAATCTAAAAAATATTTTAAGTACACATGTGCTCTCAGATTACCACATATTGGATTTTCTAAATATTTAAAGTTATGTTTTCCCATAAAAATTATTTGTTACTGATTGAATATCAATAAAGTATACTTAAAATTATACTTTTATAATCTTCTTTTATTATAATTTTAATTAATTATATATATTTATTATTATTATAATTTTAATTAATTATATATATTTATTAATTATAATTTTATACTTTTATAATGCGGATAATTTTTGTTAAATGAACAAAAAATAACAAATGATAAGTTTTCAATTTATATATGATTCAATGTAAGCTCATGTATGGAAGCCATTCGCTTTAAACTAAACAATAAGTTTAAGCTAATAGTTAATTTATCAATCTTTGCAAATATATGTTGGCACTTACAACATTTGTAAGTGCATATTAAAGTGTTACATATTTAACTAATTATATATTTAAATTTCTTTTCAGCAAAAGTAACACCAAAGCCAAACAACTTTCTACTGGGAAAAAGAAATTTAATATGGATCCTAAAAAAGTAACATATTGTTTTATTTCTCAATAAAACTTTTTTTTTTCATGTTTGACATAATTATTATTAAAATATAAATGTAATCATAATGACAAACTATCAATTGTAGACATGAATTTCAATAAGTTCTGAAATTGAAGTCCTATATTAATTGAGCTGTGACAATTCATGTGTTCTGCTTATTTTCCTCCAGGGCATTGAGTACTTGATAGAGCACGGACTGCTAAAAGATACCCCAGAAGATGTCGCCCAATTCCTATACAAAGGGGAGGGATTAAACAAGACAGCAATAGGGGATTACTTAGGAGAAAGGTTTGTGCAATGGTCTTCCTTGGTGTCATATTACGTTTGCTAAAACGCATGTCTGTTATTTACTTGTTAAAATAGGATTTTATGTAAATTAAAGTGTAACCTATATTTTTCTTTTTAGGAATGACTTTAACATTAAAGTGCTTGATGCATTTGTCGAATTACATGATTTCACAGATTTAATACTTGTCCAAGCATTAAGGTAAGTCATTAAATTTTTTTTTTTTTTTAATTTTTGTCAAATTAACCACGTTTATGAATTTTACTACATTTTGTAGTAATTGTTTTATATTTTGATTGATTATTGTTTTAAAAAAAGGTTACTTATTTTTTATTGTGTTTAACTTAAATTGGTAAATAATAATCTTTAGATTTTTGTTGTAGAATTTTTTGTGTAGAAAAGTAATATTTAAAACTAACCTTTTAACAACCTCAAAACTACATTTTGTGAACTTCTTTCAGACAATTTCTGTGGAGTTTCCGTCTTCCTGGCGAAGCGCAGAAAATCGATCGAATGATGGAAAAATTCGCCCAGCGGTACTGTCAGCTGAATCCAGGAGTTTTCAGCAATACTGGTAAAGATAGTCTGAATACTATATACCTGTGTTTTTGCCTGTAAAATTTCTGTTAAAAAGTGATCATTTTAACTAAGAAAGGAGGAATAATAACTAAAAGAAATGGTTTTACTTTAATACTTGAAATTAAAATTAGTCTTAAAGTTTATTTGTCTTTATGAGTCAATGTTTAGTTAACTTGAAATTACTGTGTTACTTTTGGATAAACTAAAATAAGTAAAATAGCATCAAAAGAGAAAATTCAGTTATCTTTTGAATGGTCAGAAAAATTTAAAGGACAAATAGGATCTACTAGTAATTAGTCATCACAAAATATCAACTGCTTTATAAAAAAAAAATATCATATTGTAAATACTGAAAACATTGTACAAATATATAAAGCACTTAAAACTGTTGGGAACTAGTGTTAGAGAAGCCATTGAAAATGCATTAATTGCTGGCTGTTTGCGTGCTAAAAGGGTTAAATAAACTTTTTGTCGATTTTTAAATACACTGGAAGACTGTTTGCTGTTGACATAAAATATCTATAAAATCACACATAGTGAGTGATATGAGGATAACATACTATTATGCTTTTAAAGGGATCCATTCTGACACTATCTCACTATGACAAATAGCACGATGGACATAAGTTTAATCTCATTCTAATGAAAGTTATGTTTGCCCAACATCATTCTAAGAACCGGCTTGTTTATCTTCCTTTGGCCAGGTTTAATTGTCAAGTGATTCTTATTATTTGCAGAAATAACGTTTCTCATAAAAACCCTTCTTAACATGCCCTGATGCAGCCACAGCCAATTATTTTAATAGTTCAGTATCTCACCTTTTCAATGCCTTCCAGACACATGCTACGTCCTGTCATTTGCCATCATCATGCTTAACACTTCCCTACACAATCCAAGCGTGAAGGAGAAGCCCACCGTGGAGACATTCATCACCATGAACAGGGGCATCAACAATGGTGGGGACCTGCCCAGGGAACTGCTGGAGGTAACTAAGAACACAATTAAAAAGCACTGAAGTAGGAATCTACTTCATAACAAATAAAAAAGTTGAGCTTTATAGACTTTTTAACTAGTTTTCTGAATCATAGAATTAATTTTAGCATTTTAAAAAACCAAATAAAGGAAGTTTATATTTTGAATTGAAAACTAACAGTAGTAAACATTATAAAGTGTCAAAAGCAAAAACGTTGGGAAATCACAAAAAAAAAACTTTTGTCAGGAATGTTCACATTTAGGACCTCTTTTACACTACGTAGAGGACTACCATACAATTTTCAGGAGCATTACCCATTTGACACTATAACGTGAAAAACAGTGTTTGAATTTTTCGGGCACCTACATGGTTTATCACTTTTAGTCCTCAATTGTTAAATTTGAATTATATTTTATTACATTAAAATTCCTATACACTTTTTCTTTTATATTTATCATTATAAAATAATTATAATTGTGTTACGAAAGAGAATAATAAAATGTAACTGAATAGTTTTGGTAAAATTATATACTGTATGCTTTTATTGGATTTTTTGTAATGTTCATTCTATGATCATACGAAGGGATCATGCTAACACTTACTGAATTAGCTTGGTTTAACACAGAAATGCATGGTACTCAATTATTTGTTTCTTTTCAGGGTCTGTATGACAGCATAAAACAAGAGCCTTTCAAAATTCCGGAGGACGATGGAAACGACCTCATGCATACTTTCTTCAATCCTGACAGGGAAGGATGGCTGTGGAAGCAGGGTAAGGTCTCATTTCTAGTTTATTGACTATTGTGTGCTAAGTTAGGTTTGAACTCTCGACCTTTTGTTCCATAGCCATGAATTGTACCACTAATTAACTAGTATATATTATTCTACCACTAAATTACTAGTTAATTAATCTACTAGTTACCACTAATTTCTAGTTCATTCTAACCCTAAACAATCACCCAAGGTCGTGTAGTTGTATCTTCTATTTAAAATGACCACTGCATGTTCTGGTATTGCCTTAACCCTTTTACACTAAAACCACCTATTTACAAATTTGTAGAATGGGACCCAGTGGTTTTCATGGCAACCACATTCTTGAATAGTAAGCATAGATCGCAATCTGTTGGGCCATAGCAAAAATTATAAGTTAATCTGTAAATAACAGTGACAAATTTAAGTCACTGGCAAAGAGAATTGTACAAAAAACAAAACAAAAAAAGTTTTTTTTTCGCTATTGTGATTTTTGTTAAAATGTGTCGGTATTTGATATTTTTGGTTACTAATAAAAGTAAATGCCTTGATTAAGCCTGATGGTTCAAAATGGAAATTGGCTGCTTTGTAGATTGATCCTTTATGATGTTGATTTGATGCTTTTATATTTCTAAATGGGTGATCTAAAAATAAAAATATTGTAAAAAAAAATTAGGTGTCATATTTAGATGACCAGAAAACACAATTTAAAAGAAAAAAGTGTTTTTTAATATGACTAAAAAATTAGAGTTAAAGAGAAATATTATTAACGACTAACCCAGGATTGACCTTATATGAATTGCTAATATTACAAGACCATCATCAATAGCCCATTCTACAGCTCTAGTGCTGGGTTAGTTCAACCAACATATCAAGAATAGGAAATCAGGATTGGCGAGTATTTGAAAAGCATTAAATTGCCAAGGAAAATAAAAATTATTAAAAAGCCAGAAAAACGTCTATGATTGCTCAAACATCGTAATTAATACTATTTGCATTTAAAAATTTATCTTGACACCCAACGTTCTTGTAGGTTTTTTTTTAATTAAAAGAAAACTTTGTTATTTTTATTCACTCTATTGATAAATTTCTTGTATAAATTATTCCCGCATAATGTGTTTTTTGTTTAATAAGTTTAATACTGAATATTGAAACACTTTTATCTTGCACCTAATGCTTTTTTTGCAGCCACTTAGCTAATAGATTTCATAGCACATTTTCATTTTTTTCATATAGAATTAGCTTCCTGTTAACATGTCCCGCAGTTATTAGATAGTTTTAGAATAGTTTCTGATAAATAATTCAAGTTTTAAATATATGATGTACATTGTATTAGATTATAAATTTTTTGTGGTAATTTAGTTTTTTAACGTAGTGTTATTCAAGATGCTATTTTAAAACCAATGTTATATTATACCAGTTGGAAATGTTGCTGATACCTTAGTGCAAAAATACAGTACAAATTATCAATTGAAATATAGCAATTATTATCAATGTTAAAATCTTCAACTTGGGGGGGGGGGGGGGGGTTAACCATCTGTCAATGTATAATAGGTTTAGTAAATTAATAAGAATTGCTATTTATAGATTCATTTTCATGAATTGTCTTAGCTTAATTATATGTAAATCCCAATTAAAAAAGTCTATAGCGTTTTCTTTTTAAAATTTGTTTCCTTTCACTTATTAAGAATCTTGTCTACTTGAGTCAGCCCGTTTTCTTAAATATGGTATTGACTGTGAACTTATAAAAAATATGGTATGCATTTTGCACTTAATCGTCAGATTTAAATTTTAGTGCTGATACATTTTGGAATCTACTTGTTTCATTTTTCTTAACTCTGAAGATGTTAAAGAAAAACGCGTGCAGGTGATACTGAAAGTTGTGGAAAATATTTCTTAAATTTAATTTTTTATTGGGTTATAAATCTTAAATTTGTAATTAAAAACTTCAAATCTAAACATCCTGCATGCACAATTGTGCCTATATCAAAACTGAACAAAATAGTTAACTAAATTAATAAGGTATAACTTAACTAACAATTGTATGACAAGTGAGTTGAAGCACATATTTTTGATTGTTTTAAAATAGCTTAATTGTGAAGATTAAACGAGTAAACAATAATCCCAGAGTTAAACTACGAACTATTGGTGTAATGTACTATCTTTTTCTATTTTCTGTGAATATATGCTTACTTGTGTGATTAACATGTATATTTATCTTGACTTCTGTAAAAATGAAAACTGGTGCTTTCTTTATGCCCCCTCTCAGGAAGCTCAAAGATCAGTAAGTTCATGCAATAAATGATCTTTTGTGTTCATCTCAAATGGCTGCCCCCCTCCCTCCCCCGCTTGCATTTTGCTGCTTATCTCCCCACTCCCCCATCCCCTGCTTTTTAGACAAAATATTATTTTGCATTCTCCTCTTCGCTTGCAAAAGTGCACATATTGAAGCATGGTTGTTTAAAATCATATTGCTGACATCAAAGTAGTTTCGTCTTGCACAGACCAAGTAAAATATAGAAAGCTCAAGAAAAAAAAACACTTGGTGTGCAAATTTCTATAAACTTGCATCAAAATCTGACAATCATAAAGCATTTCACTCTATTTTCTTATTAACAGAGCCATGACCATTCACTTCTACTTGACACGTTTTTCTTTAAAATTACTGTGTAATTACTTAATTCGGATTTGTTATTTAATACTATTAATGGATTTTAATTTAGTTTAGATTTCATAAATTTTTACACAGAATTAAATCCTATCATATTTCATAAATAGAAAGTAGTAATGACACTTAAAAAAATCATTGTGTGATGTACGCACCCCAACAAAAATGCTAAATATCTCACATGCCATTTGTTATCCAAGTGTAGCAAAGTTTAATTTATAATTTATTTTGCCTTGCCTTACTTTTATTATGCCGTTAAAAAATATAATAAATATTTGTAGTTGATATTGAGATGGCTGTACAATATTATATGCCAATTGGAATAACAGACATACATCATTTAGTAGACATGGCATTATACTGTCCACCAAATATTTATTAAATATATTGATTTTAAATGTATTTAAAAATACTTAAAATTCATAAATAATATTGCAAAACTAATCTTATTAGTTATTTCATGCTACTATTTCAATTATAATACAATTTTAAAATTTTCTCATAGTCCATCTTAAAGTAAATGTGACAATAAAACAATCCAAAGTGAATGTCTTTAAGAAAATTGTTTATAAAATTTACCCAGAGTTTGTAGAGAACCTTGTTAAAATGACTTATTTGGGTTTTTTTCTTTTAAAGTTGTTGTTCCTGCTACAGCTTTGGCATGCTGTGTTACACTTTCTAGTCAATATACATCAATTTCTCCTTTTTTTTACATACTATCTAAGTACTGTAACACTCATTGATTTTAAATACTTTCGATGACCGAATAACCATAGTTTAAAAAATTAAGTGATGTGGTCTTCAATATTACTAGCATTTTATTGCCAAATTTCTTTTTCAATTAAATAAAACCTGACCTTGACCTTTATCATAACAAATTTCTATAAAGTTACTTATGTTTCTTTTAATTTTTATTCTAAAAATCGTATTTTTCCAAACTCTAGGAAATTAGTTACTTTTTAAAAAATATCTTATTAGAGCATTTTGTGTGGTTTTTTATAACTTTGATGTAGAATTGTTAATTATTTTTCACTTAAGTTTAATATTTTGTAAAACATACTCCTTATAAGGAACTTTTTATTTTATTGTGATTTTTTAGTTGTTATTTTGAATTGCTACTATTTTGCTGAAGGTGTTTGTTAACATAGTCTTGGCTTTTTTATTTTTGAATTGTTTGTATGCTGTATGCTATTTTAGCATTTCTGATTATGTGAGTTGTTTGCTGTAAAACTATAAAATATGTTATAGATAATTCATAAAAAGGACTATCATTTAAATATCTTTTAATTGTAAACTATTTTATGTGTATGATTGCAGATTAAATTAAAAATATTAGGTATTCTAATTAATTTTATTTGGCATCCCTTTAAATTGTTTGTATTTCTGTAAAAAAAAATCAATAGAATCCTTTTAATTTAAATTATGATGGCTTTAATATATTTTTATGATTTTTCTCGGTATTACTTAACATATTTCTTTGAGTTGATTTGTTAAAAAAAAATTATTATTAATCTATCAAATATATATAAATCAACTTAACATTATATTCAACCAAAAAAAACATTTAAATAATTTTTTGTGCAAAATAGCTACCTAAGTTTTAAAGTATTTTTTTTATTTTCTAGGTGGTAGATATAAAAGTTGGAAACGTCGATGGTTTATCCTTAACGATAAATGCTTATATTACTTTGAATATACAACGGTAAGAATACTTAACATTTAAGTTACAACATATTGTCATTATGTTAAATTTGTTTACTGAATGCAACTTTCACAATTATTATTTACTGCATCCACGATTTAGTATACAAAGTATCATTTGTCTAAAATCAAAAGATTAATTAGGTTTATCCACTATAGTTACTTTTTATATGCATACTGTAACCTTTTCAGTCTTATTTTTTTTTTTTATGTTTTCACATTTATCAAATAATGGAATCGCATTAAGTCTTAGAATATCTGAAAATTGTTGCGATTTAAGTGTGAAATATGTATTGAAACCTAAATTATAAGACAATGAGATTCCAATTTGTCAGCTATTTACGTACATTGTCGTAGCATACATTTCTTATGCAGAAAGAGTTGGCGCACAGTAAATCTGTCGTGAACCAAATGAGCTACCTAATTTCAAAACCAAATAGATCCATTTCCATAATTTTACAGGAAACACCTAAAACTACTGCCACACATACTTTTGGATCTAAAGCCATTACTTATAATGCATTTTAGACTGAATTCCGACATTTTGGGTCAATTCCGCCTTGCAATGGGATCTAGTGCATAGAAAACTTGTATTTTTTTTTAAATTGAGAAAAATGTAAAACTGTAACTGGTTTTGAAAGTAGATGGTTCAAATGTTGTCACATTGTTTGTGCTGTGGAAGTTTGAAGAGTACATGTTGTCATCCGACCCTGGTTCCAAATTATAAATCATTTTTCCAATTTCTTTCCTTCATGATAGGTCCTGAACATTTGGCAGTACCCCATTGTCCTCTATTGTAATTTTAATTCAACTAAAATCTGGTTATCAAATCTAATTGTAACAGTAAGTGTTCTATTGCCATGTTGTCTAATCCAACCTTACTCTTCCGTGGGCGTAGGACAAAGAGCCACGGGGCATAATCCCTTTGGAGAACGTGCAGGTGCGTGAGGTGGCAGATCGCAACAAGCCCAACTGCTTTGAGCTGTTCTCTGTGGGCAGCGACGTCATCAAGGCCTGCAAGACGGACTCTGAAGGGAAGGTGGTGGAGGGGAAGCACACTGTCTACAGGATGTCCGCAGCCACGCCAGAGGAGAAGGACGAGTGGATGAAAAGCATCAGGTGAGGATGGATTGGCCAGCTCTCTTCTCTTATGCAAAGGAATCCCCTATTGCCGTGCTAGCTTAAGACTTTGATCCACTGAGGTTACTGGTAATGGGCATTTGGTTACTTCATTGGCGCTGTGGGCCATCTTCGTTGACCAGCAAAACAAGCTTATTTTGAAGTTATTGTTCAGTGCTGTCAAACATTCTTTCTGTGTATAGATATTTTTTAAATGCCCCCAATTTTTTTATTTTGCCTGGCTATCAATGTGTTTATAATATTCTTATATACTAGCTTATTTCTGTTTTGTGTAGCTTTGTAGCCTAATTTAAAAAATGACTTTAATCCAATATTTTCCTCCCAATGAAACATACTATTCAGAAACAAACATTCCATACTATTTCAAAATAGTATGGAAATTATTTTTTTACTTGTTTTTTGCTGCTATTGTAACAAAATGAAAAGTAGTATTGAAAAACATAACTGGACATGGTCTTAATTATCTATTATTTTAATTTTCCTTTTATTTTATTGGGTTATTCAAAGTATTTCCAATTTGTTTAAAATCCAAAATTTTACATACATAATTATGTTTAAAACACAAAGATTTCACATGGTTTGTGAAATTTGACTTGTAATAGAATTGAGTGTTGCTTATATTTAAATTGACACTTTATTTGTTACTGACTTTATTGCAACAATAGTTATTTATCAATATAGCTGTTTAATGCATCCATTTGCTGAGAGAGTCATAAACATTCCATTCTAACTAAACTGCAACTTAAAAAAAATTACATAATTTAACAGTTGCAGAAAAATGTCAATTTCATTTTGCTTAATTAACTAAATTGGCATCTGCTCATCTCTTGTAGTCGAGGCTTTGCCACATAATGTCAAAGGTTTGAATCCTTTAATAGCTTAGACCATCTTGTTTTTTAATGGTGATTTAGCTTTTCTTCATGCCAATTTGAGCAGCATTTTACACAAAACTTCAATTATTATGCATCCAATGACTATTCATAACTCGCAAATGTCGAAAAAAGTAATTTTAAATTGGATGTTGAATAACCCAACACATATTTTAATTTTATCATTTTCCTATTATAATTTTATTCTATTTCTCGTTTTATTTATTTTTTTAATTCGATCTTCTGATTTTTCCTTTTTGTTTCAATTTTAGTACTTCAAATATTCTTCGCCACATATACAGTCGATAAAAGACGCCCATGTGGTCGAATATACTGTGATTTGTAAAGATTTAGACCTTCCACTACACAACAAGCACCCAAAAGAAGACAGTATTTCTATAACAATTGTAATCTTCAATGTTATGTAAATAAATATTTATTTATGCGAAAGTCAACAAATGTGACAGCTATCTCGAATGTGAATAAACTTAAGAGCTTCGTCGTTGCTGAACCTTGTTTTGTGAATTTCAGAAGAAGCACACTTTAAGGACTAAGCACCCAGCAGTTGTTAGGATGGAACATTAGAAAGAATGCATTTTTAAGTTAATCAAATTGAACATTTTGTTTGATTCATTCAGAATTGTACATAACCACAACAGAAATTCTATACTTGTGTCCAGTTGTATATACTGCTTTTCATTCTGTTACATGACAAATTATTTAACGAAATGCCAATATTTTATTGTTGATTAATAAATTTTATTAATTTATGATTTATATAAATTCCTGCATTGCTTGCAATTTATTTGTGTTTGACTTTTTTTAAAAAACATCCAGCTTCACAGTATTAATATATTAACCTATTATAGTTCCATTTCAATAAATTTGGGGAATCACTAAAAAAAATTTTTAATAGTAACTTTGAAAAGAAATCTTTCATTCCACTAGGAAACTTTAATTATCTTAATGACGATAGGCACTTAATAAATCTGTTACTGTCAATCTCAGCATGAACACAGAAATGTCAATGTCTTTAATTAGAATCACTTGATGTGGGAACTGAATGCTTTATTTCACTTGATGATTAGGAAAACTCCATTATTTTACTTAAAATTTAGCAAAACACTTTTTGTATTGAAATGAATTTAGCTGGTTATAACTTTTAATTAAATGGTAAACTATGTTTTGATGGTAAAATTTATAAGTTTTATATTTGCACAATACTGAAACGCCTAATACTAAAAAGATAGTGTTGAAATGTTTTTAATTCAAGCTTCTAAGAACTTAATAAAAACAACACACCTTTGATGAACATATATTGTTTCATTAAAACTTTATATATTAAAATAGTTCCTATATGCATTTAAAGGTCATTGATATAAAGTCGGTTAAAAAAAATATATTTAATTGCTTTTAAATTTAATTAAAGTAACCTTTTAAGGCATTTTTTCAGGGTTATATTTTTAGAAACATAGTAGCAATGGCATTGTAAAATAATAATTGTGAGATAAAGCTGCTGATTTATCCAGGAAGGAAATTATATCCACTAGTTCATTAACTTGATATTTCTGCTAATGCTAAATATTGAGCATATTAAAATAGTTAATCAAAACAGCAAGTGAATCAATCAATATTTTCTTAACAATAACAAAACTAAAACAATCACATTGAACTTTTAATAAAAAATAAGGGTAAGAAACATTTGTATTAACTAATAATTTAAAAAGGTTTTCTTAATATATCAAAAGGGGTCATATGGTTTTGTAACATAATAAAACTTGGGACGCAGCTTAACCAAATTTGGTTTTTGTGCCATAAAAAGTCAACCAACTACCCACAAGGCACCCTTAAATTTTTTTCAAAAACTCTGTAAAATTATTTTTTAAATGAATTTTTGTGGTTTATTAAAAGTTTATACAGAGCGCATTAAAATTACTCTTGGAAACATTAATTGGGGGTACGGAGGCATTGTATAAAACCGTATTCACATGGATACATATGATCAGAAATTAGGCACTAGAAGAGACATAAAATGCAAATAATTTTATTATGCTTAATGCAAGTGCTGGTTACCATAAATGTCTCAGCATATGCTCAAAGTTAACAGCTGTGAATGACTTCACTTTCCACTCGTATTTTCTGTCATGTTTTCCAATGTGAATATAGTTGCTATACATCCTTTGAAACTTAGTAGTTGTAATTTTTATATCCTTTTTGTATATAATACATGAAAACACCTTTAATTAGTTTATTATTTATAGGTAATTTTAAAGCGGATATAATAAAACGAATTTAAAAATACATTAAGGTTTACAAATATACTGTGCCTTCTCACCCCTTTATTAACAAAATCATGTTCATCTATATTACAAAGGACCCTAATTGAAGAGCAAACAATCAAAACCTTTTCTGTTGCATTGAGGTGATTCGTTCGAAAAATAACTTTTCTAAAGGCATTGTCTCGTACACCAATTCCAATTTTTGCAAGTTAATTTCAAATGGACAAAACATTTTTTGGACTAATGAAATAGTATAGTCCAAAAGAATGCCGCCTCCTAATCCTCCAATGGGAAAATTAGTAAGCGAATTTCGTAACGTAATAATATAATTTTTGACATTTTATACAGAACACATTTTTAATGTTTGCTCCTCAAATATGATTACTTCTTGCGGGACGAGGGATGAGATTTTTCTGCGGAATTCCGCTTTTTCCAAAATATTCCATTTTTTTTAATTAATTTTTTTTAAGATTGAAATGAAATCTAATATTATTTTACTTTAAAGTGATATAGTCTTTACTTAGGTCTTCACAAGAAACTTAACCATAGATGACTGTCAACTACTTTTTTTTAGCAAAAGGCAGCTTACTTTATAGTTTATATCCTCTTGTCTACTTCTGTATTGTTACGAAATGTTAGTAACACACAGGCTGAATTTTTTTTCTATTGTTGTGCGATCACCCTCATTTAAAGTAGGGAGGGGGGACAAACTAGCTCTTGTTTGGGGGAATGTAAGATGTTTCTTTACACTATATTTTCAAAATTAAAAAAAAAAAAAATGAAATTTTACAAATTCGATCTTTAGGTACGCATCTTCGCAGGATGAATAGTACTCACATATAAATTTTTATCCATTTACACGCAGAGGCAGTTTGTGTTTTACTATTCGGTGACCGACATGTAACCCATATTTACAACCCGAAGTTCTTTTAACACACTTGCGCACCAATATGTGATATGGCACCTCCAATTTTTTCAAGGAAGACTCTAATATAAAGTCCCTTTGCAGCCTTCTTCTTGTCTGATGCAGTTATGGCCGTAACCTATTGAGCATCCCAATTGGTTATTATAAAATCAAATATGTATTCTTTGTGCACATTAATGCTAATCCATATGTAATATATATTAATGTACAATCTCATCCTTGGAAACAGCTCGCTTTAATCACTTGGACTTCTCTTTTCAAGGGCATATATTTGCCAGCTTAGGCTGGACTCTTTTCTTCTATTTAACTGCCAAACATTCTTTTCGATCGTTTTATGTTCGCTGCCAATGATGACATTACTTACCATGAATAGGCGTGGGTGCTCCGCGGCGACAGTTAGGTGTATAGATTATATTAAAAGGTTATAGAAGTAATTAAATTTTTTCCCATTAAACTATTTGCCGTATTTTTAAATGCTTAAGGGTTTTTATAACAACAATTTATTTTCTTACTTAAAAATTTTCCTTATTTTATTTGTTTACATAAATTTTAAATTTACTACAAATTTAAATATTGAATTATATTTGCTGCTCATATGAAAAGAGGTACGTGTCGAATATCATGAATTTAAGATTTATTTATCAATATTTAAAAATTATGAAATTATACAATACTGAAATATATCTATTTTATTTTTCCTAATTTAAACATTTCTTTCTAGACAAAGCATTAGTCATAACCCTTTTTACGACATGCTTGCGGCGAGGAAAAAAAAGGCCCAGCATGCCAAATGAACCCATTTGAATTTAATACTCAAGGAGATCTAACAACGGAAAAGCCTCGTGGCGTCTAAACTTGGCGGCGACGTATGAAGCCATTCTGCAAGACAAGTTTAGCGTGTGTATTTTGCCTTCTCTTGTAACAAGAGTTGTCTTTCAATTTTGCATTCTTACGTATGAAGATCTCACCGCAGAAGAAGCAATTTACTTTAAATTGTGGGACTTTTTCTAGGAATATGAATGTAATGTGAAAGTCATGGAGTTTTTGCCTTTCAATATAATCATAATCAAAGAAAGTTCAGTGCATAAGTTCAATAGTCCAGTCATCAATAGACAGAAATGTTTTTAAAAATGTGCATAAAATAGTCTTTTTTTTGTTATTGTGAGAACAAAATTATATGTAAAAGTTGGAATTTTTCTTTGTCATATTCCATTTGCTTTTATATCTCGAGCAGTTAGTAAGCGTTGAGCATAGCGTAAATTTTTCGTTAAAAAAATTTTTTTTTGCTAATACAACTTGCCTACAATAAGTAAAGATTCTTTTAATAACGATTTGGCACATGATTGCATTTTTGTCAAGGAAGACAATATATTTTTGGCTATAAAAGCTTAGAAGTAAAACCATGTATATTTAAACCACAGGTTTAGCAGCCGTTACGTAAACAGCTCGGTGACTAAATACAAGATATTATAATCACTTCTTGTTCAATTCCACATTTAGAAGTGAATCGCTTGAATTTCATTCCCAACCAGTTTTGTGTTCTACTGCTAAATCTGTGGTTTAAATATAGTATGTGGTTTTACTTAGCTGGCAATATCGCAATTTGTTTTTTGTGTGATAAAATTCTAAACATTTCAAAATTATCACATACTTGGAAAACAGTAAAAACTCTTTCAGGAGACATGAAAAAAAATTCTGGAAAGGCGTGATGTTTTTCTTAAAATATTAGTTGAATGTGCCTGTCGCATTCCTTTTATCATCATTGATGTAATTTTTTTATTCCGAAAATACAAACTTGTTAGAATGCCAATTTTTGATTTTGTATACTTTGCTAGGTTATTATTTAACGCCGCTTCTTTCATACAACCTTCGATTCTAATATGTGAAAAGTCACTTAATTCTGCATGTTATTTTTTATCTGGATTTCTTTGGAAACCATCTGGAAAAGTCATGACATTGTTATCAAAATCTTGAGTGGTGACTGGGACATGAATACTGAGCGATATAAATAAATGACAACATTTTAAAAATACAAGCTTTGTTTTGAAAATTTTACCAAACTGGTATTTGACAAAGACAAATGCCAACATTTAATTATCTGTAAAATTCTGTGGACTAGCTATATCGATTTTACACGCAAGTGCTGGATAATTAAATGTTTACTGGAATCGCAATAGTTTAATTTTTTTCATGGAATAAAATCAACTGAGATAACTTTGATTTCATTACAATTTACTAAAAATGTGATTTTATATAAACTAATTTAAAGACTAGAGACTAAAATTAAGATAACTTGAACTCAAAGAATTAATGCAACTTGTTGCATGTAAATA
Organism: Troglohyphantes excavatus; assembly: GCA_963932185.1. Lineage (NCBI taxonomy): Eukaryota > Metazoa > Arthropoda > Arachnida > Araneae > Linyphiidae > Troglohyphantes > Troglohyphantes excavatus. The sequence goes on along the minus strand of OZ010668.1, from coordinate 69,040,984 downwards.
TAATTTTTTATTTTGTTTTGTTGTTGAAGAACCTATTTTGTGATTTTTAAGTCAATTTAAAGGAGTGTAAATACTTATTTTCATTTGCAGTTTTTAAAAAATCGAAATATGTATAGTTTATATTATTTTTTTGTGTGTATATATGTGTAAAAGTTTGCTGGTGTCTCACACTTGTCTTAACCAAAAAGTCTTGCACTGGTTGCGAAGTCGTCTTTAGCGTGAGACACTTAACTATTATTAAGTGATATGTTTAATAATTAAATTTATAGTTTCTGTATATTACATTGTGAATTGTGATTATAAGCTCTTGTAATCTTGTAAAAAGAAGAAATATGAAATGTATTTTTAAATTATATTTATTATTGATGTGTATGTGACTGATAATGATTTTTAAATAGTTTTGTCTGATACTGTAATTGCGAAAGTCCTGTTGAAACTAGTTATAAATACAAGTAGAGCCTGCTTTTCCTAAATATAATTTCAAGATAATGATATTTTGAGAAATAAGTTTTATTCATATGATTAATTTAAAATATCTTAATTATAATAAAGTACAGCACTAATTAAAATGTACTGCAACCAAGATATTCTCTCGTTTGAACCCTAACTGTTGAAAAATTCGATACAAAAGGTTTAATATTTAACTTCATCTTTTAAAAAAATATATTAATCCATTAATTTTTGAGGCATCTAATTTTTTAAGACAAATTAAAAAAAGGAATTTCACTGCCATTTAAATAATCTTAATTTTTTCAAAATCACATATACTGCTAAACTTTTGTTTTGCTTTGGTTTTTATTAATCTATCTTTTTTAATTATTTTTATTGTTGTTTTTATTAAATTTAAAAAAAATATATTGTTTCCTTTATATATGTAATTAAGGTTTACCACATTGATTGCTTCCTGCCTAAAGTACTCCCTTCACAGTCAACTTTATTATCATTGAATTCGAGCAGAAAATATTGGAAGGTTTTGTCCAAGATATAGAGTTTTAAAAATAAAGTTTGCGAGAGACGGGTTCTACTGTATTCCACTTTACCTAATCACTCATTTTATACATATGGAAATTGTATGAAAAATTCTTCTGAAATTTGGCACAAGAGAATGATTGGTTAAAATTGGCTCACAAGTAGTTTCCCAATACTTGACTTCTGTGTATAAGGAATTATTCGTGATGTTAATTTTTAAACTACTCATTTTTTTAAACGTATGGGATCAGTTCAAAAGTAAAAGGGCTCCTTACCTTCATTTTTTATATTGGATTGCAATGTGTCAATAATTTAAACTTCTTTGTATCTTTTTACTACATCTAAAAATATTTTTGACAAATAATTAAACAAATTTATTTTAAGGCCCATAGTTAAGATTTCTTTTCCAACATAACAATGCATGCTGCTTTTACTGTTACAAAAGGCAACAAAAACGGTACATTTTCAGAAGTGTTTTTCCAATGGGAAACGTTTCTTTTAACTGAAAGATTCCCTTCTTATGAAATTGTCTCTTGTACAAAACAGTGTTTGATTGAAAATTGTCAGGGGGGAAATATCTTATGAAAATCTCACGAAGTGTTATATTATATCATGAAAATTACTATCTTGCTAAGCATATCAAATTTTGAATAATAGTTTTTACATTATTTTACAAAGTTTGAGTTGTTTTAATTTACTACAAAATTACTGAATTTAATTTGTCTTTTTTTTTTAATTTTTTTTTTTTTTTTTAAATGAAATGTAAATGAATTAGTCATTTTAAAGTGAAGCTTATCCCGGTAAAACTGTGGGATGTTGTGAGATTTGCCTGAATTCTGCTGAGTGATCCTGATTTTGTAAATGAAAATGCACAATTTGTATTCTCTATTGAGAAGAAATAAAATCTACTCATCAATGTATCCGTTTTTTTCTGAAATATTTATTCCAGAAGTGTTCATCTACTAACCACTTTCAGGTATTTCAAACTCGTGTACCGCCCATATCCGTGAAGCCAGTGTTACACTATAAAAAGTTATTTGATAAAAATAAATTTGTCAAAGAAATATGACAGTGTACTGGTCAGCTTTGTTGATAAAAAGTGTGCTCTGTCAAAGTCAGCCTCCTCCTCAACCAGTGTTTGTTAGCCGATTTGTGTTTATGCACTTTCTATCGGGAGCCGGTAAATTTGGCGGAATCTTTCGAGGGGTCGTCCATATATTGCATACACACATATAAGGTAGAAATTTTCTGTTCTTCCTGGTTTTATGTTGCTTTTAGTAGATTGTGGATGTATATTGATCGCACGGGACATGAGGGGGGGGGGGGTTAAGAATAGCGTGTCAGGATGGAAGGAAAGTGGGGGGTGTGGGTATTTCGGCTATTTTGTTCGTGGTAATATTGGTCAGAAATTATTTAGTCGAGCCCAAAGTTATAATTCTTGTGTTATAAGATGTGCGTTTAAGAGAAAATTGAATATCTATTTGAATCTTTCATCAAAGTAATAATAAAAAATTGGATGCAGCAGCCAGTGGCGGATTTAAGACAAAAGGCCCAGGCGGCAAAAATGTTTGAAGAGGGCCCGTTTTCTAATAAATAATTTAGGAGCAAACATTCAAAAAACGTGTTTTGTTTTTTAAAATTTTTAAAAATAGGATTATTACCTCTTTTGAACTTGCTTCCGAATTTTTAATAGAACTTAACTATTTTATTTGTCCAAAACACGTTTTATCCTTTGAATTTATCTACCAAAGTTTGGAATCTGTAGATCAGTCAATGTAGTAAGAAAAAGTTATTTGCGATTTTTCCCACGAACTCTTCAAATTCTATAAGCGCACTTAATGTGACAAAACACAATTTGAATGTTTGTTTCTAAATGATCATTTTCTATAATATTAACAAAAATTAATATTTTGCTCGACGCAATTATTCCCCATTTTGAGAACAGCGCAACTGTTCCGCAGCCCCTTGCATCAATTGCGGTGTGTTGTAATCTCGAAAATAGAACTTTTCGATATTTGTAACTAAATAAACTTGATTCGTCTAATTTAACAAAACAAATAAAATATTTTACAATAAAAGTTCGTAAATATGGCTTTATGCCGTATTTTAGGCCTCATTGTCCAGTTTTAATTTTCTTACAAGGAAACGTACCACATTCTGAGAAACACCGAAAATGAAATTACCAAAAGTAATAGTTTTTTTTTTTACATTATTCTTATATTTACTTTTTACATTTTTAACGAAGTGTTGTAGATATTCATATAAATATCTGAAATTATGTTTATTTCAGCTACTTAAATGGATACATTTTATAAATAGTTTTCAAACTTAAACTTTTTCTGTTTAGGAAACATAAAAAGTTAGTAATATAAAAAATATATACGATTTTGCATGAGTCAGAGTTTATTGAGTACAAGAAAAGTTTAATTGTATAATGTTTTGAATAAATATAAATTATCAATTTAAATATTAGCAAATGAAATAAATAATAAATTGTTAACAAATGAAATAAATAATAAATTGTTGAATATATAATTATTCAATTGATGCAATAAAACCATTAGAAATTTAGACTATATAAACCGTATTTTCCTAGTATTTACAATAATTCGCTACATTGAAATTGCATTTATTATATGTAATTTATATATTATTCAAGATTAAAATGAGCTTCGACTTATTTCTATACATAAACATTCTTAGTGTTATTGACTTAATGGTGTATAGCAAAAACAAACATTTTAATTAGAGTCACTGCCAATTGATTAACATAATTACAAAAGCCCATTTTATTAGGAAAGATGTTATGATTTGTAATTGATTTTTAGAATATAGAAATATTTACTTACTTGCAAAACAGTAAAATATGCTGATGTAAAAAACCTCCTACATTTGTTATTAGTACTAAAAAAATTACTTCCTAAATTTACCGTCTTACTCTGAAATAAGAAGCTGTGAAATGGAAGCTGTTCGATCTCATAAATTAGGGATTTTTTTTTCAAGTAGTCCCGTACGACCTCACGGGGCAATGTAGTTGTAGTGTAGTCCATTCTAAACCTCCACAAGCATAAAATGGCAATACTCATGTCACAATGGAAAGAGCATCTATCAACCAGTACGGCCAAGTGACACTAATTACAAACAGAAGAGGACGAAGCGAAGTAGACTATACACATTACAATTCCCCGAAAAGCAGTCCTTTGTGACCCTTGACCCTGACATATGTCTTGAGATGTCTTGCTACAATTCCGACTCACGGATGCCTTTTAAACGAAGTTGGCAACATAACAGGTGCTTTGGACACCTCCCTGTTTGGACAAAAGGGCATTTGACTAATGATACATACAAATCGTCTTCGAAAGGAAACTATTGAAAAAGGTTTGCAAGCGATTTCATTGTCAAAGCTACGACAATTCATTCTTCTCCTGTTCTTTTCAAAACGACCTCTTTCCCATTCCAAGCGCACGTAAAACACGTTTAGGAATAAACAAGGGTTTCCTTTCCAAGGCGGATTTTTGTACAAATTCTCTATTCCTGCAATTGGTATTTAAAATGAGATTTTTTTTTTTTTTAAAAAGGTAGAGGGGATTATTATATTAGGGAGGGTGACTCAGCCCCTTCAAAATATTTCTTGAAGGGGGCTGTAGACCTTTAGCCCCCCCAAAGCATATGCCCGGGATTGATTAAAAAAATTCATTACTATAGGCACAAAGCACTGATAGGGGCCATCACTCTCGTAAAAAAATAGATTAAAATAATTAAAAATCCCACATATACAGTTAATTATTCTTTTAAAAAACAAGAAATTACAACGTTTTTGAAAAAATTGCTGTAAAGTTATGCAAAATTGCAGTGAACGAATTTTAAAAAACATAGGCAATTTTTCTACAATAAAAGATGAGGCTTATAAATCCAGGGCTCTTAGCTCCAGACTAAGGTGCCTAATGATAAATCAGGCAATGTTCAACCCAAACTTCATAGTTTATTAAATGAAATATTTTCAACGATTTGTCTTACGCTTTTAAATAGACCCTAAAGCTTCAATTCGAGTTTCTAGATACGTGTTTGATAAGTGTTATATATTTTTATAGCATAGGGGAATACTATAAAATTGTAATTGTATGAATACTCCCCCCCCCCCCCCCCCCCCATCCCCCGGCCTCCTTAGCGCTGTGACAAAGGGTCCCGTGCTTTGGGTTGGTGGCCTTTTGCCAACAAAAAAAAACTTAATCTGTATTTTAATTTCTTAACCTTTTTTTTTAAAAAATATTTAGATTAGACCGTTTTGCTACATTTTTTAATTTTAAATAATGATTAGAAACTGCCGTTCTCATGCTCTATGCACTTAAACTCCGAGTTGATTTTTCGAGAGTCGTTGCTTAGCCCCACTCCTAAATAATAATAATCTTAAAATCTATTAAAAATATTATAATTCTTAAATCTATATTATAGTTCATGGATTCTCGCAGCTACCTTCACACAGGGCCCTGCGTCTCATAAGAGGCCCCACGTTTGGTCTGTTTACAAAAGCAGGGCCCCGCCCCCGCGTCGTAGATTATTTGGGTGCTGCTCAGAAACCAAGTACAAGTGTTGTTTGCACGGACTTATTCGATAATGTAATTCCCTGTAAAGAGGAGGAGTGGGCCCGGGCCCGTTGAAGAAGGGGCACCTGTCTACTCGTACGCATAAGGATAAAGGAATCCAAACAGATAATTTCAGTGAAAAGTTTAGTAAAATTAAAATATGTTAAAAAATAAAAGAAACAATTATTTCTCTTCCTCCCTTTTCTAATTTTGTGAGTCGGGGGGCCCAAAATGGACCCAAGACAAGGGGGCCCAGGCGGCAACTGTCCATTTGCCGCCCGTTAAATCCGCCACTGGCAGCAGCGTCGGGTCAAGAACAGAAGAATTTTACGTGAAACGTCATTTTAGCGAATTATACACAGACAGAAGAAAGGATTGGTCGTCAACGTAAACCTCGTTAAAAGACTGATTAAAAGTAAATTGTTGCGTCTGATGCCACGGATTCCCCCGACACGCGTATTTGTTTTATTTTAAAATTTTACAAACATCGGCATAATTTCCCATCGAACAATACCGAATTTATATCAATCATGGTGTTTTTCACGGAGTTATAGAGTCGGAATGTATCTCCTCTACAAGCGTAGTATAGTATTTCTATTCTGATACCCCACACGTATGTGATTTTAAAGATTCATTCTAGATTTCATTAGAAGTTCATAGAAGTTTTCATTTTAGATTCTAGGCTTTTAGCTTAGCAAAAGAGTAAACTACTAGAAATATTTCAATCGTTTTTGTAGCTATCTTATTATTTTTTAAAAAATTATGTTTTGGTCAAGCCATAACCATTAACTTGAAAAGAAAATTTAACAAAATATTATTTTTTATATAAATTGAGAACTGATATATTTATATTCCTAATTGATGGTAATTAATTCCAAATTAACAAACAATTGATGCACCTCATTCATGCTTATTCTAATAACCAAAGGGAATGAGGTTTTAGTTTACACTAATTAATCACACGGCTCTCAAAATGTTGTTGCTGGCGCCGTTAGGGACTAGCCGTGCCCATGGGGGGGGGGGGGGGGGGGGGGGGAATCCGTACAATGGGATCCGACATCTGGGTCTAGAACCAAATGGCTAAAGGTGGTCAGCAGGTTTCGCCCCTCAAGATAATTTCGTACACTTCATTCTTTCAAAAGAGGCCGCTAATGGGTCAGACAATCTCGAGTGGAGAGAGTGTCATTATAAGTAGTCTTGAATGAAATAATCTTTTTTTTTAAAAGGAAGACCGACTTTAAAAAAAATTCGCTAAAAAGTATAAATTTTTTCAAATTTAACAAAACATTTTGTTCAAACAATGTATATTGTAAATCCATGTCAATGCCGGGTGAACAATCTTTATTCAACAATGAAAATATTTAGAAATCGGAGAAACTGTGTTAATAAAAAAAAAGTCTGGTTAATCGATATTTCCAGATATATAACTGCGCCAGGTAGCCAGTCGACTTTTTTTTGTAATTTTTCCAAATGTGGATTTTTCTTTATCCAACAAAAAATAATTTTTTGAAAATCAAACAATTTTTTTTAAACGGTCCGATTAAATTTTCCTGAAAGAATTTGCTTTTATATGTATATAAAAGTCAAAAATTTTAAGTAGAGACACGATTTAATACTAAGGGTTTCACTTCGAAACCGAAATTTTAACATTTTAGTTATTTTTTAACTGAAGCTTTTTTTAAATATCTATTTGAAGTCGGTTTATTTAAAAAACGATTTTTTCAATGTTATCGTGTTTTTATACTTCTGTTTTACTGCACATCTAAGAGTCTTAGACTTTAATAATGTAAATTGCATGGTGATTTTAACTATCACATAAGTAATGCATTTTGAGTAAAAACATTTCTACAATTTAAATTTTGTAAAAAAAAATATTTTTTTAGGCAAGAATTAAGTTTTTCCAACACGACTAGTATATTAAGTTCCCTTCTTTCTGTTTACAATTTATATGCCAAACACTTTGCTTAACAATGACTCTCCAAAATTATTAATGAACAACTAGAGTTTTTATTGTAGCAAAAAGTTTTAAGTTAAATCAAATTTTAAAAGATTTTAGAAGTTGTGGAAAATAAAAGGTTAGATTATATAGTTTTGATAAAAAAAAATCATATAAACAACATAGCGCTTGTGTTTAACTATTAAAACAACCGTTGCCTCTGTATAATTTTTTTTAATTAAATATTTATTATGTTTAAAAAAAAAGTGGCTTGAAATATAGCTCATATTAGCAGGGTGTATTCTAAGAAAATTAAGGACTATCCAATTGCTCTACAAGTTTTGTCCAATGGGGATCGCAATTTTAAATTATATCGAAAAGTATAACGTTAAGTACACTCTTCTTTTGTTATATATAATAAATATATATTTTCAATACATTGTTTATTCATTTAATTTTGGAACTATTTTGTATTAATGTGGTATGGGAAAGGGATTTTGTTATAAATTTGCAAAAAGTAGATTGTAAAAAATCAGTGTTATCCTTTGATCAACTTGGGAAATTCAAAATCAAAGTGAGAGAGGGGCTCAATAAAGGCCGAAATAGTCTGTGTTTCATGTAAAGAGAAAATAATGACTAGAAAGTTTTATATATATTTTTAAACCAACTCAGTTATGGAATTCAAATAATAAAAATAAATAGAAATATTTAGATTTCTTTAATAAATTGATTATTTGCATATTTTGGTTATTTACTAACTTTAAATTTCACAAATACTCTTTCATAGAATTTTCCAAATTTTAACAAAATGGGTTGTTTAATGTGTAACGAAATGTTTTTAAACGTAATTTTATGGTTAAAAATGGCATTTCATTGGCAATATATCTTACCTTCTGATGATTAAATTAGAGGATATTTGTAAGTTATTATTGATTTAGTAACTAAGTGTTGAAAAATAATATTTTACTAACTTTTTTAAGTTATGATACATTAAAAATCAAGAGTATTTTTTATAGAATTGTTAATGAGACCCTAAACTGAAATAAACAGTCTTAGAAGAAGCATTGGAGAAGAGAATATTTATTTTATTTCTGTAATTCGGAATTGAGAAACTTTGATTGTGGTATTAAGAGGTTCAATCTCGCGAGCTCCTAATCACAAGTGCGCTGTCATTCACATTGAGATATCGCAGTATCATTACATTCTTTTATGTGCATTTTATTACAAAATAATGGTGATTTATATTATGATAGTTTTCGGTACAGAGAGTGTGAGCATTTGAAACGAGAAAAAAATAAGAAATATTACTCTTTCAAACCTACAAGTTGAAACATTTTTGATATATATAACATATTAGAGACTTACAATGATGACTGAGTAGATAAATGTTTTCTTTAATAAATTAAAAAGAACTCATTTCCTGAGTCGTGTTAATTACTGTAAAAATTAGTGAAAATATATAAAATTGTAAAAATGGGTCAGAAATGCTTAAAATTAATTTTTTTATAGGAAATAAATTATATATTTTAAATCGTCCTCATTTTTGATTAAATGAATTTCTTTAAAAAAAAAAACGACAAAATGAATTTCCTCAGTTTGACGAAATATTTGATCGTAGCATATAGCAGGGGTCTGTTTAATCAAATATGAGAGAATGCATTTGAACCGTTTATTTCAAAGACCAGCTAAACGTACTTTTTCAAATATTCGGGAAACGAAGAAAAACATTGTATCGTCGATATGAATATAGATTTTGGTTTAAAAAATTTAGAGTATTATTTAACATCTTCTTGAAGTTAACGTTGCCTATAATTAAGTTATAATATTTATTCTTTACTTTTTGTCAAGAGTGTGCATCCCACAAAAATATGTTTTTGCCAAATATTCCGATTCCGTAAAAAAAAATCCAATTATTATTTTTATTATTTTAGAAATCAGTTAACAGCCGAATATATTTTTACATTCACGCTCAACATGCTATCTAATGTCACTTGTCTGGTTTCTGCACTAAACGCAATATTCACTGTGAAAAATAATCCATAAAACGGAATAAAATGTGGATGGATTGTGGTAATCAAATTTTAAAAAAAATCTATTGACTGGTTTTTTAAATAAACGACTGGTTTTTTAAATAAACGACTTATTTTTAACAGTGTAACTGTAAATTTTTCTCCTGACAGTAAAACGTCGTCATAAAAAAAAATTCTTTGGTCAAATTCTTGCTTTTATAAATCAACGGACATTTTTTACGTCATGCGTATTACTTAAAATAACTAAACAAAAATGCATAAGATAGCTAACGTTTAACAGGAGAAATAAAAGTCCTGGCTTTTTTCTTTATAAAAACAAGAAAACGTTCCAATTAATGAAAGAAAAAAATAATAACTAAGTGGAAAAGAGGACACTTGCAATCCATCACCATTAACCATCGCATAAACCCCTCCTCATGTAACGTCACGTACTGTTTCAAACACACATTTTATCTGCATTGTTTTTACATAGTAAACTGTATAAATTTATTTTATAAATTGATTTGCGTTGTTTTTCAATATAATGATTGCAATAAGTAAACAATATTAATATTAAAAATATTTTTCCATTACTCAAGCTAAGTTGTGCTTAAATTACTATATTTTTGTTAAGGAAATGATCTTAACAATATAAATCCAGCAGACACAAAAATCTTGTTTTTAATCAGACATAGAACTAAGAAACAAATACTAAAAGACAAAAAACTAAGAACAAAAATATATTTTAACGAGGTTTACGTTGACGACCAATCCTTTCTTCTGTCTGTGTATAATTCGCTAAAATGACGTTTCACATAAAATTATTCTGTCCGTGACCCGACACTGCTGCATCCACTTTTCGTTATTACTTTGATGAAAGATGCAAATAGTGATTCAATTTTCTTTTAAACGCACATCTTATAACACAAGAATTATAATCTTGGGCTCGACTAAATAATTTCTGACCAATATTACCACGAACAAAATAGCCGAAATACACACACCCTCCATTCCCCCTCCCCCGCTTTTCTTCCATCTTGACACGCTATTCTTAACCCCCCTCCCCCCCACTCCCCCCCCTCATGTCCCGTGCGATCAATATACATCCACAATCCACTAAAAGCAACATAAAACCAGGAAGAACAGAAAATTTCTAGCTTATATGTGTGTATGCAATATATGGACGAACCCTCGAAAGATTCCGCCAAATTTACCATTGCCAAATTTACCTACATCCCTTTCTATCCTGTAGTTCCAACCGCTGAGGACTGCAGACATTCTTTGTGATTTGATCAAATAAGAAATGGGTGATAACGGTTAGTTTGAGCTACAGAAATCTTAAAATATGAATATCAGAAACTTTAACTTCTCCATGATGACTACAAAAGCAGAAGCAAACTGTTGGTTTATATAAAGAAATAAAAAATGTATGTCATACACCGCTGGAGAGATGTGGAAAATTCATCTCCATTCATCCTTGCATAGCTCATGTCACTTTTATGATCTTCCGTTGCCAACTACAGAAAAAAGTTATAACTTCATCTTCCAACTCTCGCGGAGCCTCAGTTGGTAAGGCGTTCAGCTACTAATCAGAGGATTGGTGGTTCGAATCCGTGCAATGGACTTGACGTAAAAAAGTAGTGATCTTGCAATCGGAGGGTTGCCAGCTTCGCTACAAAAAAAATACTAGAAAGTCGTCCAGAATATCCAACAAATTATACTGGCGTGTATACGGGACTGATGCACGATAAATCTGATCTGGGTTCAAAGTCCCGACGTCTATTGAAGGCGTTGGGTACCAGTTCAGGTGTTTCCTCGTCATCTGACTATGGTTCTAAAATAACGAGGTGCATGTACGAATGTGTATGTGTTCCCGGGTCTTTCCTTCGAGATTGACCCCGAACCGTCGCCAATAGCCCACTGTGCAGCTCTAGTGCGACGTTAATTAACAAAACCAAATCCAACTCTCGCGCCGAGTAATCCAACGTCTTACTTACGCACGCTTCTTTTTCTTCCTACTCTTTAAAATTGAAGCCAATAGAATGAACGCAAATGCTACAGAAATTGGTAAAAATATTGCATCTATATAGTTACTACCGGTAACGAAACAAGTAAACTCAAACTGACCAAAAAAAAATTTGAAATATTTTATACAGTGTAATATGATCCTATTTTTTATTATTAACCAATTTCATGTCTTATTAACTAGAAGACATTTTATAAAGTAACTTAAATAAAAGATTTTTGTCAAAGAATCTTTATATATATATATATATTTATATATATACTTGCTGAAATAACCGTTCTACGCTCGGAAAGGACATGAAGTACAAAATTGAAACAAATACAATATTTATTGCGAAATAATTAATATTCATATATTGTCACCCAGTAGGGAGAACCACAGTGTTAAAAATTCCAATTTGTAACAAAATTTTATTAGCAAGGTCCTGCAAGAACTTGAAAGATTGATGAGGTGGAGAAATTGGTTATAATATAACGTGGATAAATATACGTAATAATACTAAATAACGTGGATATGTATACGTTACTCCCGTTGATTTACATCCATATTTAAATTTTTAGTAACATCCCAAAGATTTAAAGAGGAACACCTTTTGTAATTGTTAATAATTATCTCCGAAAAACTTTTATTATAGAAGAAGAAAGTTAAGAAGAAGAAAACGATTTTAAAAGTTGTCACTTGCCAAATTCAAGATTTTCATCGTACGGCAACCCTGTCAATGCGCTAGGGAGGAGGGAGGGAGAGGGATGGCTCTCAACACTTCTTTGGGATTTTGCCCCTGCATTTTTTTAGTATTGAAATTCTTAAAATAATAAATCACATTTTTTACTGCATTGCAAAACCAAATTTTTTTTAAAAAAATTCGTATCCTACCCACTACTACAGACGATGGACGCAAACCCATTCCCCCTCTGACATTTATACCACGTGGGGGAGGAGTTCACAACAACAGTTTTCGATTCCGTCCACATACTTCTCGTATGGGCATACCATCGTATAAAGAAAGGTAGGACACATCGACCAAGCCGATTATTAACCCATTCCGCCTGCTGATTTTTGTACCCCGTGAAGGGAATGTCGTTCTTAACTGCAAACGATTTCGTTCTCACTCTCCGAGGAATCGTGCTATATGGGCGATAAATGACATACCGTCGTATAGGAAAATGAGTCGCATAATCAGGTTGTTTGTTAACCCATTTTTCTCTCTGATCTGTATACTGAATGAAGGAAAACAATAAAAAATGGCTGCGTTTTACACTTTTGTTAACCGTGCTCTTAACGTCTGTTCTACACCTGATTCACTCCAGGCTGAACTTGATTATTAGAGAGCTGTCGCCGTGGATCGAGGTTTTTCATCCAACGTCGTTGACAAAGCCCTACATAAACTTAAAAATCCACTAAAAATTCATATTATCCCCAGATCAGCCATCAAATTTCTAAAATTCTCGGTAGGTTCGAAATACGTTCCATTTTTTACCTATCAATAAGATCACCTTCACACAACTCAAAGACCCTATTGACGACCTTAATAACTGGGACATATACAGTAATGTGACATGTCATATATCGGTCAAACAAAGAGAGCATTAAGATTTCGTATTAAGGAGCACCAAGCACATACTGTTAAACAAGAAATAAAGAAATCCACCATTGCCAAGCACTCTTGGGAACATGGTCATATATTTAATTATTCTAACCCACATTTAATTTGCAAACCCAAATCTCCAGTTGAGCTTGACTTCCTGGAGGCGTTTCATACTTTTAGCAATATTGATTCGATTGTCAATGAAACATTTGCGGTCCCAATATTTCCCACTTGTTGGCACACAATAGTTAACTCCAACCGATTGAGATAGTTTTTTGTTCTTTGGCACCACTTTCGATTCTGGGTTTATTTCTATTCTAATGCACACAGACTTTTCATTTTCTGCTGATGAAGGGAGATGTATCTCCCGAAACATGTCCAGATTTGATGGATTTTTATTGCGTATTTTAACGTTGTATTTGTATTTTAAAATAATAAACTTGTGTCATAACCGGAGGGTCGTATTCGAGTCACGGTGTTGAGAGGGCAGAGAACCCATAATCAAAGTAGAGGGTTGCGAGTATCGTACCTCGTCGTCCACCAAAATATTTTCCATGTGGCGGAGAATTGAGCATATAAAATCTGTCTTGGTTCAAATGTTCTCCTTCCAAATACAGATGCGTAGGGTGCCATCATCAATTGTTATCCTCGTCATCTAACCATGCTTAAAATTTTTCGAGTCAGTGTTCTCGCCTATCTTTGCTTAGGTTAGTAAGTTCAGGTGTTTCCTCGTCATCTGACCATACCTAAATTCACTAAAGTTATTCTATTTATTAGACTTCATTCGATGATGAAGGTATAAGGACCTCCGGTCGACACACCATAAGGTTAGTACCGATTTCCAGAACACCCACAAAAATTATCGGCGTGTATACGTTTGGTTTGGTTTGGTTTGGTTAATTAACGTCGCACTAGAGTTGCACAGTGGGCTATTGGCGAAGGAAACACCCGGGAACACATACACATTCATACATGCACCTCGTTATTTTAGAATCATGGGCAGATGACGAGGAAACTCCTGAACTGGCACCCAACGCCTTCAATAGACGTCGGGACTTTGGACCCCGATCAGATTTATCGTGCTCCAGTCCCGTATACACGCCGTTAATTTTTGCGGATGTTCTGGACGACTTTTCTAGTATTTTGTAGCGAAGCTGGCAACCCTTCGATCACAAGATCACTACTTTTTACTTTTCTTTGTCAAGTCCATCACCTGGCATTGAACCGGGAACCTTCGTATTCCTAGCTGACGCTCGGCCACGGAGGCCTCGGCGTGTATACGAGACTGGTGCACGATAAATCTGATCGGGGTCCAAAGTCCCGACGTCTATTGAAGGCGTTGGGTGCCAGTTCAATTGTTTCCATGTCATCTGACCATGGTTCAAAAATTCGAGGCATCGTTATCGGGTCTTTCCTTCGGTTTGGTTTGGTTTGGTTAATTAACGTCGCACTACAGCTGCACAGTGGGCTAATGGCGACGGTGGGAACCAATCTCGAATGAAAGACCGAGGCCTCCGTGGCCGAGTGGATTAGGCGTCAGCTGGGAATCCAAGGGTCCCTGGTTCAAAACCTTGCGATGGACTACACTGAAGAATAGTAAAAAGTAGTGATATTGCAATCGGAGGGTTGCCAACTTCGCTACCAAAATACTAGAATGTTGTCCAGAACATCCACAACCGTCATCTGACCATGGTTCTAAAATAACGAGGTGAATGTGTGTGTGAATGTGTATGTGTTCCCGGGTCTTTCCTCCGAGACCAAACCAAACCAAACGAAACCAACTTATATAATAATAAAAAAAAAAACGAAATGACGTATGTGACGAAAATCGCCTCAGTGCATTTATAAAGTACTTAAGTGGTTGATGAGTCCGCTGTTTCTGAAAAATTCAAAAGTGAAGCAAACTTTAGGTAAGTCTCCAACGCGTGTTCTGTTGTATTAATAATTTTAAATAACGTTGTTTAACAGTTCAATGAATAAATTCAATTTAAAAACCTGGTTTAGATGACCATTTTGGAAAGGAAAAAAATACTTAATAAGACGTTTGGTTGTAAAACTAAACGGAAAATGTTACATATTACAGATTTTGTAAATATGTTTTTAAATAATTGCCAAATAGTAAATATGTTTTGAAATAAAATATTAGTATCTAGGTAAAATAAAAAAAAGGGTTTTCAAAGGTAACTTTTTTAGGTTTGTCTTTTTTTTTACATCGTATATTTGTATGAAATCAAAAACCTGTATCCCTTGTAATAATTGAAAAGATGTAAAAAGTCAGTAAACTTTTCAAATTTCTAATATGCCCTGCCCTTTTATATCATCGCTATTCGCCCTAGTTTTGCCAATTTGCTCTCTGCTACCAATATGCAAATCCCCCTATGTGTGTATCTTTAGTTTTAAATTATATTTTAGGCAATATGTCTTGACTATAGATTGAGGACACGATTGTTTAATAAAAGTTAAGATTCGAATTCATTGTCTCCTACAGTAACCTATAAACCTGCAAAGGTTAATTAGATTTTTTAAGGATACAGAGATGCGACTATTATTAGGTATACCTAATAACTATACCTAATATTGGGTATAGTTGCAATAATATTGTCCGATATAACAGATTCCGCAAAATAGTGTATAAAAAATGCTAGACAAACAAGTTTTGACTTGATCTAAAATCCAGTAAGTGCAATTATCTTCACGATTATTCATTCAAAACAATATGTCTACGAAACGGTACATGTCCAGAGGGCAACCGAGGCGGTGTAGTATCGGACTCTTAATCGGAGGGTTGTTAGTTTCGTTCCTCTTCGTCCGCCATAAGAGGAGCTGGTTCACGCTAAATTCATCGTGGTCCTATTGTCCTCACCCCCAACAACAGGAGCAGGGAGTGCCTGTTAATATCGCCATGGTTCAAAATTGCGATGCAGTTTTCCCTAGTCTTTCCTTCGATATAGATCCCCAACCGTTGCTAATAATCAGTTGTATAACTACTCCTCATTACGATTTAGTCTTTACTAATTGTTTGTGAATTTACAGGATCATGAGTGACCAGAAAGAGGAAAAAAACGGCGACAATCGCGAACCCGTTAAAAAACAAGAAATCGGGAAAGAAGACGTCCCAAACCTTATTCATGTTGTAGACAGCGATGATGACGACAACATCGTGTTATTCGACGACATTGAGAATGTGGAAGAAGTGTCGGATGAATCATCCGGATCCGCTGATATGCAAATAGAGGACGAGGCCGCCCAATTGTTGGCACAGGATGACGACAACAGTGACGAAATAGAGGAAGTGCCTGGAGGTTTGCCAATTATGTACGATTTTGACCCTTTTGCCACAGACAATTCGTCGCTGGAAGATGATCTAGAAATCATGGAACAACAAGTATTAATTTTAGCTGACGAATTAATAGATATGGTAGAAGAACAAGCTGAAAACCAGTTGGTTGCGGAAGAACAAGGTCAGATGGAAGTTGCTTGTCAAGTTGCTGGCCAAGGCCCAGTAAATGAAGGACAAGAGGAAGAACCATTTGATCATGACCAGGGTCCAATAGATGAAGATGTGAATAATGTTCCACAAGGACCAGGCCAGGGTTCAATCGACCAAGGTTTGAATGGAGAACCATCAGGACCAGGCCATGGTTTAATCGACCAAGGTTTGAATGGAGGACCATCAGGACCAGGCCATGTTCCAACAGATCAAGGTTTGAATGGGGAAGCATCAAGACCAGGCCAGGTTCCAAGAGATCAAGGTTTGAATGAGGAACCACCAGTTCAGGGCATAAAAGATCAAGATTTGGATAGGTTCCCTATTCAAGAGATTCGAACAGGAATTCAAGAGATTGAAAGAGAAATTAAAGATAATCTAAAAAGATTTCAAACGAATCTAAATAGGTTTCAAGATAATCGAAAAAAATTTCAAAAGATTCAAAGAGACCTTAAAGAGATTCTGTCTATTAAAAAAGATCGTGATCTGAATAAGGGATCATCGGAATCGGACCATGACCCAGCAAATCGAGATCTGGACGAAGTACCATCAGAATCTAGTAATGATTCAGAGGATCCACACCTCATGCACACACAAGTTCAAATACTAAATGAAGGACAAAGAGATATAGCTGAATGCGAGGAAGTAATGGAACAACTGGAAATGCAAGATGAAGTGAAGGGTAACGTTCAAGCACATCCAATTCCTGTTATAGGGGTAAGAAGACAACCGAACTTGGAACAGAATGTTAGATTTCGTGACCAAATTGAAGCTGCCGAGTTGAAGGAACAAGAAGTTATGGCTGTAGATCTGAACGGAGGACCGGATTCGGGTCCAGACCCGAGTGAGCAGAGAAAAAATGTGGGACAGGCAGCTGCAAATGAAGCAGTACCATCCCTAGAAGCGGCTCTCGAACAACCAGATGACAAGGCAGAAGCAGCTGCAGATCAAGTAGAAGATTTTGTTCCAGATGAACAGGATAATCTAGTTGAAGAACAAGTAGAGAATGTGCAAGTATTTTTATTGCCTGGCCCTGTAGAACATGCAATTGGGGAACAGAACAATATTGCAGAAGAGCAAGATGAAGCTGCCGAAGTACAATTAAACCAGACCACTTCGTCGTAGTGGGCGTAGTAGCTGTAAGAATGCTTCTATGCGCAGTAGCTTAGAAGAATGCTTAAAATATATTTTAAAAATCTGTTAAGAACAGTTTCATGAGACTACTCTACAGCTTGTATATATCCGAAGAGACGTCATCCGTTGCTATGTTCGTATATTTTAATGTAACCTTTTATAGAAATTTTATTTTAATGGCTTTTAGCGTTTTAATGGAAATTTGTTTAAAATATTCAAATCCATTTTAATAAAGTTTCAATCTTTTGAATTAGTGTTTGAAGTTGAGTAATATTTTTCAATATGGTTGGCAAGTTACCAAGATACTGGATAGATACACTTAATACTCCAATGGGAGAGAAGTAGATAAATGCATATTAAATCAAATTAAGTCTTTAGAAAATACTTCTATTGGCTTGCAAATTTCAGGTTTAAACTATTTCTGGGTTGAGTTGGTTAATATATTGAAAAGATTTATATTCAAAAGTAAAGGGCATTTTTCGAATGCGCTGATTATGTATGAATTTTAGTAGTTTATAACAAAAATTAATAACTTAAAATTTATGTAATTAATAGTTTATTTTTCATATGTGCGTAGTTTGAGTATAGTAGAGGTTACGGAGAATGGCTTAAGCCTGATAAGGAATATCTACATGCTTTTTTTTTCAAAGTGAATTTAATTAGCACAATCAGCAATATTAAGAGCGAACGTAATAAGAAAACTATGAGAAATTGAATATATGTCAACGATTTGTGAATTAATAAAGGTTCCGCTTTAAAACCGTAATGGAGATGTTTGCTCCTTCTTGGAGTAAATCGAATGTTTTTAAAACATAAGTTGTTACTCGTATAATCTTGTGAAAATGCATCCACACAAATATAAATTTTTGTAAATTTTTATTAATTGTATGAAATAATTTGAGTAGAGTAGAGCACTTTCGTTACGGTAACCGGCCAAAATCAAAGGTACTTTTTAATGAATCGTATCAAATGCCAAATGAGCGAAAGTTCGCAAAGCCAAACTTTTTTCTTCAAATTAGCATCAAAGTTTATAGTTCGAATGGTCTTTTCGTTAGTTAAAAGTTTACCTCGTTCTATATATGCAACAGGCTAAGAGCGACTGTTCAAAATATATCCCAGAGGAAAGGGGGTCCATAACCCCGACGCACGGTTGTCGACCAGTAACCATATGATTGCGAGTTCGAATACAGCTGATATAAGACTTGATAAAAAAAATGTTGGAATGAAGTGAATTTGTGATCGGAGGGTTGCCAAATTCGCTACGAAGTAACAATACGTCATCAGAACTTGCCTCCAATTTCTACGGCGTGTATATACGGGACTAGTGCACGTTAAATCTGATCGGGGTCCAATGTCTTGACTCCTATTGAGGTCGCGGGTCTTTCCTTTGAGATAGACCCCGAACCGTCGCCAATAGCCCACTGTGCAGCTCTAGTGCAGCGTTTATTAACCAAACCAAACCAAGCGTATTGAGGTCGCGTCGGCTGCCAGTTTAGGTGTTGCCTTCGTCATCTGACCATGGTTTAAAAATACGAGACGGTCTTTCCGAGGCCTCCGTGGCCGAGCGGTTAAAGGCGTCAGTTGGGAATACGAAGATTCCTGGTTCGATCCTAGGCGATGGACTTGACAAAAAAAAAGTAGTGATCTTGTGATCAAAGGGTTGCCAGCTTCGCTACAAAATACTAGAAAAGTCGTCCAAAACATCCGTCGGACTCCTGCACGATAAATCTGATCGGGGTCAAAAGTTTCGACGTTTCCACCATTACCCTTCAAACCTAATTAAGCATATTAATTTATTCAAATCTCAAATTTTCAACTG
The DNA here is from genome assembly GCA_963932185.1 of Troglohyphantes excavatus. Lineage (NCBI taxonomy): Eukaryota > Metazoa > Arthropoda > Arachnida > Araneae > Linyphiidae > Troglohyphantes > Troglohyphantes excavatus. The sequence goes on along the minus strand of OZ010668.1, from coordinate 69,021,436 downwards.
AATTCACGCAAAACTCACATTTTGTATTTCGTAAATCAGTTTAGAGATAAAAAAAAATCAAGATATAAATTTGGTTACTTTAACTTACATTAACTTATATATTGTCATACTTCCTCTCCACATCTCTTTATACAACATTTCGTATACTTTTGCTACAAACAAATGGTCCTTAAAGCCAGGTCCGTCGCAAAATATATGTTCGGAGGTCGGATAACATAATATGTTTCCGAATGAAATCAGAGCCCCAGTTGCTCAGTTGGTAAGGCGTTCAGCTACTAATCAGAGGATTGGTGGTTCGAATCCGTAAAAAAGTAGTGATCTTGCGGTTGGAGGGTTGCCAGCTTCGCTACAAAAATACTAGAAAGTCGTCCAGAATATCCAACAAATTATACTGGCGTGTATACGGGACTGGTGCACGATAAATCTGATCGGGGTCCAAAGTCCCGACGTCTATTGAAGGCGTTGGGTGCCAGTTCAAGTGATTCCTCCGTCATCTGACCATGGTTCTAAAATAACGAGGTGCATGTGTGAATGTGCATGTGTTCCCGGGTCTTTCCTTCCAGATTGACTCCGAACCGTCGCCAATAGCCCACTGTGCAGCTCTAGTGCGACGTTAATTAACAAAACAAAACAAAACAAAACCAAACCGAATGAAATCATACTTCGCTATGAAATACTAGAAAAGTCTCCAGAACATCCTCAAAAATTAACGTCGGGTATACGGGACTGGTGTAGGATAAATCTGATCGGGGTCCAAAGTCCCGACGTCTATTGAAGGCGTTGGGTGCCAGTTCATGTGTTTTCTCGTCATCTGACCATGGTTCTAGGCCTCCGTGGCCGAGTGGATTAAGGCATCAGCTGGGAATCCAAGGGTCCCCGGTTCAAAACCTTGCAATGGACTAGACTAAAGAATAGTAAAAAGTAGTGATATTGCGATCGGAGGGTTGCCAATTTCGATACCAAAATACTAGAATGTCGTCCAGAACATCCACAAAAAATTAACGGCGTGTATACGGGACTGGTGCACGATAAATCTGATCGGGGTCCAAAGTACCGACATTTATTGAAGGCGTTGGGTGCCAGCTCAGGTGTTGTCCTCGTCATCTGACCATGGTTCAAAAATACGAGGCATCGTTCCCAGGCCTTTCCTTCGAGATAGGCCCCGAACCAAGGCCGCAGCCAGGATTTTTTTTCGGGGGGGGGGGGGGGAGAAGGGGGGGGGGGGGTATGGTTGAAGGTTTAATTTCCGTTGTTACGACAACAGAAGACAAACTTTTCCTTTATAATTTTCGTATCGTATCTAAACTATTTGATGCAGTTTCTACCTCTATATTTCATATACTGTTCATGCTAAAATATGACGAATTGTAGTGTTTTGGCAATTTTTTTTAATTTTATATTAAAACATATTTTAAATGCCTATTCTTTAAAATCCCTTTTAACCAATAATAATTGGATAAGTAGCAAAAAAAACCTATAATTTTGGAGATACGCAAATTGATTCTATATGTAGAAAATGTAAAATGTTTGAACATATTTAACATTTCTATAACGATTTGAGAAGAAAAAAATCCACAAGATCCCTTTAAAAAATTAGTTGGGGTACAGTATGGCTGCTTACATTATTGTTTCAACCGCGACCATAGAAGGAACTGGTTCTAAGTGTTTCAGAAGTTATAATTTATAGTCCAGTGCCGAAATATATTAAACATCGAGAGTTCAGCTCACTTCCGTTCAGAACACTCCCAGCCGATGTAGAAAAATAGAATACGATTGGCTGTGTCGTCATAGTTAATTTTTATAGTTCTACACCATCGGTGGTATTAGGCACTATAAGTAAATAGTTTTCTTGGATTCAAGAAAGAAAAAAGGACATGAAGGAAAAGAAAGGGGAAGAGGAGTGTTTAAAAAAAGTATCACACAATTTAGGGAGGGGGGTTGTATCGTCGGTCCTCCCCCATCCCCCCCCTCCTGTCTACGGGCCTGCCCCGAACCATCGCCAATAGCCCACTGTTCAGCTCTAGTGCGACGTTAATTAACCAAACCAAACTGACCATGATTCTAAAATAACGAGGTGCATGTATATGAATGTGTATGTATTCCCGGGTCTTTCCTTCGAGATAGACCCCGAACCGTCCCCAATAGCCCTCCGTGCAGCTCTAGTGCGGCGTTAATTAACCAAATCAAACCATACCAAACCAAACCAAAACCGAATGAAATCATAATTTCAGAAAATTATTAATTATCAAAACAGGCGTTAAAATTCCTATTAAATTCCATAGAATAGGCTCCAAGAATAGTTTCAATCAATTTCAATTCAAGCTTTGGTTTGGACTAAAAATCTGGTGTTTTCTACAAAATGTCATCAATTATTCAATAGTGTGAATATTTGTAAATTTTTAAATCCCGATTTTGGAATTCAATTTTAGAAACTCCTAACCTAAAAATGTAGAAATGTAGACGGTAATTTGTGCTTGTTCAACTTCGGAAAAACACTTACAATCACATATCCCATTTAGACTAAAATTACTACATATAATATTTTATTTTAGCACTTTAATTTTATCGCATTTGTCAGTGATATATGCAAAATCACTCCACTTAGCACAAACACATGACGTAATTATATTTTACCCTAAATACTTAGAAAAAATTGCCTCTTACTGTTAGCCAAATGTCACTGAAAACGCCACTCTTTATATATAAGAAAGAAAACTTCCTGATAATATAAATAAGTAATATAAAAAACAGCTGATTTTTTTAAAACACATCATGACATCAAATACATAACCAAAGAATAAAACGGTGTATATACAAACCATGGTTGTATTCCCCAATCACAGTACCATCTGCAGAAGATAAACAGCGTATCTTTGTTTACAGATGACTCTGCGATTTATCCATACAACCTGACAACCACGTGGTTTGTATGCACGAATGGAAGCTTCTGTTTTTATTCGTGCATTCATAGAAGCTTCTACAAAATGCAACACGCGTAAATATAGCGTCTGTGTAGAATGGGCCTAAGAAGATACCTTTTTTTTTATTCGTTAAGTATACTTTCTTTTATCTAATGGCATAAACAAAACTGTACAATTATATATAGAAAGTTATATATAGAACACAACTTCATATAGGGTCAAATAGAAATATTCATGGAAAAGTGGAAAAATCCATATCTTAACGGTTACAGATGTCAAAATGAAATAAAATACCGATTACAAGTAATAATAAGTTTGTGAAAGTTTCATAAAAAAAAACATCTATTAAATCGCGACAAAAGAGACAGGCGCAAAGATAAAAATTTTTTTCCTCGACGAAATTCATGCAATTTACTCAACATCAATGGCTTTCTTTAAAATCCCTCATGACCTTCTATTCTTATGTTCGGCTATTTTAAATATGACAATCAAATGCAAAGACTTTACTTTATCGAATTTTAAGAAACCTTATAAAATTAAACTTTAATTTAAAAATGCCGTATAATACTTATCCGATTACCAGTACAGTTTCTCAATCTCAGAAAATAGCTTTCATTAAGGATTTTTTTTTACAATTTAAATATTTACAGCTTTGCTCCACATTTCAACAGTTAGTTCACAAAAACCAAGCGTCCTTGCTGACTTAAATATTTTAACCGTTCTTTTAGTAAAACCATAGAATTTATTAAAACTGATTCGACCTGACGAAACCCATCAAATACAGTAAAACCACCTACGCTTATTAGTGAACAAATGTATGAAGGTAATGTGATGGACGAATGGTTATGGGCTCGGTCAAGCATTAATTACTAGAATACCCAGTAAAAGGAGTGAATGAAGATCACGGCATGCCTCCATGGATCATCCTGCCTCCATCCTACCTCCATGGATCATCCTGCCTCCATGGATCATGGTGGCGCAAGTTGCGCCATTAAAATTTTTGGGTGGAATTTTTTTCTTGGCATTTTTTTTACTATATATTTTTTTAATTTGTAGGGGGGAAATCTTTTGGACAAAAAATTATTCAATAAGTATAATACATTATTGTGTCTCAGCCGCTGGAATTTCCAGCGATTTCGAAAAAAGGCCTCTTCGGCACATAAGCTGACGACATTGCAAAAAATGTCTCTTCCTTGAAAACGCAGGTTTTTCTTTTGTTAAAAATAAATGTCCATTTAGAAAGATCTTCAAAAAATTCAAAAAATTATCTAATTAATGGCTACCCTGGACCGCTCTTAGGGGTGTGCGAGTGACGCGTAAAATCGCAAAGGGCCCCACGCTGTTTGCCATTTTTAGGGAAATTACTGAAAAAACTGACATTAAAAAAACGACAAAAGTATTTTAGAGAAAATTAATTCATATATCTTTTAAACTTCATTAATTATTTTGTTTTTTTTTGGCAAAATTATGTTATCCGACCTCCGACCATTTATTTTAGCAACGGTCCTGGCTTTAAGCACCATTTGTTTGTAGTAAAAGTAAGTGAAACGTTGTGAAGAGATTTGGAGAGGAAGTTTAAGGCAATATATAAGTTAATGTATTTAAGTTAAAGTAACTAAAATTATCTCTTGTTTTTATTTATCTTTAAAGTTTTTTTTTTTTTAAATCCTTCGAAATGTGGAGCTTTGTGTGGATTCAGTTGACATTTTGAGATTCTAATAGAGTTATATGCTTAACTCGATTTGTAGGTGGTGGGAGGTAGATATTTTCTGTTTGGGGAGGGGGGGGGGAGGATTTGCGCCATTGGGTTTGGGGTGGGGGGATGGGATAAGCACCCCTGCGGAGAACAATCCTAGAAGCCGAAAAAGTTCTATATAACTAATAATCATGGAACTATAGCTGTTGCAGTATATAATTTTCTAAGTTTTTGCTTTTAAAAATACAGACATGATAATTTCGTGTATTGCATTCGGTTACTCTAACACTACTTCGAAAGCGGATTGTACTGAGAGAAGAGTTTTTTTTTCACAATTTTCCTCATTCTGGTTCTAATCTGATGAAAGCATGGTTACCTAAGATAAAGAGAGTAAACTTTGTTCCTACGAAATATTCGAAATTATGCTCCGATCGTTTTGATCCAAATTGTTCTGTTTATTTCAAACGATATTTAATTGGACATATATGGAAGTCAATGTATAATAAATTATCCAACTTGACACCCGCATAGTAATTTCTTATTACTATGAGAATTAAAGGATATTATCTATGTACCTAATAATTCAGAAAATTAAACAAATACAGGTAAAATATATTTCTTGAAATATAAAACTAATTACTTACTTGCGACAGGAAAAATGTTATACACACAAACTTGTCTTTTAATAAAAGACAATCGCTTTATTTTTGCTTTATAAAATAAATTAAATTCTGTTTTATTAATTTACTTCATTTTGCGGGATATAAGAATAAATGTGAATGAAGAAGAAATTTACTAGCAATAATAGGATAGGATAGCTCAGTGGTTTACTCAGGAACTATTCAAGGAATTTTTGTGACACAAGAAAATATCAGTTTGGTGCCTAATTTCCACAAATACTTTTATTGTATGCATTTGTCGCTATTTGTAACTTTGTCAACTGAAAAACCTTCATGAGTTTGGCTCCCCAAGTTTCACAAATATTTTTTATTGTATGCGTTTATTAATATTTAGAAATAGCGATAAACGCATGTCAACTAAAAATCCTATATTGTCTGCACTAAGCTGACAAACACACACACAAATCAAATTCAAGCTTTAATTATTAAATAATATATTTCGGAAATAAAGTAATAATACTAATATAAAAAAAAACATTTAACTCTAATATATAATTTTATTAAAAAGCATAAATGTTAATTTACTATTTCCAACTAAAATATTTTACATTTTCATTTTTTCAACCAAACAAATTGGCGCTCTTTTTAGTCTGGAGTCTCAATGCGGCCGCTTGGGCCACAGGCTGCTCTTGCTATTATATTTAAGCATTGCATTGTTGAAAGCAAACGATGAAAATAGATTGCTGAAGTATCTCGCTAAAATATAGTACGAATTTGAGTAAGCGAGCGAGCGGAGTGACTAAACCAAGGGAGGACTCGTCTGCTACAAAGAAGAAATCGAAACTACTAGTACAAAATTCTACGTCACGTAAAACTCCCACATAACATTTCGACCTTATTAGATGGTAACCGTAACTGTTATTTTCTTTCTGGTTTGTTGACTTTGTCACGTGACTCAACGCAGTTGTAAATAATGACAACAAAACTTTCTATCAACTATTAGTGTTTTAGTATTGACTGAGAAGTAAATATACCTACACCTTTCATGAGGAAAATGTCTTCAGAAGAGGTCTAAAATTTAAAAATTATTTTTACATTTCTTAGAATAATTTAGCTTGCAAGTTGTTGATATTTATATTGAAGTTTGAGTCTGATTTATATTGAAATTAAATGATTAACACAATTTTAAGACATCTTTTAATATGAAACGTTAATATCATTCATATTAAAAAATGTAATACTTGGATTATTGTGTCCGCCAGTGTTTAGTTTGACGTTTAAGCAGTGGTGTTCAGTTATTTCTACTTAGTGATACTTGCATACTTAATTGTAATAATAGTAAATCTAAAGCAATATTAAAAAAAATCCTACCATTAAGAAATTTTACATTCAGGCATTAACTGCACATGATCACCTTTTGGCAGTGGCTCTGTGTTCTTTAAAAATTCTTAAGTGTTGGTTGATTGCCAATTTTGGTTAAAATGTACTTTATGGTCCTCTAGATTTTTCTCTAAATCTAGTTACCATTTTCGGCAGCCCTGCAGGGGTAAATTGAGGATTTCTTTGATTGATAACAAAACCGCTTTTTCTCACCAAGAACATGTTAGCGTTGCGAATTAAGCTTTTTCAGACAACTCCCCAAAGGAGAACCATTCAATGCATTTAAAGACAAAAGTTCAATCATTAGGATTGTGATTTCTTTAATTTTAAACCCTTGGGTTTGGATTGCTATTCAAAGTTTTGTGTTAAATGCTGTTGTAAATATTAAAGCCCCATTCTGTTACTTCACTAAATTTTGAAGTAAATTAATTTGTATTCATTTTCACATTAAATTTTACTTTAACATTGATTATTGTAAAATTTCTATTTTGGTATTTTTAAATTTTCTTAATGCTTTTCTTTTTTTCTTTGATGAAATAATAATTAATTTTTTTTTTTTTTCAGGAACAGGATGTGTTTGAGATCACAGATTTCACTACTGCCTCTGAATGGGAAAGGTACACAATTATTTTAAGTCACTTTTTGATTATATAAGAAGAGTTATTTTCAAAATGATATAAACTAAAATATCTTCTTTGCAAGCAACAAAATATTTCTTTATAAAAAAATAATTGAGATTTGTCTGCAATGGTTTGAGCATGAAACACAAACCCAATTATTGGTTTATTATTTAAAAAAATTAAATTGTAAACATATATTAATAGGGTAATTTCATGCCAAGAAGAAGAGCGGTTTATGAAAACATTCCGAGATTCTGAAAAGTTCCATAGAGTTATCATAGAAATTCAACATCATTAATAGAATTTTAAAGTTTTTGTCATCAAAAAATCGCTGAAAAAATATCTATTGTATACAATTTGATAGATTGTGCACATTGTATTTGGAGCATAAACATACTTGTCTTTCAAAACGATGGCAGCTTTTGTTCAGGCAAGTAGGTAAGGGGGTGGTTTAGGGTGTTCAAACCCCTCCCATTGAAATTCAAGAAGAAAAATTAAAAAATCGAATTACTGTAAAAATTATAAAAAAATAGAAAAAATAAAAATTAAAAAAAAAAATAGAAAATTTTCAATTTCTAGTATAATACTACTTGAGTTGCATGAGGGAAAACCTGGTATTTTCCGTGGGTGTTACCCAGGAAAATAGTTTTAAAAATGCTTCAAAAACATGTTTTAATGTCATTTTTATTTATCTCAAACTATGCGTAATATGACGTCATCGTGTTGCCTTATATAGCATTTAAATTTCTGCGACAAATTGAAAATATCGTCAAACAGGATCTATATATTATTTTAAACAACGAATCTTAAAATTTAAAATGTGTTCTTTAAATTTATTTCATAATTAGGGAGTAATATTTACAAATTTTTAAAAATAGTTTTAATGACTTATATTGGTAACGATTTCATGAAAAATAAATGATAACCGTTGCTGTTTCGATACTTATATGCTAACTTATTCCCGTTTATTTAAATATAAATATTTCCAAAAAGGGGGGGGGGGGATTAGCTACTTAGTCACTGAACCACCCCCATGAAAAATCTATACCTACGTGCCTGCTTTTGTTCATAAATTAAATTGCTGTTCTACAATTTCATTTAACTTTTCAGCATTCGAATACCAAAATTTACTAACATCAAGAAACTTTTTTTATGATTATTGATTATATAAACAAACAATGAAGATAGCTAAATTGCTTTTTAAGGAGATGCACAATGGGACATTTTTGGCCTAAGTGAATCACTACTCTCCTGCTCTTATCTAAATCAAATCTATTACATAGTTGAACTAGTGTGTGCTAGTGAAGAGTTGTCTGTTATACCAAGGAACTGAAACTACCAGTTAGTAAACTTAATTGTGGCATCACATGAAACTCTTGCATTAAAGAGATGTGAAAATATTTAATGAAAGCCATTTACTATAACATGAATTTTCAATGCTTATGGAAAAGTGGTAGTAAAATATTTCATTATATTTCAAATATATTTAATGAATAATCTGAAGTTTTTCATCTTTGTTGAAGTGTTTTACTTCATTGTGTTTTTCAGATTTATTTCAAGAATAGAAGAAGTATTCCATGAATGGAAATTGCCACAAAGGAATTTTGCTCAGCCTCTCAAAAAAGTATTTATTTGCACTTTATTAGTAATTTTATTGCTGTTTTGCTTACTATATATTTTTCGGTATGTTGAAACCCTCAGAGAAAAAGTATACTAAATCTAAAAATGTGTTTGTATATTTAAGATCACTGTATAAAACTTTTGAGTGTTGTAAATGCAAATAACCTTTTTAGTTTTTACTTTGTTGTTTGGAATTATAAATACTTTAGTAATAGACTATTTTAATGGCCTTTTGTAACCAATCAACCTGGCTTTTCTGCAATGCTAAACAAATTAAAATGAGATCCAAATATAGAATCTACCGCAAAAACCGAGATGGACTGTTTTCGGCAATTGATTGAACAGCTTTAATCTATTACGGTCACAACAGCGTGATTGTTAGTAGCTATATATTTTAATAAGCAAAATCTATCTGATAGAATGCAATAACTTTTGACAGAAGTCATTACTTCGCTTTACTGAGAGTGAAATTAATATATTCTGTGATTTTTATATCTGAGTTACAATGTTGCTGCCCAATCTAGAATTTTTGTAAGAAATTTTAAAGAGAAGTATATGCAAAGAAGTTTGATTATAGAATTATAATTCACATAACTATTTTTTCTTTCAATAAAACACTAAAGATTTTTCTTAACATGAAATTACTTTTTTTTCCAATTTTTTTGTACACACCATAGAGATTAAAAATGTGCTCATAAATGTATTAGCAGAATGAAATCAACTTTCATTTGACCCACTTTAATGTTTTCGTTCAGGGGGAATTGAGTGAAGGGGTGTGGCTGGAGAAGCGTGAACAGCTGATGTTTGCCTCCTTTCAGTTTGAAGCTGTTCACCATTACCTGAAGGTGGAAAGTGACTCTTCTGCAACAGCTGCTGAAGAAGAAGAAAGTGAGTGACATTTTTAATGGATCCTGTTTAAATCTTAAGCCACTGAGTTGCAGACCTTAGCTAAAGTGGTAGCCTTAAAGTGGACTTTAGCTTAGGTAAAGTAACTGATATAGCAACTGGTACGAATTATCTAGCAATTTTATAATTTTCTACTGTGGTAGGAATTTCTTTTAAGATTATGGTTCGCACGGTCCTTAAAAGTCCTTAAGAACTACTTAATGTGAGTAGGTCCTTAATTAAGGGCCCTTAAAGTCCTTAATTTGCAACTCAGGTCCTTAATTTTTATCAAACATTTTGTTTTCCTAATTCCCATGGGGCGTGAATGAACAGATTTAGTGTCAGGAAAAAAAAGTGAACTTTTGTTCACTTTTTTCCGATATTTTAGTCAATGGTATTTCATTATGATTCACGGCAATTTATCGTTAGAAAATCTCATTTCGTTTGTTTTTTTGGGAAGAATCGATACTCATTCTAGAAATACAGGGAAATTCACAAGAATGTAGCATATTTAACATTTACAGGGATGGGAATTCTGCTCCAAATATGTGTGATTCTCGCCAACTGCGCCAAAGAATATAAGAGGTGTTTAAAAATTATTGACGAGTCCTTAAAAAGTCCTTAAGAACTACTTAATTTTTATTTTTTTAAATCTGTATGAACCATGTGTATACAAATTATGTAATTTTATTTATTCTCAAAATTTTTAAGCCATTATACAATCAAAGACTATACCACAGTTGAAAACGTTGTAACTACAGCGTTGTATTAAAAAAAAAATTGGTAGGCACACTATGGTAGGCCCTATTGTAATTTAAAGTTTGGTTCTTGCATACTTTTGTCTGCATGTCTACTTGGCTTGTTGCTTCTTTGACCAAATTTTGACTCATTCCTCCATGTTGTACCTAGTTGAGAAAGAGGAGTGGATTAATTGCCAAACTGGTTGATGCAACCCACCTTCCTCTACATGACAGTAAGTTATTTATCTCCATAGGGGGATTTCCCCTGGAATTATGGGGCTGAAGCGCAAACTGCAGCCAAGGGCAACATTACCCACCTAGCGCAAAGGTCAGAGGGGGGAGAGGGAAGGGGTGTGTGTAACGTGTTGACCATACCAAATAGTATGGTCAACACGTTACACCTTCCTCTACACGATGGTAGGTCATTTATCTCCATAGATTGATTCCCTCTGGAGTTATGGGGATTTTACAAAAGTTATTTTTTAGGTTGCGACCCTGTGCAGCTATGTACCCGTACCGATTTATATAATGTATTTACATCAAAAAATTCTTTAAAAAAGTTTAAATAACCTATCTTTAGCAAATTTTTGACTCTTTCATTTTCCCCCTATAAGCTGAACCTCTTCCCTACTACTTGAGTGACTTGATGTCGAAGGAGAATGATTTTCCGCCAAAGGCTCACTGTCTGGTTCGATGGTGAGTTCATTAGGGAACTTTTAGTACTTGTGCGTCATCTTCATAGATTTACTTGACCTTTTAGGTTTTTCTTAAATATTGTTTTCTTGATTATATTAAGTTACAATCACAATAATTCACTATTAAGGAATAAATTAAACATCAACGCATATTGTAAAATAAAGTCACTAAAGAAATAAGACATATATCAAAGCATTGTTAAAATCCTAAATTACTAAAATGCTTAGCCATAATTTTAGTTTATTTTAATGCACCTTTTTATGCTTAGGACGGCAGTATTGTATGTAATAAGTTGAGTTAGATTATTAACCACCTAAAAAATTGGATACTCTTTATCTGAATAACCAACTCTTAATCTAATTAAAAATGACTATTTAGCAAAAAACCTCTTTTATTCTTTTACAGTATACAAAGTTTAAAATAGCATCTTTCAATGCAGATATTGACTTTTTTTAATGCTTTCTGTCCACTTCTTGGTGCAGGTATGGTCTTCGTGAGTTCGTGGTGATTTATCCTGCAAAAACAAATGACGCCATTATGACAGAAGACCGAACCAAAATGCTGGTGAGCTCCATAAGCATTGCAGTAAACAACACTAATTGGTAAGTATGATAATCGAAGATATCTTCTTTAATCCTCTGAGGACATTTGTAATCATCCATATCTCTAGTTTTCCCAAATATGCACATAACTTTTAAATTCTTAAAAATACTCTATATTGAAAAAAAAATTTGATCTAAAGTGCTGATGCATCCGATTATTTAGGTCTAGCAAAGATTGATATCTACTACCTTTTGCTCTTTTTTAAGCCCAGTCCCGGTATTCGTTCAACTGCAGCAGATGCGTCAGAGGTACTTCCTGGGTGTATGTGAGGGTGGGAGGGGAATAAGGACTGCCTTCGACATGGTCCACCTTCACAGGCCTCTCCCCCAATACTCCCACCTGTCAGGGCTCCTTTCTCTCTTCAAGGACAAACTGGTAGGTGCCTCAAGGTTAGATTTTATATGGCCTGCATCTAAGACAGGGCAATGTAGTAAGATTGAAATATGCATGATTGCTATATATATGTATTGATTTTCGGGCCTAAATACTAATAGTATCAGAATTGATAACAGGGGTAACTCAAGTCCCAAGTGACACAAGTTTCCACTTGGTGTGCAGAAGTAAGAAGGGTACTGAATTACTTATAAATGTGTGGTTTACTGTTGACATTATTTTTATTTAAAAAAGAAATTGAATTTTTTATTGCATTTAAAGAAATTCATTCCCCTTACATTTATGTAAAATATTATTTACATTAGTATATTTTATAATAAATATACATTGTGGATTTTTGTTGCTAAACTTTTCTCTTCACACTGCAGACCTGTGATTTTCCAAATATTTGGAAGTTACATCTTAGTTAAGCCAATATACATTTTTTCATAAACAAAGTATAAACATTACAATATAAAAAATTAGTTCTGGGTTGCCGAATTTCTTTCAAAATAAATGTATTTAAGAATATTGGCTCCAAAATTAAGTTATCTTGTGTCAATAAAACTTCTCTTGAATATTCTGTCATTGATAAAAAAGCATTCTGTCTGAAGCTATCTTGAAAAATAATAACACTGTATAGTACAATTAATGTCTTTGATTGTGTTTATTGATAGTTATTTAATCCCCGTTCTAAAAGTTGTTTATAACTTTCAGTGTTACTCCTCTTCAAGCCTCGACACCCCACCTATCTCTGTGTCTATACGCTTCACCTATGTCCTGCATGATTGGTCGCCATGTTCCTGGCCACAGCCACCCCCAGGTACGCTTAAGTGCATACAAGAGCCCCGCCGTGGCCCGGTCGGAAGAGTGCCAAGCTTGTGATCAGAGGGTTGGATACCCATCAAACAGCATCGGGGCTGGTTTATGTTAAAACTGTTGTACTTCAAATGTCCTCAGATTGATCATGGTGTGGAAGTTTAGATAGTGAGGTGTTGTCCTCGTCATCTAACCATGATTAAAAATTATAAGGCACTGTTCTTTGGTCTTTCCTTCAGAATATATTTCGAGTTATCGTCAATAGCCCATTGCATAGCACCACCGGAATGTTTATTTAACTAATCTCAATCTGCTGTGTCATATGCGTAAAATTATTTTGCTTAGCTCAAACAAAACAAGTGTAAGAATTGATTCTTACATTTGTTTTGTTATTTAATGCAAAAGTTATCCTCAAGTTTATGTTATAATATGTGTTTGTGTTGTTAATGAATAATCAAACTATAGATGTTTTATGCTGAACTTTGAACCTAAATTTCATATAGTATACTTTAAGTATTGAAAAGAAGCAAAATGTTAATGATCCCATGATAATAATACTTTATTTCTAAATACTTTTGTGGTTTCAATTGATTAGTATAAGACTTAAACTTTTAAACATTGTGTATTTATGGGTAATTAAAAAGTTATGTCTGTCAAAAAAGAAATTTTAAATATTATTCTATGACATTATATTCAAATGTCATTAAAACTTAACTGATTCATCAGTTGCTCCCAATAAATGAGGGCTAACATTGAGTCAATTCAAGGAAAACCCAAATAACTTTTTAAAAATGCATTGACTTGTATACAAATTCCAATTTTTTAAAATTAATTTTATTGTGACTCATTAGACTAATGTATTAGCTTAGTTCGATAAAAAATTCAGAGAGAAATTCAGTGATTTAAAAACCTCACATTTTGAAATTTTGGCCAAAACACTTTTTGATTGTTTGCTCCTCAAACGATACATCTTCCAAAGTTGCTTTTTTACTAGTTCTTAATGATTGTCAAATTAAATATTTTGACATAAACTAATTTATTTTTCACAAGTTGAACTGTTTTTGCACAATTTAAGGTAAAAAATTCATTTTTAACGGATTTGTTTAAAAAAATAGAGATTGATGAACTTGGTGAAGACATTACGCCAACAGACATTGGTCGACTTCCTTGTGGCGCCATAGAAGATCCAGTTCTGTAAGTACTCAATTTTTATTTTAATGTGTTGATTTCATACTGTTTTCAGATAACCATTCCACTTTATATTTTATCATGTATTTTAAAGCTCCTTATTTTTCTAATAATGGACCTTCGAAACAGCTTCAGTATCCAAGTAGTCTTATATTTACTAAACTTGCAATGTATATTTTTAAGATTATATTCTATGAAACTTTAATTTTTCTATTATGTTATTGACTTTAAAACCTTGTAAAGCATCTGATACTGCATTTTAAAATATTTTAACAATAAGTATTCTACAATTTTACACATTAGTCTGGTATATGTGTTTCAGATCCTTAAATCCTCTTACTTGGATATGCATAAATTTATAATTTTAAGTTAGTGTCTTTTATATAAACATTTTTTAATAACATGGACTTTAAAGTATACTTATACTGGTTTGACTTTATTCACATTATTTCCAATTATTGTAGGAAACTCCCTTTACAAAAAATGGTCTGTTATCATTATTCTCTTCATTCTTTTAATTTGTGAAGCATTGTCCTTTGATTACATTTTGTACTTATGAATTTAGTTCGAATTTTACTTTTTTATACCTAAATTAAAATTTAATCTTGGTAAATAATTTTAAATTAAGTCATTTTAACCAACAAGCAATTTTAAACTTCAAAATTTAAAAAAATGCATTTTTATTTAAATATAAAATTTATAAAACTGTACTTTTTTTTAATAATTTTTTTTCTCCATTATTTGCCTAGTTATGCATCAGTGTGTTTTATGTGGTAAATGCTGTTTTATTTATTATATTTTCTTTTAAAATTATTTTCAAATAATTAATATACATAAGCAGACCCAGAAAAAAATTCTGGAAGAGGAGGCACAGTACAAAGATGTATGCGGGAGGGGGGAAGGGGGGGGGTACACATTTGGACGTTATCCATATCCAGTGATATATGCCTCCCCTGTATGCACCAATGTTAATATATTTATATATTTTTTCTTTATTTTTAGTGAGTTCCATCTATCAGTGACTTGGCCATGTTTGTCGGAAAAAGCAGTCATTGACAATGATGTACACTCGTAAGTAATCTATTTTAAAAATGTTAAACATGGTTTTTGTTTTGTCCATATGAGATTATAAGTGATGTGTCTGCTATATTCTGTGAAAGGTGTTAATGGAAATCTTTCGACTTAATTATATAAGTAAAATTAGTAATTTTTTTTTAATTATACAGTACAATCACTACCAAATTTTCAAAAAACAACACAGGGAAAGATGCCAATCGACCACTTAAAAGTTGGAATACCATTCCTTTACTTCATTATTTTAGTAATTGCTCAAGAACAACTTCAGCAATTTTGTTTAAAGTCGCTATGAGACTTATTTTAATTGATCTTAAAGAGGAGGGGCTCCTAGAAATCTGTATATAAACTCTCTAAAAGAGTTAAGGAGAGTCTTAAAAAGTAAAGTAAAAAATTCTGATGGAAGTTTATTTTATTTTAAAAAAAATACTTTAACATGGTTTCTGTTTTGACTTTATGGGATTTTAAATTGTATATCTGTATACTGTGAAAGATGTTAAAAAAAAAAATTGACTTATTTATATAAAGGAAATTATAATTCGTTTAATTATAGCAAATTCATAAACTATCACTGCCATCCAAAAAACCCTTCTAAATACATAGTTTAAGTAAATTCAATACTGGAATTAAAAAAAAAGTGTGTATTATGTTATTCTTAAATATAAATAAAGTTATTATAAAGTTAGTTGCTTTCTATTGAGGTGTTTTGATTGAGGGTTCCTAGGAAAGTTGTGTGAAATAAAAAAAATTCCAACACATTTTTTACTACCTAGAAACAATTAATGCAAATTTGTTTCAGACTTGATTTAAAATGTTGATATGTGTGACATTTGGAATGTCCTTTAACTCCCTCATTTGCATGTTTTCAAGGGATTTAAATCCTCTTCTATCACCTAAATGGTCGATGCGAATGAGAACATCTGAAAAGCCTGTTTGTTCTATGGGTGAGTGTTGTGGCTTGTTAAAAGTACTTGGTGTCAGAACAGATGCACCTTTTATCATCCTTTTACTGTCATTTAAAATATTTTTAGTTTGCAATTATTTTTAGTTAGCATCATTTAAAAGCTCAGCAATGCACATAATATAAAAAGTAATAAAAAAATCTGTATTTTTTTTTTAATTTAAAGTATTGGGGAACTTTTGAAAACTTTCTTTACTAAAATAATAATATTATTATTATTTTTTAAAGGAATATGTTGAAAATATAAATTAAACTGTCCTCTAGTGAAAACAAATCTACTGTTTTGATATTTTACTCATTTGTCAGTGGGTGAATTGATAATTAAATAATTTATTCATACAAACAGAAACAAAGAAAGAAAATAGTATCATCATAGGTGCCAGTGTTTGTTTTTACGTTTATGATTGCTGCAGATTTTGCATTTTGAAATAATAAATATGCAGTCAAAAAATAATAAGTCTGTGATACTTGAATCTGACATAATAATAATAGCAAATTAATACCGGCAATATTTTCTTATATCAGTATTTTAATATTTTCCCCCTATAATACAGATTTCTTTGGGGTGGGGTAGGGGGTTTGCTTGTCCAACAGCACAAAAATATTCCCATAATTGTTTTTATTTATGTAATTAAAAATTATAAAAGTTCAATTTTTAATGATTGTAACTTTTGTTTTTACTGTTTCAGCTGATTATTTAAGGGATTTTTCATCCATTTTGCAAAGTTTCTATTCTGAAAACCAGCTGCTTGGGAATATTACACCTGATGATTCTGAAACTGGTGAGAATTAATCTGCTTTGTCAATTTTGAGGGAAAAATTATTTATTTTGTATGGAAACATATAAGAGGTGCACTGGAAGAAGTTGTGAATCTAAATGTTCACTAGCTATTGATATCAATTGTTCTCTAGAAAATATTTAAATTTATCAAAACCACACTCTCAACCTCTATTTTCAAAATAAATAAAAAAAAATACAAAAATAATGGGATATTTTTAAGTTTTTCATACGAATTTTGAGGGGATTTTGCTATAGTGTGTCTAAGTTATAAAGTATATTTTTATAATATATCTTCTAGTATAATTTAAAAAATTTAAGCTAAATCTTTTATGTAAAAAAATTTTGAGGTCAACTTATATGGCACTCAGAAGAAAACTGGGTATATATTTAACGAAAGGACATAAGCTTAAATTTTTCTAGTATGGCTATATTATATTAAATGTATGTATTTATAAATGAATTATATATATACAAAAGTGCTGATTTCCAAGTTCCCCTTGTAGACAACCGTCACATCACAAATGCACTGGACAAACTGGCCGCCCCTTCGCTCTCCTCCCTTCTACCCCCTCGCCACAATCCTCACCAAGGAAGGGGAGATGATCTACCAATCGGGGAGGAGCTGCTGATCAAGATTCTGCAATACATATTCCCGGATTCCGCCCCCACCCCTGCAGAAACAGTGAGCAGTTTACTGGTATATCTTTTACTGTGCATTAGTGCTTCATAGCTCAAAATGAAAAATATATACATGTAAAATTCTCATATTTGTATAGCGACTCAAATCATAAAAAGGCAAATAGCATCAATTAGAATTTTTTATTTACTCCAAAAAATATTCATAATTTTAAATCATTTATTGAACGTATAATCTAAAAGAATACATGTTGAAATTAAAATTTTAATTTTGACATCTAATTATAATCCTTTTGTGGTCCAATGACACTGGACATCTCATTTTGATTGACAAATTAAACAGGTTTATTGTCCAGTTCCAATATAAAATTATTATTGTCACTCTTTTAGGGGTACTTGGACCTATTAATTAACTAGAACCAGAGTGAAAAAAAATAAGTGGACCGGAAAGGGTTAGAAAAATATATTAATTTTATATATTAATTTGTTAATGCCTCTGTAACTTACCTAATTTACCCTTTAATTTGAATTAAAGTTAAAAAAGAAAATTAATTTTAAAGAATTTGTGAATGCCAATAAAATATATATATTTTTTTTAAATGTAGATTTCTATCAGTAATTATACACAGGTGTCACAAGTACAGTATAAATGCAATTATACGTACCAATTGAGACCAGACCTCATCTGGATAATCAATTATCCAGATAATTAAGTAATTAAAAAGGTTGTTTTAAAGAAAAAAAAATTCTTTAGTATGTAACTGAATGACAATGAAAATAATTTTGTTTACATTTTGTACTTGCATACTGTATTAAAATGTATCATTGCTTTAACATATAACTGCTATCGCTATACGAGCTCACTTTTTTTATCATTCACTGATAAGAAACTTTTCAAATGCAGATTTTATCGTTCTTTTTTTTCTTTCAAAGTCATCCGTAAAACTGAAGTTTTACTGTACTGTATTTTTTTTAAATAAAAGGTTCAAACTATCGTACTTTTCTTGATTTTGAAGGATTCTGAAGAATGGAAGGATACTGTCAATTCTCTGAGTGAACTAAATGCCGCCTTTTCTAGAATACAGGTAAGGTGATTTTTCAGTGTAAATTTCACTTGCAAATTGTTTAAGTATTAAGTATATGTTAAGTAAGTATCCATGTACTTTGCATCAACACTCTTTCAACATTTCCAAAAAATGTCAACCCTTCCTTCTTTTGCAAATATTTCAAGAAATTTTGGTACTTGTATGCCAACTGTTATGTCTATATTTGAGGCGTGCCACTGCAAAAAAGCATGTACCTACTACCTGTATATGGATATATGCCCTTTTTCAGAGATACACCACATTTAATTATTAATTTTTATCCTTTGCACTTAAAAGAATTTTACACACTCTTTAACCGATACTCGATACTGTAACCAGTGTTCTTGACTTTCAGGAGTCGGTACGCTCCCTTAAGTCTGCCCCTCCCAACAGCCTGACTTGGAGATTGGCCCTTGCCATGTGTCATGTGCATCACGGCTGTGGGGGCGTGGCTGCCGTTGCCCAATTGTGGCAGGACTTCCTGTTGGAGATGCGGCACAGGTGGGAGAACAACTATACACTGCCCTGGTGAGTTATCAGCCATCCTAAAAATCGTTAATCATCCAGTTTTCCCAAAAAGTAAATTCTAAAATGTTTACAGACTTTTTTATATGCCCTAATATTTTCTCATATGTAACATGGTTCGCACGGTCCTTAAAAGTCCTTAAGAACTACTTAATTTAGGTAGGTCCTTAATTAAGGGCCCTTAAAGTCCTTAATTTTTGGCAAACTTATGTGTTTTTGTAATTAATTCACATGGGTGGTATTTTTCCGTGTTTAACCTGAAAGTCCAAGTTTTTTAAATTTTCGAACTCGGAATTCCGAGGTGCATTAAAATTATTGGAATGTAGAATTCCGGATTTTACGTATATCGTGTCCACACTTTTGACCGTTATGCGCAAGTACAAATCGGCAAGGGGAGAAAGGCATGAATAGACGCATTTAGTATCAGAAAAAAAGTGATTGTTCGATTTTTTAGTCAATGGTATTTCATTTTAATACACGACACTTCATTGTTGGAAAATCTCAGTTCGTTTGTTGTTTTGTGAAGAATCTATACTCATTCTAGAAAAACGAGGAAATTCAGAGGAATGTAGCATCTTTAAGGGATGGGAATTCCGCGCCAGAGTTTTCCGGAAGTGGTATCCTGCGGCAGCTTGCTACAAAACCACATTTACGTGCGGTTCTATGCCAATTTTGCGCCAAAAATGTGCGATTCTTCGCTAATGGCGTCAAAAAAATATAAGAGGTCCTTAAAAATTATTGAGAGGTCCTTAAAAAGTCATTAAGAACTACTTAATTTTTACTTTTGAAAATCTGTGTGAACCATGTGTAAGATTTCTGTTTGAATATTTCTTTCATTAGTTATATTTTTATATCAAATTTGGAAAATTATAAAATAATTTAATAAAAGAAGAGTATATAAAGTAATAAAATAATATAACCTACATGGCATTACTATTTTAGCATTTAGCTATTTTAAAAAAATGAGTGCTTTACACCTTCAGAAAATTATTTTTTCTTGGTAGTTTTTAACTAATTTTTTTTCTTCAAAATATTATAATATCAAGTGACAATAATTTTTCCATTGAATAAAAAAAGACGATGTACTTTGTTTAGAAATAAATTCAATTATTGTGTCCCTAATCAGTTTTTAATATTTTGTGAAAATTTATATTTAAATTTATAAATTACAGTCATAATTTCATCTAAAGAGTCGCCATTGTGTTTGTTAATTCCTATTTTTTTTTTTGTCTCTTTCAGTTTGGACCCTGGGACACCCAACATGAACTACTGCCTCCTCCACCAGAAATTGCAGGTGAGCAATTCCTTTAACATTATTCAGTTAGCATTGTTATTTTAGGGATTTATTTTATTCAACTATGTGTTAATTTTTTTTCCTTTAATAAATTTATTGATACATAAAATCAATCTGTTTCATTGAAAAACGTTCAAAGATTAATATTAAAAAATATCTTTAACTTGACTTGAAGTAACAGATATTGAAACTTATAATCTATAAAACTTTTTTTACTATCGTATATAGTTTATGGTATATTTGAAAACATGTAAGATTTATCTATGCCATATACCTAATTTTAGAGGGAATGAAAGAAGATTTTTTTCCTTTTTAGAAAAGTCCTTATTAATTTTTGTGGTTTTAGATTTCTTAAATGTGTAACATATTGATTTCAAAATATATTATGTGGTATTTTTCATATTTCAAAATTATTTGTAAAATATTAAAACACTTTTCATAGTACTAAGCTTGGCATATACTTAAACAGAGAGCATAGAATATTAAACATAAAAAAAACTTCAAACAGAAATCATGAATGTTTTAAATTGAAAGAAATTATATTTACAACACTTTTAACTATAAAAGTACATTTTATACAATGTTCCTAAGTTTTTGTGATTCAAAAGAGGATGAAGCAGATGTTTGTTACTTGTTGTGAAAAAACTGCTTTTTTCATTTAATAATAAGTTAGATAATTTAACATTAAAGGGCTGCTTTTTAAGGCTAGCTGCACAAGAGCAGCAAGTGCTCTGCAACTACACCAACTGAGCAACTATAAAATCACACAACAACTGTAGGATATTATTTAATTGCATCCGATTCAGGACTACCAGGTCTCAGATTTCGAAATCGCCAAAGTTCTTAGCACTGTATTGTGCAAAATGATGTTTTGTACAATTAAAAGTTGCTCAGTGAGCGGTTATAATTTGTGTTTTCCAATTGCATGCAAATAACTAGTATAGTTGTACAGTTGCCGGTGCACAACTAGCCTAAGTGCTATTTCTGCCATAATTACATATGTACCTTAGTAGAAATTTTTTATATGTAGGCCCATAATCACTAATTTTGAGTTATGCCCAATACTTTAAAATAATGAAGCACAAGATGAAAAGTCCACTATCTTCTAGTTCATTATATTTCAAGTGAATACATTTTCCAAAAAGCCAAGTCAAATTTATAATAGATCAATGCTAATATTATAATAGGCCAATATCAAGTAACTGGTGCACATAACTCAAAGTCGGTGATTTTGGACATAGTTCCTTTTTTTTACCAAGGATATGAAAGGTTCATGGCTAAAATCACTTTACAACCAAAAGATAGATTTTGAGTCAAACGTGTTTAAAAGTGGAGTAAGGTAGTTTTCCCTTCCATACATACCGAAATTTTATCGGTTTTTAAGTGGTCCTACCCCAAATATGAATGCACACAGTGATAGTACTTCTTAAAAGCTACAAAATGCCACCACTATCCTATTTTCGAAAACTTATAGTAAAGCGGTTTTACTCCAGGAACCTTCATTAAAAAGTGCACTGTATTAAAAATAGTATTGCTGGTAGTTGTTTTTTAAGATATATCAATCTAAATCATCACAGCTTTTTAAACTTCTTTTTCATGCATGAAGATGCTGAACTGCTGCATCCAGCGCAAAAAGAGCCGTGAGTGGCAGCAGAGATCCACCTCCGACGAGCCCCCTCCCCTGCAGGCATCTAGCGAGAGCGACGAGGACGAGTTCTACGAGTGCACCACGTCCCTGTCTTCTCCAGAAGATGCACGCACAACGAGTAAGCTACCCTCTCTATATTCTCCACTTTTTTTTTTATCTTAGAAAAGTGGCGGCTGTTTATATGTGTCAGAGGTATTTTTAACTTTACAGGTATCTATTTTATGTCCTTCTGAAGGTCAAATATACTTTGCTACCAACAGAATCTTCATTCTTAAAGTATCCGGCTAGTAATTAGAGGATTGCTAGTTCGAATATCGAGGTGGACTTGTTGAAAAACTTGTAGCGATCTTGTGATCAGAGGATTTGTAACTAAAAAGGTTGTCTAAAAATATCCACAAATCAAAACGGCGTGTATGAGGGACTTGTGCAACGTAAATCTCATCGTTGTTTAATGTCCTGTTGCCTATTGACGTCGCGTCAGTTGCCAGCTCGTATCCTCGTAATCTGACCATGATCCAGAAATACGAGACAATTTTACCGGGTCTTTCCTTCAAGATAAACTCAGGACCGTCGCCAATATAGTACAAGGTGCAGTTTTAGTGCTACGTTAATTCAACCAACCAATTAAGAGAGAAGAGTAACTGGCAATCCTAAGTTTAAGTATTGTTTCTAGTAATGTTATTTAAGGCTCATTCTACAAGAACGAGTAAAACGTGCAAGCTTCTCTGTGATTCGAGAATCCCTACTACGTAATATGAATACTCGAATGACCAAACAGCTCGCGCGCGTTTTTCTTGTTTGTGTAGAATGGACCTAAACCTACTTCAGTAATAAAAGATACATAAATGCGTTTTTTTTTCTTTCAGAGAGGCGCCCCCCTGAAGGAAGGCTTCGTCAGTTGGGCGAGGCAACGCTGCTCCGTCATCCAGGAGAACCTCTGTACATCCCTCTCACCCAGGCATGTCTCTCGATATAAAACTGCACAGGGCTGTTAAATTTTTTTTTACATGAAAATATTTATTTTTCTCATACTCAGAATGCAGGAGCACTACCATGAGCATATATGAAAAAAGGGGGTCCCCGGTCCTATTTTAGTTTTAGCTAGGGGTCCATGGCTTAATTCTAATTGGAAACCGCTGTCCTTCCAATCAAACAATTCCGTGATTTCCGTAGCAATTCAACAAGGCTGAGGCGCCTCAAACTTTGAAGCCGTTTTTCTCAAAACTGCCAAATTATGACGTCCTTCTTGTTCCAAAACGTAAATTTAATATCATGTATAAAAGAAGTTAAAAAAAATTCTAAAGACAACGTTTTACTGTCAGGGTTAATAAAATAAACAGCAGATAAAGAAAATCTTCCTTGTAAGCTGGGATGATACTAATGTTTTTAAGTTAATTTTAGCTTTTAAGAAATACCATTTTGCTGTAGATGAAGGCGTTAAGAACATATGCGTCTTAGCTCAAAATCATTTAGTTGTATTTGCTTTATTTAAGTAGATGTAGATCATAAAAATGTGTATGTTGACTTTCAATAAGCTTACTTGATTGTAAAATTTGCGAAAACACGCCAATTTTTTAGAACTTACCATCTCTAATCACGCTCACAGAGGATGAATGAGGGAAAATATCGTGCTAATTTTTTGTTTGGCGGTAGATGCGGGCGTTCGCAACCTTTATCTTCATGGTTGCGTGAATAAATAAAGCTGATTTTCTTGGAAACTGATTTTTGTCATTTAACCCCTTCTTCTAGACCCTTCAATTGCCTTCATATCACAAGAGACGAAACCTATGAGGCAATGATCAT
This sequence comes from Troglohyphantes excavatus, assembly GCA_963932185.1. Lineage (NCBI taxonomy): Eukaryota > Metazoa > Arthropoda > Arachnida > Araneae > Linyphiidae > Troglohyphantes > Troglohyphantes excavatus. Next base: position 68,997,469 of record OZ010668.1, on the reverse strand, counting down.
TTTCTAAATATTTTGTATACATTTCTATGGAAATCAATGTATGAAGTTGAAAGGACTATTGAAAAGTGTATTCAATGGAAAATGTTGTTTGTTTTGTGCAGGACCCCGCCCCGGTGACGGAGGATGCCCTAGCCGAGCAGGCGGACGCCCTGGTGAGGCTGGGCGAGCATGCGGAGGGCGCGGCGCTCAGGGCGAGGATGCAGAGCGCCTGCCTCGCTTCGGACATGGAAGCCTTCAAGGTACGACTATTTTCTCACTTCTATAGCTAGGGCCACAATCGTGTCCAGCCTGAGCCAATAGTTCTTCGCATATATTTGATTTCATTGTTTGCTTATCTCTGCTGCAATGGAGCAACGGCGGGGTAGCTGGCTACACACTGGCCCAACGTTTCTTGGCGAATATTTGCCACCAGAATACTCTCTTTTGTGCTAAAGCAATTGCTCAAGCCCGGGGGTCAATTATTCGAAGCAACTACCACGCTGGAAGGTATACCTTCTTCTCAATGATTCGGGCAAAGAATGATTGAATAGTTCCAGTGAAGCATATCATGTGATGAAGAATAGCTTGTTGCTGCGAATATTGTAAAATCGTAGTGGGGTGTGTTTACACGTTTACTACGGTCACACACAGGCGCGTTATACGAATGTCAAAATAACAAGTAAAAGGTAATAGTCGACTTGCATCATTTTAGACACCGGCAGTGGATCTGTTAAGTGGTGTTATTGTAATATAATTGTTAACAATTTTAGGGTTTGATTGTTTACTTCTCAAATTGGGTTGCTGGACGTACCACTAGTGTGACGCTCTGCGTATTGTATACACCTACCAGACTTGTATACTAACTGCACTTCGCGTCATTTGTCTGGCGGTTACACAATTTGTACGCCGTCATTGGTTATTCCAGGAGCTCTTTTAAGACCATTCAAGTGTTTATTGGTTGGTATCAAGCTTTTGAAAGATTATCAGAGTATAGTTTGTAGAGCAAAATCATATTTGCATGGATATAAATATTTTATATATTATATTCGAAATTCTGTTAATTTTTAAAAGTTATGACGCCAGAATGGCAACGTACCATTATAAATACTATATCTGGGGTTCCTAATAGCAGATTTAAATTTGCACATTTAACCGTTTACCCAAAAGCATGTCGTGCAGTCCAGTTAGTATACAGAGCTGTGCTTGTATATCCCCTGAATCATATCTGGGATGTTGCGAACTGTACCTTACTGTCAAGCAAAAGCAATTGCTCAAGTCTAAAAGCAGGTTTTCAGGGCGACAATGGCCAGGGAATATGACCGCTTAGGTGTTATATTCTTCTTCTTCTTCTTCAAAAAAAAAAAATTATTCATCCTATTTGAAATTTATTTTATAAAAAAGTGCCCTGCTTTATTTATCACTATATTTATGTATACATATACTTAGTTACTTGTTATTATGTAAAAAAGAAATCTAAAATGCGTAAAAAATGTTTTTATGATAACAAGTTATTTACTTTGGACACTGACTTTTTTTAATGCTATAACTTTTAAGATGTGTGTTATTAGGCTGCCAATCCCAAGTCCTCTCTGGAAGATTTCGTGCGCTGGTATTCTCCTAGAGATCTGATCGAAGAGCATGTAACGGATGACGAAACGGGGAAAGAAGTTACACGGTGTAAGTAGATATTCTAGTGCAAATCGTTATCCAGCATTTAAATATCCGAAATTTCCAATAACAGGAACGTTTGAAAAAATATTGCCCGATTTCAAAATTCTTTTTTTGTTGAATAGAGAAAAATCCACTTAAAAAATATTTTTATTTTAACTAGCAATACTGGTATTGTTACCGTTCTATACTGTTATCGTTCAGGCGCGATAGAGAAATAACACACAAATAACGTATTAATTTTATAAAGATTAGCCATCACTCCGACGTATTTATGTTAAAATGTAAACAAGGTCCATTAATTAGTTAAGTTTCCGAAAAAAAGTCGCTAATTTTGTGACTTTTCAGTACGATGACGAAACTTATCTATAAGTAATCTAAGCACTTTTGGCAAAAGGGTTTCAATGCCAATTGTACCATTTCACTGTGGTTTGTAGGGCCAGGTTTTTTTTTTGCCAAAATTCATAAATCCATTTCACGGAAAAAAATGTGAACATTTTCATAATTTAGAGGGTTTTATATAATAAAAGCATGTATTTGTTGGGTAAATTTGCGTTCGCATTATTACTAAAAGTTGTGTAAAATTAAAAGAAGTTATAAAATTTATTTTAGAATATTTGTCTTCTTTTAATTTTCATGTCCAAACAAAATTTCCCATAAAGCGGAGGGACTTTCGCGAGCATACCACGGTCCTATTTTAGTTTTAGATTAGGGGTCCGCTTTACTTACTTGGCAACCGCTGGCAACAATAAATGATCCATTTGAGATCACTAATTCAATGCTCAACGTGGGCTAAGTTTACTTACTCGAGGTCCAGTGGCGCACGCAAGAGGGAGTTAAAAGGCTCAGAACCCCTCCTATTGGTCTAAAAATATCAAATTTTTTATATATACACCCCGCGACAAAAGTTTAGATACTGCTGTTTTAAACTGAGATAATAGTTCAGTTAAAGCATTCACAGCTATGAAAACGTGATAAGCGGTTTAGAACAATTAAAGACATAATTTCTTCGAAAATAATAGTTTTAAACAATTAAAAATTTATATAAAATGGAATAAAGTAAAAATACGTGTCCCAAAAGTTTAAAAACTCACTCCTTAACCGTGTGATAAAATTCGGTAATATGCAAATTTTTGCGAGTTACGTCATCAACACGAAACATAAAAGGGAAAGCAACATTTCAGCGTAGACATTCGAAATGACGAAATGTAAGCAGATTACTTATGACGAAGTTGCAAAATTGTGGAAACTAAAATCAGAAAGTAAGTCTATTTTCGATATTTTTTGGAAGAGATCAAAATGCAAATGTATCGAATAATATCAAGAGAAAAATATATTATAAAATTTTGCTCTGGAACGCTGCGAGAGTGACTAGGCAGAAGTGACGACAGAGTGATTCGAAGGATTTCGTCTGCGGCGGCCGTTGTTGTTTTGGCTGTACGACCACGCTATTGTATACTCCATTTATGATCAGAAGGTTGAGTTTAAAGGTAATGAATAATTTGATGAATACCATAGTATTTAGGAGACAAATAAGATTTAATGATGTAATTATTAAAGTTAAGAATTTACATTTAAAGGTTAAATAGATGGTATTGCATTTACATGAGGAGCACAAGAGATGTATTTGTTGTTACTATGACTGTTTGGCTGGGAATGAGTTCCTCCTCTCCATTAGTGTTTGTCGCATTCGGATCGTCCCCTACGTGGGCCTCATGCGTTGTCGATCTCTCATTGGGTTGAGATATAAACACTAGTTGAAGTGGTGCATGCCTTTCGCGATTTCTTGGAACCGAAAGAAAAGTGGATGAAATCCAGGACGCTGCAGTAGTACCTCTCCAGTGATTGTCATGTACAATCACGAAAAAAAAACTGTAGGTGACTGGAGTTTCAGGTTATTGAAATGGCAGAAGTGCAAATAAATGGCGTCTGTGTGAAATTACAACTTTTGTTAAGGGGATACAGAAATATAATATAGGCATGAAATACACTGTTATTAAATTTAAAGTATGCCATTAAAATTATTATATTGAACGCCATTAATATTAAAATTGCACTTCTGTAGAAGGAACATCTCCACAATTAATAAAAAACAAGGACACATCGCAGCAGTGAAAGAAAAAAATAGCACTTTGAAAAGCAGGCATTCAAAGAAGCATTTTGTCAGGATGAGCCCACGTGAAGGAAGGATGTTCGTAAACAAAAAATCAGCTGTTGTTGGGCAGTCACGTTCCCCACTGAGTAAGTCCAGGGGGGGGGGGGGACCGTTCGTTAGAGATGGGAGCAGGAAAGAAAGAAGCAGCGCTGTATTGAGGTTCGCCGTCGAAGAGAGATCTCCGTCGATGGTGTCGGGTTTCACTGAGCGGGGGAGTTGAAAGTGGGTGTGGCTCGAAATCTTGTTGGGGGTTGGTTGTCGCACTTGAACTATGAGATGAGAGGGGAAAGCCTGTCCCTCTGTAAGAGTTGCAAGAAGAAAGCATATCGCGATAATTTCACTTTGGACTAAGGAGCATGATCGCGTTATGTTTGAAGGGGTGGATGATGAAAGAACGATGTGTCGTTTGACATCGGGAGGTGGTTGATTGGAGTGCGTTGCTAGCCGCTTGGTGTCGCAGAAGTGCGGTGGGGGTGCTTCGAAGAAGAGATGTATCTTGCTTTTGTGGAGATGCGTCAGGCTGTCGGAGGGGAGGGATGGCGATCATTGAATCCGAGTACAGAGTAGCATCATGTTGCGGGATTCAAGCAGCGGAGTTTGCTGACCGCGCCGACAGCCAGTGATGAGGCGGAAGAAGGTTGTTGACCGTGCCGCAATTTGCACCCATGGTGCGGCACAGGATTCCCAGAGTGGTGTTTGAAGTGATCCGGACTGTTGTTGTTGTTGCCAGGGTGCGGGTTGAACGGGGTAATCCAGAACGCTGTGTTGAGTGCGCTGTCTCGGTAGTGGGTCGCGGAGACGTGTTGTGGGTTGTGTTCTCGGCAGTGGGTCGCGGAGAATTGTTGTTGTGGCACACGGTCTCGGCAGTGGATCGCGGAGAATTGTTGTTGTGGTACGCGGTCTCAGGCTGTGGGTCGCGGATACTATCCCGTTGTCGGAGTGCAGAGGCGAGTCGATGACCGCATCAGCAGTGTGGCGCGAGCGGAATTCCAGGGACATTTGCAGGGTGTTGCAGGTGTCCGAAATGTAGCGCTGTTGCGATGCTGGTCATCAGTTGAGGGGCTTGCAGTTGTCCGACGCAGGAGTGGCGCGGTAAGCGTCTAGATTATCGGTGGCAGGTGCGCGGTCATGTAGATGCGGTGACTACGTTGGCATTTTGAGAGTCCGGATCAAGGGTTGCAGGTGCGTGTTTCTATTGTCCGGGTCACCAGTGCGGCGGCCGTTGTTGTTTTTGGTTGTACGACCACGCTATTTTAGACTCCATTTATGATCAGAAGAATGAGTTTAAAGGTAATGAATAATTTGATGAAGACAAATAAGATTTAATGATGTAATTATTAAAGTTAAGAATTTACATTTAAAGGATAAATGGATGGTATTGCATTTACATAAGAAGCACAAGAGATGTGTTTGTTGTTCCTATGGCTGTTTGGCTGGGAATGAGTTCCTCTCCGTTAGTGTTTATCGCATTCGGCCCGTCCCCTGCGAGCTCATGCGTTGTCGATCTCTCATTGGGTTGAGATATAAACACTGGTTGAAGTGGTGCATGCCTTTCGCGATTTCCTGGAACTGAAAGAAAGGTGGATGAACTCCAGGACGTTGCATGGCTTCCCAAAAAAAATGTCCGTACAGTAAATTCAGATCGAACACTGCCTCAGGATTTCGTGTTTCAAAAAATACAATTCTCAGAAGCTTACAAAACTACTACAAAAGTTTTAAAATGCCCCGTCACATTACTGAAAGATTTGACTGGCCTCGTATGCATATGTTATATAAAAACAAGGGGTCATCTTCAGCGATGAAATGGAACCTAGAAGGTTCCGATGGTACGGCTAATTACTGACATGATCTGATGAAGGAACTGCTTCACTTTTTTAGTCGGCAGCAAGGTGGTAGATCTGTTAAGGTTTGGGAAGCATTTTACTTCAACGAACAATTACCCTTACAGGTCCTCAGTGGTCGTCAAACCTCGATTGACTATATAGGCACATTAGTGAACGGTTTGGTACTATTTGCTGAAACATTAGCCGGTTCCCAGTGGCAGTTTAAACAAGATAATGCTTTTTACCATGCGTCCAATGAAACAAAACATTGATTTTGCTCACACAATATCTCTGTGTTGAATTGACTAGCCTGTAGTACAGATCTTAATCCAATTGAGAACATATTGAGAATACTTATCCGTCAAGTGTATGCTGGTTTTATAAAGTTCACTAACGTCACAGAACTGAAGTAAGCTGTAGAACAAGCTTGATATAATATTGAGCCAGAGATGATGCAAAAGTTAATTCTTTCAATGTGCATAAACGCATGTTTGAGGTCATAAGAAAAAAATGGCACACCTACTTCAAACTAAACTGTTATTATTATTTTTTTAATTGAAGATTTATCTAAACTTTTAGGACAATGTTATTTTATTTTGCACAATTTATAAAATATTGATTGCTTTTACAAACAATGTGTGTAATAATAAAGTTATAATTGGTTTTGTAAACATATATCTAAAACTTTTTAAGCAATTTACAACATTTTTTCCCATTTTCTAAACTTTTGGCGCGCAGTGTATATAAATACAAATACAGTAGAACTCCAATTATCTGGATCAAACAAAGCGGATCGTCAGTTATTCGGACCCGAATCACTTTGAGAAAAAATTCAAATCAGCAAAATTCATATTTTAAAAGTTTATCGGTAAATGATATTATTTATAATAGTCATTAAATTTTATTATATAATAAAGCAAAGTTCGTTTTATTACTTAGAAATAATTTTTTTTTCGTAAATTATCCGGATAGGGTCTGATCCTAATTGATCTGAATAATTGGAGTTCTACTGAAATCTTGGTTTTAGGGTACTAACACTCGTATATCCTCTCCCATACAAATGTTCTTTCCCATTTGTGCATATGTTGTGTGAAGAATGTGGGAATGCATGAGCGAGTGTGTTTGCGTTGCTTTCAGATGCGTTGAGTCCTCGCATGCTGCTGCCGGGCAACATGTGGCTGGAGGCGTGGGAGGTGGCCCGAGCCGTGCCCGCCAGGCGACAGAGGCGACTCTTCGACGACACCAGGGAGGCGGAAAAGGTGACCGACCACGCTTTGTCTTCTGGGCTAGCCTCAGAGTCAGTGTCTCCACTCTTTAAAGTATTTTTGGTCTTACAGCAGCCTACATCTGCCGCAATATCGTATGTATATATCGCACCTTGGCAAGAAAAGTGACACGAGTAAATTACCACCATAAATACGTACCTGAAATTTAAAAGAAAATTATAATATTGTAATATAAGTTTTATAGTATTCTTTAAGTTTATTTTTCAAATGCTGCATTTTTTAGTTATGTCACTGTTCTTGCCGGGGTGCGATATGTAAAACAGGCACCATCGAAATGTGTGATTTTGGCATTGTTAGCCACTTTATTGCTTTTCCTTCAATTTTTTTACTTTGAGGAAATATTCGCTTAGAAATATATCAATAAAACAACTCCCGCATCAGTAAAACTAGTTATGTCGTCTAATAATCCACAAAAAAAGGGGGTGTAGGAGTATAAGTACCTACAAATTATTATAAAGTTGGCAACAATAAAATACCATACCCTAAGACAAGTCATGATTGCACACATTCACGTCTGAAAAAACAAGTAACAAATTAATTAGCTGTTCATTCATTTATTGATACATTTTCTTCTTCCAAAAATATTTAACAAGACGAAAACAAGTTTGAAGTAAAGAGAGCATGACATATTGAGAATTTATTTTTGGTATTTACAATTTTCAGCGCCTTAAAATACCTTACAGCACCTTAGATAAATAGCAGCAATGCTTCTCTTCAACCGAAAAAATGACTAAATACAGCTAAAAATTCATTATAAATTAAAGGAAAATGATAAAAAAAAAGATACACTTGCCGATTCTAAAAGGAAGGAGTTTGGGTGAGGTCGACCCAAAAATTCAAAAACGTATATTGCAAACACGCGTTGAAAATGGGGTCCTCTAATCAGTGATTTTTTATCAGCTGTGCATATAAACTGCTTCTGAAGTCACAGTTTGCGCCATTTTTAGTCCAATAGCGGATTTATTTTATCTTCGAATGTCTGAGATTATATAGTATTTTTTTAAAAATAATTTTGCATTCAACAGGGTACCGCTATAAGGTATTGCAACTTAGCAACTCTTTCCGCAAAACTGCTGCTATTCACCCTACTGTTTAAAAAGAATAGTTTATATGTATAGTTAAACAGCCATACAATGACCGTCGTTCAACAACTTGTGACCACCCTGTATTTCTTCCCGTGCGAAGGTGCTGCACTTCCTGGCCTCTGCCAAGACCTCCGAAGTCATCACATTCCTCATGCCGATGCTCGTGCACTGCGCCCTGCTGCAACTGGCGGAAGAAGGTACGATCCCACATGCATTCATTTCCCCTACACTGATGCAGCACATTGATGGATAATAATCAAATTCGGCAACCCTTTTATTTTGATAATTAACTCTTAGAGCCCATTCTACACGGAAGTGACAAACGCGTGCAGCTTTTGCCGATGGCTCTGCGATTGGTGGATACAAACCACGTGGATTTTCACATCCGCGTAGACCAGTGGTTTTTCTACCTTTAAATGGTCGCGGACCACTGATTCGAAAATTCGACTTTGCAGTGCTTGTATCCATCTTTAGCAGCAACACACCAGTTTCCGGGGGGAAAAAACGTCAAATCCATACGACAATAATTGCAAATGTTTCATGTTTAAAATTAAACCTACTTTGGGGTAGAATTTGAATTATGTCTCTTGCAATTAAGCTTAATATCTAAATATCGTAATAGAAATAAAATGATGCATCAACTAAAATTTCACAGTTGCTTCGCGCGTTGTTTTTAATGAAAAAGCATATGACATGACGCCGATCGTCATTGTACACAAAGTTGAAGGGTTACAAAATTGAATTTACATTAATTAAAATTCCTCCAAAACTTTCCCTTTGCTATAGTTTGCCGACCCAAAATACAATTAACAGGATCTTGCATACTAGGGTTTGGTTCGACTTCCTCCTCTTCGGGAATAGCCTCCATGATTACATGATTTCGGCTGCACTAACATTTCTGACCACGGGCCGCCACTGTCTTCTACAAATCGTCACTTTCTACTTCACACAATTTTATAACAAAAAATTTGGAACCATCAAATTTTGAAAAGGAAGTGCTTATTGAAAATATAATAAATAATTCATCAAAGTGCGTTAAAATATGCGTTGAACACTTCATAATTGTCAGTATAACAGCCCAATATTAAATTTATATTATAATGATGTTATCGTGTTAGTTTTCTTTAATATAAAATAAATTTAAGTAATTTAATTTAATATAAAATGTTTAGACAAGTGCATAAAATACCCAATGTTGTGATTTTACCGAATGACAATTTTCTTGTGCTGACCCACTGTGTATTGGGCCACTGAAAATTACCCTGCATTCACTCAATTTAATTGTTACCATACTAAGCTAATATGAAGTAATTGCATGTTTTTGTCAATTCGAATAAAAATGTATTAAGATTCAAAACTGGAAATATCGTTCTATTTAAGTAAATTCTTGAGGTTTTAATTCTATTTAGATCAAAACTGAGAAAATATATAAAAAATTATTTATAATGGAAAATTAAATTTAAAAAAAAATGTTTTAATTTACAGTTTAAAAAGTACTACGTACTAATCAGTTGAGTTACTAATTAATATACAAAATAAAATATTACACAATTAGAGTCATTATTTTGGGACTTTTTGCAATAAATATGATGTTCAAATAGCTATTTTGGTGGTATTGATTTTTTTTTTATGGAAATTAATGCATAATAAAATACTTTATCTGAACTGCCGGGCCACTCGTATAACAGTCTTAGAATCACCAATATATTGTTTGTATGTCAGTCCTCGTTTCGCTTCAGATCTCAAGAATATCGAACCAACATAATTTTTCTTGCATACTAACTTGTGTTTTAAAAGCCAAGCCTTGTACTTCAGCCCAAATTTGTGGTCCTTATAAGATCGGCATCCTTTGCAGTGTGACGACATGATTTCCACATCAATAACTATTCCCGATTCACTGCCAACCAGGGTACATGCACCCAACTAATGACGAGTGACCTCTTGTTTTTCATGTATCGTCACCACTAACAGCAAGTTAACTACTTTTATCGTTCAACGATATTTCTTCCAATGCAGCCGTGTTAATCGAACGTTCTACTACAACTTGTAGCAGAACGCTCCGAAATTGCTTCAACTCGGGTATAAGTTTTTCTTACCACAGAAATGAGATGTATATCATGCAGTAAATTCATGGTGATTTGTGAGAGTGTTGTTATCCGAGAGTGCAATGATGTGTCGTGTGTTTGCAGGGGAGGAGTGCCCGCGCTCTCTGCCGCTCAAGTTGGAAGAGGCAACCGTCAAGGCGGCAAAAGTGATGCGGAACCCGGACCCCAAGTACGAGGTGAGAGATCTGCTTCCAATGTTTGTCTTCTCCTTCTGAAATGAAGCACTAGCGGCTATGGGGGCCCGCCCGCATCAAAGAAAAACGCGTAAAATAAGAATGTTGAATGTTAATGTTTTTTTATGACATGAAACTGTCTTAAAAATCAACTACATGAAAAAGCAGGTTAGAAGCATCCTGTTAATGACGGAACGTACAATATCCTTCCGTGTGTAAAAGTCAAAGTGTTTAAATCGCATAAAATTCGAATGGATGTGATTATAATTAAATCAGCAGCTTTTAAGAAGGAATCCATTACTTTCCTATGGCCCTTTTTCCCTTCTTAAAACTATTGATTCAATTTTGACACAATTATGTGCAATTGTAAATATTAAAATCCCTATTGTTGGTGCTCCTAGGCGGATCTCAGTCTAGGTATCGGTAAAAGCTGGTTATGCGAGGTCCATTGTGTGTATTTATAGCTCTGTGGGTGGTGGGTACTAACTTCTAGTGAAGACTTATCCACGTCTAAAAATAGATTTTCGCTAAAGAAAGTTCTCATTTTAGAATGTGCTTCGTCTCCTGCACGAAGCCGAAGTGCTCGTGGCTCAGATGCAATCTGTCTGCACCAAGTTCGGGCTCCTCACCACGTGGCAGGACGAGGAGGAGCTCCCGCAGCTGCCGAGGCGACGGAAAAATGAGGAGGAGGCGAAGGAGGTGTCCGCCTTCGTACTCCGCCTCCTCGACGCCTACGAGGTGGAGGTGCCAGCCGCCGGAAAAGGGGCGGTGGGGAGGAGGATACGACAGCTGTTCGCCGACGCGCAAAAGGTGAATGGATAGAGAGTTTTTCTATTATATTTACATCTAAGTAAAGTAGAAGAGAATAAATAATGTATAACGGACTGGTGCACGCTAAATCTAATAGTGGTCAATGTCCGACGCCTATTGGGATTCAATGTTCTTGGCGCCATCGGATGTTGTCCTCGTCATCTGACCACGACTTTAAAAATACGAGGCAGTGTTAACGGGTCTTCGAGATAAATCCCGAACCATCGCCAATGGCCTATTGTGCAGCTCGATAACCCTTTGAGGGCCAGTGGTGCCAATTTATAACCATAATGAATTGAGTGATAGTCGTCAAGCAGTGTGCAGCGTACTGGAGTTCAAAGACCCTTATTTCGGTTCCAAGAAATCGAGAAAGGCATGCAACTCTTCGGCAGTGTTGATATCTCAAACCAATGAGAGTTCGCCAACGAAAGAGGCCCCACGCAGGGGACGCATTCGCTTTCGACAACCCTGACTGGAGAGAAAGACATTCCCAGCCACAGTGACAACATATCACATGTCTCATGCTCCTATAATGTAATTGCAACATCACCCATTTAACCTTTAAATGTGAATTCTCAACTTCCATAATTGCATCATTAAATCTAAGTTGTTTCCTAAATACTATGGCTATCATCTATTTGTCCAACAACATAAATTTAACCTTCTGATCTATTGGAGTCAACCATCGCGAGTCCTAACAACAACGGCTCCCGCACTGATGACGCCGAACCAACTGGGCCCCCGCAAGTGTGTCCATACTCATTTTGATTGTGTCTCGTTTCAGGCCTCCCAGCTCCTTCCCGAAGACACCCCTCAGCAGGACCCCCACCCTCCTCCGTTCCCGACCCAGGAGTTCCCCCCTCCGTCCGGCCGGGAGTTCATCCTGAGGACCTCCTGTCCGAGACCCTCCTCCGCCAGCCCTCCTGTCCCCCAGCGCCTGTACGCCGTCGTCACGAGGGACGAGTTCAGGCTGTGCGGCGCATTGAGCGAGGACACCACCTTTCTGTGACACTGCATCTAGCGTTTCTAAATAAATTGAGTTATGGATTTTGAATTTCTGCTTTGGCGTATGTTTTCGAGGCTCAGTTTCAAATTAGTTATCTTTTCCAGTTACATATAGTCAGTTTGCTGTGCAGCTGTAGTGAGACCATAAAAACTGAAATTAAACTATTAAAATATTTTTTTGTAACAGCTTGTTACAAGGTAGAATACTTTTAACGTACAAGGTATGTTTTTTAAAATATTTTAACAATACCACTTTAATGGTTTTAGCGACCGATAAAAAATCCGATGCAAATGCGTTATTATGCGTTTATAAAATTCCAACAAATAGGCACAGACGCTGATTTTTATATTAGTTTATGTATACAAATATATTTAAATTGTTTTATAATATATTTTTTAAATTTTAATCGAGTAAACTTTAGTAAAATATAAAGACGAATTTTAATATTTATTAGATTGTCTGGCCTAAACACAAAATGTTGTATTTATGTTCTTTAAGACTATACTATAGGGTATGGGGTGTCTTTTATTTGTCAATAGATGGCACCACTAAAAATTTCTAAGAGGGGAAAAAAGTACAGGATTTTTTCCTGAAAGTCTTCATTTCACTCTAATTTATCCCTATATGTCCTCAGAAGCACGGGCAGAAGTTAGTAATTTATTGCTTCGCCCTCTCCCCGCCTCCTGTCACTTTCACTTGAATGGACGGGAGAAAGATCCCGTCCATTCAAGAAACCCCCCTTACTTTTTACGACCTTCAACAACTGACATGCCCCCACTTGGTCTTTCTCCTACATAACTGTGTTCCGAACATTTTCAAACAAAATAATGTGAATGGAAATGACTAACAATCACACACATGATTTGTTTTACGTTTTCTCTTTTGTTCAGAGCATTACGAGGAGTAATGTGTTTTACTCACTCAATTTTATATTTCATTAAAATTAATAAATATTGAACCTCATCGTTTATCTCCTTGGACCAAAACTAATAGTTATATTACTTGTATATCAATTATCAGTCATTAAAATGTGTACAAAAAATTATTAATGTTTTTATAAATTATCATTAAACTCGAAGATAGGTAATAGGCATAAGATAGATACAGATTGCATCTGATATATGCATTTATAGCGTTATTTTTAAATTGGTTGTTATTGAAGTTTACTCCAAGTTGAAATGTTCTCTATCCAACATAATTTAATTTTTATTAAAATCGAAGAGTAGAACAATAGAGTCATCCACTGTATCATAAGGTTTGGTACGTGAATTCTTTCTACGCACTGCGTTCTCGTTAAGATCTAGATCTCTCCGCACTTTTCAGTAGATTAGAATTATTTGTATTATTTTGTTCGTCTTGAGCATTTCTTTCAACACGTTTCAATTTATTTTACCACAATTTGAACTTCAATGGGATATTTTGGCTCTAAAGTGAAATGTTGGTGATTCTCTTCAATTTAAACAAACGCTCGCCACGATCCGTACCTGACGATTAGAACTGAAGTTACAGCGGTTAAACCGACCAGAGTATGTTCTTATTTTAAATAATTTTCCCTCCTACACGGTACAAATGACATGCGGGATGGTAGTGGATTAGTGACTAGCTTGGGAGGCGTCGGCTACTGGCTACGTGATTATCAGTGTTTATCAATCCAAAAATTATTGAAGTTAAGAATTATTGACACATATATTTAGTTATCATACAAATGTTAAGTTAAATGTACGAACACAACAACAGAGCATATTTTAAGGAATTTTAACTGGTGGGGCAAATTGAATTCTGCAGAAAGCCGAATCCCAGAAGTTAATGAAAACTTTGTACTTAAAATAGCAAATTTTAAACTAATTTAATTAATTTAGTTTAAAATTATATGTTCTGAAAGAAGTTAGTTAACAAATTTATTTAAAAGAAATTAGCGAATTCATGAAATTTTCTAACGATTCATCAAAGTATTTTTCATTTGTTTTCATAATGCAAATTTTATTAAAAAAAAAATTAATATTTTTTTTAAAAAAACTAGTGTTTTGTATTTAAAAAAATATATTTCCTACATTTCCGCCATTTTATTTCACACAAATGTAAAGTTTTAAATCTATAGTATATATACATCTAAATCCGTATACTTAGGTAAATTTTAGACTAGTACCCGAGCATATTACAAACAAAATGGGCATTAATAACATTACATTAATAAGTAGCATTTACTTTATAAGGTGAACAATAATATTCTATTTATTTGTATTCGAAAAATATTTTATTTTACAGCACAAAAATGTAGAAAAATAAGTAGTTTTAAATTTTTAAAAAACCTAATACTTTCTTAAAACTCGTTATCATTTCTGAAAAATGTTTTTATATAATCTCTGCTTTTGTAAATTGCTGCTCCGACAACTTTTGTCGCCGTTCCTTCAGCTGCAGAAATTTTAGCACTGAAGGGCAGTGATTGAAGAATGCTGTTCCTTTTCCATTTAAGACTATAATGAGTCTCTTATTAATTGTTTCGAGATTATCTGACTGCCTATGATCTGACATCAACATGTTGTAGCAGGAAATTACCCTTTCCACTTGCATGGAATGTGGTGCGACCACGAGTTAAAATTACATGAATGGAACTTCTCTTTCAAACTTCACTTCCCTTAAAGCCCACATTTTTTGAAAATATTAAATAATTCTTTTTCAAGATTAAGACAAATAAATTATTCTGGTGGGGAAATAGAAGTTTATTGTGAATCCATACACGTAGGTAAGAGGGTGGTTCAAGGGGTTCAAATCCCTCCCATTGAAAGTCAAGAAAAAAATTCAAAAAATCAAATTACTGTAAAAATCATAAAAATACTTTAAAAAAATAGAAACATTTCAATTTCGAGTATAGTACTCCTTGTTGAGTTGCATGACGGAAAACCTGTTATTTCCCGGGGGTCTTACCTAGTTTTCAAAAGGCTTCAAAAACTTGTTTAGTAGTCATTTTATCCCAAACTAAGTCTAACATGACGTCATCGTGTTGCATTATCTAGCATTTGAATTTCGGCGACAAAGGAAAAGGTCGTCAGACGGGATCTATATATTATTTTAAACAAGGAATCTTAGAGTTTGTATTTGTTCTCTAAATTTATTTTGTAATTAGTGGCGATATTTACTAATTTTTAAAAAGAGTTCATGACTGATATTGGTAACAATTTTATGAAAAATAAATTATAACTGTTGTTGTTTCAATACTTATATTCTAACATATTTACGTTTACTTGAATAAAAATTAATAAGTTAAAAAAATGAGGGGGGTAGTTTTTTTTTTGGGGGGGGGGGAGGGGGGGGGATAAGTTAATCAGTCACTGAACCACCCCCATGAAAAATTTATACCTACGTGCCTGTGTGAATCAGAGTTATTTGAGATTTATAATAGTATTATTAAAAAGAAAAGTATGGGAAGCTTTGCCGTTTTCATCGAAGCATGCACATCTAAAATAAAAATCTAAGATAAGTAGTTGAATAAAAAAAAACTAGTATTAAATGGCATTTACAAAAGTTTTAACTATTTTTTTGCATTGTTTTGCAGTAATTTATTTTTTTAATCAAACGTTCAGACACTTTTTTATTTCTACCAAACTTTATTAAAGTTACTCATATATTTCATGTAACCTACGCATAAACCTAAGCTCCCCCTCCCCCCCCCCCCCCCCCCCCTCGCCTTTTTCACAACCATACACGAACGGACATTCTTTAAAATTTATTACTCAAACCAAAGTTTCCTTTCAACTTTTATGAAAGATAACATGTAAAAATAATAGAAAACACTTACTTATTTTTTGAAAATAAAATCAATACTCCTATCAAACTTGCGAATCGGTCAATTTTAATATTAATTTAAGTAAAGAAACAACAACACACGTGCAAACTTATCGAAAACTGTTTCCGTTTGGAGAGATTCTTTACCGTTTTCCGTTATTAACCTCCACCCGCCTCGTGGAGGTTAATAATTCTGAAATTATCGTTTTCCTCCACCCCGCCTCGCCGATTCAGCAATGAACCAATCATTTATTTGAAATCCCTAGTACAGCTAATTTGAAAAAATCCTTTTGCGCTACGTTTGTGTCGTCACATCCTCCATTTTAGCGTGCTGGGGAAGTCATACTACGTAAGGTTGCCATGGCAACGATGCAGCCGATTTCAAACTTCGCTTTTTAGCTGCAATTTTGATTGAATGGAGTTTTTGTTTTTTCTTCTCCTGAATTTGTGCATTACGGAAACACGCTTGCTATTTATCGCAGATTTTTTTTTACTTAGAGTTGAAATTTAATCTCCATTTCCAATTCTAATCTTCATTTAAGAAAATTAGTAAAATATATAATTTTAGTTTTAAAATATAATAAAATTAGGTGCAGCCCGGCTGTACTTGCTGTAGTGGGCAAGCCGCCACTGCATTTCACTCTTTATTTTACCAAACAAACTTTGAAATTAATTATTAAAAAGGATTAATATCAATGTTTTAAAAGTAAATATCAGCATTTTTTCTACATAGTTTTGCTAAGTCATGCAACCACTGAGTTCCTTGTTACGCCACAGCCAAGCATGATAACCACTTTTCCCCTAAGGGTGCGGGACGTAATAAATCAACGGTCCCGGATTTGGGGTGTTTTATTTTAAATTAAACATAAATGTGTTTTAGTATTATTGGGTAGAATTTTTTATTTGTTAAATTGTTTTTTTCACTCATGTGGCATGAAGAACAAGGTAAAGTAGAGACTCTCTCTGAGAAGAATGCAAACATCATAAAATGAAACAATTTAAGAAATCAGTATTTATAAAATTTTTATTTATGAAATTCAAAATTATAAAGGTTTTATTTAGTATTTCTCAGTCAGTGGCGTAGCTTGGAGAAAGGTCGATGGGGTTGGGCCAGTAGTGGCGCTAGGAATTGTCCGACGGGGGGGCTAGTCTTCCCCGACAGGGGGGCTAATATCCCCGACGTAAAATACACGTATAAAATTTTCCTAAATAACATGTCGAGGATAAATATTGCGTAACTAAATGATTATAACTAAATGCTTGTAATATTTAATGGGTTATTACTAAAGAATTACAGAGTTTCAAATATTCTGGACTGCAATCAACAAGTATCATTTTTATGTTGGAATAATTACTATTTAACTCGTTTACAGTTTTCGCAAACCTAAAGTATAGTGGGGAAAAGATAAGTAAAAAAAATGTACAAATCATACCGCTCTGTCATTTAATTTAGTGGTTTTTTTTTAATTTAAAAACAATGATAAAACATTTATATTTATAAAAGGCAACGGAAATGAGCGATGAGTTATTTCTTATGAAATTCTTTTCATAACATTGAGCTGTAGGTCAATCATGGTTGAAGATGAAAAAGTTTTTTAAAAATTTTAAGCATTCGTTTATTTCTTCCACGACCTTCTCCAAACAATATATTTACGACTGAGATAACAAATTTAAAAGTCCACAAAAAAATAGGAAGTGTGACATATTTTTTAAAGAAATATTTTAATTTTTCGAAGACATTTTGGATTTGTACTATTTTTGAAAAAATTATATTAAAAAGATTTTTTTTAATATTTAACTTTCTGTGTATCTTAAAATCAATCCAATCTGTTATCCGTAACATTTCACTTTCACTATGATATTTTTTTTTTTTTAAACTTTGAAGCGATTTCGTTCAATTTTAGAAGTAATCTAAATTTTCTATAAATTTTAATGTCGTATGAAACAGTGAACATATAAAATTAAATGTTTGTTACATAAGAAAAAATTTCTTTTTTAATTTTTTAGTCAGCCTGAAAAATTAAAGCTGAATTGACAATGGAATCGCCTGTGTCTAATACATAGAAATCTCATATTTTGACTTTTGTTTAACCTAATAATAATTTAGGAAATATATATTTGTTAAAAATTGAAATTTCTTTAATCAATTCAATCTTATATTTTCATTTTACTTACATTTATGTTTAAATTACCTAGTAGGACTAATTAAAAATTTAATGGATTTAACGACTGTCCATTCAATGGAAAACTATTTCTGACTACCTAATTGAACCATGATTGTCCTTTAAAATAGGATCTGATTTCTTCTGAACTGATTTTTTTAGAACAAATATTTCTCAATATATTAATTTTAACGATCCCACATGAAAAACTTATTCCATATTGATATTTTATTATTAAATTACAAATAAATTTAAATTTTACAATGTACAGTAATAAAAATAAAGGTATTTTTTAAACTTCATATAAAAAATGTATTGTTAGAAAAAAGTACCATACTAAATAAATTAAATAGGCAATATAAAAATTGCAATAGTTCTTCGAAATGCAGAAAACATAAAAATCAATAAACGGTAGGACTCCGTTCTTAACAAAATAAATAAAATATTATTAAATTGTCATGTACAAATAATTTTTAAAAAAAATCACAATAATTTTTAAGACATCTCACCTTATACGAATTGCATCAAAGTTTGACGGTACTGTAGTTCCCAAATCCACTATATGATAATATATCTTCGCATATCGGACACTCACTAATCTCAATGCATTGCCTACTTTACTTCATGTTTACTCTTTTAAAAATTAAAAACAGCAAACTTTATCAAGTTTTTTAAACCTGTCATAAAGAACGGAACGGACAAAAGAAAACTCAGACTGTTCTACTGTTTCGTACACTACAAGAGATCGGATTGTTTACTCTGGACCTCCTTTTTCTTAGAGACCTTAAATACTAGTGAACCAACACCAGTCACCAGTCCTCTCTGTGTCCTATCCTATGCAGATGCGTGACCCCCAAATTCAAAGAGAGCTTGCCAGTGAAAAGCCAGCTAAAAGAACAAAAAAACTATAAAATGGAAAAGGGTGTTCTTGAATGAAAATATTTTGCCTTTAGTTCTTTTCCTTTGAAGATGAAGATAACAAGTGACAGATGACATTTTTACCACCTTAATTGCCCTTTAGCGGCATTGCTCCCAATACCTCGGTGGCCGCCTAGGGCCGGACAGTTTAGTATGCCCCCTAAGGCTGAACTGGATCCGAGTCGAGAGGGGCGTCTTGCCGTCCCTTTGTCAAGAAACACAAGGGGGTCGAGAAACATAAAAGAGGGACCAATGTTCTCACTCGATGAAACTGATTTTATCTTTTGGAGGCATCTGTCTGGTCTGGGAAATAAAGCGACTCTCAGACTGCCGTGGACGGCTAAATTGTTCTTCTGTGGTCAAGTGACAATGGTTGCCTCGACAAAAATTAAAATAAATTTTACGTTTGGAACTAGACTGCGCAAAATCCGATATATTTGTCCACATTCGTTAAAATGAAACTACATGAACATAAAACAGGGTAAACTGAGACAGCAATTAAATGACTATTGTTTTTTTTCTGTATTATTGAAGTAATCAATGTTGGATGAAATATTTTTTTTTTTTGCGCCATGCCAAATTTGTTTCGTAAAGACAATGTACAAAAAATAGTTCAAAACGGAGTTTTTTTCCTAATTTTTGACTTGCAGTTGTATAATAAAAAATCTGTTTTGTTTTTATAATAGGTACAATTTAAGGTAAGGCAGGTCCATTCTACACGAACAAGTAAAACGCGCGTGAGCTTTTCGGTGATTCGGGAACCCATACCGTATGAATTCTCGAATCACCGAGAAGCTCACGCGCGTTTTACTCGTTGACATAAAATGTAGAATTGTGTAAAATGGGCCTTAGGCTTTTTTTTATGACCAGTAAAATGGATGAATCAATACACGTTTATTGAAATAATTTTACAGACGGTAATACCGGAGATACGTATTTTGCTCAGTATCCATGATCAATTGTACAAACGAGAGACGGTATTTTATAAGAGTAAAAATCTTTTTCTTTACATGTAATGTTTTTAAAATCGTTTCTAAGTAAAGGGTGCATGTAGGGCGTGGGCGAAGTGAACTTTAAAAAAAACATGAACATAATGAAAACTTACGTAACGAAATCATAAGCCTTGAACAGCGTTGGCGTAATTGCATTATCATCTAATTCATACTCGTCTGAGAGCATGCAGAGTTTTTATCGGAACCCAAAAAGTGCTTGAGTTTAGTTTGACGTTACATGCCTTAAACACCGCGGTCGTTTTGAGAGAGACACTTCCTACCTAATTTTTTATTACTAATTTTTTTTGTTTGTTTGTTTGTTGAAATTACTGTATAAAAAGGTTAATTAAAGTTCCTAAACGTAAAAATATCTACAGGATCAAAATTACGATGAGATGTCAAGCCCGACAAACCAATCTTGAAATAAAACGCCACAACCCCCCAAAAGTTCTTAAATTTACTGACTATTACTTTTCAATTAACTGCGTTAAATACCCTTACGTTACATCCAGCCCTCCCAGCAAGCTCATACACGGAGAATATAGTATCTTGGTCGGGAAAAGGGCGAATTTGACAACCATCCGTTTACTAAATCGTTACACACATGCTGAGAATTGAACTCGCGCCCATCGGATGCTTGTCCGAGCCCCTTATTCGGACATAAAAGTCGGGATTTCAATGAACTGTAACATTGTTGGAATTCTGCCTGTCGAGATGACACAGATCCATTTTATTAAAAAATATTATTTAATGTTTCACAAAAACTTGTTTTTAACAATTAAATTAACACTTCTTCCCCGACGAACTTCATAATTCTGCCCGACAGGGGGGCTTGGCTTGCCCGACGGGGGGGCTACAGCCCCCCCAGTGGCGCCACCTCTGGGTTGGGCACACTTTGAAATTTATATTGGAGATACAAAAGCATCAGAATTTTCCTCACATTGTTATTTCATTACATTTTAAACAAAATATAATAATTTTCATTTTGTGTTTTTTTACGAATTGCTTTATACCAAAATCTCATCGTCATATTCTTTTACACTCGCTACCTTCTATAATTATATATAAATCAGAAATACACATAAATAACTTATGCAATACTACAACCTTGAGAGTTTTTTTTTAATTATTATTAAACCTTTTTTATTATATTCTCGTACATTCTTTCTACAAGACCAAATCATTTATACAAATTTAAGGTAACATTCGTATGTAAACAATTAAAGTATCGCAGCTAATTAACTAATTAATGATAATTTTGATTAATTATCACTTAGATAAGTAATTAAAGTATATTCTTTCTTTGACTTGCTTGGATAGGATCCTCTTTAAATTAAATACTGGCTACGCTATCTGCTCACACGCAACTTATGCCACTGCCATCTTTATAGGAGCTGCCTGTCCGATTCGCCCTACTTCTATTGTACTAGCTGATGACGCTAGTTCACCTATTTGCCGCTTGTGGCGCTAGCACCGTATAACTGCCTGTCAGTGATTACGTGCGGATGATGGAATTTTTTTAATTGTTTTAGACGATAAAAAAAAATTCTGCTTAAGTTACAGCTTGAAACTTTTTATCAAATGGAAAAGACATTTTATTTTATAAAGAGCAAAATATTTAATTTAATCTAGATTTTAGAAATAATTTAAATTTAATATAATAAAAAAAAATATTTTATAATAAATTTCTAAGCAAGAAATATTTTTATTTGTAAAATATATAAATATAAAATTTATACATACATCTCAATAATATTTATATTTTGCACAACAGGAAATAGGTACATCAGGAAAAGTGTTTCATAAAAATATAAGGATATAATCTTGCCATTTTATAGAGATTTGTTAAGACATTTTGAGTATGATGTACATTTTTCGCACCATATCTTAAAAAATACATTGATTTGTTTGAGAAAGTTCAGCACAGGGCTACTAAAATAGTTCAAAGTTTTTCAGGCATGGATTATGCAGATAAAGACATTTGAATATGTACACTCTAGGAGAGAGAAGAGATTTATTTCAACTGTTCAAATTTATTAAATAGGAGGATGTGGAGAGTTTAGATTTAAATACGAGGAGCTCATGCAATACTTGTTAGTATAAAAAACAGCATATTTTTATGTAACCAATTTTATATAAAATAAAACCATCAAAATATTTCAATATACTTTTTTTTTAACATTGTAATGAAATACTGAATACAAACTATTTTCATGGAAAGGATAAATAAGAACATTTTTAGACCAGGTGTTTTTTTAATCTGATCATACATGAAGATTTGAAGACAGTACTTTGTTATAAAACTGAAGCAGGCAGGGCCGGATTTAGGCAAAGGCTGCAGCCTAGGAGCCCGCATCACAAACACCGTAAAAACAATAAACTTGAGAAAAAATATTAAAAAAGGATGATAATCCAAATCCTATGAAAATGGATACTGCAAACTCTTTATGAGGGAGAAAAATTATATTTTAATAACAGACTTGTATAACACCCTAATACTTTTATTTTATTTTTAAAAAATAAATATTTAATTTCTGAAAATACAATGAGATTCTTTGAAATATTGTAAAAAGTATTGAAAATTTACAAAAAAAACAATGTATCCTACTTTCGTTTGAACATTTAAAAATGATTTAATTTGCAATTCTGTAATATATATATTTAAAAAAAATCCAGGTTAAAATAAGGTTATAGATGACACGATGAACAGGTAAATAGGCACGATGAGCAGGAAATAAGGTTATAGATAACACAATGAGCCAGTAAATATATGTACAGAGACAGTTCGTCTTCTAAGGAGAAGTGGGCCAGGTTGCTTGCAGAGATATTGCAGTATACACGATGAGGAACAAATAAGATTATAGTAGACATGATGAGCGAGTAAATATATGTACAGAGACAGTTCGTCTTCTATAGAGAAGTGGGCCAGGTTGGTTGCAGAGATATTGCAGTATACACGATGAGGAACAAATAAGATTATAGTTGACACGATGAACAGGTAAATAGGCACGATGAGCAGGAAATAAGGTTATAGATGACACGATGAGCAAGTAAATATATGTACAGAGACAGTTCGTCTTCTATAGAGAAGTGGGCCAGGTTGGTTGCCGAGATATTGCAGTATACACGATGAGGAACAAATAAGATTATAGTTGACACGATGAGCAAGTAAATATATGTACAGAGACAGTTCGTCTTCTATAGAGAAGTGGGCAAGGTTGGTTGCAGAGATATTGCAGTATACACGATGAGGAACAAATAAGATTATAGTTGACACGATGAACAGGTAAATAGGCACGATGAGCAGGAAATAAGATTATAGATGACACGATGAGCAAGTAAATATATGTACAGAGACAGTTCGTCTTCTATGGAGAAGTGGGCCAGGTTGGTTGCAGAGATATTGCAGTATACACGATGAGGAACAAATAAGATTATAGTTGACACGATGAGCAAGTAAATATATGTAC
This sequence comes from Troglohyphantes excavatus, assembly GCA_963932185.1. Lineage (NCBI taxonomy): Eukaryota > Metazoa > Arthropoda > Arachnida > Araneae > Linyphiidae > Troglohyphantes > Troglohyphantes excavatus. Next base: position 68,974,054 of record OZ010668.1, on the reverse strand, counting down.
AGAGACAGTTTGTCTTTTATAGAGAAGTGGGCCAGGTTGGTTGCGGAGATATGACAGTAAATATGATGAGAAACAATTAATATTATAGATGAATAAGATCACAGACATAAGATTTTTATGGATTCAATGTTAAAATTTTTCTGGATAAAGGTTTTTTCTTAAGATTTTTTACTTTTTGTTGATGCTCAGTTGCATTGCTAGCATAATTGCTTAGTATTGGCCTTAGAAATTTAGTGATTATAATATTGCATAGTTTTTCAGTATGGAATTCTTCTTTTTGTGGATTGTCACAGTGTAAGGCTGGGCATTTCACCAGATATGGCATTACAGTTTTGGTCATGTTTTCCAGAACTTTTTTGCAACTTCCAATATCTGGTAGTGATAGCTCAGCAAAACGCTGTAGAGTACACAAAATGGACACCAACGAATGTGATGGGTACCTCAAACCATTCCTATCTTGATAAAAAATTAGTTTTAATAATGGTGTACACTTTCTAGGACTCTCAATAATCTCAAGACAAAAGTTGCAACTTTTTTTTTCACCAACAACACGGACAATGTAGCCTGCTATTAAAGCTATTGATATATTCAACATTGTCGTTGGAATTACATGATTTTTTTTAGTATGAAGCAAAAAGTTCAAGACTCCAATTGCTGTTGATGGGAAAATATCCAGAGAAGTAGAAGCTACGACATCCTGTACAACATCATTTGCAGTTGATAAGTCTGGTTTGCAAAAGGATAAAATTTTGGAACATGACTTAGAACTATCCATAGTATTTCCATCATTTGTTGAGGCAACAATACCTGTAACCAACATCTTTTTCAAAGCAGTGCTTACAGATGCTGCATCCTGTTGATAATGGCATCCAGATACCTGACGAAGAGATCCAAAAAGGGCTTCAACTGGATCACTTGAAAATTTTCGGGTCAAAACAAAAGCAAAATCGCATGATGTCAACAGATGCTTGATACACTCAACAGTTGATTTGGTTGTTAAAACAAGTGCCTCATACGTCTCCTTTGTAAAAAAACTAATTTCATTAGTTTGTATGTTACTGATGTAACTAAGAAATGTGTTTTCCAACCAGTGTAGTCGATCATCTCCAATGCTATCATAATGGCGAGAATCAGGATTAGCATAACGAATATGCTGTATGCAATTGCTCACATCATGAAGCATGAACCATTTGTACATTATTTTCATAAATTCCACAGCTCGGCCTGAATCAGCAAACAACTTGGGGGCTATTTTCCCTGCTTCATTTTGGTACACTTCAAGTGCAGCTGTAACTGGTGGTGAGAAGACTTGAACAGCACGTTTCACATTCATTTTCTCAAAGTTTGATGGATAAATATGCTTTTTTGTGAGAAACCTAACAGGTTTTATGTTCCTATTTTCTTTATATTGTATTTCGTACAGTTGCTTGAGATAGTGTCCGAAAGAATGTCTTAGAAATTGGGACCTTACATTTTTGATCAAATGACAATAATCAAAACTAAGAAAAATGTATCTGTGTGAGTCTAGCGGATGTTCAACTTTTGGTTTTATAGCACCACCAGAAAGATGCTTAAACATAGTACAATTTACGCTAAGGTTATCCGTAACCAAACGTACTACATTCAAGCCGCACAACTCCACTTCCCTGCACACATATTTGACAATTTGAAAGAGCTCTTCACCTTTCAGTTGCTTTGTAAAAAAATATGCCACTGGAATTTTGTATGATGTTGATAATCCACATGCTACAAAGCATAAAAGGTGATTTGCTAAAATGGGCATTTGTGGTTGCTCGGATGTATTACCAATTTTATTTTTGGCTTTTACATCACCCATATCGACTGCTCCAATAAATTTGTCACCTTTCTTGTCATACACTAATCTTTGCTGCATAGACATTTCATCAATTATTAGGGAACACACCTTTTCTTGTTTTACCTTAAAATTTGCCACTTCTGCTTTTACTCGTCCTGTTATTAAAGGATTCACACCAACATCATTTAATGTACTGACATTTCCCATGTACCGTGTAAAAGTTGTGCGTGATGGTAAAGTTAAAGATAAAGTTTGTCTCGCATATTCATAACCCTTTGTGGAGCATGCTCGCCACATCAAACATTGACGAATTGTATTTTCCTGATATTTAGGGTGCTTTTTTCCGAAATTGTCTACTAAATCTACTAGAAAAGAAGCACAGTTATCCTTGTCATCAGCTGCTTTCATCAACTTCACATATGCAGTAATATGACAATTGTTTTTCAATGCATTCAATTCTTGCCTGGCTTCATCGTATTTGGCTTGTAAATTCTGCAACTTTTCTAAGTAGCGCTTAACTTGAACTTTAGAGGCGTTCAGTTTCTTGTTTTTTCCTATTGTGATAAAGTCAACTTGAACTACTTTATCAGCAGATTCAGTTCTGGTTTCACAAGATTCATCTGTACTCAAAAAGTTTAAAGATAAACTTTGTTGAACTGCTGGTACATCATTAGTTGCAGCATTATTACGCTTTTCAATAGCAAGACTTAATCTTGCTTTCTTTGCTGGTGGCTGCAAATATGATGGATAATCAGGAAATATGCTGGGGATAGCATTTGGCATCAAACGTTTCAACGTGGCAGTTTCTTTGTAGTCTTCAACTTTGAAGTGCTTGCTGCAGACACGTGAGTAATTTGAAGACGTACTAGGCTCCCAGTTCTTCCTGGAAATTACTTTCATCCATCTGGAACGCAATTCAGCATCAGCAGGTATTTCGTGAAAAGATATGCCGCTACCTTTCAAGGACTTTGAAGTGCAGTTTGGCACACAACAGTAAGCCATATCCTTAAAATTATATTAAAAATCTTTAAAAATAATAATATATCTTTAAATAATAGTTGGCAAAACAACTTTCAAGATAAAAACATCGCTAACGATTGTATTCAGCTATAGAATATCTACAATATGCAACATAAACAATGGTTTGTTTACATATACTCCACTAGCGCCCTCTAACGTCAGATCGCAGCACTACAGAAAATCAAGTCGAATGGGTGAACGGACAGGCAGCTTCTATAAAGATGGCAGTGCTTATGCCGATGCCTCTATGATGGAATTGGAACACCATGACTATAGTTTCTTACAACGGACACTTCAAGGTCGCTGTGCAAAGGAGAGAAAGTGGAAAAAGCGAAGCTGGCGGTCTGTCAATAAACCGCTTCTGTTCCTTCCCCTCTTGCATTTTGACTGAGTTGCCCCCCTCCCAGCAACACGGCCATATGCAGGTTTCAGCCCTAAATGGGGGGGGGGGGGGGCCTTTTGCAAGTGGGGATGTTGGGGGTAATATACCAACCCTTGGGCTCTGAGGAATATCCTTCCTCCCTGTCCACTTGCTCTGTCTCTTCTCAACAATCGCCGTTGAGAAAAATAAAAAGTCGCTAAGAATAATGATGGGTTTGTAGGTGTAAAAATTAATGCTAATTTATAATGAATGCTCATACTAAATTACTTTGCGATTATAAACAAAAAAAAATAATAATGGCTTATGAGAAGTTGAAGTATGAATCTCATTTAAAACACAAAACTACCTGGATAGTCGCTTTTCAAGAAGTCATTGGCAATATAATATTTCAATTCTTTAAAAAAAATACATTGTCTACTCCACAGTGTAAAACATTTATATGATTTTAATAGAGTTGGTTTTGGCACTAAATGTAATTCATGTATTAAATATTAATACGGTAAGTTATATCAGCAGACTAAGTTGCTATAAAAATACGTTTTAACTAAAATGCAAATTCTTTATTGCCGAATACTTCCTGTATTAATAAAAGCATCATTTTGAAAGTTGATAATTGGGGTTCCAATGCATATCATTGTGTCAATTTTTTTTTTCAAATACACAGTTACAAATACTACATTTTATTTGAATAGTTCGTTAAGTAAAAAATTTGCAATGTTTTATTCTTTTCATTGAAAATTAAAAATAGGGATAATTTCCTATCAAACAAGAGAAAATTGGTGTCAGTCTTGATATTTTTCATATCGTTAGTGTCGGTATGGTCACCCTAAAAGCATAACAAAGTTCTTCTATCCTAATATCCCATTTAGCTGATTTTAAAGTCAAAAGGAAAAAAGCATAATACACTAATTTTATCTGTTGCATTCTCATTTTACGCATCGTTCACTAATGATCGCGGGACTGTGTGGTGACACGCATCGCACCCCCGAATGGCGACACTGATAGGGTGGGTAGTTCTATAAAGCGCAAACCGTCATCTTTACAAGTACTAAATAAATTTCACTTCAAATATTATTTTGCTGCTAAATGTAATTCATCTATTCATTAATATGTATATATTCATTAATACGATACGATATGTGGAGTGTGCATGTGTGCAAAATCAAACATTTGAAAAATATAAAAAATGAGATAAATGCATTAAATTTTATGAAAAAAAGATTACCTCTATCTGTTTTAGCAACAATAAAAAATAATAAATTCATATATCCAAATACACATTTCCATTTAAAAGTTGGAAATCCGGAAACCCATAGAAATGCATTAGCAGCAGCCTAACTAAGTCGATTTAAAAGTACGTTTTCAATCAAATGCGCAACGTTATGAAAATTTAAAAATGGGTTTCTAATGCATATAATTGTGTTTTGTTTAAACGCATAAATGTCAATTATAATTTTTGTTTTGTTTAAAACGAATAAACATTAAAAAATACCTTTAAAAAAATCTCAGAAAAAAACGTATTGATAATAAGATAATAGCTGCACTGCCCACTTTAGATCTCTCGTTAACCACGAATGAGTTCATAGACCACAGGTTGGGATTGAAATCAGGGACAAGGCACAGAGCAGTGGCACAGAGGGGCAATACAAAAAAGAGAGAGAGAGAGAATAAAAAAGAAACACTGCTGTCACCCCCTCTGCCCCTCCCCTTTCGTGTCCCCCTCCTCTTTCGTAAAATTTATTGCGCGACCTATCACCTGGAACGCAGGGGGGTCTGGGAGACTAATTCTTCCCTCAAGTAAATCCCTATATGGAGGAGGGCGCCACCGTACAATGGTTAAATACTTCAAAAAACTTTCTCGACATCTTACAATTAAATTGCTCCTAACTTGAGTCCAAATTAACTTTTTAAGATGGATTTTGCAGCAATTTATAAAAAAATGTTTTCAAAATGGGTTTATTGTTTTTTTTTTTTTAATATAATATTTTAGACATTTTTAAAATTAGTTTAAATTGCAGCACTATCTTTCTTTAATTTAAACAAATAAATAATGAACTACAGAAAAAATTATGATAATAACGATTTAGAGAACCTCTTGGACTTCAATATGCAAGAAACCGCGAGTTAATTACATAAAAATTAAAGTCAGTAGAAGGCATATAGTGTCCCATAGAGATAACATTACGGGCGATTTTCGGCAACCTGGACTAGAACTTCCCCTTAAACAAAACAAAGAATCAGCACAAAACTATTGTTTGTTTTAAGATTCGCATGGAACTAAATAAAATCGTTATTGTGTAAAGAGTAATACATTTAAAAACTTTTTGGAATTGAATCTAAAAATATTATTCTGTTTCAGAAAATCAAATTTATTACCACAGTTAGTACAAAATCGCCAATAATTTGCCAAAGCTGTTAACCCGGTAGCGAAAGGATATTTTGTCCAATAGTCACTGATTGCACAAATACAATTTGATTTTTTAAGTTGCATGCAACTAAATATTTTAATAGCATGAACAGTAGTTGCCAGTGCGCGGCTATCCTTATTGTAAGGCTTAAGGTTGGAAACTATTGAGCATGGCATTACATAAACTTGCAATGCCATTTTCAATAGTTTCAAGTGGGAATGCTTTGTCAAAGGTAAAAAATGTTTTTAAGAATGACCTTGTTCAACGTTAAAAATATACAATGCAAAAGAAAATATTATAATAACTAGGAGGTAAAAAAATTTATTGATCATCTGGAACACATTACAAAATTTACTTAGTGGTGTTAAATATTTTTTTGCTTTCTTATATTAGGCAGTACTGTTCAATATATTCAACAAGTGATAAAGACTTCTGGAGATCCTATTTCAAACAAATATCATAACAGTCGGGGGAAAATTGAGCAATATATTCTAAGGTAACAAAATAAAAATGAAATATTAGCCTCCTGAAGACCTGGAGAATCAATTTTTTATTAAAAGCAGATCGTGATATCTACAGATTGCTATGCCCCCTCATGGAAACTAGTTGGAAACAGAAAAGATAAATGATTTCCAGTTCAATTCGCAAATAATTTAATGCTGAGAGCACATTTTCATAATTATTCAGTTAAATCATTCTTTCTTGTCATACTTGAAAACTATCTTGCGAGACTTGACAGGGGCCCACTTCAGCCGCTTGTAGTAATAGGCAACAGCCGTTAGCATTGACATGACAAGCATCACCTGCAGAATAATAATTTAAATGGTAAAATATACCAAAACATGTTTCCAATAGTGCTAAATAAAAAAAAAATGTAATATTTTGAAATATTCCACAATTTCAAAAAATAAATAAATTAAAGGTTTAATTGTACAGGGAGTATGAGAAATATCTTTACAACGATGACACACAATAAAACCTAAAAGAAATAAGATAGCTAAGTTATGTTACTTGAACATGCAACAGCAATTTTAATTAAAAAAAAGCTGCTTTTAAGTAAAACTTCACGTGTTGCAGTCACAATAATAAAATAAATTAAAGGTGGAATTGACTGTTACATGTACAAGAAACATAACACTTAGCTATCCTATATCTTTTAGGTTTTATTGTGTGTCAACGTTATAGAGATACTTCTCATACATCCGGTATTTAAAAAAAAAAAACTAGAGTGGAATAAGCTATCACTAATAAAATGTATTTTAGGACTATAACTGGACAACTAAATTAAACTAGGAAGTTATCAAAATGTTTTACTAAATAATAGGGATGAACCGGATAGTGGTTTTGCCGGATATCGGATATCCGGCGCACATTACAAACCGGATATCGGATATCCGAACTAGATTTTCCTGATATCCGATCGGATATACGGCAGTTTATTTTTTATGCAAATAACTTCTACAATACATATACAAAATATTTTTTTATTCTGTAATATTTCCCAATTTTTTATCTTTAAAGTGATACCAAAATTGAATAAACATTCAAAAAACTTTTTTATTTACAAAGGGTTATTCTAGGGTGCTGCTAGCAATGGTCGTATGTTTTGTACATTTTACACTTAATTTCTGAATAATTGTAATTTTATCATTTTTCATTCCAAACATGAAAACTCAAGTTTGCTTAAACTTTTGAGAATTTTTTTTTTATTCAACTTTATATTAGTTATGAGATGTGATGACCCTCCACCATAACGATTCGTTAAAAATATAATTTTAAAGTAAATTTTTTTTTAAAAAGTGGGGTTTTTAAAGTCTCTATTGGTTAAAGGGAGAATCTGCACACTGTGAATACATTGGTAGAATTTTCAGGAAAATACTTAAAGCAAGAACAAAGAAAATTGATCGCCACAAAAAAAATCTTCGATGTTTTATTCATCCAGATATCCGGCACTTTACTTCTGGATATCGGATAGTTAAAAAGCAGTCGGATAGGCCGGATAGTTACCGGATATCCGTTTCATTCCTACTAAATAACAATACAAATAACTATTTTCAGAGCGAACTAAATTTAAATTCATTTTTGCCCAGAATCGAGGGTTTAAATGTGTAGTGAAAATAGTGAATTTTATAAAAACTCTTCCATTGAAAGCAAAGTTTTTCAAAAGAGTGTGTGAAGATATGAGAGTAACACACTTGTCTTTGTTGTAGTACTTTCAGCAGTGCAGACTCTCATGGTAATGCTTTATTACATATCTTTGAAATGCGGCAGGAAATTTTTATTTTCCTTTCAGAAGAAGGACGCAAAGATGTTGAATATTTTACTGATGCAGATTTTTAAATAAAACTAGCATACTTATGCATTATTTTTGGAAAGCTGAATTTCCTGAATATCTCTCTGCAGAGAAAAAAACATGCACCTCTTGAAGTCAATGGGAAAAATAGTAGCATTTAAAAAAAAAAACTCAATTTATGGTGAAGAAAATTGAATGAAGGTGCTAGCAAGGATTGTTTTTTAATATTGCAGCAATTTTTGACATCAAATGAACTTGATTTTCCTGAAGATATAAAAACCATTTTGGAAGAGTTTGAGAAATACTTTCAAAATCAAAATTTCAATAAGTTTGCTTGGATTCAAGATCTATTTAACACTAGTGCTCTGTTTGAATTTACTTTTGCTGAAGAAGAATTTTTTTTATTGAATTGTCTTGCAACAAGGATTTGAAAGTGAAATTTGACAGCATGGATTTATCTGATTTTTTGGATTTCAATAAAAGATTAACGTCCCCTTCCAAGTGATAAAGCTCAGCGGATTTTAATTCCATTTTCGACATTGTATTTGTGGGAAGCTGAGATTTCGGCAGTCGCTGTGATAAAGAGCAAGTATAGAGTAAAAATCAAAGTGAAAAAGGAATCGAGAGTGACAGTGATTTTTTACGGTTTGATTCCACAATTTGAGAAAATGTGTAGTGATTTGCAGGCTCATCGATCCTATTAATTATTAATTTAATGCTAAGGAAATGAATAACTGAAAAACAAATAAATGAACTAATGTGTTCAATAATGCAACAAGATTTATTTATTGTTATCTCTTACTTCTGATTAGTCATACTTTTATTTACAGTAGGGGAGCAGTGGGAAAATCTTAAATCAAAAAAGGAGCCACGACCCGAAAAAGTTTGGGAACCACTGGCTTGTATCTTTTAAATCAAAAACATGTATCGCCAATCCACACAAGTTGTTAGGTATGCTAAAAGTTGTTATGTATAATATTATTAAGATTTCTTCATGAGGAATGATAAAATTCCATTCAAAACAAATTCAACAAAAAAAAATTCCAGAACTTTCTTCTCTAGTGTATGAATATTTAATCATGCCCCAATAATGAGTGGCTTGGCGATAGTCAAGCTATATTGAAATGGCGTAAACACTGACCTTGATGTACATCCTCTTCCGGGTGTCGTGCTCTGGCTCTGCAGCCCATTTAAGGAAAACGCAGACATCCTTGGACAGCTGGCTCAGGGTTGCCGGGGTGCCGTCGCTGTACTCGATAATCTCATTGTACAGCGCCTGGGCCATGCCGATCCGGCCCCCAGGGAAATAAGGATTGTAGTACTGGCCCTCGGCCACCTCGAAGCCTGCAGGGGCGTCGCAGTAGCCAGTCAGCAGGGAGAACACATAGTCCTGTAAAGAGAGGAAATATTTGAGTCCTGTGGAAATTATGAAATAAAAGGTTATGCAATAAATAATCACTTTGTAAAGATCGACAGCAAAACAGTATGGTACACCTTAACCACAGTATCAGTCATTCCCAGATTCTAACCCGGTCTTCGAACTGGTTGGGACCTGAATCACAGTAAAGCTCGGAGGCTTGGATTGGAGTGTTATTCTCAGGACTACATATCTATTAAGATGGAACCGTGAGATGCTGGCTCTACAGAAACACTTGCGTGTTATGACTAGAGATAATTTATTTTTTTTTACTTCTAACAGGGTTCATACACATTGAGAGAAAAAAATTCAGGAGCATACTAGAAGCAAACAAAAAATTTCTAGGAGGTATCGGAAACTAATTTCTGATGTATCATTTATTATAACAAAAGAGTTATTTTAAAATGGACAAATTTAGTTTTTCTAAACTAAAATATCATGAAGCATATATAAAATTATACTTCTTAAACTTGTAAAAATGAACATTTAAAAAGGTTCAATTTGGTTAAACATATATTTGAAGAAAAAAAATAGAATGATAGTGACTAGTGATGAAGAATTTGTGCCTTCAAATACTGAAAATATATCTTCAGATAATGAAGACAATTTATCTGATTCTAGCAAATTACCTGTTGCATGTGGCAGCAATGCAAACATTTCTACTGACACTGAGCGAAAGGAAACAAGGTTTTAGTAATAAACGAAAAAAGAAATCAACACCCCGAGCCGGATGAGATGGAAACCGAAATTTTTGTTTCAAATGATGAAACGCAATGGAATAAAATCTCTTCTACAATTAATAATTGCGGAAGAATAACTGCACACAATGTCTGTGGTCCGATTATTTATGCAAAGCAAATCATTGCAGATAAACATACATCCAGTTCCTGAAGGCTATTTATGGATGTTCCAGTTCCTGAAGGCAATGCTTCATCATATAAAAAATTGCACAGAGGAAGAAGTTCATAAGTAACTCGGGAAAATGAGTGGTCAACAACTTTAAAAGAACTTGGGGCTTCTACAAAGTTCTAGATTTTACTGGAATAAATTCCTGGATTTTGTATAAAGCAGTTACCAGTAAAAATCTTTCGAGGAAGAAATTCCATCAACAACTTATTTAAGAGCTTTGCCATCCTTATATTGAGTCTACTCTTAGAAGGAATAACTCAGATTTACAGAAAACAAGTGAAACTACCAGAGTTTCATCAGTAGTACGCAAAAGAGTTCAATGTCATGTTTCTGTGTAAACAAAACAGTTGACATTTATTTTGATTGCAAAACACCGATGTGTGGCAAATACGCAAATTACTAAAATAAATTTCTGCAACTCTGTGTAGTAAGATAAAAACTCGTCTTATAGAGCATTGCGTTAAGAATATTAAAATACAAATGCAACGTTAAAATACGCAATAAAAGTCCGTAATAATCCGGACATGTTTCGGGAGATACATCACCCTTCATCAGCGGAAAATGTAAAGTCTGTGTGTAATGAAATATAAATAAACCCAAAGAAATCTAAAATGTTGCCAAAGACTAAAAAACTAACTAAAAACTATTACAAACGGTTGGAGTTAACTATTGTGTGCCAACAAGCGGGAAACATTGGGACCGCAAACGTTTCATTGACAACCGAATCAATATTACTAAAAATATGAAACGCCTCCAGGAAGTCAAGTTCAAATGGAGATTTAGGTTTGCAAATTAAATGTGAGTTAGAAAAATTAAATATATGACCATGTTCCCAAGAGTGCTTGGCAATGGAGGACTTCTTTATTTCTTGTTTAACAGTATGTGCTTGGTGCTCCTTGATACGAAATCTTAATGCTCTCCTTGTTTGACCAATATATGACATGCCACATTGACATGAAATACTGTATATGCCCCAGTTATTAAGATCGTCAATAGGGTCTTTAAGTTGTGTGAACGTGATCTTATTGATAGGTGAAAATATGGAACGTATGTCGAACCTACCGAGAATTTTAGAAATTTGATGGCTGATCTGGGGATAATATGGTAAAACAACTAAAGACTTAGATCGCTCAGATAGACTAGAATTTTTAAATGGATTTTTAAGTTTATGTAGGGCCTTATCAACGACGTTGGGTGAGAAACCTCGATCCACGGCGACGGCTCTCAAATAATTAAGTTCAGTCTGGAGTGAATCGGGTGTAGAACAGATGTTAAGAGCACGATTAACAAAAGTGTAAAATGCAGCCATTTTTTGTTGTATGGGGTGGCAGGACTTAAAATGAGGGGGCAAAGAAACTGCGAAGGGTTTTCTATATACGGTGGTGGATAAATGGTCATCTTTACGAGTAATTAAAACATCAAGGAACGGAAGAGTATTGTTGGATTCGGATTCGGCAGTGAATTGTATTTTAGGATCTATGGAATTTAATACAGGGAGAATTCCGTCAACTTCTCTGTGTAGTATATACCATGTTCAAACACATTACTGGTAATAATCATTAAAAATTGGATCAAACATTTACACACTAATGAGAAAATTCCTCAAAGAAAGCTCAATTTCAATATATTGTAAATTGTTTTTAAACATATTTTTTTGTTTATTTTTAACATTTATAATTTAAATATTCTTTTCTATACTCTTAATATTACTGTCAATGAAATAATTGCCATTCCTGGAAAATAAGTTTTTTTTTTTAAAACTAAAACTTGAATTTTTGTACTCTGGGTCAATTTGACCCATCTCGTCATTCTAGATATACCGAAAATGCCATCGTTCTAGTGTTAAAAGAAGGGAGGCAAAATTATCGTATCAAAATTTAAAAATCTGTCTTTGAACCTAGCACATCACTTGCACCAAATAACAGTTGACCACTCAATAATCGGCCACTCACCTCTCCTCCATGCCTGGCGCTAGTGATGAGGGAGAGGTCTGGGGGGTAGGAGCCATTGTTGGCAGCCCGCGCCTGCTCCTCATTGGCGTAAGGAGACGGGAAAGAGTCGGAAGGTTTCCCGGGGCGCTTGAACATGTCTCCTTCGTCGTTGGGACCATCTTCCACCATGACCTGAGGAAATAAACAAAATCCATTCTTACCTATCTTTAACAAGGTTTTAACAAAGAAAAAAATTAAAAGGTCCCAATGAATTTTTAAAATTTACTCTTACAATTTTTATAACAAATTCACCTAAATGGTTTTTGTATGACATTACAAAAGCTTGTACCTTAATTGGTATTAAACCAGATTTTTTTTTTACTTAAACAGAAAATTGTTCACAAATTGTTAAATTATATAATTTGTTTCCGTTTTACACAATACTTGCCGAATCAACACAAATATGCATAGCACCTTAAAGCTATTTTTAAGTGCTTTTAACCTTTACAGAGCCAGAATCCCATGTTAAAATCAAACACCCACCTTCTAAAGGTTAAAGATATATTGCAAGAATTATATTCAAATAATTATAACAAATATATTTGCTTTTAAAAACTCGAGTACAAAAAACTAAATAAAATAATAAATGTGAGCGATAATAAATTAAATAATTTTTTTGTGAGCTTACTTTTTCTCAATTTGCTATACAAAAGAGTAATAAACAATTAAAAATTAGATACTAAAATTTGCATTGACCATTTTATAAACTATGCAAAAGACTGAAAATACTTTAAAGAAGTTTTTATGTACTCTTTAACAACCCTTAAGGAAAGTGAAACAACAAAATTAAATGTGTTTACAAGTATGGATTTTGTTTTTAATTTTAAAAAACGCTGCAAGCTAGATTTGAAGCAACACTCATAGTTGATGGAACAGTTGAAGATTCCTCATAAGTCATAAGCAGTAGAAATCGCAAGAGTTGTGAATAAAAATACTTGGAACGAGGAAATTGTTAAAATTTTGTGATCGGTACAATTAGTGTAAGAACTTCAAGAAATTACAATAAAAACCATAATGGTTAAAACTTTAGTAATATTCATAAGATATATTTATCAGATATACTTGAAATGCAAAATTAAACAAAGGTGAAATAACAATCACTAGCTTCAATATAAAAGTATTTTTTATAACTATTGGGTTCAGAGGTAAATTTCATTTCGTAAATACTATTCTGAATAGAAATATTAACAGTAATTAAACATTTTCTAAACCCTATTGGTGAAGATTGCATTTCTTTTTACAAACAAAGAAGAATCTAAGGCAAAATATTGTACTCTTAAAAAAAAAGTATGGTTGCCTGTAATTCATAAGGTTGCCAAGCAATGAAAGCATTGAATCCAGACTATCAGAACTTAACACCTTATCTTTGATTATACCAAAGTGGTTGCCGTTATACGTAAATACCCAATTAAAAAATAAAAGTACAGTAGAAATAAGTGAATTACCTCTGCTGCTTCCGCTTTGGCTTCTGCCTCAGTATGAGAGACATTTATTAATTCACGGTAGCGTACGTACTTCATGCTGTGACATGCAGCACACACCTGTTTGTATACTTCGTAGCCTCGACGTATGCTAGAAATGGAAAACACATACACGCATTGAAATTTGATATTTGAAATATACTGAGTTCCATAAATTCACGAATTCCATGAATTGAAAATTTCAATTAAAAATAGTTTTAAAACAAACATAAAAGATTTATATTGATATATCGATGGCTAAAAGCACAATCATTGAATGTCTGCTTTTGGCAAGAAAAATATCTTGGTATCCAAGGATAGTGAATATATAATAATAGAAGGTGTGCTTGTTCTCGCTTTTGCAATTTTTACATACTAAATGCAATCCTTAAAATATAATACTCTTAAAATTCAGCAAATTCTAAATAAAATTAGCGAATATCATTTTTAAATAGTTCACAGAAAAACGAATAGATGGCAGCACGTCTCGAACCATTGGTTTTAATTGGCTGAAATTAATATCGGTGTATTTTAATAACTAAACCACTCTGCAAATCGATTCAAATTGTTTTTTGAAGCAAATTTTATCTGTTTTCTTTTAAATAAATTTATGATTAGTTACAAATAAGAATTCTTGTTAAATTAAGTTTGCTCTATAGACTCTTAAAACGACTGTACAAATGAGAGCATTAAACACGCCCACAGAAGGCGGAGAGGTAGGCGTCACCATGACGTCAAAAATATGCTTTCCCCGCCTTCCGTCAGAAAGCGCGAGAACGAGCACACCTTATATATATATATATAGTCTTCATCACTATCCTTACTTGGTATCAATGTAAAGGTGGAGTCTAGCTCTTTCCTCCTGCACAAACTTTGTATATTGTTTCCTAACAATAATTTTGTGATAAAAGCCCACGTTCGAAATCTTCTTTTTGCGGTTTCCGAAAGTTCATACAATTGTACAAACAGTGATTGTGCTTTTAACCATTGACATTCTTTCTTTCACAACAACAATGGCAGGTTATTTTAGTTTTGTTTACAGGGAAACTGGACATTGCCTAATGAAAAAGCTATGCAAGTTCTTTGGTAATGACAAGAATACATGATATTTTCTGAGTAATTAGTGTAGAGTGAGTTGTTTAAAGTTTCTTATAAGATTGGGATTGCTAATCTATTACAATAGAGGAAGCTTAAACTATTAATGGACAAGAATCAAAAAGCAGAAATGATTGATTAAAATATACAAATAATCGCATATCGTCATTTAAGTCATAATACTGTGAAAGTTCAATTGAATTAACATTATATGTGTGTGGTATCATGATTTAAGTGACAATATGTCTGTGGGTGCAATTGCTACAGTGATGATTGGCCATCAAAGTGTAAACATCTAACATTAATTTTTATTGGTACAATGAGGCCATTCAATGAGGTGTTTGGTGCTTTTTTTTTAATCTTTAAATAATCCTGCACACATGATTCATAGTTCCCACTCTTTTACTTAAAAAAAATTCAAGTACTTTTCAAGAACTTTTCAAGGACCCATATTTTTTTTTCAAGGACCTGATGTTGCATTAATATCAGCGCAAGATAAAAGTTTTTCGAAATATATGAAATATTTTAAAACATAATTATTCAAGAACATTAAGTTTAATAACAAATTTATCATTACTGTATGTGCATTACAAAATCTCTAAAATAGGTCATTAAAACATTTAGTATGAATTTTATAAATTTACCTATGTCTAACTTTAAAATTTTAATAAGGGCGAATAGTCAGGAAAATATCATCCTTCATCTTAGCTCTTAATAGATTTTCAATGAGTATTAGTTTATAAAAAATATACAAGTTTACATGCTAATTACAAATATCAATAGAAGATTTGAAATTGTAAAAGTTAATAAAATAAGAAATGCTTATTTTTTTTACTCCAAAAAAAAAAGAAATGACTGCACAAAGAGAACTTAAAAATATTTTATTGAAAAACAGTTATGTCTTCTAGCAAATGATCGACTTTATTATGATTGCTTTAACAAACTTTATTTTATTTTCTTTAGCTCATCAACCATACTATTAATCTTATAATTTATCTGTTTCAGTTCCAGAATTTTTGATAATAATTTTTTCCATAATAAAGTACCATTTATTAAATGATTTCAGCATTTAAAACAAAAACTCCTTTTATTCACAATATTTTCTATGGAAAAGAATACAAATTAAAATTTTATTTCATTGTTAAAATTTATATTCTGTTGATTGAAAGGGTACTTTCCTTACCTTTCACTGGATTTCCTTTAGAAAGGCCAGAATTTTCTCTTTTCTAAAAGCCTTTTTTTAAAGTTTGTATAATTCAGAGTTTTTTTTAGAAATGTTCATAATTTCACAAGAAAATAATTAAAATAATGCACCATAAAATCATATGAAAAATCTCTAAAAGTTGTGCTTTTTTAAAAATAAAATTGAAATGTACTTTTGCTTCAGTTAGAACAAATTTAAAATTCAAATTGCACAATAATATTCTTTTTCTATAATAAATTAAGTCCTTGCAAAGAGTCACTACCTTTAAAAAGTTAGTCCTTTTTTTTCAATTTAATGAACTTCGGTGGCCATTTATATAAAGAAAAAAATCTTAATTATCAATATAATATAAGTTCTCGCATCATCATCATTACACTATACTCACATATAAACCAAAAAAATGCAAATAAAATTTTATCAAGAAACAGTTTAACCCCAAGTAGGTAAATATTACAATTACAGACATAGTACAGGCTAAAAACCAAAAAAAAAATCTTAATTTTTTCCAAACAGAAAACTTTAAAGTCCTCAAATTTCATAAAGGGAAGAGGGAGAATAGTTTCAAATAATGAAAAAAAAAAATAACAAAATATATAAGCAGTAAAACATATATAAGCAGTAGAAGATTAATACAACACAAACAAAAAGAAACAAGCTTCTTCCAAAATTCAATTTTTATAACTCCAAATGACAAGTCCTAAAACTTCAAATTCGTAAATTAAATTATATTTTTGAAAAATTTAATGCAATTTTGTTTAGTAATGCACATCAAATCATGATAAAATAGAATGTAGTGAAGTATAAACATTTATTTATCAAAGGATTTGCAAAAGGATTGCAAGTCGTTCAAAAGAGATCGCAGCAGATCGCGTTTAGTGAATTTCTACAATTTTAAGGTTTTCATGAATGAAAAAATTCTTAAAAGAGTGCCAATCGGAAATTGCATACGTCAGATGCAAACGAAATTTAGTTAAAACCATCTCAATTTCCGTGTGATATCCCCGTTTGAGGAAGATCGCAAATATTCGAACAAAAGGGATAAAAAATAAAAAGTTCACTGTAACAGATATAATTTCCCCATACAAGAACTCTTCCCAAATAGAACTGTCTTCCACAACTTTCATTTTATTAGAACATAACCAAATGTATCCTTCCGCGAACTGTTAATCTTTGTAAACCTTTTCACTCTATTCAGAGAGCAAGTAATCCCCGGCTTGGCCGGTCACGTAAATTTAGCTCCTCATTAAAATAATATTTAAATGTTTTCATCCTGAATTCATATATTTGTTTAATAAGACGTAAATGCTAATCCTAGCTTGAAAGAAGTCTTGTTAAAATGGCGCCCAACGTGGGGCGCCATTTTAATAATAACTAATTGGATCTTAAAATAGTTTAAAATTTTTTTTAATAAATTAAAACTCAAAATCGCTTTTTAAAACCAGAAAAAAATGGCTTTAAATATAATGCAAAACAACTTTTTTGTCTTTAAAGTCGAAAAACCATCGGTCCAACATACCGATTTATAGCAAAATAAAAGAAAATGTAATAAATAAATGACTTGCTGCTCATATGAGATTTTAAAGCATATTCTCCCATCTTCCCACCATCGATGTCTTTGGTGCAGACTTTGCATCTTGCTTTGTGTCTATCGTCTGTTATTGGTTCGATCCAGAATTTATAATCGTCGTTGTTTAACCAAAGTTTATTAAACACACATTTTCCAGGCATTTTTAGTGCCACTTAAAATAAATCGACACAAAATTAATAGGCATATAAGAATCTTTCGAAAAAGTACGTGGGCGAATATCGAGGGTAAATCGGCGAATTGAATTATGAAATTGTCCTTTTGTTAGTGTTTTGGCCGAATGCCGGAAATAAGACAACTTTTAACATGGCGTCAATCAAAGGGAGGAGACAATTGAGTATTCTGCACGAAAGAGAAGCGCAATCCGCCCAAAACAATTTTTTTTTTAACTTAGTTTTTCACGGGAGTTTGCGACAGGAAAAAAAAAATTCAAGTACTTTTCAAGGACCTTGCGCATTTTTCGCAATTTTCAAGTACTTTTCCGGGGCCCCGTGTTCGCCAAATTAAATTCAAGAACTTTTTAAGGACCGTGGGAACCCTGTGATTACAGAGTATTAGACATTATGAAGTAAAGAGGCAAAATGATTTGAGTAACTGACTACTTTAAAAAAAAGTTAAATAATTTGTTCAATTTCTAATTTTTTTTTTCATAAAATAAGGACAAATAAATTGGTTGTCACAAGTAAATAGAAGACAACTCTAATAAATAGTTTTTCGAATTTTCCTCTTTCCTAAAAAACACTCAGGAATTGCATGGAATATCTATGGAATGATGCCATTTATTTTAAATCAAAATAAGTACAGTAAAAGTAAATACCAGACAATCATAAAAAAAGGTATACAAAAGAATAAGTACTGAAATATATTTTAATAACAGATTCTTTTTAACATAAAATTAAAAAAATTCTAAACTACTATTTTAAATTGGTCAAGCAAAATCCAAAAGTCTTTCTTAACACACATAGTAAATAAGTTTTGAAAAGTTTTTTTAAAAATATTACAATTTTGTTTACCATTAAAACTCTTGTTGAAGTATGTTATTAGACTGACTAAACTAATGGAAAGTCAACTAGGGTAAGAGACGCGGGCGACACCCAAGTCCGTCACACCTATGGGGGAACATGTGTGGGACCTTCCCCCTCCCCTCTAATAATCTGGAAACCTTAAAAGCTGTGAATTTCGAGTTTTAGAAATACCCGAGTTCGAAAAATTTATGCCTAAAGAAAATTAATATTATTAGAAAATGAAAGCCAGGGAAGATTAGGAATTACCCAACTTAGGAATTACCAACAATTCAATTTAAATTAGACCTCAGAACAAACACTGCATTAAAACATGCGTGTCTATGCAAATGTTTGAGAGAACTATTTAATATTAAAATCTAATCTATTAAATAGTTGAAAAATGTAAATAAGCTGGAACTGGAATTTTCAGTACTGTTCATTTGGGAATTTCGAATCATTAAGTTTGGTTACTTAACGTTGCACTAGAGCTGCACTTAGCGACAGTTCAGGGCCTATTTCGATGGAAAGACCTGGGAACAATTCCTCGCATTTTTAACCATGGTCAGATAACGAGGACAACACCTGAGTTGGTACCTGATGGCTTCAGACTAAAACCGGCAGATGGCGCAACATTGAAGAAATCGGCCAACAATCTACACGGGTAAAGCCGGACCATATAGCTAGTTTAATAGAAGGTAATCATTTCAAATGTACTATATGTGTGAATTCATTCATTTTTAAATAATAAACGGATATTTCAGAGAATAATTACTCTTGTTTCATCAACTTTGATATGTTTTAGAAAAAGTTTGGAAGAGGAAATAATATGTTCTTTCAAATTTGCAGGTGGAAGAATTTTATTAAATTATTTTTACGAAGACTTTATGATCATTGGCGCCCAGAACACGGACTATTTCGATAGTACTTATTAGAATAGGGAACTGACGGTCGAGTAAGATATAATGGAAGCGCTTCTCTGCAAGAAAAGAATTGTTAAGGGCAAGGTTACGCGACTGGCCAACAACCTGCAAGCATATTCGGTAGAATCTAGCGTTACGGAAAAGACGGAAGCCATTGAAGTTTACGCCCCCAAAGTTGAAGAGTTGACCGGTGAGTTAAATGAGGTTTTTAACTTTATTTTAACTCTCACTGAAGAAGAAGACTTTCATGCAATTGAGAAAGAATTTCACGATGAATTAGATAGACTAGAGAAGATAGAATTTGTAATTGGCAAATTTAAAACAATTGTATCACAAACTGTACAGTCAGCAACGACTCCTGTCCAAGCGTCGCACATGCTTTCAAATGTTAAATTACCACGAATAGAATTGCCTGCATTTTCTGGTGATCTAACCACATGGTTATCATTCAGGGATATGTTCGACGCAACTATTCATAAGAATTGCGAATTGTCTAATGTCCAAAAGCTGCAATACCTAAAGTCGGCTTTGACGGGAAATGCTGCTACTTTGCTCCAAGCTGTTCCAGTAACTGAAGCCAACTATACTAAAGCTTGGCAGATGCTGAATGACAGATATCAAAACGAACTGGATATTATCTACTGTCACTTGGATAGATTATTTAATCAAAATCAGATGAAACAAGAATCCGCGAAAAACTTGGGTCGGTTCTTGGATATGACGGTGGATAGCGTCGAGTCCTTACGTGCGTTAGAAGAGCCTGTAGACAGTTGGGATACTGTTTTAGTGTACACACTGCGACAGAAATTGGATCCAAAGACACTTCGAAGTTGGGAATTGTCACAGACGAAAGGTACTCGGCGCAGTTTCAAAGAATTTAAGAAGTTTTTGGAAGAAAGAGCCTGTGCATTAGAAGCAATGCACAGTTGTAAACAACTTGTTCCTGCGAAAACACAAGGACGAGCACTGGGAGGCGTCTATTCCAGCAAGGTTGCTACACATCATGCTGATGTTTATTGTTGTCCTGTTTGCAGTGAGTATCACAGCATCTACAGGTGCCAAACATTCCAGAATATGTCGATGGAAGAGCGCCAGAAGATCGTCCGCATGAAGAAACTGTGTCTTAACTGCCTTCGAAAGGGACACTTTTCAAGACAATGCAAGAGTAGACATTGTTTTAAATGTCAAAGAAAACATCACAGTCTACTTCACTTTGATTCTGAGTCATCGGAGCAGTTCAATATACAAGTTTCAGCAACTGAAGAACTTCCTGAAGGAAATCCGACCTCGATATCGGGACATTTCATTAGATCAGAAAATCTGCCTAGTCCAACTCTGCTACCCACAGCAATAGTCTCCATTATGGACAAAAACAATCGACCACAGCGTTGTAGGGTTCTGCTCGATTCTGGATCTCAATCAACATTTGTCAAGAGTGACTGTGTACAGCGATTAGGACTTCATCGATCGCAGACATGTTTGGAGGTTAGTGGCTTGTCATCGAATGTAGGTCGTTCTAAAGGCACATGTACTTTGAACATATCATCTTTGGTTGAACCAGGAGTTACGATACAGGTCACAGCACATATCTTGCCGAAACTTACCTGTAATTTGCCGCAACTGCCAGTGGAGTTCAGCAGTCTGACGTTCTTCAAACATCTGAAGTTAGCTGACCCAAGTTGTACAATTCCAGGTTCAATAGATATTCTATTAGGTGCTGACATTTGGCCGGAAGTCTATTGTGGAGAACAAGTACTATCCCCAGATGGATGCCTAGTAGCCAACAGATCAATTTTTGGATGGGTGCTGTCAGGAAGAGCAAGACTTCAAGAACCTAGGCAGCAACGAATCAGAAATTTGGTGACTCACTGTGCTATTGATCATCACTTGAAGAAATTCTGGGAAATTGAAGAAGTAGGGTATCAAACGAAGCCAGGAGAGGACCATCCTTGTAACAGATTGTTCAAGGAGACTACTATTAGGAACTCGGAAGGAAGATACGTGGTACGACTACCCTTCAGATCTGAATCAAATGATCTTGGATCTTCTAAGGAGATTGCTGTCAAGCGTTTACTACAAGTAGAAACCCGCTTCAGAAAATCATCGCAAACTTTGGAAAAGTACACTAACTTTATGAGAGAGTATGAGAGTTTGGATCATATGGAACAAATCCAAGATGGAAGCTCGGAAGATTCAACAGTAACAACTTGCTATCTGCCACACCATGCAGTGTTCAAACAACTAGCTTCAGAATCGAAATTTCGAATAGTTTTTGACGCATCCGCTAAAACTTCTTCTGGAGTGTCACTGAATGACAGACTGTTAGTCGGACCTACAATCCAAGATTCAATTGTGACCATATTGCTGAGGTTTAGAATGCATAAAGTAGCCCTGACAGCAGATATCAACAAGATGTATCGTCAAATTAGAGTGCATCCTGGAGATACAGATTTCCAGAGAATAGTTTGGAGAGCTTCAACAAAAGATCAGATTCAAACTTATAGGTTGTTAACGGTCACATATGGAACGGCATCTGCACCTTATCTCGCTACGAGATGCCTACATCAACTTGCGGAAGATGAAGGAAGTCTTTTCCCACAAGCAGCTGAGATACTATCTAAAGACTTCTATGTAGATGATTTGATGTATGGGTCAAATACTATCGAAGAAGCATTTCGTTTACAGACAGAACTCATCGATCTTTTGAAGAAGGGAGGATTCGAACTTCGAAAGTGGTGTTCGAACGAAAGGTCGGTGTTGGAGAATGTGCCTCCTGAGTTGAGGCAATTCAAAGATACAATCACATTTGATAGTGACGAGTCTGTTAAGACTCTAGGTCTACAGTGGCATCCAGCATCAGATTCATTCTCGTTTAAAGTTGCGAATCCTGATGACCAGATCACTCCTACAAAGAGACTTGTTCTCTCTGACATCGCAAAGACATTCGATCCCTTGGGATTGATAGCACCTGTGACAATCCGCAGTAAGATACTGCTACAAAGGCTGTGGAAGCTGAATATAGATTGGGACGAGCCCCTACCTCAAGATCTTGTTGATGAGTGGAAAAATCACCATCGGGGTTTACCTCTACTACAAGATCTTAGAATTCCAAGGTGTGTCTTAGAACAAGAAGCTAAAGATAATCAAATACATGGATTCTGCGATGCCTGAGAGAGCGGTTATGCTACAGCCGTGTATCTACGTTCAGGTGTGCTTTCTAACCAACCAACAGTACGACTGATAATCGCAAAAACTAGAGTAGCTCCGGTAAAAACAATGTCCATTCCGCGTCTAGAACTATGTGGAGCAGTCTTGTTGGTTCAAACATTAGACACTGTTTTAAAATCCTTGAGCTTTGCAGGTAAAGTACATTGCTGGACAGACTCCACCATAGTCTTAGCATGGCTAAATTCAGAGCCCTCAAGGTGGAAGACATTTGTAGCAAATCGTGTCAGTGCAATTCAGACCACTATTCCAAATGCAATGTGGCATCATGTATGCAGCGAATTGAATCCTGCTGATTGTGCTTCTCGAGGAATGTCTGCTCAAAATATTCAAGTGCACAATCTGTGGTGGACAGGACCAAACTTTCTCAAAGAAAATATTGAGCCACCAAAATCAACTCTAGAGCCAAACGAAGAGGCTTTGAAAGAGGAACGATCACATAAGCTTCTAGTGCACGAAATAGCGGTAACGAGCACTACCACAACTGACCCAGTTGTATCAATCTTGGAGACTTATTCCAGTTTACAGAAATTAAAAAGAATAACAGCCTACTGTTTACGATTAATCGACCAGGTCATTTCCTGATCAGGGACAGTCTGACAGCCGTACCAGAAAAGGATCTCTTGAATATTCCAACAAATCACCTAAACAGATGGCAATTACTTCAGAAAATCACTCAACATTTCTGGAGAAGGTGGACCGCGGAATATCTCTCACGACTACAGAACCGACCAAAATGGTTGCAGCCGAAGAAAAATCTTCAAGAGGGTGATTTGGTCCTCATAAAGGAAGATAATTTGCCTCCACTTAAATGGCGTTTGGGAAGAGTAACCAGCACCTATCCTGGAAAGGACAAACTGGTTCGCGTAGTGCAGTTGAAGACAAGTGAAGGAAGTCTGATGAGACCAGTCGTCAAGCTGGTGCGATTACCAATAGACACTGATGAACAATCTTAATTTTTATTTGTATTGTAATTTCCATCCATTTTGAAGTAGTAATCAATTAAAAGATATTTTAAACCATCTCACAGACCTTCAATGGTCCGCTGAGAACTACTGATCTAAAGATGATGTGAAGTTGTGTATCTCTTAAAAAATCACCAGTTTCCCAAGTAATATGCATAATTTAAAATTTTATAAAAATAAATTGTTAATTTATAAAATTGAATCTTTATTTTTCAAATTTATGGCATGGCATTGAAGAAACTTTTGAAATCCTTCTCTAATAAAATTATTTTCTTTAAAAAAAAAGAAGGGGAATGTGTTGGAAATGTAAATAAAACTGCTCTGAAGTGAAAAGAAACTTTCATATTCCATATTTTGCTCTTTCCTTAGAGGATCACATATGATATCAAAACAAATTTCATCCTTCCCAATAAGACTTTAAGACATCTTATCAAAATAGGACCATTAATTCCTAAGATACGAGTAATCAAACCTGTTCAAAACAACTACCCGTTGAATGCAGCACAGGTTTCTAATTTATAAAACTAAAGTTCTAACAACATAACAAAAGAGTTTATTTCTCTTTGAACGGACAGAAAGGCTCAGAGATACAAACACTTCTTACTCTCACAAAAATAGAAGTGTTTCTGACAAATATACAGCTACACAACTTCAGGACGTAACAACAGAGGCCTCTGATTAGCCCGCTCTTACACCATGTGTTATTACAAATTCATGGTGTCGCAACAGACCCCTCAATAATTTTACTTGTACACTGACAAATATCAGGGTTGCTTCTTTGAAGCACTCCCCAATGGCAAAGATTACCTTTGATGGTCAAATGAACTGATGGGTCCATTATGACTCCAGGGGTGCTTTGGAGGGTGGACGACCATTTCTCCGGCCAGCACAGCTTCATGTTTGAGGGCATAGGCCAGTCCCGCAACACCCGCAAGAGTCAGTCCAGTTACGGATAGGACCTGAAAGGTAGGGGCCATTTCAATATCGCTTTGTACATAAAAAATAGGGTGTAGGAAGCAGTTTAAATTTTTTTAAGTCATTTTACAATGTACAGCCATACAAAAAAAAACCCATCAAATTAACACTTTGGGGTTAAGGAACATGTTTGATATTTAAGTTATTTTTATAGAACAGTTGCACCCTGTGCCTGTTCTTTGCCCTGATGATACCCTAGTGATGTTGTACTTTTAAATGGAGTTAGATAAAGAACAAGCTAACAAAAGAAAAATATTTTTTATGTTCAAGAACATGACGTTCTCATTCAATTTGGAGGACAGGGAACAAAAGAATAGGTCATTATTTTTTTCACTGACATCAAAACTATGCATTTTCATTTTTAATTTACATAGTTTTTTTGGCATAACATAACCAAAGAGCATAGTAATATTGATGTCAAATATAAAAAAATAACTTTTTTAAATTTTCATTAAAATATATTTTTCTAATTTGCTTCATTTTTAATTACAATTTTCTGTACAAATGCAAGCATTAAATAAAAAAAAACATGGTGTATTAACATAATCCTATGTGTATTTTTTATTAAAATAGTTTAAGGTCACGCTTTTTAAAAAAAAAAAATAGTGTGTGGCCATGTTGAAATATGGCAAGAAATGTTTTACTTGAAATGTCATTTTAAAATATTACAGAAATAAGATAAACAAGTTGTTTAATTTGTCCTTGCAAAGGGCTACTTATTAAATTAAGACACAAGTCTAAAATAGCGAATATTAGTTTATTGCAAAATATATTGAATACCACAACAACAAACAAGTGCGCGGATTGACCACTCTTACAATGGGGGAATACCTGTGGGATCACAGAGGTCGGATGGCCCGAGCCGTGCTGGAGAGGACCTTCAACAAAGGACGCTGAAGCTGCTTCCAACAGAGGTCTTCACACACATGCACCACATATATACACCAGCTGCACGTAGCCCGACTCCAACTGTACTCGGTTATACTGATTCTACACGACCATAGAGGCTTTACGAAACTGACCGACACTATACGGGACTGCACAAGACTAAGAAACTGTACGAGACTAAGAAAAACTGACGAGATGCGACTGATCCCGTTTATATGTATTCCGCCACGCATGCGCCCTGGTTGGCTGTCATAATTAGAATATACGATAGTCTTCTTAATCGGAAACAACGGCGATTACGCCGAAACCCACCAACCAGGCCACGCAAAACATGCAACTTGGTGATGGGCAAAACGGGACCGTCACATCCTGTATGATATTTGCTTTATTTTGAGATTTCACAAGGGTCAGAGAGGACAGTGGTTGATTTTCTATTAACAACTGTCAACTGTTAATCATCCAACCATATAAATTGTTTAAAATATGTACTCTGTAGAGTTAATCTATATAAGTGATAAGTATACCAGGGATGGGAAGTGCTAAAGACCAGTTTGGAGCAGCAAAATTTAAGTTTTGGAGCAGAAAAACGACAAATTGTAGCAGCAAAACTGAATATTTGTAGCAGGAACGCAATAAATTGTAGTGTTTTGGAGCAGCAAAATTTAAGTTTTGGAGCAGAAACGCGACAAATTGTAGCAGAAAACTGTAGATTTGTAGCAAGAATGCAATACAATGTAGCAGTGAATTTTAGCATATTAAACAATAAAACGTAGCAGTGAAATTTAGCATATTAAACAATAATTGTAGCAATTAAAATTTGTAACATGCGATTTTAAATCAGATTTGGTACACTACCCAAGGTGTTAAAACCCTGAAGGTCTCTATTGTTTATTTATACCATTTTTTTATGCAATAAATCAAAACCGGTAGAGGCTATAAATGAGATATTTTAAAGACAGTTCAAAATATTCAACAAAAATTAGTTTTTAATTAAGAATTATTGAATTTTTAATTTTTTTTTACAATATATACTTAATTTTCATATGTTGATTTCCCCCCCCCCCCCCCCCCCCCCCACTGAATTGTGGTTTATAAAAACCAAAACAGTGTTGCAATCTTGCATATATTGTGCATGAAATCTATGAAGAAGGTTGTTACTGTCTAAGGGAAATAAAATTATATATTTTTTTCGCACAAACTTTAGAATTAAAGAGTAATAATTTGATGGAAAACCTACATTACTACTTATTTTAAGCATGTTAAGCGTAGGGGTGTGGTTTAAACACAAAAATATTTATTAAATAGTATATAAACATTTAAATCAAATATTAATGTCAAAACGAATTGCAAATCCCACAAAAAAAAGCTTTTTTCAAATTGTCCATTGTTATTACATAAAATATAACAAACCTCAATTTCGTAAATAAATAATATTTTCAACTAAGAAATAAAGACCCAAAAACTGTATTTTGCTATTTACATCTCTTTTATACTGTTAAGCTTTATGAGACCATTTAAAGGCAATTAAAAATATTTAACCAAAAGAGTTTTTAATTAAGAATTAACCAATTTATACAATATATACTTAAATTTCAATTTTGAATTTTTTAGTAAATGCAGTTTATACAATAAACCAAAACACTAACAAACTACAATATCGCATACCTTGTGCATGAAAAAGACAATTTAGAATGTCACCACTGTCTAAGGGATATAAAATTCCTTAACTTTTCCACACAAACTAGATTTATTAAATAGTAATAAATTTATAGAAAACATACCTTGCTATATTTTAAGCATAAATCATTAAAAATTACAATTTTAAAGTTACTATTTTAAAAATTAGTTTAATAAGAAATTTGAAAACTTTCAAAAAGCTAAATAAAAGCCATTTTTTTTTTAAGTTGGAGGGTTGTTAGAAAGAAAAGTTTCCAATAAAAATAATTAATTTAATAAAATATATGAGCATTTAAACAAAAAAGGATTAAATTGGAATTTTAATTCTATCCAAACAAGAAGAAACAAGATTTTTTTTTTTTAAATCCATTTTTATTACTGTTTCGTGAATTAAATTATATTTTCGGAAAATGTAACGTAATTTTGTTAAGTAGTGCAAAACAAATCATGATAAAACAGGAAGCAGTGAAATATAATGAACTTGTATATCGGATGCAAAAGGATTGAAAGTCTTCCAACGGAGATCGCAGCAGATCGCGTTTAGCAAATTTCTACATTTTAGGTTTTCATGAATGAAAATATAAAACAAAAGAGCTCCAAATAAAAGTTGCATTCGGCAGATGCGACGTAACTATAGTTATAATCATTCATCTCAACTTCAGAGTGATATCATCCCCGTTTGACGAAGATCGCAAATATTTCTACATATTCAAGATACTAAATTTTTGTGAAATTATCTGGTTTTTTTTTAGATTGAGCATCGATTCTTCATAAAACAACAAACGAACTGAAATTTTCCAATGATCAAGTGTCTTTTAAACAAATACCCTTGACTAAAAATTCGGACAAATCTCAAAAAGTTATTACCTTAAATTTTACAATTCACAATTATTCCTACATGTTAGAAGATGCTTTATTGTTTTAAAATTCTCAGTTTTTCAAGATTAAGCATCGATTGTGCACAAAAAAAAAACACAAAAAAACGATCCGATATTCCAATGATGAAATGTGTTATGACACTAAAAAGTTGAACATCAGGAATAAAGTCCTTTTTAATGACGCGAAATTATTCCATTTAAGCATTTCTCTGCTTGACGTATAGCATGCTTATACTCCATTCGTACCTTACATTTCTACAAATACTATTTAACTTGAGAAAATGTGCTTAAATTTTCTCCCATCTCCTCTTTCTAAGGTTGTCTTAACTTCGTTTATGGGCAGACAAACGGGCACCAAGACTTGGCGCAATTGGCGCACGTGTTTAACAAGGATTTAAAATAAAATTGGCGCAGAATCGCACATAAATGTGGTTTTGTAGCAAGTTGGCGCAGGATACCACTTTTGGCGCTCTCTGGCGCAGAATTCCCATCCCTGGTATACGTATATTAAATATTGTGTATCCTACTAAAAAAAATTACTATAAGTTTTGTTTGGGGCAGTCAACATACAATAGCATATATTCTACTTGGGACATAAAGGGTTACATATAAGTTAGTATTTTAATCAGTTTTCTATCAGATTATCTAAATTCCTTTTGCAATCTACCTCAGAAATAATCTGATCTCGAATCTAATGATTTCAAATGAGAATGAATTATGATTTCAATGAATGGTAGGCACAAGAAAATATCATTTGAAACAAAATTAGAAATGAATTTACTTAAAAGGAAAGAAGTAATGTGACTTACCTTTTTTGTACCTTGTGATATATTAGAAAAACTTGAATACTGTAAAAAAGAAATAAAAAATTACAATATATTTTATCAATTTACCTTCAACTCTACTTTAAAATTTCCTAAAATTTATAATGCGTCATATTACTTAACATAGAACTTAAATTAGTGTCTGAAATAATATTTGCAAATGAAGGGACAGAAATGTATATCACTTTAAACAAGCTGGTTACTAAATATAGATATATTCAAACATAATCAGTGGTCAAATATTTTTTCTATACGACCAGCCTAAGAATAGTAAGTTCTACATTAGTACAACTCTAACATTATGATTCTTATTTAATTATGAGTTTGGTTGTTTTTAATTAATCAAACTGCCTGGAGGGGGTCATGGATGTGATACTGAGTAGTCGGAGGCCAAAGGCCACAAAATCGGCGTCAGAAGTCTGTGACTTTAGCGCACGGTACGAGTGTGAGCTTAAGAGTGCTGTCGAAATGCCCCAAACGAATGCCCGAAGGATTGCATGAAAGCCCCATGATCGACTGTCCAGAGGGACATTGCTACCTTCGAGATATGAACATAAATGCTGCCAACAGCCAAGTATAAACTCTAGTGCGGCGTTAATTAACCAAAGCAAAGCTTCGGAATCAATTCTAAACCGTCGCCATTAGCCCATTGTGGAGCTTAAGTGCGACCAATGCAATGTCCGCCATTTTGATTTAGCGACAAAAAACACACCTCATTTTTGGCCTTGGCAACAACGGTGCACCGTACACTAAGAATTTACTGCACAAAATATTTGCACAAAGCTAATATCCTTATTATGCTATCGTGTAAAATTTAACAAAACTAAATTAAATATATTTTTAGTTCTAAGAACCAAAATGACAATATTGAATTAAAAACATAAACCTTCAAAATATGATAAATAATTTGTAGCTTTCAGCCCATTCTACAGGCATTATTTACGGGTGTTAGAAGCTTTTGCAAATGGCTTTGCGATCATGCAAACAACACGGTTTTTATTCTTCAATCACTTAGTCATATGCAAAAGCTAACAAGCATTAATAACATCTGTGTAGAATGGGTCTTAGAAAAGTTTAATCATGGTTTATTGAATAAAAAACATGTTTTGCTTGTGCAGGATTTTTATGCAACACCTTAATTTTTATATACAGTGCGATAAACATATGTGGTGCGAGAACTTAACATACACAAATCCACAATACTGCGGAAATCTTTGATTGGCCTTGCGTCTGTCTATAAGAAGGAATTTGTCAAAATGCAGTGAACAGTCCCCATTGGCAACTTTTCTGAAAAAGCAATATTCGCAACGCTATTACGTTCTTCGTGACAAAAAACGATTTCATTGCCAATCAAAGAACTCCTTCATTTTCCTCCTGCAGGGTTGTCAAAAAGGGTAACCAGATTTGGCAATAAATCAGGGGACCGATTAATGCATTTGAATCCAAAGTTATTCTAAGTATTCACATATTTTGAATATAAAGAAACCTCTTGGCAATTAGAAAGACGCAACAATATTCGGAACACAATTTACAGAATCAAATAGCATAGAATTAATTTTAATAACAAAACTATCACAATTTGGGATAATACTTAGTTCTTTAATATTTTCTAGTAAAGGTAATAACAGTCTTATGAAAACGAGGCCTTATTTTAACCGTCTTAATTTTAGAAATTCTCAGTAAGAATAACATTAATTTTTTAAGTTTTATTCGCAATAAATGTCGAAAATATAATCATTTTGTTTACGAAGTCATGCCACAATAACTTGTGTTCCTGAAGATTACATAACCATCGTGGTTATGAAACTTCTCTACACCAGGTAAATATTTCTCATCGAAAAATAAGACATTCACCACACAAATATACTTAAAAATAGCTTGATTTTAGTAACTTATCGGACGTTCAGATATTAGTTCCCGCAAGGTCAAACATTTATTGGTATACTTAGGAAAGCAGTAGTAAACATCGAATAGTAGTTCAAACTCCAAGCAACAGTATGAAAATTACCTTTCGAGACCTATAGGAGTTTTGAAGCCGAATAAAATCATTTCGGAGTAATTTTCCTACAACTGCAGCCATCGTACCGGACCGCATTCAAGTTTTACAAATAACAAACAAGTAACACACAAGCAGACAGAAACAGGCTAAAGAGCACGCTTGAATTCACTTCAGTTGAGGCTCACAAAAACAGGACTGGTTGAATAAAGTCTGCGCACGAGAACTGCATATTGGATTTTTAGCGGGGGTGGGTTGGGTTGGTTGGTTTAAATAACGACTGCACAGTGGGCTATTGGTGACGGTCCGAAGCCTATCTCGAAAGAAAGACCCGGGAAACGATGCTTCGTATTTTTTTTAATCATAGTGGAGGTTTGTGATTTTGAAGAAAAGACACAGACAAATGACGAGTACAACATCTGAGCATGCACTCCACGCAATCTGCATATATGTAAGGATAAGGATTTGGACCACGACAGATTTAGCATGAACAGTAGCGTATATAGAAATAGTTGCGGCTCTAGGGAGATGCGACAGGACCAGTACTCAAAACTTGGGGGCGCCAAAATTAAATACTACACGGGAAAATATGTAGCTGTTTGTACATTCATTTGGTGCATTTCTTATTAAACAGCGATAGTAAACTACTGAGGTGAATATGATTTATTTTAGTTTTTTATCAGCAAATGTCGCCCGCGACTGCGGTTATCCATCCACCATGTAAGTCAGTCTGGTAGTTACATTTCAATGAGTGAGGGTATATGTTCGGGCGGGCGGGATGTGTGGATTTCATTTCCATGATTTTCTAACTATACATCACTGGGAGTAAAAGTGAACGAAATTATAGTAAATTAAAACTTATCGAAACTCATTTAATTTTGATTACGTGTCAGGAAAGGTTATCGGATCCTACATTTATTAACCGATTGCCCAGCGCACCCACCAAAACAAAACCGTCAGAAACTTTAAATTCAAACTGCCAAGTCGAGAGGTTATCAATTGTTCCGTTATGTACTTTTTTTTTTGTATGTTCGCGTGGGATTTCGGTTCTACTTCAGATATTTGGACAATTTTTTTTTGTTGGATAGAGGATGTTTCACTTGGGAGCAATTGAAAAAAAAATTCGGTTATCCGCATTTAACTATCCGGAATTCTCAGTTAACCGGACCGTTTGAAAAAAATTGTTTAACAAAAGTTGTACAACAATGACATTTCGTTTACCCAGCATTTATTGCCATGGATAGGGATTGTTTTACGATATACATTGTTGAGACAAAATGTGAGCATAAAATGTTGTTACTTAAATTTCTTAGTGAATAATAGCAGGGGCGAAGCCCCCGCTAAATTAAAAACTAAAAAGTTCAAAATAAAATAATCTTTCTAAAAAAAGGAAAACCGACTTTAAGAAAATGCGCTAGAAAGTAAAAAATAATTTTTAATTTTACGAACGAGTTGAAAAAATTGAATTATTTAATATTTTAATATCAAATTTATACTTATTAGAACTTTTTTAAGTTGGTGCCAATTTACAAAAATCATACCTACATTTTGGCGCCGATTTCAAAAAGTTTTAATAAGTATAAAATTGATATTAAATAATTCAATTTTTTTCAAT
Organism: Troglohyphantes excavatus; assembly: GCA_963932185.1. Classification (NCBI taxonomy): domain Eukaryota; kingdom Metazoa; phylum Arthropoda; class Arachnida; order Araneae; family Linyphiidae; genus Troglohyphantes; species Troglohyphantes excavatus. The sequence continues at coordinate 68,941,507 of OZ010668.1, read as the reverse complement.
TCGTTCGTAAAATTAAAAATTATTTTTTACTTTTTAGCGCATTTCCGTAAAGTCGGTTTTCCTTTTTTTTAAAAGATTATTTTACATCTATTGAAAACGATATTGACGAAGAATAAATTATTACGATCCAATTCAGAAATTTGTTAGTGTTAAATCAAGAAAGGTGTCCATAGAGTATATTGATTTTTTGTAAATGTATAATTGGGATATGTTTAATAAAAATCCACTTATAAAAAAAAGGTGTTTTTTTAATAAAACACTTACCATAAGTCCTACTAATAAACAAAATGTACACTATACGTCGCTTAATTAATCGGTTAACCGAATTTCATAAAATTTGCTCTGAAATTTATGTGGATGCGGGAGAGATTTTACCACACATGGGAAATGTTTAGGAGTCACTGCGCAGAAAAGGTGTGTGGAAGGGATTAGGTTGTTTATTATCCCACAAAACTTTCTACTTAATTCTATATATAAAATATTGATATCTACATACCAATGAGCGGTTCTAAAACACATTGTGTACCCCACTGAACGCGCCGTTATTCTTATAGACGCGCCGTTTGTTACACTGTTGCGCCAGTCCCTTATACACGCGCCAGTTGAAATTAGAATATTTTTAATGACTTTTGCAGTAACAAATCTGGTAACCCTTTGATCACAAGATTGCTATAAAATCCATGTAGATATACGAACTCGCAATCCTCCACTTATACCAGCCGGATACTTTACCACGAAATGGGACACACTGCTATATGACGACCAATCATTTGAATTATTTTCAATAAAAAACGTTATGTCCAAGTTCAACAAGCACCAGTATATATTTTTTAATAGCATCACATCTCCATTGTCATTAAACTTGGCCATATTTTAGATTTCACTACTTTTTATGTTGAGATAACTTTTACCTACACTTTTGTCTTTTTTACAAAGATGTTTTTGATGGGATTTTACTATTTTTTGTAAATGTTCTATTTTATATCCCGGAAATGTACCACCGTATGTTGTGTATTTTAATATTCCGTGTTATTACCCTTCAAACTCCGCCCGGTTATTAAATAAACCTTACAAAAATCTGCCCCCTATTAATTAAATAAATTGCGCACCAATTGAAAATCCAATTCCCCTGTTTTTCCTATCTTATAAAGCCAGTGGTTGCTCGTCCACTACAGCAAGTACAGCGGGCTGCACCTAATTTCAGTATTTTAAAACTAAAATCAGATATTTTACTAATTTTCTTAAATGAAGATTATAATTTAAAATGAAATTTCTACGGTAGTAAACAAAATCTCCGATAAATAGCAAGCCTGTTACCGTAATGTACAATTCAGGAGGGGAAAAACTCCATTCAATAAAAACTGCAGCCAAAAAGCGAAATCGGCTGCATTGTTGCCATGGCATGGAGATTCCTCCCCGTGCTAATGCACTGAATTTGTGAGAAGGTACAGCCGAAATGAATTTTCTTGTTTTAGCTGCACTTGAGATTCGATTTGCTTTTTGGCTCGTCCGTGAAACGCTGGGATGGGTGGGTGAAACAATAACTTACGAGAATATCTCCAAACGGAAATGGTTTTCGTGATAAATTTACTGTGTGCTGTTGTTTCAGGACATGGTCTTGCTGTTTTGTTATTTAAGTTAATATTAAAATTGACCGATTCGCATGTTTAAAAAAAAGGACTGCTTTAATTTTCAAAAAATAAGTGTTTTCTATTTTTTTCCCATTATCATTTCGTAAAAATTGAAAGAAACCTTTGATTTGAGTAGTAAATAATAAAGAATTTCCGTTCATGTGTGGGTTGTGGAAAATAAAAGGGGGGGGGGGGGGGATTAACATGATTTCGGCTGCACTAACATTTTTGACCACGGGCCGCCACTAAAGCAACGATAAAACGAACGAAAATTTTGACAAATTTAGCCATTTTGATGATATTTTTACATATATATAACCATATTTTAATGCCTATTAGCGACATTTTTATTCAATTGGCGGTACATTGATGATATTTACTCATCAGCCAATCAGGATGCATCGTTGTTTTTTTTGTTTGTTTTTTATATGGTATACCCTACATATACGCCGAATTTGAACATAGATAACCCCGTTTATTCCAATCTAGAACTTTAGTAAAAATCAAGAGATTTAACAAAAAAAAAAAAAAGAGGTTATAAGAATAATCCTTTCTAAATAACTTGCATTAAAATCACTATATCAGTAAAAGACTACCACTTCATTTGGCGACGGTATACATCACAAAGCCAACATGCTATAACTATGACTTCTTAATACTACGTAAAAAATATTGCCAACAGATTTTTATAACCTCTACGTAAAAAATTCTCTATTTTCGATTTTTTTTTTTTTTGTATAAATATACCGGAAGTAGAACCCGCGGCGGCAACGGTACTCTTTTGGAACGTAGGCTTATATATTTTGAAATCATTATATTAACACTTATCGATAGTTAAAAGCAAAATGGTTGTATGTCCACTTTTGTAAACTTTCGGAAAACTCGAAAAGATTGTAAACTTAGTGATCTATAGGGATTTTTGTTTTGTTTTTAAAACTGGCATCAGAAAATTCTCATTTGGAAATGACATACAAAGTTTGTGCAGGAGAAAAGAGTGCTAGATTCCACCTTTACAGTGATACCAACATATAATTTTTGACAAAGATCGACATACAACCATTATGCTCTTTTAGCAATCGTTATGTTAGCTTTTAAGCTATACTTCTATTGTACCAAGTTATGAAACGGAAAGAAACATGATAACCATTAAAAGATTAGAATGTATATGTCTAGGAGACATGAACCATTTATCTTAAAAATAACTCTTGTAAGACAATCCCTAGACATTCCAAGTAAAAAGAACTCAATAAAACTAGTTCATTTGCGAATCTTCTTAGTGCACACAACAAGAATCGTTCTGCTGTTGGCTGGGATCAAATCTTTGTTGCAAGCCAATTCTTCAATTTTAAAGATAAATTATTATTAATTAGTATTATAATAACTGTGAGGCTAAATATTGTTGAATATTTATTGCATATTGAATTGTGTATTTATGCCAAGTTTCATGACATTTTACCCTAGAATGGTGCTTAAAAGTGGTTTAATAGACGTTTTCCATTGAACTACGTCTCATATATGTATAGGTACCGTTCTAGGGTTAAAAAAAATGATTTAAATTGTATTGCAACATACAAGGCCACAACCACATCAGAGCGAGTTAAATAATGGATTGTAATTGAATCAGACAGGTAGCATCCATACACTGGTGATCTCAATTTAATTTAAATGATCAGAACACTTATAGTCCACACACAAAAACACAATGAGTGATGAATTGACACAGAATCGAGCTTTAAATACGAGACAGCTGGTGCAGGAGGCTGGAGGGCAGCATGGCCTCCACCTTCTCCAGCATGTAGCCCAGGGGGAGGGACAGCCAACTGATCGCCTGCAAGAGAATATCTGTTACTATTTAGTTATATGTTAGTATGTTATAAAGGCCACAATGAAAAACCTTCTTTATGGCATTTTATTTCATTTTTTAAGTATTATTTCAGAGCTGCCACTTAATACTGATATAACTTTTTTTTGTCAGATCTGTTGTCATCGTCTTTGTGTTTTATAAAGTTTATAAAACATTCCAGACTTATAATTAAGTGAATAAATAAATGTAATACAAAAAAAAATGCCTGTAAATAATAACCTAGCAGTTAGAAAATTGAGAAATCAACATTCTTGGAAATTTATATTTTTACGATGAAAAGAAAATTACTTTAATTGTGATGAAAGGAATAGAACAGGGCACAATCATTAAAATATTTATTATTAATAATTTCAATTCAATATGGAATAATAAAATTAGAATACTTGATCATGAAATTTCTGACTTGCATATGATTTGAAACATTTCAATATATTTTTTGAAAAAGACCAACTAATTCCAATTCAAGAACTTTTCAAGGTATAAGAATAAAAATAGTTTCAAAATTTAAAAAAGCAAAACTAATTAAACCTAATACTATATTGTAAACAAAAAAAATTATACAACCCCATAAGAATATTAAATGTCTCAGGATTCAGAAGTTTCAGAATGAAGAGTGTATTTCATTTGGTAATTTTTATGAATTCAAAATTTGTATTAGTTAAAATACTTCTGCTGTACTGATGTTTTTAGTAGTTTTGCAATGATAAAATCAAATTGTTATTCATATTTGTTTTAAGAATTACTTGAAGTGTATTAACACATAATGTAAAAAACTTGTGAAAGTTGTATGAGCAAGACACTTTTTTACAAACACAAACACCAAGTAAAAAATAACGACCAAAACTCATTAATTCAATTGAAGTCTAGAGCCTTACAAAATTGACATAAACTTGATAAATTATTCTTAATTCAATTTAGTTCACTCACTCTGCATATAAATGCTTAAGTTATAATTGAGATACAGAAATCAAAAGCATACCACATAAAAATTGAGCTCCATAGTAACTCAGTTAAAGTGATATTAATTCCTCAGCTTTACAGCATGTAGAATAATCCCTAAACATCTAAAAATGGAGATTAATCACTAAAAAAACCTGCTAAACTAATTAATCTTTAAATCAAAATTTCAAGTACAATTAGTTATATCTATGTAAACTGAGAAAAATTAAATCTATGTGAAATGTTATGGAAATAGTACAAATTCGAACAACCAACACTATGCTTTATACCAGGGGTCAGCAACCTATTGAAACGGAAGAGCCAAAAGTTACAATTTACAAAATATCCTAATTTTTAAAGAGCCACTAAAAATTTTCGTTTCAATATTATAGTATTTGCTTATATATATTTGATTTTTGATTTAAAATAAACGGCTTTAAATATGGAATAATATTTATTCATATAAAAACACAAATATACATAATTACATCAATGGGAGCATTGGCTTTGCATGCCTTTTGAAAGTTTGATTAAATCTGGCTTATAACTTGGTGTTTTAAGTTTCAAGCACGACTCTAGATTTTTATTTGTTAGTTGACTTCTAACTTTACTTTTTATTATATTCATGCAAGAGAACGCTTGCTAGCACGAATATGTCGACCTGAAGATCGTCAGCACTTCATATGCCAATTTCTTCACCTCACTGTAGCATTCCGGAAGACTATTCCATGCGCCGAATATGAGGGCCTCAACTCGCGGAATTTCTTTTAGAGCTGTCCACTTGTGCTGCGCGATGTGCATGCCTTTCTGGACCTCCAACTCTTCCAACTTGCTCTTGAGTTCTGTGAACTTGCCACTCCACAAGTCTTTGGTTTTCAAATCTAGCAATTGCATTTGGAGCGATCCAGCATCAATTCCAAATGGCTCAATGTTGATCTCTTGTATTTGTGTTGAAAGGATTTACTATGAACGCGAGAGTACTTTTGTTTGTTTTGAATTGCTCGAATCTCTCTGCGAATCCAGTCTTCATTTTTTTAAGCTATGCTGAAGTAATTCGTGTCAATAGTTGCATTGGTCTCATCGCGATATTGGTTCAGATTTTTAAAATGAAGTAATTTATCGCTCTCCATGTCTTCAACAAAAATAAGTAATTTTTTTTCGAAACAAACTACTTCTTCAAGCAAGGCGTAGGCTGGGTGTCCCTTTCAAATACAAATATTGACGACCAACAACAGGCTCAATGCCCAACAAGGTTGGTCCAACAAGCTAGTACCTCTTAACTATCCCCCAATGCATATCTAACTTCTTCTTAAAATCCGTTACTCCTTTACAATTAACAATATTCACTGCAAATTGTTCCATTTGTTTATTACCCTATTATATAAATAGTGTTTTATCCCTTCCCGATTAAAATGGGATTTGTTTTAGTTATTTTGTTTAGTTGTTTCATTTAGTTTCATTGTGGTATCTACCACAAGTTGAATTTTCGCAGCCATTTGTTGAAAAAGTTGGCCATTGAAAGATACACATGGTCACGAAGTCTCATCTCTAAGAACAAAACAATAGTTCAAATTTATCTCATTACGGTCATGTTAAACTTAGCGATTTGTAATTAACGATTATGAAAATAGAAGCAATTGAGAAGTTAGGAATTTAAAAATATTTTATTTTTTATTTTTTTAAGGGTTTTGATAATAAATTATTATTTTTTCATATGGAACTGGAGAGCCGCAACTTTACATCAAAAGAGCCGCATGCGGCTCGCGAGCCGCAGGTTGCCGACCCCTGCTCTATACCTATATAGGTTGGTCCAAAGTCCGGTTAGTCAATAAAAAATGAGTTAAAGTTTTATTTTTGCGGTGACTAATTATTAGTTATTGGTAACTAGCTTTTTGGCCTTGCGTTGCTAGGAAGCCCGTTAAAGCATATACATAAAAAAAAAATGAGTTGCCCCTGTCAGGACTCGAACCAGTGAACTCTTGTTCCGGAGTCTAATACGCTACTGACTAAGCTACAAAAGCATGTTCTAGATCTTGGAAATATATATATTTAAGATGTTTCTTTATGAAATATTGTTAAAAATATTAAAATCATTTATAAAACTAAAGGTGCACCATCTTGAGGACGAATAGTACTTAAATATTAATTTTTCAGCCATTTATACACACATTAAGTAGATGTTTTATGATTCACTGACAGACACTTTATTGTATTATTATATATATTTTAAGGCAGATGCTGCTTAATCCTTTTTAAAATTGTATGTTCATGATTTCTGCAAATTCACAGAATAATCACATGGCCACCTAATTATTCCACACATTCAGATCAAATTGTTTCATTAAACACCTCACATTTAGTCATGTTCACAGGCAAGTAGTTCTATTTGTTCTTTATTTTACAAAAATATTGTTTTCTTCATGATTAAAAGATTATTTGTATGATTTAGAACCATGTGACCATTTTTAAACATTTTATATGCACTAATGAACAAATGCTAAAGAAATTAAATAGGTGGTTCTTAACCTATGTAATTGGCATAACACCCTTAGACAAACAAATAAAACTATAATTTCACAATGAGGAAACGCATATATGCCAAAAGTATTTTTAAGGTTTGCAAGAGAGAGAATGCTTTATTTAAAAACTCATTAACACACACACACAGACAAAAAAAACATTAAGTTTAAAAAATAATGCAAGAAATACTGTTAAAAGTTGATACCATAAAAAGTAATCAGAATTCTATTAATTTAGAAAAAAGATTCAGAAATAATTATACAAGAAGCTATAGAATAAAAGTTCCAATGAAAAAGTATTATTCTTGAGAATATAGAAAACACTTGAAAAATGGTAATATGTAAAGAAAATCTAAATTACACATTTAAAATTATATTCACATAAAAGAAAACAAAATATTGAATCTTTTAAAATAAACACTATAATTGATAATAATCTGTAATAAATTATAACTTACTGCTGCAATATACATATTATTCTATGTTGAGAAACACAAAGCAATATTTTTTTTTTAAATAAAAGAAACCATAATTTGAAATTATACTAGCATTCTATCCCATTGAATATTTAAAATTTAAATATTACAAAGTTCAATTTTTTTAATAAAAATAAAGAATGTAACAATAAAACAATAATTTTTTTTTTAATAAAACAAAAATTATTTGAAGCACAAGGAAGAATTTCCAAAACATTATTGCAAGCATGATGTTTTCTTTTATGTTATACAATTTAAATTTGTTAATAAATAATGTTGTGATACATTGAGGAATTAAATATCCCAATTCGATTTTCAAAGATTATAGGAATATTTATAACTCTACAGCTTATGGCTACTATGCATGTCTTCATGCCATAAGGGTTTTGAAAACAAGCTAGTCTTTTTATTTTTGTTAATTTATTAATGTGTGTATAAAACCTAGCTTAACACACTTGTCAAAGAATTTTATCTAAAAAGTTAGAAAATGATAGTTGCCTCTTTACCTTTAGTCTGTTACATATGTAAAGTTTAATTTTTTTTCTGCAAGGGGGCATTATTTTAAAACAAAATTTAATGGGTTGTGCAGTGTCTACATTCGTCAACAAATGAACACATGTTACTTTCATATAATATTCTCAGGCTAACTCGCAGCAATATACAGAAGAGCTGATAAATCTGTGGTCACCAATGACAATTACGGTTTTATTCCTTTGCGCTCGAGGACTATGTTTATATTTTTATGTTCTTTTGATGGATCAGTTGCATCCCATTCCTGTTCTTTTTAAAAAGATATTCTTTATTGTGTTCTTTTTACGTTTAGGGTGAATAATTTTTTTTAAAAATTATACATTGAAGCTGAATATTAAACTTAGTATACCAAACATATTTAATGGTACATGGCATTTGTAAAACTAAAAAGAAAATAACAGATAGGAATATGTGAGAAATTTCAATCTGAAGAAAGTTTTAGATCACCCACATACTTGGAGCTTCTACACGAGAACAATAATTTATATAAAAGTTTGTGAGAGATAACTTTCTAAACTCAAGAACATGTCGTATCTTTCATTATGAATAAAAGAACCCCAATTTTTTTTATTAACTTTTTTAGTGAAAGAAAGATTTTTTTTGTCCAAGAACATGCAGTTCTCATTCAATGTTAAGAATATTCTTTTAGTGACTGAGAGTCACCACTTGAGTCCAAAGGGTTAAAGAATTGCGCAATACACAATAAATGAATTACGTACATTCTTGGCGAAAGTCCCCATGGGCTCCGGGTACTGATGAGTGAGCAGGGCGAGGAGTGCAGTGAAGGAGCATAGGCCGGCCGTGAAGAGGATAAAAAATGGCAACTCCTTCTTTGGGTACACGGAGACTTCGTGAAAGGCTGAAAAGGAATGTTGTAAACAATTGAATATAAAGACGGTTTTCTATTGGAACAGAACTATATATGGACTTAAAGAACAAAGTGCCAGTAAAAATAATAAAGATTAATGGATTATTGAAAAATGGAGATTGGGTGAAAGTTGATAAAAATCTGAGTACTGAAATTTAAAATCAGTATAAAAAAACTCACCAATATGTTTTGAAATCAGAAAAAACGTAATTAGCTTTGAAAATAAAGAAATTGGTATTTTATAAACTTATGTTTTTGCAGCAAAAAGATCATGTCAGTGGCAACAAAAAGAATATAATAAGGAACATACAACCAAAATGTATACAAATATTACACGCCTTAAAAATTGTTAATTTTCCATAAAAATAATTTACTTTTTATGTTGTTAATTTTTTCTGAAGTTCCATTCCCGGTGAGTGACAACTCTGAAATCAAGCTGTCATTTGTAGATTTATATAAAATTTGTATTTTTATATATTTTCAACATCAAAATATTTTTAAAATTGCATTTAGAAGTTAAAATCATTCTTAATTGAGTTGATTCTTGTAGATTTATTTCTAATGCAAAACAATATTAAAAAAATAATGTTCTAGGTTAGGTATTAAAGATATGAGACGCTGCAGATTCAAAGTGCAAACTCAACAAACGGTAGTTTAAAGAAAAAAAGTGTTTGCATCTATGGCACACTTAATTAAAAGCAATATTTTCATACTTATTTTTTTTTTAAAGTCAAACAACAAAAATCCCTACTGTATATTTGACCTCTTAGAAGCCAAAAAATGATAATTTCTCTCCCCCCCCCTCCCCAAAGTGAGTTTGCCCTTTGTATCCTAAACGCCTCATAATAAAAGAAAACAGCCACTACTCACAGGGCAGGAGCTCTCTGTCTGTGGTTTCTGTGCAAGTTGGATAAGGATAAAAAAGATGACCCTTCTCCAAGGGATATGGAATCATTCGAAATGCTAAAACAATAAAACAGAAGGTTAATTTTTTATGGTTAATCAAAATATATTTTTTTACAAAACTCTGTTATTTATATGAATAAAACTAGTAAATCCTTTATATATTTCATCTTGGATGAAAGTTTATAAGTTTGTATATGCAAGAGATTCCATGTGAAACAATAAAAAATGATTTATTAGTTATTCTTTAATTATAATGACCTAAATCTTAATTATTGATGCTAATTGATACTTATGATTACAAAGTGAGCATTTTAAATTGTATAAGTTTTAAACAAGTTTTTTAAAGAACTGGTTTTATATTAAAGACACTTCTTTGTATGTCAATTGCACCCAAACAAACTTAAACTAAGGCTTTATTTCTAGATTTTACATGCATAAGCTCTGAGAATTTCCCACAAAATAAAACACACTTATATCAATCAGGCAATTTACCACAATTATAGTGTTGGAATGGTTCACATTTCAAAGCATAATATGGTGTTTCTATCATGCAGTTGATTTTAAAGATGTTTCCCCAGTAGCAGAAAAATTCTTAACAGACTGAGACAAGGTTATAGTGAATAAGATTTGTCTGCAACTTAACTAATTATATAACTGTTGGTATACCCTTCATGAGCTAATATAACAGCAAGGATTAAAGAAAGAATCCCAGCAATAATATTACTTTGATATTCATGTTTTTTTTTTAAATTTGCTGTTTAATCGTTGCTAGATTATAAGTATTAATCGCTTAAATAATAAAGTACCAATTATTTAAATATTTATAACAAACACATACCCATTCATTAAATAGTTTCATTTGTTAGTATTAAATATTCAAACAAAAACTCTTTATATTAACAATATTTCTATGGAAACAATTACAAATTAAAATTTTATTTCATTGTTAAAATTTATAAATGAAACAAAATAAACATATTTTTCCGAATTTTCTTGGTAAATTAAAATTGGAATTATAACTTTAAAGTATAGTAACTTAATTAAATTGTAGAGTTCATACCGGAAATAATAAAGTTAAGGTTGCAAAAGAAAGCATTTCTTTTTGATCTGCTAGTACTTTAATATGCAAGTATTAAAATTTCAAAATTAACTTCTAAAACAATTTAAATTATTATCTATTATGTTTTTAGACATTTATATAAGTTACATATCATGCAAGTCTGATAAATCATGCTTTACTTTTCATTGAAAAATAGTATAGTGAATAAGATCTAATGCAAACTATCAAACTGTAAACTAACGCTTAAACTGTCATTTTACATGTAAACGAATCATTACATCAAAAATTAAATATTTTGCAGTATAAGTTTATTTTAAAATACTAGAATTCACACAATATCCTCAGGAATGTTCAAATATTCCAATTTATAAAGATGAAGAAATTAGCGAAGTCCGATTTTTACAAAACTTGGTATAAATTGGTTTGCAATAGTAAAAAAAAATCATAAAAATAAATTAAAACTAAAGAAATGCCTTACAAAACGAGAAAACTGGCTTTAAACATGTAGTAAAAAAGTTTTCTGTCTTGAAAATTGGGAAAAGCCCCTGGGCTAAAACGCCGATTTCAGATAATGTCGCTAACTGCGATTATAACTGATAATAATCAAATTCCTAACAAAATGAATAAAAAATTAAGGAAACCATGTTAAAGCTAGACAAAAATTAATAAATTTGCAAAAGATGCATTTTTAGTCACTAAAAGCGGAGTAATAACAGCATTTTTGAAGAACTCTCATCATTTACCTGTTAACTATCAAATAGATGAGATCAGAATAAGTAAAGAGAAAAAAAAATGAACCATTAAAGCAAAAAATTGAGCTCTAAATAACAAAGAGAAAAAAATTATCGCCAAATTTGGAAATCTGCAGTAGAAGGTCTATAAAATTCCGTTTTCGTTTAGGGCAAATTCCCTTCTCAAATAAGGTTCTGTTAATTATTTTCTAGTAACGTATTTTCTCAAAAAACAGGTATTGAAATGTACCCTGGAGTTGACAAAAGAGAATCGACAACAAAAAAATGTCTGCGGAGATTTGTTCAAACATGTAACTTATCGCGTATCACGAATTTCTATTATCCGGACCCCATGACTTTCTTAAATGAGAAAAATAATGCGTAGAAAATGTTCTAAACTAGTGCAGACATAAAAAAAATCGTATGATAGACTTCTGCAAAAATTAGTGTACAGCCCTTTGAAAAAAATCTGACGTACGACACACATCGCCTCGTTTCTGCTTCCGGGGATGTTTTACATTGAAAATTATCCTCATTTAAAATTACATTCATATATGTAGCGACACATCCTAATAACATGAGAAAAAACAAGGTGTGAAACTTACTTCCCTCCCAGGTGCAGTGGAGGAGATTGATGGCCCCCTCCACCCTCTTCCAATGAGGGAGGTGGAAGAAGGTGTATGCGATCGCCTCACTGTCACCCCTCTTCAGGATGTGCTCGGGGGGGAGGATCAGAGTCTTCATCTCAAGCAGGTACTGAAAACAGAAAACTTCAATGAAATCCATTTCGAATGCAAATATTGACGACCAACAGCAGGCTCAACAAGGTTGGTTCAGTGTAGTATCTTCTAACTATTATCCACTGAATATCTAACTTCTCCTTAAAATCAATTACTCCTGTAGAATTAACAATATTCCCTGCCAAGTTGTTCCATTTGTATATCACCCTATTATATAAAAATAGTGCTTCTCCCTTCACAATTAAAATGTGATTTGTTTAATTTATACCAATGACTTATCATTCTATCACTTAAAATCTAAACCCTCGACATTCCTCGTTTAATAAATTTGAACAGTTGATTCAAATCTCCCCTAACCCTTCTCTCTTCCAAAGTAAACATATTCAAATCTCTTAATTTATCTTCATAAACATTGTCTGAAGTAACTTGGACCATTTTAATGGCCCTATGCTGAACTTTCTCTAACAAATAAATATCATTTTTAAGATATATTGACCAAAATATACAGCATACTCTAGATGAGACCTTACCAAACCTCTACACAATGAAGATTTTATCTTAGATTTTGATTAAAGATAGTTTTAATTACTTTTCCTGACGTAACCGAACATTTTTTTTTTCTAGCTACTGTACATTGATGGCCCATTCCTCATTTACCAATACCCTTAGATCACTGACAGATATTGTGGATTTGAGCTCTTGAACAAAGTATACAGCCTTTCTATTTTTGATACCCATGTGCAGAATCTGACAATTACTGATATTAAAAGACACATACCCCCATTTAACAGTCTATTTATATATTTTTATTATATCAACTTGCAATTGCTCTGTTTGTTCCTCAGAATTCACAATAGTATTAGTTAAACAAGTAGTATCCAATTAACTTTAATCCACAGACCCTTAGCAAAAGCTAAAAAATAGGACCATTTTCCTATATATGCTCATGGTTTATGGAAATCTCACCTTCTCCCACCAATCTTTTGAGTATGTATACATGTTTCAATTTTGTTTAAATGTGAAGATGAAAGGAAAATTCTGAAATTGTATTATTTCTTTCCATTTTACACAGCTTTTACTAAAGAATATGGATACAAATTTACCTAATCTCGTCTTAATTTGGCTGTAAGTTTGATATTTTCACTCTTAAATCAGCATGAATATTTAGTCAGTTACAATATTTGTTTTTCATGTAACATTAGGTAAAAAAGGCTTGTTCACATTTATAAATTATACAAAAAGGAATCAAATACTTTTTCCAGTGAATCCCCTAACTTCGACCCACATACCACTAAGTTCAATTACTATATATTTCACATCAGGGTCTTTGTATAAAAGAATGCTAACTTTCAAAAGATTTAATAACTTATCTTAATCTTAAAGTATCAGAATTGGATAGCACACCTTTGGCACGTGGGGATTAAATTCGACTGCTCGATGAATTGCTTCCACAGCATTCATTTCTGCTGTACTCAAGCCTCTCTTCGAAGCAATGTCAGGAGAGAATCTAAAAAATACAAACACTATCTTGTAAACATTATTGCACAGTGAAGTTATTTCATTTTAATGTCATAAAATACATTCACAATTTAATATAGTTAACAAAAGAAAATTTACATCACAATGCATTTGATTAAATATCTCATTTCTATTGAGAGTTAATGTTGGGTACTAAAATTAAAAAACAGATGCCTTATAGGCCAAAACAAATTCAAGCATTTTACACTTAATGAGTATAACATATCAATAGCATTAGTACCAAAAACTGATTAATAAAGCACACTCCTAACTTTAAATTTTTGGAAAAACAGCACATTCCATGGTTTTTTTTATATATATTTAAAGTGTATGATTCCTAACAGTATACTAAATATTAATTTGTATAATAAATTATACAATTATTGTGTCAAGCATTTATCTATTTCATAAATAAAGTTTTAATCTGTTTATTATAGATTACTGTATAAATACACAATTTTTGCAATAATCCATTATAAATGGTAAAATTTATTAAAATAATTGATTTTTTTTCACAAATTAAGTTTATAAATTCATTTTTTGTTACACACTGTTTTTCTAAAACCAGAAACATTTAACATAACACAAATATAACATAAGAACTTTTATAAAATATTTACGACTTAAAAAAAATTAAACATCAATATAATTTTTTTTAACGTTTTGAAACATGGAAACAACTTACTTGTCACTAACTCCCCTGGCTTTCAATAGAGCCGCTGTGTAACATATTGTGGCAGACTTTGGTAAGTTTATATCTGAAATTAAAGAATATTTTATACTATCTCAGTTTATAATATTTTATAGTTTATTTTTTATGCATGAACACAAAAAATTAACTATTTATAAAATACTATAAATTACTAAATATTCTATAACAGTCAATTATTCTAAAAAAGACTAATGGATGATTTTGAAAAATAAATACAAATCTACTATATATGGCGAACTTTAGTGACAAATACATAGTACAATTTTGCAAAATTACTAATTATAAGATTGGTCATTGCACATTGCCAAGTCATTAGGTGGCCAATTTTTTAAGTAATTGTAAGTAGTATATTTTGCTTTATCATTGCTGTTTGGTCCTGCGTTGCTGGGAACCCTTTAAGGCATATACAGTTGTGTCTTGAACCCACAACCATTTCTTCTGAAGGGCAACCCTATTGACTAAGCTGCAGAAGCTTGGCTGGTTTCCTTTAGAGTTTGTTCCATTCCTAATCCCTATCCAACACACGCACAATTCTCCTTCATTTTGGCCCCATGATTTCTATTGGATAGACACTTTAAATATTAATTATAAAAAAAAAAAATTAAAATTTTGGCTCTCAAGTGTACAATTAGAGGTTGACTTAAGTTTAAAATTTCAGACATGTCCATGCAGAGGTAGTAGGTGTTCTGCGTGCCACAGACACTTTTATTTTTATAGATATTCATTGCCTAAGGGTTCGAGCTACATATCTACATATTTAGCTATATATTTATTCAAGTTTAGTGTCAAGCACAATCAGTATTACTTTGTGGAGAAAATATTTTAAGTTATTTTATCATTAAATTTTGTCCTATGATTTTAAAAGATAGCATGGGAAATACACTTTGATTATTGAATAAATAATGTCGAATTTCGATTGAACATTTGATTTAAAATATATAAATTCATTCTAATACAACAGAAATTTTCAATTAGAAAGGACCAGAAATAAAGATAACCTGGAAACATTTCATTACCAAAAAAAAATTACATTCAGTAAACAGAAATTTATTTCCTACACATTCCAGATACAATAGCTTTAACTGTATTACCATTTTAATTATTATTACTGTATTACCATTTACTGTAAAACAATTAAGAAAAATATAAAGTAATATATGTATTAGGCTAGCTGCACACTGAGCAACAGTTACACTGCAACTTTTTAATCAAAAGAGCAACTAAAAAATCACACTGCAACTGCTTTTGATTATTTAATTGAAGACAACTCAGGTCTGCCAAGTCTCAGATTTCACAATCGCCAAGGTGAAGTATCCACAAATTGTTGATTATTTGCCAAAGCTGTTATATCACTAGTGAAGAAAAGAATACTTTTTCCAGCTAAAAAGTTTATTAGTAAGCTGGTAGAATATGAATTGTTTTAATTGTGCGCAACTAAACAGTTCAGTTGCATGTCCAATAGTTGTCAGTGGGCGGCTAGCCTTACAAGTGTACCAACCATCATATTTGGCAAGTACTGCTTGAACATCTGCATATGCTTGCATTTCTAAGAGTGCTTCTATTAAATTTTCATGTATGTTAAACACATTCATCATAGGGAATTCTTTAATCAGCTGAAAACAAAAGCTGGCATTACATTTTCAGAAAAACACTTGGAAACTTTCAGAAAACACAGAGTTCTTATTTAAAGAATTAGAGTACTATTTACAAGGAAGCAGTAGTACAAAACATTAATCCACTTTGAATAGAAGAAAAAAGATGTTATCAATTAAAATAGTGTTTTGTATCTAAGTAGTGTATTTAAATGCACAATATATATTTTTCCCAAATAAATGATACATTTTGCCAATTTTAATTAGGTACAAAATAACCATAGCTACTAGGAAATTTAAGAATCCTTCTACGGCAAGTTAAAAAATATGATACTTAAAAATATATAGTAATATATTTTGGCTTAAACAAAAACTTGTTTTTAGTTCAACCCAACAAATTTAAAATATTAAAAATTTTCCAAAGTAAGAATTGCATTAAAGATTTTTCTGTTATACCTGTATTCTTGTCTAAAAGTGAATCAAGTAAAGATATACCTTCATCAAATAACTTTATATTTCATTAAGTAATTTATTAAATAACTTTATATCCAGTGGAATAAAAACACTAATTGATTTATACAAATAGGTTGAAAAGAATTCAATAATTGCAATAAAAATATTGTTTCAAGCTTTTCCAGAAATAAACCAAAATAACGAATTATATATACAATGTAAAAATAAGTGATCAAAACCCATTCTTCTCATAAAAAAATAAAACATTATCAGTAGTAAAAACAACTTGTATGAATAAATACCCAACACAAAAAATTATCAGTAACACAGCGCCGAAATGCTACATTTCCCATAGAAGTTTATAAAATATTATTGAATGACATTAAATTTGAACGTTTAACATATATATATATATATATATATAATTTTTCTTAATAAATAAAATATTTTTCCCCTGACCAAATTTTTATTGATTGGACTCTCAATCAAAACTTATCTATCAAATTTCTATGACAGAAATGTCTACTTAAATCTACATTGATTCGGTTAGAGTTTAGGAATCTGCCCAGAAATTGAAAGAAGAATAACAGTTTTAAAGGATTACAAAAATATATACAAAATATTTGAAGCATAAAAAGCATGCATTGTATTTGTTTAAAAACAGCACAATAACGGAAAATAACTAATAGCTTCTTTTCAAAATATTTACCTCATACTAAAACTATACTTAAATTCAGAGCTGTATAGAGCTTTATAAAAATAAGAATTAGGTTTAAAGCCTTGAAGCCACCCATAAATGAAGCAACATCAAGCAATTTCATCCTAAAGAACACAAAAACAGTCATGCACATCTCAAGTTTAAAAAAAAATAAACAGGAAAACTAAAAGAAATAATAATAAAGGGGGTTAAACGACATCTATTAAAAATAAATGAATATTTATTATCTTATTCCTTACCAATTTCAACCAGGGAAGGAATACTGTGTAAAATTTAAAATCCGTAAATAAGCTCGCTAGGATTTAAATATTGAAATACAATAAAGAAAAAATTTAATTATTTAAAAAAATCAAATTAGATGTTTCAAAACATTAAAATAGAGGTACAAGTTCTAAAAAACTTCGATTGGATAGGATTGGGAAGGGCTCAAACTTTACTATTATGTGCAATTACTTCACACACATAAACAATAGTTACAATTTATTTTCTCACCATTTGGTTCGATTTATTTTGTTCAAAACTGTTCGTTGTGTTTTAAATGGATAAATTGCAAGTATAGATTCTTGTGTACTTGTATAGGTTACTAATATAGCTTTTAATGATAACTAAGTTACTTATTAATAATTTTTTTTAAAAAACCTTATTCTATTTTAGGACATGTTAATTAACACTTAAAAAATAAAACATTACAAAATTCTAGAAACATGTATGCCTCACAATACAAAAAAAAATATGATCCATAGATATAATCAAACCAAATTATATTTTTCTTTAAATTTGGACATAGCGGTTAAATAAAATGTATTATTTAAAACAGTTAGATGTTTGTAAAACTTTTAATACTTAATAATTATTTTTAAACACTACAAAAAGAGGAATGGGTTGAGATCAGTCTAAGCAGTAAAACCAGTGTTCACTCTAGGCTTTTTTTAAAGGGCGGTCCGCCCTGCCCGCTCTTTTTTCATCTCAATAGCACCCTCATGCCCCTCTTTTAAAAATATTCCGCCCTTCTTACCCTTTTTACTCAAGCACAAGTGTCCTTGCTTCCCTAGCTGTCTTTAAAAAAAACATAAATTTTTTTTGTGTGTAAATTGGAATTAAGTAAATTATGACAGTAGATATACAAACTCCTTTTTAATTACACGTGTTGTCAAATCCACGGGGTATTCCTCAAATCCTACTGGTTGCCTGTGCCCGCATATGAAATGCTCAGGTTTTTTTTTTCAAAAGAGAAGATGGTTTGGGGTGAAGTTGCAAGACTAGGCATTTTATTACCAAATTTTGGATTTAAGTAGCTTTTTTATCAGTTTTGTAAGGAGTCTGATTAGGGCTACTTACAGATTTAGTATTTAGGGAAAACATTAATTTTTAAATGTCAAATTTAGGATTTTAAGTAATATCTTCACAAAGAAACATCAATTTTATACGGATCTTCTCTTTCGAGATATTCTCCGAACTGTCAATAATAGCCCAATATGCAACTCTAGCGCAATGTCAACCAACAAATTGGAACTTTCTTTGTTTGGTCGAGGGTTCAATGTGTCAATGTGTGGCCATGCCCACCACATTTTTTTTTTAAGTGCGCTTTTAAAAACAAGAAGTGCCTTTTCAAAAACGGGGTGCCTTGCCAACAGCGCCCTGCCCCTTTTTATTTCTAGAGTGCACTCTGGTAAAACTGTCATGCACATAAATTGAAGAAGGGAGGCAAACTAAAAACTTACATCTCTCATTATTTTAACACATTCTCTGAGCTTTCCAAGCTTTCTCGCACACATTGCAAGTCTTCTTCTTATATAAACAAGAACATTTGTATCTCTTCCTGAAAAACAAAATTTTGTATTTTACTTTCACATAAAACACAATTGCAAGAACATTTATTTGCAAATTGCAAGAACATTTACTAGGACACATTTGGATTACAGGATTTAAAATATATATATATTTAAACTATATACCTATATTTTAAAGTGTTTTTATGTTTTGCACATTTTTGCTGAATTTAATTTTTTGTTCAATGAGTAATTAATGTAAATTAATCTAAAAGCGCTCTTAACTATTTTGTCTTAGATGCATCTGACAATTTTGCAATCTTTTCAATTTAGAATTCTGAATCGGAATAAACATTGTTAGGTGAATAATAATGAAAAGTACAAGTCAATAAAAAGTACAATTACAACAACAAAAGTATGAATACAATATTATAGCACATTGAAAATGAAAGAGAAACTCACTGTGCAATGTCTCTTGTGTAGGTCCTTGATGCTGAAGCTGTTGACTCCGCCTGTAATTCACCTCCGCAACTTTGAGTGCCTGACGAAAAAGCTTCTCCGACTGGAAAAAAATTATTTCATTCTTAAATAGTGTATACAAAAATTAAAGAATTTTAAAACAGATTTACAAACATTTCAATTTTATAAGTCATAAATGCATGATTATCAAACATAAAAATTCGCTGACACTTTTTTACTTGATAAAAAAAATTAGTATTGTAGGGAGATATGATGAGTTCCCGATTTTTTTTTTAATGTTAGAATATTATGACAATGCAGTTAGTTATTGAAAGAAAAAACTAGGTCAATATATGCCTCATTAGAACCTTTTGATAAATTTGCATACCTTTTAAAATACAAAATTTAATCATACATTTTAGAATAAAGTCCTGTATCTGAAGTATAGAAAATGTAAATTTATACTAAAAAATGACAAGGTGATATATATATAGAGAGAGAAAGGGAAAGGGAGAGAGGTATACGTATAAATTTTTGAATTTTTTTTAAGTGTGGACTAACATTTGCTTAACTAATACACTACAAAAATTTCATTATTCAAAATAGTATCAAATTTAACCAAATTCTGCAGAATGAATGGCAAAATTTATTCACATTACCTCAACAATAGTTGTTGATTCTTCTTCTGCTAATAAAATATATGCAGGTGCACACCTAAAAGAAAAAAAAAAGCACCTGTTTTAAAATGGGCAATTTTTATCTTAATACATATACTTTTTGAAATTCAAAAATGGATGGATCTAATCAATTTTAGGAATTATAGTAAAAAAATTCCCTTTGATATTAAACATAACAAAATGGAATTTTAATTTTAAACTCATTTTAATACATATAACAGCAACACATAATTTTTTTTTATATGCAATTTTTAAAAAAAACTTTAATTAAAAAAAAATGCTTACAAATAAAACTTCATGTGATGCTGTTACAAGTACAAGCAACATATACAACTTAGAGCTAAGTAGTATATGTTGCTTGTACTTGTAAGCTCTATCTTATTTCCTTTAGGTTGTATTGTGTGTGTGTGACAGTTGTAAAGTTAATTCCCATATACCCATTTTCAAGAGAAAGGTCAGTGCGTTGAATGGTTTTGGAAAGATACTTCTTGCACACCCCGTATGAGGATAATTATTATTTGGGTTTATTTTTTTTATAAACAGCAAAAGTTTCTATTAAGAGGTGCCTGTCGCCACATTCTTCTCAAAATGAGTTTGTATTTGAAATAATTTCAATAACATTGGCCAAGCCAACTTGCTGTAATAACCATGCAAGTAGCAATTACACAGTGAAATACACAGAAAGAATAACCAGCAATGCTGTACGATAGCTCAAAGATAAGTATACTTTTCAGGTCACTATAAATTCCTCTGAAGTAATCAATGTACCGCTTACAGCAATCATACGGTTAAGAACAGTTTTAAGAGAAACGAAGAGGGGACTCACTCTGGGTTTTTCTCGAGAGCTTGATGAGCAGCCTTCACCCTTGCTTCCGGATCACGCTCCCTCCAAGCAGTCTGCATTACTGCAAGCATGAAAAAAAACTTACACCAAAATCCTTGGTTACACAGTGGGAGACAATCAAATGAAGAGATATTTCACAGCTAACATAATCTCACAGCATCCCAATTGCCAATGAAAATATTTTAGTTTTATAAAGGGTTCTCTCAATTTTATTATTTCTTGTTGGTCATGGATCATGTAATTTAGGGTGCATTTCATAGTTTTATTGCGGGTGGCTTGACTGCCAAGTAGTGCAAGTCCCAAAATTAACCTATCCTTTAATGCAGTGTTCACTTTAGAAATAAAAAGGGGCAGGGCGCTGTTGGCAGTAAAAGGGCACCCCGTTTTTGGAAAGGTACTTGTTTTTAAAAGGGAACTCTAAAAAAAAGTTTGTGGTGGGCATGTCTACCCGTTGACGCATCGCACATGCGACCAAACAAAAAAGTTCCGATTTTTTGGTTGACTGCGCTAGAGCTGCATATTGGGCTATTGTTGACGGTTCGGTGTCTATGTCGAAGAAAAGACCCGTACAAAATTGGTCTCTTAATGAAGATACTACTTAAATTCCAAAATTTGACATTTAAAAATTAACGTTTTCCCTTAAAACCAAATCTGATGTAAGTAGACCTAATCAGACCCTTACAAAACTGATGAGAAGGCTACTTACATTCAAAATTTGGTAATAAAATGCCTAGTCTTATAACCTCGCTCCAAACCATCTTCTCTTTAAATAAAAACGCAGAAAAAAAACTTAGCATTTCATATGCGGGCACAGGTAACCAATAGGATTCGTGGAATGCCCCGTATTTGAAATTACGGCGGAATCATCGTGGTTGGACAACATGCGTAGTTAAAAAGGAGTTTGTTTTTCTACTGTCATAATTCACTGAATTTCAATTTACACATTTTTTTAAATCGATTCCTTTTTTAAAGACACCTGGGGAAGCAAGGACGCTTTGCCTGACTGAAAAGGGCAAGAGGGGCGGAATTTTTTCAAAAGAGGGCGGCATTGTTGAAAAAGGGGCATGAGGGCGCTATTGAGATGAAAAAAGGGCGGGCAGGGCGGACCACCCTTCAAAAAACACCTAGAGTGAACACTGTTTAATGAGTCGAATGTCATTCTACTTAACATTATAAGTAAGGCGAGTTGAAAAGTTCAATGCTCTTATCTGGAAACTTTGTTGAAGAACTTATACCACTTAGTGGCCGAGCAAACCCATTCGTGTCTTAGGTCTCTAAAACAATTGCAAAATTTCATGGCAAAGTAGGAGTACTTTTATGTACATACAAAGAAAACAGGCGATTGTTCTGGAATTCTTACGCAATCTAATAGCAAGCGAAAAAACCAAACAAATTTTTTAAAAAGTCTTATATTTTGGTAGGCAAAAAAATTTAATTTTAAATATTAAAAAAAGGATAAACATAAAAATCATTGGAAATAATATAGGAAGCGGAAATCTTTGGTTGGTCTTTCACTTTATCATAAAGCAACTTTCAATTGTAAAAAAAAAAACTCATTTTTTAAAACTAATTACTGAGATTAATAATTGGAAATTCAATAAAAATAATTCAACTATTTAGCAGAAATAAATTATTAATAAGTAATCTACTTAAGCCTGAATTAATTTGATAAAAAACTAAATTGAAATGAAATGAATGGGAAAATTTCCAACAATAGTTTCCATTTTTGAAACTTGAACCTTAAAAGTAAAACTATGTATATTTAACTCACAGATTTAGCAGACATAGCAAAAACTGATTGAGAACAAAATCAATGTTTTTTCCTCACTAAAATGCAGCACCAAGGTCATTCACATTTAGAAGTGAATCGCTTGGATTTTGTATTCAACCAGTTTTAATCTGCTAACATGTGGTTTAAATTTAAATGTGTGGTTTTATATATATGCTAGCTGTTAGTCATGGTTTCACACGAGTTATTTTTTTTTATCCCATTGCTTAGATCTCAACGCTTATTCCTTCCCTTTAATTTTCTGGAAGACAAAATAACTTATCTGTTGTTCAGACATCTCCAGGTGCATTTCAGAATGTTAACTTTTCAGCTAGTTTTCCCATCAAAGCATAATTGTCAGAAAAAGTTATTTTGCAAAAGCAAATTTTGATCACCAATTTTTAACTGTTTAGAGCAATAAATATACATTAATTTTTATTTATTTTAAATTATTTCATTGTTGTCAACATCTTATGCTTTTATAACAATGTATATACTATTTCTTTTTAAATGGACATTTAAAAAATGGCTTCTAAAACCTTTATAAATGGAAAACTAAATTTCGGGCCTCAGGTGCACATTTAGAGGTTGAATAGCATCCATGTATAAATTTTCAGACATCTCCAAGCAATGGAGATAGTGTTTTGCGTGCCACCGACAAGACTTTCTTTTATTATTATATATATCGCATCAAGCAATAAAAAAAAGTAATAACTATTCTACCTTTTTAAGACATTTTAATTGATTCCAGAACTAAGAATCGCAGTAATAAACAAAGCACACATCACAGCAAGCAAAGGAAATAAAAGTGTAATTATACTTAATATGCCCGTACTCTCATATTCAGGCCGGTTTGCATCCGCCTCGCATGTGAAGAACGTCTGGTGGTCCTGCGCAGACAGGTTCATGTCATAGTAGGTCAGTGGCTCCTTGTTGGTTGTCCAAAGAAAGCGGTTGTACTCCGATCCTCGGAACAGACTTAGGGGGTTTCGCCACACCTTGCATTCTAAAAGAGGAAAGTTAACTTTTATTACAATTCATGTAAATTAATTTCTTTTAGACTATTAGCCTTTTTATTTTAACCACTAAATAGTTCATTCAGATGAACTCGAATACTAATCAAACAATTTTCAAATACAGGGTTGCAGCCACTTAACTTCTTACAAATAGGCAATATTACATTAAATGGATCTGTTATCAACGCAATACCAAATTATGTTTATCTGTGAGAGTAACACCCCACACATACGAGACATGCAAGCTGACTAACATCGGCTTAATTCACAAAGCATGGATTCAGCAACCGTAGCGAAAGCTGCTTGGCAATAAAGTTCGAGCGATTCACTTCTAAATTCGGAATAGTTTAGAAAAGAAAAGTGATCAGAACATCTGAGCTTAGACCACAGCCGAGGGATTGGCTTAAATTTCCAGTGCTTGAATTTCATCGAAAAGCAGCTTTCCCTACAGCTGCTGAATCCATGTTTAGGAATTATGTGATTTATCAATTAGGATGACAATAAGGAATAACTTTGATAAACAATTGGCTTCTTTTCTTTTATACAGCCTCGTATGCCAACGAGCGAAAATGCGCCAAAGTTGTTTACCTTTGGGATTACCATACACAAAAGATCGCGTTTCAGTTGATTGTTTGATTGAGTGCACTGAGCTAAATAAAAACGGGAGAGTAAACTGAACATGCCTTTTTTAGTGTCTTTGCTCAAAATAGTTAAAACACAGTTTCTTTGGTGTTGATTTTGGTATGGGTAATTAGCGTCTCACTAGAGCTACACAGTGGGCTATTAGCCACGGTTCGGGGCCTATATCGAAGGAAAGACCTGGAAACGATGCCTCGTATTATATATTTACTTTTTTACTTTCTTCCTGCAACAAATTTGTTTGGATTACGTGCATTGAATGCGTGCGCATTTTCCTCGGGATCTGACAGTAAACGTCTATTGCCTTACGATTGTTGATTGGTTAGAATATATAAGTGTTTAACGAACTCTTATTGGTTTAACGATTATGCGAACTATTCAATAGTTACAAATATTTAAATTCGGATATTTGTAAATTATGGGTTTGGTTCAAACGATTTTAAATTCGGTTTGGTGAATATTTTTTATAATTTTGGAAACATGTTTGATTGTTAGGATAGCTATTAAAATAAATTTGTTTAGAATGCGCTTAAGAGTGTTGTCGAAATGCCCCAAACGACTGCCCGAAGGATTGCCTGTAAGCACCATGATCGACTGCCCGGAGGGGGTCACGGATGTAATCCTGAGTAGTCGGAGGCCGAAGACCACAACTGCCCGGGACTATAAATCAACGTCAGGAGTCTGTGACTTTAGCGCGCGTTTCGCGCATGCGATTAAGAGTGGTGTCGAAATGCCCCAAACGACTGCCGGAAGGATTGTCATCCACCGTGGTTCGAAAATAAGACATAGCGTTTGAGTAATTAACCGTAATTGTGCATTTCTCCTTAAGTAACCATAAAGATCAGAAAAAAAGACGCATACGCAACGCATCGGGTCGTTTGGTGTCCACTTGAAAACACAGCCAGATCCACTGACGAGCGAAAGTCTTTACCTCAAACCGTAACTAATAGCCCATTGCACAGGTTAAGTGCGACTTATTGTCTTTATATTTTAGAATGTACTTTTTGACGTCATCTAATCGTAAATCATTTACGACTGTTTTTAACATTTTATTGTGTGAGTGGCAACATTAAAATTGTAAATAATCAATACGGCGACAAACTTTCGCTTAGCGACTATTCGAGGCCGTTTAGAAGAGAAGTACCAACAATTGATTAAATTAACAAAATTATCAAATTTAATAAAAATAAAATTTAAGCTATTTTAATCTAATGCACGCAGACAAATTAAAGATTCGAGCCAAAAAAAATATTTTAGAAACACAGTTTCACAATTAATTTCGAACTCTACATATATCCTTTACCAAATCCTGCTTGCTGATTGTTGTTGTTTGCATTTGCACAATTCCCATTAGCGGCTGGAGTGTCGGGAGTGGTGGAACCATTTGGCGTCGTTTCTCCATTAGCCTCCCCGCCACCGAGCCATGGCGAAATGTGGTTGAGCGACACCTGCTCAATAAAGGAGGTGCCGTACTTACGGAAGTACCACCATTCAAAGATCTGGAATATGATTATAATAAAAGAAAGTAGGCAAAATAGAAGAAAAAAGTTTTATATTCAATTACAATAAAGTTTCAATAAATCAACTTAATATTAAGGTTGTTTGAATTAAAGTCATAATAGAGCACAGTACATAAGATTAAAATTCCTTGATTTTTCTAAAAGATTAAAAAAAATTCTAGTCTAAGAAATATGTGAAACTTAACCGATTCTTTCACAATATTAAAGCTCATAAAAGTGAAGTACCTGTAAATAACAACCTTACAAAATATTTAAAATCAAATATTTGAAATTTTTACAAATTTATATTTTTTATAATGAAAAATAATTAAGTCATTGAAGTTACAAGAAATACGACTTATAGAAATACCACCACTCCAAGATATGGAATAGGATTCATAAAGAACATTTATCTAACATTTTTAGAAAAATTCCCCTGACTTTTTCCGAAAATTTAAAATTGTGCATTTTCCAGACAAATCCAGATGTGTGGTAACACTGTTATGAACATTTTGATTCTGTAGTTTTTGTTAAAATTTTAATGCTATAAACAATCACAAAAGTAAATGAGATGCAACCATTAAAAAAATAACTTGTAAGAAATACTAATTATTTTTGTATTTTTAAATACTTTCTGTGGAAACAAAACTTTTATTAGTTAAATTCACACATGGTATAGGAAAGCTTATACATATAGTTAGTCAACAAAATTAAATATTTAAACAAGAAATGGTAATACCATCAGAAAAAGTATGAATTAAGAATTCAGAAAGAAGTAATAATATTTTAGAAAACATAACTAATACTAGACAATCAAATTTCAACAGAACTGAGAGTTTAAATGCAAAATTTCATTTTTTTTAATGAATTCTGTTTAATAGATTTTTTTTTAACAATTAGAGGCAAGGAAACAGTTAGAATATGTCTTATAAGGGTGGGCAGAAAATGGTAAAGTGACATGTATATTCACACACACACTTGGACTTCTACAAGGGTCTGTCCCAGAGAGTTGTAATATTAAATAGAGACCGCCTTCAATGCCAGACTCTCGTAAGGCCGCGGTGTCAACATTGAAAAGAAAAACCTAATCACGTGGTTATAGCGCAGCCACATTTGGCGGTCAGACATCTGCAGGAGTTTCAAATTTGGCGCACTTTCTTCTTTTTTGATGATAAAGAGTTCTGCTCGTATTCAACTTTTTAACATATATGTACGTATTTACTTATTTTCAAACAATATGCACTAAATATTTCCTCTTCATTAACGAAACGAAAATATTTTATTTGTGTTCAATACTTGAAGAAGCGAAACTCTTTATATTTCTCAGGTTTTATTGTTCATATTTTCTTATTGAAGTTTACAAAATAACTATTGAAAGAACTTCGCTTATGGTAAATTGTTTACATAAAAACGTAACGCAATTATTTCAAAACTACAAAATAAGAAAAATATCCTTAATATATGTTAAACTCCCTTAAATTGTGACACTCGTTCAAAAAAACGATATTTAAATACAAAATTAAACACAAAACCTTATTACAATACTTCGATCTCGTTTAGTTCTTAAAGTCGCCAAGGCCTGCCAAGTAATATATAAAGCACATGAATGAATTGGCATTTCCACCTATCACGTGGTTTCAATGTTGGACACACGGAAATCAGCATTTTTATTCCTCTATTTATATCATTACTCTATGGTCTGTCCAGGTTTTTTTAACAATACAGTATCCATGTATAGAGGTACATAATCTGTTTAATTAAAAATAATAAAAAAAATTCAAAATAATGACTTTTAAAACTTTAAGAAGAAATATTGAAAAGATCTATACCAGTATAAGACCAGATATTAAAGAGGATGTTCCCGTCAAAGCAACGTAAAACTTCGGAGTCAGCGTATTCAAGAACATTGAAGCTGTAAAAATAATACAATAATCATTAAAACAACTATAACCCTACAAGTGTAAGCTTCAAAAGTGAAACAATTATTTATTACATGGAATGACAAGATTCCAATACAAATTAGATAAAATAACTCCAATAAAAAAACTTCACTAGGTCATTTTCTGTTTTAAAATATTAAGAGCAATGTTTCTTTTTGATGAAGCTCTTCAAGACTAAACAAATCTAAAATTATTATAATTAATATTCAACAATGTTTTATTTCTGTACTACACTTAATATCAACTGTTTACTTTAGCACTATAAAAGATGTTTAAAATATTTTCAAAAACATGTTGCTGCCATGGTTTATTTAGCTGTCTAAAATAATAATTATATTTCTTAAATTTCTTGAATGCTAAATTTGAAGACTAGTTTAACTTAAACACTAACAACAGTTATTCTTATTTCAAAACGTGCAAAAATGATCTGGCGTAGTCAATTTTAAAACCTGTACAAAATAGTTTTTAGTTTCGAATTTCTTTTAAACTTGTTGATCTATAGAAATAAGATTACAGTCAATTATTAAGCATTTCTGTGTCAAACTTAAATGATATATTTAAATGATAATTATAAAGTTATATTAGAAAAATATGCAAACGGTGAATACACAGTTTCCACTTTCACAACAAATGACGATTTAGAAAGGACCAATATTTTATATTTAGCATATACTAATATCCAAAACAAGGGAATCTAATAGGTCAAGAAATTATGATGTTCGACATTCAATACAAAGGTAAAGAACGTACGCAACATTAATTATTTAGTGTATTCAATTATTTTAACTTTACGATGTCAAAATTTGCATTTTTGTCAAATATCAATCTCTAAACGCAAGGAACGATCGTCGGAAAGTAACGAGAAGAACGCTTTACATGAAATACGCTTATCTGTGTTTAGGTTATTGGCGCATCACAATCGGAGCAGCCAATAACAGAGAGATTCGAGTAGGTGTCAAATTTTCCGATTTTCCTTTCGTTATATTTAACAATAAAATTTTTTTGGTGATTTTTGTTTAGATATTTGAAATCAGCATGGTTTTTTCATTTAAAAAAAATATTTTTACTCATTTTTAAAAAAATGTGGGAATTGTCAATTATTGAAAAGTTGCATTGTTAAAAGTATTTAATTAAAATTTGAGGATATAATCCTGCCATTGTGTAGAGGTTTGGTATCGCGTCATCTTGAGTACGCTGTACAGTTTTGGTCATCATATATATATTTTTTTTTAAATGATTTATTAGAGAAAATTCAGCACAGGGCTACTAAAATGGGTACAGATGTAGTATAGGACATTTGGCGCACAAGTTTTTTTTTTGGCGTGTTTTATTGGGGCGATAAATTTATAGTATGGCAACTACTACTGACATTGTTGGTATATTCCGATCCTTGTAACGACTTTCAATTTGGCAACCCTATGACGTCATAGCGCTGTTTAACGGCAATTTTTCATCGAAAAAAAAAACATCGCGCCAAATGTCCTATACTACATCTGTTCCCTAAAATGGTCCAAGGAGTTCAGGCATGGATTATCGGAAAGGGAGAAAGTACTATTTTTGTAGTAGGGTAATCAACAAATGGAACAACATGCAAATGGATATTGTTAATTCTACAGGAGTAATTTATTTTAATAAGAAATTAGATATTAATTGGAGAATAGTTAGGAGATAATAGACTCCCAACCCACCAAGACTAGATCAACCTTGTTGGGGCTTGAGCACTGTTGGTTATCTATATTTGTATTTAGAACAATTTGTTTGGCTACCATTTGGTAATAGTCTAATATATTTTCACCCTCATAAATTATTATTTAAATGTAAAATTAAATTAGATTTGTGTAGTTAGAAACCCTCTGTAAACAATCTTGTAAAGCTTTTAACAGTATAATAAAAAAGTGCAAAAAATACCCTTAATTTTAAAACTGGAAGTATATCAAATAAACATCGCTAGTTAAATATCTCCAAAATGTACTTAAAAATAGTTGCATAAAACTATTCTTAACAGTCAACATTTTGTTTTAACAGCATAACAATCAATATAAACAATACAATTTTAAATTTGACAGCTGACTTTCAAATCCAGCTTAATTCTCTTTTCTGACGGAATATATTTTAGGCAAAGTACAAACCATAAAGTCATTTAAAATTTCGGTAAAATTTCACATCCACAAAGCTCATTTTAATATATAATTTGTTTTAGATAAAAAAAAATAAACATTTCCAAGAGACTTCGGCACATACCCATATTTAGATTCTCGTTGATTTTTAAAGGACCACGTAAAATAAAGACAAGGAACGCAACAAGTATAAGCCAGAGAATCCACAAGTAAGTCCAAGACCACGTTACCCAACGTTTAGTTATTGAAAATAAATAACTAAAACAACGCGCCATAATGAAACTCCATGTTGATGTTGGAAAATTTGAGCCAACGTTGCCATATCTTGACTCGACAAACGAAAACCGTCCACTGTTTAAGAGATCATACTAAATCGATCTAAAGGTGCAGGTAATGTTTGAATTATGGACGGCATATAGTTATAAAAATTCTCACTTGAATCAGTTGAGATTTTTTTTTATAAAATTAATGTTTTGTTGAAATTGAAAAGATATTACATGCTTATTTATTAAAGAAATTCCAAATAAAAGTACGCCTGGAAAATTTTATACAAAAATATAATGGTTGTTCGAATTAACGTCGCTATGTTAGCTGACAATGGGCTAATGGAGGCGGTACGGGATTTTTTCCGAATGAAAGTGGCGGGAACGATTCTCGATTTTTAAATTTGGTCAAATGTCAATAAAAACACCTAGGCTGGAACCTTACACAACCAACAATTATTTAATTTGGATTATTATATCCTTTAAGCCAAGTGACACCGAGTTCAAATATAATAACCAGTTCTTATTTTGCTCAGTGGTGAAATTTTTTTTTGCCGTATAGGCTTAAAAGGCCGTAATCCGGTCGTCCACGCTTAGTAATCATATCGAGTTATCGTGTGATATTTTAGCCCATATGAGTATCACTCCAGAGATTTTGTGGCTCTTGTTGTTCGATGTCCTGACCCCTGCTGTGCCGGGTGCCAGCCAGTGGTGGCGCCAGGAATTGCCCGACGGGGGAGCTAGCATTCCCCGACAGGGGGGCTAATATCCTCTACGTAAATAGTGCTTATAAAATTATTTTATCGTAAAAAAAAATCGGATGTGACTGTATCGGAACACGTCCAGAATTATTGTAGGTGAAACGTCATTTTAGTAGATTATAAAGAAACAGGAAATGGCCGCCAACAGAAACCTCTCAAGCAAAAGGAAGACAAATTGTTTCGTCTGATGCAGAGTGCTTCACCACGCCCTATGCGTGATTTGCTTTAACTACATTTTACACGCATCGGCTCCTAATTTCCTATCGGACGAGAGAGAACTAATTTAAATAAATAGTAATATTTGTCTGGCAGTAAAGTGTCAGATAGGATCACTCTAAAAGCGTTGCGAAATATTTCTGTCCAGATACGCCAAGTAGTTGATTTTAAAGACGTTTTACTTCAAAAATCTAGTATTAATCAATATCTTAAATTTGTTAGTGATAAAGTTTTATTGTTATTATTATTATGGGCTAAAATCAAGAAGTACTCAATCTCGCTATTTTACGTATTTTCATAAACTTAAAGCATTGTGGAAAGCAGATAATTGTTACAAAAACTGTACAAATCGTACCACAGTCAAACGATGCGCGTTAAAATTAACTTAATGGCACTGCAAAAAAAATTGTATAATCATTGCACGATTATTTTTAAAAAAAAGCTATGTTGTGTAATAAAAAAACCTGCAGTATTTTGAAAATATTTTTTTTTGTTACTCAAATTTTAGTTATTTAAAAATTATAATTAAATTTATATTTAATTATAATGAATAAGTCTGTTAAATTATCCTCTGTAGTAATAATTATGCTTAGTAAAAAATACTAATAAAGTATAATATTTACATTTGGGAAATAAAATATATTAAAGTATGTATGACTTTTATAATGCAAAGTTTTTCAAAATTCTTACTGATATATACATATAAAGTTCATTTAATTAAGAATTAAACTTAATATAGTTAATTTAAATTTGGTTTGACTTTTTTTAGATTTTATCAAGAGAAAAAAACTAACAAAATATATAATTCACCCAAAATAAAACATTTTTTTGAAACCTTCTGCAGATAAAATACTCAAACCTTACATACCTAATTTCACAAACAAGATATTCAATTAATTATTTTTATTTTACTTAATACAATAACTTTAGTTGGTAGTTATAAAAATTAAATACAAAGTACAAAAAAGCACCACATTTGGTCGGAACTAGAAATTGGGACAGTTCATTGAAACGATTACCATTATACCAATGAGGGACGGTCATTGTAACAAGCAAGATTTTTTTATCCCATCACAAATACAACCTTACTGTTTTATTTTGTTTCCTCGTTATAAGAAAATAGAAAAGTTTACTTACTTCAATATGGTAGATATGCAGAATTAAAAAAAAGATGTGAAAAAAAAAACTTTATAGTTAGACTCATAAAAATTTAACATACACGAAGATAAATTTTCGTTTACGCTATAATATGCAAAAAATGCACTGGAGGGATAATTTTTTGACACGGACAGAGGTCCACACCACCCAGAAAGTGAGGGGGGGACATCTTCAACATGTTTTGTTGGGGACGAGCCTAATTGCATTTCCCGCGCAATGGAACGAGTTGTGATCGAACAATGGCAGAGACGAAGCAATATATTTGGAGAAGCGTCTTGGGTTATCGCTCCCCTAGGGTCCACTCCATGGCCTGGGGTCACTCTACTCTCTGAAACGTCATCCACCAATAAAAAACGAAGTGTGGTGGGGTTCTTTTTTGATCCCATAGATTACAAAAAAAAAAGAGTATTGCGGTGTGCGAAAAACTTTCACTTTTCTCCTGGACCTTGACAAGGAACTGGAAGCCGTTTGCCTGCGGGATGCCCCGGGAATAGGGGAATAGTTTTTACAAGGGGGGCGGCTTACTGGTGGTTCAATGGGTCCAAGCGACCGCTTAACTCGCCAGACTAAGGATGGCGCCAAATTGTAGTAGACAATGTTTGTACTTTACTGATGACAATTTAAATTTTTTACACTTTTGTACATTGCACAGATAATGTTAAGTTTATATATTAATTTCTTACCGTAATGTTCAGCCATTATGTTAGTTTTAAGGGTATGATTTAAAGCATTGAAAAAATAAGCTGCCATATTATCTACAAAATATTATTTTGTGTAAAAGGAAGATGGGCGACAAAATTATGCCTACTTTGGCTAAAAAATTCTTAGGCCGTCCCCGTATTCAATGGCCTTTCAATGAATTTTTGTGACAAAAGCGAACATGATTTTGGTCTCCAATTTTCCTAAATCATATTTTCTAAATATGTCTACTAAAAATTATATTAGTTTTACTAACGTGCCAAACGACCCTACTGGTCTATACAGTCAAGAATGCTTTTTTTATACAATAAAATAAAACCCAAGCCATACAATCCTCTATAAAATAAGTTGACTTATTAATAAAGTAATAAATTAACGTCAAAGAAAATTATTTAGATGTAATATATGTTTTAGTTACGATTCGGGATCATTTTGAAAGAAAGACCCAGGAACACTGTCTTTTCTTTGTCAAGTCCATCGCACGGGTTCGAACCACCAACCCTCGGATTAGTAGCTGAACGCCTTTAACCGCTCGCGGCCACGGAGGCCTAGCATTATCTAGGAAAAAGCTAACTGGAGAGACCATATTCTTGCAGACGAAAGAAATGCCCGGAAAAACAAAGAAACATTCAACTTAAAGGGAAATTTTACGCCACCTTCTCCTTATTCGCATATGCCTTGCTGCGTAACAACAAAGCATTTTCTAAATGGACTAATCTGAATCTGAAAAATGTCCCCCTTATTAACACAATGGTACTGTTTGCGTGGGATGTTTCTAGATAACCAATAGGAAAACTTTAAAGACGCACATCTACTTTCTCCTACAAGAAGAAAACCACACATATGCATGTTTTACAGAGACATTTAAGAAGTCATAATTACAAAAACACTTCCTTATTGACAAAGGTAAAAAACCATATACATGTGATAAAAGATTAAAACAAACATAATCAACAAGGGAGAAATACAAAATAGCGATGGGTGCAAAGACGTGTGTGTGTGATTGTAACCTTAGACCACATCTCCTTATCCCCACTTGTGAAAAGCCACATTCCTGCAAAGTATGCAAAAATGGTGTGTTCTCAAAAGTCTATCCTTGCAACACCTCCGACTCGTGTAAAAACCTGCATTCATGCAAAGTGTGAAAATATAGACATTTGCTCAAAGCTCTAAACTTCGAACACATCTCCTTATTCTTACAGGTGAAAAACGACATGAAGTGTGCCAAAAGTCATTTTTTGCCCTCTTGAACGTAACCTTAAAAGAAATCGCGTCGTCCATACAGGTGAAAAGCCACATCCCTACAAAGTGTGCAACTTCATTGGGGATAAAAAAAAACCATACTATGGCATTTTCATAAAAATTAACTTTAGCATATATTTGTACTTATATTTACCATTTCAAAAGTTATGTAAGAGTTGTATTAATGAAGTCATTATTAATAAGAACATTCTAAAAATTCCTTACAGAATGTTATGTGTTAATATTACTTTTATAATAACTTATTGAATATTTGATTATTATTTTGTGAATAGAACAGTATTATTATGGACGTAACAGAGCATATTTTAAGGAATTTCAACTGGTGGGGCAAATTAAATTTAACAGAAAGTTGAATCCCAGAAGTTAATGAAAACTTGGTATTTAAAATATCAAATTGAAACTAATTTAATAAACTTAGTTTAAAATTATATGTTCTGTAAAAAGTTAATTAAAAATTTTATTTAATTTTTTTATCTAATTAATGAAATTTTCTAACGATTCATAAAAGTATGTTTTATTTGTTGTCATAAAGCAAAATTAATTTTAACTTTTTTTAAAAACCTAATGTTTTGTATTTTAAAATATATATTTCTTACATTTCTGCAATTTTACTTCACACAAATGTAAAGTTTTAAATATAAAGTACATATACATCTAAATAAAAAGTAGTAACTTTAAAAGTAAAAATATTGGAAGCATTGCCTTTTAATCGAAGCATGCTAAAATAAAAATTTAAGGCAAATAGTTAAAAAAAAAATCAGTATTAAATGGCATTTACAAAAGTCTTGACTATTTTTTCATTGTTTTGAAGTCATTTATTTTTTTAACCAAACTTTCAAACCTTTTTTCATTTCCTTCAACCTTTCTTAAAGTTACTCATATATTTAATAATGTTTCATGTAACCTACGAAATAAATATCCAATGACAGATTTGGCGGCGAAACAAAGACTTATTATCCCAGAACTTGAATATATTACCGAATAGCTTTTTATGTATGATAGTTTTCAATTTTGTTAATAATTCGATTAGCCTGTTAGCCATCAGCGATAAGACATTGTTAAGAAGTAATATATCCATTTTTTTTTGCTTTTTGATTAATTTCTATTGGTATCAATATATATTGAAAATATCTAAAAATAAACCAGTTTCATGCATTTTTAATAAAAAAACATTCGATCATATGCAAGTAATAAAATATTTTTTTTTCAAATAAACTATTTTAACCTTATTCTTGCTGTGGTTTCCCTCTAGACATTAGTACAATAATAACTTATATATGCTAATTTTAGTTACCTTAGAATTATACATCCATGATATATTTTGCTCATATAAAGAAAGCAATCAAAATTTAAAAAATAAACTTATACATTTATATTCATAAGCATAATCTTTTTAAACATTGGCTCAACTTCCATATAGTTTATGCATTTTATTAAAAATTAGAGCCTTGAGTCCTCCCTCCAAATAATTTAAAAAAAGTTTACGCCTCTGTTTATATTTATTAAAATTCATAAATATTGATCCCTTCAAATTGTTATTTACATCGGGAAATATATTTTCCCCCAAAAGTAAAAATTATAAATCTCTTTTAACTATACAAATAAAATTTAATTAAAATACACACCGTAAAAAAATCTACATAAAAAATAAATAAAAGTAATTTACTTACTTTTTGTAGCTGTTAAATGCTGGGTAAAAATATCTACAAAAATCGAAGTAAAAAATCGGTCTGAGGCATATGATACGTCTTGTTGGTAAACATTTTTTTATCGTACTGGTAGAATTTCAAGTAAACCATTCCAAAAAGATCCAATTGAAACATTTTCCACCCCTCATAACACCCCCCACACCTCAAGGTCATATATTTCTACCCTAATCCCTTCAAATACATGCCAGAACTTTTTCCGACTAGAAAAGAAGAGCCGGTGTCCACTTAAGAGATCATAGAGATAAAAGTGCAATAAAACGATTTTGAAAAGTAGGCAATTCTAGGTGTATTGTCAACTGGTCGAACACAGAAACTTTCGTAAAGGAAATTGCGTCGTAAAATTGAAGAGTGTGTGTAATTCGTTATCAGCAAGTCAGGGAAAACGGGAGATTTCCTCTTCACAAATGAGGCAATTCTCAGTCCTGAACAAAAGGATTTTTGGGGATGGGTAAAAGGCAGTGGTAAAAGCTAGACGGGGGAGGGGTGTGAAAGATTTTCTCCCTTGCGGCGAAATAGGGCCTTTTCACTGGAAGAGACATCTCTGTCTCGGTCCAGCGTCATTCATTCCTATGCTACAACTTCAAGTTTATGTTTTTACTATGGAAAATGGATTGAACAAAAAAAAAGTCCGGTGGGGCAATTCTGTATGACTGGTGGGGCATTTCTACACACTGGTGGGGAAAAATCCCCACCAACTCTATGTTAAAATATGCCCTGGGACGTAACACTAGTTTACTATGGTGAGAATGTATTAGACAAAATTTGTTCAATTATAATTAAAACTTTCATTTTGTGGAGAAAAAAAATATTGCAATATTAATTTACATAATTTTTATGAAAAATAAAATATTCTGCTAACTAATGCATAATTTTAAAATAAAAACAATTTTCAAAATTGTCACACAAATCGTTTAAACTATCATCTAATGGACTTGTATTACTCCTTATTCTTTCCAATTTAAGCACGCACTCGCTAAGAACTATCGAATATCAATAATATAACCTCAAACACGACCCGTACGCCCACGCGGTATAAAGGAGAGGATAAATAGCTAACCCAGTTGACGCACCTCTCTTTCCTCTACACGATAGTAGGTCATTTACAAACCATAGGCCGATTCAGCGTGGAATTTTTGGGGAGGAAACTATACTGTAGCCAAGGGCGACATTCCCCTCACACGGTTCGAAAGTCACAGGGGAGAATGGATTAACAATCGGCCTGATCGACACGTCGGTAGGTCATTTATCCCCATAATAGGCTGATTTCGCAACGTGTTCTAGGGATTCGAAATATGGCGCAATCCTTTTTGCCGATGTACCCGCCATATGTATTAAAGT
Source organism: Troglohyphantes excavatus (assembly GCA_963932185.1). Classification (NCBI taxonomy): domain Eukaryota; kingdom Metazoa; phylum Arthropoda; class Arachnida; order Araneae; family Linyphiidae; genus Troglohyphantes; species Troglohyphantes excavatus. The sequence continues at coordinate 68,904,114 of OZ010668.1, read as the reverse complement.
AAAAAAATGGCAAGTGTTGTTTTGTCTTATTTAAAGGTCATAAAAAAATAAAAAGTTTTTTTTTTTAAAAATCGCTGATTATTATATAAAATTAAGTGATATTTTACTTAAGATAAAAATATTATATATATAGTTTTTAATCTTGATTAAAAATCCATTGATATCCATAATCAATATCAGTATAAAACTTGAACATTTGCATCATTAACAGTGGCGGCTCATGATTATGAAAAGTGAGAGGGAAAAGAGGGAGCCCGAATTGCAATAGAATACAAGCATATCAGCGAAATTCAAGGCCCCTCCTCCTAAAATATAAAATCCGGATGTGGTACCGGATATTTTTTGCAATGTTAGGAAGGGCGGCGCATGTCTTTTACGTTATTGAATAGTTTTGAAATAATGTTACTCTTTTATACTAATATGTAAAATAATATAAAATATTAATGTTTACAAATTAATGATACTTTACAATTTATAGAATAAAAAAATTAGTGTTTTAGTTGACAAACACATACTCATTCGCAACACCGCCTACACGGAACACTATCGAGAAAAAATATTACATTTTTAAGTTTTATACCCCTTCTTAAAATTTTCTGAAACCGTCATTGTTACAGACTATGAGAAAACAATCGGCTAGGATAGAATTACGTTATACTTTTAAGGAATTCCATTATCATTCTACAACTCCGTGATAAACAGCACGATCGGTGACAATTGGGTCTCGTTCAATAGGAAATTAGGCGTCGATGCGTGTCAAATGTTGAAAGCTAAGCAATGGTGCATAGACGGAAGCCAGCTTAGTCAGATGTAACATCTGTGCATCTTCCTTTTGTTGACGACCCATTCAAATTTCTATAATTGCTGAATTTAAAATCAGTCACATATGATGACAGTCATAGCAAAAAGCCCAACCTCCCCCATTAGAATAAGGTGTTTGACGATTACACTTCTGATAATCCTATTTAAACTCACGACTTTATTCCACTGGTGCATGCGAATAAATAAGATGGGCAAAAGAATGTGTGAGAACACAAGTGGCGAATAAAACTAAAGGAGCCTTTGAAAACACATTTTTTTTTTAATCATCACCAATCATTTATTTCAATTAATGCACCTTAAGTAAACATATTGATTACGATGCTGTGGTTAACACCATTTTGTTTTTGTTAGATAAGGCACATTACCCCTTTCATGCAGCTCTAGCGGCGTTAAGGAGGAAGAGACACAGAGCAGAGGATGAAAAGAAATAATGTGAAAACACTAAATATTCGAAAATAATCAAGAACACAATAGTGCAGCTCTGACTAAATGGCTACTCTGACGCCACACTGTTTACAGGGCAAAAGTTTACAGGGATAAGCCAATTGGTCAACTTGCTCAAACCTTTTTGTTAAATGGCTGAAGCCAGTTTTGAGCGGCGTTACTCAGGTGCCAATGAATCGGAGCCGCACTACATGCACTTTAAATTCAAATTAGGACAATATTTAGAATTTCAATTCCATGTGATTTTTTTTATAACATTCACAAACCTTGCCCTTTAGAGACCCTCATGTTACACAATTGTAGCTATTTCTTGAAACTAATATCAAATTATTCACCGGACATTTAATTGCATTTAGTTGGGTAATTTTTTTCTCTCTAACAATATAATTTTCCTCACAATTCGTCTTAAGTGCAGGTGAAGCATATTTTTCTAAAGTACTGGTAGAGAAAAAAATTCAAATTTCTTTAAAACGTTAAATGCTCCTGAAGACATGCCATTGTAAAACAATGGAAATAATTCGTTCTGTTCTCAGAAAAGCTGTATCCTCGTTGCAGCTCGTTTATAATTTTATTTAATTTTTTTATAGAAAACAATTGTTTTTTGATCCTTAAAAATAATGGGAAAAAAATGGAATTATTTGTACAACTACACAAAACTGTCAAAATACGCCTGAAAACTTGATAAAGATGCACTATTTCCTTTTCCTTGCAAGACATATTTTACAAGAGTATAGGGTTACATAACACACACAAAGATTTATTTTTACTTCATACTAGTTAAAGCACTGGATTGCATTGAAAATTTAACTTGTTTTGTGATAGTTAGCCCAAACCATTGACCATTTTTTTTTTATTGCATTTAAAGAACATTACTAAAGTAATGAAATGCAAACAGCAATTACAAAAAGCAATGTAACGTTGCTTTTCCAAATTTTGAGTTAAAAAAAAAAGAGCAATGAGTATTATTATAAGACAACTTTAAATTAAACCAAAGAGGAGTACAATCAGTGAGTAGCCTAATTTAAGAAAAATTTGTACCTAAATCTGTATGACTAGCATCAAACTAGTAATTATACATTTTTATCAAAATATAAATATAAAGTATACATATCAAAATAAACAAAGAGCATTTAAAAATAACCTAAAAGAAATTATAGCAGTTTTGGAGATTTCACAAGGATACATCTAAAATGTTTTTTAGTACTACTAGAATATCATAGCCTGGCATGGTATGCAATCATTTTGTAAAATTTCGAAAAAAATTTTAGTCGGGAAGAAAGGAACAAATTAAAATTAAACCTTTCCAAGAACATAACATTTGTTTCCAACAAGAATATTAAGAAATACACCAAAACATACAATTCATTGAATATAATGCTGAATTACTATCACAGCCAAAACATTAAGACATCTTTTAATTCCTTTCTTGAGCTACAATATGCAAGTAGTTAGCTACATTGCATAGAAAGTTTTTGTTGTTGTAAATTTATAAAAGTATGGCACACAACGACACATTATAGTATTACATATAGCTGACACCACCATATACATTCTGCTCATATGCTCGCAATTCTATACATAATACTCTCTACGAAGGGCATTTATATGAAGGAAATTACTGGTCCTTGCCACCCAATTCACATACACACACAAAAAGAGAACAGTGAAAGTATATGCGTCACAGTAAGTACAGGTTTTCACCCTTTGAGGTTTGTTGTCACTGATGGAGTGCAAAACAGCAGTTTCAGCTGTGTTTTATGCTGCTGGAGCAACGTCCAATATACAGGCCGATTAGTCTGATTACAAATGGCAATAACTTCATTGTAAACAATGGTAGGAAGAAAACATTTGAGCATAATACAGAACGTTCAAAGTATTGGGATGTGTGTACTTTATAACTGTACAGTGAGACTCTCATTGGTCACCACCATAAAAAAAAAAAAGCAAAACACCATGTCATGTGGATCTGAACGACCGATTCAAAGTTGCGGTTTCTTTCTATGGGGAAATGCCACAGACCGTCTTTAAGTTTCTTTTGCTTACAACAGGGAACACAAACGCGTATACAGAGCACTATGAACTTGCATTAGTCACTATGAGCATGCTTCACAATGTCCGACGTGAAACAGACCATTGCTTGGATATTGTTTGTGCAACTAAGGACAGTCGGATTGAATAATTCAAACAAAACTTTTAACTTCCTTCTGTATGACGTTCGTATCCCCGCCTCAACTATTATTACTTACAATGAAGTTTTTGTCATTTGAAATTAGATCGATCATTTTGAATCACTCTAACAAGCTGAACAGAAAAACAGCGATTTGCTGGCTTCGTGAAAGACTCGCACCACAAAGGGTTAAATGTGTAAACTCTCGGAGCAACAGAAATGTGTGCAACAGCATTTCCTACAGAGTATGTGAGTGAGTAATGCTGACAGGAGGAATAACCATTTTGGCGCAAGATTTCGCATGTAATTTGGAGATAAAAAAGTTCTCTCATTTTTTTCTTCTAAAGTTCTTTTTTGTCGACGCTAGGATACAAACTGAACTTCTCTGCTTTTTATAGAAAAAATAACAAAATAAACTATCCACTTTTCAAAAACAACTATTCTATACTTGCCTCTACTGATCTCGCTACCTACGCAACTGCTTGTTCGAATAAAGATTGTAGCCGAAAGTGTTTTTAGTTTTTGAATTTACAATAGTCCTTTATCACTGACAAATTGAATAAACTCTGAACCTAAATAAGGCTTTGGTGTAGGTGAAATTAAGACAACTTTCTCTTGCGCTGTGTGTTTACGCTACTTACTAAACCACTCACTAAAAATACTTTAGAGTTATATTCATTTAGGAAACATTATATAAAACCAATAGAAAATATGTCAAAAGTCTTTAAGAAGTGACTCTAGACTGTAAAGAGGTGAAAGCTTGCTAATTTAGCACTAGGACAAATTGACTTAATCGATCGCTCAATTTCATCTAACAATGACAGAGTCTGAAATATTCATTGGCCTTTTTGTTAAATTTACAATATAATCGGACACCGACAATAACAACAAATAAAATAGCTAGCATATATTGCTGCAATTACCATATTCAAATAAGGTTATCATCTACCCCTCATTTTTTTTGTAATCTACCCAAGTCCAATTTACAAAGGTAAAAAATGTACACATTATGAGGTACGACGACTTCTGCCATATATCATATACAAATTACACATTCAATAAAACCGCTACAATGCACCAACAAAAAAAATAGAGCTTTGAAATCATAACACACATAAAGAAGCGAACTAGAATGCACGCGGGACAGAGGAGATGGTGAACAGTCTCAAGCAATAGAGTTCAAGAGTGAGGTGAAATCTCTTGTTTAATTTATACTATTTTAGTGTGGCTCATTTTTAGGCACACATTTATAAAACAAGGCTCCATGAATTTTTAATTATTTTAGTTTGGGAACAATAGTTAGAAATAAATATAATTTAAATAAAGTTAAAATTCTTCAAACGTCATAAGAATAATTGTAACTAAAGTTGAAATAAAAAAATATATATTAACTTAATAAAGCTTTCACTTTTTAAAAAACATTTGATTTTTTTACAAATACCTTGACAGTTTAGGCCATTTAATTTTTTTCTGACAATTCTAAGTTTTCCCTGTTTTTCAAGTGCACAAAAATTCCATACAATCCAAATTTCACAAGAAAACAAGTTGGGAAAACGTCAAATCGATGCTTTGATATAAATGGGAGGATGAAAAAATACCAAAACAACAACCATAATAATAATGGCGAAACATTAACTATTTTTCTTAAATATTTGAAAAATAATTTTCGCACTATTACTAGAATACAAAATGCCAAACTACTTGCATTTCAATAAAAGCAATATTGCAAGTTTCCATTCGCCATCCCCGTAATCTTTTTTTATAAACACTTGAGCAGGGAATAACAACATGGAAGAAGCTGCACTCTCTAACACTTAACAGTGGAAAGGATAATTTGTACAAACAATTATGACACACCCTTTGCGAGGTCGTAGCAAAATATTAAGAAAGGAGACATTCAAATATTGGAAAATATCCTACGCTATATATCTTAAATCATTATTACATAATATATACACATTTTCTTTTTTTAAATAAAATAGTGTGGATTAACAATTTTACACCAGTGTTGAGCTCGTACAGGCACACGATTGGAATTAGTTTTGCACCCTTTGTGTTTCGAGTCGAAGAGTCTCGTTTTTAGTCGACCCCGCCAAATGTTTCAGAGCCCTCGATGGCCTTAATCAGTCGGTCACGCAGCTCTTGGTAGCTGTCGTATGGAGGCAGGTCCAACCGGTTGAAGCTATGAAAGAGAAGATTGAAGTGAGGCACATTGCAAGAGCCATGTGGGTACAAAAATTAGTAGATAAATCAAATTGGTGGGTTATGTAGGGAAAAGAGATTCAGCAAAACCTAAGGATATAATCTCGCCATTGTAGAGAGTTTGGGAAAGGCCTCATCTAAAGTACGCTTTAAAGTTTTGGTCACCATGTCTTAAGATGCTGATTTCAGCACAGGGCTACTAAAAACGGTTCAAGGTATTTCAGGCATGGATTATGAAGAAAGCTTAAGAAATTTGAAAATGTATACTCTGGAAAAGAGACGGATTAGGAATTGTTCAAATTTATTAAATAGGGATATGTTGAGAATTTTAATTTTAATACGAGTGATAAAACCAAAGGTTCTGGTTTCAAATGACATAAATCCTGTTTTTAACCGGGAAGGAAAAAAGCACTATTTTCATAATAAGGTAATCGACAAATGGAACAACAAGCAAGTGGATATTGTTAACTCTATAGGAGTAATTGATTTTTAGAAATTTGATGTTCATTGGGAAATAGTTGGGAGATACTAGACTGGACCAACCTTGTTGGGCCTTGAGCATGTATGTTGGTCATCAATAGCAAATTAAAACTGTGAGTATAGTTGTTAAATAATTCTGCTGATTACCTCAAAAAGTCTTAACGGATACTTTGATAATGCACAATATCATTGCATAAGTTTAATGTGTAATTAATACAATACATATTTTTATTACTAAATAAATATTTTAATATATAATGAATATAAAGGGAGCAAAATATATCAACAATGAAATGATCTTTAGAAGACACCTACCAATACTTTTCAACTACTATAAATCTGAAAATTTAATGCAAGAAGAATTTTAAAAACTTTAAAATGATGGGATTGAAAATAAGAAATGCAGGGAGATAACAAATTTAATTTTGTAAAGATATAAATAACATAAATTGATAAATGTTCAATGCGACTCCTATGACAAACATGAATGATATCACACATCATAGCATGTCTTATCACACAATCATACCATGTCAGGGGTTACATTTGGGATGTCTGTAGTTATTCTCATTTTTAGTAAATCAATGTTATATTAAATTAATTATAGCAAATTCAATAACACAGAATGTCTTCGGTCATGCGGTAGCAAACTGACAACAAACCATACTACTATGCTCTCCTAAGGACACTTTTTGTAAAAAAAAAAAGCTAGAAATTTCAGGACACGCAATTATGTTTAAAATCACAAAAGCATTGCATGATAGTGCCAGAAATAAAAGGTCAGGTTTAGAAAAGAAATATCTTTTAATAAAAGCTGGCCAGGTATTCATATGTTACAATAATAACTAAAGTTGAAGCACAGAAAAAATATATCATCTTAACAATTTTTTTTTTCCAAAACAGAAAATGGCGTTTTGGAAACATTCCCTGTCTGCTGACTGGAACGGCAATCTTAAGAACGGTTACTTGTCTCAAAAGACTGAAGTAGTGAATAATCGAAAACTGAGGTACGTGATACATCACAGCAGTCCATTATATACCTTATAAACGACTACATAACATATACGGCTATTAAACACGGTGCACATGAGGGAGTAAATGTGTTTCAAATAAGTCGCATGTGATCATAGGTGTGACATTATCAATCTCATCATAACCGGGAAACGATCGGTAATCAAGTGGTTTGCATGAGAAACAGGAGAGGAGAGAGCATAACTAGATAAATATGTTCTAACTACACATTGGGCTGTAAACTTAGTAATAAAAGAAAAATTAACCATATTTCTAAGAAATTATGAATCATAAAAGTTAGAGAAGCAGAAGCACTCACCATGTATGCGACCTGGGCAGGTTGTCCGTGGTTCCCCACTTCTCGATGGTGAAGAGCTGGGGACCGTTGCTGCCGTACAGCTCTTTAAAGCCATTCATGGGCACGCGTGAGGTGCCCGTCACAAACTGCAAGAGGCGGGCACGCATCTCGTTTGAGAAAGACATCACCATCTATGGGTATGAGGAACCAGACAGAATGCAAAAATTAATACAAATATTCCAGTACAAAACTAATTTTAGCCTTTGAAAATGAGGATGAAAAGTATGTTTATTTTTTTTGGGGCCAACAAATAAAAAGATAATCTACCGACCTTCCAGTAATTTTACAGCTATGAAGTTTGTACAATTTTATGTGTATACATGCCCTTTTATATAATTTTTCAATAAATCGTAAAGATTATAAATATAATTTTCCATTTATTAAATGCCTCATTGACGCAATTACAAAATTCAGCATAAAATTTAGGAATGCATATTCTTATACACCTTAATTTAATCTATTTTAATCCAATTCTGATTTTTAAAAATGAATTTAGACAGGGTTCATACAGTTCTGCTAAAGTAAAATTCAAGTAGTTTCTTTAGGACCATTTGGCAGATATAACACCTTACTTCAAGCATTTTGGAGTACATTTATACAGAAGTTTGCCACAGCAAACACAATTTAGGAGCAGTACAAATATGTTAACAGTTATTCCTGTTAAGCAATTTTGAAACAACTGGTTACAATGATCGAACCTAATGTACTCCAATGTAGAAAAACAATGGGCGCCCATGTAATAATGTAACCCCATTAATGAAAAATCAATTATTGGTAATTCTATAAAATATACAAAATGTAATTGTTTGATGAATAATTCTTGAAAAAAAATATATACTTAATAAAAATTAAGGATCTAAACCAATGGACGAGGGAAAAAAGGTTGAGAACCACTGACTTGGACGGAAACCACAGAAAATTAATGTTGTTTTTTGTGGAAAATTAAATACTTAATGAACTATCTACCAACATTCAGTAGTTTTTAACGACTATGTGAACCCTGTTACAAGGTATTTCAAAACAATGAAATTAAGGACCACCCACCCTCCAGAACCACTGTATGACGATGTGGTTGGGGTGGTAGGATCCCTTGTAGAGGGCATTCTGCTTCCAGTCACGGACGTCAATCTTTCCGATGCCGCACATGAGCAGTTCTAGCTCGTTCTCATCGAACAGCTTGATAAGGTGCATGGGTACCACCTCCCCGAAACCATCCAGAAAAGAGTTCATCTGGGCTTCAATTCGGGACACGAAGCGCCACTGAATAACCAGGCTGCAAAAAAAGGGAGGCAAGCACATGAAATCTTCAATTCTTCATGAAACATACAGTAATTAAAGTAAGGTCAGCAATGAAAAAATTTAATAAGTAAAAACAAAATATAAATGAGTAATCCAACGAATGGGATTATTGTGGTGATCAAGTCGCCATCAAGGGGTTCTTGTATGGAGGATGTTTTAGAGTAACAAATTCCAATGTTAAATGATAATCTTTAAGTTCCATGAGCGAAAAAAAATCAGGCAAGTACAGGACGCAAGGTACTGTAAGGAATGATTCGTGAATACTTCTGTCCTCCAAATATTACAAAGGTCAAAATGAGTTAATGAACGACTTGGCCGAAATATCCCACTTCTCTCTACATGATAGGTCATTTATTGCCGGCTGATTTCTCGTAGAGTTATGTGGTCGAAATAGACCCCCCCCCCAATGCAGTACAAAGATAAGAGGGAGGAATGGTTTAACAATCAGCCTGTTCAAAACATCACACTTTCCTCTGTAAGATGGTATGTCTTCTATAAACAAAAGATAACTCCATTGAAGGATATGAAAGAATTAAATATAGATTGTTTATTAAGTTACGACTCCTTGTAGCGATGTACTCGTACCGATTTTACAGATGTATTTGTCAAAAAAGTAGCTTTTAAAAATATATTTGTATTTTTTATTTAAAAAAACAAAATCGTGTATTAGCCTAAATTTAGAATGCAATCTAAGGGGAATTTTTGTCAGAATTTGGTTTACAAAGTACATTGAGCATCAGTGAAATACGAGACAAATTATTTAAATTCTAATAATAAAGTGTTCATTAAATTAAAAAAAAAATTGTCTTATTTAATGAAAAACATCAAAATCTGCCTTCTTACTTTATGTACTCCATCTTGTTCTCCTGTGTGACCGGAATCTCACTTCCGTTGGGCTTGAGGTCCCGCTGCTGCATTTGACCAAACAAATCTTCGTCAATGGAAAACCTTAAGTCCAAAACAGCTGGATCATTCTCCATAATCCATAACAGTGAATTATAGTACTCGGAATCCTGAAACAGGAAACAATTCGTTTAATAATCCCTATCCATAATTTGATATTTTCATAATTATCATTTTAATGCAGTTTCCACTTAAAAAACAAATTCTGATTTTCTAGACGATAAAAAACATAAGAACTAGCAGTTTTATAAAGAACTAATAACTTGCAATTTCTGTTGCTAGGGGTACCTTAACTCTTTCAGTGTGGTATGAGTTCAATGGACACCTTATCGGGGTCAACCTCAGGGACAACCAAGTTGAGCCTAAAGTAATTGAATATTTATACATATATCATAGCTTCCGCTTCAACTTAGGTTGTCCCCGAGTATAACTATCTCCTAGTGCTGAACATGTGAAATGTGGTAGTTACTTTTACGGGTTAAATTAAACCTACTAACAAAACGAAGAAAAGATGAACGATAATATTAATCGTTGTTTAATTTAAGAATTTACCTGGCGTGATCGTATAGTTTAGAACAGACAAAAAACACAAGACTAAAAATTGTGACCAAAAGAAAACAAATTTATTAAAACACTAAAATTAAAAAGGGAACGGAACACTAAAAAAACCCTTACAAAATGCCAAACAAGTTAAAACTAAATAAATTAAAAGGGGGAGGGTAAACTAAAATTAAAAACTACTACCTTCAGCGATTTCGTCGAGAGAGATGTGGCAGGAGGTCAAGGCGAATACAATAAGAGTGCCCCAAAAAAAACAGAAAACAAGGCCAAGCCGCTACGGCCATACTAAAAGTGTCCAAGATTGGGAGGTGGACGAAAAGGGGGTTGGTACTTGGCACATCCTTCGACGGAGTGTCAACTCCGATGTCAGCTTCAGAGGTGGTCGGTCAAAGGGCGTCAGCCCGTGGTGGTCGTCTAGCAGAGAAATCCAGTTCAGAGGTGGTTGGTGGATGGGACCTTCTCTGGGCGAGGATCACGGCCTGACGGGTGAGGCGTCCAGGGCTGACATCAGAGGACGGGAACATCCCTCTGGGTGCTACGTCGATGGGTGGCTGGGGTTATTGCAGTTAACCCGGCAACATCTACTGGAATGGGCGACTCTCGAGCATCGTTGAGGTTGGTGGCGGCGGTTAAATAATTCTTCTAACCCCGCATCAGCATCGGCGGCTATTGCACGAGATTAACCCATCGGGTTTTGAAAAAGGACACACGGTCCGCGTTTATAAGACGGGAGCTACACTCCTGTACGTCTTGAGGCTTCGAAAGATGCGTTAAAAAGTCACGTCAAAAGGTGCGCTTTTCCAATAAATCGCCAAAACCTCCTTGCCAGATCCCTCAAAACTAGCACATCAATTTTCCTCTCAGCCAATCAGAGAATTTACAATTACAACTTCGGTTACAGTTAAACATATTTCCAGACTAGTACGTAAAACGGTCTCAAAAACACGAAGCCAAACTGACATACCAGACCCCAGATGTGTCACATGATACAGGAGGAGAGGCCGATGTGGGGACCCAAAAGGGTGGAAAAGACTCCAGACAGGGGTTATTACCCCATTTACAACTAAAAAGCTCTTAAGGGGTTATGAAAAAGGGGGAAATTTACGTTTGGGCTTAAATGGAATCAAAAGTGCAGGTTCCCAAGTACAAGTTTGACAATTAAATAGGATACATCAATATTACATAAATTAATTAATACAATTAGGGGAGTCTGAAATTAAATTAAATAAAAGAGGAATTAAAAATTAACCAATTATGGTTTTAACCATAACAGAAAGGTAAACTTTTAAAAAATTCTATAGCTATTTCAGCTTTGAACCTATACATAGAGTTGAAAACAATATGGCAGTGTGTTAAAAAGTCCAATAATTATCAAAATTCAGTAAAAAATAGCAGTCAATTGACCCTGCACTGCATTGCATGTGTTAAGTTAATGAATCCTTAGATGAATCGATTCATGGGGTTAATTGACCCTTGATTTTTAAAAGGAAATACTGATAAATGAAACATTTGTACTATTCATAATTTATTGGTTCCTTTATAAGAATTTCATATATTGTACAAATATTTGCAAAACCCTGACAAAACTGAGATAATTGAAAAAATTTCAGTCCAACTTACCACTGATTCCATGTCTTTAAGGCTAATAGGTTTTCCAAGCATCATTTTATAAAAAGGACGAATAAAGAAAGCTAGAATGAGAACATATGAATTAGAAAAGGGACTTGAATTTTTCTGAACTCAGCACATAGTGTAGGGGCATACTCACAGTCGAGAAGTTTCCCATGGTACACCGCCATGCCTGCTACTCTACCAATGAACTTAAAGTATGACAAATGGTCTTCATTGCAGACGCCTGAAGCGGGATTGATCTGGAGCGTGTAATTGTCCCTGTAAACAGTGCACAGACATTACAAAAGGGATATTGGTTACATGTAAATATTTTTGTGTGAAATAGGCAGGGGATCAGAATGTAAGAACAAGGTTCGGGGGATATTTAGGCCACCTAAGGAAATTTTTACTAAGTATGAAAAAAAAAATTACAACAAAGATATCTACTTCTGTTTTTTTTAATTAGCATTTGGAATGATGTAATCACCTTTAAAATCAATTATAAAACATTTTATGTTATTATATTAATGCTAAAGAAAGCAATGTTCGTCTTTTTGATCAAGCAACACAAACACGCGGATGGATTCAAATGGCGATGGACTAGGCAAGTGCAGTCCCGCTGTCAGTCACAATTTTTCTATGAGAAAAATATGATTTGGAGGAAATTTCACAGGTGTTAACATTTTCTGCTATCCTGAAAATAGGTTTCCGTTTCAAATATTTAAACTTAGTAGTAAAGTGAAAGAGGGTATGTGATCCGCCTAATCAAGAATCACAGTGGAGTAATCTAAATGTAAAAATAACATACTAATGAATAACTCTTATAAAAAGAACAGGAAATGGATACAACCGCTCCATAAACCCCCCCCCGCAAAGGATCGACGGGCGAAGCAAAAGAGCAAAGCGACTCACACGGCGGAGTACTCGAAGAGTCCGTAGTAGGGGTTGAACATCTCCTTGGAGAGCAGGAAGAAGAGCTCCCTGGAGGCGCCCCCGTAGTCCAGCACCTCCTCCCCGTCAAACTCCACCCACAGCTTGGTGCGGAGGACGTCCACCCGCGTCACGGCCGTGATGATGCGGTAGCAGTCCTCCAGGATGTTCGAACGGCTCACCTTCAGTTCAAACTTGCCTGTCACATTCGCCTAGAGGGAAATAAAAGGAAATGTTTTTTTTAAAAAGGATCAATAGTGAATTTGAACTAAGAATATAAAATAAACGTCTCATGTAAACTATGAAACTATTTTTAGAGCGACAAAAAAAATTTAATAATTTCACTTTTGAAGTAAGCATATGATAATCAATATTACAGTAGTCTTCTTGTACAGAAGTAAATATACTTGTATAGTAGATCCTTCATATACCAACCCCAAAAACAAAATAAAAAAACTTTTCTTTTAAAAGGAAAAAAAAATAGAATCTGGTTTTGGTTATTATTTTATGTTTTTAAACTGATTTAATTAAATCTAATATTAAATCTAAACATATAAATTGTTCAGCACCTTTTTATAATTTAGATAAAATGGCACAGAAATATTTTAAGATCTCCACCCATGCCTATTTGACACACGGAACACTAAATATCAATGTTCACTGCATGCCTTTTTACATTGAAACTCATTACTCCTACTCTTTTATGCATGAATTGCTGCCTTTCTTGCCCTCTCCAAAATCGAACAATTTTATGAAAATATCTTTTTCATTTCAGTAGAAACAATTAATTTTTCTTTCCTTTGCGAAGGGAATCTGTCCTAATTGGAAACGAGATTTTCCAACTTTCGATAGGAAAAATACTTTTCTTTTTGGATGTACTATTCTTTTTTTAGCTTTATGGCATTTTTATATTCGTTAGGTATTGGATTATCAATGATGTGAAGTTTTTAAATAAGCAGCAGTTTGGTGCGCTGGTTTTTCAGACGTTGATAATTAAAAAGGATTTTTTTGCAGATTTATGGCCATATTTTTTTTGGAGTTTAAGGCTTTTTTACAGTTTTAATTGTGTTTTTAAGGTAACTGCGGTTATCGACAGCTAACTGGAACTTCCGGTTTTAGCAACATTTAACACAATGGTGTTTATATATATATATATATATATTTTAAAGATATGGCAAAATTTTAAGATTTTCTGCATATTTAAAATTAATTTTCTCGTTTTGAAAGTATTTTCTTCAGTTTTATTTCAGTTGTACAGTTATTTGATTACAAATTAAATGCCACGGAAAACAGTAAGTTAAAAAAAACTGCAATTGAAAACAAAAATTGTGATTATTCTGACTTTAACAAAAGAATTATAATTTTTGGAAATTCATTGCAATTTCCCAAAATTTAAATACTTTTTGGGTTTGTTAGGTTTTTAATTATCATTAGCTAAACAAACTGCCGATTTTAACAAAAATTGATTTTGCATCCCTATTTTACTTTTAGGAGAAAATAAGTGTTTTTTTTTATCTCAAAATAGCACCCTGACCTTTTCCACTTTTAAAGTGAACACCTATATAAATTCCAAATTCAAAACAAATCTTAGGAGTTATAAGTAACAATAACAAATGCATTGAACATTCTCAAAACTACAAATATTATATGCACATGCAAGATAAATATTTTTCTTGATAAGTACAAGGAATTTATATTTCCTTAAAATAAGTACTATAATGCGGTTTCCGCTATAAGTACACTTTTTATCAATATGCCCTTTTAATACAAATTACAAAATTGTAAACAAAACTATAATAATTTTTTTTATTAAAATAAACTATTTTTGCAATATACACATGATTAGTGCTCACAAATGGCACATTTACAAAGGATATTTGTATACTTACTGGTTTCGGTAATTTGGCTTTGAGATACTCATACTTTCGTTTATAATCTCTTGAATAGGGAACAGCCTGGAAAAAAATTATTGACATTTAAAATTCTACAATATTTAAAGTTGTAGAAAATATTGTAGTAGAATATATTAGGAAAAATGTATAATATAATATCAACATAATTAAGAAACTTTTAGTTAAGAAGAATCTTACCGGGCCTGCTATATTAGGATTGTTTAACCTCGGGTCTTCCCATTGCGTAATCCGAGAATCTGAAAAATGAAGCTTAATTCCATAAAACTGTAAAATTTTATTATGCTTCAAAGTTTTAAGATTTTATATGTCCCATTAAAAAATACATACATGCATATACAATACTTTGAACATTCTATTATACTAATATAACTTATTTAAGTAAACATGCCTACAGCAGCAATTTTAGAATATTAAACTTTAATTTATAATTTTTTCTACTACACTTTAATTTTCCATCTCAATAGCGCCCTCGGGCCCTTTTTTTAAAAAAAATTACTCCTGCTTTGCCCTTTTCAATCAATCACAATTGTCCTTGCTTCTCTTGTTATCTTTAAAAAAGGCATTGATTTTATTGTTGTTGTATAAATTGGAATTAAGTGAATTATGACAACAGAAAAACAAACTTCTTTTTAACTACATGTGTTGCGCAATCGCAGTATATTCTACTGTAATTTCAAGCACAGGGAATCTTACTGGTTGGCTGTGCCCACATTTTTTTTTAAAGAGAAGATGGTTTGGGGTGGGCAAGATTGCCCGAGCATTTTATTACCAAACTTTGGATTTAAGTAACCTTTTCATTAGTTTTGTATAGGGTTCGATTAGGGCTACTTATTGATTTGGTTTTTAGCAAAAGCACTCATTTTTAAACGTAAAATTTTGGATTTTAAATAGTATCTTCAAAATAGGCTTAAGTTTTGTATGGGATCTAATAAGGACTATTTTCCAATTTGGTTAAGCGAAATTAAAAATATATATATAAAAATTTAGTTTTGAACTATTTGCACAAATTAAAAAATTTCAAATATTATTGGTTCTACCCAAAAGTGCTTCTACTAGTTGGTACCTAAAACCAGTATTAAAATATGTTATCCATTCTCCTTAACGAAGCCGCTCAATAGACAATGCAATTTATACTTTCATGGCCATGGCGAAATCGCGGAGAAGGTACTTTTTAGTTAAAACGGTCCACAATTCCCACCAAGAAATAAGTTGGTATGTTGCAGAAGGTTACGTTTTTAATCTTATCTCTACAAAGGTGAATTTGAAATTGTTGGATAGTTCGTACTAGAGCAGAGCTACACAATGGGCTATTGTTGATAATAATAAATGCCTTGACGCCTTAATAAGAGTCAGGACATTGGAACACGATTAGATTTAGCGAGAAGCAGTTTCATGTTAACGCCGGTTGAGATTGAGGGTAATTTAGTAATGAAGTATTTGTAATTGAATATCGAACCTGGCAACACTCAGAGGATTACACCGATTATCCTTCTACACAGCGGATTTTTTTTGGCACGCATGGTCTATGTTTTCCCCCAAATGAGATCTCTACACTCATGCCAAGAATCTAGCACCCATTCCCCAGACACGGGCCCGTTATTTCAACGGGTAGCCACGCCCACCCCAAACTATTTTTTTGGAAATGCCCTTTTAAAAGAAAGTGGCCTTTAAATGCCAACAGCGCTTAAACCTGTTTATTTCTAAAGTGAACAGTGTAAATAAAACAAGGAAAATTAAGAAACAAAATAGAATATCTTGAAAAAAAGTTTAAAAAGTATTTTTATTTAAATTATTTAAAAAAGGTAATTATATCAAGAATAAAACATGGAAATATCACACAAGAAAAAAGCAACTTACTATGATCGATAAAGAAAATTCTACCATCAGTGTGAAATCGTTCTTCCCAACCTTCCTATAAAATAATCAAACATTCTTATTGTTAAAAGAAGCTTGCAATTGTCATAATTTTGTGTAAAACAGACAGGGAATTTTAAACCAGAGATAAAAAAAATTATACTTTGAAAATGAATATTTAATACTTCTGATGACATTTCCATCTGTGATTTAACACTTTTCAAATATTGTAATATGAAATAATTTAAAACTAATGCATTTTGAATCCTGAAAATTAGAAAATTTGTTTAAAATTATACTAAATATTCAGATCTAGTACTTGGGAAAATTTTTAGTGCATTTCCATTTACAATTCGAACTTCATGTGGGAGAATGCAAAATAATAACAATATTAACTTACAGGTAAAGGACCAAGATCATCTACGCTACTAAAGCGAGGCCTGTTGGGCACATTGCTTTGGTTAGGGAGAATACTGGGCTTTCCTGTCCTGGGATCCACCTACAATACACAACAATCGAAAAACATGATACAAAGCAATAACATACGTTTAGGTGCCTTAGAACAGTAATTCCCAAAAGGGGGTCCGTGGGTCAATGTTATGGGATTCGTGGAATAATGCAATTTTTTTTTAAACATGCATTGAAAAATACTTTATTCAGATGAAAAATATTTTTAAAGATGAGAAATTAATTGAATTTTGTTTAAAATTACCGAAATACTGTTTCAGGAACAACAAATATTTTAAGATACTTAACATTCGTGCCCATTTAAGAGTATATGAAGCTGCAGCGAAATTCGACGAGATTATAAACCAAAACAAGAGATGTCACTTATCCCATACAGTTCAAAAATCAGTACAGTAACCATCTTAAGTGACTATAACAAAGTTTTCATATACGAGTTTCACTGAGTGTTAAATATACTAGTAAAATAGACTAAAAGTAATTGTGGTGTTATATTTTCTATGTATTTGTTGGGTAAATTTGTCTTCATATTCTTAGTACAAACTGAGTCAAATTAAAAGAATTTTAGTTTTAGCTAGGGGTCTGTGACTTACTGCTAATTGGGAACCGTTGCCTTAGAACACAGATGTGATAAGTGACAATTTAATCAATTTTCAGGACAGCCATTTAAAAGTGAATAATAATTTATAAGAAATGAAATTTATAAGAATTCGAAAAAACAAGTTTTTTAATCAACATTATGATAAGTGCTTTATGGTTGTGCAAATTGCAATAATTGTTTTTCATCTACCACAATATAGCACTATACAAATTACAATTTAAGGATTCAAAGGAGCTCTTTAACTTCCACATCATGGAAAGTAGGACATCAATATGTATTATAAAATTTTTTGAAAAGTGAATAGTATTTTATTCACAGTGCAACAATAAATACAACTAGAGTGTTGTGTTCTATATTGCTATGTTAGACTCTGCTCCAAGATCTTACCCAAGTGGTGGTCTTGGAGTTATGATCGATGTAGAAGACACGACCGTTGGGTGCGACCTGCATCGACCACCCGGCTGGCAACCCCTCCGAACCTCCCGAAGAGCTGGTGCTGCTCTGGCGGGTGAGGCTGGTAGTGGGCTAGAATTAATACAGGATACAAAGGCAAGATTTAGAAAATGAATTTCACACTACAGCTATACAATGGGCCATTGGTTCAAGCCTTGCAATTTTGAACTCTGATTAGGTTACAAAGACAACTTGGAATGCAAGTTTAAACTTGAGCAAACTTGTCCACAAAAAGTCTTGACAAGACAAACAACATTTAAGCGAACCTTCTGCAATGAGATAGTGTTAGAGCAGAACTCTAGTTGCAAGTTCGATTCTTATTGACAGAGCAGTGAGCTCACAATTGGAGTGATATAAGTTTATTCCTTGTTGTCTAACCAAACATTCACTGTGTAGAGGTGTCTGGTGTACATTAAATCTGTTAAGGCCCAAACGATCCTCACGTAAGCCAAGGAACATGCATGCAAAAACAAACATATCATAAATTCACAAATCAAGGAAAACCTCAAAAGCGTTGGTAGGCGCGCATGCAATTCTATGGGGAGCCAGTAAATTTGGCGAATCTTTCGTGGGGTCGTGCATATATTGCATACACACATATAGGTAGAAATTTTCTGTTCTGCATGGTTTTATGTTACTTTTAGTGGATGTATATTGATCGTACGTGACATGGGGGGGGGGGGGGGGGGTGGGGGGGGGGGGGGTGGGGGTGGTTTCAAGAGGGGGGGGAGGAGGGTGGAAAAGCGGGGGAATGGAGGGTGTATTTCGGCTCTTTGTTCGTGGTAATATTGATGTCAGAAATTTTTTAGTCGAGACAATGGTTATAATTCTTTTGTTATAAGATGTGTTTTAATAGCAAATTAATTCACTATTTGCATACCTTTCACCAAAGTAATAATGAAAAATTATGTGTAGTAGTGTCGGATCACGGACAGAAGAATTCACGAGAAACATCATTTTAGCAAAATTCTGCCCCTTCCACCTCATCCTCAAGTTTAGTATAATCAAATACATCCACACAATCCATAAAAAGCAACATAAAACCACCCAGATAAGCAAACTTGTTCCATATATGTGGGTATGCAATATATGATGACCCTCGAAATGAACTTGCTAGCCCTTTGATTACAAGCTCTCTGCTCTTTAGTTGACATGACTACGAAATTTTTTCAGTTTAGCTCTCTACCAACTAGGCCACTGTGATCAGATTGGTAGATGATCAATTTACTCCTTTGCCTGTACCTCAGGATTTACATTTATTTATGGAAAAAGACAATAAACTTAAGACTTTTGAGAATCTTAAAGGGCAACCTGAATAATTAAACTGTTGATAGCAACCACCCATTTCAAATCCCTTCAGTATATCTAAAGTTTCAAGTATCCATACAGTCAGTCTCTGCAATTCATATATACAAAACATGTTTTAAATCTTAAAAGATTTTCGAGTAAGGGTATGTGCAATGAAATTTGATTTTTTTAAATAAACAAGACAGTCGTATCTAGTTTCAAACATATGAAAAATAACTTTTTTAATGAAATTATGGAGTATTTAAAATTGCTTATATATAATGCATAACCAGACATATAAATAAGATTTATTTAATATTTTGGATTTTTTATGTGCCCAACAAGATTATCCACATTTACAATACACTTAAAAAAAAATTCTAAATAATTTACAACTTCAAAGATTTATAAAACATATAACATTCATTTTATAAGTTCTAAAAACAACTATTCACTAATGCTGAAATATTTCAGTATCACTTATATGAAATCACACTGATATAAAATAAAATACTTGTGAAAACATCCCATAAAAGTAAAAATCAACTAAAAAATCATAAAATATTTTTAAAACAAGCATTGCCCATGTAAACTAATCTAAACATATATTTAAATAAAAATTAAATGCAATAATTCCTAAGCTACAAAGCCGTCTAATTATAATTCTTCAATGAATGTCCTAGTGACTTCTTTTTATTTACAGTTAAAATAAACCAAGCAGGTTGCTATGTTTTTAAAACACAATAATAATTATTTTTTTCTGTATTCAGAAGACTCACCATTGAATGTCGCCTGATATTTGGATCAAGCCTTTGTGTTTCAAGCATCTAAAAAGAACAAAAAGCATAATCTTCAACTCAAGAACAAAAAGCATGTTAAATTGCCTTTGAAAACTTTAAAAGAAAAAGCAAAATGAAAGCAATGACTCGGAAATAATCGAAATGCGAACCTGACAAAAAAAAGTCTTTTGGAAAAAGACTATTTCGATTAAGAATTTAACTAAAATATAAAATAATTGGAAAAAATACTTATGCATAAAACTTTTGTATCAAATTATAAGGAATTTAAACTAAGGTAAAAAAACAATTAAGTAACAATAAAATCTTATCAAAACCCATGAAAAGTAACATGCTATAATAAAAAAAGTTACCAAAATCGCAGATGTAACCAAAATTTGAAATAATTTCATATCTTACAGTATTAAATAAAGTAAGACAATCAATTGACAATACCACCACAGATCATTTTTGTTTTAAAGTTAACTCAAGTTTTATTATGCATATAAATCCAAAAAGTCTATTTTATATATAGATAATAAAAATTTGAAGGGCTGATTTTTCTAAAAATAAAGTTTTAAATTGATTTGGATATTATAGTTTATAACATTTACAACAGTGTACATACATTCACATGACATATGGACTTCTTGTGGGGAAAATACAGCAATGGTTAAAGGATATGGCGTGGTTTCTTAAATAAAGTGTTTAATTTATAGGATTGTGTATTGATATAACTTTGGTCAACGTCGTATTGACAAATTTTTTTCTTAAATTCCCAATTTCCTAGAAACCTAATAGGCATGTATACAATAACGTATTTTCATTAAAAAATAAATATTTATCTTATTCATAAAAGGGACAGACTAAGTACATACACATTTACAGGGTAAATACAAAGTATAATTAAAATATCGTACTATATTGCCACTTATGCTCAATGCAAAGTACCTATTTTACATTGCAATACAAATATATCTAGTTTGAAAACTTTGAGAAATTTTCCATGTGCCTGCATTTATTCAGAGTTTTCACAAAATATTAGAAAAAAAAATTCCCCAGACTGAGAAATATGTGGAATAATTGATTTTTTTCATTAAATCCCATTAAAATTAATAGCATTCAGAATTCTTGCAATTATTTATATATTCATAACCAAGACTCGATTTGAGCCAGAACGGCATTCCAGTACCTATCTTTAAAAAAAAAAATTACGATTCCAGACTTGGCTTAATGGCTGATGCATTGCACTCCCACACCCCACGGAAGCTTACAGTTCCGGTACCTCTATTTCTAGAAATCGAGACGTGTTTATACCCAAAAGAAAATTATGTTAATGACAAATAAAAATACCATAGCACAGTACTCCTAAAGTTTTCGGAAACATTTCCCAACTGTTCCAGAATATATTGAACTTTTTTTTTACTTGTCCTGAAAATTCCTTGAATTTTTTAAGGCTACTTTAACTTTTCTCAACAATTTTAAGTGGCAACCTTGCATTTTATACTTTTGTAGTCATTAAGTAGATGAGTTAGCATCTGTTTTGTAGTAAAAGAGACAGGATCAAATCAACTGCTCAACACGTTGGTTTACAACAGGGAAGAGTAAGGGGAAGGCCTGCTGCACGTACAGAACTTACTGTTCGCAATATTTCGACGTTGTCCCTCGGCTGGTGGTCTGGGAGGGAATCGTCCGTGTTGTCCACGCTGATGTGGACGCGCCTTCGAAATTCTTGTGCCGACTCAAGGCTTCTCTGCTGCGCCTCCTCCACAACTTGTGTTGCCCTGAAACAACAATAAAAAGGACATAGTTGTGTTGTTTTTGTCACAAATATAATGTATAACCTATGCAATAATTTATGATTGCAATAGAAAATAATTATTTGCTTAAGAAGACTAATAAAAGGTTATAGTAATTTTTTCTTCTTCTGAATGAGTAATTTATTCTGGAAAATCAAGCAGTGGTAGCCATTTTTCTACACAGTTGATCAGATTTTATGAATTAGGAATCATTATGGAAACAGTTTTTATCTATGGATATAAAAACAACAGCTATTTTCTTGCAATTTGCAAGAATACGAAATATTACAAGTGAATAGTGAATTCTTAAAATTATTTCTCTAACCCCCTCACATATTGTATATGACATTTGTTACACAAAATTATAAATAATACTAACTGTTAAATTGAACTTTTACAGTAACTATAATATTAGAAAATAAAGCTCCCGAGTTTTTTGTGAGAGAATATATATATATATATATATTATGTTTCAAGAAAGTATATTAATGTAGAATTGAATAAAAGTATATTAATTGAATGGCATGTGCAATAAGTAGTTGCTTAGAAACTGTATTTAGAACCCTCTTCAGATGCAACAAGTTAATAAACTATTCTACTCCTTAAATGAATACTAATTACTTAAAAAAAATAATCAACCAAACAAAAAATGAAAAAAAAATTTAGCTCATATTCATTGTTTGTATTATTTTTTTTATCGATATTTTCATTTGAAACAAAAATTTTGTATAATTTTCCCGCTGCAGTTTCACTCACCCAGTTGGCCTCTCCCACTGGGTGGTCCTTGCGGCATGATTGACATAATAAGTCCTCCCATTCGCATCTTGTCTCTCCTCCCAGCCTGGTGGGAGGGTGACGTGATTGGACGGAGCACTTGGCATGGTGGCCGGGGAGGTAGGGTTCTCTTCTAGGGCCGACGCCCCTTCTTCTGCATTCACGATTTCCCAGCCGACCTACACATGCATATAAAATTTTGTAAGAATATTTTCGATAGTTGACAACATGATATATACATTAACAAGCTTAGTGCCAGAAGTCCAATTAATAAATTTTTCAGTCGAAGGAAAAGTAACTCGATTCTAGATAGGCAGCTCCTTATTAATAAAATAATCGGTAAATGCAAAATGTTTTTTTTTATATTTCTAAGCTTCTCCTAATTAAGTACAAATGTTAAAGGTAGCAATACACATTTGAACTAAATTTTTTCAAAATGCAACTGATGCAGTCTCGGCAGTGAGTTCTTTCGATTGCTAAAGTTATTGCGATTTTTTTTTATTGATGACTGTTTAAAAAGTGCATTAATAAGGATGTCCCCTTTATTGTAATTTGCTGTTCCAATTAAGCTATACACAAAGTTTGCAAAGCAATAAGTTTTCTTTATTAGTAGACACTCATTAATGACCTCTCACAGAGCCTTTGAAAATTTTAAAGAAAAGGCCATTCATTGCAATGGATAAAGCACTTTGTTCCATTAGAAGGTCAAGAAACCATTGTAAGGAAGGGCTACTGTAAACAACTGTTTGATTTCTGTAAATTTCCTAGTTAACACTCCTAGAAGTAAATAATAAATAACTTAAATTTTGATCTTGTGGCTTGTGACGCAGACAGTGTTTGATGGACAGAGCATGCAGCTCTAATGCCAATGGGGTAGAAATACTGGAGAAGAAGGCTCCTAACACACATGCAAGTTGAGAGTGGCATTTATCAGAGAAACATAAAAGAAATTGCTTTCGCAGGACCCACCTCTGCCTCCTGTTGGCTGGTGGAGTCGTCGTCTTCGGTCGATCCTGTCGAGGTATAAGCATGGTAGATTTCCAAGTGACCCTTCACTCTGGACTTGGTGCTGCAGTCAATGAGAAGGAGTTATTAAGCCACATTTGAATTCTGATCTCACCTTATCAAGACAATTTCAAAGAGAACAATATTTGCAAAATGCAAAAACAACTTTTTATAAAATACTAACTTAAAATTTAAATTAATTTGGGGCAAATTAATAAAAGTAAAATTAAATCCAGTTCAAAATGGTTTTAAAAAATAACCTTAAATCTCACCTTCTCGGTCGAAGTATGTAATATTTGGCATTAATCACCCGACCGGGTCTTTCAGTAGGAATGTTTCGTAAGGGTAACTCGACTAACCCAAGGAAATCATCTCGAGTCTGCAGGTTAAGAGAAAAAAAAATTAATTTTTGAGATAATTATTCTAAATTGGCACTAATTTTTATAAAATCAATATTTAGAATTCATTAATTTTTGAAGGTTATTAGAGCAATATTAAGACCTTGACTTTGAATTTTAAGAGTTCTTAATACAAATGTAACAGTGGTTGAAATGAACTGTTTAAATTAGGTGAAGATGTACTGTAACTTAGGTTCACAAAATTAATGGTAGTGGCACAAAATATTTCCCACAATAATTACCGATTTTTAGGAATGCAAGCAAAACCTATTTAAAAAATTATAACAAAACCATATTTTTAAAAAATGAACTCTTAGAAAATTTATTCTTAAGTTAAGTGTTTTTTTTGGGGGGAAAAAAAAGAGGCAGGCACTATTTGATATTTCTTAAGTAAGAATAATGCAATTTTGTTTTGTTAAAGATCGTGTGAATTTTTTTTAATTTTTAGTCCCCAGGAGGATGTATGCTAATTGAATTAATCTGTGCTTATGTGCTACGTTACAATCTCATTATTATATAATTCAAGAGTTAACTAATATAACTAATCATAAATGTCTTAGGAAATTAAATTATTAAAGAAAACAAAATTGGTAAGAAAAAAAAATTAAAGTAATTATTTTACGACTTTGAAGTATTTGGGGTGGGTGCAAAATGTTGTTTTATTAAGGGGCATAGCTTTTTTAAACTAAATAGAAATATAATTTTGGAAAATAATAAATTAAAAAGCATAATTAAACAAAATCATCAAGGCAAAATGCTCTACAAAGACAACTAAAGTATCTTATTTGTATTAACAAATAAATATAAAACAAACTTACAAGTCGATTTTCATCAAAAACTTCGATTCTTAATGTTTGGGTGGGAATGACCTACAAATACATTTCAAATGAGTTAAAACTTGAAAAATTAATACATTAAAAATGTTTTTAATTATAAAAACAAACGCAATGATTGTTGATTTTTAAGTAATTTAATAATATTAAAAAGACAATGTACACATATAACAATTAACTATCTATTTGTCTCGCACTCCTCTTCTAAAATCTAATTTAAATGTAGAAGTAATTTTCATATGTTTAACTTTGCATCAATGCCCAATAGTATTTCCTAAGCATTAGGTTATTACACTATAGTTACATAAAATTTTGTTATATAAAAAAAATTACAGATTTTGGTGGATTTCGATTAAAGTTAGTGATATTTTAGATTACATGCCCGAACAAAAATACATTTATAAAAAAAAATTTCCATAGTTGTGAAATACATAAGTGACCATTACCTGAAATACAAATTCTTCATCCCAAATCGGATTCAAAGTCTAGAAAATAAAAAATAACTAAATTAGGAAACTCATTAAAGAAGAAAATAACTTAAACAAGTATTCAAGGTATTTGCATTCAAAGTAGGTCAAATCTAGTGATAATTTAATAGTTTCAGTTGGATGGGAATGGTTGGTTGAAATAACATCACACAAAATCTACACAATGGGCAACAATTCAGTATTTTTTTAAAAACAGCTGAATAATTTTGAATAGATAATGAGAACACCACCTAAGCTAGTACCCTACTTTAATTCCAAATTCCCACACCACAACCAACCACAACGAGGAATTGCTCCGCCTTCACCTACACATTTTATGTTTGCCGAACGATGAGGATCGAACTCGCAACCCACCGATTACGAGGTCGCTGTTTTCAAGACTATAATCGAACCAACAATCCTTTGATTATAAGCTTGGTACGAGCTAATAATCAGTTTAAGATGCTATTTTCAATATAATCCGATGGAGATGAACTATACTATACTTGTTATTTTAGGCATATAAACTTTTATCAATTTCAGTAAATATTGAATTACAAATCTTGTTTTATTAAAAAATCTATAGATTTTTTAACTATGAAAATAAATTACTTTTTATGTATACATACCCTTTTTTTTGTTCTAGTACAAAAGGAATCAATCACAGTGTCTTTATCACTAGCCAGGACATCTACACGAACATAAGGATCACTGTAAAAGATTAAAAAACATTAAAGCAGATTCATAATATTTAACACACTAAAATATTTAAATTTATTTAATTTTCTATGATAAGAAATCATTCCATTTCAGTAGAAAAGTGAATCTCTAAAGAGTGGATTGGAGCTTTAGACCTAATTTGCTTCAAAATAAGTTCAAAGAAAAATGTTGCCTAGAAACAGTACACTATGAATCACTCATAACTTTTAAGCTTGAAGAAATTTCAAGTGAGATCAAATCTTTTAAAGTGCAATCAATTTATCAAATAAAATAAATGATTCATTAAAAAATATGTGTAAGCCTGCAAAATTAATTGCATTTATAATAAAAATACAAATTCTTAAAATTACTAATGACTTAACTACTTACACTTAATTTAGCATTTTACTATTTTCACACTGTTAAAATTTTTTAATAACTTTTTTTAATTTTATTTAAGATTCTGAAAATGCTAGTTATAAAATGATCAAATTAACCTTTCTTTATCTTAGGAATTTCTTATCTTTAAAATAAATAAGATAATTACTTAGTATTTTATTTTTAAACATTAATTAAAACTTAAAATATTTTCGCAAAAATATTTCACTGAGTAGGCATTCAAACATATCTTCTAGTATAGTAAATTAACTAAACTTATTTTGTGAGTTTTATAAGATATAGTATAGTTCTTTTTTTTAACAGCTTCTTCAACTCCATATTACATATTTAGATACACCATATTGTAATCCTAAATATTTGCAAAATCTTACCAGGCAACAATTTAATATTAATAAAATCTTACTAAAAACCCAGCAAAGCATCTTTCTTACCTTGCTCCAAATATATCTTTCTTTGCAAGATTATGCCCGGCTTTAATTTTCAGCCGAAGAAGTCTGGAGGGTGTTTCACCCTAAAATTATATAAAAAAATAAATAAACACTAATACAAAATTTAAGAAGTAAATAACATAACAAAAGTTCTATGTCATTTTTCCTTTAAAGGCAAACACACAATAAAGCTGATCCAATTATGTCAAAACCATTACATCATAGCACGACAACTCCATCACACTAATCCACCTAATTTCATAAGTAGCAATAGGACAGAAAAAGAAATCACGATCTCACCCAAAAATAAGCTGCTTAGTGTCACTAAGTAATTACGGGGAAGAGAAAATAGGAAGAGTCCCACTCAGACTTATAGTCGCATCCGAATGTATGATGAATAAGATGCGCATGACAACATAGAAAGGCAGATGGAACTTGAGTGGCTTCTATAACCTTTTCAAACCAGAACACACCTACACATGCAGAATTCAGGGGGGAGATAGCAAAGACAAGCAAACAAAGAACATCACTTTAGAGGAGATTATTTTGATTGTTTTTTTATGTAGGATTCTTCGTTTACATACCACTACAGCAAGTTTATAAAGATTTCTATAAGGTTTCTATACTTTTAACAAAGTTTGTAATTGTTCTGAGGAACTAAATACAGAGTTTCTGAGGATTATTAAATTATTTTAAAAATAAATTTTAATTTAATGACATTTGAAAATTTATTTTAAATTCAATAAAACAAAATTAAGTTAACAAAACAAAAATACTCATATAATGTAAATAGAATGTGTTTTGCTTATAGAAGTACATCAAAGTGAAATTTGATAGTGTTAATTTAAAAAAAACCTCTTTAACAGATAAAAATTAAACACCAAACTTTATAAAATATTATACAATTTTTTAAAAACTTTTGAAGTTGGTGATGCTTGTTCTAAAGGACTTTGAGAAAGTCATTGACAACTTAAGATTTTCTAAGAATAAAAAAAGGGTAATCAAAGTACTCTATAAGTCCTCTTATAAATAATTAAGTGAAGTAAAAAGGTATTGGGGATATTATAATCTTCACTTAAAACTTAATTCTCCCCCCCCCCCCCATCTCAGAAAATAAATACCAATTCAGATAATTAAAAGAAAAATAGCACAATGAATTTACACTATTAAAACAGGCATGACAGTATGTTTGCTACTATATGTTGAGAATTATTAACACAACTAGCAATATGGCCCAGCGTTGCTCATGTTTAATTTGTGAAATAAGAGCTGTGCGACATTTTTAGCTAGCATAGCCAGTCGAATATCGCTCTATACCCTGTGAAAATTTATTAGTTATGGAGAAATCTTAACCTATTATTTTTAATTTTTATATTTACGACTTTACATTACATGCTATCGCGTATAAATTGATGTTTTTGTAAAATATATATATTTTGCAATATAAAAATCCTTAAAAATGAATAATTAAAAACGCTTTTCCTAATATTAGCCTGCAATATGATGTCATTAAAAATAATGCATTTTGCAGATAATGAAAAAAACCCTTGGTGATGTTGTTTGAATGCCAAATGGTGTTGAATGTTTATATTATTAAAAAAGTTGTATATATGTTTTTTATAGAAATTAACCCCAGTAACAAAAAAAATGCAATTATTAAACTTCACATTCCACATGGATGTATAAATATAGAAACCCTAAGTTTACTTTTAGGAGGACCCATTCCGATGCAATAGCACTGTTCCTTTTCGTAACAAATAGCACTGTTGGCATAAATGTAATAGCGTTGGATAGGAAATTAAGCACCGACGCTTTTAAGATCTTGAAACAATTCAATGTTCGGGGCATGCATAGATACCCGTGGAGTCTGGCGAAACTGGTGGTTTATCTTCCTCCTTCGGTTAGCGAGGTTTTAGTTAACGACCGATTCCTATAATCTGCTGCCTAATAAATGTGCTTTTGAATGAAAAATTGAAATAATAGAAAGCAGCTAGTATCGTCGAAAAATATTTTTTGTCGCCAAGGTGGTTTTTAACAATAAAGTTATGAAAAGAAGATCTATATGTAAATTTCCCATAGGAATAATGTATTGGAAAATGAAAAAAGTTCTATAACTTTTGAAAGGTTGCCGATATTCACATGAAACAAAGTGCAGATTTTAAACCGAGAAAATATTGTTAAAATGGTGCAAGTTTCATAAAAATCCGTGCACAGAAGTTTTTGAGTTAAATCTAGACAAACAGATAAAAAAAAAATTAATGTGATTTCCTGAATCGGTGTATCCTAATTCGTGAAGAAAACTCAAAATGAGGGGTTTTGTTAGAATCCACAGACAGACACTCCATTCTTATACATATGTATTGATACATCTATATATAAATAGGCATTACATAATGAATTCAATTTTAAATTACATGACAATTCAATGACATTAACCCACATTAAATCATTATTTTTATGGCATTACAATTTTTTTACATTAATCAAATAGTCATTGTTTTGTAAAAAAAACAGTAAAGCATAAATTCTACTCTACACGCAATAAACGATAACAAGAAATCAAATGTTGTAAGAATCATATGAGTGTTTTTTTAAATGCATAAATTTGTGCATTAAAACTTGTACAACAATAACTAAAATTTTTAACTACTTATTTATATTGAATACTTCCCACAAATGTGTCAAGAAAAATAAAAAATAAATAAAAAATTAATGCGGTACTACAAGTTTTAAAAACATATTTTATATATACACGTTTGTTCACAGGGGAGCAGAAAGCAAACACATTTTTCTAACAAAAAATTTAACCAATTTTTTTTTCTAAAGATTTCATCGGGATGGACAACAAAAGTGAAAACTTCACGCTAACATGTGTATGCAATGTAAACATAACTGTTTTTTTATAACAATTTCTAACATGTAAGGATTAAGTTGTGATCATGAGTAAATATGTAAGGAGATCCGTTTTTCTATCATTTCCTATTTGGAAAGTATGAAGAAGTAGATGTGCCTGGTCCATATTGGAAGACAGAGAGAACAAATTGCAATGTTTTTTTAAATTGATTTTAAAGATGAATCAGTGTTCACTCTAGGCGTTTTTTGAAGGGCGGTCCGCCCTGCCCGCCCTTTTTTCATCTCGATCGCGCCCTCATGCCCCTTTTTCAAAAATGCCGCCCTCCTGCCCTTTTCAGTCAGCTGTCTTTAAAAAAGGCATCGATTAAAAAAAAATTGTATGTAAATTGAAATTAAGTTAATTATGACAGTAGAAACTCATTTTTAACTACCAGTGTTATGAAATCGCGATGATTCCGCGGTAATGTCGAGCACAAGGCATTCCACGAATCCTATTAGTTGCATGGGCTAAGTGAAGTTTTTATGAATGCTAAGTTTTTTTTAAAGTGAAAACGGTTTTGGCAAAATTGCAAAACTAGGCATTTTTTAAAAATAAATTTTGGATTTAAGTAGCCTTTTTATCAGTTTTGGAAAGGGTCTGATTAGGGCTACTTACAGATTTGGTTTTTAGGGAAAACACTAATTTTTAAATGCCAAATTTTGGATTTTATGTAATATCTTCAAGAGACATCAATTTTGTACGGGTCTTTTCTTAGAGATTAGCCCCGAACCGTCAACAATAGCCCAACAACATGCAGTTGTAGAGCCATGTCAACCAATCAATCGGAACTTTTTTTTTGTTCAGTCACGGGTCCGATGTGTCAATGTGTGGGCTACGCCCACCCTAAACATGTTTTTCAAAGTGCCTTTTTAAAAACAAGAAGTGCCTTTTCAAAAACGGGGTGCCCTTTTACACCATTAGCGCCCTGCCCCTTTTTATTTCTAGAGTGAACACTGATGAATACATCATTCCAATCGATAATTATAAAAGGGGCATGGACACACACAATCTTTGTTGTAATTTTTATTTAAAAATTTCTCAGGGCAGGCTAAATTTAGCCTGAACTTCATTCATGCATATAGACATATTCTGCTCCTGTGCTCATTTATAACTGAATTGATGAATCTTTTAGTAGTCTACATTAAGAATAATAAATGAATTACAAATTATGTTCTTTTAACAAAATTGTCCATTAAATAAAATATTACTTATATGAATACTTGATGATTGGGATGTTGCAAGAGTAAACGAGAAAGCAATTTTCCAATTGGATAGTTTCATTAACAAAGACTTTTAGTTACATAATATATAACATTCATAAAAGAATATATGAGTACTTATTCCGGAACAGATGTAGTACAGGACATTTGGTGCGTTTTATTTTTGAGAAGAAAAATTGCCGTTAAACATAGCATAGGGTTGCCAGATTGAAAGTCGCCGCAAGAATCGGAAAATGCCAACTATGTCAGGTGGGGTCGCCATACTATAAATTTATCGCCCCTATAAAACACACCAAAAAAAAACTCGCACGCCAAATGTCCTATACTACATCTGTACCCTTATACCAATATTTAGATGAAAAAATAGTAGTTTAAAAACGAGTATGAAAATATAATTAAGTTTTTAACACATCTGTTAACATTAAAAAAATCATATAATTTTTTTTAACAAATCTACATAATTTGAAAAAACAATAAGTTTATTGGCTTTTTTTTAAATGCCAATATATGAAATTATGTTATTATGTCTATTTATCAATTTTATAAAACTGGCATATATATGTAGGTTTAAAATCATACAATTAATATTACTTTAATACCTAGCAAAATATTTTTTTTAAAAATCAAAGTAAGCTATATTTTATGATATTCCTATTCTGCTCTTCCTTGCATTACATTTTCAACTTTGAAAGCAAATACTATTTGCCTTTAATAAAAGAATGTAGTGTTTATAATTTGCTCGTTTAAAAGTTTAAGATTAAACATTTTGTTACACTGAAGAAAGTAGTAAGATACAGAAAAAAGTGTTGTATGTAAACTTTCCTAACATAAACCCATCTGGCCAGGAAGTATAAAGTATATAGGCATTCATTAATATTATACAAGTCCAGGGTGTAAAAAAAAATCATGATTTTATGAAGAAAAAAAATCATGATTTTATGAAAAAAAAAAAATCGTGATTTTTATGAACAAACAAAAAAAAATATTCAGATTCTTTGTTTAAATCTCATTTTTTCTTAAAATGTTTAACTACTCCACAGATGTAAATACCTAGTGGGGGTGGGTGTAAAACCCAACCCCCTAGTTATAAATACCTAGAGGGTAGGGTGCATAAAAATGGGTATTTATGCACCCTACCTCATGTAAATATCCTTCCCAAGTTATACCTTTTGTGCATTCGTTACATGTTGCGTTTCATTTCTCATACAGCCTATGGATAATTTTTGGGTTTATTTTACTGCTACTTTCATACCTACCAAAGTGTAAAAAAAAAGTTGATTAAAAAAAAAAGATCCTAATGACTTATTTGTGTAATGCATATTCATTTTGTAGCATATTATATTTTACTGACCATTCTGAAGCCCATTTTATAAATACTCAGGTTTTTACACATTTCGTACATTTATGAAAGACAAAATTACCTGGATATTCAAGATATATACTTCTATTAATTCAAGAGAATTTAACCAAATTTTCTTAAGTTATTAAACAAACTGGCATTACATATTTATAAACAAGCTTATCACATTAGTTTTATTACCAGAATTCAAAATTTTGAACTAGTAATAGTTTTCTTTTTTACCTACTTCAAATTTATCATTAACATGAAACCAATTGCATTTTTACTCTGTGATTTACTCCTATGTCCAGAATGTTGGTAAATTTCTATAGCCTTGGTAAAATCCCAAACCTAGTTAGAAAATTGTGAAAAATTTGTCTTTTTAAAGTTAAACTTCTTAGTTTTCTTAGTTTCTAAATCCAATATACAAATGTTTCAAACGTATGCTAACTAAACTTGTGATTTTATAAAGTCTACAGGAATTTGTTAAAATCACAAACTTAGTTGGCAAACTTTTGAAACATTTGGCTTTTTTTAAGTTAAACTCAAAAAATATAACAGTAAATTGGCAAAGTCAATAAAAAAATACTTTTTCGACAAAATACAAATCTTCATTACCGTATTTTTTACATTAATAAAAGAAAGTATATGAACATTCAAAAATGGAGTTTCTATGCATAAAATTGTTTTTTTTTAAGAAACTTAATGTTGATTTCCCTATCTGGAATTTTTTAAAAAAAAGAATAAACATCAAACAATCCTAGGAATGCTGCCTCGTAACTTTGAACACAGCGACTAAGACATATTTATAACGCAGTAGACTATTCTATATGAGAATTTCAGGCAATCTCAAAACCCATCAATCTTATTCTTTTTATATAAAATTTTTTAGATGTATTTTTGAAAATCTAATAATTTGGCACATAATTGAATTAGCTAAAATATAGCAAATGACCTATTTACATATCTTCGTAGTGGTAACACTGAAAACAAACTTTAGCAATCATGATGCCAACATTTTGACTGCACCGGAACATACATCTCTCCAACAGTTTGAAGTATGTACTGGCATACAGTGCATTAATGTCAAAGACTCCTAATGTTGATTTATGGTACCGGGCAATTGCGGTTTCCGACCTTCAGTCCGACTACTTAGGTTAGCAGCTGGTACTCTCTCCAGCAGTCATTTGGGGCATTTTTACTCTTCCAACTGCTGATTTCTTGGCATCTAGATTGCATAAATAAAAATAGTATTCCATAAATCTTCTGAAGACTATTATGCTGTATGTAGGGTTTCCAGAATGGAAGCCATTGGAAGAATAAGAAAATACCAACCCAAGCGAGAGGGGTTGCCATAACCAAATTTATCCGGGAAAAACCGTCAAATAAAACCATGCCAAAAAAGTGCCCTATAATACATATATGTATTACTACATAGATGTAGTACTAATAATTAAATGGCTAATCTCTGCAGCTTAGGTGTATAATTAACAATACTTTTGAAAAACAAAACAAAAAAAATAATTATGACTAAACTTACTAGAATATGAAGGAATTTTAGACAGAACTATTAAAAAACATTACAAATCAACAAGAATGACATTCGTAAATTTTAGAACCCATGTAAACAACTTTACCTTGAAAATATATGAACATGGTCATTTTAGTCAAGGCTACATGGGTTTGGCATATTGATTAATTCCTCGTCCTTGGTGCAGACTATTCAAAGCTTTAAAATACTTTTTCCAAAGAGAAACAAAACAAAAACCGAACGATATGAAAACTTTTTCATCAAAATATTTTATTTTAATGCATGTTGCAAGAAGTGACTCGACAAAAGAGAAAAATCTTTGAATTTTATGTAAACAGGTCAAACTTAAAAACATAATACGTAAATTTAAGCAGAATGAAGTACCGTTCCATAAATATCACCTCACCTGAGGATCTTGTTCCGATACATGGTTTTCGACATTTCCATTTGGTGGGGAATCAGCTGCTTCCGCCATACAATAGATTTAGTTAACTAATTTGCCGCCAAATTCTTTGAACGGGCAGAAAAAACATGAGGACTAGAATATCCGATAAGAAACGGATTATTTTCTTTTTATAAATGAGTTCTTGAGTATTGCAGTTCAAAGCTTCAACTCCACATAAAGATTAATTGTTAGGTCTATCAGTAAGCTTCACACCCTCTTCCGTAGTCAAAGTAATGCGTTCGTAATGCTGAGATTGTGCTTTATCATTTGCACAGATTACGATTTTTGGTCCAGAAATTAGAAATCTTAATAATTTATTAGGGCTTCGTAAGGTTAAACTATTCAACAATATAAAAACACTGTTTACTACGCTGAGTTATTCATTACGCAAAGAAAAAAAAACAAAAGTGACGTCAGATCCGTATGATTGTTTATGGCACCTTTTGCTACGAAGCAGTCAGGAAAAAAAATTAGAACATACAGAACTGTGATATATATCCATGCACATAAATATCTATTATAATATATTTTCTTTAATAACGCAATTAAATTGATTGTTAATTAAATTTTCATTCAATAATGTTGAATATCAAAATCCGGGTGTACAGAAATATCGGATAACTTAAGAAAAAATTTAGATGAGCAACAATTTAAGACTTATTCTTTATTTTTAACCTGCCGTTAAATAATAAATTCTAAGTTTCATTATACAAAAGTTCATTGCTGTTTGACGTGAAAATTTTATAATTGCATAATACGAAACTTTAACTGTAACCATGTAAAATCGAAACTAACTTGGACGATATCAAGATTTCATATCGTATTATCGTTTCTTTAAAAATCTCTCATTCCAGAATATTTAAACAACAGATGTGAGTTTTACGTCTAGAATATGGATATTTGAATTCTCTTTTAAATTAGGAAATAAGTATGGAAGACTTCAATATTTTGATTAATTTTGATAGCAGTTTTGCTTTCGTAACTGAGTGAGTGTGCAGGTGCAGACGATAAAATTGTCGAACAAATTTTTGTCATTCCTCCCAATCGAATCATAACATCTCTCGCCATTTTCTCAAAAATTTATGCTTCACACCAGCTGAATAAATTATGCTCTTGTTTTGATTTTATCTTTTTGGAATTTAGAACTCAAGATTTCGCATCTAAGTATCTATTTTGCATGCATCTGTTGTAATATGATATTTAAACATTTTGGGAAGGTGTCAATTGCGTATGGATTCGGGGGGAGTGGGGGGTTAGAACCCTTCCCATTGGTCTGTAGATAACAATTTATATAAAATGTGTGGTTTAGGGGCCATTCAAAAATGTAAAGTGTAAGCCTGGGCTGCACGGGCCTATATTCGGTGATCATTGCAAACATTAAATTTTTTTTTTTAACAGACTGATAGGATAGCGCCAACCAAAACTTTAAAATAAAATTGCCGAAAATTTTAAATTAAAATCGCCAAATCGTGTAAAAAAAAAAGAGGTTATCAATTCGACTGTTACGGGTTTTTTGTATGTTCGCGCAAGATTTCTGTTCTAATTCAGATATTTGGAAAATTCTGTTTTTGTTGGATAGGAGAAGTCTCACTTATTATTGTTTGAAAGAAGTTGTACAACTACAACAATGACCACCCAGCATTTATATTATGGATAGGGATTGTTTTACAATATACATTGTTGAGACAAAATGTAAGCACAAGTTGTTACTTGAATTTCTTGGTGAATAATAGAAAGGGGTGAAGCCCCCCGCTAAATTAAAAACTAAAAAGGGAGAAATAAAAATACTTAAAAAAAAAAAAAAAATTTAGGAAATATGCATTAAAAAGTAAAAAATAATTTTTAATTTTACGAACGAGTTGAAAAAATTGATTTAATATCAATTTTATACTTACTACAACTTTTTGAAATCGGCGCCAAAATTTAGGTACGATTTTTGAAAATTGACACCAACTTTAATAAGTTGTAATAAGTATAAAATAGATATTAAATAATTATTAATATTAAATAATTAATTTTTTTCAACTCGTTCGTAAAATTAAAAAATATTTTTTACTTTTTAGCGCATTTTCTTAAAATTGGTTTTCATATTTTTTTTTTTTTAGGAAGATTATTTTATTTTTTCCTTTTTAGTTTTTAATTTAGCAGGTGGCTTTGCCCCCTACTATTATTTACCAAGAAATTCAAGTAACAACTTGTGCTTACATTTTGTCTCAACAACGTCAGTATATTGCAAAACTATCCGATTTGTCGTTTACGGTACATTTTTCCTTTTCCATATTTTTTTATATTGTAATCATTACGGATTTGCTGCTCTAAAGTAGAACATACCATCTGGCTGAATTAAAAGAAAGCCAAAAGGGAAAAACGTACAAAATGAGAAACGTATATGAAGAAATTGTTGAAGTACTGCACCATTAACGTTAATTTAAATTATTAGAAAAAAATAATTTTAATTTGAAATATATAAGTTTTTCGCAGTATGTACACTTGCATTGAAGCTGTTTGATTATGCAATTTTACATTGCGTGCTTAAACATAAATTTAGCAGTTTTATTTTAAGGTACATATCGGAGGGCCCCCAAACGTTTTTTGCTCTGTGCCCCTAAACTTGTAAGTAGGTCCCTGTTTACGGATATATAACAGCTGGACAACCTATTATTTATTTTGCAGTTTTTGCCTAAGTGGATTTTTCTCTATCCAACAAAAAAAGAATTTTCGAAATTGGACACTATTGTTTTCAAACGGTCTGGTCAATTGACAATTAGGGATAGTTAAATGCTGGATAACCAGATATTTTTTTCAAATGGCTCCATCCCTGTCCGACAAAAAAAAATACCCAAATATCAGAATTAAAACAGAAATCTTGCGCGAACATACATTAAAAAAAAATACATAAGTCGAATTGATAACCTCTCTCCTTGGCGGTTTTAATTTAAAGTTTCTGGTGGGTTTATTTTGGCTTTGGCGAGCTGGTCAGTCGGTTAAAATATCTGCTTTTTAAGCTATAATATTCAGGATTTAAAGTGGACAGGTATCGTTTGAGAGAGTGATCATGTTGCTCTGTATGTAGAAAGGTACCTACCTCATATTCAAATGCCTGCCATGTAACCAAAAATAAACAAATTGTCTAAAGACAAAGATTCGGTATTTTTTATGAAATTATTATATAATTTTTTTTTTCATATACAGGATATATTTGGAAGTTGTGGGATTTTTGATTTATTTTTTTTAATGTAAAGGATTCCAGAATCAATAGATGCATTTTTTTGACACAATGACTTTCCTTCCCTTCCAACTCTTAAAAACATACAAATTTATAAATTATCTTGTTTGCCTTTCTCAGAGTGTTATAAAATAATAGTGGGTAAAGGAGGTACTAGATATACATCACAAAGGTCCAGTTCAAAAATCTGTGCTTTTAGATGTGGTATTCATTGGCTTAAATTCTTCGAACTTGTTTAAATTTAGCCTCAAAATATAATTCGGTAAAATTTAGTTTCAAAATATAATTGCCATATTAATTTTCCAAAACAAATATTCTTTCTAAATAAAACATCTTGACAATGCACACCAGTGATTTCAGCCAAATTTTGTATTTTGGTACCTTAGTAAAACCTATTTAATTTTCAATGTTTTTTTTTTTTAAATCAAATATTAAGAAAATATAACCCAAGTTTACGAATTGATTACAAAACAAGTAGTTTTTAGTTCTAGTTGGAATGTTAAAATCAGGTTAGCTAGGGTTACAAAAATCCCTCGAACCGCCCCCTCAGCGATGTTTTGCTCATACAGAACTAATTTTTTGTAATCAGGCTGGGCCCTGTCCATTTCAGTACCATTGCGGGGCACGAATCGACAATGGAAGTAGAGAGGTTGGTTCTGGATACCTGGGCCAGGTATATTAGGGCAGATGGAGACACTTTGCTCTGCAGGCAATACTAGCTTCTCACCTTCTCTCCATTTACTCTTTGTAAACGTCTCTGGACTCAATAATTTATTTTTTTAGTCATTATCGGGGGAGTTTCATTAGTTTAAAAAGTAGAAAACACAGAAAAACGTATATTTCGAGAATAATAAAAAAAAATTTTCAACTATATTTAAAATAAACATTTTAGAGACAGAATGGAGTACTCACCGTACAAAGAATTACAATTTAGCTATATATTTTTTAATTATAAATTGTCAGTTTTACCTTGTTTTAAAAAAGCTACTTTTCTTTTTTTAGTTTAGCAGGTCATTTTACCCCCTGCTATTGAATGTAGGTAAATTTGGCCGCATCGGGCGGGGGATTGTTCATATATTGCATAACGCACAAACAGGAAGAGATTTTCTGTCCTGCATAGATTTTTATGTTTAATTTCTAATTTACGGTATCCCTTGGCGTGATTTTGAAAATTGACGCGAAGGCCATGCTTTCATGTTCATCCCAGTTAGTATTCATCATGCACGGCATCTCGCCAACAGTTTTAAGCGAACAAACGTACCGTGCGCTAATGTCATAGATACCTAACGTTGATTTATGACATCGGGCAATAGTGGTCTCCGGCCTCCGACTACTCAGGATAGTAGCTGGTACCCCTTGGAGCAGTCGATTACAGTGCTTAAACATTCCATCAGTTGACTTCCGTGTTCTGTCAAAACCTTCCACAGGGGTTACCATAATTATGCAAGTTCTCTGCGTTGTCAGTTAGGGTAGCCAAAATATAAACATTTTCGCTTAAATTTTTTTTATTAAATATTGAGGATTTTTCATTCATTAAATAAATACTAAAAACTAGGACTAATGGGACTCCTGTGCATTATATATACTAAACATATTTATTTATTATTACATTATATATACTTAGTCATACTAAAAATATACAAGGGAGAGGCAAAGACGACATTCCTTGACCAACGGTCCACTTACGCGTGGTGTCGAACCACGAGAAACTGAAATGTTCCTCGGGCCAATCGTTACACGCTTCAACTTACGCCGTCTTTGTATTGTCAAATCTTGTATATTCTCCAAATGTAACTTGAAACTTGTCATACTTATATAATCCCACTGACAATACATAACTCAATTTAATTATTACTTGCCAATATTAATCAATAGAGTATCATTTTGCAATTGCATTGAAAAGTTAGGCAGGTGCAAGGATAGAATCCATTCTCTATCAGTAAGATGGGCGTCATTACTAATCCTTGATAAAAAAAAAAATTGTTTATTACTTGCAAGAAATATAGCGCTATGAAATGGGAAGATCGTTTCGTCGATATCAAATGTTATCTGTAATTTAAACAATACCAAAGAGTGAACAAACGAATCAACAGAAAATGTGTGGTAGCCATATTTCAAATAAACTTCCCGACAGAAACAAGAAATAGAACAGAACCAATTGTGAGTTGTAAAATGTCAACTCTTCTCATCGAATGAGAGCGATTTTCACCGTAAAAGACGTCCCGAAGTAATTTCATTTTATTAATTTTTTTTTAAAAGAACGACAGCTCCTGTTTGTTCTGGTATTTTACAATTCAAATTTTTTTATTTAAAGCAATGACTACACATGTGGCATTTAGTTTGAATATAATTTAAATATGTTTCTAAATTTCCTTTAATGCTTACGATTCTAAATTATTTCAATACCTTTTGATTACAAATTTGGCAACTCAACAGTTTAGTTGCATTCCCTATAGTTGCTAGTACCCGGCTGGCCTTGATACTCATTTGTGTTCAATGAGGGGTACAGGTATGAAGTGTATACAAGAGGCAGAGCAAAGGACTTTTTAGACACAAGGAATCTTGATTTCGATGCCCACTTCCCCAATCTTTTGATAATTATATCTGGAAAGAGTATTTTGTCTTTTATTTGAAATATCCTTAACTTTTAAAAAAATATATTAAAAGTTATGTATTTAACAACAATTACAACTCGACGAGCCTTGTTAAATTTTTAAAGGAATAAAGAATGCCATTTAAAAGTAAAGTAGCAATAACAAAATACTATTGATCAGTAGTTCAGTATGCCTATTCATTTTGAACCGCCAACATTTAAATAGGATTTCCTTCCGTTAGCTATTCAATTTAAAGTAAAAAATAGTTTTGTCAGACGTTTAGCAAACTCACAGTAAGGAATTATGAACATTTGAAGAACAATGTTCCAATTGGAGCATATTAGTATCATATAACATTTAATAGTAGTAAATAAGAATAAGTTTTAAAAAAATATGACAAAAATGTGATGTCTTTTACAATCCCGCGTTTCCAGCGACCTTTGGGCCTTAAACTGCCTCTGAAAGTTAGTAAAAAAAGAGACTTCAAGACACAGAAAAACAGGAGCCATTTTGTATATTTTTCCAAATTCTATTTTAATATTTCCCATCGAATTGTCTCCTTCCTGCAAGGGATAGGAAGAGGTCATTTTAGGAGACAAGAACCTACCGACTCGGCACACGTACACTATACACTTTTGTACACAGTGGGCTCTTCTCTTCGTTACATGCATCGGCCCACTTGAAAAAGAGAACATGGGCTGGAGTTCTTGATGTATAAAAACAAAGAATACAAGTGCTGAGATTCTTATCTTTCATTTGGAAAATAAAATACATTCCAGCAATTTGTTCACTTTGTATTGTGATAGTTCCTTTTTCTTAAAGTAAAATTATACAATCGATGGAAATAAATTATACAATAAAAGAACATTTGGCTATTTTTTCTTGAATAAAATGATTGATTCAACAATTAAGAAGAAAATATTAATATAAAGAATAAAAAGCTTTACTTGTAAAAGCAAATATAAATGAAATTCGTTATCACATTCTGATGTTGAGATGTTTTTTTTAGTTGTGATGCATAATCCGGTATAGATATTCACTTTTGAAAGTGGCAACTGAGAAAACGAAAGCTGTTGCTAAGATTTTCTATGACATGGGTTTGCTACAGCACATCATTAATTGCTTGGCCAACACATTTTGGCGATATAAAATCACAGATTCTGCATCTTTTCCAGCTGTTTCAGTTTTACTCAACTTACAAGGCAAACTGACAAATTGGGAACACAAAATTATACAATTTTCAAACAATTGACATTGTATTAAGCACACTACAGGACATATATCAGCAATGAGAAACAATTTAGTTTATTTATAAAAAAAATGCAAATTTTAAAATGTAAAAAATAATACTGCAGAAACTGAAGTGAATAGTGTAAAAAAGTGAGTGGTGACTCAAATTAAAGTGATGCCATGGCATATTATCAATAGGCACATGAATTATATTATTACAAAGATAAAAAACATTTTATAGACCAATTATTTTCAAGAAATTTTTACTGTATTTTAGAAATCTTCCTCGCATGACTACTTGGAAGATGGCTCGAGGCCCATAAACAGCATGCTGAAGCACAAAGAGCTTATATATATAGTATTTATCAGGCTAAATTTAAGCATATGGTACCATCGCCAATTAGTGCACATAAATGTAGCAAAGGCAATTTTAAGTTAACTTGCTCCATTTCCCAACAAGGTTAGGGTTAATGGTGTTCAACTGTTGTTGCACCATTATAATTTGGAGTAACT
Source organism: Troglohyphantes excavatus (assembly GCA_963932185.1). Lineage (NCBI taxonomy): Eukaryota > Metazoa > Arthropoda > Arachnida > Araneae > Linyphiidae > Troglohyphantes > Troglohyphantes excavatus. The sequence continues at coordinate 68,862,184 of OZ010668.1, read as the reverse complement.
GAAAGCCTTTTTTAAAGCAATTTTGTACCATAAGTTTAAATTTTGCCATTCATTGGGTTAGACAGACAATCGTAATTTGTGGACTGGCACAAGTTTTGTTTTAGGAAGATTCACGAAAGCATTTAGATTTACAAGGTCTGAAATCTACAAGCCGAATTTCTCAATTATGCTATAGGAGGGTGGCCTTGACTTTTGCCGAAAACCTCTTTGCAAATTTTTTCCTTGAAAGTGATACTCTTTGAAGTCATGACGGCTTTGAGTATTACGTTACTTTGTCCACAAGTGAATTTCACGTGGGGTAGAAATGGGACGCTTCTAAACATTCTAATGAGATCGAATAGAGATCTATTATAGGAGAAGGGGGCAGGTTCTTAAAATTCGACAATAGTTAAGACAAGATATTCCTTATGTACAGGAGTATACATATTATATGTAGAATTTATACTCGCTCGCATTCGATGACTGCAACGTCGTGCACAGATTTTTGCACACGCCTCAATTTACAATAAAATTAAAAATTTATTTCACCCTTGTTTTGAGATTCTTTTGAGATGGTACGCTAGAAGCACTGATAGAGGAACGCAAGGGGTCGTTACGAAGTATACCAAAAAGTCGCGCTTCAGAAAATGCATAATTTTTTTGGCTATAAATACAGTCTGTGGAAGAATTTTACCACTCTAAAATTACATAACCAGTGATCTCGAAATATTAACTCTTAAAACTATTCTCCATAACATTATGATAAAATCTAAGGCCACAGCAGATCGGTGTCACGGTGCATGTTTTTTAAACGTGCTTAAATTAAATGTCTTCACCTAGGCAAAATGTACAATGGAAAACAACTATACAAAATGTGAGTGGGTGAAATCATAATGGGACAGCCTGTTCGATTTGTGGTCATATAAGATCAACTTATAAAATTCAGATAAATCTCGAGTGAATGCACATAAAATGATAAAATAAATGTACAATGGGGAGGAGACAAAAAAGCAAATGATAAAAGTGCTTCTATGTACAATTCATAAATAAAACAAGCACACTGGAAACTTTAACAGGTGCAGATATTAACAGCTTCATCGAGTGGCACAGGTGGCGAAAGTTCACGAAATCCCTGCTTCGCTCTCACCCACTTCGCAGTTAATTTCTTTTGACTCGTGAACACATCGGTAACTGAAATTAATACTGTAAAAATCCAATTTTTGATATTCGTCACACGATGTAAAAGATGAGCATTATCAAACAAGCCCCTTAATAATATATGTATCGAAAGAGCAGAGTCTCGGCGGTATCGCTCGTAAACAACAAAAATACACATCTCCGAAACGGTGTGCCCCTTTCAGACAAGGTACTTGACTTCAGCAACCGCTTCAATGAGTCTTTAGTGGGCGAGGAAACTCAGACGCTTTCAGTGTCAGGTGTTTCTAATCAACAGTCAGGTGACATGACCACTGCCAGGTGACTTAAAAACAATTGTTGACTATAAATGAATCTCTGGAGTTTCAGTGTCAGGCGATCTTATCATCAGTATTCTGATCTTTTCCATAATTAAAAACCGACGTTGACTATAAATGAATCTTGGTCGTTTCAGTGCTAGGTGATCTTATCATTAGCAACACCAACTACAAGAGATTCCTGTTTGTTCTACTGACAAATGACCTAACAAGTGTCGGGCGATGTCCATCGCTCTCGACTAAGAGAGACTTCTGGGCTCTTCACTCAAAACCACAAGCCACTTAAAACCACCGCTGACTATCAGAGATGCCCAGTCACTACACCGTCGAGTAACCTAGATCACCATTGGCGACATGAGACTCCCGGTCCGTGACAGGGATTTGCTATAAGAAAACAAAACTCCGCCTCCAGCTAGTCCGAATCGAGTCTATGAACAGCGTTGGAATGTCGTTGGACGTCTTTCAGACTATAAGTAGATCTTCTTGACTTTCTGCACAGGCCGGTTGTCTGCAGAGCTGTTGGCGCTCTTCCCGTTCTTTGGGGGAACGTTGAGGACGAGGTTGATGGGCTTGTTGGTGGTGGGGGAGAGGAAGGCCCCGCCTCCATCTCCACCCCCATGGTTGTGGGGCGTGGTCTGTTCCAGATAGTGGGCGTCGTCATAAGGGGAGTCGGTTCCCTCCTCTGCCCTGCAGCGGCGACTGAAGATGTAGCCACTAATGAAGCCCACAACGAGCGAAGAGACTATGCTTGTGGTGACGGCGATGGCGAGTGTCTCCGCAGTGTACATGTAGGGGTGGCCCCGGGAAGCTCCGGCAGTGCCGCCTGCAGGAAGAAAAGAAGCTGGGACAATTAGCAGTGATGAAGTGCGACCAGGGGCAGACCAACGCATGAATCCGCCCCTGGCAGGAGCAATCATTGTTAAACATTTTACTAATATTGGAATTGTACTTCGATTGAATTTACAATTAACTTTGCACTAGAGGCAATGGTTCCGGGATCTGCCCTGAAGGAAATACAACAGAACATTGCCTTGTCATTTTGGACCCTGATCAGATGATAAAGGACGACACCTGATTTCGCAAACCTACATATCTGATGTTGGAATTAGGACATTTAGTCAACAGATTTAATGTGCAGTAGTCCCCTCTACTTCAGATATTTTTTTATGAAATCAAGGAGTAACACTTGCAACCTACCGATTACAAGTTTGCTGCACCCACAATCCTCTGATTAGGAACTTGAACTCAGGCCATATGAATATTGAGAAGTTAGAAACATGGCTCTAAATTAACTGGCTATATTCCAAAAAGCTTTAGTGCTGAAATGCAAGTTTGTTATAATAGAGATTTTGTGTTAAATTATCAGATTTTTTAAAAAAAATTTCAATGTAATTTTAGGCAGCTAAGTTAGAAATTGTAAGAGGGGGTAGTTTCCCCTAGATTCTAGATTCCTAGACATTCTAGCCCCTAGACATTCTACTAGATTCACCACTGGCAACTATAGCCAGTTGACCATTGAATATTAATTTTTTTTTTAGTCAGTTAACATAATTGAGAAAATAATGTGGCTTCCATATTTAGAATCATTAAAAAACCACACAATTTTTAAACTTTTCTACCAAGAACATTAAGAGTTTCATTACACATTTTTTTTTGCTAACTTCACAATTTATGGAAAAAAAAATCAAATGGTGAAATTTAACTTTAAAAATTAAACTAGTGATGTTTGATGAATCTGTTCTTTTAATAAATTTGCATAATGAGAGTTTTTTTTATCTAATCAGTGGACATCCTAAAGTAATTGTTTTATGTACATTAATAAGCAATACTTGCTTCACATATTGTGTTAGAAAATAAGTATCATAAACCAGCGAGTAATGATTAGTTAAGTATACTCACCTAGGAAGACATTTATAATAATCAATCAGTTTATCTATGAACTGCAAAATATCTTATTTTGCTGCACATAGATATGCAAACATTGTGACATTTACACATTGTAACTAAGTAAAAGTCATTTTATAAAACTCACATTAATTGCTTCGTTCACCCAGAAAATTTCATTCGTTACGTTAGTAAGCAATTGATGTTTCTACTGCACTAGGACAAATTTCACAAACTACACAAACAGCAATCATTTCATGCACTATGCTAGGTTCTAATTATTTCATGCATCTTAGAAGGGTGTAATTGTTTCACAACTGCACCAGAACATGACTGCAGAAGTACAAAGTGATAGTTTACATTCTGCATTCAGACCAAGTATTAACACATAGATCGCCATAGAATTTTGTATAAAATAGTTAGAAAATGATAGTTCTTTTAGGTTTAATCTGTTAGGACATATAAAGCCATTTTTTCAATAGATGTGGGTGTATTAATTTTATATAATTCGTTTCAGTCAGCGCATTCTTCAACAAATACAGGGAGACCATAAATAAAAAAAGGATTAGTACCAAGAATTCCTGATGGGAAAATTTTGATGCTGTCCGAGCAGTAAACAGGTAAAATATATAATAAAAAGTTGTGATAGACACACAAATTTAGTAATTGAACTCAAAATAAATAATCTTTTATTCTTTAGAAAAAGGGTCTCCAGAATCACAGACTATTTTAAATGGGTGGATTTTTCTTGTGTACAACAAATTGCATCCGATGTGCATCCTGATTTTGATGAATAAAGGATTATTTAGTTTGAGTTTAATTACTAAATTAATTTGTGTCCATTGCAACTTTTAAAAAGAAAACTTTAAAATTGTTTTCTTCTTGCATAGTGCCGAAATCCCCTCTATTACTGCTTTTTGGAACACATTAGTATAAAATAATCTTCTCCTCCATGCCTTTAATATCCTTACGAAATATGGACCACATTGACATCAATATGGCATAAATCTGTTCATTAGTGTTAACTGTAGACGCCTCTAAACAGGGGAACTTATTTTATGGCCATTCTGTATTATGTTACTTTAATATTCTTAAACCAATCGCTTTACACAGCGAAACACACAGAAAGGGCGATAGGCAGCACTGAGATAGCTAGCTCAAAGATAAGTATACTTTGTCAGTCACCAATGACGCCTCCGAAGCAAGCAAATGCCGGTCACCTTGAGGGCGATCAATGTGTTAATAGTTCCGACATTAGGAAGCAATGCACGCTTGGAGCATTGTGTGTTTATGTGGGTCGCTTAGCTACCTCCTAGAAATGAGAGGACATGGTTAGTTGAAAGCAGACAGACATGCAATCATGCGAGTTATAAAGAGGTAGAGAGAGGCGGAAGGGGAGCTCCTTGGGTAATCTCCGATGCCCAATCAGTGGCTGGCTGCTGCTTCCTGCCCACGCACAACAGAACACCAGGGGTGCAATTACAGTTAGTCAACACGGAAAGTTAGTATGCGAGGTTAGTATGAATAGAAAAGCATTGCTATGCATCTTTACACAGGTTATAGCAAAGAAATGAAGTTTGTTTTTGAAATATTACAAGGTTCATACAGATTTAAGAAAGTAAAAATTTAATTATTTAAGGACGTTTTTAGGAACAAGGATCACTCTTACAGTTTAACATATATTTTTAAATTTAAAGCACATATCCCATATATGTATATAACTATATGTAAAAACGGAATAACAAAACATCAGAAATGTTGCCTTGCATTAAATATTTTGGAGGACATTAATATGGCCAAAAGTTATTTTCTTTTAAAGAATAACTCAATAAAATTTTATTTTATTTAGTCAATTTAAGTTGGTTTAAATAAAAATGCAGTCAAAAGTAAAAATCGCAGTTAAATAAAAATTCTTAAACCCATTGGTAAAAACTTATTATAGCCAAATAACATCAGTCCAATGTATTCAAGAATAGAAGAGCAATGTGTCCCATAATAATAATAAAAAAATGTAGCCTACAATTAAAAATCTAATATTGATAATTCTATAAAATTGAACAATTAAAATTTTTTGGGACAACAGTTTGTTTTTAGAAATACATACATTTGATAAAAATTAATAACCTATGATGAAAATAGCGCCTATAAACCTTGCATTGGAAACAAAAGATATTCCGAGAAATAAACACTGGGGAGTGCTAAGTAAAAGCGAACCGTAATATTTAGTGAGTGGTTCATATTCCTTAGTACCATGTGCTTTTTGGATTTGAAGAGTGAAAATAATTTCATGAAGAAAAAATAATAATTACATGGACATGTTATAATACTGTCAAGTAGAAAATACAGTGGAAATGAAATGAAGAATGCTGAACAATTTTAAGGCTCTGAAGTGGTTCGTGAAATATTGAAACTGTAAAGTATTTTTAGTGGAAGAGGGTACACTTTCAAAATATATTCTTTAAAAAATATCTTAATTATTTATATACTTCAACGTTGTATTTAAGGAAAAAGCTTATTAAAGAATTAAAAAATTGTATGCATTTCTGATAAAATTGGAAATACCCTGATGATAATTAAAAAACAAACAATTTTAATGAAAGAGTTTTTGGGGGGATTTTTTAAAAAGATATTAATTAAAAAACATTCTGGCAGCTGATGTTCTGTTGTCCACAAATGAAAAAGGCATTAAATTAAGTTCAAATCAGGTACTTCCTACGAGGCAGCAGCCATAGCCACCAACATAATCAGCCACTCCGAATGCACAACTAAAAGGTCACCACACACATCCAACGCCTCCTATGAACCTAACTAAGTATACAACAACACAAATGCAATTCTACAACAAACATCATCACTGAGCAGGCAAAGCGTCACAGCAGCCTAATTTCTTTTCTCGGTAGGTATTACCGCCCCGGGCATGCGACTCGTAGGCAGGAACGCAGCTAGAGCATAGGACAGGCCGTCCTTAAAAACTAAGGGGACCCATTCAAAAACCATCAGACGCATATTGAGGATGGGATTTTTATGTTTTATCAAATTAAAAAAAGTGTGCGGGTTGTGTATTTTTTTTGGACATTGTATAAAGAAACATCTGTAAAAAAATATTTTCACGGTCTTGATAGAACATGGTTTTTGTAGTTAGTCGATAGTACATATAATATTTTTGGTACAATTCGAGCAACTTTTTTTGGTTATGTAATTACCTGGACTTTAAAATTTGAAATGCATATTTTTTGCAAACAAGGGATTAAACAAGTAGATTTTTTCTATTTTTGATTATTCATTATTCAATTAATATATTTTAAAATTAAAATACCAAATACTATAATTCCATATATTTACAATGTGCTAATAATAAGTCTAAGTCGCAAATTGTTCAAATGGTAATCTAGAGAATTTGTAGATTCACTAGAAAAAGTGATAATATTAATTTAGAAGTACTTTAGGAATGGTATTTTTGGTCTGCCCAGAATCATAAGAAAAATAGATAGCTGCAGATTAAGGTATTGGATGATGTCAAGCATTTAAAAAAAATTTGCAATATATTTTTTAGAATTTATAAATTCGAAACTTGTAATGTAAAACAATAAGTATGTCAATACAAAATAAATTATTCTAGTTAATTTGTTCTCAGTAAAAATAGTTAAATAGCTATTTTTACCCAAAGTACTATATTTTTACCAGCAAAAATTTATACTTGGTGTTGTAATTATTTGCAGTTGGACACAACAACATTTAGCTTGAAAAAAATTAATATCTATAAATTTTGCTTATTATTATTATCATGTGAGAATAGACATCAATACAAAGCAATGTCTCGTTGACATAAGTTCTTTAAAATTCCACTTTATATCTGTTCCTAAATTTAAGAAGGAATTATTGTTTAATAGATATGAATTTGGGTTAATGAAATTAAAAGTGTATATATAAAGTGGTGCAATATTTACTAAAGCATGTAGATAGAAAAAAAAAGCTAATCTTACAGTAACATGTGTTGCAACATTGTGAATTCTACATCTAACATTTTAAATGTAAAACATAAAATAAAAATATTTTGTACTTGATGTGAATTTTTAATACTGCAATGTTGAAAATTCTAGATAGGAGTGAGGCCTTACATCAAGTAACTGTCAAGTGTCTCCAATGCTTTATGCATACATTTGTTTGCACCATTAGATCTTTTTACCAAATACACCATAAATACGTTAGGTAATAATGAAGAAAGGGGCATTGACAATGTCCCAAGGCCATTGCGTCATGTGGTTTTTGAGAGGAGACCCTAAGTTCTCTTTCTTTGTTAATAGCAGCCACACAGGAGGACATAGAAGTTTACCTTCTCGGAGTTCGTCTTCCGTCTCGGTGGTGGAGGAGGAATCCTGAGGTGAGCCACCGCCAAACACGGTGTCGTGGCGGCTGGCGGCGGAGTGGTGGGGGGAGCGCTGGGGGGTGGTGCCACCGCCGGCAGAAGTGCGCCCTGGAGGGGGGAGGGAACACAAGAGATAAAGTGAGAAAACATAGGGGAGTGAGAGGGGGTGACAGGAATTGTGGTGAACCATAAAATTAGCTATAATGATGCGTGTTTATAAAATAAAAAAAAATGTAAAGTGTATTTAATAAAAAAATTGTCTGAAACAGGGAATTTCTATGTAATTTAAAAAAAGCTAAAGTATTCTTTAGGTAGTACCCCATAACTTGATAAAATCAATGGGTCAGAAACAATTCTAGTGCCAATACAAGATGCACTATGCCACCAGGAAGCATTATTTAAAATGTATTTGTAGCAGTACTTTTATTACTAACTTGCATTTTGTTAAAAGTCCTCCCTTTAAGCTAAGCAACTTTGCAAGCCTGTCATATTCAGAATACAATAATACACAAGTATTTTAAAATCCTTTAATTCTAAGGTTTTGATTTAATTTTTTTTTATAGAGTCCATTGCAACGGCTACTTAAAATCAAGTGTATGAAAAAGCTGCTAAAATAAAAGAGTGAATTAAGGTTCTTTCCACTTTGATGTGTAGTTTTGAAACATTAATTAAAGATTCTAAAATGATATCTTAACTTACTTATGCAAACCTATAACAGAGTTATTTTTTCATGAAGGTCAATCAAATGTATGTATGACAAGTTTTAATGATATAAAATTCAAAGCAAATTTATTAAAAGCATACTTTTAAAGTTGCCGTTCTAAAATAAATAAATAATTAGTGGACAAGAGTATAAAAAGGAATAAGAGGAGAAAATGTCTACCTTCACGACATCTGGAGTCAAAGCCTTCTTCTACGTTTTGAACAAAGTTATCACGCTTCCACAACCTACATTGGAAGAGAAAATCAAAGTGGTCAATATATGAAATCTGTTGGGTGTGGATGTAGAACATGTTTTTCATTCATGGAATGGGTTTTCAACAAAAAAACAAACAGAAGAGAGAGAGGAAGATAAATTGCTCCTTTTTTCATTTTTTGTCCATCATGCTAATTTATGTCGATCATGCTAATTTCAGCACAGTTAATGTCACAAAGTAAGCAGAACATTGCGTTTTTTAAACGGAAACTCTCTGCATCTGATTTTGAAGACGTTTACATCATAAGCAATATTAGGAATACAGGGGTCTGTCACAAGAAAATTTTTCCTCTCATTGTTCTACTTTTTATATAATTTTTTTTTTTTAGAAAGTTCAACAAGGAAAAACATTTCGGTTATTGAAAGAAACATTAATTATTTTGGACAAAGCACTTGTTAATTAAAATATTTTGTTTCTTGGATGATTATTTCAACATGTCGAAAACTATTTTTGTGAAGGGTCCTTATAAATAACTAATTTTTTGTAAATGTGTTCTTGATACTTATATATTAAATACTATAAGTTTAAATAATCTTAGTTTTTTTTTAGTAGTAATTTAAAAATAAATAAATTTGTTTACCTTTGTCGTGAGCTTGTACAGGTGCTTCTAGATTTATCCCAAGCACAATATGGATCCTGAAGTGAAACACATTCACTGGAAGAAAATTTAAAAGGATTATTTTTAATCTATTGAAATAATTTAACACAAAGCAACTAGTTATTTAGTTTAGTTAATGATAAATAATAAACTAAGAAAATTTTGTTATAATGTTTTGTACACTTAGAACAAAAGCAGAACTTATACCTTTTTGAATACTACACTAATTGGGAATTAAAAAAAAAATCGAAGGAAAATTAATATTTTTATTGTTTTAAAGTATATAAACATCTAAAATAGTTTAAAAACAAACAAACAATTCTGGTCTTTGGTATCCTTATGATTGTATATGTAGTCTTGCTTTTTATATATCATGGGACAAAATTAAATATTAATTCATACTATTATTCTAATAGTATGCATTAATAAAAGTAAATATTAAAAATGTAATACTTATAGGTAAATCTATTTTTAATAAATTTATTAATCCAGTTTTTTGCTGATAACTTTTAACAAACTATAAACAAAACTGTGTCAGGAAACTTTCAATGTCTTGTGAAGGCTTTTTAAGAACATTAGAAAATAAAACCACTTGTCATATTTTTTTGACTGTATAATAATTATTCTTATAAGCAGTAACACAAAGAAAGGCTTTAAAAAAAGAAACACTTATGGATATGACAAAAAGAAAAAAATTAATGAGAGTCCTAACTTTCAATGCCAATTTGAAGGAATTTTGATATGCCTCTGGAAGTTGCAGTCATAGAGTAATGATACAAATTGAGGAATAAAAATGCTGATTTCCGTGTGTCCATCATTGAAACCACGTGATAGGTGGAAATGCCAATTCATTCATGCGCCAATATTACTTGGCAAGCCTTGGCGACTTTAAGAACTAAACAAGATCGAAGTATTGTAATATGGTTTTGTGTTTAATTTTGTATTTAAATATAGTTTTTTTTTAACGAGTGGCATAATTTAAGGGAGTTTAACAGATATATTAAGGAGATTTTTCTTACTTTGTAGTTTTGAAATAATTGCATTACGTTTTTATGTAAAAAATTTATCAAAAGCGAAGTTCTTTCAATTTTTATTTTGTATATTCAATAAGAAAATATAAACAATAAAACCTGAGAAATATAAAGAGTTTCGCTTCTTCGAGTATTGAACACAAAATATTTTCGTTTCGTTAATGAAGAGGAAATATTGAGCGCATATTGTTTGAAAATAAGTAAATACGTACATATATGTTAAAAAGTTGTATACGGACAGAACTCCTTATCACCAAAAGAGAAGAAAGTGCGCCAAATTTTAAACTCCTGCAGATGTCTGAACGCCAAATGTGGCAGCGCTATAACCACATGATGTTGGTTTTTCTTTTCAATGTTGACACCGCGGCCTTACGAGAGTCTGGTCTTGAGGGCGCTCTCTATTCAATATTACAACTATCTAGTTGCAGTATTGTAAGGACCGTTACATAAAAAATATTTGAGTAAAAATTTCAGGAATAAACGAAACCAAAAGTCCATAAGGAGATCCATATCGATAACCAAACAGTAAGACGTCATAACTCTAAAAATAAAGCACTGTTACGTACAAGGCTTAACTGTTTGGTCATCAATATGTATTTTGTCTAAGATTGATCATAAATAAATATGTTTAAAATATACATATCTTAAATATACATACTTGTCATAAAATATGCATACTAATCTATGACATTTATTTTGGATGCCCATCTCAACGTTTATAATTTGAAGGTTGAATTTAAGTTTTATCTTAAAACCTAAAGTTAACATTAATGGGCATACAATGATCTGAAGTTAAGAAGATGGCACAGTACACCATAATACACAGGAAAAAGTTCGTAAAAAGTCGCAGGATGGAAATTCAACATATCGGTTATATTCACAAACTTATAATATTTTTAAATTGGAAAAAGCGGTATTAGCATCGACAGTTTTAGATGTGTCTCAATGTTCTAAAGTTGACAATAATGACTTTATAAACAATTACTGTACTCTTTTGCTAATTGTTAAAATTTAGGCATGAAAATACACCACATACCATACTTATTCGAAAGTTCTTTAAACTTAAAATTTTAATAAAGGTACAGTTTAAGGGAACTAAATTTCTAAAAATTGAAAGCTAGTTTATCTTCAGCTAAAAAATTAAATTCTCGAAATGCCTATGCAAAGTAATTGACAATAGGATTTCTTCACCTAAAAATGCAACTACTACGGCTCTTTGCAAACACAACTCCATCGGATAGGAGTGAAAAATATTTTTAATTGAGCAACACCATTTTTTAGCAGTCAACAAAAGAACGAGTTTATTTGTATTTGACCTTTTTTTGGATTTTAATAATCATCATCCTCATTAATTTTGTAAATTTTTCTTGTCCACAAAAAGACAGAAAACTTTCACCCATGGCATAATAAGATATTGAAAACACAAGGTCTATCCTTACCTGCAAGTTTTGGCATAGTGATCACAGTTGTAGAGGGGTATGGTCTTGATCTCCTCCCTGGACACCACGACCAGCTTTGCGTCCGAGGGTGTGTGGTGCACCATGAGGCTGGTGATGGGCATCTGTTGGAATACCTGGAACTCCTCGATCACCACAGGGATCACCTTGCCCGTGGCAGAGTCGCTCCCCGCGTTGATACACTTCAGCACCTTGCCATTGTCTGGAAGAGAGATGCAAGAGCTTAGTGGATTGGCTTGTTACCTTTTAACCATTCACACTGGAATGGGGCCAACAAAATAATGACATATTCTTCAAATTGAAAGAGAAATGCATGTTCTTTATCTAACTATTTAAAAGTATGACATCATTTGGGTAACAACATTTTTATTAAGGTTTTGCAGGAGTGTCGCTTTTAAGCCACCCAAATAATGACGTATTACTTTTTTCACTGTTTTTTTTTTTTTTTAAATGAAAAAGATATTCTCACACAAACTTTAATATAAATTATTTTATGCCATTTAGAAGCACCAAGTATGTGGGTGATCTAAAACTTTCTCCAGGTTGAAATTCCTCACAACCCTTTAAAAAAAAAAAAAAAAAATTTGACAAATGTCTCAAACAACTAAATAGGATGGGGTGATAACCCAAGGTGTGACAAGTGATAATTTCATAATTTTGTAAAACGCAGTTTAAAGTTAAAATAAAACAGTCGATTCTTAAAGAAGTTGAATCTTACATCGTCAGATCTCAGCATATGACAGACATTTACTTGTATCCCCTTGCCACCAACATTTCATATGCATTAGCTATTCATAACTGTGCTTAAGCCTTCTTTATTTATGGTATACTGAGATTAATATTCATCTTTAAGCAAAACTTTTTAATTATACTTTAAAAGAACAGGATGCAACTGTTCCATAAAAAGAATGTAAATATCAAAAATATTATTTGAGTCCAAAGGGTTAACCTATTAGAGTTAAATGGATTCAATACTAACCGATAGACTTTTAAACTTTTTTAGGACTCAATCCAATACCCAAAAATGTTGATTAAATGCCGGAGTCAACAAAGGATTGATTAAAGCAGACGATTTATTTTTTATGCTTTGTTATGATGGTTTGGTTTGGTTTTGTTAATTAACGTCGCACTAGAGCTGCACAGTGGGCTATTGGCGACGGTTCGGGTCAATCTCGAAGGAAAGACCCGGGAACACACACATTCATACATGCACCTCGTTATTTTAGAACCATGGTCAGATGATGAGGAGACACCTGAACTGGTTTGTTATGATGAAAACGGTGCTTTGAAATTCGAGAAGTTGTAGGTTTTTCCTTTGATACGTTGTTCCGTTCGTGAAAGTAAGAAACAGAATTTTTTAAAACTTGAGTGGAATAATTTATGAAAATAAGACAACAGCTTTTTGTTGTAGAATATCTAAACTTATTTTTTCTGTTAAGTTTATCTTATTTTGTTACACTCTAGTCTAGTGAGAATTGTCCATGAATAAGTGCAATTTTAAATTTCACTACAATTGCTCAATTTTTTTTAAATTTCATTTCTACACTCTGTCACATTGGGAAAATTATTCCAACTAAAAGTAGCAGTAAATTGTTAAATATTTTCCTTCAATTTTTAAATAGGTGAGAAGGAAAATTTTGATGCTGCGGTGCTCATAAGTAAATTCCGTCTCAAACTATTCTTTATTTGAATTATCATAATATATTAGATAGAAACCACTTTTTACAATCATTGAGACATGAATAATTATTGATCGTTTCATTCATAAATAATACACCAGCCCAAAAAATTGTCTTATGGCAAAACTTAACAGCTGCAGATATATATGTCAAAATGAACCCTTATTCTTAACACCTATTTATTTTGTGAGGAGTATAAATCTAAAAAATTAAATCCACATTCATTTATGATTAGCAACACATTCACAGAATTTTTATATATAAATAATACTCACCAGTTCCGACATAGAGTACATCATAGTGTTTCTCATCTGCTGTTTCAATCTGGGGATCAACGGTTATCTGTGTAAAACGATACCTGCAAATTGAACGAAGACATTAACTTAGTATTGTTTTAAATAGTAGTAGTATTTCAGGATGGCAACAAAATCTAGCAGAAGGCTATTTTCTAGGCTTGAAGGAAGTATCAAAATATGTAACCACCATAATAAAATTTAAGCTTTAGAAGGCGAGTGTTGGGTTTTAACATGGGATTCTGGCTGAAATATCAACCACCTGCCCAGTAAAGTATTAAAAAGGTCTTAAATAATTTTTTTTTGGTCAGAAGCCTGGTTGGAAAATTCTGAAAGTCACACACAAAAAAATAGTCAAGCAGAATGTAAAATAAAATAACTTTTAGTTTCTTTACAGGATGGCTGGTTAATATTTCTATTATATTCAAACTATATTCCCATGTTATAACCAAAATCTTATCGTCTAAACACTATCATATAGAAAGATTTCTCGTAAAAAAAAATTATTCACATGTAAGCCAGTAAATTTTCCCAGGAAGATTTATATTATTTTCTATGTATGGAAATGAATGAGAGGGACTCACTGGAATACGGTGTGGAGGACAACAGGGTGGTTCCAGAAGGAGGGCACTGCGCGGTCCATCAGGCTATTACCCTCAATGAAGTTCACTGTTACCTCAGGGAGGGTGCGGGAGTCATTCACACACTGGAAAACACACAAGAGTCCATTAGAAATTGCAAAATTAAGTAGAAATGTAATTACAGCACATTTTCAGGGTAACCCAAGAGAAAGCAATTTCAAATCCCTAATATTTACATATAATCAACTTTTTACAGTACCATAGTAAAGATACCGATTAAATTAAACCTGATAACCGGAAATACACTGTATAAATTGAGTAAATCAAAAGGTTTGATGTCAGTATTTCATTGAAAATGTATTTTAATACTTGGAAGACATTTAATACTTCGATTATTAATTATGTTTAAGTGAGCAGGTTTTTCAACAACCAATCAGTGCTGCTTTGAAAAATGATGATGCCTTGGTGAGATTCCACTGATCTTCAAAGAGAACATTTGTGTTTTTTGTACATTTCATAACCCAAAGTACTTTTTCTTTGTTATAATTGCATTTAGTAAGTATTAAAGTAATCAATCAGTGATGTTTCCTATAATAAAAATACAAAAATCACCAACTTTTCCAAAACTTCCAAGTTTCCCCTTGTTGCTGGACAATGATTTTCATCAGCTGATGTTCAACCAATTTTCAAAATTGTAACTTAATGCTAATTTCTTTGGTTGAAAAAATTTTACTTGTACAAACTTTTTTTTTTATATATTTCTTTAAAAAATTTAATAAATTTGTAATAGATAAGTTTTATGTTGTAACCCAAAACCATTATATTCAATAAATGATTAAAAATACTCCTGGACTAACTAGGTTACTGCAAAATCGATTACCTTAAAAGTATGCATTTTATAATTATTCAGCAATTCTCATAGAGGTTTATTGATAAATATAAAGAAGTGGACTCACCATTCCAGGACGGGGCTCCGGGACTTTTGTACTTGCGACAGGAAGCCAGTTGGCGTTGATGTCGTCTTGTCCCTTGAAGGGGCCGTTGAATGCGTGGAAAATGTCTTCCAAGCTGAAGGCACACACTGCTGACCCACTGATACTGTTCCTGCAATGGTGAAGAGTTATATAATAGTATAGTTATAAAACTATACTATGTCATACAATTATATTTTTAAAGTGTAAAATTTAAAATGCAATTCAATAATTATAACAGAGTTCACTATAGAAATGAAAAAAGGCCACTTAAGGACAATTTAATGAGAACTTCAAAGACAACAGTAATTGCGGCATTAAATAAGAAAAAACCTGCAACATTGATTATCTGTTTATAATTAAACATTGAACTAATGTAACCAATGCTACAAAATACCATTAAAGCTAAAAAATGAGCAGAAAATCTGAAGGGAAATATGTATTTTATTTTTAATATTCAAAGTAAAATGAATCGCCCATTTTTCGATTAGTGCAAATTTCTTCCTCAAGGGAAGAAACCATTTTTTGCTATTGAAATGAAAAGGACAAAAACGAATATTTCATAAAATGGTCAGGAGAATTGTTAGATTTTGGGAGGGCAAGGAGGACAGTGATTTATGCTTAAAAGGGTTCAATATCCTAGGTAAAAGGAGGGGCTGGGTGGATCGTCCCCCCCAAAAACCCACCTAGAATGAACACTGATTATTAGTTCATGAAGTAATTATTAGCTACTCTTGTTATTTTACATTTGAATAAATATAAAAAGTACACATGAAACAAACAATAAATATTGGTGTGGTTAAGACAGAAAAATCGTTTGATGACTTACGGGGGTGTAGTAAAAACAGCATAGATCAACTGAGTCTCTTTAGCACCATATTTTCCAGTTACAACGTTGGAGGTTGATTCTGAAACATTTTTTATTATTATTAAACATTTATTAAGGCGTCCTGTTTAGGCTAACTTATTCAGATGTTATAATTGAATGGAAACACTGGGCTTACATTGCTAAACATACACACATTGGTTGCTCAGTTTTGGGCAAAAATATATCAACTATTATGCTGGTCGAAACACTTATAAAAACAATTTTTTAGCAAATATTAAACTACATTTTTACTAACTGGAAATTACAATAGCATATAAATGGAAATATAAATTTGAAGAGATTCTGGTAGAATAGAAATGGTGTTACTGAAGAACTAATTATTACCTGTAATAATTAGTTCCTCAGTAACACAATTTCTATGGTTTGTATAAATTCTCAAATATGATAAAAGGTTATTTTCATGAGTATACAACACAATTCTAGGCTATAAAGAAAATGCAAAACTTTTTCATTAAAATAAATTATCACCTAAATTAAAGATTATATTAGAAAAAAAGAGAAGATTCAAATACCACTATTTATTTTAATTAATGAAAAAACTTTTTTTTTTAATATTTAAGAAATTTGCATTTAATGCATATTCAAACCAAATTGACTGTAAAACTTAGTTGCTGTAGATTTTATTTCCCTAATTGGAAACCAATTAAAAAAATTTGCTCTGCAATTATAATACTTCTTTAAAAAAATACAAGCTTTTTCGCATGTAAACAAGACAAGAACAACATGGAAAACTTACGGATCTCATTAAAGTAAAAGGGGAACTCTCCTGGCATGGAGCAGTTGAGTCTGGCTTTTAAGAATGAAGTCCAGCGATTTCTAAACTTGTGTGGTCCCCCTTTGTCTTTCGTGCAGACACGGGCGACTCTTGAATACACAGTCTGAAAAGCAATACATAAATGAGCAAAGCAATTCAATTGAATGACAGAAAAAAACAAGAATCTGCATTCAAAAGTAGCTGAGTGAGTAAACGTTTCTTTTGAATAATTTTATTAACTTTTTATAATTGTGATAAGATTGAGATGCGAATTGTTGTTATTATATGTACTAATAACAATCACTAATGTTAAATTTCTTTAATAAAACTGAATTTCAATTTGTATTTTTAAAACAGAATACAGCGAAGTAAAATGCTTATTTTAGAATTGAAGGGATAAATGGATGAAGGAGGTATGTAAAAAAAAAGTAAGTTTCGAGATATTCTTAAAGTTTTTATTTTGCATGGTGTTGTTTTCAAATACCTCCTTCATGACAATAGTGTATTTCTGTTAATAAGGCTTCTACAGTGCTGCTCTCAATGTCTAAAAGACCAACAGATACCCTCCTTCATTCATGATAACTTGCTTAAAACAATGCTACTATTGCTGATAATATCATAATATAAAATGGCGTCACTTTTGGTACCAGAAAGGGAAGAGCATAGGCAATATTGACTACTGCTCTGCCGCCCGTAGGTTTCATTTAAATAGGTTTTTCGAGAACACCTATTTAGTGTAATATGACATTCCAATCGAGGACAATTTCAAAAGTAAATGAGCCATATGCTACCATCAATTAGAATATAGTATTAGTTAGAGTATGTCCATTCACTGCCATAGGAGGTTCGGATTTTTCGATGGGACAAAGTTCTTTGTATTTAAACTTGGAACAACCTTCCCACAGCCTAGCATTATTGCTGATAGAAATTATCAGCAATTTTGCTAATACAATTTATAATAAAATATGCTATATTTTACAGCTAATCAATTCTGTTTGGAGGGTCAGGCTTCAACGGTACGTTATTAAGCTTCTGAGGAAAATTTTAAATGCACTTACAAATTAAAACAATAAATCATCAACAAGTCTAAAGTCTTCAGTAGGGGCAATTTTCATTTAATAATGGCACGCCACTAAACTTTTGAAAATGCTATCCTACTTTGGTGGTTTTAATAAGCTATCTATGTAGAAAAAAAAACCTGTCATATCCTTGTTCGACAGATAGAAATTAATGTGAAATCAAAGGTGAACAATCGTTTTTTATATTAGCGCTACACACAACAGCAATATTTCACATTTTGTAGCAAAATAATGCAACTAAGATAAGCTCACTGTAACTGTACAATTCCTTACCTTTCCACAATTGATGTACTCCACTGCGGTTTCTCGGAAGAAAAAATATACAAATTCGTCGTGGTGAACAGAACTCACAAAATTTGGAGCTAAAAAAAATTGCTAAGTTTTAATAGTGCATATTATTTGTATTTCAATGCTTTAATTATCGAGAGATGTTACACAAAATAAAGAAAAATATTGCACAATATCCAAGGGGAAACAAATTTAGTTTATAGCAAAGGCATTCTACAAAGATCTAGTTATTGCTTTAAGGAATGAACTGAATTTGTAAAATAGATTTAAAATCTAAATATTATTAGTCACCATTCAGAATGTTATATAAAATAATAATAAATCATGTGCACTAATTAAATGTTAAAGGAAGTTAACTAAACATAAGAATATTTTACAAATGAGAATTTTTTTTGTTATTGTAAATTTAAGGCTACAAAAAACATTAGAATAAAGTCTATAATCACATATATAAAACCATACCATTCAAATGTTTCCAATTGAATTGTTCAGTTCTCAGGGGCTCCCTGTAAATTAAAGGATCGGCTCCAGTAAATTGAGCTACTGTTGCAACATACAGATCTCCATCTATTTGGAAAGTTTAAATGTGTTTAAGAATACCACAGATAGTAAAAATTATATCATACTAATTAAATAAATATTGCACTAAAAGATTAATCATCATTTTTTAATAGATCTTGGGGAGGAAAAGTGATTAGTTTAGTAAACTCTGCAGTGCATTTATATTTCAAGTGCATAAATACAGTAATTGAAAAATTATTGTACATTTGTCAAAAATAATTTCATATGGACAAAAAGCATTATTTTGCAGTAGATCCTAGATACAATGAGCCTTCATAGTACCAATAGGAGAAGTCGTTATAATGACCCCTCACATGACCAATAGAAGTAGTCATTATAATGACTCCTGTCAGGACATACAGCAGTCTTTTTATAACAAATGAAGTATGGACCAATAAGAGTAGTTGTTACA
Source organism: Troglohyphantes excavatus (assembly GCA_963932185.1). Lineage (NCBI taxonomy): Eukaryota > Metazoa > Arthropoda > Arachnida > Araneae > Linyphiidae > Troglohyphantes > Troglohyphantes excavatus. The sequence goes on along the minus strand of OZ010668.1, from coordinate 68,842,913 downwards.
ATGAGTAAAAAAACTTATTGTGCCAGAAATAAATCTATTGTTGGGACTTTAATGGGGTGTCCATTATGGGATCAAGTCATTGTAAGGAAGGTCTACTGTATATTTCAAAACTCATTTTTTCAAAGAAATGAAGCACTAATAAAACAAACTACATATTCTTGAAAGTGCACATATGAAGTAATATTTTTCAAACACAAACAAGAGAAAAAAAATATATTATATAAATTATGTTGTGTTAATCAATTTCTATAAGCTTAATTCTTTTCAGATTCAAGTTTGAGAGAAGATTTTCGCATGCTTCATAATAAAATTCAAACTTTCAAAAAACAATCCTTAGCAGTTGTATGTAATGTAATATGTTTAACATATTTAGAAGGAAGTTCATTAAATTTCTTGGTTGTGAAGAATTTTATGAAATAATAAAAAAAAGTAAGCATTTTTAAACAGTCAAATATTTTAAGTTTGAATATAAATTTAAATAAAATAAAAAAATAAAATCATAAAAATAAAACCATTAAACTCATTATTATATAGACTTTTCAGCAAAACTGATAAATTCTATCTCTAATATCCACAATATATACTTTGTATTTTGTTAGTATTTTTACTTGTGAGTGATCTACATTCGACACAACAAACTTTTAATACTACACAACATTAAAATAAACTTTATGTGTTTATAATACAAGTACATGTTTATATATTAGACATTTTTATGTCAGTTGCATCATATTACTAAATGTGCCTCTATAATAAGTTAATAGAAGAGTTGTATAAAATTTTAACAACAAAGTAATAAGTAAAGGTTATAACTGAATAAATGACCGAGTCCATTTACTTTAATATTTAAAAAAATTCATCAAAAGCACAAAGTTCAATATTATTGAGTGGTAACTTTTTTTTGTTTTCATTTTTTCAACAATCAATTATTTTGGGTGAAACAAACCTTTATTCCATTTTTTAATATATTACAAAATTAATTCCAATTTCTCATTTTTAACGTTCTACGAACTCTGATAATTGTTTAAAGTATTTTTCTCTATTAATGTCTGCATTCTATAATGTTAATATTTGAAACTTGTCTTGCCAATAAACACATTACTTATCACATAAACCTGTACTTAACACATTAGACCTTTTAAGACATACATTTACTGTACTTTTTTATCATTGATAGCATTCAAATTTATTCCTTGAAAATCTAAAAATCTTAGCTACAACTAAAGAATCAACATTGATACAGTCTATGTACTGACTGCATAAAATATTTCAACACATAATAATAGCACATTCATTTAATTATATGTATTTTACTAAACATAAATTACATTAGTAAAGTCATAAAATATTTCGAACACAAATAGCAAAGTAAAAATAAAATGATACTAATTTGTCGACATGTCTACTACCTTTTCTTTCTTTTAAAGATCCTATTGTGGATGGCATGGCAAAAGAAATACAAAATGATAAACAAGTATGCAGTTTAGAGAAAGTATGCAATTCAAAAAATGTGTTTTCAGGGGGATTTGAAAGGCTATTTGGAGAAGGGGACAAAACACTCAACCAAAACTATAAAGGGACCACCAAAGAGCATGCAGAACCATGTTGGTGCATAGGCACACCCTCATGGAAGGGAAGAGAGAAAGAGATTCGAACAAAACCAAAAAGAAGGTGACAAAGTTGTTAAGTAATGACAGAAAGAATGGTTAAACAGATCAATGTATTCTTGTATTTATAATTGAAAACCAAAGACTCAAAATATGTTTACTACAAAAGATACATAAAAAAAATAAGTTTGACAGGTTAAGATGGTATATCTTTAAATATAATAAATGAACCATTCGATCAAAATAATCGGTAATACAATCAAATGGTTTAACACACTGGACTTCACATTTAACATGATTGATTGTGAGAAAGGAGTGAACATTGCAACTCAGTCATAAGATAAGCTTTTGATAAACTGAAAATGTGAAATGTCACAAAAGCAAACGTGACAGCAATTGTAAAGTCAAAATATGAATTAAGGCTGTAATAAATTTAGGATAATTATCTAAGAAATAATAATATATATGTACCTTAAGTAGAAAAGGCACTTTCTGTATTTTAATTAAATACGTTAGCCATTATAATGGGTACAATGTCAACTTATGCTCATAGTGAATTTCTTTGCGCTACCAAATGAGAAATAATCATACAAAAGCATTAATAATGGGTCAATCCATATTCAATTAATGTATGTTGGATAGCGAACATAACTGCAATACGAGACATGTTAAAGAGTACGATCAAGGTCTATAAGAAATTTCTTCAATCACACTAAAGATAGTATACCACATAGTAACAAAAACAAGTGGCTCAAAAAGGAAATAACATTAAAAAACATAACCCCCAATATAAGCAGATTAAAAAGAGACATTTCTTAGCAGAAAAGATAACACCTTTGCCTCTCCTTTAACCTTGCAAAAGTCAGCTCATGAGACATTACCTCCTGCATTGTCCTATTGTTCTTTTTAGGAATATTGGAAAAAGGATAGTAACAAGTACAATGATGAAAACCGAACTACAAGCCAACGTGAAGATTTAAATCAAAAATGTCGGAATTCAAGAAAACGAATATATTTAAATATGAAAATGAATATTGATTTTGCTGCACAATTCTCAGCAGTCTCATGTCAAAACTAAAAATTAAGAAGATCTTCCCATGCAATCTTCAGTCTTTAAAGTCTGCCTTTTAAAAAAGGAGGTTCAAGGTCGCCCTTTCCCTTTAGTCCCTATCGATAATGCAACAGCATAAATTAAGGAAAGAGGGGGAAACTGCAACGTTGAACCGTCCCGTTTCATAAAAGCATTGGTTCTTGTGCAAGAAAGGGGATCGATGTGCAGTAAGAAGAAAGAGGAGAGGACATGGAGATGTTGGGTATGTGGGAGTTACCTGCGAAAGTGGCTGTGCTATTGTGAGTGGGGTCATAGGGGCACAGGCCCTCGCCTGAGGATTCCTTCACCATCGTGTAGTCGACATCCTGTTAAATGAAATCAGACAAATTAGATATATAGTAACAAAATAGATGTGTGCAGAGCATACAGATTTTTAAGCATCTATGATAATAAATAAAGTTTGTATGTGGTTCATAAAACTTCTACTTCCTCTGCCTATAAAAGGCTGAAAATTTATATATAAGTATTATTCACCTCCAAGATGTGCAAATGAGACTCAGAATTTTAAAATTCCACTTGATTATTTAAAAAAAAATTATTTTAACAATTTTAGAAGTATTGCATTAAGAAATATTAAAAAAAATATTTCCAAGATCTAGATAGAACATGCTTTTTTATAGCTTGGTCGGTAATGATAAGGACTTCTGAGCAATAGGTCACAGATAATGAGTCCCGACGGGGGCCATTATTTTTAAAAAAATTTAACGGATTCCCTAGCAAAGCGGGCCTAAACGTTAGTATTAAACTATTTGGAACTTAGAATTTGTCATAGACAGTTTTGTTAACTTTTAAATGTATGATTTTTTAATATTTTTTAAAAAAATTTTTTGTAAGAAATGAAGGGAAAATCCAAGTATTTCATTTTCTAAAAAATAATTTCAAATTTTTAACTTGTGAAGTACAACCCTGGCAGTTGAAAACAGTCCGAGATTTCGAATGCATATTGCAGATTTTTTTAGTAACACAATTAGTTAAAATAATAATCAATAAAAAGCACAAAAAACATACCAAGGTCACTTATGTAACCCTTAAGTTACACCATATATTTGAGTGTTAAATTAGCACTGCTGCCTAAAGTCTATTGCACTATAACATACTATAAATGCAATGAACAACGGAAAACAGTATAATTTCTAACATTTATACTTTTTATATATCAACAATTGTATACCTGTAGGTAGTGACGACAGATGGGCTTAAAGGCATTGGTGCCACACACTAAGAGCGTGTCTTCAGACTTCCTGGCCAAGACTCTGATGTAATTTTGGCACTCCTCCTACAATGACAAAAAGCATATTTAGTTATTTAAAACATTTAAACCCTTTGACTAGAGTGACCATACTTAGTCACCAAAATAAAAACACGTTCTTTTGTTCCTTGTTTTTCAAATGCATAAAAACTGCATGTTCCATTTAAAAATATGATATCACTTGGGTATCAACATATATTATTAACCCTTTGCACTTGAGTGTTGCCATTAAGTCACGAAAATACCGAATTTTTTCCCCTCTGGTCTGCAAAATAAAGAGAACAACATATTTACGAATTTAAGAAGTTATTCTCTCACAAACTTAAATGCAAATTATTTTTGCCATTTAGAAGCACTAAGTATGTTTGTGATCTAAAACTTTCTTCAAATTCAATGTCCTTACAAACCTGTTATTTAAAAAAAAATACTCAAGGGTCTCCTCACGCATAATTTTTATCTTTATAAAGAACAGGATGTGACTGTTTCATAAAAAAGTACATAAATATCAAACATGTTTATGAGTGCAAAGAGTAACCTTTTTATTTTAACTTTAGAAAATAGAGTGATATCTTTAGGGTTAGAAAAGCTCATAATGTTTAATAAATATGATATTTTTAAGATATCTAATCAACCATTTTTTGTTCTAAAATTTTAATAAATTAAGGCAGATGGAATACACAAAGAATATAATTCTTGAACATAGGCCTGCTGTGTATAGATAGTGACACAGTCAACCAGAAAAAAAAAACTTGTACATTTTAAAGTCCATTAAGGGTTTGTTTAAAAAGAAGTAAAAAAAAATGAATACATTAAGCATTGATAAAATGCGTATGTTTATATATGTTTATTTTTTAAACTATCTAGTTCTTGAAGATAAAATAAGAAATTATTCCAAAATAGCTTTTAGTTGTTGCAAAACCCTTGATAAAAGAAAATAAATTATTTTAAGTTTCTGTAAATTCATTAACTGAGTATATATATCAGCAATAAAAATAAAAATAGCACTTTAATGAGGACAAGAAATCAGTTTTTCTAAAATTAGTAAAGTGGTTAGTTAATGATAATTAAATACCTAGTAAACCCAATCAAAACTGGAAAAAAAGTAAGTAAATCTTGAGAAATCCCGATGAATATGCAAATATTATAGTTCCATTATCAAAGGCAGAATAATTGTACAGTCAAATTGCAGTCTGTTTTAAGTTGAACTTTTTCTTGATATGTAGTCAAATAATTGTAGAATCTAATTAACACTAAAGAAAGACTTTATATTTGTTTTAAATATGAGGAAAATAAAAAAAAGTTCCATCTTTCAAATCTGAAATATAGACACGCTGAAATGCTAATTTTTGCTAAAACCGGCAACTCTAGTTAGATGATAATCAAATATCTAAATATATATATATTTCGTCATTAAAACCACTTGATGGATACAAACATGTATATCAATTCGTGTATCTCCAGCAATACACATAATATAAAAGTTCATAAAAAAATCTCTACTTTGGCATATTTTTCTAATTTAAAGCACTGGGGCGACTTTTGAAAACCTTCTCTAATGAAATAATTCAAAATAATTTTTTAAAAAAGGAAATGTGTTGAAAATATAAATTGAACTTTTCTGCAGTGAAAACAAACCTAAAGAGTCAGTGTTTTGCTTATCCGTCAGAGGGTTAAAGTCAGAGTAATTGCAGCATTTTGGGGAGTGCAAGAAGGGTACTGATTAATGCATAAAACGACAGGATGGTACAACTTTCAAGGTAAAAGGGTAGACCGTCCCAGAGAGTACCAGTAAATAGTATATATACTTGTAAAAACTGGACATATATTGTACATTCTTTCGTGGACAAAATAATTTAATATAAGTGATTGAAACAAATTCTTTTTACCTCTCTAAAAAAGGTTAGGAACATTTAATGAAAAAAAAATTTATTTTAGTTCTAATTTTACCTCAGATTTTCCTTTCATCTTGCACATGTTTATATCATCATCACTAGAATACCATTCCAGCCTCTGAAACAGAGAAAACAAACTTTTAAAATAATAGTCCATATGTGGAAAACATGTTCTTTAGCTAAATATGATAACATTGACAATTGGTACTAAATACAGATTCCAAGGTTTTCACTAAAACACTGAATGTTAATTTCTTATTTTAATTGTAGTAAAGTTTTAATAAAAAGATATATTAGGTTTAAGTATAATGTAATCCTGGTTTGATAAACACTTTTCTTTGTAAGAAAAACTTTAAAATTATTGAAAACTGAATTTTAATCTAAATAAAGTTTTTACACTATGGGACTCAAACCAACCGAATTGCCATTGAATTGTGTCATTCAAGGTAACCAAAGAAACTCTTACACAATCGGGACTAAAATCCAACAGGAAACAGTTATTCATTAAGTTAATATGGCATACACATTTAAATTTGTTTTTCATAATTCTTCATAAATTTAGTAAAAAATAGAAAAGATTTTTAAAAACCGTCATACTGTCCTATCACTAGCAGAAAATACCATAGCTGCCAAAGAAACAGACGATTTTACTCAATTCTAGGGGTGGAGCAAAGCAGCAAAAAACATGCAAATGCAAATTTAAGTATCTTGCTAATCCATCCCTTTTACAATCCACCCCCAGAATTGGGTAAATTCATCTGTTCCTATGGCAGCTCCCAGACAACAGAATTATGTCGAGAGATTTTGTTGGCAATTGGACAGTACACACATATTTACTTTTAAAAATACAAGTTTTATTATAATTCTATAACCGGAAGTAAAACAGCATGATTAAAGATACAAATTAGGATCGCATGCTCATTTGATCCATGATTGGAAGTTTTAGATACGAAAACACACACACCTTTTTCTCTTGCAGCGTGTCGAGGCTCAGGTTGTAAACAATGTTCCTGAAAGAAATAATAAGATACTTCAGAAAAAATGCAAAATTTAATTTATATAAAATTTTATGCAAATAAATAAACTCATAATGGGAAACTCATAAACAGAAAAAAAAACCATCTGAAAACCTTATTTCATAAATATTAATATAATTCTAGACAGTATGGTGCATTTCTAATTCTGAAACATATAAATATAAGGATTTTAAAAATTAACATTAATTGCCATGGTATGAATAGAGTCTTTTCACAGATTATTTTGGTGAAAAGCAATTTCAACAGCTAGTAGCATAGTTATTGTTTTTCTACTTTACTTAAACAAATAGTCCGATGTAATTGGACACGCAATACAATAAAAATATAATTGTTACTGCACTTTATTGTTAAGTAATTAAATCTGTCTATTCTGTTCTAGTTCAAGTTCCTGAAGGATGGATATTGCTTAAAAACAAATTTTAAAGTAGTGAGCTGAAATGTAGTGTTTTATTTTCATTTTATAAACAATTCAATGAAAACTAGATAGAAAACATTATGTTGTCTTTATCTAAATAGTCGGCCGCACTTCCGAAACTACAAAAGTTAAGTTACCAAAAAATCACCTTAAAATCTAAAACTTATTTAGAATTTTCTTTAATTTTATTTGGGTATGTGTAGAAGGAGAATCCCATGGCCTCTTGTTAAAAAGTCGCTTGTAATATATTTTGCATCCTCTCATCAAGGTTATTTGATGGCGTACATAACATATTTTAAAAAATAAACTAGAATATTTGAGTAGCTCAGATCGCAAATGCAGATATATCCTAAATTTTAAAAAAATCGATTTTGGTGTGATCAGTTACTTCATCTCTTAGAACTTCAATTTCCACTTACAATAATAATAAAAAACCAATAATAATAATAATAATAAAAAACCAAACAGTTATTTACTTATGAAAATTTTAAGGTAGTATTCCCACAATATTGCAACTAGTTATATCGTTTGATGTTTTTCCGCAATTTTCTCAAAATAGTTAAAAGCATGTAAAGCTGCTTTTGCTTCTGACGAATTTTCCTTTAAGAATCGCTCTTAAAACAATGTTATTGATTTTAATGGTGGGTTTAGACAAATTAATAATAATTTACGGTGATCCAAAATTACACAGAAATCCATAATATTAAAAAAAAAATCTTATTACAATATTATAGTCATTTCTATTAATGGTACAAATTTGAAACCCAATATTCTCTTCAAATAAAACACACAAACACCATCTAAGCGACAGAGAAGCAATAAAAAAGATCAACTCTGATTCCACCAACAGTCACTTATGAAACGCAAGATCACCCCACAAAAAGCTGACTCATTCTACCCAAAAGAGGGAATCTGCTCAACCAGGGAAAGCGTAGTTCAAAAGGAGAGAAAAAAAAAATCTGCCATCCTTACAAAATTGATGAATGTACTACAAACACCCATCCCCTATTTAACAGCACAAAAGTTACACTCCTGAAAGGGGCTAATTGGCCATGAAACTTTTTTTCCTCTTTCACAACACCAACGGTTTTTAAACTGAAGTGAAAGGGCCTCAGACAGAGTTAACTGAGAGTATGGGATCGGAAGCCTTAATTGAATAAAACAGATATACAGCATTGAGTATTTTCAAGTTGGAATTTTTCAACAGCAGTTGGAACTGAACATTAGGCGAGTACAGCTGTTTAAAGAGGTATTTGTGAAGTCACTTTGTTTACAAAATTGATGGAAGTTGGTTGGTTAACTTGTGCGAATTCGTTCGATGATCCGTTACCTAACTCAACGATGGTTTGAGCCTTTGCATTACAAATTTTGATTTCCGTGAATCAAACCCGCAAAATTCTGATTACGAACTCTAAATGTTATTGCTTCCAAGAAGGTTTTTGTTTTTAGGGTTTCTAGAATTAAACACTTGTTCCGAGTCATTTGGAAATGTAGCGATAATGCCAATTTATACCCATTCCATGGACATAATTAATGCGCACAAGCTTTTGCAGATGGCTCTTTGGTTGGTAAATACAAACCACATGGTTTTTATATACAAATCGCAGTCAATCACAATTCTGTTACGTGCGTATAAAGAAATTAGGTCGTTGTAGAATTGGATTCATAGGATATAGAGGCAAAGTAAACTGAGCAATAAATCAATGTCAATTAAAAAGAGGTTTAAACAGAGCTATCGGACTGTCGATGTTGATTAGCTGTCGTGTTGGGCACAGGATGGTCAATCGAGTGTACAAAGAATCCTTTTAATGTCTCAGCCTGTTTTTTCATCAACCTTAAGGCAATGTAGTCGTCCCTCATTAAAGATCGTACTGCAAGATGATCGCTTCATCGAAAAACCTACAGTTCATTCGTCCCATAACCATAATGATGCCGAACGAAGGTTAATGAATAACAGAAAGGGGCAAGTGACAATCAAGTGCAAGTACCCTAGAGAAAGTGACAACACAGTGAACTTGCTAGCCCGAGTTGTTTATTCAGGTAACCGTCGCGTTTATGCTGGAGGTTCAAGACAGCATTCGTGGTATGCCGTTCACGCCGCGTGGTATGAATTCTCGAATCATCGTGTAGAATGGGCCTTAGTCTCATTATGTGAGCCAGTGACTGATCTATAACATATTTTAGGTGTTGCGCCCCCACACTACACATTTTAGAGCTCCTTCTATTCAGTCGGTTAACTGTTTAATGAAGTGAAATATAAGCTACATTTTGTTTATAGTAGGAATTATAATAATTGTATTAAAAAAAAACTTTATTCGATAAGTAGGTTTTTATTAAACAGCCGATCTCATTTACATAAAAGAAATTCAACATACTATATGGGCATCTCTCACTCGACTTAGCATTGGCAAATATCTGTACGAGATCGGAATTAACTTATACGTAGTGCAATATCGTTTTCAATGAATATAATTGAAAGATCCGACCGTATGCAAAATTTAGCAGTTTTTTACAATGATTTTACCTAGGCTCATTATCACATTCAGTGATACAAACGTTCATTTATTAATAATAGTTCATCGCTATTACATTCAATGATTACAACTACATTCCATGAATGATCTGCTATTATCCAACGACATCAAATGCCATACCATTTGTATAAATTTATAATATGTCAAAACACATTGTACTTGAGTGGTTATACAAGAAAGCGCTTGTCTATTTTGTCTATTCTACTGGCTACCTTGTATGTAAATTGATTTAAATATTCAAAAATAAAAAGGCAAGCCAAGTCATTTGCATAATGTTGGAACTTCGTACAGTCGAAGGTAGGTAACAGTCATCTAATAACAAAAAATAAAGACAGTCAATTCGGAAGTTACGAAATGGGCGGCAGACAACATCAAAGTCATCTGCATTATCTTGATATATTCACTAAAGTTGTTTCAAAACACCCTATATTTTGAACGCCCCCCCCCCCCCGAACGGAAATTTATGGTATTAATGTGTCTAACTCTAAAAGAATACAACATACATGAAAATAGTAAATTACATAGTTATATTTTATGCTCATGGACTTTTTAGTGTGAGTCCCGACCCTTAGGGGTCGGGGCAAATTTGGTGCGGGCCTGGTAGTGTAAAGTTATAAAGCAGCATTTATTTAGTACGAAAAGACACTTTAGCGAGGGTCCTGGTTTAACCGCTCTAGAGCCGTCTCTTAGTACGTAATCTAAATTTGGTTCAAAATTACTAAACATTACTAATACCAGGTCTTTCCTATGGGATAGATCTCGAACTGTAGTCCGTTATGTAGCTTTAGTGCGACGTAAATTCAACCCACTTACCGTCATTTCACCTTGAGAAAGTGCCTAGACTAAATTGAGTTGCGTGCGCGGCTGCTCTGCCATAGAAACGGACGTTTTTACTCAATTTCAAGAATGGAAAGCATTAGATGTGATGAGTAAAAGTCAAGTTGGCAGATAGAATATGCACTTTCTCGCAACTGCCACACAGTAAAAGGACACTGAAAGCTGAAAATCCCGTATATAACGTTTTTCAGCCCCCCCCCCCCCAACAAGAATAGCATCAGCTGCCATTTCTCGAAAAGAAATGAAACAAGAGAAATAGAGAGAAAAAACAACAACAAAAGAAAGATCCAGCTATTGAACCCTGCCGCAACAATAGGCGGCGATTAGGGTCGCGTGCCTTCAACTCCTGGACCGCTGCCAAACCCTGGTAAAAAAAAAAGAACAAGACGAGGGTGGATCGGGGGAGTTGAGCTGTGTCCCTCCTCCTTCTCTCGCAGAACGACGAAATTAAATTAGAAATAACAGCGCGACGTGTGCATTGATTACGAGAGGACCAGCGTGGAGGCCTTCCGCAAACACGAAGGGATTGTTATGAAAACACTGGAGACAACGTTTATTTTCCTTTCATACTTCAATCTAGATTATTTCTGCGCCCCTGTGGCTATGCAAACACTAATGACATTTCTCAGTTTCCGAAACAGGCGGCTTGCATTGAATGGAGAGAAGATTGGTCCCAGTTTATTGGTTTGATTTTGATTAACGTCATGATCTGGCAGGTCATATGGTGCGCCATCAAGTGGACCCCATGTTTAGTTGGTATAGCAAGGTTCACGTCAAAGCGTTTTCTGAATGTAAATACCATTTCTCACATAAAATCCCACGATAATTTGTCATTACAATATATACTCTTGTATAAAGCGATGTATTTGGTATTAATAAATATTAAATAGACTGGTCTCAAATTTGTGTTTGCTGCAAGTCTATAGTTTGCAAATATCTCCCAAAAGAAATGACCCAAAAACTCTGAAACGTAATATTTGGTACCACATTAAAAAAACGAAGACAAGAGCTGTTATCCAGATTTTTTTAATATCCGTATCAATTTTATTGCACTGAAAGGCTATTATAAGTTAAAAGACTACTATTCAAAGCAAAATTTATGACTTCTAAGTCCTCAAAAAAATTTATAGGGCCCGTAGACCTGAGGTACCGTCGTCGGCTAGCAACTAGAGGGTAGCGATTTCGAATACGGCTGATAACAGACTTGACCAAAAATTTTAAAATGCAGTAACTTGTGATCGGAGGGTTGAAAGATTCATTGTGAAGTGACAATACGTCGTGCCAACTTGCCTTCAATTTTTACAGCATGTATATAGGAGTCGTGATCGTTAAATCTGATCGGGGTCCAATGTTTTCACGCATATTGAGGTTGCATCTGAACATGGTTAAAAAATACGAGGCATTGTTCCCGGATCTTTCCTTAGAGATAGGCCCCGTACCGTCGCCAATAGCCTATTGTTCAGCTCTAGTGCAAAGTAACCAAAAAAAAATAATTTAGTACTGCCTTTTTAAAAAATTACGACAGCACAATCACGCAGAAAATTTGCGTTGCGCTAAATATAAGCATTAACTTTCACTCCACTAACATCTTTGATATTTGCGTTCTTTCTACGGAACAGTTATTCCTTTTTCTGTTCTTTTTCTCAGATTTTTTTTTATGAACATAGTTAAGAAAAAAGAAGCAAAATCTGTTTTGGATCTGCAAAAAACAAGTTGAAAAAATCGATGTTTTTTCAACACAAGATCATGCTGTTCTTGCTTTTTTGAAAGAACAGGGAACCAAAAGAACCGGTTTTTGTGTTGTTCCCTGAGAGGAGATAGAAGAGTACAAAGGTTAAATCCATCTCAGTTAAGGAAATGAGAAAAATTAATAATAGTACTACAAATATTAAACTTTTCTTAATTCAACTATCATTTTTTAATTCCAATTTGTTAAATTTGAACGACTGCCCTTTCAAATTTATGACGGTCCATTTTTAAGTTACTACTACCCAATTAACCCACGAATGCTTGTTAGAAATGTCCCCCAAAAGTGTAGGAGCAGTGAAATTCGAATGCGGAGCGATACTTTCATTGATCTTATCACGGCTTAATTCATAAACCACAGATACAGCAGCTGTAGAGAAATCTGCTTGGCGACGAAATTCCAGCGAATCACTTCTAAAAGTGGAATTGCTTGAAACTAGAAGTGATCGGAATACTTGAGCTTAGAGTAGGGTAGATGAGGGATTGGTTGGCTCACGTGATTTCCGAGAGCATATGTCGCCAAGCAGCTTTCGCTACGGCTGCTGCTGAGTAAGTGGTGTTTGTGAATTAAGCCGACGTTATATGTTTTTATGTAGAGTAATAAGAAAGAGACGGCAGAGGTGCTCACCTCGCTCCAACCAGCAGGTGGTCCCCGTCCTTCTCCAGCAACTTGAAGAAGTCGCTGTGAGTGCTGTTGCCCACGAAGCGCTGCACTTTGTCGCCGGCTGCAGGGAGAGAGAAACAACGGTAAGAACAGTGCTGCGAACATACTTATTTCACTATAATTGAACAACATCGAACACTTTTTATAAAGAGCTAAATGATATATTTCAGCTGTCTTTTTCGTTCACATATAATCCAAAATGAAGAAATGAAAGAAAATAATAAAAAAATGAGCAAAAACACTAATGTTGATCTGGAATTAAGGTAGAGAACATATCCTAGCATTTTTCTTCTGTAGCTGTTGCGTTTTTCCTCAAAGCCGTTGGATTGGTTGGTTGATTGAATTAATCCACCCATTCAGTGTCCCGAAGGAAAAACGCAACCGCCACAGAAGAAACATGCGAGGACTCGTATTGTACCTTAAATCCATAAAAGCATTACATTAATAAATATGGGAGCATGTCATCGCGCTTTTCTCTGTTGAGCTTGCGGTTTTGACCCGAAACCGTTGGATTGGTTAACCGGTCAGAGCAATCAACTAACCGGCCGGTCGGGTGTCTCAGAGGAGAAGCGCGAAGACATGTTCCGTAGTTTGAGTATCTGCTATTTCAAAGAAAACAACGCAATTTTTATAATTTTTTTTTTAAAACTCATTCTATCAGTGGTTGTACCATAAAACCTTGAAATTCAATTTTAAACAATTTTAGTTTTATGAAATGGTGAATGATTCAGGTCCCAGATGAAAGCTCATTCGAATCAGGGTGAATTGGTTTTGGAGAAGTGCTTATTACGTGTGACTGCTATGTCCTTTAGATTTTAAATCTTGTAAGCGGTTTTAAAAGGTCTTGCTTTTATATAATTTTTGCTAAAATATAATTTTTGAATTTAAGATGGTGTTGATTTTTCTTGCTTTAAAAAGTATTATAAATACTAGTCTTTGTAACAAAGAGTTGGGTTTACAATAACTGCCAGTGACTAATTGCCTTCCCCATTCCCGGTCGTATCCATAAAGTATCACCAATTACATAAAATAATTCATCCCCAAGAGAAACCTAAACTTTAATCACAGCTCCCCCCCCCCCCCTCTCCAAAGTTTCAGATTCCACTTCATTACAATACTCTCATCCTCCGGTTCAGTAGTCAAGAAAAGGACGAGTCTATTCCTTGCACAAGGGTGGGCGGGATGTTGGTCGAACGGTCGCCATGACGACCAGGGGCGCGAAAATAAGGGGGGCGGTTCTCGCCATGTTGACACTCCCGCGGCAAAATAGAGAAAATAAAAGGGATGAGAAATAAGTGCGGTTGCTAAGGAGATGCGCCCAACCCCGCCACTTAAAACACAAGGGGGGGAAGAGAGAGAGAACGCCCCCCCTCTCTCTCTCTCCCCCAGACGGACGATTGCGAAACGACCTTCTCAGAACGTCTGGGAAATTAAAAAAAAATATGCATAGTTGTAGCAGTAACAAATTTCACAAGCTAAATTCAATTGTAGCAAAGACTGGGCATTCTTTGGCAATAACCTATTCTTAAGAACAATCTTTAATTCATAAGATTGTTATTATTTTTTAATACATAATAATTTTTATTAGCAAATTGAATTAAAAGCGAAACGCGGTTCGGTAGGTTCCATCCCTAACCACCTTTTACAAAAAGTAAATTCAATTGCGTTTATCATTTTCGTGGTATAGTTTATTGGAAAGAGAAATCGCTGGCAGGCGCGGCCCGGAAGGTTGAGCACCGAACTGGTAACCAGAGGGTTGTGGTTCAATCTCAGCAGTGAGTGTAGAGATTTCGTAAGTGAAATGTTGTTAGGTTCGTTACCGTCACCCGCCAAAAATAATCCTCCGTGTAGCGGGGGTTGGTGTACGTTAAATCCGTCGTGGTGTAAACGCTTATTCAGTTGCGTAGCGTGCCAGCTTAGCTGTTGTGTACGTTATCTGACTACGGTTCAAAATTCCGAGGCAGTGCTTCCGAGTCCTTTGTTCGGAACATGAACCCCGAACCGTCGCCTCATTATGCAGCTCTAATGTGATGTTAATGAAAGTAATTGACCATGAGAAAGCAACAGGGCTCGAAATTTCTTAAATGGCGACCCTGACAACAGTAAAACGTGCAGTCAATTAGGCTGTCTTAAAAGACACTTGGAAGGTTCGAAACCAAGACAGAAGTCTACCACAACCGTAATTAGCGTGGGGCGATCTCTCCAGAGACAAAACTCCTTCGGCTGATCGGTCGCCAATAGCCCACTGTGCAGCTTAAGTGCGACGTTAATTAACAAAACCAAACCAACAAAAAAACCTTCGGCTGATCGAGAAGGATTAAGGACAATCCTTTCTAGCGCCTTTTTTTGTTTTATCTTCGATCGTGCTAATTCAACTCTTTTTGAGGTAGAATTTGGGATAACTTTCGACTCTAAACGATATCTTCACCCATTAATATGGACTAACCACTACAAAAAACTCAACCCCCCATTCTATTTAGAATAGCAACGTGGTTTTTTTCGTGACTTTGGCCCAGTATAAATATGAGAACCACCCTTTCCTCTCAATATTTTAATTTAGAGGACCTTACAATTTCAGCAGAAGGCGCTACCGTTTCCCTTTCAAGTCACGTCGGGATGCGAACGATAATTCAAATCCCACAGTTCACTTCCAAGACCACCCTTTCTTCGATAAAGGACGTACACAAACCACGTCCATAATACATAACAGTCTCGAAGTTGAAATGGTCCAAGTCCTTTATTTGTCCATATTGAGCTAAGCCTCTCACAATACAATGCAAACATGTAGTAAATTTAGTATAATACAGAACCAAGCTCACAGTTTAATTTCTAACCATTTGGCCTTGAGTGGTGACTTTCAGTCACCAAAATAACGACCTATTTTTCAAATTGAACGAGAACTGCATGTTCTTGAACATACAAAAAAAACAAAAAACGCTTTTCTTTCGTTAATTTGTTCTTTATCCCAACTTCTTTTAAAAAAGATGACATTACTTGGTTATCAACATATTTTTTAAATTTTTCGATCTCGAGTGTCGCCTTTCAGTCATTAAAATAAAGACGATTTTTATTTTTCTCTGTCTTTCAAAATGAAGGAGAGAACAACATATTTTTGAGTAAGTTATTCTCTCACAAATTTGAATAAAAATTATTTGTGATCTACAAACTACCTAAAACTTTCTTCAGATTGAATTCCTCACAAACCCTTGTTTTGTTTGAAACATTTGACAAATGTCGTAAGCCAATAAAATATATGTCTCTTGCGGAAAGTTCCAATTGCGGCCCATGGCAACCTTTCGTCTGGACGATAAACAATTGTTTTCTTCTTTGAGGATATTGCAAACCTGGCTCCCTTCGGCCGCAATTGGGCTATGGCCGTTTCGTATACTGAGATTATTATTTAGCTTCACGCGCAAAATTTATAATTTTTTTAAATATAATTATCCTTCCTAAAAGTAAAAAATAACTAGCAAGAATACATCTTTAAAATGAACAGGAACGGTATGCAGCTGCTCCATAAAAAGAGCACAATTATAAAACGTGGGGCAATGGGCTAACTACTAAATCCGAGCAGCGGTCTGTTTCATTTCCTCGTTAATTGAATTCCATTGATATTTTCAACTTTAAGAACCTTTTTCTCAAAATTAACTTTCCTAAACTTGATCCATTTTCACTCTGAGACCTCCACATATCCCCCCCCCCCCACTCCCCTCAACCCCCCACGTTATTTATTTCGCCCTCTAACGTCAGTTTAATATTTATTTATCATAAATGATGAAAAATCGGATTTTTCCCTTTTTCTCCCCCCCACCAAAGGAGTCGAGCGGAACTGATTTTTAAAGTCTCCCCCTCCCCCCATTGGATTACTGTGGGGATTTATGTTTTAAATGAGAAGTTTTGAATATTTTAAGGAGTTTAAGCACACTGGAAATAGAAGGTTTATGGATTGGTTTACCTAGCTTCCGATGGAAAATAAATAAATCAGAATGAATGGTGTAGGCGTGGCTTAGGCTTATATGCATAGCCCCCTTTATTTAGGATTCCATTTTTTCTTGTCTGTTTTGTTTTAGAAAAAGGGATTTCTGGTTGTTTGGCAGGCATTCTTGGTGCTCGTTGGATACGTGTATACATATTGTATGAGACGTAGTTGAGCATGAAGATTTTTTATGCTAAAATAAATAGTTTATCTTAAGAGTAATGGTAAATTTAATAGATTTGCGTAAGGGGTCAAAGTGAACAAAATATGCGAGAAACCAGGTTTTTTTTTTTAAGATTTGAAAATAATTGATCAAAATTTTTTACCATAAAAGAAAAACTTATCAGTAAATGACCGAAGCCTTTTGAAATTTTTTGGATGCACCGAATCTAGAGAAATTGTTGTACTTCTACATTACGAGGATGTTAATTTCCCCTAAAGATTCGTAAATATAGATTCAGTAAGTAGTTTAGTTAAGTGAATCAAAATCAGCAAAAGCAGCATGCAAAAATAAATATATTAGAACTTCGTCGGGCAGACTTGGAATTTTACCAGATTTGCCTTTTGGTGGAATAAAAAGTTGGATTGCTTGATTAATATTTGTAGTTGTTGCAGCTTGTTTTGAAACTTTCTGCAACTTGTTTTAACCCTTTGCACTCCGTTGGCGCGGCTCAGGCGACAACATAACGACTCGTTCTTTTGGCTCCCTGTTTTTAAAATAAACGAGAACAGCATGATCTTGTGTTTAAAAAACATCGATATTTTTTTCAACTCGTTCTTTTGCAGATCCAAAACAGATTAGATTTCTTTTTTCTATAAGCATAACAAATTCTAGGGAAAAGAACATAAGGATGAATAACTGTTCCGTAGAAAGAACGGAAAACGCAGAGTACTTGGAGTGCAAAGGGTTAAAATTAAGTACTATTCAGCCACTATTTGTCACCTGAGCCAGAATTGTAAAATTTGTTTTAGTTATTTTTTAAAAAAAATATGTTTTAAAGTTTCTATCCAATCAGAATCGTAAAACACTTACTTCCTCTGCGTATGAAAGACTGAAAATTTATATATAAGAACTATTCATCCTCAAGATGTGCACCTGATGTTATGATTAGTAAAATTCTGTTTAGTTTTTTTAATTGGTTTTAATAATTTTAGAAATATTGGATAAAGAAACACCTTAACAAAAATATTTCCAAGACCTATAACGTGCCTCTTCAGCTTAGTTGATAACGCGCTGGACTTTCGAAAAATAGGTCGCGGGTTCAAGTCTCGGTGGGGGCAACTCAAGTTTTTTAATGTTAATGACTTAAAGGGTTGCTCAGCAAAGCGGGACCAAACAGCTAGCCAATGAATAAGACTAAGCATTTTTCAGATAACGCTACGAACCACTTTCGCTGAACTCTTGGATCCACAAGTATTAAATAATCCATGGTTCAAAACGAATCCCCCCAACATCCCCATTCACACAGTCCTCCCCCACTACAACCAGCAGTCGTGTAGGGAAAGTCATTGGGTTCACACACACACACAAGAAGAACAAACAATTCTCGGGAAGTCGGAAACTGGTTTGACGAGGGACACCCATGGCTTGACATCGTCTGCACACGGGGTCAACAAGAAGGGAAGAAGAATCGATGGGAGTAAATAATACGAAGTGAAGAGGAGAAGGAGGTCGATCACCCAGTAGAGACACTTTATCCGAGAGAGCGTCTCATCTTGCCCGGGGGGCAGAACCGCTCTTTCTTCTCTACTTTCTCCGATGATGGGTGTCGGTCGTTTCTGTGGGATTTCTTCATTCAGGGAGTTGAAATCAAAGTGAATGGAATTCGATGTCGATTGTTTATTTTGTTTTTTTGTTGTTGCTAGGATAGACTCGTAGATACCAATTGAAACTTTGTGTGGTATAGATGGTTCAATCTGTTAAAATATCACCTAAGGATATCCAGAATCAGATACATTTGTGATTGTTTTCTGGTACAGAACTTAGGCTATAAGTTTTATATTTCGAAGATAATTTTTTCTCGTTATTGGGTTCCATTTCTTAAATCTGCATAAAGTTTGTATTGAAGAAAAATTTAATCTTCAGTAGCTAAACTATTTTCTCATTAGACAGGATGTTTAAGAGCAACCTTGACACGCAATTAAACTTAAAAGCTATGTTGCTTGTTAATGTAACAGCAATACATGACATTTTATTTGTGCACAATTTTTTTCCCTTCCAAACCCATTAACGCACTAATATACCATCAAAGCACTGAGCTTTCTTCTGAGGATGGGTGCATGAACATTATCTTTACAACGTTGACACGCAATAAAACCTAAAGGAAATGAGGTAGGTAAGCTATGTTGCTTGTACATGAATAACAACAACAAAGTTTTATTTCTAAACTTTTTTTTAACTCCGCACAAATAAAATTTCATAAGTCGCTGTTACATGTACAAGCAACAAAACTTAGGAATTTTTTTTTTAAAGTTTTATTGCGTGACAAAGTTGTACAGACAATTCTTAAACACCCTATGAATGCTGTCTGATAAGGTATATTTACATCTCGTCATAATATACGTTAACTATACCCCTTTTGAGTCATAAAATAGAGGAACATTTAAAATAATATCAGATACAAAACTGCATATTTCTTTATTGCTTTCAGCAAAATGACACCGAGTTGGTAGACCCCTTTGCGCATAAACACGATCAGGTGAAAAGAATAGTGTAAACTATAATTCTTATCGGAATAAAAAATTAATGAGGAAACTAATCCAGTATTATAAAGAACACGAACCCCCTTTCAAACTTTTTTGTCCAAGTTTCCCCATTTGCCAACAACAATTCTTAAACAATGGTCGGAAAGCACAGAACAGAAGAAAAGAGTTCCTGTAAAAACAGCCTTCTCCTTCAATAACATTCACGCCAAGCAGCCTAGTCCAGGGCGACCGTACTTCACCCTTTCTCTACCATTTCCTGCGTAACCCTTTTTTTTTTTGCTATGCAATAACCACCAAGGATTAGAAGTCCATTATGAGACGACGTCACTTCGATCAAACCCATCGCGTTACAGAGGGACCGCACACACAATCAGCGTTTATTTCCAAGAGGAGTGTCGCAAAAGTAATTTATCGCCACCTCACCCCACTTTTCACGCCAACATTCAAATGAGGGGCACGCACCCAGCCAAATCACATTACGCTCGAGGGGCTGCCGCAAAATCAGATTTCGGATTCGTTTCAACTGTTAAGGGGGCAGAAATCGCCAAATGTCAAAAATTTCAATAGCAATGAGGAGCTTATTTTCCCAAAAGGAAGCATTTTCTTGGCTAGGATTCAGCAGCAACAGCTAACGCTACTTGATGACGAAATTCAAAGAATTCACTTTTATTGTACCAATTCCACATTCAGAAGTGAATCGCTTGAATTTCGTCGCCAAGCAGCGTTAGCTGGAGCTGCTAAATCCTAGCCAAGAAAAATGTTTAAAAAAGAAATTCAAAATTTAGAAAACAATTATTTGATATAATTACTAGAAAACCCGCCCGATTTTTTCCATGCGGTATTACTGATGTCCATGAAAATGAAATTATTGTAAGAAATTATGTTACAAGGTATAGAAAATTCAAATTTTTATTTTTACAATGCAGTGAAAATTACATCAACGACGTTGAAAAGAATGAACAAACCTACAATTAAAATGACTTATATTATTATTTTCATTGCCAATTACAGGTTTCCCTTTTTCCCAATTGCGTGGGAACCCTGGAAACAGAATAAAAGTTGAATACGGATGCGTATGATATAACGTCGGCTTAAAATTAAAACCTCGTATCTTCCTTCAAACCACATATTTAGCAGCTGTAGCGAACGCTGTTTGGCGACGAAATCAAAGCAATTCACTTGAAGTGTGGAATTGTTTAAACAGGGAATACTTGAGCTTGATATCGTCGCCAAGCAGCTTTCGATACGACTGCTAAATATGTGGTTTTCATTCTAAGCCGACGATAATCTATTTTTGAAAAAATCGAACTTCAGTAGACTATTTACAGCGATCACGATCTTCATTAAATGGTCTAAAGTCTGTTACCATATTCTGTGGATGGCACTTCCTATGACTAAAAGACGAAATACCGGTTTACTATCGTTTCCCTCTCAATAACATGAAATAATTTACTAATTTGTTATACATTAAACAAATCCCAAACTGCGTCCCAATCGCCAAAGCGAGCCATTTGCGCCAAACCTGGTAGTCCTGATCATGCAGAGAAACATCCTCCCCCCCCCCCTAGGAAAAAGAAAATTGAATAATTACAGAAATCCAAAGTCCCTTTTCCCGCCCACGCCATTAGGGGCGACGTGTCGGGACTCCACAAGCAGGATTCATTTGAATGGGCACATAAGACGGGAATTGGAAGTTTTATTCCTTTTCATGCTTTCTCCCATCAATATGCAAAAGGAGAAATTGTCGCGTGATGCCTGTAAATAACGGGGGGCAGATGGTTCGAATCACGACAAGGGTCGTGCGAAATACACCGACATCTGAATTGACACTATAAAAGAGAGCATTAGGAAAAATAAACCGGAGATATGAGAGTTGTGGGTCCGTGACCAGTTTGTATTATAGTTATAAAAAGTGTCATGTAGCATGGTTCTCTTAGGTTTATACCATGAATGAATCTACGATGCGGGCCGCATTGTGGGTTCTTTAGTATGGACTCTATTTTGACTTTCACAAAGTTTTGGTTTTCTGGAGAAGCTGTGGTGTAACCTAGTGATCGTGACGAGGGATGGCGTTAAAAACGTTGAGGAAGGATGGCGACTATTAACCCTTTGCGGTCGACAAGTGACTCTCAGTCACTAAAATAACGACCTGTTCTTTTGTTGCATATTCTTCAAATGTTACGAGAACTGCATGTTATTTCGTTAGCTTGTTCTTTATCCAACTCCATTTAAAAGTATGACATCACTTGGGTATCATCGAGTCATTGATCCGGGAAACGAACAGGAACATGATTTAACTGTTCCATAAAAAGAACGTCAATGTCAAGCATGTTCCTCGACCGCAAAGAGTTTATTTGACGGTGAACAGTAATAACAATGATTACAGAGATCAGTGAGAAGTGTCATTAAAAAAATCATTGTATCTGATACCGTAGATTGCGCAAAAGGAAGCACAAAAGTTTTGATAACTTGAATAACTGAAGTAACCATGAATGCTTTCTAGGAAAATGAATTCTCTACGCAAAAGCAGCAACTCTCCCCCCCCCCCCCCAGAAGCCCTAATAAAATGAATTAAACAAAAAAAGTCTAAAAAAAAAATGTAAATAGAATATAATTCAAGAAAAATGCGTCAAAATTGCAAGATTTTACTTCAACATTGACTCGCGTCTTCACTGGGATTTGAAAGGCACTTTAAAAGAAAAGTGGTGTTCGTCCAAATGTTTTGCCCTGAACGAAATTAGCTGCAGGTCATACTCTTCAAAGTTGCTATTTAATTACTACTTATAAACATGAAAAAATAACTTCAAAATGAACTCCAAACACAGCTAAATGAACACTAAAACCCATCAATATTCCAATTAGTTGTGGTCTTATTGAAAATGAGGAAGAAATCGTTTATAATAATAAAAGAGTCTGTGAATCGCAAAAGTAATAATCATAATAAGTACTATTCATATTTAAGATGTGTACCTGAGGCTTGGTTTCGTAAAATTCCATTTACTTTTCCAAATGATTTGAGCAATTTTACAAATATTGCACAAAAAAACATCTTTAAAAAAATATCACTAAGATCAAGAATGCCCCTTTGTAGTTTAGACGGAAAGAGATGTTCTGGGTTCAAGTCCCTACAAGGGCCACTCAAACTTAATATTTAAATGTACATGCATTGACTTGTTCCCCAGGAACGCGGCACCAAATAGCTAGTAAAAAATAAGACGACCGCCAAAAGAAGCAAGAAGGGGAGGTCAAGAACAACCGAGTTCGATAAAAGCGAAGGAAAAGGAGGACGTCTCCTGCAACAAAAGCGCAGTTGCAGGAAAGGAGGAGCGCAGGAGGAGTAAGCGAATTCCCTTCGATTCGAAGCAGCAGCAAATGCAATCAATTACAGGAGGAGCACATAAAAGTCGGTCTCTCTTCTTTATTGAAGGCAATCAATACGAGCAGAAGGAACACCATTTTTGAACTGTCTACCCGCTAATGCAAGGGGCGTTCCCCCTACTGCTTTTAATCGCTCGATGGTCCCCCCCTCGCACACCGATCGATTGGGACAAATGTACTTCGGGAAGAAGAGTTCTCTTTGCTGGTGGTGCACTTGATATCAGATAAGATGAGATTTAAAATTCGTCACTAAATGAACGTCGCACGGGGGCTGGCCGCACAGTGGCCTATTGGCGACGGACTACTCCGAAGGATCGGCCCGGGAACAATGCCTCGTATTTTTAAACATTGGCAGATGACGAGGACAACACCTGAGTTGACATTCAATGCACCTTATTGGACGTAACAGATCAACTGTAACAATTGGACCATAACAATCGTGCCGCGTGTTTTTTTTAACTGACGAGAAGCAACGAAATTGGCAATCCTTCGATCGCAAGTGAGCTGCACTCTTAAGTTCGAAATTTAAACTACAACCCTCAGGTTACACTGGACAACAAAATTTCTGCTTCCGAAATGAAAATAGTCATTCCTCATTAATTCAATGTGCTGAATACGAATATATGACCAAAAAAAAAAGAAGCTAAATAGGCTATTTTTTTTGTAATGTGTGTAATTGTCCTTCCCTCTTCGTTAGTAAATACTGTAACAGTTCTAGTATTTTCCTCCTCGTTTTATAATTTAATGTTACTCAAAAATCATTCATCTTTAAAAAAAAAAAAAAAACGTTGCGTTGCCACAGCAACCAACAGAAATTCGATATTTTATTCGTTTCCTGTCAATTGAATTATTAAACATACACAATGTTTCCCTATTACAGTTAGACGTGTACTTTAATGGTATCCCTACAATAAGTAACTTCAAGCAAGCCGTCGATAGCAAATTCCCGACACCTAACTGTTTTATGTGCTGTCGTTAAGAGTTTTATGTGGTGAATTCCGGCGGTAACGGAAGGCCAGTTTGTACAACAACTTATGGTCATAATTTAAAATATATATTTTATTTCAAATAACTGATAGGTAGACTTTTATACACTTTACTGCATTTTATTAAAAATGCAAAATCTAGAATTTAGCACTTTATAAATTATTTTAAAATTTAAATTTTAGTAATGGTAACGGAAGGACGTTTTTTGGAAGTGGTATACCACACTTACACCTTTTTATTAAAAGTTCAGCTAAACCGTAAAAAGGAAAAATCTAGAAAAATTAGAACACTTAAAGGAGAGTTCAATTATTATAAATTGCAGTGCAGTTTTTAGAAATTATTATATTATGTTAAAAAATATTATGTTTTTTTAAGGTAACGGAAGGACAAAAATTCCAAGTGTGTAAAATTTGATTGTTTCACAACAATTTACTCATTAATATTTTGAAAAAGAATAATAGGTGTTAAATTTTGCTTATTCAGCAGTTTTTAAATCTAATTCTGCAACAAATTCTTTTTCCAGAGCCATTTGTTAAAATTTTTGTCTTATCCAATTTTTGGTTATTTTATTTGAGTCAATTCCAGCAGTTACCTTCTTTTCTCAGGAAATATAAATTTAGTCATTCATTATTTTATTTTCTTAAACATAATACTTCTACAACGACATTATTGAATGAAGCACTTGCCTAACATTATACTTTTTAGTCCTTGTTATTCGACTAACTAAAAGTCACTACTTGCTAATGCATTGCTTGATCCATATGCCTTGTCTGCATCTTATGTATTTTTTTGTATGTTTTCTTTGAATACCTTTCTTTCTGTAGAACTAGAGTACTCACAAAACTCAATAATATATTTTGAAATTGGTTTTAAATAATAAGTATTGCGTGTGTCAGGAAGAGGAGGATATTGTTCCATCTTTCTTGAGAGAATTACTTTATCTGATGGAGAAATCAATTATTTTATATGATGGGGCAATAGTGGTAAATTTCCCATTAACCACTTTGGACATTTACAGTACCTTTGCCTTGATCAATGGCAAAAATGCTTCAATGTAGCCATTATGTTATACTGATCAAACATGAATGTTAAGTTGATTTTTGAATGTTAAATCAACTTGTACAACTACAATTTTCACTTCTTCTTTGAATTATTTTATTAAAAGACAAGATTCCTATGTCCTTTAATAAAAATATGCAGATTTGTTTTCAAGAGCATAAAGGCACTTTTTAAATGAACTCTTGTATATTTTTTTATGGCTTTCTGTCTTCATTCCATTACTCTCATTTTAAATGTGCTAAATTTTGTTCATTAGTATTTATATAATTGGTAACAAAACAATTTAGACAAACTTTAAGTAGAAGGTATATTTGTAACAAAACAAACCGGGGTCTAAGCTTGCGAACTTTTTATAGTGATACATTAATATCAATATTTTCTTGCCGAAATTCTGTATGCGTCACTTAACGTCATCGCAAGAAATCACTTTTAAACTTTCTTCTTTTCCCATTTTATGGCTTTATTGTAGAAAGAACCCATATAGTGAATAAATAGAAAAGTAGTACCAGTTTTAATTGAAACTCAATGTATTTGTGACATACTTATTAAATTAGCGGGGGAAGGTATTAAGATAGAAAATACAGTTAATAAGTATATATAATATTTATACATGTTTGAATTTCAATAATAACTGAAAATTAGTTTGTTTAAAAATAGTGGAAAGTTCAGTCAAAATCAGCTAATACAAAAATGTCCTTCCGTTACCACATTTATGTCCTTCCGTTACCATGTTTTTTGTCCTTCCGTTACCATTAAAAAACATCTAAATTAAAAACAAAATAAAATTGTTGCTGTTTCTAACTAATAAGTGTCATAAGTCTGCTTTGTACAAAAATTCATTAAGTTGTAGACCCAATGGTTTCTTAGTGAGGTGGTTGAAATATAGTATTTTGGTAACGGAAGGACACTTATGGTTTGACTTAATAAGTTATTGATTTCAAGGTTAAAAAATATTTTTTTGTAAAAAAAATTAATAGAAAGATTAACTACATGAATAAAGTATAAAAGTTAACCTATTTATTTTATTTTGGTAAGGGATTTTAGTCAAGTTATAGTATGAAACAAAATGTAGATATTCCGCACTGCAAAAACATATAGTAAAGAAGTGACTTTGACCTTGATTTTATAAAAGTCATTGTGTTAATTTTAAAAAAATATGTTAAGATTCAAAAAGTTCATATCTTTCTGAAAAAAATGGTATATGACAAATGACTCAACATAAAGTTTAAAATTTTAAGTGCCATGGCAACATTTTCCCGGAATTCACCATGTGCAATTGTTGAAGTGGACGGGAGAGCACATGATCTAATTACGAGATGAAACAATTAATATATGTACAAAATGAACTATTTCGGTAGTTCCTTCATTTTAATGCATAGAAGATTTGCTAAAATTGCACAAGAGAGTACTTGGCATTGGTATATAACTTAAATTTATGTTATCCACATGACATCTATGAAAAGCTATTTTTCAATGATAAATAATGTACTTATGCAGATTAGAATGAGAATGTAATGCAGCATTCATAAAACAAAATATGTTCCTGCTTTATAAGCAATTAAAAAGTAACTTAATCTTAATAGCAACTATATGAGATTTAATATTGTACTAAGCGTTTTTGAAAAATATAATTTCCGAGCACTTTATTTAAAACACAATGTGCGCATATTGTTAAATAATTAACGTTGCACTAGAGATAGGCTACACACTGAGTTATTAGGGACAGGAACCTTGCGAAAACTAGAACGCGATCTGTAAAACTACTTTCACTGCCTGCAATAGCAGGCTGCGGAGAAACCAACCTGCATTTTATTTTCATTGCACATTTCATTTCTTTATTTTTGGCAACCATTTTCAAAGCTAACGTAGGATAGATAACAGTTTGATCAGACTGTAAAGTTAAATAACGTTTTTCATTGGGACTAGAGCAACGTTATTAACTGTGGAATATAGGTACTTTCGATGAATGGTCAAATAGAACACAAGTCATTCTGATATAAAGGCGTACGAGAATAATATTTACAACTTGTACGCAACAAACATTTGGCCGTGGAGGTCTGCAACATGCCCAAGTGGCAAGCTAGTTGTAAATAATTCTAATATACCCTGAATGGTGCTATTATCATTACACGTTTCTATAAAACTATTTAATACATTTCAATTAAAAAGTAATTTTTTGTTACTCAAACGGTGGTTAGTTGATTGTTCTGATAATGAGACGACCTACGTCGAATTTTCTTTTATAAAAGTACACTACTTATTAATTACTAATCATGACAAAATTTAAAAATGTTCTCTGGTTAACGCAAGCATGCCAAGTTTTCAGTGGCTATGACATTTGATGTCATAAAAGTGAATTATAAAATTTGATGAGGATAAATAAAACCGTGAAGCTGCATTCATTCTGCATATGCACTGTTTATTATTTTATACTCATATAGATTAATTATCGGACAACACCGTGGGGATTGGGAGAACGGATGCCAATAGGTCACTGCAAGATTACCCAGTGTTTATAGAATTTCGCCTTGTGAAGGCCCCCATTATCAGCAAAACTATAGCCTATATTTCAGTCCGGACATTATCTTGTCTGAGACAGATTCTTCTTTATCTTTTTGAGAGAAAGATATCTTCCTATTTACTCCTGCAGAGGAGACAACCCCCAGTTTCCCTATTTCCCTTCACGTGCCCGGGAGACCCGGAATTCCTACAAACGGGCCCCGGGATTATTGGGCCCGTGGGACCCTCCAAGGCCCGCGGTGTTGTTATTATTATTATTATACCCGCCCTCGTTTATGGCGAGATTTCCTTTGTTTATGTGTTTTTATGCTTTTTGTGTGGAAGTGTGTGTTGTGTGAAATGAGCGTCGGGAAAGCAGCCATACCTCGAAATCATCCTCTTGTGCCTCGTGGGTCGGAGGAAAGGATAAATTGAATGTCTTTTTTAAATGGTTCTCGTGTCTTACAGGTTCATTAAAACGCTGTTAAGGAGGGACCTTTCGTTTATTACGCCGTGTTAGCGTTAAAAGGGGTTCGGCAACCTCATAGACGCCCATGTTAAATTCACTAACTTTGGGGCATCTCAATTAGTCACAAATTATTTATCAGTCGGATTTTTTTACAGAACAATATTGAAATAGTTATTAAGACTTTACCACGGAAAATTTATTTTTAAAAAATCACAAAATTAGGAATTTTTAAAAACATGGCCAAAAAATTGACTAATTTTTCAGATAAAAATTTTTAGAAAAAAAAAATGTATGCATCAATATTTTATTCTTTGTGTTCAAGCGTTTAAAAGTGTTACTAAAACAGCCAGAAAAAGTTTCAGGAAATATTTCAAATAGTTTTTCAGTAATGTGCAAACCCAAACATGGAAAAAGTACGTTCTGAGTAAATTGGCTTTTACGTTCGTCCAAATATTGCAATTCATGCGGAATTATTTAAAAAAAAAAACATTAAAAAATATTTTCAAGTTTCGGATTACTACAAGTGAGGTATGATTTTAAACAGAACAATATGAAAATCTCAAAAATTATATATTTTCAGCATTAAGGGTGCTGGACCCCCTTAGCCGCCTCCTTCTCCCATATCATGTCAAAATTATTGAACAAATATTACTATTTACAATAAGATGGGCATAATATTCAATTTATTATAAGTAACTTTTATTGCAGTGTTTAAGGTAATTGATTATTTCAAATCAGAAGACTATGATGATTTAAAAAAAATTCAATTCTCAAAAACTGATTTTACTCTTACACATTCTTGAGCTACCATAAATAAACTGTCGGCGACGGTTCGGAGTCTATCTAGAAAGAAAGTACAGCGCGTACACTTTTTGTAATTTTTAGCCATGGTCTGATGAATGATAGCTTTCGAGCCAAATTAAAACCAAAACGCGAGGAATTTAACGTACAGCAATCTTCTTTACACGGTGAGGCTAAGGTTGGATTTGCCAGGGATCGAAATAGAGTATACGAGACCTGATCCGATCCCGAAACTGGCCCCATGACTATCATCGCCTCTATTATTTTTTAATACGAAATGTATACTCAGACATGAAGACGCATTAAAAGAGGGTCTATGTATCCTTTACATTCGGAGTTTTGCAAAACACTAAAATAGTCATAAAATGTCTATCAATATTTTTTTATTACTCTTTTTGTAAAAATCTGGGTCACTTGCGTCCTCGAGGAAAATAAAGGGGGGAGGACTCTTAATGGAATTTATACGCTGGTGACACATACTGGAAAAAAAAAATTTGAGTGCAGCGGTATCACGTGCAGCACTTTCGTTCACACGACTTGTCGGTGAATAAAACGATTTTAGAAAGAAAAAAAAAAACAGTTTACTCTCTGTTAAGCGACCTTTTACACACACTTCGCACCCAAAGTGGCCCTCTCTCTGCTAAGTTGCTGCAACGTTCTTGGGGGAAAATATATCACTCCTTTGAGATGTCACAGTTGTCATGGGCACTTTATAAGAAGCTCGGACTTATAGAGGGTGAATCGATAACCGTGCTACTATACAACAGCGACTATTACGGTATGGTGTAATTTGTAACTCTGTACGGAGTTTTAATTTTCTAAAAGTAATACTAAAAATAGAGATTAGTATAACACTGGATATTTAGTAGACTCCTATATTCAATTTTGATATAGGGATTATTAAATGGTATAAAGCACCACATTATCTAGTTAATGAGTGTTGCATTTATATTAATAAATACGAACAAAAAAAGTTATTTCGGAAATGGATTGCATATATAGGACAGAAATTAAGTAAAGAGCTAATTTTTGCTAAAACATAAAATGAAATTACAGGAACGGTAAATATATTTCAGAAGTGGTTAATTCAAAATGAAAATTTAAATTTCAGCGTATCCTTTTGGGTAGGACGAAATTGATCTGACAGGAGACAAGGCAATTATAGTACAATATATTGGGAAGGAATTCAGAAAACTTGTACAACTTTTTCTCAATGTTTTTTTTTGTTTAATAATTAATCAAGTCACCAATCTCTCAATATTTCAATTCTGGTATTGCAGTTTTCCGGACATGCATTGAAAAGTCTGTAGAGTTATTATAAGGTACAAACAACAACAATCGTCATTGGTTTTGGCTAATTAAACTAGTTTCTCACCTACAGTAAATAGGCACTATACAGATTACAATCGGAGGATTCAAGTGAGCTTTTAAACTCAAATTCACGAAAGAACGCACTTAAGAAATCTGTACAACATCGATATAAGTTTTGGCGAAAAAAATACGACTGCGTCGAAGCACACGTCTTCTTACGACGATGTTTGTAACATCGAGTGTCTGAGCGATTTATTGCGATCATAATACGAAAAAGATCTGGCACGATTATGAAGGGACAATAGGTTGGCGAAAACTAAGATGTGTATAAGTAAAAATAAAAAGGAAAACATAGCTTCGAGATAGGAACTTTGAAAGTAGGAAACGATCCAAACATTCAGGCGGAGGGAGCCAGAGGTATAGAAAAAAAATTGTTTCTAAAAAAAATTCGAATACATTGTTCGTTGCTGAGAAAATATAATGGGGCTCCGAAATATACGTGGGAGCTTCTGTTGTTGCCAGGAGGGATGACTCAAACTGGAATGTTCCATTTCCTTTTCTGGAGGGGGTGACATAACAATCGCCGCGGGGTCAGGGGGTGGCTGCATCAAAAGATGGGGTAAGTGCTTTTATATCGCCGGCAGGAAGAGAGGACACATTGAATGGAGATAAAAACAGCAGCCGATAACAGTAGAGGGCTTGTGGAAAAGGCTCCCTCTGCAACTGAGCATTCGACAGATGAAGTGGAAATACATTACATACAGGCTGCATATTGACCTTGAGAGTAACACCCTGGGCCTCCGAGGTACGCGATCCTCCACTCCTACCCACCCATGTACATGTTCAAGCTTAAGGACGCACCATCCCAGTAGCAGAAAAATTCTTAACAGTTTGCGACAAGGTTTTAGTGAATAAGATTTGTCGGCAACTTAATTTATTATATAACTATTGGTATACCTTTCATGAGCAAGAATTCGATTCAAGAGAGAATCTCAGCAATAGTATTACTTCGTTATTCACGGTTTTTTCTTCATGCGCTGTCGAATCAATCGGAAATCTGACATGGAAGCTGTATAAAATACCGGTTTTGTTTAGCGCAAATTCCCTTTTTAAAGAAGGTTCTGCTAATTATTTTCTAGTAATGTATCTTCTCAAAGAACAGGTACTGAAATGTACCATGAAGTTGATAAAAGAGAATCGACAACAAAAAAACGTCTGCGGAGATTTGTTCAAACAAGTGTAACTTATCGCGATTGCGACTTTCTAATATCGGGACTTTTCCCCAATCTCCTGACTTTCTTAAATGAGAAAAATAATTATCGAACCTAAAAAAATCTGCAGAAAATGTTCTAAAGTAATGCAGACATAAAAGAAAAATTGTATGGTAGACTTCTGCAAAAATTTGTCTGCAGACCCTTGAAAAAAATCTGCGTCGTACGACGCACGTCGCCGCGTTTCTGCTTCCGGGCGCACCACTGAGCTAAAATAATATAAACAATGGAGTGAGGACTAAGGTCCATTTTACTCGTTCATGTAGAATGGGCCGAAGCGTGGCGACCACTTTACATCTTTTTTGAGCGACAGTAGAAAATATAGTCCTTTCGCATGGTGTTTGTCATTAGGATGAAGTGCAGGCATCCAAGTTTCAAAACCACATTTGTGGCTTTCAAAAATACATTAAATGTTACACATTTAATGTTTTTGCATACAAGAAACGTACAAGAAAAAGACAAAAATATTAATTAATCAAATACCCAAGACCGACGAAAAACGACTTCCAACGGAAAAGTGAAGGTAGAAAGTTTTCTCAACCTTTTCTTCCGAATGGTATTCATCCGCACGCCACGGCAAAGTAAATTATCGCCTAAAGGGAGTCCTCATTCCAGTGTTTATATTATTTTAGCTCAGTGAGGGGTACAGGATTTTTCAGAATGTTTGTTTTCCCCCAGGAATCAAAGTTGTTTTCAAGAATTTAAACTTATATTATCAATCAATTTAAATAATTTCTTTTACATAAGATAGAACGGAACATTACCTATATGTAATATTTTAAAGTATGATACTAAAAAGTATATTGTATATAATTAATTAAATAGTGAATTTGCTCGCACAATAATTAAAAATATTTAAAAAAATTTATACAATTTTAATTACAAAAGATTCAGAAGACTTTGCATTATATCGCAAACCTAAAAAACCCCATTAAATATGTTTAGAATTAAACTTTTTTCAAACAACTTTTTAACAAAATGGAGTCCAAAATCTCCATTCCACAAAGGGTGAGGAATTAACAATCTGGATCCCCACAACAAAAAATCGACTGATGGAAGGTCATATAAATTTGTTTACTTGTCGATTATTTTTCTGGGTGATGAAGATAGTTATGAAATCAACAGTTTTCCCAGGTAACCGCGTCCAGAAGATCAAAATAGTCAACGTAAATGAATAAACACTTAATAATATAGGTTCTAAAAGCGAATGATTCTAATGTTCAAAAACAAGACTTTAAGTATTAACCAACGAGTACTTCAAAATAATGCGAGTTATACAGGAAGAAAGTATGAGTAAAATGTGGATTTTGATACGAAGGACAAACATCGATTAATTAATAAAATCCCAATTACACAAAACACACTAATTTATATTACATTCAATTAAATAAAAAAACTCATTTTGTATTCGTCTCCACCACCAATTTAAACTGTACAAGGTTTTCTTGAAAACTACTGGGTCCACTTACCTCGAGTACGGTAATTGAGCATTGCCTACTGTATAGTTTTTAATGTAATACTTTACTGAATTCCCTACGCATTAAAAAGAAAAGTAACCTAGTGGAGAGTAAAAGTAGCTTAGCAGTAATATTTAATTACTCTTGCTCCAAACAAATCCTACTGGGTATTCACTGATATCAATCAGCCCGTTGCCATGCCATATCGAGCAAAATCATAAAAACCAACGAATATCGGATTGTTTTCGATATCAGTACATTTATTTCCATAAATTCAACGTTAATGAGTAATTGGTAGAAATATTAGGATTTAAAATAAAGACATCACCAATATTTTTTAACGAATACTTAAAATCGGCTAATAGGGAATAGCCGAGGCCCGCAGTTTGAATCACTTTAAAACTCGTATTTTATTCCATTTAGACGACCTTTTAATTTCCAGTTCACAAAAGTTCCTCGCCCAAAGAGTGCGCCATTCCATTAATTAACAGAAAAAGAGCGCATCCTTTTATAACTGGAACAGGAAAAATACCGACCTCCATTTCAAACTAAATTCAATAAGTTTCTCCGCTCTGTCCTCTTGGAAATTTCGAGAGCTAGTTTTTCCCCTTTTTCTATTTTCCAGAATCGAAATTTGGTTTTATTCCGAATGAGTGTGTCGTCTTCCGCGTGGAGATACATTCAAACAATTGCCACTCCAATTAAAAAGACCTGCCCATTGGGAGTTTACATTTATTTAAAAAAATAGAATGTGATACCTTTTCTGTATTCATGCTTGTACATTGTTTTTAAGATTCAATTTTTTATTCGGAATTGGGAAAACTGGTGATTTATACAGGGCTCGATTTAGAAACTTCACTAAAACCTGTACTGAATTGGATCATACATAGCTAATTTAACGATTTCAGAATTTAACTTTTTGCGCTCGAGATGCGACTCTCAATCTCAAAAATAACAACCTGCTCTTTTGTTCTTCACAATGAACAACAACTGCAACGCTTTTCTTTTGTGTGTTAGCTTTTTATCTAACACTAACACCATTTAAGTATGACATCACTTAGGCATCATTGCGGAAAATAACAGGAAAGGAATGTAACTGTTCTATAAAAAGAACATTAAAGAAAAAGGGATTAAATCGTGGAACAAAAACAGATATGTATGCAGAAAATTATAAAATATAACGTCACATATAAACTTAGAGCAATTAAATGTTGGATTTCGATTTCGACAATAGAAAGAAATATTAAAACAAAGTTATAAATAAATTTTCAATCTTTGAATTATCCTTTAACGATAAGGCGCAGCATTCGTCAGGAAACTACAGTCTCGCTAGCAAGATAACCCAGCAAAAAATGTTAGTATGAATACGTTTTTAAATTGAAGGTTTTATGCAGGAAAAAACTGCAGTTTTCATTTTAAAGTAAAGGTTTTTGTTTCAATATTCTTCATAAAACTGGCAAAAAACTTTAATTTAGAAGCACTGAAAATATTGAAAGGAAAATGCAGCCTTTAAAAAAAAAAAAAAAAAAAGGTTTTAATGCAGGAAAATTAAAAACTTCCAAAAAAAAGATTTTTTTTGTTTCAATATTTTTTATAATAACCAGCGAAAACACTTCAATGACACAATTTATAATACTTTATTTTTTGTTAGAAACAGTCATCAAATTACTATTCGATTTAAAATGAGAGGTAAATTTCAGTTGGTGCTTCTGATATCCAAATATTTCAAATTTTACTGACTGAAAGTCACGTGATATTCACAAGTTCCGTGAAGGGGATTGGCATTCAGTGATCGATCCAACAACACTTTTCGGCTCCTCTCCTCATCCAATTTTTCACGTGTCCCTCATGTGGGGGCACATTGAAAAATCGAGGCCATTGATGGTCGGGCGGTGAGGATGGGGGTGCTTTGGAAAAAAAAACCTCCTCCTCTTTCAGCTGACAACCGACCGCATCGCTCAACGATTCACCCCACTACCCCCACAAACCGCGTGACTAAAAGGGGGGAGAAGACAGAAGAAATCGCTTTTAAAAGGGATTTGTAAAGAAGCGGTCACGGTCGTAGTTTTTTTTTATTATTTCAAATACATCAAATAAAAACAGCTGTTGCTTGTGTGGTTGTTGCAAGGAGGTTCAGAATTTGCCCATTGAATCAGCAGGATTTGTCATTGGAAGATTACAAATATAAACTAAATTAGTATATCTAATTATTAAGTTGATATTATAAATTTTGGTCTGGATCAATATGAATGTAGATGCATGCAACATCATAACATAAACTATAATGAGAATAGTTTCAGAAAAGTTGTGCAAATGACTTAACACTTAAAAAAACATGTCGGTTTTATAGAGGTACTAGCTGTTTAGTCCGACGTTGCTGGGGAACTGGTTAAAGCATATATATATATATATATATATATATATATATATATATATATATATATATATATATATATATATATATATATATATATATATATATATATATATATATATATATATATATATATATATATATATATATAAAAAAAAACAGCGGCTCCTGACTTTACTTGAACCTAGGCCCTCTTGGGTCCGAAGTCCTGCGCGCTACCGACTGAATCAAAACAGGTCGTTTTGAATTATGGCAATATTATTAAATAAAAAAAAAGATGTTTCTTTATGCAACATTTTCAAAAACTTTATTTCCCAAAGCTAAATGGAGTTTTACAAAAACGAGTCACAGATGCAAACCTTAAGGATGAGTAGTATACTTATTTCATATACGCAGAGAAAGTTGGGTGTTCACACACAAACTCTTTTATTATTACGATTTTGAACAACATCCAGGTTTCATGAAGTTTAGCTTTTGGTTCGATTTTTGGCTGGCCCGGCAAGAATAGGGCCGGCCGATATAGAATTATTTGGGCGTTGCTTTATTTTTTTGAATTTGGAAGTTCCAATAGCGGACTTTTAACAGCTATTGAATTATTCATGCCACCTCTTCAGATCAGGTTGCAGGACCAGCTCCTTTCGTTTGTCACCCGCGAAGTTAATGCATCGGAAATATTCACTTCCGACTTTCCGGTGATGGATCACACGCTTCAATGACACACCAATTTGTTTCCAAGCGTTCTTGCAGAATGGCAATTGAATCCATCTCTGCTGTCAAGCACTGCCGAGTCAGTTCTCTTGTGCGCCTGGCATGAAAAACCCCAGCAAAAAAAATCAGCATAAAACCTTCATCAAAATTTTGAAATTGAAGGTTTTATGCAGGAAAACTGCAGTTTTTTTGAAGATCTATAAAATAAAAGGTTTTTGTTTCAATATCCTTCATAAGAACTTTAAAAAACCTTCATAAAATCTGCAAAAGACCTTCAATTTTTAATCATGAAGGGAAAATGCAGATATTTTAAAGATTTTATGCAGGAAAATTAAAAACTTCCAAAAAACCGCAGTTTTTTGTTTCAATATCCTTTATAAAACCTTCAATTTGACAATTTTGATGAAGGTTTCATGCTGACTTTTTTTGCTGGGACTCGACGCTATTCTACGTGTGAAATTCCAATTGAATTGGCGAAAAGGAGAACGGTACTCCCATTGGATTCCATTCTATCGGTCACCAACGAGTAATATTATTTGTGGCTAAGGTCAGATTTCCCAAATTATTGCAGTCAAAATTATGCAAGCGTTTTTAAATAAAAACTGATGGTAATGACATTAATAGGATAAAACAACAATACATAAAGCAAAGCAAACTCATTTGATTTGATTGTGAGCATTTTTAAGATAGATTTCAGAAATATAATTATTTTTTAGTTAAAACCACTTCCAAAATAATAAAAATTTAACTGGGTAGCTGGGTTAATTAACTACAGCGATAAACCTTTTAGATTTTTTTACACGCGAGTTTTTCACTCTCATTCAGAATTAACCCTTTGCACTCCGAAGGCGCCTCTCAGGCGAGAACATTACGACCAGTTCTTTTGTTTCCCTGTTCTTTAAAATAAACGAGAACAGCAGGATATTGTGTTTAGAACATCAACCTTTTTTGCAAATTGTTCTCTTGCAAATACAAAACAGATTACGATTTTTTTTCCCTTTATGAGTATAAAAAAAATCAGTGGAAAAGAACGTAAAGAGGAATAACTGTTCCATAGAAAGAACACAAATCGCAAAGTGTTCACGGAGTGCAAAGGGTTAAACATGAAAAAAAAGCGGCTACCGTTTAATTTCCATATGTATAACACGCATTATCACACTCTTTTATAAATGTGTTTTCATTAGTATGATAATTATGTGGTTGATATGTCATTTCATGTACCAAAATGATGAACTAAATATTTTATTTAAAACTCTTCAATCAGTCATTAAAATAGGCATTGTCTCGCTTTTCAAACACAGCATATCCTCCAATTACATTTCACTTTCACCTGTGACAGTTGCAAAGAGACGTAAAACGTTCAAAAGGACATCTCTCTCTCTCTCTCAAGAAAAGCGCAATCTTCTAGAAATCCCCCCCTCCCCCTCTTCTGAATGAAGTTGATGGCCGGTCTCCCGTGGCAACAAGAATGCGGGCTCACTGATATTCTTTGGCGGAAAAGGGACACGTGGCATGCGGGGAAGCCTCCCCTAGGGGTGACACGTGCTGCTCTTCGCTTCTGACAGCAGGAAGCCCAGGCGATATTATTCCTGTCAGATCCGGAATGTGGAAGGAAGCGTTTAGATTTCCTCTTTTCTATAGAGACAAGTTGGATTTTGAGCCGAGTTTCAGATTTTGTTTGTCTTTCAAGGTTGGTTAATAAACGTCGCGCTAGAGCTGCACAGTGGGTTTGAGATCTCTCTCGAAGGCAAGACCCGGGAACACTGACTCGGTATTTTTGAACCATGGTCAGATAACGAGGTCAACATCTGAGCTGGCAAACCACGATAGCTCAATAGGCGTCATTACACTGGACCCCGATTTAAAGCGCAGCAGTCCCTCTTACACGGGTGAATTCACTTTTGATCGCGAAAGGAACGAATTTGACAACCCTCCGATCACCAAATCGCTACACATATGTTAGAGAACGAAGCCGCTCTGTTGCCTTGCGTAGAAGAAAATATTTGAAAAATTAAGCTGGTGTACGAGAGCAAGACGTACAAGACGAGAACAACAACCCAAGAGGGCATCCCTGTTCTTCCACACCTCTGTTCTATGACAAAATATAAGGACATTCGGACAGATTGTTGAGAGTTCTGGAGTACTTTCCATGACAATGCAAACCAGATTATCATGGCTTCTTATTGACGAACATTTTTCAGATTATCGACAAGAACATAATTTTAATGTCGCATCTTTTTGACATCAGCGTCGTAATGTAACCGATTTCTTAAGTCAGGTATTTTAATTTCAACATTACCTCTAGGAAGTTCTCACGATTTCCAAGAAATCCTGAAATGCTAGAATATGCACCATACGTTTTCGAAAGACGAAACAAGTTGGAGAAGGAAAACTTTTGACAACTCAAAATAAGCGGGTAGTAAAACGAAGTATATCTTTTTCAAGATAAACAGGCGTGCTGCAAAAACAGAAGGGATGGGAAGAAATGCCCAGATGTTGGAAAGGGGGAGGGGACGCTGAAGGGAAAACTGAGGCGGAAAGTTTATTTTTGGAAGCGAAATGCGTCTGGTCTACACTTCCGACAGGAAGGAAACCTCTCCTAGAAAATATCACAAGATCAGAGATAATGCCATCAATTATAGAAACTAATCCTTATCCAGAGATAATGCCATCAATTATAGAAAGTATCCTTCTTGAATAAGTATTTACTCCGCAAGTAATTCTCTAAAACGTAATTCTTTTTGACGTGAAATGGCCCTAAAACCTGCTATAGTTCGGCTCCGGGCTAAATAGTCACTGTGACATCACGTTGTTTATAGGTTTGAGGTAAGTTCATTAATCAGTTCGTCCAAACTCATTTGTTGATACATCGGAACAAACTTAGGCCCATTCTACATGGGCGTCGCATTTTTCAGAAGCATCTGTGATTAGTGCATACAAACCACGTGGTTTGACCGCACCAATCACAGAGGATTCTGCAAAATGCGACGCGTGTTAATCTCGTCCAAGTAGAATATACCTTAAAGGGGCGTAATCCAACCTCCAATCAATCGGAACCAGACTACACATGTGGTATGGGGTAAGAAGAACAATGTTATGATGCTTTTAGGTGGTTCTATGCAGATATTATAATTCCGTGACAAATAGCTCAATTGACATGAATGTTGAGTACCCCTGATAGAGCCACTAGAAGGACAGGGACAACAGTCCTATCATTTAATGTAGGAAAATAAGTTTATTAAAAAAATAATATTACAAATGGGGGGCTCTATCCCATGCACTGGTGGAATTTCTTTCAATAGCTCGATATCCTATCTCTAGCTCCCACACTTTTGGGCACTAAAGAGATGGCGTGTCTTGGTTATCAAGCATATAGCGTGATTTTAGCGTATAGTATTTAAAATCAAAGACTAATACAGTGGTACTGAGTGATTTCAGTATTATGTAAAATTCTGCGTCCATCGGAGACACCTAGTATTTTTAAACATTTAAATTGAATAAATTGGTTTCCTTACATTTGTCTTGGGTACTTTAATTTAATTGTTTGAGTTTATATGTTGCCTAAGTATTTTCTAACTGAAAATTAAAAAAAAAAAAAAAAAAAAACGGGTTCTTGATGAAAATGTTTATACAAAATTATTTCACATGTATGGAAGTTTTCCACATAAAATACTCACTAGATTAACTTGAGAATCCAGGATACGCAAGACATTCCAATCCTGGCTCTATGCATGTCAAAATGCCCAACCACATGAAAATTTCGACCCCAATTAAATGACGTAAAAGGAGAACCCTCGTCATGTTCAAACCTTCCAACGAGGGAAGACGAACACGGTCGCATTGTCGTCGAAAGATGGTCGACATCACGACCACCAACGGACCATAAAGGGATTAAATAGAGCGTTTAAAAGGCCATCTTCCGTGGAAAAGAGATATTAATAGTCTCGATGCACAAGAAGAAAAGAAGTGTTCTAGGTCAGGGATCGAATCTTGAGTTTGTTGTGGTTCGAAAATGGACGCCAGCGATGTTCTATCAGTCACATGGATGTGGACAAAAAAAAAGTTAATATTCAAGTTTGTGAGAACTTTTTAAACTCAACTTTGAAGAACAGAGAAAAAATAACACGTCGTTATTTTAGTGAAAACCGACACTCGAGTGAAAAGTGTTAATAAAATTTGTTGATACCCCAGTGATGTAATACTGTAACAAGCTAACGAAAGAGCGCCGTTTTTTATGTTCAAGAACATGTAGTTCTCGTTCAATTTGAAGAACAGGTCGTTATTTTGGTGACAGTCACTTCACTACCGCAAAGGGATAAATGGTGTTATTTTTCAAGAAACTGGTAAACTTATTTCTTGACCTATAAGATTTACGTAAGTTATTTTTCAACGATGAGAATTATGAACTAAAGCTAGTTCCAAAACTGTAGGAGTTCTATTTTATCATTCCATCATGGACATTCAACACTATACTTCTGTCGAGCATGGGGGAAAGGGCGGAAAATTTCGAAGTTAACCCCCCCCCCCCTCCCCTTCTTGATAAATGATGTGCATAACACAAGGGGATCTGTCACGATCACCAGCATGAAAATCGTCTGATGTTTTTCGCTATTCTGCCCCCGGGGTTGGGGGATAAATTATCCGTTGAAGGTTGTTACCTGGTGAAAACTTAATTTCGGCATGGGAACGTAGTCCGGCGATTTTTTTTTATGTTAATAAAAGGTTCCATCATTTTTTGATCGCAGTGGAAGCGAGGCCATAACTATGTTAAGTAAAAAAAAAAGACAGCTCCTCCAGATAGTCTTCGGAATTTTTATACATAATCACACAAGTGTTATATCTGAAGTATTAATAGAACAGTCTACCGGAACAAAAAAAAAAGGAGAGAGTAAAGTTTGGTTTATATTTACTTATTTAAAATAGGAAATCTCGTTTTAAATTTAATTACCTTAATATAATATTAAGATATGAGAACTGGAATGTCTATTAAAGTTTAGAAATAAATATATTAATGGTCCAAAAAAGGATACGTAAAGGGTATGTATAACCCAACGCTAATTATGTTGAAATGCATTTTTATAGTATAAGTTGGGTACTCAAGAATAATTAAAAAACTATTCCGTCTACTTTTCTTAACACATTGGTGACAGACCAGGAAAAATCTTGTGTTACTCTACGATTTTTCTATTTACCAGTCAACAAAGTATTAAAAAGGCGTGAAACGATTTTAGTTCCCTTTTCAAAAAAGTTCAAAGCTTATATAAAAAGATTTTCATAAAGGTTGCTATTACAGATATTCAATTAGAAAGTATCGTTGCTAATTTAACGATTCATGGGAACACATGTTCTCGTTTAAACTGTTACTACGCTTATTCTGAACCTTTTACACTCCAGGAACACCTTCGACATTTGTGTTCTTTCTACGGAACAGTTATTCCTCTTTCTATCTTTTCCCTAGAATTTGTTATGCTCATAGATCGAAAAAAAATCATAACCTGTTTTGGATCTGCAAAAGAACAAGGAACTGGTCGTAATGTTGTCGCCTGCGAGGAGTCAGAGGAGTGCAAAAGGGTTAATAACTGATTCTCCAGTTTCAGTTCTTCATAAATTCAAACACATATTAAAAACATAGAATGGAAAAGGCTGTTAATTATGAGGAGACTGAAACACTTGGATATCAGAAGAAATCGAGCTGTTATACACATACTATGAAATAATCATACATTCCAAATAGTGTTAAACGTGCAAAAAATGAAACATTTAAAAAATCTTTTAAAATTAATCATTTTACTAGATAACAGACTCCCGCAATATTTAATCTCCACAGTACTATAAGAATAACTGACTGAAAGGCAAAACTGAGTAAGGCATACCAGAATGATAAACATATAC
The DNA here is from genome assembly GCA_963932185.1 of Troglohyphantes excavatus. Taxonomy (NCBI): domain Eukaryota; kingdom Metazoa; phylum Arthropoda; class Arachnida; order Araneae; family Linyphiidae; genus Troglohyphantes; species Troglohyphantes excavatus. The sequence goes on along the minus strand of OZ010668.1, from coordinate 68,800,933 downwards.
AACAATTACACATCAAACGTGCAAGCTAAATCTAACCATGATTTGCCATCAAGGAATGTGAATGCTCTCAAATACTTCACAACGTAAACTATTTGTCACAACACTCCTATCAGCCCAATGTCAAACAGTTCGCCCACTAGAGTAACTAAAGAGGGAGATAGAATCGGACAAAGTGTCAAGAGTTCTATTTGCGCAAGGGACTTTGACAAAAGTGAACACTTGTTGACACTCGTGATCGGGGGACAAGGGTCGCGGTTTCCATTGTGGGCCAGCGGGCGTCGAGGTTCTATGGAGAGCTATGTAAATAATGTTATGGGAAGTTGACCGCACCCCAGAACATACCGATTACGTAAGCCCTTGTTGGAGAAACACCATTGTTGGAACAGAGGGTAGTTTGAGGGTACAACTCTGAAGGGTATCGGATGGAGTAGCGCCGAAAAGACATTTGAGCAAACTGCGTTAAGAATCGAAGGAAAGTCAAAGGAAAGGTTCGAAGATGGACGTAAGCAGGTTAAAAGGTATTATAAAGAAATTTGACTGAAAACTGGCTGCGCAACGTATCGATCATCGCTCGTACCTCCTATCAGAATAATGCTTATTCATTCAAAGAGAATACATTATAAATGAAGAAGAAGTAATAAAAAAATGCAAATCGTACTCAACCAAAACAAAAGGCTTGTGTGAAACGACTCAGCCGGTACCCTTGAAAAGCCACCCAGTAGACTGCAGCGAGACGCACCCTACTACTTTCAATGCACCTTCAAGTGAGACACCACTTAAAAGTCACCAACACCCTTTTTTAACTCTTTAAAAAAAAAAAAACGAATTGGGAATGAAACTAGAAAGAAATAGTAAAAAGATACGCCCCGGCGTTAATTTAAACGACAGATGGCGCGGAAGTAGTACTAAGTGGTTTTTGAGCTCTTTCTTGGATTATGTGGATGAATTGACCTTGTACTAGAGCTACATTTTGTGAAGAGATTCGATTTGACACATTGCCATTTGCTGAAAATTAAAAACAAAAATACGCGTAAAAATATTTCATGTGAAAATTGTAAACGTTTTTTAAACACGATGAGCAACGTTTGAAGGTGTTTTATTAATTTATCTACACTTTTTTTTATAGTTTAAATAACAATTTTTCCTTTAACGGAATAAATTTATTGGGTAGTTTTATATTCAATTCCAAAATATTTTTTAATCAAGGTAATTTGGTATGGATGAGCAAGTACTAATTCAAAAAGAATGTAGATTACAAAAATTATTTTGAAAAAAAAAAAAAAATATTAGACATCTTTGAACAGTATCTAATGGATTCACTGATACCAATTTTAAGACCTTGAAACAGACATTATCATGGCAATTTAGATTAAAATTATTTTGAAGCTTTTTTCAAGAAATTGCAAACACTCCGACATCATGACACTATTTTTAACTCTCATACTGTTATCATTTCTTAAAGGCACCAGTAACTTGTATACCAAATTTGGATGTCATAACACTACCAGTTATTAAGATATCTTGCTTAAAGTAATACACACGTAGACCAATTTTTTAGAAAACAGCAACTTTTTTTAGCCTTAGCACTAGTGGTAGAAGTAGTGAAAACCTAGTATTAGGAGCTTGAAAGACAATATTTTGACACGAAAACAACTCTTTAGTTTATTGCTTGTAATCACTGGAAGTTTTCTTCAAATGTAATGACATTTCCCATTAAAAACCGCAGCGAAAGTCCACGCACGTATGAAAAAGAACTTCCCAACTCGTCTACACAACGATTCTAATTCAACTCGGATCTACGCGGTCAACCACTCCAAAATGGTCGCACAAAGCAAGATCTCGCCAAGAGAAAAACAGGCAAAAAAAAGTGTCGAGATAGCATTAGGATGCGACAACCACAGTGGTTCCCAGAATTACAAATCAGATTCTAGAAACAGGAAACTATATTTCGGACGACGGATAAACAAAGTTGGGACATTTTATATTTCGACTGTTACCTCCTTCTCTCACACTGACATTAACGGCAAAGGGTTTCAAGATGCGAGAGTCGCAAAATAAGAAAACCCATGTCTCTCGCATACTAATGAAACCAGATGAGAGAAAGTTTTTTTTTTCTTACAGTGATTGTGGAATAGATGGGACATGTTCATTTTTCGGTAGTTTCAAACATTCGACTTTTGCGAATTCCTGGACACTGGAAATTCGAAAATTAGTTCCAGAATGGATGGGATTAAAAGAGTTGTGGAAATGCGATAATTTAAGAGTAAAAAAATAGTCTGCCCCAAACCAGTTTAATATAAAAATTGAAACCGAATTAGATACTAGAGGAGAGAGATAACTACTATTATAGGAGGAGATATTGAGATTATAGTTATATTAGATACTAGACATGCCTTATACACGCTACTACCCATTTGAGATGGTGAAATTAATAGTGATGTAAATCAATTTCATTCATTCTTTAGAACTAGAGGTTTTACTACACTCTTCTCATGACTCTCAAACAAGCACTGCTATTTTATACTGCTAAACTAAGAGTTATGACTTAAACCTTTTTTCCACATTATAGATTTGAATGTGCAGAATTCAAATATGACATTATCTCAATATTGAAAGACTATTACTTTCATCGCCTCATATTTCTGATAATCCATGATAATTTTCAAGACGAGTTTAATTTACATCTTTTAAAATGACTTTAATTTGTGAGTTGTAATGTATTCCAACAAGGTGTGCCACATAAAACCGGTTATTTCAATGACTTCAGCTGGTTTTAATTGAAGGCCATCCGATATGTACAGTCCCGTAATTTAACAAGTTGGATTTATAAAATTAACGAAACACACAATGTATTGATCCTCTTAATAGATGGTTTAAATAAAAGTCAACAATTAGGCTACAAAGATCCAGATAGCCAAATACTTTTGATGACGTTCGACAAAGAGCCCAAGAAGATTGGAATGGATTGAACCATATCCTTTGAGCAGCCACCTTCTGTGTATTTTTACCTTTTCCCGCCTGCAATTTTCAGAATGAAGCCCCCCAGTCTCCGGCCACAAATAGCCAGAATTGGCTCGCACGCACATTCAATTAATGCGGTGCTTCTTTTCCCCTAGTTCATTCATCCAAGTCATGTCTAATTTAAGGAGGCCTTTCGAGGAACCGAGATCATCGTCAACTGGAGGGATACAAGATACGATTATTTATAGATCTCGTACTCGCCATCATTTTCTTACACGAAGAGCAATTGTATGGTTTTTTTCAAGACTTTGGGATAGGTTAAAAAATTTCATAGGGATTCAATTCTCAATAGTGAATGGAAAATCTAAATGTCAGTCAGATTTTGGGAGCAGGGGTTCTTAAGGGAGTGGGGCATTGCACATGACCCAGTGTCTCTGGAGGAGTCCAGAGCCCACAAGGGAAAAATGCTTAAAATGACAATATATATATATATATATATATATATATAATTAGTATAAAGTTTAAGTATATAAACCTCAATATGATTCATTGAAGTGAACTAATCTATAAGAAAGATTCATGATTTTCAACATAAAGAACAATATATTGCAGACTTTACGTCACGAAGTTGCCTCACAAATATTATATTCAAATTAAATGTAGCCGCGTCGAACTTTAGTAGTTTATTGTGTTACAAATGTAGTTGATAAAAGTTCTCAATTGGGCTTACAAAAAAATATTGCAATCTTATTCATAATTTTGTGTGGAGGATTCTCACAGGGGCCCCGCGGCTGCTGAGAGTGGCCTTGTTTCGTTTTTTATTTTTTTTTATTTGACTTACAATGGGAGGGGTTTGAACCCCCTAAACCCCTCCCTTACCTAAGTGCCTGATACCCCATGCTGGCAGTGGTATTCTTTTACCTCCTAAACCCCCAAAAAATCTCTATTTTTATGATTTTTACAGTAATTCGGTTTTTATTATTTTTTATTTGACTTACAATGGGAGGGGTTTGAACCCCCTAAGAAGGATAAAAGTTGAATCACAGGTACACTACAACTGCGCTATATGTTATTGTTGAGAAGGATAAAGGAAAAGAACAATGACAGCGGAGTGATTGTGCCTTCTAAAATAACATAGTTTCAGGTCTCGGACGAGACACACAGAATTCTGATATTTTAAGTTTGTATTGACAGATTCACGGACAGACTATCATGGCTTTCCCTGTTCCATAACTTGATATAAAGAAAGTATAAAGCCTGGAAATTGATCTGCTAGATTTTTCTCGAAATTGAGAAATTAGTTATTAATTCAACAATACCAACTTCTACAACGTAAAACATATATCACGTGCTTCCTTTTTATCTCTCAGACATTGCAACAAGTTGACAATGACAAAGCAAGGGACACGCGCTTCCATTGAAACCGACCACAAGACGAGGTAAAAAAAACTTTTAAAAGTGAATTGGTGATTAAGAAGAAACAAAAGTAAATGTTTTTTTTCTCTCGGTAAATGCGTCACCCTGTAATCGAAAGAGGCGATTTATTTGCTCTTCTCGAGTAAACGGCGATCGACAGAGCGTGCGGCAACCGGTTTTGAGTCGCAGAGAGAAAAAACCGGTGCCCCTGGCAATATGCCGTCACGGAGTTGCTTGCTTCTCTAAACCAAATTAAATGCAACAAAAAGACAAGTTATCCCATCAATACTTTGTTTCGAAAGGGATGTACTTTCAAAAAGTAAAATGGATGGTTAACTTCTGATTGGCATTTTTCTTGTTCGACGTCTAAGAAGCGGTCTATTTGTGGGTGAATTTTCACAGTGATGCCCAAGAGCCGGCGTGCCTCAATGGTTTGTCTGGAATTCAGCCCCTGAGGGATCATGTGTGTTGTCAGATTCGTTCATTCCACCCACTAAAACTAAGAGTGGACCGTGTAGAGGAGACTGGAGCACGTTAAGTCTGTCGTAGTCCATTGTCCTCACACGACTATTCAGGCCTCCGTGGCCCAGTGGATTAGGCGTCAGCTGGGAATCCAAGGGTCCCCGGTTCAAAAACCTTGCGATGGACTATACTAAAGAATAGTAAAAAGTAGTGATATTGCGATCGGAGGGTTGCCAACTTCGCTACCAAAATACTAGAATGTCGTTCAGAACATCCACAAAAAATAACGGCGTGTATACGGGACTGGTGCACGATACATCTGATCGGGGTCCAAAGTCTCGACGTATATTGAAGGCGTTGTCCTCGTCATCTGACCATGGTTAAAAAATACGAGGCATCGTTCCCGGGTTTTTCCTTCGAGATAGGCCCCGAACCGTCCCCAATGGCCCACTGTTCAGCTCTAGTGCGACGTTAATTAACCAAACCACACGCCTATTCAGGTTGCGTGGGGTGTCAGCTCAGCTCTTATTATTTCATATTAATTCCAAATGACGAGGGTGTGTTCTTTCCCTCGGGATATATTCTGAACAGTCGCCGACAGCCCATTCTGCAACTTTAGCGCGACGCTTAATTCAACTAAGATACCCACTGGAAATAATGTTATTTTTGTGATTCTGATTGTTTACACTTTTATTCTTCCTATAACCCTTTGCACTCCAAGAACATCTTTGGAATTTACGTCCTTTGCACGGAACAGTTTTTCATCTCTCTCTGTTCTTTTTACCAGAATTTTTTTGTGTTCATAGTTCCGTTTTAGATCTGCAAAAAAAAAAAAAAAATCGATGTTTTTAAACACAAGATCATGCGGATCTCGTTTATTTTAAAGAACAGGTGGTCGTGAGGTAAAATTAAGAATCACTTTATCAATAGAAACTTATCATAGTCCTTAATCATAGAACTTTACCATAGTCCTTGAAATTAACACACAAAATATAGAATTCAAATGTTGCACCTTGCATGCAGCTATATCTTAGCCTCATTCTCGCCCCCCCTCCCCTCCCCACATGAATCCAATTAATTGAAGACAAGGCAAACGAATCGGTCGAGTGGACAAGGTAATGGAAACTGGCGCAGTTTCGAAAGCTTTAACAGAAGAGAGACACCCGGGTCGCATATCCGGATTAACTACTATAATGGAAAATAATACACAGAGGGTTCCCCCCGCCATTTTCTACAAAGGAACCGAGATTCCAAAGTCCGCGATAGTTTCCGGACTTACCATTCAACGAGATTAGGGGGCATTTAAGCCTCGGTGCAGTAAGCACGCATTTCTGTAGCGATTTGGAATGGGAGGAATTCCGTTTGGGTTTAATGCAATCTGTTCCGATGAATGGTATTGGAAGATTTTAAGGGGAAGACGGATGTCATTTCCTTTGATGAGTTGAGAAAACTGATTTATTTGTAAAATTCTATTTCGATGGATAAAAGCACAAACATTTAGTCCATTTTTTGGCCCAAATGAGAGATTGGTATCAATGTGAAGGGGGGAGTCTAGCTCTTTTCTCGCACAAACATGGTATGTCAATTCCGAATAATAAACGGAGTCGCACTTGTGGCGCAGGTTAAAATAAAATTCCCCAAAGTTTTCTACACAGTTCGAAAAATCTTCTTTTTGCATTTTCCGAAAGTTTACAAAAGAGGACATTACAGACGATTGGGCTTTTAGCCGGCGATTTGTTGATTGGTTTCGAACAATCTCAGTTTCTTTTTTCTTTTCTTCAAACTATTTGGTTCCAAGAGGATAAAAATAATCTGTTTTGGTGTTAGTGAGTGAACAAGCTAACGAAATAACAACGTTTTAAAACCAAGGAACATACCGTTCTCGTGCATTGTGAAGAAGAGAGGGAGAACAGGTGGTCATGTGACAACCATTAGTGGAATGGAAAGGGTTGAAATACAAAGAAAGACGGCAAAAATAACACTCCACACTTTCTTTCTTCAGCCGCAATGCGAAAACTCACAGGAAAATCATTCCCTGTGTCAAGAGTTCTTTGAGTTTCAAATGTATATGTTGTACGACAGACACACTCAACACTTTTCCTTTCAGGGTACAAAATGTGTTTCTTGCGTTTTTTATAAGTTCGGCTGTAAAAAAAACATATCTCTGGGTGTTATTTTTACGATCGATTTCCATGTTTTAACATAGGGACTGGGTGATTAAAACACACCTAAAGATTTTTTGAACTGCAAAGAGAAAAAAAAAAAAAACGACACTCCGCGAGTCAGGGCCCTAACAATCGCCAACCGCGACGATCGTAGAACTACAAAAAAGAACTCCCATTAACAAACATGGAGATGATGTGCGTGGGGGGTAAACAAAAGAACACCGACAATAAAAAACAATGTTCTCTTCCGAACCCCCCCCCCTTCTCCCCCCATTCCACAGAGGGTGATCTCAAGTGCACCCTCTGCTCGATTCCCTTAAAAAAAGTGCGCCTAATGGCGCGAAAATGACGTCGGCAAAAAACAATGGGGGAAAATAACGAGTCATTTGTCACGCGGAGTTTTATAAAAAAAATCTTTTTGTTGTTTCTTAGTTTTTGTTTACGGAAATGCACACATTTCCCGCATTCTCCCCGACTGGAGAAGTAATTTGCAGCAGCAGGGTAGCAAGTGTCTTTATGGTCTTGTTTGTTTCGACTGCGTCACGTGTCGAGTTTGGAGAGTGGGTAGCGCGTCTCAATTACCGGAATATGGAAAAAGACAATGGACATCAGAGTGTGGACTCTGTTTAACTTGCGGCTGAGTAGCGCTTCTCAAAAACTGGCTTCAGAGAATCAACCAACGAAGTTCAGCGAGTTAACCAATCGGTTTGGCCAAACTCGATGTGATAAAACGTGGAAATATAGCACAAAAACCAAATTTTTTTTTTTAGTTAGAAGCTCTCATTTTTTGTTCAGAGATTCATTCAATTAGAAATGGTTCAGTATAATAACAAAAACTTTCCTTCTAACTATAGCTTTTATTGGAATGACGAGAAGGATGTTTTCGAGTCCACGCGGAATCTAGAAACAAATCATTGTTTCTTAATTCATGTGTTTTATGTTCCAATTATCCAACAACGCCTGAAAAAACAAAGTTTTAATAATGAAATTGAAAGAAATATGTAGGAGTTTTTATGCATCCATCCATTGTGAGCTAACGTATTGTACTTGTGGTAGCTCTGACAATTTGCATATGTTTATAGGGATGTGTTATATTCATTTGAACATTCAACTTCTCGTATTTCTGAAGTACTTTAAAATCTCAATCGCAAAGTTGGAATTTGTTGGTTTGTCTGCAATTAATGAAAAACGGTTTTCCAGAAATTGCTTTTCTATTTAAAAAAATAAAAATATTATTAATAAAAAAAGGTAACGTTTAACTGCATTAATTAAAAAAATTGATCTTACGCAAAAACCACATTTTTCCAATTTTTAATTACTGATTTTCAAGTAGTACCCAATACACAATGGAGTGACACGCGACATACAAAGCTCCACAACTGAAAGATCTCAAAAGTGAAACAGTGTTGCCACGAACCTTTTAAAAAGTCGGAACTTTTGAGACAACATTTCATAATTTTTCATCAAAGAGCAACACTGTATCACGCTGATCTGTTTAACACGTCGAAAGGCATTTATTTTGGGACAGAAGTTCTCCCAACCCAAACAAGCTGCCAGACTTTGAAGGTTTCCTCTTTTTCGAGGTTAAAAGAAGAAAATTGGATGATAAAAAACAAGGAGGAAGAAAAAATGAACTTTTTGTGCCGACAAAGTGTGCCGGCGCCTTCAAGAGGGAGATGTCAGACGACAGAATTACCATTGTTTTCCAACCAAACTGAACTCGATTGCCAAGAGCAGCGGATTTTATGTTGATAACAGGGTAAACACAAGGGCAAATATGAAACTTTTTAGACGCGTTTTATAAGAACGTTATTCACGGGGGTAAGTTTTGCAGACGGCTTTGGGATTAGTGAATACAAACCACACATGGATTGCATTCCTCAATCACAGAGTCCTCTGCAAAAGCTACCACGCGTTAATAAACGGCTGTGTATAATGGGCCATAGGCGCGTTTTATATGGACGTTTAAATCGCGCGTCTTTTCAACATATAAAAATTTCCTGGTTTTAGAAAAGCACTCGTTAAAAGCTTATTTAAAAATAAGGCGTGACAGAAGGAGTTTTGCGTGAAACGTCAAGCCTCGCTTTTTCTGAAATATAAACAAGATGTTCAATGGGTCCACATCCATGTCCTGTACGTGGTTTGCTTTATTTCAAGATGTTATACGCATTTACGACTGATTCCCTATCAAACGAGACAAAAATCGTGTTTATAATGTTATTTAAATCATCATTACGGTGTCTGGATTACCCTAAAAGTGTAACATAGTGTTTTTATTCTGATACCCCATATGATATATAGCTCATTTACAGACGTTTTACGTCAAAACCGCATTGGAAAAAGAGTTAAAGATGAATTTTTCATAATTTTTAAAAAATATTTTGCCCTACGGCATGTCATTAATACGAACTGCAGTACAAACTTTGAAAGGCCGATCGTCCAAAAAGATAAGGAAGCTGAAGCCACGTGGAGACTGTTTTTCCCGAAGATGTATATTCTCGGCGAGTCGAGTGCGCGACATAATAAGACGCAGCTGGGAATACGCGACCTTTTCGTCAATTACGTCCACGCTGAAGGACAAGCTCGTAAAACTCCGGCTCGCTATCTAGCTCTCTCGTGGAAGCGGTATTTTTAGACTTCACATGCGACAGCGGCCATGGATGGAAGGAAAACGGTTGGAACAACGATTTGGGAATCTGAAACGTTTTTGATCAAAATTCAAGATATTTCCGCGCTCTAATCTATAATAATAAAAGCGTCTGTGGACAGATATCAAAACAACTACTTCCTCTGCGTACAAAAGGCAGAAAATTTATTCATCCTCAAGACGTGTACCCGAGGTTCGGTTTTGTAAAAATTCTATTTAGTTTTCGAAATGATTTTAAAAATCTTATAAATAGCTTAGTTGCTAGTATACGGGATTTCGGAACAATAGGTTGCAGGTTCGAGTACAGACAACTCTTTTCGCAATAGATGTAGAGGAGGATTACTTTTTTATAACTCAGGGAGAGTGGGGGACAAGAAAGAAGGAAGAGAGAGAAGCCATATTGCCTTCAAAAGATTACTTCTTTATTGATCTCGTGCAAGGACGGCGGAACACGTGGGGGAGATCAAGATGGCCTGATAAATGCGGTAGGAACCGAAATCTTTAGGGTGGAACAAGGGTGCACTGGAAATGGAATATGTATCGTGGCATTTTTTTTAAATAGCCAAACACCTTCAAATAAAATTCTGTTTCCGCATTTATTAAGAAAATTAATTTTAACATATATAATTAAATTAAAATTAATGTACGGATAAATACCATAGCTAATTGCTTATCGAACGAGACCCAATTAATAGCAATCGTGCTATTTGTAATAGTAGTGTCGGAATGGTTTCCATTAAAAGCGCAACATGATGTTTGCGGGACTTGCAGATTATGTTACACTAGCAACTCTAATTTCTATACCTCAGAGTCAGACGTGCCTAAGTCACACTTGGGCAATCAGCAACTTTGCAAGACAGAGGGAAACTAAATCCAACTATTATTGCAAAGCACTATACTTCGGCTTTTATAATTCTTGCTAAAGGCTTCTACTCTGATACCCCGTGTAGCCAATTTTTCGCAGCAATTCCCTTTCTCTAAAAGGATAATGGTACTAGCTCTTTCTATACGAGATATAGACATTTGTAATCGAAAATTCAAATATGTACACTTCCGCATTTTTATTCATCTGTAACGTATATTTCGTATGGGTTTTCAATAAATGAAAATATTAAAAAAAAATATATTAATCGTTGACACACACACGCAGGTGTTGATGGGTGTTTAATCCCTGACGCTCGGAAGACAAATATGCTTGGGACGTAAGTCAGCCACATCCCCATCGATCTGTTGGTATGGAGACATTTCTGTTATCTCTTACATATATAGATAAATGAATCATTTGCATAATGTAAAATCATACATATCATTTTTATTATAATAATAAATTTCGAGCATTAAGTGTTAATAAGAAAAGGAAGTTTGAAGATCAATCAATACTCCACAAGATTGGTCTATGTTCGCTCTACATTTGCGACTTTTCGACCTCAGTCGAAAGGCATTGGAGCAGATGGGAATTTTAACATAATCCAGATATCTACCCATATCAGAATCGGATGTTATCGTAAGGGGGGAGAAGGCGACTAGAATGAACCTTATCCAGTTCCCAGACTGTGTTCCTGGCAAATGTTCGGGGGGAAAGGAGAGACGATAAAAGACAGAATTCACGAAAAACGTCACCTGGGAATGGTTTTTACCAGGGAGAATAAACAGAAAGGAACGTCTTTTACAATTAGTTGAAATACGTAACGTACTTTTGGGAAATTGAGTTTATCTAAATGAGTGAAATGTGTTAACATGCGTGCGAATATTTTCGAAAATATTTAAATATTTTTGTTGTTAATTTGAAATTCTATTAAAATAAACAAACTATGAGTAAAAACCCATTTACATTGTTGTTTCCTGCATTCTTAACACAATGTCCTTTAGGTAAAAAAAATAGCAAGAGCATCCCTAATTTACTAAAGTATCAATAGCGATGAAAAATTACTATACAAGGCAGTCAATCAGTGTAATTTAGTCTAAGGATCATTCTACACGGACGTGTTTAATAAATAACAAATGTATATTGCTTTAAATAGTTGAAACAAATATTTTTTTAAATAGGATAACGTTTTGACAACCAAAATAGAAAGAATACGTTTAAACTGATTTTTAAGTTATTCTTCAGTACATGCGGAGGAGGTGAAAATCTAAATTATTATACGATTGCTAGAACTTGGTTTCGAGAATAATTGTTTTATCAATTGCTATATTATATCGTATTATTTAACCCCGTGCGAAGAACGGGTATTTCTGCTAGTTATTTAATGAAGCTAAAATAATAATAAAACGATCGGGAGGAAAAAATTGAAACTACCCTTTTACTAGCCCCCCCCCCCCCCCCAACAAGCTGAATCAATACAAATAAATAATAAAAAAAGGGGGGGAAAACATCATTTGCAAGAACACGCCCAGGGAAACATGGGAATCAATGATGCCCTGAGAAAAGGAGACGGGGGGAAGCGCCATTACTTGGGAAAAAGAAAGAGTCATTTGTACATTACACGGCATGGACTGATGGATTCTGCACGTGTGTGTAGGGGTCCCTCAACACGAGTGGGCTCGTGTAACTGTAGACCCCGTTTTGGAGATAAGATCTGAAAAAAGGGTTACGTATAGGTCGAATTTCCCATAAAAACTATTTATTAGCTAGGGGAAATGTAGTAGGTACGACCGCTGTTTGTTGATCTTAACGAAATGTGGTATTACATAAACTTGAGTCAATAGACCGTTTGAAAGTGCGTCGTTAATTCAAATCAAATAAATAAATAGAAAGGTGGCTGAAAAATAGTTGTCGAAATGAAAATCTTGTAGGCAGGGCAGAGGAAGTCTACTCGAAAGAAGCTAAAATAGGTTTAAAAGCAAATAATATAAGAAATATTAAAGTACAATTATAAGGGCGTTGTTTTACATACCGACAAACCCGGAACCGGATGCAATGCCGGATCGGACTACGTGAAAAAGTTATAAATCTCCTCCTGCCGCCTGTTATGGTATGTGAAACAAATTACAAATCTTTTTGTAGATATCTCAATAGACACAACTTTCATTTTTAAAAATAAACCAAATTGATCAGGTAGAAATTTATATATTTTGTGTCAAATAGAAAGATTAAAAAAAATTGTAATAAGAATGTTTGATAGGCACATATAAACTTGAACAAAAATTAAATATTAAATCATTTATCGTTTTAATCGGTTGTTAACTTCAAAGACAATTTCACAAGTTAGGGTCACCAAAACATCTATTCTAGGCATTAAAACGAGACATTTTTCTTAAGTCACTGGTGACTCAGCAAATCCAGGTGTACAGATCGAGAAATCAATAGGAAACATCCCCAGCAGCATCCTTTATCGCCCCAATAAAAGCTTCCCCTCTCCTCCTCGCAGGTGGTCATAAAAAATGAAACCCAATCTGGTAATTGCCTGGGAAAAAAGGTCTACCGTAGAGGTAGGTTAGTGGTGAGCAGATGATGCAGCAACCTACCCCCGCTTATTATACAAGTTTGATTTCTCAGTCACTAATTATCTTAGGGGTTGGGGAAACGGTGTCGTATATCAAGACCTTTGTAAAAATTACATTTATGGAGTACGATCACGAAGAGAATAATATTAACAAAACTTAAATGTGAGAAAGCTTAGTTCAGGTTTTCAGTTATTAGAGATTGCGAATTGTTTTGTTTAGAGATGTTTTTTATCGATAGCTATGAATAACAGTCTCGAGTATCTAGCCAAAATTTAAAGAACTAAAAGATAGAGATTCGATACGGAGTCAATTTTCAATATAAAAAAAAAAGGGATTTCTTTTATCGTCTTCTCAACCTATAGATATCTATGGGCCTATGGAAATTAAAAGTTAGACAAATCGCTTATCCCCACTTTCAAAAAGTACGAAATGAAATTCACGTATCCTATTTTATTTTTCCGCTAAATATAAGTTCAGGTATTAAATATGGCGTCCTTGCAAATGCGATACGTATGATAAGATATATCAGCAGACTGATTAAGTTGCCATGAAAATACTTTTTCGACAAAATACCCAAATCAAGTACTTTTTGTGCATGTAAAGTTTAAAATTAGATTTCAAAAATGCGTGTGATTGTATTTCATTTCAACACATAGTTTTTGTTTACATTTTAACATTTAAATAATAGGGAAAAATTCAAGAGTCACTCATAGAAAATTGTGCAAAAAAATCAATCTTTTTTAATATTGTGATGTTTGTTAAAACCTGGCCAATATTTGACTATTTGTTTTTGCTAATAAAATAAATATTTTTAGCCTAAATTAAACATGATGGTTCAAAATGAAAATGTGATGTTTTAATGATTTATTTCATTGATCTTTCATGGCGCTCCATGGGTGCTTTTTATTTTTTAAACGAGTGATGAAAAATAAAAACCTCTATAAAAAATCAGGTGTAATATTTAGATGACTAGGAAATACATTTGAAAGAATGAAAGAAATGTATCATAATTTTGGGAAATAAATGGTTAACTAGGCAAGCTGCCGTAAAATAGACGTCTGATAATCACAGATATCGTGATAATTATATATATATATATATAAGTTAATAAATCAAATAAAAAAATGATAATAAAATTGACGAAGAGGTTCCCCAAAACTACCGGTACGCCGTTTCGGCTAGCAAAAAAAGTACCAGAACACTGTACCGGCTCCACTACACCCCTGCCTAGTGGAATGAATCTGAACAATCGAAACACGTTGTCCGGTGCGACTGGACCGCATCAGGTTCATTTAAGGTTCTTAGTTTGAAATTTACTTTTTAATCCTACGGTGTCATCCTAGTGAGGTTTCAACTGGAGAAATCCCGATTATAAACAAGACCCAATTAAATTCCGAACAGCAGAAAAGCCGCAATGTAGCTAATCGTTAATTGCTCACAAGAAGAAGCGTAGTACTACTACAACCCCATTCATAACCATCGAGCCGCGAGCACTGAAGACAAAAATAAAAGCGGAATGCAACATGACACACCAACCGGTCTGGTGAGTAAAGGATTACCGCGAGACACTGCCACTCTCTTGCAAGAAACTCTTTTCACTCTTTCTCCAGAGAAAAACGTCTCTCTCTTTCCGTAATCCTTTTAAAACCACTCCCATCCGATTAACAGGACAAAGTAGGTGTTGGCACAGGTGTTTGGAGGGGACGGAAATAGCAACATATATCTTAATTTTAAAACTACTGCTGGGATGCGTAAATGGAATTTAACCAATCTGCGTCCCATGCGTTTCACACGCAGAGGAAGTTAGTGTTTTGCGTTCCACACACAATTTCTTTTATTATTATAGATTGGAGTGGAAGTCACGAACATCTAGCATTAGATTCATCTGTATGTGTGCCGGTTTCTAAATATACGTTTAGTGTATGGTACTTGTGCTAACTCAGCGATACTCTTGTATATGGAACAGGGCAATCAACTACAATGTCTAGAAAAGCAGAAGTTTCACAACCGCTAAGCATAAGAAATAATTTCTAAAACATTTTGTACATTGTTTAACACTGCATTGCAGTAGAATCAACACCCGTCAAAATGACAGGTTACTTGCATTGGAATAACATTGGCGGCGGGAACCACGGAAGCGGGAACTTCTTAAATGCATTGCTACATTGGAATTTTTTTTTATATTGTTAAATTTCATATTAATTTAATTTTACAGTTAAATTGTCAACAAATAAATATCGTATTCTCCTAATAAACAATTTCCCAAATGTATTAAAAGAGGCGATTTTACGTCTAATCGGGCCTAAAGTGCGTTCAAAATGTAACAACCTAATTTATAATATCGAATAGCAATCAGACACATGGGTATAGATTTTTCAGGGGTGTTCAGTGCCTGAGCAACGGATTTCTGTATGCACCACATAGGTTCCTAACAGTAATAGAAGGTTACTTATTTGTTACTCTTAATACTTTACGCCATAATTCTGTCTTAAATTCCCGTCCGATGTTGCACAGGTGTTCCACTAAAGAGGAGCCGGAAATAGCAGTCATCTCTGACACGCAGCCAGGACAAAAGCTTTATGGGGGAGAAATAGATTACAAGAGTACAAGACATTGTCCGGGATTAATTTTATGCTAATTCGAAATACAATGAAGTAAACAAATCCTGAATACCTACCCGGGCTAAATGCATATGGTTAATTTCTAAATTCTTATCAATTACAATTTTTATTTAAGAAAAGCTGCGAGAAATCCATTTAAGATATTATACCCGGACACATTGCACAGTACAGCTATCTTACTCGCTGGTACTTGATAGCCTCATGTAGTTAATATTCATTCGCAATGCAAATATAAAGTAGAAGTGGGACATGTGTACGGTGACCAAACGTCCTGAAAAAATCAGAACAGTCCCGATTTCAAGGGTTGCGTTTCGGCGTCCTGAATAATGAAATAAATATCCCGAATTGTTCGATAGGTGAAATGTTCATACTTCTATTTGGAGAAAATTAGAGGTCGCGCTTGCCTGATAGGCAAATTGAATTGGAGGTGGGACGAAATTGAAAAAATAAGGACTCGGATAACGTATTATTGTTAAGAGTCTTTACGTTTGCGTTTCAAGTCGTGATTTGATTTTTATATTTTCATTAAACTTCACCAAGGACAAGCACATATTCGACTATAGTATTTTAAGAAAATTAAGCAAAAATATCTTGTCAAATTTTCATAAATCTTTTCACAGATAAAATAATCCCCCCTCTCCTACTTTTCCGAGCGGTACAATAACATTAAACAAAAATTAAACCAACAACGACTTAAACCTCAGGTCCCTCTTTTCTCAATATGAGCGAAATACTCTGGTCGAATAATTCATTTGTTAGTTCTTACGAGCCTCTCAAGCCGTCCCTAATAGTAAGTGATGTCATCCCAGTAAGAATCTTTCCAATTCGCCTTCATTTAAAGTGAGAAGCAACCAGCTATGCATGGTTAATAACATGGCATGTGTATTTAAAGGTGAGGGGCATAAACAGTACTCACGTGGTTGATTAGACCTGACCCTCGGCCGGTACTCGTCTTGCCAGGCTGCCTTCACAGGGGCGGGCGCGAGTGTGAGCCCCAGCACCAGCAGAGGCAGGGCTGTGAGTATTCCAGGGGCGTGAGGCATGGCTGGGGGCGATCTTGGTGAGAGTGCGAAGTTAAAAAGAAATGCAGGGCCTCTTTTGGTGCGAGAGGGGCGTCACATTGGGGAAGGGCGCTTTTCTGGTGGTTACGAGTCCCGTGGGTGCGCCCCTCCTCAGTAGGACGACGGTGGACCACTCGTCTCACGGATCACTGCGGACATCGCTGAAAAGAGAGAAGGAAAGATGAGTTTAGTTTTGTGGTACAACAGAGAACCTAATATTTTACGGGAATTGTAATTTAACGTTAAAAAATTATAGATTATTTTCCTCTTGGAGAGAATAAATGTTTAACTCTGCGGCGGTGTATTCAGCTCCTTATATAGCAACTCTGCACTCTCGGTCACCGGCGATCGTTTTGGCCGAGAGGGTAAGAGCGCTTTTCTATGGAACAAGGGGTAGTGAGTTCGAGTCTAGCTCGGAGCGTTTTCAACATTGTCAAGTGGCTCCTCATTGTCCGTTTGGGCCAGTTTCAAGCAGAATGAGTGGCACTCATCGTTCCCGGTCAAGGAGTTAAAATCAAAAATGGTTCGAGAAATAATAACTTGCGACTGCGATCACGTTAAGAAAAAACAGGTCACAAACAGGTCTTTAAAAGTAAATAAATTGAATTCGGTAGTTTAGTTTCGAAAATTTTAAAATATGACCGAACAACACGACACAGAAAAGGAGAGTACATTTATATAAAATTTACCAAATTAAGACAGTTTGTTGAAGTTGTACTTGGTAATACAGCGAGATTTAAAAATAGATATTTACTTTAGCAGATAAAAGGAAAAAGTACGTTCATGACAGTAATAAGAATATCATATGTAGAGGACTTGAAACCGTGTCTTGATTTTTTTCAAAAACAATTCAGTATGTAGTGGAAATCGTAAAAAGCAACTGCATTAACCATACTATCATTAAATGAGTACCCACCCATAATTGAATGACACCGAACCCACATTTAGTATGGACAGCTAGAGGAATTGCTCATCCACCACAAATCCACTGGTCAAAGAACAAGTCCAACTGCAAGCGCGAATAGCTGCTATCAGATAAAAGGGCGATTCAAAGAACATACCCGACTCCTAATGGTCAACTTCTACACAAAATTGTTAGTGGGTTTCCGACAACGATCAGCAAGGAAAAATTGACTAGCTCTTCAAGAACACGCCAAAGTTCGTTCGTATACTTATACCAAAAAATCCGTATTCCGTATCTAAGTTTAGGTGCTTACCTACTCAAGAGTACAATATTTTGCTACATATACTTCTCCTGTAAAAATAAAAAGACGCCAACGTTGTTGCGATAATACCCAAGTAAAGTACCAATGTTTAAAATTCAACAATTTGAGTGGCAGACAAAAGGTAAAACACAGGTAGGAAAAAAATACAATAAAGGTCGTTACGATTTACTAGCCTCGCTAAAGAAATTTCAGCTCAAAAACCTTCCAATTTTGAAGAATTAAGTAATTGACGTTACATATACTCATGTAAAATACAAGTGGTAGAAATATTTTTAAAAAGAAGTTCAAGCACTTTTTTTCCACATACGCTACAATGCAAATACCAAAAGCTCGACCGGAAATCACCCATCAACGTTCTTCCACAACAGCAATCATCCTCTTGTTTACACTTTCGGAGCATTGTTTTGCCGCAACGGCATTTGCGCACCATTCCAAGATGGAATTACGCGCCATACCTTCGTAGCCATCCAAGATGGAGATTCGCGGAACGGTCGTTCACCGATCACCTGAGCAAATGTCTGTCTGGTTTATTAAACAGGTCAACAGATTCGAGCGCGGTGATGTCACAATAACCGATTCGAAATCGATTTCAGATGTGAATTCAGGTGTGTTATTTCGCTTTTTTATGGTCTTGGGTGGCATTTGTCTGCACATCGGAACCCGAACGCTGTGTCAATGTTATCTGTAAAGGTATTTTGATGTTGAAAAATTTGGAAATCTTAGAATGGATATGGAAATCACATATCAGGAGTTAGTGGTAAAATTGTTTCCACACACATGTGCATTACATGTTTTGATCCTTTTCACGAGTTGGCAGTGCGTTTTCAAAGATGGCTGCGATATTTTATTTTTAAAAAATAGTATGTTAAAACTTAAAAAATGACAATTTGTGTGGTAGTGAGCTGCAGTACAAAATTCCATTATTTCTCATCATAGGCAAGTTAATTATAACCAAGTAGTTCATGGCATTTCATATAGTTTTATGTATACAAAATACTTCGTCAAAGGTTTGTTTAGACCTAATTTTTAAGCGATTACTTATTTCACACTGCAACTTGGTTTCGGACTTGAGTTCACCTCAAAATACAATTACTAAAAATATTCCAAATATATGGAAATGAACTCGCGGATATCCTACAAAATGTGCGAATCCTTCCGTGATAGTTCAGCTTCCTTCCATCTGCTCCAATAAAAAAAAAACTTCAGCCTAATGACTTTCACCCTTCAAGGAACTGCGAGTGCGTTCATTTGCAACTCCCTGTTAATGAGTTCGCTAAGATGAAGATTTACATCGTTAAGAGGAGCAGAGTTTCCAAATCCTTGTATGGATATCCTTGTATGGAAAGAAAATCAATAAAAACACAGTAAGAACTCGCTATACCAAATTTTTGGTTTTACGAACGCCTTTGAGCTCTAAAAATGAGCGTTAGGTTGCATGAAGTAACGTCCCAACATAATGGGTTATCAGCAACGGTGCCCCTCCCAATGGTCAGCAAATGAAATATTTTTAGTATATATCTATACTAAGTATTTTTAGTATATGACAATATACACATTTTTTAGATTTTCTGATAAAATTGCGTTATGTATTTTCCACACTCTTTACGGTTAATTCCTAGTACACGGTAAAACCGATGTTTGGCGACAATTGATAAGCAATAAAATTTATAACTTGGCAACCCTGGCTAATAAAGAACAGAGCACCGGTGTGATTTATGGTAATCCTAACAGGTTCGACTTCTCGAAAGATTGCCTGTTAGCACCATAATCGACTGCTCGAAGGAGATACCACCTTTTAGTGGTCGGATATACAATTGCTCGATCCCATAAATCGACATAGGAGTCTGATAACAAATTAGAGGGAGTTATATAAACAAAAGTCCGCCACAAAACATCTCATACAACTTTCATGCGTACGCCATTGCTCTTCAATTCCCCTGAAAGTCCTCATAAAAGCCGACTAGTAGCACTCTGTATGAGATGATTGGCTTGCAACGTATGAGATAGCCTTTTCGCGTGCCGACATACCTGATGGGTCCGCAAAACAAGAACCGGGCTCCCCTGGCTCAAAACTGATTCACAACTCAACATCCCAGTGTATATTAATGAGACCTGACCACCCAAAAGCTAACCACAGACCCCCAAAATAAATAATAATAAAAAAAACTACAACAAAGCAGCAAACCTGAGTAACCAGGAATGTCCTTTAACCGACCTCCCACATTGTCCTTTAACCATCCATATTCCAGCGGATGCCACCCATACCACATTCCTCACCACCCCCACACACAAACAAATGTTTTGTTCCAAGAATCAACAATGCACCCAAAAACAGAATCCTGTTTACGCTATTATTTCTTGCGACAACAGCACCCCTCGTCCTTTGAAAAAGTACTCGAGTCATTACAGATCTTTTAGAAAGCACTCCTTCCTGCCAGGAAGATAGGAGAGGATGTCCGCCCTTTGAGGGGAAGGGGGGTCCCCATGGAGGGGATATCCCCGAAATAGAACGTATGAAAATCGCATGCTTGCTGTCGAGGGTTCTTCTTACCCTGAGAAAAGACGATCATTTTTCAACCAGGTGAACTGTTCATCTGCGTCAAAAATGGAAAGGGGGTCGGACAGCAGTCATTATATGGATAAAGAAGCAGCGAGGACAGATAACGAGGCGCTTAATGTGGTGACATTTGGGACGCTGATTAGTAATATGAGACATACTTAAAAATAACTAGAAAGTTTAGGGTGAGAAAAAACATAAATAATCAAGTGCTACTTACAAAATAATGAGAAACGTGTGAAGAGAAAGGATTAATGATCCACTTTGCCTCAGTACACTCGTAGTCTGATTTTATATAAAGCATGTCTATTTGAGAACTCATTCCGTTATACCCATATGTAACGTCAATTGTATAAATTAAACCTATCTTTTAAAGAAATTCTTAATGTCATTTTATTTATGTTTTAAAATAAATATGCTATCTCCTACGATAGTTGCTTTTTAACGTGATGTATAGTAAATCTAATATGAAATGCTTTTTATTCTACGTGGTTGCTTTTTAAGAAAGCTATCCACTCAGACTCGGCCGCCCTCCTCAGCGACCAGAATCAGTTAACAAATATTTTTACTCGAGCCCGTAGTATACATTATCATTTTACGTGGATTTTCTGCACTTAATTAGCGTTCTTTAATACAAAATTTCCGGCAATAGCTACATTTTATTTAGTAATTACTCCACATGAATGATTATGATGGATGAAATTACTCCACATGATGAATTATCAAAAACTGAGATTCTGAAGTTGACAATTTCTTTGATGACCTTCATTTTATGACCAAATGTCATTTCCCCAACTGATTTACGCAAGCGACTGCACCATCACCTAACTTCATCTTTCTCAGAACAGACCGAATGACACACACACAAAAAAAAAATCACGGGAAATACACACAAGGGCATTACTTTTTTTTTTTAAATAATAAAACATAGAGGAAAAGTCGTATTCCCCTTTTCCAACCTGCGCACAATGGCACGAGGTGCGTCGCACGCGAGCAGAGCAGGAAGGATGCGCGAGGGGGGGGGGGGGGGGGGGGGGGGGGGGCAGATGTCTATCGTCGTGTCGTCTGCCACAAGGGAGCACGTGATCGGAGGGGTGCTTCACAGTTCCACGCTTCCGGGGACACCCTATACCCCCCTCCCCCCCACGCGGACGCGTGGTCTTTCACTTCGTGGCCATCTGCTTCACATTCACTGAAAACGTCATTTTTTTTTATTGCAGCAGGCTCTCCCGTTTAACTTCCCAAATAACGACCTGCTCTTCAAATTGAACGAGAACTGCATGCTCTTGAATATTAAAAGCGCTTCCCCCCCCCCCTCGTAAGCTTGTTCTTTATCTACGGCAATCCAAAAGAAATCTTGAATGATTGTCTCACCTTGCACACGTCATACTTCACATCCATATTCAATTCTGCCTTAACAATAAAACATTTCCAACATGCTGGAAGGAATCAAAAATTATCCTCTTACAAAAACCTGGTACAGATCCCAGCTCCAGTTATTCTTACAGACCTATATGCCTTTTACCTGTGTGGAGCAAAATAATGGATAAACTAATCACAAATCGCATCACATACATTTTGGAAACAAGCACTATTCAGCAACAATCAATATGAGCACGAACTCCCCCCCACCCCCCATTAACCATGAAGTTGGGAATTTCAACTTCTAAAAATCCTCGAATGGTGAAAATTTATACCTGAAGAAAATTTATATTATTAGCAAATGAAAGCTAGGGAAGATTAGAAAATACCCAACTTGTATGATTGCATTTACATTAGACATTAGAACGGACAGTGAATTGGAATATGGGTGCAACAAATCTATGCTTGTGATATAACTGTTTAATGTGATCTAATACATTAAAAAAAGGAAAATTGGAGATAAGTTGGAACTTGGAATTCAGCACTGTTTAGCTGGGAATTTCGAATCGTTAAGTTGGGAATTTCGAATCGTTAAGTTGGAAATTTTGAATCGTTAAGTTGGCAAATTTCTTGTTTCAAACCCCCCCCCCCCCCCCCCCCAAAAAAAAAAAAAATGTTTGGTGTGATGGCATTGTACATTAAACTTACCTATCAACAATTACAGTTGAAAACTTTTGAATAACCATATCAGTTTAAAAGAAGCATATTATATTACAATGTAAATGGCCAGTAATTTACTTCTTGAACATAGAACCTCAAAAGGCCTCTATATACCCAGTAAACCTAGGTACCAAGGCACGTGAGGACTATAACGTACTCAAGCTTCCGAAAACGAGCTCAGTTATTTTTCTTTTTTACTTTTAGGTTAGCCCCGTACGAGCAACAACTGCACTGTCACTGTTGACTGAGTAACTAAAAAATAACCCCCCCCCCCCATTGTGAGTGATTATTTAATTGCATTCAACTAAGGGCTGCCATGTCTCAGTTACAGCGCGTTTCTGATATTGGAATCGCCAAAGTGAAGGTGAAAAATCGCTACATTCGTATTACCGTCGATAGTTGCCAGTGCTAGAATTGCAGCCACTGATTTCGACCCGTTTCCGTGGAAACCAGTCGTCAAATGTGGAGGAAATCAGCGACCTTGAAAGCACCTATTTCAACTACCTATAGTATCCATACTATTGGTTCTCTCAAAATGCTTTCAACAGCATAACTCGTACACAAATAGCTGGCGTTAAATGATCAAAATCTAATAAAATACAGTCATGTAGAAATTCTGAAATATCACGGGGCATCGCAATTTCCACTTACATTGGCAATTGCATTTTTTCCCCTATAAAATACTGGTCCAGGTAATATATTAGGAGTTTTATGGCCTGTGCGTGCTTTCTGTCTTTAATCTTTTTGTAGACGATGCTTCGAAAAACTATTTTTGGTTAGATAAAAATACAAGGATGAAGTTACATTAAATAAAAAAATCCGATAAAGTACGTTGTTAGCAGTCATATCGAAGGACACATTTTTTACTTACGGGATCTCGAAATCAATTAAATGTTATGTTTACAGATAAATGGCGGCGTATTTTTGCAGTGCAAACGACTTCAACAGTAAATGTTAAGAAATAAATTGTATTTAATAGATACGATAACATTGCAAAACGGAGACACAATGTGTACGTTTCCATACTTTTAGGAGCAATGTTAGTGACTTGGGAAAGATGGGACAGTAGCCCTTCTTACCACAACAACGCTTTTGGATTAAAAAAAATATTTATACGAAAAATTCCATAAAAATAGAGTCTGCTCAACAGCTAGGTATACAATTGCTATGTGCTGCCAGGAATGACAAAAGTCATGGGCTCATTCTACACATGTGCTATTAACATATACTAGCATTTGCAGATGGCTCTGTGATTCGAGAATAGAATTCTCGTGGTCTGCATTCTCCTGGAATCACAGAGCCACCTGCAAAAGACAGTTGCGTTAAAAGCGTCCAATGGGCCATACATTCTCGATAAACATTCGTCATATTTGGTATTTCTTCGCATAATTTCTCAGATAGAAAATAACTCACGTGTATACCGGCCTTAAAGGAGACACCACCTATAGCCTATTCTATGGTCCTGACCGACAGCACTTATATAAAATCCTAATCAAATTGAATCTCATTCGCCATGAAGAAGTAGGAAACGACAATTTCCGGCCAATAAAAAGGAAGCTGAAGGAAAAACAGACCTTCCATCCCAAAGTGTCACTCAAGAGTAAAATTGGCATCCAATCATCATAACTGTGAATGAAAAGTAAACATTGCGGTGCAATGACTCAATAGTAGTGGAAATGAGCAACTCAATGAATGGTTTAATGAATGATAAGGGTAGAAGATTGCCCCGCCTCCTAAACGCGTGAGACACGCCTCTATTTGTCACTACACACGTGTGCTTGTCATTGTTACAGTCATGTAAAAGGACCATTACAAAGAAAACAATGGAGGGTTTCAGTTAATTTTAGTTGGGAAGTTTGATTTTTTATGCCACAAGAGTCAAATTGGCTAACTGATCTCACAGACTTTTGCACAAACTGGAACTAGTCCCACAGTTATGCGGATTTAGAAGAAGAGCTGGTGCGGAGGACGTACCCAGGATTTTATTTTGAAGGGGGTCTAGACGAGAAAAATTTAATAAAACTATTAATTATTGAAAATTAAAGCTAACATTTTTAAGAATTGTATGAAAATTATAATTATTTAATTATACATATTGACATAATTAAAGGCATAATATTCATGAAATCCCATAACGAAAATTATTTGTTTAAACTTATTGCGGGAGCAGTTCACTCGCAACCTGATTTATTTTCAAGATCCGTCAATGCATCGGAATAATATTTACATCGTAAGTGGTATAATATTTACATCACACCTGGTACTTAATTGAGATATTTCAGTTCCGATTTAAACATAATATTTTTCAATCACTTTGTCCAAGGGTCACCCGTCAAAAGTAACAAATGAACGTAATTCTAAATTCCGCAAGCGTTAAAAAAAAAAACACTTGCGAAATAGAATTTGTTGGCACGGAAAGCATGTGAAATTTCGCGAACAGTCATGGGAGGAAGGTAGTTTGGTTTGCAAGAGATCACCGTGAAATGTCAAGTTCATGTGGAATTTCAGCGCTATTGCACATCCTACTCTCGTAATAAGAAGCATCAATCAAAGATATTGAAACAAAGGAGTAGAAGCAGGAAACAAAAGTGATGCGTAATACACAATTATGAATTAATACAGACACCGTATTTCAAAATGAACAGATAAAATGGGATAAAGGAAGTTATTGACACTAAGCCATTTCACAGATTTCTCATTCTATTAATACATTTTGAAGTCTAAGATGAGAGTTTTAAAAATTATATGTCCCCCCCCCCCCCATGTATACTAAAATACAAGACAACGTTCTCGGGTCTATCCTTCGAAATATATCCCGAACCTTCGCCAATAGCCAAACTATACAGCTCTAGTCCGAAGTTTTTTCACCCAATTCCAAAGCTTGTCTTGAAGATTAGTTGGACACCGCAGATTTAACGTACACCAGCCCTCTCTAGACGGTGCATGTTTGTCGGACGATGAAAATTGAACGTAACTCTTCAATTACAAAATCGGATCGACGTTTTTCCACGATTCAAAATAAACATGGATATATATATATTTGTAAAACAACACAAGGATCCATTTCAACCACATGATAATCACTGCGTAACACTCATCTGATGACTGAATCCAAGAGAAAAGATTAATATCAAACGTTCAGCCAAGTGACGACAGTTCCATTCATCCCCATTCACGATTGTTTATTTTAGAAATGAAGAAGACTGTCTTCTCTCCTCCCTCAAGCGTCTTGATCTCTAGCCGTACAAGTGGACGATACAGAGGTCGCGGATGCTTCTCTGGTTCCCAAGGGGTCATGGTCACAAGGACATCATGACGTTTTTTTTTAGGGTGCATCACGATTCGCCGTGATGTTCGGAAAGAATGAACGAAATGCCAGAATACAACGTTCGCTCATCTGCCAAAGACCATTGTTTCGAGCAATGATCCGATTTGGTGAGTTCATGATACGACTGATGAGTGACTTTTATAAAAACGTTAAGATCATAACAATTAAGAAAAAAAAAATGCTGGTATTAACCTTTCAGATAAATTATGTGAGCGTGCTTTTACAGTAAAATAGTCGCATGAATTAGATAATATTTCATATATTAGGCATTTATATTTGAAGTTGGAAAACACAATAAGTAATTGTATAACTGAAAAAGTGGTTTAAATCCATCTATACAAAATACAATCGGTGCAATTTAGCAGGTTTGCGTGATCACAGTATTGTTAAATGCATGTCTACTAATAAAAATATAAAATGAACATCTACTTTTAAATGCATATTTTACTCAATTTATATCATAAGCAATTTCTTCAAATTCAATTTAATTGTAAAATAGCTAATGCTTAATTCATGAATATACAACACGGATGGTTGAATGAACGCAGCGCTACGGGCTACACATTAGATATTGCAGATGGTACAGGATCTATCTCGAACCGAAAGAAAGACACGAGAACACTTCGTAGTATGGAACCATGGCCAGATGAAGATCGCACCCCAGCTAATATGGGCCCTATACACCAAAATTGGACCACGATAGACTGAACGTGCACCAGTCTCATTATATACAGGGCGAATATTGTCACGGATGACGAGGAACGAAATTCGTAACTCTCCGATTACGCGTTCGCTGCACTCACTAGACGAAAATCGAACTTGCAACCCTCCGATTACGAGCTCGATACTCTACCGATCAGGCCACAACGGGTCTCCTAAATGAGCATATGATGAGGTGGTTGGTGACGAATCCCAGCAACTCGTTAAAGCATTCTTCGGGTGTGTCATGTTTGCAGAAGTCATCGAGAGAACTCGTTGCAGCAGAACCGCAGTAAAAAAGGGCGCCCATAGGTGCACCCCACCTAATATGGGCTTTACTTCACTTACGATTGGTTTCTGCGGTTTATAGCAACAATTTGAACATAGCAGAGACACCACCCAGTATTTGCTATTCCAGATTCCTATAACCTTCGTAAATGATGGATTAGGCTTATTCATTTACTTTTACAGTGAACATTTACTGAAACCTATGGTTTGTGAAGTTAGTTGCTAAACATATTTTTGGTTGAATTACATTTGCACTAGAGTTGCACGGTGGGTAATTTGCGACGATTCGAGGTTGAACCCGAAGAAACGACCCGGACAACACCTGAGCTGAGGAGAGATTACACCATTAAGGATGTAACGTGTCCCAGTCCCCTATACCCAGCAGA
This sequence comes from Troglohyphantes excavatus, assembly GCA_963932185.1. Taxonomy (NCBI): domain Eukaryota; kingdom Metazoa; phylum Arthropoda; class Arachnida; order Araneae; family Linyphiidae; genus Troglohyphantes; species Troglohyphantes excavatus. Next base: position 68,773,587 of record OZ010668.1, on the reverse strand, counting down.
TGTTTTTCGGAGACGATGAGGGGCGAAACTGACAACGTTCCGATTACGAACTCTGTCAAAGTCGATACTCGAACCTATACTCATTGATTACGAGTCGAGTACTTTACAATTGGGAGACCGCTAGTCCAATTGGCTGGTTGAATGAACGTCGCAATAGATCTACACAATGGGTTATTACAACGGTTAGGTCAGGAAAGACCAAGTAAAGCACTGCCTCGTAATATTGAAAAAAGACGGACAACACATGAGCTGGCACCCCACGCAACTGATGCTGGCGTGAGAACGTTTGGACCATGACAGATTTAACGTGCATCAGTCTCATATACACGGGGAGAGTTTTGGTGGATTACTAGGTAATCCTCCGATTACGAGTTCACTACACTTACAAGGACACGATTCGAACCCACAATCCATCGATTAAGAGCCCGGAACTCTTCCTATCAAATCATTACGAGCATAAATAATAACTGAAGGACTTATTTGCATGTTCAAGATTACTTCTCTATTTCTACATATTCTGCTGTGATTAGTTCGTCAGTTGTATCGTTGAGCTGTATGCAACAGCCAAAAAGCCCCCAACCCGGAAATAATGACGAATTTCACCTTCGCAGTGCATTTGAATCTCGTTCTCAACAAAAGACGGAACAATCGAAATGGAAAGCGGCTCTGCGAAACAAACACGTTGAATGTCAATGTCAGAATAATCTCTTATGGGAAATGCGGGGCTTTTATTTATGGCAGCCATTATTCTCCTGCATGATGTCACTATGGGTTATCCGCAAGGACCTATCCATCTTTTAGAAGTGATGTTCTCCCCTTTTACATACTAGTTTGGAAGTTTACCGGGGTCGATTTGTGCGTCAAAGCCATTTATGTTCCTTGCAGGTTCTTCCGACTTTTTTTTTTATTTAATTTTTTTAAATGTTGTAATTTTTGTTTGTGACTAAGAAGGGAAGAGGCCATTTGTGTTTGGTTACGCACATTGAGCGCACCTTCTACTTTTCCTTGACGAATAAAATCCAGAAATTAAAGAGTTAGTATCTAAATTATTGCACAAGTTGAAACTAAACCTAAACTATAAAATAAACAGATTTACGTTAAAAAAGAGGGTTACGATAACTCTTTTTACAAGATGTTACACACTTTACAAATTAAAATTAATTGAAATGCTGATAAATGGTACAATATTTTGGGGTCAATTTGACATGCTGAAGGAATTCGTGACATGGGTACACCGGCCAAATGTGGACGGTTTTTTCATTTTGCTTTAAAATCTAAGGGCGTGGAAAGAGAGATGTTTCGGCGATACTTTGCAAAAGTAAATCACTGTGCATGTTTTAAGATCGAATTATACGTTTCAACAGATTTGTGTTGTATACTAACTTCCTCTGCCATTGCATCGCAAAAAAACCATATATAAAAAAAAACGCTTTTCGTGGCAAAGACCCTCACACACTCTGCAAGTTTTCTCAAATAGCAAGGACCACAAACAGCTGATCCTGCAATCCGCTAATGCTGCTTTGCGAGGGGAGGGGGAATAGGGACCAGTGCAAGGGCAGCACTTATTGCACTGGAACAAAACGGGTCCTTTCCCTATGACGTCATCATAGGAAGTGATTCGTTGTGTGTTGTGTTACAAAGTCCCATTGTTCGCGGCTGATGAGGCGCGAAAAGACAAAGGCACCCAAAGTGCTCGGGCACCTCGTGTGAGAGGGGGGAAGGATAGACCGATCATTTACTTGGGTGTTCTGTCTCACTTCACCATTGATGGTGATGTTGTCTGCATGCACTCACTCAACTAACTCCGATGCCTGCACTTTATGTTAGGTCAGAGTATTTTGTAATATTCTGTAATAGATTTTTAAAAAAATCTATTGCATAATATCACTGCAGGGGCATGCAATAATTTTCTATACATTTGTCCCCAACCAGTAAACATAATTAATTTTTAAATTATAAAATAATGGCAAAGTACTCATTCATATCTAGAAAGGGATAAAAAGAAATTTAAAAACCAATATTATACTATTAATGTTACGTAATTTTTTTTATAAATACTGCCGTCAAAGTCAAAAAGCCCCAACTCTAGAATTTGTAATTTGTTTTAGCTTATTGGGTTTGTTCTTAAAAGTACAACTTTTTATGACAAAAAATCCATAAATCAAATGCAATGATGAGTTATAGTATTGAGGCAGTATTTAATAAAAGAAGACCCTATATGCCAAGTAAATACTGAAAATGCTCTAAATCCATGATGAGTTGTACATAGTGATAAAGTAAAAGAAAATATAGCTATGACCAAAATAAAATTTTGTATGTATGCAAATAACTACTGTTAGACTCAGATTTTTAAAGCATCAAAACTTTTATGCAGGTGATATATTTGGTTTTACTTGTTTTCTGTAAAGTTTTGCTTTTTTAGAGTTACGGCTTTCTTATGATGGCAGAGTACACATAAGTTGTGCAAACATTCACTATCTACAAATGTATGAATAATATTAAACTGTGTTAGTGAATTTTTTTTCATTTTTTTTTATCTTTTAAAGGTCTAATAGAAATGTATTTTTAACGTTGTCCCATACATAGACAATAATTGAATAAAAAGTAAAAAATGGGAATTTGAAGGGTCTTGGTCATGAGTTTCTTTTTTTAAAACAGACTCTTCTCGATACTTTTTTAGTATTATTGCAAAAATAAAAATAGGGTTTATATCAAAAAGATAAAATGTAAACTAATTTAACTAAACAACTGAAAGTGGCAGACATAAAAGCAATTAAATGGCGTCTTTCCAACAGGGCTGATTTATAGGGGTTTCGAAATTTAGTAACTTCATTATTAAAATAAATATGTCCTAATTACAATATTGCAAAAAAGTAATTCAGTCCCCAAAATGACTAGTTTTCAAAACTTCCCTTTAAAAATGTTTCTTCAGGTTTATTAGAAATAAAAGATGTGTTTATATTATATGGGTAATTAATGAATGTAATATCAAACAAAATCCTAAAATGCAAACCCACTTTTAAATTAAAAAAAAAAAAAGAACAGAAGTCTTATAATACTTAACCACTTGACGGACGAGTGCATCTCCGGTTTTCCCAGCAGTATAGTACATAAAATATAAAAATTTACAAAACTCACTCTACTTCTAAGTATTTTTTCAAATTAAAAGTATTGGGAGAACTTTTGAATTTTTTTCTCTGTAGAAAAAATTAAAAAAAAAAAGGAAAGTGTTGAGAATAAATGATATACTCTCCTGTTGTGAACACAAATCATTCAATATTTTAGTCATCAATTTCTTAAAAAATATTAAACAAAAAAAGCAGCCATCGACCACACGTTTAAAACCATTACACCCTAATACCCAGCTTAGTCATGTAGTACAGGCATCAGTTAAGCTTGAGATGTGCTCATTAGCCATCAGTTAATGTCTGGTGTGCGCTCATGCAACTTTGTCTTGGTTGGCTAATTGTGGGCGAAATCTATTTTGTCCAGGGAACATGCAAGACGGATTATTAGAAACCGAAAGGGTTAATCCCTCTCATTAAGCACACTTCAACAATTAAGTCAGAAGGTTATGCAATTTGGAAGTCATTTCCCACTGATCCAGATTTCAAGGGTTTGCATTGCTATTTGTCAGCACTAAGTTTAGAAAGTGAGCAAAATTGTCTCTTAATTAATATTTTACATTGAAAAATAATGTTAGATTTGCAGTTAAATATTTGTTTTTGTAAATTTAAAGACCTTGAAGAGTTTTAGGTTAATACCTAGTGTACGGTGCCCCTGCCAAATGTGATTTGGGGACAATTGGTGGGTGATAAAATTTATATTTTGGCAACACTATTTCATGACATTCCTAGCAATATCATGATGTACGGCAAGCATACTTTTTTTTCTCGCACCGTTTCACATTGTTTGCCAAGGCTTTTGCGCCAATTTTCAGAATCGCGCCAAGGAGGCATCGTACACTAGGAATTTACTGAGTTTTACAACAATACTGTCGGTGCACAGAATGTGTCAAGTGCATTTTTCGCGAAATTGAGGTAAAGAGTTCATATGAATAATCAAATTGTAATTTGTATTGTACATAATTGTGGGGTAGGTAAAAAACAAATATTTTAAATGACTCTGGCAATGGTTTTCTCACTTCTTGTAAAAATGCTACAAACTATGGCTATCCTAAAAAATTAGCGAATTGCCACTTCCCACATATACGCACTACAACACTAATATAATAAAAATTAGTATTCAAATCATAGTATCCAAAAGTTTGAGGAAGCTCAAGTACCTTCTTCCCCTATGTTTGTAAATGAAACAATTTGAAAACTCCTACAGTTAAATTTTTTTAAGCTCATTAAAAACAAAGTATGAACCAGTGTGCATGTTTATAATCAAGAAAATGTTATACTTTTCCGAGATATTTTCATGTAAATGTGTGCGAATTAGATTAATTTTCAAAGAAATATACTATATATCACAAATTAAAATTAGCCATCCTGATTGCGAAATATTCCTAAAACTTTTTACAACTAAATCGCTGCAATACACTCATAGGTACCCAAATTTAGGGCTGATATACCTAATTCTTGATTGTTTTATATTTGCTCGGTTCTCTGCAGCAAACTAATAAATACAGAAATAACATAAGTTACCTGAACGAATAGTAATTTAGTACATAAATATTTTGAACTATTAAATATTCTAACAATGTATTCAATCAGAGAATATGTCAGATTAAAACGACACATTATCTTGCCAATTTAAACTAAATTTTAAAATTGTTGGAAAAAATTCAATTTTTTGTAAAAAAATATAATTTCAAAATATATGGCATTTTATTTATGTTTAAAATACCAAAATATTTTAGTCAGTGCTACGAAATAAAAATACTTGCAGAACATGCAATTTGACATACAAGAACATGCATACAACTTTATTCAAACTAATGACTGTGCAATTTGTATATAAGTCATATGGCAATTTTTCAGAAATCCTTATGCAAAATTATCTAGATATTTATTTTCCATTTTATTATTCGGATATTTTGAAAAATTCTTAATTCAATCAAAATGGTAAATATTTGAAATAATTTGAAATATACATTGCTTCAAAAAATGCATTAAAAAAGAGGAACGCGTTAAAAATAAATTACAAAACCCATTTATCTGTCAACCAATATTTAAAAACAGGGACATATGTATTTATTTACATGCTTGCAAATGTCCATCTGATTCTATTATAAACAAACCCTTAGCAACAATCAAACAAAAGCAAAGCATATTTATTCATACATTGTCTGCTAATATAAGGAACAAAACAACTTACTTTTAAATCCAAATTTTGGAACAGCGCGAAACGCTATATCGAATATTACGCAGGCAATCGCCGAGTTTTCACACACCAAGGCCAAACGACATACACACACCCCGAGCTACGAGGAAAGCCACGCAAGATCTCGCTGTGTTTATACTCCCAAACGATCAGTTTCTCACTCAGTCTTGCGTATAAAATAATCCAAATTGCTCTCTGTGCTCACAACAATCTGAGATTTCTTTAAAACTTCAAATGCAAAAATTTCTCAGAGAATGGAAAAGAATACAAGATCATTGATGAGAAAAAACAACAGCAATGGATTCATGAGGAATATTCATACCCGTCGCAGTACTCCTGTCCATTGGTCGATATTTTCGGTCACGTGATGTTCCACCGATGCCTGTTTTGCTCTTGTGTGGCGACATCTATCGAGTAGGACTGGTACTGTTTGAGAGGTCTTCATTATTACGAGAAACAGAAAAATGTATTCTGTAGTTTATTTTTTAAATTTTAAAAGGGCAATAGACGCAGAGCATCTTTACTTGAAGCGAAGGTTTAGAACATTAATAGAAACACCAGAAACATTTTAGAATTTAATTTAACAGAACGATGTTTTTTTTAAATAACATTACATGCTGCTTATAAAGAAAATCCAAGAGTTGCCCATGACTCTATTAAGGCACGTTCACAAATTTGCGAGATCGAAAATATGCTTTTAGTAAGACATATGTATCAATTTATTGTGAATTAAATATCCTAGATGGTTTATTGGTAAAATATATAAAATAAATGTGTTATTGGGTAACATTATTTTAGTCTTTACTTTTATTAATCCCGAACGAAAAAATCATATTTATTGTTTTCAGTATATAATAATAAAAGAAAGTTTCTGTGTGTGTGTTTGACACGCAAAACATACACTCCCTTCTCCCTCTACATAAAATGCTGGAAATTATATATAGATACTGTTTATCCTCAAGTTGTACCTGAGGCTCGGAATTTTAAAATTACACGTTTATTTTTTAAAATGAATTTATAATGGTTTTAGAAGCAATTTTTTAAAATGTCCATTTAACAAGAAATACTATCAACATTGTTATAAAATCATAATATATTGCCAACAGCAAAATACTTTAAACTAAATTTATATCATATGTTTATCGATTTAAATAATTGACAAAATAAATCTTTAATATAATAATAATAATAAAAGTTTTAGAAAAAAAATTAGGAAAAACATATTTATACTTATTTTTAAGTTATACTTTGCTTAAGTTATATTACACCAAGAATCGTTACAGTTTAATATTTAAAATACTGCGAAGTTGAAAGTATAAATTAATATAATCATTACTAGACTTTGGTTTAGAGAATAAATGTTTTATTAATTCCTATAGTATATCGTTTTATTTAACCACGTGCGAAGAATGGATATTTTTACTAGTATATTATAATATAAAAATTTAAAATTGGATAAAATATTAATTTACAATGCTCACTGTGAAGTCGTTCTCAGACATCCATAACTTACGTGATTAGAGAATTGTGTGATAACAACTATTCGAAACTTACCACTCCCTAATTTTTCGAACTTAAATTTAATTCATGCTCAAGGCTAGCATAATTTTTTTTTTTTAAATTAACCATTTTTTCTGGCTAAATAAAGTTTTGTTTTCTGAATTACGTAAGTATACCAAGTTCCATGCATGGCAGGTGGAGGCGGATCGTGACGTACCAAATTTTTTCTAAAATAAAATACTGAAAATATGTTTGAAATTTTGAATTTAGATATGGAGTCACTTTGCGTCAAATTCTTGGTCTTTCCGACGAACGCACAATTTGTAACACATTGCTATAGTCCCTTGAAGGTTTTTGATGAAAGATTTACGCTGGGCCGATTTTGACGATTTTTTTTTTTTAATTCTGTTAATTTGTAGATGTACAAAAAAAAAGAATATTAGAAGATTTTCAGTTCATTTTTGTATATTTTTAATAGTTTTGTAACTAATTTTTAAAAAAGTTCCATTAATTTAAAGAATCCCTGTCGAATCTACATTGAAATATCCACTCGTCCTAGTGATTTCTATAAAACATCGAATCCCACAATCCAAGCTCTTTTCTTAATACTTAGCATTATAAAATATTCGCAAATGCTTTTCAACTGGGAACACTATTTTCTTGCTTCATTAAAAAAAGATCGATACTATAAGTAGAAAAGTGTAAGCTTTAGATGGTTCGACAAGAAAGCCTTTTCTCATTATAAATTTCGTTTTCACCAAAAGCGGCAAAGCCTCTTAGAAAGCAGAAAAGTGCCGCAGTTAGGTTTTTCAAAAGTATCTTTTTTTGAATTAAAAGCTTTGACTGCCATATTCCATTTTTCCAGTCATTAAAAAATACGAACTCATCAACTTAGAGAACGAACTACAAATTTCACTTTTCCCTTTTGGCAACAACCAAACATCGAAAAAAAGAAACAAGAAAGAAGGGTAAAAAAATCTTTTGCGTAAATTAACCGCGAACGGAAAAGAGAATATTCTATTTTTCTAAAGTGCTTATTTTTTTACCTTTAAAAATGTATCTCTTCGTTAGAAACTCGCTTTTTTTAAAAAGAAAATAGTAAAAAAAAAAAATCTAGGAACAAATTTGATTAATGAAGTTAAACGTGTGGGGATTTGGAGTAATTAGGTAAGATGCGTTTCCGGTTATTTACAACAAGAAGAAACGAGGTAATCATAAAAAGTGCTTAATTACAGATCATCGTAAAATAAATATTGAATATTGAGCAGTTTTTCATAATTAGTTTTATCCACTGGTTTTGATAAAGCAGTTAAAGGAATAAATATTGATCAAGCTGTAAAAAAAGAAATTGGAAATGTTATGAGCGTCAATGTTAAACACGAGTTTGTTTGGATTTAGGGATCCTAAATCTTTAAGGGCTTTAATAGTTGCAATGATTGCTTTAATAGTTTTAACGTATTTAGAAATTGATTTTTTTCTCGTTTGTTTTTCAGCATTTGTTAATTAAGTTAACGATATATATATTTTTTAATAGATACAATTATTTTTATAAATATATAGTATATATGTTTTTTAATTTAGAAAGCATTACATTTTATCACCCTATGTATCGATGCCTTCGTGGACAGCCGTGATAAGTGGCAATTCATTTTTTTTAGGACAGCTATTTGAAAATTTGTAGTATTATTATAAGAAATGAAAGAAAAAATAAACGTTAGAAGATTAACACAGGAGCGAATCTAGGATTTATTCTCGGGAGGGGCAATGATTGATTAATGTTTTTACTAATATCAAGGGGTTGGGTACTAAAGTTTTTTTGTACGTTTTATACATTATTGTTATTAATAAAACAACCATTATATAATGAATTGATATTTAATATTAATTAATGCATAACTATGAAATTACTGAAATTTTAGTCACAGTGCAAATAGCACAGAAAGAATGATTATTTTTTAAGTTACTCTTTAATGGTAGTTTATTATATTTTTTGAAGATATTTATATCAGTGAGCTATTGAGAAGAACAAAATGTAGGGCAGTGAAATAAAGTTTAAAAAAACAACAACTTATAATAAGATATTTCTGTGCAGAAATGCTGCACATAAAATTTGCCGTAGTTATTTGTCCTCACGTTGATTTTCTTGTGGAAGTTTGTATAGTATAATGGCTTAAGTATTGTCCATATCATCTGTCCGTGGTTATAAAGTCAGAGGCAGTACTTCCAAAAGTGAGTCAAAGTTCAAGTTCGTACAATAGCTATTGTGCATTAAAATACGAGTATTTGATTAAAAAAATGTCCATTTAAGGAAATGTAAGTTAGAAAATATCGGCGAGCGGTCCCACAGCGAAATTCGTTACTGGTTTGATAATGGTTTTAAAATAATTGAAATATTTTTTCTCGTATACTTCACTTATCTACTATATAGAAAACAATATCAGGATTCAAATGAGCTCTTAATCTCAAAGTCACGGAAAATGTATTTAACACACCTGTGCACTAAATTATTGATATTACTCTATGTTACCTACATAAGTAATAGAGAAGGTATTGTTTGTGTCAACATTTCAATATAGGTTTTTAATTTGTTTTTGTTTTTTATATTAAAAATTTCAATCAATTGAAAATTGTCCAAAAACTGCATTTTAAAATTTCTGGGTATGAAATATTAAAAATATATGTAACGTTTTCATGTATAAGTCACAAGAACCCGTGGTATCTGACAGTAAGAATCACGTCGAAGCTGGACATGAGCAGAATGTCCCTGTTTTTGTCCAATTGCGATTGAAATGGCTGAAATATGTTTTATTAAAATTGCTGTGACAACGCAATTTCGAGTGTGTTTTAAGATATTTTATAGGAATGTTTAAAAATATTTCTATTTTGAGTTTTTGATGTTTTTTCTTCAATAGTAGGCTGTATGTAGTTACATACTTGAAGAGTATAGGTTTAAAAACACTTTTATACAACGCAAAATAGACTGAGAAAAGCGAATTTGAATAAGTGGAGTAAGAGGATTTTTCCCCAGCATACCAACACTTTATCGCTTATTTTTATAACTTTAAAATGGTTCTATCCCAAAAATAAATGAACGTGGTGATAGAACTCCTTGAAAGCTACAAGATAGCACCGATATATCCTTTTCGGAAAAATTGCCGGAAGTGGTTTTACTCTTGGAACATAATTTTGGAGCTTCACTAAATTTTTCCTACTGTATTTTTAAAATAATGTTCTTTAATAGGTTGAGGGTATCAAGTTCTGTTTTCTAAATATCTAATCAAGTTATATTTATTGAAAATAAAGCACAGATAAATGTAACTATTTAAGATTCGTACAATAAAAATCTCAGATAACAATGTTTCTTTATTTTAAAATAACTTCCTTTCTGACATAATTTTCGGCGAAACTGCTAATAACATCTATGAGTTCAAATACTAAACATAGTATTCTCCGAATTTAGGGGGCCCCAAAATTGAGGGGCCCCAAGCATGTGCTTTATTTGCCTGTGCTAAAATCCAGCCCTGCACACGCCGTTTCAATTCAACACGTGTAAGGCACGGGTATTTCAACACTGGTTACTAAATCCAGATTCAATTTTTAAAATAACAATTGTGAAATACATTTGACGATGTGATCCCTCCATTGTGCCATAATGGGCAGTCAAGGCTGACATCAGATAAGAATAGGGACAAAGTCGCTCGCCGGATGTTCTCAACAGAGTTGCACTGGTGAGTCGCACTCCTTTGTTCGAGGATGGTTTCCCGCTTTTTTTTGTTTGTCTGAAAGGCAAATTTCCCACGGACATTTCCTTCTTTCCCAAACAAGAGATGGGGCTTTTGTTTATATTATGGAGCGCAACATTGTCGTATAAAAGCTTCAACGGTTGAGTAATTAAAGTAATAATTAAAGCATGCATAAAAGTTTTCTTTTTTAAAGGTTGCATGATATGTACGTGGAAACGTCGGATACAACTTATTTTGTGTGAAGCCCTCCCGTAGCCTTGTTGAAAGAGCGGTGAGTTGGTTGTCGGAAAGGTTGCGAGTTCGATCCCCGTCGTATAACCTGACATCGCCGTGTGTAAAGTGAGCTGGCGCTCTTTAAATCTGTTGTTGGTTGTGAATTGTGATGCGGAAATTTGGAAAGTGACAAGTGTTTTACTTCCCATCTGACTTTGTTCAAAATTAAACAGTGTCCTGGCCTTTCGGGATAAATCCAAAAATCAACTGACCCATTGTGTAGCTCTCTCATGCTCGATAAAGCATGCTCGAAAATTTGTTTTTAAATTCGCAAGCGGTTTTAAACAAAATATCACAAAAATAATTTTCGAAAACTTGATGCAAAATAATACTTTTGGCATCTGAAAAACTTTTTAAAAATAAAAATAGCATGTTTAAATTTTATAATGTCAAATAATTTTTCCGTTAATAAGTGAAAAGTCAAGTTATTTGAAGTGTATAACCCATCTATTCAAATGAACATAAACCTTCATAAAAGTTGCGAAATTGAAGGCTTAATGCTGAAAAATTAAAATAACTGAGGAGGAAAGGAATTGAAAAAAAAATGAATTAATAATTGAAATCACACAAAATAAAACTTTGAAATAAAAACGCTAAAATACATTATCACTTCGAATTGAAATCCAACTTTGTTTGCAGAAAGCATTGTCGTTTTGAGCATTTCTATAGATAGTTATTATTAATTTTGTCGCAAGTCATATTTTCAAAAGTAGGCATCTCTATTAATTCCATACTCCCTTTTTATCTAATGTATTACACGTTCTCTTTCGTTGCATAAAATTAGTACAGATCTTCAAGTTATTTAAATAGATGCGAAAAAAAAAAAATGCTAATAGAAAACGCTAGGCGATAATGGCAGCTGGGAACTAAAGTTGAAGAAAACGAAAGGCATCAAAACAGAGCCAGAACCTTTTAGACTTAAAAAAAAAGAGCCTTCGAATCCATACGAAACATTTATTTTACAATAATTACCTTACCTAAGATAAATCATCTCAGATAATTCCACACTTGTTAAGCCTTCAGAGTCATTCTCGACGGCAAAATTTTCAAAAAATATCAGTTCCCAGCAGATTTTTTTTCCCTCAAGAACACAAACAAGGGAAGAGGGGGAAAATATCCCCTAACTGCCTTCGATTTGCCAGCTAAATTCCCTTAACTATTTGTTTTCCCTTCTCTTCTTCATTAACTCCAGAGGCAGAGATTTGTCATCCACAGCCAAATCAATTTCCTCTCCTTCTGTTTTCACTCGAATTATCGGAAACGAATACTCTTTTTTCCCTTTATTTTTTTTTACATATATATAGATGTACGAGGACTGAAGAGATTTGGCGGCATCTTTATTGCATTTGGCGGCGTAAAAATGGTGACTGATTCCCCGATAAATCGAAAGTGGTATGGAGGTGGATGTTGCGAAATTCCTGTGAGAGATACGGGTGACAAAATTATAAGTTGGTAAAAAATCGAATTGTTGAATAAAACAGGGTTCGAAAAAAACTTTGCTTTATTAGGCGGGCAAAGGCATTCAAATCACCGTACAAGGTAACTTATTTTAGTTGGGTGCCCAAAAGAAATTTAAATAACAGAAGAAAAAAAAATCGAGAAATATGTATAAAATTTCAAATAATTTAAACACTAGTTCTGTATAATAATAATAATAATAAAAACGAAAATAATCATACTATTAATTGGGTGGAACCTATTGATTGAATTTGATTAAAAATTCAGTATTTAGAAATGTTTCGTATGAGCTTCTTGTGGCATGGATATGCTTTAAAATTACACGAAGAAAGTTTTATATAAAGAATGAAGTTTATTTATGCGGTTTGAAACAAGAAGGCCCCATGTCATAGTTGTCAGTTTTGAGAAAATGGCTTCAAGGTTGCGGCTCAGCCTTGCAATGTTACGAAAATCACGTAATTGTTTGATTTGAAAGGGTTAAGAGAAGCCTGACGACTTTGGTTTCCATTTCATTTAAAAGTTTAAAATTGAAATATTCAAAATAGTTGAACAAAAAAAGGATAATAAATGGACGTTGTTCCTATTTGTTCCATTTTACATATTTATCTTTCTACTTTTTTGGACAATTTCTATGCAGATTGAATAAAAGTATTCAATTATTTTAATCACAAAAATGGGTTCAAGAATACGTCGGTATTGAAAATTTAAATTGAGTTACCCTAATCGTTTAACAAAATATATCTTAAAAATATTGAAATTGAACACACACACATAATAGTAGCCCTCTTTTTTATAATTTACTACTTCAAATTCAGCTCTACTGCTACCTTCCCATGATCGATAATTACTTCCATTCCACATTTGCTAACGCACTCTCAAAAGCTCATTCGGTTTTAATTTTGGAATATATATGTATATTGCCACAATTCATAAAATCTTTTCTGGCTCGGTCGATAGCGGGCGTGACTTCGGATCCAGCGATCCCTAGTTCTAGTTGAGTCGTCGATTTCTATTTGAAATCGTCAAAATATTTTACGATATAAATTTCATAAAAAAAGCTCAACGAAATAAGTTTTCTCAGTTTGATAAAATATTGAATCGGAACGTTTAGTAAGCGTCTGTTTCGCTAAAATAAGACGAAATTTTCTTGAACAATGAGTATGCACTTTTAGCAGTACGTAGCTTCATAAATTCTTGAAATAATTTATTTATATATACACAGGGTCGGATTTAGACATAAGGCTACAACCTAAGTACCGCACCATACAAAAAAAAAAGTCAACTTGCCGAAAAAATTATTTGGGAGGATGATAATCCAAATACTAATTTTTTTAATAGTATACTACAGTAGACGCTCGTTTTTACGAACCTCTAATTTACGAACACTCACGATTTTACGAACTAGTGTCTGGTCCCGAACATGCTTCCATAGGCATAGTGTTATTTTTAATTCCCATTTACGAACTAAAATTTTGAAAAATCTCTTTTTTGCGAACTCATTTTCATACTTTGCTAGCGTTTACCTGACATCATACAAAGTTTAAAAGCTCATATATTTAGGCAGTAACAAAGAAACACATACAAACATTTCAAGGCCATTCTGAGAAAAATTACGGGGGCCAACAGCAGGTGGGTAGCAGGCATGTGATTGGAGAGTGGCTCTTTGACGTCAATCTGTACCCCTCCCTTACATTCAATAAGCATGTGTCAATGTCGAGCAGGGAAAGGGGTGCTTTGTTATAAGAATATGTTTTGTATCTGGTCATCTGGACCCTCAATGTCTGAAGTTCCGTGTGAGTCCAGAGGGAGTTTGAGCCAGTTTTAGTTGAGGAAATTTAATCATGTAGCAGTTGAAGAAACGCACTCGTTTATCTGCTGAGGCAAAAAAGAAAATTTTAAAAGAAGTAGAGAAAATTTTAAGCAAGACAGAAATCTCTAAGAAATATGGAATTCCAAAGAATATGTTATAGATAATTTTAACAGCAAGAAAAAAAATCGTTGGATATGCAAACAAGACCAGCAAGAGTGCCCCTCTCGAAAATATTTTAGAGCAGCAAAATATCCCAAACTGGAAAAAGATTTGCTTGCTTGAATAAGGAAAATTATAGGAACGAACATTCTGATTAATGTAATGTGCTTAAGGAACAATTGAACTGCTTTGTTTTAAAGCTCAACATCAAAGAATTCAAGGCATCGGACGGTTGGCTGTAAAAATTTAAATCCAGACACTGTTTGAGCTTCAGGAAACTGAATGGTTATCAAGACTAGGCCTCGTTTGAGGAGGACAATAGTGAAATGCTTTCAAACATCGATAAAATGAAAACATGTATTTTCTAAAATGTTGTTTTAAAACAGAAAAACTAGCGATTATTCTGATGCTTGATTTTTCATCTATAAAGGTATACTTATTATTTTTTATTTAACTATTTTATTTTACAATTGTTTCTTATATAGAATAACTATATATAACTTTACTTCCTAATATAATCTCTAAATAATGCTTTATTTTTAAAGAGAAGACAGTTTAATAAAAATAAGCATACAATTTTATCTACTTCTTATGATATTCTATTTTACGAACTTTCGATTTTACGAACAATTTGGTTGTTCCCTACGAGTTCGTAAAAACGAACGTCTACTGTACAATATTTTTATGATGCAGAAAAATTCAATTTTCTTAACAGATTTGTACAATGTAAATATACCCTAATACTGTTATGTTGTTTTAAAACAATATATTTAATTTGAAATAATTACAATGCCACTGTCTTACTTTTTTTTGGAAATCAATTGTTTTTATTTTTTTTAAATTTTTATTTTGCTTAGAGACATTTGAGAGTAATACAAAGACGAGGGCCATATTTTATGACCATTTTCATAGATTCCAGAATGCCATTGCACCTTGAGATTCCTTGAAACCGTTGAAATTTTGTAGCATAATATTGGAAATTTATAAAAAACAGTGCATCCCAAGTTCATTTGTACGTTTGAAAAGGATTTATTTTGCAGTATATAGTTTTCATAAAATTTCCGCCTCGTTAGTTGGGTGGCGGCTCGCACCACATATTTAGCCTAGGGGCCCACTATAACTTAATTTTTTTTTTAAGTAAATAAAATTTGATTTCAGGGGGTGTCTACATAATATTACCAAAAAGGAATTGTGTTAAAATCGTTAATTGACAGTTTTTTTGATAAATGTAATAAATCTAAAATATTTTTTAAGTTAAATTGTTATGGAAGTAGTTATCATATGTCATCAAAGTATAGTAAGGAACGCTTTAGCATGAAATATCACAAATCCGCCTATTTGGCGCAAAGGCAGTGTTCGGTGGTTGCAAATGTAATAAGCAAAAGGAAATTGGAACGGAAATAGAAAATCACTTCGAAACTAGAAAAAAAATTCTCTCTCTCTTCGACGGATTGAAATGTATTCTAAAGATAGAACTAATCATAACTCTTACTATTAAGAAAAAGAGACTGCTGTAAGACGTTTTCTTCAAACAACGAGTCTTAATCGGAAGTCAATTTTTCTGCAACGGTGTTAACTGAATATTGATTATTTTGTTTTATTAAACCTTGCGTGTAATTCTGAATAATGTCGAGATTATTTCCAACTGGACTTGTCGAAATCAAGGAAATCTAAGAGAATGGTTATTTTCTCAATTATACCTATATTGAATTCAACAAAATTAAGTGTCAAGGAGGTGGGCGACATCGTGCATGCATAAAATGAATGGGAATGAAAGGAAAACTATGGAAGTTTTAAAACATGCTCACGTGACCTGTACCGTCCAATCAAAGGCTTTGGGGCCCATGGGTTTTCTTTTTTCGAATATCACTGGCATAATGTTAAACAAATTACAGGTCAATAATTTGTTAACTAATTGTTGAAATCAAATAAAACTTACATGATATTAAAGCTATTATCGTGGTCTTTAGGATGGTATGAGCTTTTATTGCAGATTGATGAAAATTTACCGAGAGTATTAACGTTTCATGTTTGGTTTCCGTATCGAGGTTTCCGTGGTGTCACTATCCTCGCTAAAGAAGCTTCACTTAAAAAAATATGTGCGAAATACTATTTTAAGTTGTTTAAAATTAACACGTCGTGCAAAAAGGTCCGTCTTCAATCGGATTTACGCAAATTAACAGAGGTGGAAAATACCATTTTTATTTGGGAAATACTATTTACTAATTATAGACAACAGCTCTCCTACTTGAACAACTAACTATTTTACAACTGGTTTGGTACATTTAAGATACTCGCATCTGCAACAAAAATGATTTATTTGTGTTAACGGTTTTTTCACATTTAAAATCAACGGCGGATTAAGAAAAACTGAGATTTTTTTTTAAGTAAGTTACTTTTTTCAAATTCGAACTAAAATAAACACCAATGCTACATTAGAGTCTACAGGTTTGAGTTTGTTCTATAAAGTAATTTTAGATAAGACTACGCACTGTTCAAAAGGAATTTTGTGTCTTTGGAGACGAAATAAAACGAAACGCTTACTACCAGCTAAGAAATGAAACGATCTTTTTTAGCATTCTGATAGAGTTAAGGCTACTTTCCTCGATTTTGGCAAGCATTTCGTCATCGAATCATTTCACGAAACAAGACTCTTCAAATATTTAACGAAAGTACACTGGTAGGAAAAAATAAAGGAACAACCTTAAAATCGAATGTATCTCCTATATTTTTCATAAACGAAAAAGAAAATTTCACAATATCTTTATTTCACCATATCTTATCTTTTGTAAGCATAATTGTCTATTGCTGTCATAATTTAAAAAAAAAAATGAAACCTAAAAAAAAATGATAAATGGAACATTTTCAGATAATTTTTTATTTTAAATACATGAACAGTGCTAATTTGGTGTGTGATTACCCTTGACTGAAATGTAATCTTTGCAGTGATTTTGCATACTTTAAATTAGACTGTCTAGGGGATTCTGAGGTGACAAAGCGTATACACGATAAATCGAGTTTTGAAGTTACTGGTAAGTGCTAAATAGAGGCTACAGTGATGTAAGCCGAAATTATCGTTTGTCCTACAAATTTTCTATTCGATTTAAATACAAAGAATATGCAGGCCAATCCACTCGCTGGATCCATTCGCTCGCACAAATAGTCAGACCAGTGGCGGCCCGTGGTCAAAAATTTTAGTGCAGCCGAAATCATGTGACCCCCCCCCCCCCCCCAGCCTAAAACCATACATGAACGGAACATACATTTCCAAAAACCATACATGAACGGAAATTCTTTATTATTAACTACTCAAATCAAAGTTTCCTTTCAATTTTTACGAAATGATAACATGCGAAAAAACGGAAAACACTTACTTATTTTTTGGAAATTAAAGCAATCCTGCTTTCTTTTAAACATGCGAATCGTCAATTGTAATATGAACTGACATAACAAAACAACAGCAGGACGTCCTGAAACAACAGCAAACAGTAAATGTATCACGAAAACCATTTCCGTTTGGAGATATTCTCGTAAGTTCTCGTTTTACCAACGTGCCAATCAGCATATCGAACCTCAAGTACAGCTAAAACAGGAATATTCATTTCGGCTGTACCTTCTCACAAATGCAGTGCATTTGCATGGGGGGGGGGATCTCCATACTACGTAGAGGTTGCCATGGCAACGATGCAGCCGATTTCGAATTTCGTTTTTTGGCTGCAGTTTGATTGAAGGGAGTTTTTTCCCCTCATGAATTGCGCATTACGGTAACAGGCTGGCTTTAATCGGAGATTTTGTTTACTACCGTAGAATTTTCATTTTCAATTCTAATCTTCATTTAAGAAAATTAGTAAAATATCTTATTTTAGTTTTAAAATACACTAATGAATCTAGGTGCAGCCCGGCTGTACTTGCTGTAGTGGGCGAGTCGCCACTGAGTCAGACACCATTGTTGAACAATGGGGACGAGCCTTATCGTTCATTAGACTGAAGTTATTGTTGCACCTCTAAAAAAACTTGACATGACAATCAAAAGCCCCGTATATGTATTGTTTTGCATCCATGGATCAGCGGGTAGAGAAGTACAGATCAGTGCGGTCATTCGAATTTGATGCCTGCCAAGACCATGGTTTCACTACCTTCGTACCGATGTTTTTTGCAGATGTTTTAAGGCTTATTGCATGTGTTTCGTTCCTCCAGATTGTAAGACATCTAGAAGCACTTTAAATTAATTCAACAAATTCTTAATTGAAACCAAATGTAGATTCGCCAATAATAGCAACTTAGTTTCAGTCAATGGAACTCTAATAACCATTCTCCCTGCACCCTTTCAACGTTTTGCATCCCGAGTCAATTAGATATAAATATATTAGTTTCCCTGCATTCCAGCATCTTTTATGCAGCCTGACGGTAAATTATGTAGATGCTTAATGTAGATACACGAGCTCCTGTAGCTGTAAAAAGCTCCATTGTAATCGGCGATTTGTATCTCTTTGTCTTTTTTATATATTCTTTTTGGAAATTGTAGCCGAAAAACGGTCTTCAGACGCTGTTGTGGCATATTTTATTTTCGGCATTGATTGGTTGTCGGGATGCATCAGCAGTATCTTAGCCATTTTCCAGATCATGGACAGGGTAATTTTGACTAATCTTAGGACTTTACAAACGTGTGTCTGTGCCTATCCAGTTTCCATCCTTTGAATCTTACGCCATTCATCACAGTCTCTCGAATTCTTTCTCATAGACGTGTTTCACCATCCACAAACTAAATTTTCATCTAACTACTCGTACATTACTCTCAATTAGAATTTTAAAGCATCTGCATGGATTTCTTGCAACCCGTGCGAAAGGCGCATTTGGAAAAATTTGTATATACTTATAAAGCGAAGTTGAATCCTATTATACTAAGCGACGAGTTTCGCCTTATCCAATAACCCTACCAAATTTCATTTGAATTTATACTAACATAACATTTATTTTTATGTTTTTTTTCTTTAATTTTTTACCGCCAGTGTAATACTTCGATTTCGGTGGTATCATCTCATTCAATTTTAATTTTGGCTCTTATATGTATATTGCCAGAATTCAAAGGAGTTTTTCTGACTTGGTGGTAGGCGGACCAAGAGATCTCTGGCTCTAGTCGACCCCCCCCCCCCCTGATTTCTTTATTTGAAATCGTCCTAATTTTTTACGAAGTCTCGTGAAAAAAAAAACGAAAAAATGAATTTCCTCAGTTTTACGAAATATTTATTCGGTGCATTTAGTAGGCGTTTGTTTCATCAAAAATAACGAGAGTTTCTTTAAAAATAAGCATGCTTTGTTAACAGTGTATAATATCGACGTTTGTTGGTAAAAACAAAAACTAAGGTGTTTCGCTATAACTAGGCATTTTGGTTTGGTTTATACAGTTCAAGGCTGCCTATTTCTGTCTTCGAATTGAGACTTATTTACAGCCACATATACATTCGCACTTTCATACATGTACCTCGTTATTTTAAAACCAAGGTCAGATGACGAGGAAACACCTGAACTGGCACTCAACGCCTTCAATAGACCTCGGGACTTTTGACCCCGATCAGATTTATCATTACCAGTCCTGGAATTTACACGAAGGAATTTTTTGGATGTTCTGGACGACTTTTTTTAGTATTTTGTAGCGAAGCTGGCAACCCTCCGATCACAAAATCTCTACTTTTTTACTTTTCTTTGTCAAATCCGTTGCACAGGATTGAACCAGGAATCCTCCGATTCCCAGCTGACGCCTTTATCCACTGGGCTCTCCGGTCCCGACTATGTATTACTCCGATTCTTAAAATTGTGACAGTATGTCCAATACAAGTCCGACCATCACTTTACCACTGTCACTTTTACAGTGGTCCTTTTCAAAAGCCCCCAATAATGGGAGACAAGTGTCACATCCACAGTCTCTCCTCCCTTGTCATTGGCCAATCAATGGGCTCCTCATCCCTCGCGGTCAAACGTCCAAGAGCAGGGGTAGAAAGTGCATTGATCAATACCCCCCCCCCCTTTCTAGAAGATATGAGATTTATTGCCTGACGTCTGTACTCCCCCCCCCTCCCACCTCAGGCTAAGATCGATGGACAGTGGACTTATTTATTTTAAGGGAATTTGATGCGGGATTTTGTGGTGCATTTGCGACACGTCGTGTTGGTTGAATTAAGGTCGCACCTGAGCTACGCAATTGGCTATTTGTGACGGTTCGGGTTGGTTGGTTAATAAACGTTGCACTAGAGCTGCACAATGGGCTATTGTCGATGGTTTGGGTTCTGTTTCGAAGGAAGGACCCGGGAATACTGCTTCGCATTTTTGAACCATGTTCAGCTAACGAGGTCAAAACCTGATCTGGCACCCGACGAAAGTTCAATAAGTGTCAGGACAATGGACCGTGATCAGATTTAACGTGCACCAGTCGAATGTAGTTGCGGACAACGAGGAACGAATCTGGCAACCCTCCTACCACGAGGTCGCTATAATTGTTATGTCTACGTAGATATTTGAATTCACAATATAAACTTATGAGCTAGATACTTCACAGCTGGGAAACCCGCGCCCCGGGATAGATCCCGAACCGTCCCCAATTGTTCGTTGTGCCTCTCGCCGTCTCTCTTACGCCGTCTTTTTACCACCCACGAGACGAGATTCGAAACATCAACCTCCGGATTACGAGCTCGGCATTCCTCCAACCAGGCCACCGCGACCCTAAGATTTATTGTCTGATGCCTGACAGAGCCTAGATCGATCGGTAGTGGACTTATTTATTTTAAGGGATTTGAGGCGGGATCCGCTGGGTGGATTTGGGACGCATTAGGGACAGTGGCCGTGGTGAGGATGGATCGCATCGGCATTTTTCTTAACTTAGTTGACGATGGTGGCTTATATCGAATGATTTCTATTTTTCTGAGGGATCTGTATCTTTTTACAGCAAAGAAAAGATTTGCGTCAAATGTACGAGGGAAAAAAATCAATGTATGCTGTTGGTTTTGAAGTAACGTCACACTAGAGCTGCATAATGGGCTATTGGTGAGAGTTTGGGGTTTATCTTGAAGGAAGGACCCGGAAACACTGCCTCGTATTTTTGAACCCTGATCAAATAACGTGGAAAACATCTGAGCTGGCACCTGATGCAACTTCAATAGCGCGCGAGTCTGTACAATGGACCACGATTACTGCACCGTTCCTTTATGCACGCCGGTGGAATTAGTAGATATTTTTAGACGACCTTTTTTAGTAACGAATCTTGCAACCCACCGATGACGAGATTGCTACAACTTGTCTGTTCCACATAAATATTCGAACTAGAAATCTTCCGATTACTAGCCGGATAATTTACCACTGGGTCACCGGGCCCCCTGCTGCTTTTTGCTAACGTTAGAGGTGAGCTTGTAATCGGAGAATTGCGAGTTCAAACCTCGTCGTCCAGCCGAATATCGCTGTGTAGAGGGAACCACTGCATAGTGATGTTCCACCTTCTTAAAATATTAATATCAAGCCACAGTTCGTCCAATTGAAGACTCGCAGTCATTGTTTAGAGGGAGATGGGGCACGTTACAACCTGTTGTGAACCAAATGTTCTCATGTTGGTAGTTTGTTTAACTACCTACGAATTTAAAAATAAGGCTTATGCATAAACAGAGGCTGATTAAAAAAAAATTCTGTACTATAGACACAACGGCACTAACGGGGCCCTCTCTTCTAAAAAATAATCTTGAAGAGTGAAAAACGTTTCAGATTAAGTTAATTATTCATTCGAAAAACAAGAAATTATAATGTTTTAGGAGCAATGTTTGAGAAGTTATGAAATATTGCAATAATAAATTTTTTTTTTTCAAAGTTTAGACAGTTTGACACAATTAATGAGTAAGTAAATAAAAGTTGGAGACCCTAAAGACGAGAGGTGTGTATAAGGGGGGGGGGGGGGTACACAAGGTCATAATATGTCTAATGAGAAATCAGGACCTGTGTAGTATAAAATATGAATTATTTCTAACTTTGACGCTATTGGTTAAAGTTTTTTCATGTGTATTGCGCATGAGCATGTTTTGGTGTCCCAAATATCTGTATTTATATCCAAAAATACATAAGGCGAAAAAATATATCGATTAATATTTTTTTATTAGGAATGAATCTTTAAATCCAGAAAACCTAAATAAAAATTAGTACTTTATGATACAGTTCATACATATGTTTGAATTCAAAAACTAAATTTAAAAATATTTTTTTATAGTCCTTATTAAAAAAAACTGCTAGGAACGTAAGTCTTTCACCACTATAAAGTTCGCCACTTTGAAGATTAATTTACGGTTTGAATGTTACATAGCTTATTTTAATTTTCGATTAAAAATATTTAATTAACTTTAATGGACATACCGCAAGTCACGGTTCTGCAATTACGGTAAAGTGCTCGCATCCCAAGTTCTTGACAACTTTTACTCGCCATCAACGTGTGACAGTTTTTAAATTAATTAAAGTTTGTTCTCGAACAATACAAAAAAAAAATACCTGTAGACGGCTCCATTCCATTTTATTCCCGCCAAAACCTCTTCTACTATTGTTGCCATTTAATTTTCTTTTTTTTACTCAAATAGTAGTTGAATTTTTCAAGAAACGGAATTCCTTTATTTTTTTAACGTTCATAAAAAAGATCTTCTTAAAATCGTTTGCTATTTCCAAAAAGAAACGAAGTAAAGCGATTCTTTAATTTTTTTTTGCTCTTACTACTTTTTTTTTTGTTTTGGTAATTTTTTTTATGTATTCTGAGCCTAGAACAAGGGTGATATAAGTAAGAAAAAAAAAATAAGTGTTCTTTATAGAAGCCAAGAAGAGCAAAGTATTGACATTTAAAACTACGCAAGAATAAGAAAGAATTTCACTATAATAATGTTAGACGATATTGAAGCAAAAAAATAAATACTTACGGAAATATAAAAGAAATGTTTTAGAAGTCGAAGTGGCTAAGTAACAGAAATAAAGAAGCTATTTTTTTGTATAGAATCTATAATGATAGGGATTTGTTTTCCAAAGTGAGGAATTTGTTAAATTGAAAATTGTTAGTAAAATCACTTTAAAAGAACAATGCTTTTATTAAAAGCAATATAAAGTAAACTACTGTTGTTAATTAAAAAAAGTTCAAGTTGGCCGCCTATTCTATAATATCCCTAGGCCGTATATTTCAGCGCACCCCGCTTTTATTTTCAATTACTTAACAAAATTAATTTATTTTTCTTTTTTAAGTGCATTTAACATACCGTGCTTAAAAAAAAATATGCGTATGTATGTTTTCTGTATATCTTTTTGCAGGTTATTTAATAGATACACACTAAAAACACATTAAATTTTCAAATTCAGCTGGTAATTCTGGGTTTAAATTCTTGTTTGGGATTTGCATTGATCATTGACATCACTTAAGTTCAACTTTTGTCTCGTTAATCCCACATTTAATTTACATTTAAAGAATAGTGCATGTTTTTTTTTTAAATATAAATCTATAGTATTATTTCGAGTTTTATGAAATTTCGTACGCCTGATCTCTAAAACAAGAAGAAGCTCACTATCTACGTGATATTTTGAGAAAACACCCCATCTGACTTTCCCACCCCTTAAAGCAAAAATGATTTCTAAACACAACCGCCAGATGGCACAATAGTGAAGAAATCAGCCAACACTCTGCGTAATGCCGGGTACTTCAGCTACTACTAATATAAATTATAGGTTTTTAATAAATTGATTGTATAAATCGTCATTGTTTACAATAACAATATACTAGTTTTGTAAATATATAGCCATGTTTTACCACTTAATCGAAAACACTTAATGGAAAAGCGTACTTTATTTTTAATGTTAGATCTTTTATGTTAATTTATAAGGAATAAATTTATATTTTATGAAATTATTTTTCAGAGTTTATCCCTACTTCCCCTGCGTATAAAAGGCATCCTTAAGAAGTGCATCTGCGACACTTTGATTTGTAAAATTATATTTAGTTTTTTAAATGATTTTAACGTTTTTAGAAATAATGCACTTAGGACCTTTGAAAATATTTCCAAGATACAGAACGTGTCTTTGTAGCTCAGTCGGCAGCGTACTTCGGAACAAAAGGTCGCTGGCTCTAGTCCCAACGGATGCCGCTCATTTTATTTCAATGCATATACCAGTTTCACAGCAAGGCGGGGAATACAAATTTATGAAATTCACTTAGGGATAATTTTATTTCAATGAATAACAAGATTATTTGTGTTTTTTCATGCATTTATCGGTAAACTCCTTAACATAATTTCAGGATTACTATTCATGAAAAGGCAAATTTACAATTCTTAATTCGCTTTAAAAGTTAAATAAAAGTAGATATTGAAATACTAAAAATTATAATATTAAAAAAAATGTGTTTTGAATAAAAAAAACAATTTATTTTGCTCTAAATGTCTAAAATGGATAGTGCAGTTCAACAACCGTATGAAAAAAGTAAATAGGCGAACTTTCATATTCGTTTATAAATATAAATAAATGAAAAAAATATATATTTAAGTAATATTTGGTATTCAGAGTGTCAACTTCCGAAATGTTTCCTTCCCCGTTGTTGCTGTCTGTAGAAGTAGCTTTGCTGCAGAAGGACGCACAAGGCGGGGAAGTGAATCGGACGTCCTACATAATTTTTAAAACTTCCTTTTCGCAATTCGCGAAATTTGTTTCCTATGTACTGATGTACCAGTGAGATCAACGGGGATTTAAACTACTTCAATATGATAATATTATGGTTGTTCGTTTATCCATATCATCACGAAAGGTTTGTTTTGATTCTTTGATTTACATTGAACTTAGAATAAAATAAAATTCAAGACTTATTGATTATCTTTACGTTTCAACTTAATCAGAATTTTTCTAATACAATTTTTGGATTTGTCTCATTTTGTTCCTTAGGGAATGTTACGAAATAGTCAGTAACCCGGAAAAAATATTGATTGGTTGAATCAACGTCGCACTAAAGATATACAAATGAGGCCATAAATAGACAGTTCAGGATATATCCCCAATAATCTAACTGCTAATTTTGAGATAAATCCCCCAGATTTTTATTAGGAAACTACTACTTTTTTTGGAGGATTGTGAGTTTGATTCCCGTCGAGGGTAGAGTGGCGAGCTTGTAATCGAAGAGTTGCGAGTTCAATCCTAAACATGCGACTAAACAATTAGAGACACGTGTGCGTTAATTATGACATATTCAAATTGTCCTCACATTGGTCGTGGTGTGGAAGTTTGGAGAATGGGGTGAAAGCTTAGATATTGTCCTTGTCACCTGTCTATTCTTAGAATTGCGAAGCAGTGTTACAGGATATTTCCTATTAGGTATTGTTCCGAAACAGGTACCAATTGCTCATTGTGTAGCTCTAACGCGATGTGTATTCCACCAACCAACAAAAAGTCTTTGATGCGAGAACGAATTTTTGAACTGTTGAACGCTATTCTTTAAATGAAAATTTACAGAATGAACATTTACGTAGTAAAATAGAAATTTAAGCGATGTCTTACACAAATTAATTTTAAAATTTCACCGACAAGCTGAAGAAAAATTGTTTTTTCACCAAAAACTGAATTTAATAATAAGTCCGTGAGGGTGAATTATTTTTTCTGTATGTAAAAAAAAAGAGCCAAGCAAAAAAAAAATCATCTAATGACGCATTGAACGACAATATTTGGACGGAAGGCAGCATCATTAGTCTCCTTTGTCCGCTCGCCGGGGAAATTGAAAATGCCACTCACCCCCTCGACTAAGTGTATGTAAATAAGGAACCAAAGAATGGCCTCGCCCGCTACGAGGGGAGCAATTAGAGGACCTTTCTTCCCTCCTACGGGAATAGCAGTGGAAAATGAAGTAAAATATATTAAAAATGTCTTTCAAAAATAGATTGCATCGAATGGACCGACTTGTGGGTTGTTTAATGAGAGAAATTCACCAGCAGCTCATCATTCATGGGTGTTTTTTGAGGGGCTTCGCGTTATTAAAAATGCCATTGTAGAGTTTTTGCCCCGTAGCTCTGATATTGCTTTGTATTTTTGGGTTATTAACTCTTTGCTGATTGGTTATTGGTATAACTGAGTTGTCGCGTTCGAATAGTGAGGTAAAGACCGCCCTTAGCAGTCGTGGGGCTCAGGGCGAACTGCGTGGGGCTGTACTAAGTTCTCATCGAGTTATCCCCCTGGTACTGCATACAAACTTATGAATAAGTTTGAATGAAAAACGTAAATTGTGTAACTTATGAATAAATGTGATCAAATTTTTAATGAATTCAGATTTTGAAAAAGTTATAGGTAATTTTGTTTTATCAACTACAAATGTTTGATGTGGCTATATTTCATTTGCATAGATTATTTATTAGAGCACTGTTAAAATAGGAACTTAAAGATAAGTAAAAATGTACTCATTTTTGATTACATTCGATGCTTATCATTGCTCCGAATACATAAGTTTCAGTTTTGAAAAAGACATGTACTCAAAATTGATTAAAATGAATATAATGAGCAGTAGCTTGCCAACATAGGATGCCTTCATAAATCACTTTCAATAAATTTTAACAATTATAACCAGGAATCGAACCCAATCCGTCTACCTGATGTCGTCCGCACCGAAGTCCAGGGTCTTATCCGTTGTACTCCCCTATCAGCCATCCTGTGTTAGGGAGCGTTCATTTATTACGTTATGTTATTATCTCTTCTTTATAATCTCCCCCTTCCTGTTACTTTCGATAAATATGTGCTTTTAAAAAACATTCATTAACACTTCCACTCTATGAATTTTACGAAACATCATTAAAATGATTATATTTTACTTGCCCAAATGCAAAAGCAATTATATCCAAAAATTCGAAAATTTTGGTATCAATAGATACTTTATTACTTTGGCTTCAATTTTAAAATATAACAAAGAAGCGAAATCCCTTATATAAAAAAAAAATTCATAAAAGAAGTCCCTCAGAAACAAAAGTAGCTATATCCAATCTAATTTAGCTATGTACACATGAAAAAGCTGCTGTAGCCAGAAAACGCGAACTTGAGCGTAAGCGAATATGATTTCTGATAGGTTGGAATGGGGAAATATCTTATTTTGCTTTTTGAAATAAAACGAGATGGCGGTCCACACTTTTGCAAAACTATTACTCGAGGACAACCTAAGTTGGCCCTAAAGCAATTGAATATTTTATACATATCATAGCTTTCGCTTCAGGTTCAACTTAGGTTGTCCCCGAGCAGAGTTACATTTTTATTCCAATCGCAAAACAAGTTGTGTGAATATAAATACTTAGATTACAAATTATTCTGTAAACTGAGAACTTACACATTTTAGAGAAAAAAAAATTATTTTTCATAAAAAAAATATTATTGTCTTAATAATAGTTAAGTTTCGAAATTTTTTCGTAATTTGATTTACTCAAGAAAGCTTTTTATTTATTCACAAAAACTTTCGTGCATATAGCTGCTTTTGAAATTGATTGTACTTCTCATTTGATTTCTATAAAGAATGAATTATATCAAAGAAAAAAGAAATTCAGCATTTTTCTACGTCGCGCAACCACTGAGAACCCATTCCTTCTACCACGCATGATAGACCCCTTCCTCCAAAAGGTGTGTGACTTAGTAAATGAACGGCTTTTTTTATGTTCTAACGTGTCTGAGGTTTTTTTTTATAAAGATGTATATTATTTTTATATTTGCCAATTCAATTTTCGGTCACTTCATGTTGGTTTTTATCGTTTAATTTAGGTCCTCCGAAATTCCCAAAACACATTTGAACTTTGATCTGTGTTTGTATGCAAGTACAACTTCTTAAGAAGGGACTATGCTACAACAAATAAATACTATGAATATTTAAACATATCTATGGATCATAACAAAAAAGCTAGCACCTGAATTAAAAATGAAAAACAGCTGATTTAGTGTTTTATTCGTTGTATTTCGGTGTATTTTAGGTATTTCTCTCTAAAATCTAACAAATGTTTTTAAAATTATCTTAAAAAAATATTTTTTATTTCTTTTTAAGACTGTGGTCAGAAAAAATTGTTTTGAAGTTATGAAAACATTGAAATAATGACTTGTCCCGCTATGAAAGTGATGCTTTTCCAATCCCAATTTTCCCGACATTCAGCCAAATCAATACATACCTTCTAGAGAAAACCACTCACTGTTGAAGTGAAAGGTTGTTACTATGTATAAAATTTGAATTAGTTGCACGCGACTCGCGGAATTCGAAGAAATACAACAGAAAATTCGGTGATGTTACTGATCAGATTCTTTTGCAGGGTAACCTGCTAGCAAATGAGTAAATATCATACTTTTTTTTAATATCTTCCTTGTGTTTAAAATTTCCTTCACGTTATTTTTTTAAAAATTTCGTCCCTTTCCCAAAAGTAGTATAAAATTATGCTACTTTGTTTATCTATAATAAAAGAAAGTGTTTGTAGATAGTAAAATACCTACTTCCTCTTCGAATAGAAATCCGAAAAATTATATATAAGTATTATTTATTCGAAAAATGCGCATCTGAGAATCGGATTTGTAAAATTGCATTTATTTTTTCAAAATTATTTTAACAATATTAGAATTTTTTTTTATAAAGAAACATATAAAACATATTTCCATGACTTAGAACGTACCTTTGTAGCTTAGTCGATAGTGCTCTGATTCGAATTCCGACGAGGGCCACTCATTTTTTAGAAAACGCATATGCTTTAATAACGGGCTCCCCAGCAACGCGGGGCCGAACAGCTAGTTCTAAATAAGACAAAGGAACTTTGACGACACTGCTGTGCTTGAGTCACTTCTTCAAGCAATCAGACGTGAAATAACATCATTAGAACTTGAATATGTCACATTTAATTAGCGCTATTATTGTAATACCCCATTAGCTAATCGAAACACTGATACTCTAATGGGCAAGGAAGGCTTGGGTCATGTAAATGCAATCCCGGAAGACATTTGCGCAATAAGGAATGGATATTTCACAGACGGAAACGTGCAATAACCGATGTCGCATATTATTAATGGGTTTTATTTTACACACACAGATAACAGGTCTAATCATGCCAAATGTACATGCATGTTACCGAGGTCACTAAATACAAATAGCTTGCGTGAAGTAAATGTTAAAGATTGATTTGGTTTTATTAATTAACGTCGCACTCGAGAGCTGCACAAAGTGGGCTATTGGCGACGGTTCGGGGCCTATCTCGAAGGAAAGACCCGGGAACGATGCCTCATATTTTTGAACCATGGTCAGATGACGAGGACAACACCTGAACTGGCACTAAACGTTTTCAATAGACGTCGGGACTTTGGACCTCCATCAGATTTATCGTGCACCAGTCCCGTATACACGCTGTTAATTTTTGCGGATGTTCTGGACGACTTTTCTAGTATTTTGTAGCGAAGCTGGCAACCCTCAGATCACAAGATCACTACTTTTTACTTTTCTTTGTCAAGTCCATCACCTGGCATCGAACCGGGAACCTTCGAATTCCCAGCTGACGCCTTTAACCGCTCGGCCACGGAGGCCTTGTAAATGTTAAGGAAACTTCACAGTTTTTGGTTTCCGTATTCATAACGCTTTCCATAGTATTGCGCTAAGCCGTTGTATTGCGCATTTGTATCTTTACATATAAAGAAGGTGTTGTTAAAATATAAAAGCGCCAAGTTGTTTTTATAAAACACAAAAACTAAATTTAGTCAAGTGTAAACTCGTTTCTTAAATTTAAAATGTATATAATTTTAATAATAAAAAAAAACTAAAATTATACATATTTTAATGGGCAAGGAAGTTTTGTGTGTAAGTGGCAACATATCGTTGCCGCTCAGACAAAGGAGCCTAACAGTGACGTAAAAATGTCGTAATAAAAGCGAATCAAATTTGAAGCCAGTTTATTCTGAAAGTAATCTATTACTCCAATATTTAATAAAAGCATGTAAGAAAGTAAACTAATTAAATATAAACGTTACTTAAAAGAAAATATATAATTAAATATAAAAGCAAATTTTCAGTATTTCGTATTGTATTTTAAATAAAACGTTGAATAATTTTATAAGAAAAATTATAAAACACTACAAAATTCGTAGAATTATAATTTATATACTTTTAATATTTTTTTTTATTAATATATAATTTTAATTGAAAAATTATTATACTCCTAACGGTTATGCTGTTTTATGATTCTTAAAATTTCGTATTATTTAATGTTACTTGTTTTACATCTAAAAAACTATTGTTCAAACATCATACATATGAAACACATATGAAAACTATAGGCTTGTTCATAATTACGCAAGAATTTTTTTTAAACTAATAAAAAAAAAATAATGACAAATCCGATACAATATGTCCCCCCAAAAATTAGTATCATAATAATTATAAAATATATTGTATGACATTACTACATACTATACGTCATATCTTTGCAAGTTTATAAAAAAATTAATTATAATTAAAAATCTCCAAATGACCGAGACTTAAAAAATATTAAAGAAATTCTATTGATTGTGTTTCGATTCAGATAAGTTTGAATTTACTTTCAAAGGAAAAACCCAAATTATTAAACAGGGTGGTCACAAATTGTTTTGCGATGGTCATTGTTTGTCTGTTTAACAACTCTATTTTTTTTTGCTATGCGTTAACCACTTTGTTTGTTTCTACTAATTCTAAGTGACTTATTTAAAATATAAGCGAAGCATTGGAGCAAAAATAAGGTTGTATTATGTCACTACAGCTAAATGTAATACAGCCAAACAATGACCATCGCTCACCAATTTGTGACCAACCCGAATACTCAATCCATATACTTTTATATACATTCCGTGGCCTTCTACATTTCTATACATCACCCCATCTCCATCATGCTCATTACACAAGAGGTGTGTCCTTTCCGTATTCCTCCCTCCTTCCCACCCCACCCAACAGAGAAAAAGAACACACACAGCAGAAGATAAAAAACTACAAAAGAACCCCCTTACCGCAATCCAAGGTGCAATCCTTATGACCAATCCACATTCCACAGTCACAAATCTCAGGAAAAAGATTTCGACAAACGTATATTTTCATGCATATATAAGGGAAATCCTTATTTCTTTTCGGTCCGTATGTTCGGGTGTTTCGGAAAAGAGACGGGGCCGTTGCAAAGCGACCCTCCGGCGTTTTCTTCTCCGGTATTTCTCTGCCTCGCAGTGGCAGCACGGATATCGAGCGTCGGAGCGAGCGCCACCCAGCGGTGGTCGAGGGACGTGGGATCGATTTTTCTCATTCTGATTTTCCCGGACCTGCATCTGGGGCAACAAGAAGGAATTGTAAGAAGGAAGATTCGGTTCTTGGAATCGAAGAGAATGATTGTTCGAATATATGCGAAATGAAGAGCCCGAATCGAAGTAGATGTTGTGTCAGAGAAACTCTAGTTCCAAGAAAAACGGAATTTAATGTTCGGTGGGTTTGTTTGGGTGATTGTTCATACAATTAATGAACAGTTGGCTTGACTAAAGAGGTTGAAATCTTGAGCCCTATTTGGGAAATGAGTTGTTATTAAACAGTTTCATTGGCATGAGAAAGAAAGTCTCTCTATAAAAAAATACATGTTTTTTGGTGAAAACATAGAAAGTTGATTAGATCAGCAGATTCCAATTTGCTTTAAGCTACACGCCCCTCGCTAAAACTAAAATTACACCGGGGACCCCTTTTTTCATACATGCTCATAGAAGCCCCCCCCCCCCCCCCACCTCCTTCTGGGCATGTCAGCTTCAATTTTGTTTGAACATAAAAATTAAGAGCAGAAAAAAATTCCGACAAATATATTTTATAATTTCTTTTAATTTCACACAGATTTTAGTAAGACTATGAACACAAATACATATAAAAGATAACACCTCAACCATACATTTAAGTCTGTTGTACATTTAACACTCGTTTAAATTCATGGAAACATTCACGCGCTCACATAACACCTCTTTCTCCGAATTTCCACAACATGAGGGGAAACGAAAGTTGCGCTTCCAGGAAACAGATTTTTCGAGGAACATGAAACCGAAATGTTTTCCTGGAATCATGTTCCCGGGAAAAGGTAAAATAATTTCCGGAAAGGAGACACATACATTTAAAAAGAAAACGGGAAAGATAAAAAATCGATATATTTATGAAACTTAAAACTATAGATGTAGATGATGTTTGCGTTTGTATTAAAAAGAAGCTGGTCACACAATGTTAAGTGCCAAAGTGACAATTAGCTCTTATTAACTAAACAATAACCTCCCAACTCAACTATGCCCAATTTTCGTATGGAGTCGAAGGTGGCTCGGGCCCCAAAAATTATTAAATATTTTCTATATAATTTAATGGGGAAAATTGTCGTATTTTTCCAAACAATTGTTTTTTCTAAATAAGTTACCTAATAATTTTCTAATATGTCCCCTTGATTTTTTATGCGTTTTCCCTGGTCAATTAAATGTTTCGTTCATTTTTCTTCTTTTAGACTTGTGGTTTCCAACCTGTTGTCAACGGACCACTGGTTTTCCGCGAGAGGGTTCCGAGACTACTCGGAGACATTGTGGAGACATTGTTCAATTTCACAGATGTTTTGCTTATACTTTTCCCATAAACTAAACAATATTGACTAAGTAATCATGTAAACTCACAAGCAATATTGTCACTCAACAGTTATTGCCTCAAATGTATTCCTTTTAAAACTAAAAATATCTAAATTGAAATTCAAAATTGACGTGTTTTAAAATAAAGGAAACAAAATTGTTATCTTCACTTTAATTTTTTCATGGGCTTGCATTAATTATTATAGCATTTAACTAGAAACGACTTCTCGATGTATTTTTGTTGAAGAAATATTTTTTTTGTGATGGCGCCATATTGATATATTGTTTGGATTAAAAAAAATTTTTGAAAAAAAAATTATATCATTGCTTTATTTATAGATTAAATAACTGATTGAACTTTTTAAAAAAATGACATTAATAAATCTCCATTAGGGAAGTGATGGTTTAAAAAGTTTATACACCAATAGAACTTCTTTCTTTTCCCGAGTCCTTAAATATTTCAATATTCAATTTCCACACTTCTCGATATCGGAACCTGTATGTTTTTTTCACCATCTGGTTCACAATCTCGATCCGGAACTAAAAAAAAAAAAGGAAAAAAAAAGACAACAGTCGGATATGAAAAAAAAAAACCGAAGAAAAAAAAACGTAATCCGATACTTTTATCGATTAAACCAAATAGCAATGATTAAACCCAAAAGGCCTTCAATAAAAGAAGGACAAAGGAAAGAATGCAGGGAAGAAGAAAAAAAATGTCTGCCCTTTCCATTGGAATTTCGCCATCCCCTTCTTTAAGTAGAAAATCGTTCTGTCCAATACCCTCCACCCCCCATCTCAAAAGAAAACGATTTTATTCTACCCTCACCCCCTTTTTTCATTTTTTTCATCGATGTCTTTGTTCGTCTTTCATTCATTGATTGGGCACATCGGGTGAAAGGGGACGGGGAGGGAGGGATGACACTTGAACGCTATAGTGTTGCCAAATAATAATACAATAATACCCTGAGAAAAATGGCATAAAAGGGATATCAGATGCTAACATATATGGGAATGAAATACAAAATACGGAATTGTGAGGAGGGGGGGGGGGGGGAGAGGTTCTTGTGAAAGGTTCGAATTTCTTTTACCGCAATTTTCTTGTATTGGAGAGAACGATGTTTTTTTCGTTACTTAAAAGTTAGAGGATAGGGGATTGTTTGAGGTTCTATTTTTTGGGGGATTAAATGTCACAGGTGAAGTACAAGTCGGTTAGGTTTTCGGTGTTGTCCTGCAAAACAAGACGGTGATTGCTGGTTTGGTTTTTGAGAAAAAAAGAAGAAAAAAATGCATATGGCCGTGGCGGAGTATGTCCAGCAGTGCTTTTTTTCCCCTGTGAAACGTTATTTCAGCAATTTATAGAAACAAAAATCTTCGCAGACAGAAGAAAGATAAGTAAGTTGTTCTGTTTGACGCCCTGGGTCCCCATCCACGCTCCGTACGTGTTTTGTTTTATTTCTAGATTTTACACGAATCAAAATGCTTAACTTCCTCTCAAATAAAACCAAATTAATGTTATTAATTTATTTGATTTATTTACGTAATACCGATCATTTTACGATGTTTTGTCAAAGTAATTAGTAATAAATACTACTTAATGTATGAAAAAAAGTTTTATCTGAAACGGCATTTCAACAGATTTTAAAAATACGAATTGATCGCACTTGCTAAGCAACTAACTAATTATAGAAATTACAAGTTGTCTGGATCCTCGTTGCTGGGGAACTCGGGGTAAGAAATGTGAGTGGTTCTCTCGGGATTCGAATCCGCGACCAATTGTTCCGAAATCCTTTGCGCTACCGACTAAACTACAAAGACACGTCCTACCTATATCCTGGAAATGTTTTTTTAAAGATGTTTCTTTGTGCAGTATTTTTTTTAACGAAACCGTTGATATCTTTTAGAAGAATGTACGAATCGACAGTGCTCTGGGAAATTCTCCCTTTTGTGTAGCTCCAGTGCGACATCAATTCAACTAATCAATCAAACCAACGAATTACGAAATTGAGATATATTATACTCTAGAGCTCTCAGAAATAACATTCTCATTTTAAAGTATTCTGCGATCGTCAAGGCTACTTTTTTCACTTTTGAACATTCGTTTGGCATAGAATCGTTTGACTTTTGACGAAACAAGAATCTTCAAATTTTAACAAAATTAATTTACTCAGATTCCTTTCCGGTGATATCAGCTCATTTTAGTTTCGTATACGTATAGTTCAACAATTCAACGCAGTTTTTCTGTCCCGGTCGGTACCTTGCGTGTCTCCGGACCCAGAGATTTATGGTTCGATTCCAGCCGTCGATATTTATTTGAAATCTTCCTTATATGACGAAACAAATTCGTGAGAAAACAACAAAATGAATTTTGTAATCTTGACGAAATAATGAATCGGAGCGTTTAATCGTTTAGCAAGCGTCTGTTTCATCAAAAAATGTCGAAACCTCCTTCAAAAATGAGTATGCATTTTTAATAGTGCCCAGAGTGGAATTCTTAATGACTTTTTTAATGAGGGGAGGGAAATAATGAGACAAACGTGACAGTGTAGGGGGTGGTGGTACAAAAGAGTGCGAACATACACTGTAAAAAAAAAGGTACTTACAAATGAGTATCTGAACCTACTCGTTTTGACGAAATGATAAATCGGAGCATATAGCAGGCGTCTGTTTCGTCAAATATAATAAAAGTTTCTTAAAAAAATGAGCATACATTTTTAACAGTGAGGGTTTCTACTTCCTCTTGGACCGAAACAGCAAGAAAAAATTGTGGTCAAGACCTAGAAAAGAACTTTACACTTTTGACCACTTTGAAAACTGACCGAATCCACGGGAAAGGATGCGGTTTAAACTCCTTCCCCCCCGCTAAAAAAGTTCCAAAATTGGAGAAGCGTGTTTTCAGTTGCGAGATTCGAAACTTCTCCCCAAAACCTCTCAGACAAAACCCCCTCTTTGAAACAGGAAAAGAGATTTCCAGGAGAAAAAAGTCCAGGGGAATTTTACCGGAGAAACCGGAGATTCTTATGCATTATGAGCGTATGCGGAACACGAAAAAAGACGCGTCGCTTTCATGTTCGGGCGACGAAAAGAAGTTTTCGGTTTTCAGGAAGTTATTTTTTTTTTGCTTTTGGGGACATTTATATTCAGTTGCGATGGTAAATCCTAGGGAAATGGCCATCGAAGCTGGAGTGACTGATAGAGAGATTTCCGTTTTTTTCGAGATAATGTGTCGGTGGCTTTTTTTGTTGTCGTCTCCAAGTCAAATATCTTGCTATATGATTAGGGTCTTTTCAAACGGGATTTCAGCTGCGTGTTAAATAGAAAACGCAAGCTGAAATAGAATTACATTAACGATTCTTTAGGCGGTTTACGGTAACATATTAGTTACTATAAGTTGAACTTTATTACTACTAGTAATTCTGGAAACAGTAGACCTCGTGACCCCCCCCCAAAATATAAAAAACACAACTCATACCTAATTTTTATGACATAATGGAAAATTCCTGTCAAATGTGAAGATTCCTGCTGAATCTGCATACAAATTACAGTTAAACAAGTTAAAACAGGCACTTTCTAACGCTCTGTCAAATAAGAGAACATATTATTGGTAATTTAATGTTATCTTCAATTATTATTAAGGCATCATATAGACGGCCGAGTATTTATTTTGACGCGAGTACGTCTTAAACATCGGTACGTGTATATCGGCAAAAAGAGTTGCAACATAAAAAGCGACATATTTTAAATCAATATAATTCTAAGGGGAATCAATCTAGACTCTAGACTGATTCCGCCGTGTAGAGAAAAGTGAGATACATCGACCAGACCTTCTTCTGCCCTTTGTACCGCGTTGGGGGTATGAGTCCCATTTCGGGCGTATATGTTATCCTTTACAACCGCTGTAACTGCAGCTCGACTTGAAAGGTGACAGCGTGTTCGTACTTAAATTGAAGAGGATGACAAGTTAATTTGACAGTTTAATGGGAAAATTGTGTGGAGTGGAAAGTGATGTTTTGAAGAAGATTTCATTGTAAAGCCAAAATATCACACCGAAAGCTGAAATTCAATTGCGGTATAGCTTAAACAGGTTTAAAAAGCAGTTCAAGATAAGCAAACGGATACCAAGAAGTATTTTTTTTTTATAATAAATGAGGAATGATTTAGAACTTATACATAGACGCAAGAAAGAGTAGGCCGTGGAGGCGTACGTAGAAAGTATTCAGGAATCAATGCTTACGGTACAGTGGGAAATGTACGTGCATAAAATTTTCTTTTACTCTCAGACAGTTTGTTGGAATTGATTTTTAACGTGAAAAAAATTATCTGATTGGCGTGACCTTGAAAACTCATAATTCTTTGATGACATTCTTTTGTAGAACGTAGAAAAATTTCAAACAGGCGTAAACCGGCAGCATATTAACTACCTATACACGAGTAGACGCATTGGAAAATTTCGAGCCTTCTGATTCGTCGGTTTCACTACGTAGCTGTGACGTCACACTATTTCTCATCCATTATACTTACATTTCAATCAAACTTACACATGAATCTGAATCACTAATGCTTGTCAGTTAATTGCCTAATAAGGTGAATATAAAATGGGGGGAAATGTAGCTTTATAAAATATGGAACATTTTTGGTAATGGGTTTATTTAAGTAGAATTGCATTACATTTTGTAATTTTATACGAGTGTTATTATTTATTATCATGATTATCATGAAATCAATTCATTTAACCAATTAAAAAGGAATTTTTATTTGTCATCCAAGAACAAATAAAAATAGATACAAATAATACTAGAATAATATAGATTAATTTCTTACGTATAAAATTAAAGTAAGGAATAGAATTTCAATGTATCGTTATGTGTATTGTTATGCATTACGTTAACAGATGGCGCCACATAATATTTTGGAATTATGAAGTTTTTTTGCATTTGAAAATTACAATTATATTTGTATATATATCTTTCAATAACAAATATATTCAGTTGAGAAATAACCAAAAAGCAATCATGTAACAATCAAATATAAAAACCGAGTTCCATAATTACTAGCAGATTTCCATCAACAATGCAAATAAAAATATTATGGATGAGAAAATAATGTGACGTCACAGCTACGTAGTGAAACCGACGAATCAGAAGGCTCGAAATTTTCCAATGCGTCTACTCGTGTATAGGTAGTTAATATGCAAACCGGCATGTGTATTTTCGGATATTTTCTCAGCTCAGATGATGTTACAGGCACACAATATAAAAGTTGAGAATTAGCGATCTCGTGATCGGAGAATATCCAGGTTCGCTACTAAATTACAGAAGTCGCTTGGAATTATTCTCAATTATAATCGTCGTGAATACGGAACTGGTACACGTTAAATCTGAGCGAAGTTCAACGTCCTGGCTATGGAGGTTGCTTCGGGTGCCAGCTCATGCATTGTTCTCGTCATCTGAGCTTGGTCATATGAGGCAGTGTTCCGGGTCTTTCTCTCGAGATAGACTCCGAACCGTCGTCAATAGCCCACTGTGCGGCTCTAGTACGACGTCAGCCAATGTTTAATAACTTTCCCATGTATGCAGTCCACTAAACAACTTTTTCCCAACATTTAAAAAAAGTTATTTAGTGGTGTTTTTAATATCATAGCATTGTAGAAATATTAAATGACTATAAATGTTATATTTTCTTCTTATAGAATAAATTTTTATATTGCCAAACAAATAGTTCGTGCTTTTACTTTTTAACTACTTCGACTTTGACTTGAAAGAAAATAAAAAAAAACTCAGCCAAAAGCAATACATGTCGGCTTATTTTAACATGAAAAATATACGAAATATTGTGGAAGCGATGAAAGTGGGGCACAGCATGGCTGCTTCTACATTGGTTTCAAGTCACCAAAATTTCTTGCCTTATCCAGAAGTTACAGTTAGAGATTAGTGATACAGTTCTTAATTCCCCGAAACTTTTGTTTAAATAAATCTATATTTCAGATTCAGGAGTCTTAAAACATTAATATAACAAAAACATGAGCCTTTTTTTGCACTATCTAATTGATTTCTAACAAGGGGTCGTTTGTGTATTACGTCGTTTATATATTAAGGGGTCGTTTATATATTATGTCACGCCCCTTGGAGTGGGGGGTGTAGGAGGTTTATCGTTAAGCATGGGTAACTGTAGCATTATATGGGGGGGACGGGGAAACCGGTGGTTGCGGAGCGTAGCAAAACTTTCTGGAAAAAAAAGTGCTAAAATTAGATGTTTTGTAGTTTCGTCATTGAGTCACTTGAATTTTGACGAAACAAGAATCTTCAAATTTTTAAAGCAATAAATTTATTCCGATTTCTTTCCGGTGGTATCGCCTATTGATTTTTTCTTATTTATATATTGCCATACTTCAAAAGAGCTATTCTGGCCTGGTCGGCAGCGACCCAGACTCCAGACCAAGAGGTCGCTGGTCCAAGTCGAGCCGTCGAATTTTATATAAAATTGTCCTTATTTTGACGAAATAAATTTCGTGAAAAAATGAAATATATTTCCTCAGTTTGACGAAATATTTAATCGGAGCGTTTAGCAGGTGTCTGCTTCGTCAAAAAATGTCGAAAGCTCCTTCAAAAATGGGTATGCATTTTTAATAGTGCCCAGAGTGGAAGTCTTAATGACTTTTTTTAATGAGGGGTGGGAAATAATGAGACCAACGTGACAGTGTAGGAGGTGGGGGTACAAAAGAGTGCAACATACACTGTAAAAAAAAGGTACTTACAAATGAGTATCTGAACCTACTCGTTTTTCTTTCAGTACAATTGCCTCGTTAATGAGCGATGATGTACTCAAATTTAAGCAATCGTACTTTCTCAAAAATGAGCAGTGTGATTTAATATTGGTAACCACAGCTGCTGTTCAAGCCATCTTAACAAAGCGATCTGACAAACTTAAAATAGTTGTTCAGAAGATTGTTTTCCACATCATTTGATGTCGATTGCTTAAAGGAAAACTGAGTTATTACGACTCAGTTATCTTACTTCCCATTCTTTTGGCACACCTTTTTAAAGTTTATTCTGTTTCTAACTTATTCACATCGCCCTGGTAATACAACGGATAAGGCACTGGACTGCGATGCTTGACGATCTGGGTTCGATTCTCCTTAAGGGTTGGTTGTAATTGTTGATATTTATTGAAAGTGATTTGTGAAGGCATTCAATGTAAGCAAGTAACCGCTTTTTTTTTTGAAAAATGAAACTTATGTATTCGGAATTATGATAAGCATCGAATGTATTCAAAAATGTGAACCTATTACTTATTTTGGAGTAGCTATTTTTAACAGTGTAGATTCACGTACTAAATGAACGCTCCCTGATCTCTCTCTCTCTCTCTTTCATCTTCCAGGCGGCCATCTTGGGATACTTGAGAATGGTCTCCCCTGTTCATGAAAATTCAGGTGGCGTCCCTGAGAATCCATTCCCGGAAAGATCGCTCCCCGTCAGGGATCGTCGCAAGCTCGGTCAAAGTGCTCGGAAAAGTACTTTCTGCAACGAAAACAATATGACGAGTGATAGAAAAACTTCGGGGATAGTTACTTTGTATTGGTTATGCGGTTTTGTGCTTCACAACATCATTTAAAAAATAATTTTTGCATACTATCTGTTTGGCCTTGCGTTGCTGGGCCACCCGTTAAGGCATATACATTAAAAATAATTGACTGGCCCCAATTAGGACTTGAACCCTCGTCCTTTGTTCTGAAGTTCCGCGCGGTACTGACTAACCTACAAAGGCATGCTCTACAACCTTGGAAATATTTTTTTAAAAAATGTTTCTTTATTAAATATTTATATAATTCTTAAAATCGTTACTAACTAAACGGAGTGTTACAAATCCGAGCTCAGATGCATATATTGAGGATGAATAGCACTTGTATATAACATTTCAGGTTTTTATAAGCAGAAGAAGTAGCTGTATGTTCCTTTCTTTATTATTATAGAATTTAAAAGTGTTTAAATAGGCCACTATTTATAAATTTAAAACGATTGATAAACAAAAAATAATTGTCATTTTTAAAAAATATATATATATTTATTATTACGTAAATATTTCTTGAGAAGTCCAAATGCAGAAGCAGGTATATGCGTTTGTTACGTTTTTTACATGTTTTTATTTTTTGACACATTGCGAAAAACTGTCAAAAATGAACTATTGTTATAACAATTTTTTTTTATAAAATAAAGAAAATATACAATAATGTTTTGCTGAAATGTGCATGTTTTTAAATGACTGAATACGTTTTAATCTAAATTTTAATTTCGTATAACTTGTTTGGAAACTGGATAAAGGCTTTTAAGTGCATTTGCAAATGTATGTGCCGCCATCTTGTTTTTGTTCAAGTAGGATATAGCTACTTTTGCTTCTGTGCACTTATTCATTGAGGTATTGACCGTGATGCCACGTACAACAAGCATAATAAGAAATTCCGAAGAGTTTTGATAAAAAACGGTTTTTGTTCCTTTAGCATATTTTAAAATTGAAGTCAAAGCTATAAAGTACCTATATTCAGTGGCGTATTTAACAGGCGGCAAATGGACAGTTGCCGCCTGGGCCCCCTTGTCATGAACCCATTTGGGGCCCCCTCGACTCCCAAAATTAAAAAAGGTCCGGAAGAGAAATAAGTGTTTCTGTTATATTTTAGCATATTTTAAAAAACATTTCACTGTATGATTTTCTGTCTGCATTCCCCTTTCTCATAGTAATTTTTAGTAATGCTTTACTAAGTTTATTTCTTACTGCAGAAAATAATTAAAAAAACCTTTATATTTATCTAATTACCCTTAAATGTAAATTTAATTACGAATTTTAAATAATTTAAATTTTGATAATTAAAAGAATAAATAAGTATATGATTTTGAGAAAACATATAAAAAGGAACTTGCGCTCCTCCCTGAACTGCCCCATTGTAGTCTACCTTTTTGGGGAAGCACCTTCAATTGTAAATTTTTGATTATGCCTAACAAGAGTGTTCACTTTTATTGCGTCCCGCTATTTTGCATTGTTTTGTATTTCCGCTTAGAACCCCCCCCCCCTCCATTTCACGTAAACCTTTCCTCACCCAACCCTTCTCATATCATGTCATGATAAATTTTTGCATTAAAATAACAGTTTTTAAAACTTCGATTCTGTTATTTTATCAAACATATCATTAGAAAGTTTGTGAATTTGAGAAAAGTGATTCATATCAAAGTTCGTACACCGAATTTTATAATTTTTTTTCTAGAAAGTGTTCCTACGTCACATAACAACAACAATC
Source organism: Troglohyphantes excavatus (assembly GCA_963932185.1). Classification (NCBI taxonomy): domain Eukaryota; kingdom Metazoa; phylum Arthropoda; class Arachnida; order Araneae; family Linyphiidae; genus Troglohyphantes; species Troglohyphantes excavatus. Next base: position 68,731,409 of record OZ010668.1, on the reverse strand, counting down.
CCCCCTTTCCACGAATGAAAGACCCCCTGCTAAATATGTTAGACGTAATATATGAACGGCCCTGCCTATGTATGAAACTGGGCCCCTCGAAGGCTTTGATGCCTGGGCCTTTTTCCTTATATCCGCCACTGCCTATATTAATATTAAAATCTGATTTTTTTAAATGTTTGGATATACAGTGGCTCCCATAAGTGTTCGTACACTTACGAATTTCAAAGAAATACTGCTCTATTTGTTATAATAAATAATATTTCAGAATGGGAATTTTTTTATTAAGATATATAAGTTGTTTTTAACAAAACTATGTAAAATATTTTTAAAACATAGTAAAACTTTTTTTTTTGAAAAATCAATAATTAAAAAGTAACAAAAAAATTATCTCACAAAAGTCTTCGTACACTTTAAAAAAATCTCTTTACATTAATAAATATTGAATTTTTTCGGTAAATTAGTACTTAGTAGGATGTTTTGTAACATCCACAACAGCTTTTAAACGTCTAGGCATAAATTTCATTATTTTTTTAAAAATTTTTGTATCAATATCTTCTATACTTCGATTATTCCTTTTTTAAGTTCGCTTTTCGTTTTAATGTGGTATCTTCGTACATCTAACCTCTAGTTCTTTACATATGGGTTTTATTAGGTTTAAATTCAGCAACTGAGGTGTTTTTTCAGAACTTGAGGACAATTATAGAGGCAACAGAAGCAAATATTAAGAGCCGTGTTCTAAAGATCGTTATCTTGATAAGAAACAAAGTTGATTCCGATACCCAAATTTTGAGCTTATAATTTGAAATTGTGTGTTAAAATATTTAAATAAACTTACTGATTCATTATGCTATCATCAAATACCAAATTACCTAGTCCTGATGCTAATTTGCACCCTTGCACAAGGACACGTCCAAAGCATGCTTTACTGTTCCGATTAAGTGATTGGTATTTGCAAAGGTAAGCCTAAGCTTTCTATTTTTCGCACTAACAAGAAATTTTCTTCGGCGGAACGCTCATGTAATCCAGCTCATCTGAGCACTTGTCGAACAGTTTCGATTGAAATTGAAATAGAACATGTTTCATTAAATACTGTAAATATTTTTACAACACTCAAACGTGAATTTTTCATAAATTTTCTAACTGTAAATCTCTAACCACATTCAGTTAACTTTGCCGGATGACATTTTCTTACCTTGTTTTTGATTCAATTTTCTTCTTTAAAGCATTTTATCACATACTGCACGTAGAATTGGATAAAATTATTGATTTAGAGATACTTGGAGATGATTTACAGCCATTTTGATGAGAAATTATCAATATTCGAATGCTATTCTTTGTTTCCTTACGACTACGATAAATTTTTAAGTAATAAATAGAATATCACAAAGTAAACAAGCAAAAACTAATACCAAACGAATATTAAATGTCACCACAATGCAAAAAAAAAAAGCGACAGACGATAATTTTATTTATGAATTTATTCGAAAATGTTTTGGTGTACGATCACTTTTGTGGCGGTTTTTTTCTCTGTTTCCTTGCATTTTCATTTTTATAAAAAGAAAATAATTCAATATTTAAAGAATATATATTAGGTTTTATTCAGAATAACATGGAGATGATGTGAAATAATATTGGACTTTATATTCGAATTCAATTCCAGACTACAACGCTTTTTCTACAAATTTTTTAAGTGTACGAACACTTTTGGGAGCCACTGTATCTTGTTATGCATCATTTCTTACATTTCCAAGAGTATACGGTGTTTGTTTATGAAATATCCGTATATTTTTGGAAATACTAAGCCAAACAAGCGTACGAAGCCTCCATTTTCTTAACATCTGGTTTAAACGGAAGCAATTGTTCAATTTTCAGTCAAAATGTACTTTTGCCAACGAAAATTCCAGAAAAATGTCAAATAATGAAACGGATAATTTTTTTAATACTACATCTATGTTTGAATTGGGGAAATAAACCAAGTACGAGTGTCAGAGTTATACAATTCAGGAAACATTTGGTGGTTTGTGTTTTTATGTAAGTAGGGAGTCCTTCTTGTAAACCCAATAATATATATTTTTTTAAGCTGTGGCAAGTTACACAAAGCTCAACATTGGAGAGAAAAACAATAAAATAGAGACTGGAGGAAGAGTAGAAGCCCCATGTCATCCGCCATGTTGTTTGAACGTGAAGTCATCTGGGAAGTAGGCACACGGATCGAGACATTTGAATATTTCATTCAAGGACATTTTACTTTTCCAGAAGCAACTTTCAGTTTCGAAATATATGGTTCATGAATTCCTTTCGGAGACTCGTAGAACGTTCTCTTTTTGTATTACATTTAAAAATATTTGGTTTTTCTGTATTTCCGGTTATGCTTATTTTACTTTTTCCAATTTTATTCCTCTTTTCTGTAGTGGCTTGTTTGACTTAACGTGAAAATAACGTATTTTAAATGTATGTTATTTGTAAGTATATTTGCTTATAAGAAAATTGGCTGTATCGGAGCTCCACTAGAAGGGTTTTATTTAAATTGTCATAAAATGTCAACATATTAAAGAAATAGGGATTGGTCGCTAACGTAACTTCAACGACAGAAAGCGTATGCGTAAGCTCTTACGTTTATTTTTCGTGGGTTCACATCCAAGCCCTTACATGCTTTGCTTTATTTCAAAATTTTACACGCGTCAGTGATTCATTTCTTTTCAAACTATCGACTAAGACCAAAGTTATGTAAATCGTACTATTTTTCACGGAGTTACAATGTCGGAATATTTCACCCTAAAAGCGTAACATAACATTTCTACCATTAGAATCACTCTAGCTGGTCTTAAAAATGTTTTTCGTCAAATCTAATACTTTAAAAAAAACTTTGTAGCCTACTTTTCTTTAATTGATATAAATACTATTTCTTTAATTATAAGACTGCTATGTTTAAAATTTGGATATTATGCGTTTTTATTTGGATCTTGCCTTAACCCTTTGCACTCCGTTGGCGCCGCTCAGGCGACAACATAACGACTCGCTCTTTTGGTTCCCTATTCTTTAAAATTAACCCAAAAAGTTTGTTTGTTTTGTTGTTTACTGCACTGTAAAAAATTTCCGAGTAAGATTACAGCACATTGTGCTGGTAAAAGTAACGCCAACACACTGTGCTTTATTTTTACAGTGTGCTGTAAAATAATTTTGCTGTACTTTTTAATCACACGTGCTGTATTTTTACAGTTTGCTGTAAAATAATTTTGCTGTACTTTTTCATCACGTGTGCTGTAATTTTACAGTAGCTGTAAAATAATGTTGCTGTACTTTTTAATCACACGTGCTGTATTTTTACAGTAATTTTTTACAGTGTGGCACAAGGACCTTAAGGGTCAAACTGCGCCAAACGCTCGATAGAATAAAAACTCAATATATTAAAAAAAAATTCTTTTTTAAAAAGGATGGTACAATCAAATTTTGTGATAAAAATTAATCTTTTAAAAATTTAAAAACGGAGTGGTTAAAATTGTCACCCAAGACTTCTTCCATGGTAATATGGCTACGTCCAAAATTTAAAATTCTAAAAACTCGAAAAGTGTCTTGTATGTAAAACACATCGATTTTTTTTTCAACTTGTTCCCTTGTAGATCCAAAACAGATTATGATTTTTTCCCCTCTATGAACATAACAAATTCTGGGGGGAAAAACAGAAAGAGGAATAACTGTTCTTTAGAAAGAACGCAGATGTCAAAATGTTCTTGGAGTAGAAAGGGTAGAAGGTCGTAGAAAACTACCTGCGAGTTAAAACGTTTACGAATTTTCTATAAAATTGAAAGATAAGTGCGAAGTAAAGAGACTGTATTTAGTTAAAGGCTAAAAATATGATGAATGATAGCAAGGGAGTCCATGGCCGTACACATCCATTTTCAAAAAGAAACTTAACTATACAATTAGAAAGATTGCCGCAAGTGGAAGGAAGACTGGGCCGGAGCCAAGAGTCCTAAACACGGGGAATAACGAGATCTGATTGGAAGCCAAGAGCTTTCCCTTGTCTTGCTTCGGTCGATTACCTCGTAATTTTTTTTTATATATTTTCCGAGGATCAGAATTTTATTTCTTTTGGGGGGTTGAGTTGATTTATTTCAAAAGGATGATGAATGGTTCTTCTGAATGGGGGCTGTCTCGTAGGAAGAGTTACATAATAATACAATTCCTAGTTGCTTTTGTTTCTTTGGGAGAATAGAGTGTAAAGGTTTGTTAGGGGTCGCGGTAGAGTATGATGGATATACCTTTGAAAATAAAAAAGCGAAGATTGAATTAACTAGTTTATATTATATTTATTCTCCACATTTCTTTATACAAATTATTATTTAAAAAACCTTATAAAATTTCTATTTACATCAAGAGAGCTAAAAAATATAATGCCGAAAAAATATTGAATTTACAACATTATAAACCATATTGATATTTAATGGAACATTTTATCTGCGAAGAAAATTTGATTTTATTAGTTTATAGTGAGTGCACTACTAAAAATGGTTTTGTTAAAAATATGCCCCGATTTAATTTTTTATCAAATATGACAAGATATCTTGTTAGATTTTGTAAAAAAAAACGAAATATTTTGTTATTTTTGACGATTATAGTTAAAATGTTTGACGAAAATTTAATCAGAGCATATTTAATGAAACTTTCGTCAAATTTGAGAAACATTTTTAGCAGTGTGATAACAATATGCTCAATAATAACTAAAGGGGAGAGAAAATATATCAAAATTTAAAGTGATCTATAAATGAAATACTAGGAGTTTGACTTTAGCGTAGCACCTTTCCATAAGTAGTATTCCACTAAGCAGTCATTAGGGGGGACCGGGGGGAATCACGTCACTTTCTATACAGTAAAGTAACATAACACTTTAGATAAGAGGCTATTCAGTTTCATAGTTTCTTACGTATTGTACAAGTACCTTTACAAAACTTAAGCAAGTTTTGAACGTTATTTAAAAAGAATTTTTAAAATGGTTACACGTCAGTGACGTGATTACCCTAGTACCGGGGTAATTCCGTCACACGCTCTCGGGGTTATGACGTCGTCTTCTTGCAAACTATAAACAGTGAACTTGAGATAAAGTTGGAAGTAATGTGCATGAAGTTCCTTACTTCCAAATGCAGTTAAACTTGAATTTTTTTTTATTACACAATAGGTTTCTATAAATTATAGCAAGAAAATAAATGTTTTTCAGATCCTTTAGACATGACAAAACAGTTTGAGAGATATATTAAAATTTTTGTAGTCATCAGTAAAACTACTTTGGATGAAAAAAGTCACATATATAATTATCTACAGAGTCAAATCCATTTCAATCTTCACCTACCCAATCTACCACTGTCATCCGAGTTATCATCGCACTAGTCCCTTTCTTTTAAATCATCGTCATGAGTAGAAGATGTTACAAACGTTAATCTGCGACGATGTATCTTTTATTTTGAAAACAAGAATTTTTTTAAAATTTTTTTTTATATTTGTCACTTTTGCTGCCTCCAAAAGCTTAAATGCTTTTTTAGCATCCAGCTCCTTTATGGGTGCCTTTCCGTTCCTTGCAGCTTCAGGTTCTTCAAAAAGTTTTATCATGGGAGTTCCTGTCAGAATGGATGAATGGCCGGTTGTAATGGCAGCATTACCCCAGTGGGACAATACGGATGTCTATTCTAATTCACGACTAGTGAAGACGCTTACACATAAAAATTATAACACAGAAATATAGCTGAATACGTACACACACTAATGACGGCTGTAAATTAACAAAGAAAAACTACATCGATTGATATACAAGTCAGAAATTATTAAGAAACAGTAATAAAAAACAGTATTTTCCTCAATAACAAACTTTCTGTTCTAGACAAAACCTAGATGGTACAGAGACAGTTTATCCTATTTTTCGTTAGAGTGCAACACTTCTCGCTTTCTCCACGCCAGTTATAGGATGACACATTTACCCAGGTGCCATTGCCCCGGTCTCCCCTAAAGTAAATATTTATCTGAGGTGATTAATACAAACTAATTTGTTATCAGCGTGAAACTAATTTTTCCTATTAACTATCCCACTTTAATTGTTAAAAATGTATTTAATCTTTGTCCTTTACACTTTATAATATTGTTTCACTTTGAAACATTTTAAGAAAACCCATCACAAGGGCATTTCTTCATTTTTTACATACTGGCAAAACTGGTACAAATGAGGGTTCCGTTTCCATTGTCTGCACATTTTTTTTCACACCGGCCAAACAGGAGCTGGTTTGTCGAGTTCAAAACCGGCTGCATCTTCAATGCCGACTACCGGGCCAGCAAATCAGCCGGACCGGATTACAAGAAAAAGTTATAATTTAATAACATTGTACCCTGCGCCGTCACCGACTCTAGTGTCGCTGATGTGTGAAAAAGCGGCTTTACAATGTAACTATATAAACACCCTTTCATAAACAAATATTTAAAAAATCACCAGTTCACTTCATTAATTCATACTCTGAGTTAAATGCTTTAAAATATATTTCTAAAACAAATCCGAATAAAATTTATATAACACAGTATTACTTTTCAACTAAGCAAGCAAACAATAATAACAGTAATAAGCGTTAGAAGAACTCCATCTCAGTATTTCCGTATACACTCAACTCTCGAAAAAAGAAGCGAGCAATAAAAATCAAGAATCTTCATACGAGATTCCAGAGGAGGAGAGAGAGAAAGTGAAACCTTAGCAAAAATCTTCTTTCCAACTAACGAGACTGCAGAAAAGAAAACGAAAAAGAATTCCTGCTGCTTTTCGATTTAATAGTAATGAGGGAGTCGTTTAATTCCGAGACGTCATTAAAGAACATCTCGTTTTCTTGACAGGCAGTTACAGATGCAGTTTTCTACCGTGATTTTTTCGGATTCCGGACTGTCATTAATTGTCGAGACGAGAGAGCTCCCGAATCGAAAATTGAGGAGCTTCGGACTTTTAAGTATTGATCGAGAGTTCTGTTTCTTGCACAGATTCTATGTTAGAGACGCACAAAAGGAGTTGGGGTAATTGAAAATACATTGTTACTAGGTATCGTATATGTTTACTTGAGTAGAACCTGTTCTATTAAAATACAACGTTAAAATACGCAATAAAAATCCGTTAAATCTGGACATGTTTCGGAAGATACATCTCCCTTCAACAGCAGAAAATTAAAAGTCTGTGTGTAATAAAATATAAATAAATCCAGAAATTGAAAGTGCTGCCAAAGAACAAAAAACAAAAATCTATTTAAATCGGTTGGAGTTAACTATTGTGTGCCAATGGGCGGGAAATACTGGGACCGCAAATGTTTCATTGACAATCGAATACATATTGCTAAAAATATGAAACGCCTCCAGGAAGTTCAACTGGAGATTTGGGTTTGCAAATTAAATGTGGGTTATATTCATATATTTAATTTTTCTAGCCCATATTTAATTTGCAAACCCGAATCTCCAGTTGAACTTGACTTCCTGGAGGCGTTTCATATTTTTAGCAATATGGATTCGATTGTCAATGAAACCTTTGCGGTCCCAGTATTTCTCGCTTGTTGGCACACAATAGTTAACTCCAACCGATTTAAATAGTTTTTTGTACCTTGGCAACACTTTCAATTTCTGGGTTTATTTATATTTTATTACACACAGACTTTTCATTTTCTGCTGATGAAGGGAGATGTATCTCCCGAAACATGTCCGGATTTAATGGATTTTTATTGCGTATTTTAACGTTGTATTTGCATTTTAATATTCTTAACGCAATGTTCTATAAGACGAGTTTTTATCTTAGAATCTGTTCTTTAAGCGTATGAAGTTATTTGTGATACCGAATAGTTACTGTTCTATTATTTATTTTTTGTCTAATATATATTTTATTAATAATTTCATAATCATAGTAGACTCTCAATGCCATTGGTTTCCAATTTTTAAATAGCCGTGGACCACCCAGTTAAAAATAAGACAAAGCGAAGACCTATCCACTTAAAAATTTAGTACTTAACAACTCAGGTAACAAATATAAATAATATTATACTAAATACAAATCAGGTAATAAATATGGTATGAAAGCTTCAAATGGAATTTATTTTACTTAAATTTTACTTTAAAAAATCACATTTAATTCGAAAAATATAAAAGAACATATATTGAATAATTATATTACAACATCTATAAGAACCATTTTAAACATATGAAAAATAAAGCAATACAACATTTTCATTGAATGAAAGTTCCACAGACCATTTCAGACACACGCACGGACCACCAGTGGTTCGTGGATCACGGGCTTGGAATCACTGCCTGACTCGATAATTCGTCAAGTCGCGGACCACCATTTCCTATTAACATTAAAAAAAATACTTTAAAATACTAAATATGACAGATGTTAATATATCTCGTTAGTTAAAAACGTACTTATTTTGTAAATAATTTTGTTAGTGAAAAAAGCAATAGTTTTAGCGTTTATATGCTTTATTAAAAAAACATTTCAACATTCGACTAATCCGACTTCTTTTAAATCCGCAATTTTTTTTTATATCCCATTTGAAAACTCAAAATGGTGTTCAATATAGGCGAAAATCATGTGTGCTTTATGGGTAGACAACCTAATGGATGGCAAATGTTGACTTTCGTATGACATTTTCTTTTTAAAAAATCAGCACACCCACACCACAAATACTCACACAAACACACAGACACCCACCCACACCCACCCAATTTTATTAATAACATGTTCATTTTTAATGAACGACTGCTCATTTTTAATGAAATACTGCTCATTTATAATTAACGACTACTCTTTTTTAATTACCAGCTGCTCATTGTTTATTAACGATGTCTATTTTTAATTAACGACTGCTCAACTGGCCACGACTTTTACGTCATAATTGTGTTAACTTTGAAAATATTCCACCTTGATACAAACATCCTGCAATACAAATCGTCCGACTTGTTTTATCCTTCTCCAGATCTAAAAGCAACTCTGATTGACAACCTTCCGTATCAACATCTCCGTGTAGCGCATCTAATAAAGGCCCCGTCTCACACCGATGTCGAGGGTATGCAACCCCCTTTCATTTAATCTCGTAACACCCACGCATTCTGAACGACACAGCAGCCAGCAATTAATCATCCGGCTTACGACAGGTCTTCGGACACAAAAGCCCCGACACGATTATGGTCATGGTCTTATTTTTACATTTCCTAAGGATTTGATCCTTAGGTAATGTAAGTTAGGTAATGTTAGGTAATCCTTAACTATAGGTTTTCCCATAGTTCATTTAGACTAGTGTAGAGTGACATTTTTGTAGAATTGCGATTTTCACAGTAACGTTTTAATTAGTGCATTTTTACGAGATGTGTACTTAAGTTTAGAATATTTTTCCTTTGAGCTTCAAGAACGTTGATATTCACGTTCTTTTCATGAAACCGTTACTCCCGTTCCTGTTCTTTTCTTCAAAATCTCCTCATGATTAGGATCATGGCTTTATTTTAACATTAACTAATAATTTTGTTCAACAGTATTAAAAATTGGAGATATTTTACAAAATGAGCCAAAAGACGTTAATTAGCCAACCAACTAACCTCTATTACTTAAAACAACAAATTCCCCTTTTTCAAAATAATTTCGTCCGTTAATAGAACAAAATACTATTTTTAACTAAAATATCACTTTCAGTTAGGGTGTAGAAGTTTGACATTTTGGTGGCATGTAGTCTCATAACGGCTTCAACTTTTTCCCTCCCACGTCAACTCTACTTCTTCTATACTCCTTGATCCTGGAAGTAATCTCTTATGGAGTTGGTGAAACAACAAGTGAACGAGGCAACCTAGTTCAGGAACATGCCATTTATACATAACCATATTTAGGAACATGCTAATCTCATTGTTGCTATGACATCGAAGTAGAGTAAAGCGCTAGTTAGGTGCGTTAGGCTTAGTTACAGGTGCGTGGTTTTTCTTGGAAACTTTACTTTAGATTAGTTGTCTGAATTAACTTAGCAGTAAAGCTACACAATGGCAAATTGGCGATGGTTCTGGACTGCGCCTTGAAAGAAAGATCCGGGAACATCGCTTCGTATATTTTTAACCATGCTTAAATGACGAGGAAAACACGTGAGCTGGCACCTGACGAAATCTGCCATAGACGTAAGGCCGCTTTTACATTTAACGACACGACACCGATAAATCGTGAACGATCGTGAAGGGACGACACAACGTTTTATCGTATCGTCTGATGGTCAGTTTTTCATTGCACCGATATCGTTCGTCGAAAACGACAATTTTTACATTCAGTGCGTGTTCGTCTGTTGCCGAGAACACGTCTATCTCGATGTGGCGCATCGCAACAAATTACATTATAACAAACTGCGATTGTTGTATTTGCTGTATTTAAGGAGAAAGAAGAGATCAATAACAAAACGCTTCTGGGTGCATGATATCATCAAAGCAAGACATGTTGAAGGAGATTTTTATGTTTTATTTTAATGTCTACAAAAATCTAGAACCACTAGAGCTGCACAGTGGGCTATTGGCGACTGTTTGACTAAATATTGCCTCCCATGCCTTTTCTCGAACAATCTTGTTCTTGTAAAATTCATCTCGCTTATCCCAAATACAGGTCTTTACTTCCACTAATTCACACAAGTTCACAATATCGAACTTAAAAGCCATATTGTTAATATAAATAAAAATAAAACACAGTAGACTATAGCAGACGGCAACAAGTTTTTCGGAAACAAACTCAAAATGTCGTCACGATGAAGTAGGGAAGGCGCGTGCCCACGATAAAACGTTCCGGTAAATTGTATCGTCTGATCGGCAACGACAATATCGTTATCGTATCGGCTAATGAAAAAGCGCCCGGCTTCGTATGTGTATTTTGCGTACCCCGATATCGTGCCGCTGAAATCGTATACGATTTATCGGTGTCGTGTCGTTAAATGTAAAAGCGGCCTAAGGACGTTTGGACGACGATAATTTTTGCGGACGATCGTGAACGAAACTGGCAATTCTCCAACCACGTGCTCGCTTCACTATCAGAGCCGAAATCTGAACTCCCAACCCTATTATGAGCCAAATACCTTACCGTTGGGCGCCACTATTTATATCTGTTTAGGAAGATTATTGTGAAGTTGCGTCAGTTTTTGTACCATAATTACTAATAAAAACTCATCCGAGTCTGACAAGACGACCAGTAATGAAATAAAAAAGATTATTGAACAAGTTCGAACTTTAGAACATTTTCTTGTAACAAAAACTAAACTAAACTGACCAGTGCACGAACTAAGGTTGAATAAGACTATGAATCACCTATACTCACGTTATTGTATTCATAAACTTAGGACATTGTGGAATGATAATTTATTCCCAAAGTATATATTAAAATTACAAAAAAATAAATAGAACGAATTCTCTTTTCCGAAACAAAATAACAAAAAACCCAAACCACTTCAATATCCTCAGACACAAAAAAAGATTTGAAGTTAATAGAGAAAAAACTAAAAAAAAAAGAATCTAGTCTAAATTAATTTCGGTACCGAGGAAGTATCCTAATCCTTCTCGTTGCCATTAATGTTAAAAATGTTCGCGGATCAACCGAAATTATGATTGCGTCGGTGGCACCGACCTGCACTTAAGGAAATTGGAGGATGGATCTGGCAACGGTAGCCGAGGTGCATCCTGAACGCCACACAGCGGTGGAATTACCGCGAGGTTGTAAATTCGGTGGGTAATGAGGGAGCGAAAAGGGGAAAAGGTAATTGTCGACCGAATACAGTTCACACTTTTACACAAGGGACCCGTTAGCATTCGATTCGAAAGGGTATTTTGGGGTTTCTATTTCAGGTTGAGTTTTGAAGTTGATTTTCTGGTTTAAGAAAATGATGTCTTGCTTAGATTTTTGCGATTGGTTTCTGTTTGTGGTTATTATTTTTGTTTTTGTTTTGCAAATAAAAGTGAAATTTCTAAAGATAAAGATTAAATATCATGAGTTTGCCTTCAAATAAGTTAGTTGTATGGTTGAAATTAACACTACAACACTGTATTACTAACATATTTTTGCCGTTAATTTTATTCTGTTGCAAGTTCCCGTCACTGTGATAGGTATTATAATACAAATGCAACGTTAAAACTACGCAATAAAAATGCATAAAACCTAGACATGATTCGGGAGATCTTTCTTTCTTCACCAGAAGCAAATGAAAAGTCTTTGTGCACAATAAAATAAAAATAAATCCAGAATTGAAAGTGCTTCCAAAGAACAAAAACCATCTCAATTAATAAGAGTTAATTATTGTGTACCAATAAGCGGAAACACCGGAACATCAAAGGTTTCATTGGCAATCGAATCAGTATCACTAAACAATATGAACGACGGGTCCAAAGGGTTAACTGAGCCAGTCTATACCTTTTAAGTTTGTTGTGAATTGGCTTAAAAATTGTGCTTATGCAACGCAGCTTTCTAGACCAAAAATCACAAAAAGAGATTCACGAGCCGCGATTACAATTTTATTCTAGACATGTTAAACTAATTTATTTCTGAAATTACTTATTGCTTGTTAAGTTAGTTTGCTAAAGAAATCTCCCTCTAAAGACAAAAGAAGTTAGGCAAAGTTAGATTTACAATTCATTGCTGATTGTCCACTCCATGTACTATTTGAAGAGAATGACTTTATTTCCAGTGAATAGCTTCGATTGAATACCTGGTCCTTTACAATCCATGTTTGGATTTCAAATCTTCCTAACGAATCTCTATTCATTCGCTAGTAAACTCCGTCTGGTCTTTGGCATTAAGATTTAAGAGATTCAGATGTGTTGCGTGGCCTTCTTACATAAGCGAAAAATATGTAGTGATATATCGTGGAATTATTAAACTCCTGAATACGTACAGGGGTATAAATTGTGCATTATATTATCACTATATGAAAAATTTTTACTATCAAATGCTAAATTTATTGGAACGATTTACTGGCTTTGGCTTACTGGCTTTTTGGTTTCGAATTACTAAACAAATCGATTAGGCCATTATAAAAAATAACAAATAATGGATTTCATGCACATTAGTCATACTTTGGCTTAACTACAATTTCTGTCGTATTCAATGGGTACTAGTAGTTTGCATACCAAAAATTAATCTTTGTGAGTTAATAAGATATTACGTTCATAAACCAATATTTGAGAAAGTATTTTAAGCAATGTGGAAATAAAAGAGCGTGTCTGTGACGGAGCACCCCCCCCAGAAGGGTTTTACGTGAAACGTTATTTCAGCAAATTATAATATTAGAAATTTGTCGCTAACGAACTCGCTATCGAACGTAAACATGGCAACTCTGCACACACGTAAAACGCGCACACGTTTGAAAATTTATCACGAAAACTTGGTATTATTTTACACAACATACCTTGTGGTAAACAGCAAAAAGCACTTTATTTTCTGTTTAAAAATAGTCTAGTTGTATACTTCTTAGTTTAATATACTACTTAATTTTATACTTTTAAATTACTACATACTACCTGAAATAAAAAACAACAACCAGCAAAAGAACTCTGTAAAACTGTATTTTCCTATATCCTTACTATGCCGAGAAAGCAGTTTGGAGGGCACTTCACAAACAAGACGTAGTTTTTTGCAAAACTTTTCTCGCCGAGACAACTCTAACAAGGGGCATGTTTGAATTTAGCCTCACACTCGTTGTCACGTTATGTATGACCACGTTGCATTTTATATCAAATTTATCATTCCAGATTTTTTTATTAAAAGATAAATTCATATCAATTAAAAATCTTTTGAAGTGGAATCAGAGATGTTTAAACGTGTAGAAAGAGAATGGGCTACATTAAATTTTGACTACAATGTAAAGTTTTTATTTTATGACGTGAAATGTTTCTTAAATTTGCTGCATGGGGTTCCAGGATAGAAACACAACGTTACGTGTTCAGGGTAACAAATAGCGCGATTGGCAATAATTTGACTTACTCGATACGGAATTAAGCACTGATGCATGTAACAGCTTGAAATAAACTAAAGCACGCACAGGGTGTGGATCGGGGCTTACTATGTTAGTTGAAAGAGCTTGATTATATCTTGCGTAGGTGAAATATTTTTGTTGACGACTAATTTCTATTTTGTTGAAAGGATGTTTGACATTCGTTGAAATGATTGTCGTCGTGCTCCGAGCAAAGCTGCACGATATTTGTTTTTTTAGAGCTTTTTTCATCTTCCTTACGTTGACGATCATTCTTTATTTCCTTAATCTACTGAAATGGTGACCCACTTAGGACCCTTCTGGTCATGTTCCGACACAGCCACACACGTTTTTACATGAGATATCTTTAATATCGTGTTGCGATAAGAGGTGGCATGTCGGCCAAATATGTAACGAACAAAATTTACTTCCTATATACTTAGGAAGATGAAATTTTGCAGAGTGGTTCCTTATACATTAAACAGTAAAACAAATCTATTTACGAACTTTCAGCTGATATACTCGTTCTGCGTTAAAGGTTAAAATAAAATAAATTTATTTTTAATTAAAATAAATTTGCACCCAAATACAGAACTTAAAATCTGAGGCTGTCTCGATACACACTCGATATACAAAAAAAAGTAGTTTTCGCAGAACAACTTTCGTGCTTCAAAGTTTCTTATCACGTGTCACAATGCTATCAACCACCCCGGAAACCCCAGCGGAAAGAACAACCAAAAATCCCTTGTAGAACTCTCTTTTCCTTTCATATCCCCACCATGCAGGGAAAGCAGTTTGCAGGGGGACTTCAGCAGCAAGAGTTTTGCGAAACTGCTTTCTTGCCGGGACAACACTAACCAGACGCTGCGAAATGGAAATAAGGGGTTGGACACGAAACAGCTGCTTAAGGATGCGAAAGAGATCCCCTAGGGTACTGTTGGAATATGAGGGGGGGGGGGGAGTGGGGGGGGGCTGCTTTTAGTATCCGATAAATCATGACCGAGAACAGTTTAGGTAGGAGATTAAAGCGTCCCTAACTCAACAATTTATATCTTTTCTCCGGATCTTATGAAAATGGCCCCTTTTCTCGGTTCGTTCTTGAAACTAAAACCATCCCTTTGTTCCCTAGAGTATGAAAAGGGTTTCGAAGTTAGTTTAAATGAATTAGAATTGTTGTGTATTTCGGAGGATTATATTACTATTGCTTTTTTTTGTAAATTTAATTTACTTTTATGGTGGACGTATATTATTGGAGACAAGTTGCATTACACAATAGGGTAAATATGGACGACAAGACATCGTTCACTGCGTATTATTCGTAATTGCCTGGATGTACTTTTATGGTATTTTCTTAAAGAAAATGGCTACGGAAGGATATGTCTTTTATTTTGTCGTAATGAAGACGGACCTAATTGAAGTCTTGTCTTAAACTAAAATATGTAGCTAATTATAAATTATTAAATACGTATGTTCGTATTGCTTTTATTAAACTTTATTGATAAATCTACTCTAAAATGAATTGACATAAAATAATTAGGTTAATATAATTTTAAAGATTACTCTAACCGTTTAAAAATAATTAACAAATAGAACAGCAATTTAGCAGTAAAGTCTTTATTTACATTGCTTATTAAGCGCATGTTACGAAATTTGAGTCTCGTTAAGGAGCAACGTATGTTTTAATAAAATAATTATGCATTCAAATGTTCTAGCTTTTAGCTTAGCCCCACAGACACTAGTGGTGACTCAATTACCAAAATAACGACCTGTTCTTTTATTACGTGCTCTTCAAATTTAATGGGTACTGAGTATTCTTGAGTTTATTAAGTTATTCTCTCACAAATTTTAATAGAAATTATTTTTGTCATAAAAGAACCAAGTATATGTTGGTGATTTCTAATTTTCTTCAGATTGAAATTATTCAACGCATGTTTTTTTAAACGTTTGACAAGGGCTATAAACCAATCAATGTATGTTTGGTGTTCTGTTATTAAATTATGCAAATTGAGCTGTTGGCAACGGTTCAGGGCTCATCTCGATGGAAAGGTCTGGGAACAATGTCTCGTATTTTTTAACCACAATCAAATGGACGGGAGGGGTCGAGACGTTAGGTTACGAAGGATAAATACGAGGGACGAGAGGTTATTTGATTTCTATTACATTTTATTGCAAGAAAGGTTAATAAAAGTATTACTTTCAGAGTCGAAATTTCCACGACTAAATAAAGTGGGAAAACTGTTTTTAAGTGATTTTGATTAAAAATGCCCCAGTTGCCCAGTGGATAAAGGTGTTCATCTGTAATCAGAGGATTGCTAGTTCGAGCCCGTGCGGTGGACTTGACAAAGAAAAGTAAAATTGTAGTGATCTTGCGATCGGAGAGTTTCCAGCTTCACTATAAAAATACTAGAAAGTCGTCCAGAATATCCAATAAATGATACTGGTGTGTATATGGGACTGGTGCACGATAAATCTGATCGATCGAGGTCCAATGTCCTGACGCTTATTGAGGTTGCGTCGGGTGCCAAGTCTGGTGTTGTCTTCGTGACCATGTTTCAAAAATACGAGACATCGTCTCCGGGTATTTCCTTTGAGATAGGCCCCAAACCGTTGTCAACAGCCCACTGTGCAACTCTAGTGCGACGTTAATTAACCAAATCAAACCAACCAAATGACGAGAGAACAACACCCGAGCTGGCGGCGCCCGACGCAATCTCAATAGGCGTCACAACATTGGACACCGATCAGATCTTAGTCCATTGGGCAACTACAATGGTATGTTCTAACTAAAATAGATCTGAGAAATACTTTGAGATGTTTATTTTTGCAATAATTCTTTAAACGCATTTGTTTGAAGAAACTGTTGATATGTATGAGACGGACGTACTATTCGTCAGTTTTCCTAGAAATTCTCATTCTTTTGATACTTAACTTGTGAAGATTCGTCGTGCGTAAGAAGCTCAAAAGGGGAAAACTATAGAAATAACATATGATGATTGGCGAAGTTATATTTCAGAAACTGTATGCCAAGCAAATTAGAGGACACATGCTTGGAGCAACGATTTGATGTTACCGAGTTCCATGAAGCTACATCCATTTCGAAAACAATTTGTTAAATTGCAACATCTTTAAGATTTCCAGACGATGTTAGTAGTTGCAAGAAAACGTTGAAAGGCTCATCCGTGGATGGATTCTTAACAGACGATAGAAAAAGGGGGAGAGGAATAGACTATTCCATCCCCCCTCTTTTTCTTTCAGAGAGCTTTAAGAATAAATAAAAAGAAAAGTCTTATATTTAAAAGGAGAATGGATTGAAGTGCAAACGAAAAAAAATGTAGAAGTAGGAGTAGTAGTTTCCATTTACGGGGGGTGGGGAGAGGAATACAGAAACGGGAAAAACAGGAGATGGGGGGGGGGGATCTTCCTGTCAATCGATTTATCGAGAGAACAAACAGAAAAAAAAGCGTTGGAATAAAGGAGGGGCGTTTTAGTTAGGAGAGGAGCGTTGGACGTGTGAAAAAGGCCGCTTTTATATCCGAGCCCCTTTTTCTGAGTTGAAAAGGGCGCACATTTGACGATGTTGGTTTTAACTCGGAGTTATTCTTTCTTTTTTTTTGTTGTTTTGCTTTGTTTGTGTTGGGAGTTAAAGAGAGCTTTCAGAGATGGCATTTTTGAGTTGAAATCAAAGGAAGGCTTTTTGTGTGCTGTTGGGATGAACGGGAAACTGGTTTGGGAGATTGTGTGTGGTTGTCGGTTTTTTTCATTTTTGTTTTTGTGGATTTGTGGGGGAATAGTGGGGTTTTTTGGAATAGGTATATGCTGAGTTATCTAAAGTTACGCGTATGAGTTTTATTCTTGGACATGGTTTTGCAGTGTTTTTTCATTCGTCAGCGCTTCGGGAAATTCTCTTTCTTTTGCAAATATTTGCTTCCAATGTTTACCTCCCTTAGCTGCAATGAAGCAAAAGTGGCAAAGGCTGGCTATACTGGTTAAGGACTGGAAGGTCCTGGTCGTCCTCTTCGATCAGACTTCAATGTCTTCCAGCCTCCAACATTTGACGATCCTTGCCAATGGTGGAGTGGTCCCACTACTCGCCTATGACCAACCAAGGAACGTATTGGACCCGTCTGAACACGAGCTTTACAGATACGCTCATTTCAAATAAAATAGAAGTTTGGTAATTTAATAAACTATAAGATGACTGTGTTTTTAAGGAACGAATTAAGATGAAGGACGTATTTTGACCCTTAACTTTAACCATTTAAGGCTCCCCTATGGAAACGTTTTTGTAATCATTTATATTTCTTATATAAATGAATCATTTTTGTAATGTAAAATTTATTTTTAGGGTACACCGGGGCTTTAGAATAATTTTCGACAAAATCGCTCTCTATAACAACATTTTGGCCTCAGCGTATTTGACAGTATGCATAAATTGAATTGGTTATGGTTCCATTAAATGCAATACATAAACATCTGGAATCATTTTAAAAAATCAGGAAAAATGTTTCAACCGATCCCATATTCAGGGCGGTTTTAACGTTGATTGGGGTCAGTTGTAACACTAGAATTATTAACTTAGAACACCAGAATTATGTTACATATTTATAAAGTAAAAATCACAGAATATGGCCTAACTGTAGCCACATTACCAAGTATGTTAAAGAAGCTAATTTTTTTGCCAGGGTGGTCCCGCAATCAAGCGTCGCACTGCGAACTCATAGATTTTTTTTCAATGGACCATACCGATTGATCAGCAAACAAACTTGGTCGTTTTATGTTATACTATATAGTCAGCGTATTATTTAATTTTCACACTTCTTTTGGAGTGTGTCCCAAAATAAATGTCAGCTCATCGCATCAAATGCTTAGCCAAGATCTTCTCTAGTGCATCTGTAAACACTTTACTGTGTGTTTCATCCTCATCAGCCTCCCGTTTTCTTTTATAGCACTGCAGAGGCATGTGATTTAAATAGTGCTTTTCAGGTGATTTTCTTAGGGACATGCCTCTTTTATCTCTTTATATGCTTCCAAATACTGCGGTACATCAC
Source organism: Troglohyphantes excavatus (assembly GCA_963932185.1). NCBI lineage: Eukaryota > Metazoa > Arthropoda > Arachnida > Araneae > Linyphiidae > Troglohyphantes > Troglohyphantes excavatus. The sequence goes on along the minus strand of OZ010668.1, from coordinate 68,712,391 downwards.
TCCGCTCTTTAGATGTTTTCTAACACGTTTTCTCTGCATCTAAAACTACAAAACACAACTTCAACCAAGTCGGTTGAAATGTTTCAACCGACTAGAATATTATCCTATTATAATAATATCTTATTATAATAGTGTCTCGAGCGTTAAGGATTAGTATATCATGTTATTATCAATGTCAGTTTATATGATTATTGGTTCAAACATTGAGACAACTTTAGCTGGTTAAATTAACGTCACACTAGAGCTACAAAACCGCCAACGTCAGGACATTTGGATTACAATATATTTACTTTATACATGATAACTTTATACATGATAAATGTTTAGTTAGTTGACTTTATTAGTAGACTTGGATCGAACTTGGTTGTTTGTTAATTAATGTAGCACGATAGCTGCACATTGGGTTATTGGTGACGGTTTGGGGTTTACCTCAAAGGAAATTATTCTTTAACACTGCCTCGTATTTTTGAACCGTGGTCAGATAACCAGAACAACACCTGAGCTCTCAATCGACGAACCTCAATAAGCAGTCAGGACATTGGGCCACAATCAGATTTAACATGCTCCAGTCCCTTATACATGCCAGTGGAAATTAAGGATACTTTCAGACGACTTTTGAAATTTAGTAGCAAATATGGCAACCCCCCGAACATCATATCCATACATCTATACTTTTGTCAAGTCTTTATGCCGATTAGAACTGTCAATTCTCTGATTGCTAGCCGAATGCTGTGCCCTTAGGCCACCGGGCCTTCCTTAAATCTGACTATAGTCTAATGTCCTGATGTTTATTCAGGTTACATCTTGTGCCAGCTCAGGTGTTGCCCTTGTCATCTGACCATGGTTTAAAAATACCATAGTTAGAGGCAGTGCGAGGCCATACGAGGCAGTGTTCCCGGGTTTTTTTCCGAGTTAAATCTCGAACCGTCTGCAATTGCCCACTGTGCAGCTCTAGTGTGACGTTTGTTCAACTGAGCTCGATATTCCTTCCAGGCCATTGCAGGGCCAATCTGTCTCGGAAGAAACTCTTCTGTCTCGGGCTTCCTTTTCTCGCAAAGAAAAATCCTTTGCAACACCAAGATAAGATGGTATCCACTCGCGCCAAATCGCTCAAACTGGCGATAACAACGGAACATGAAAAAATAAAAAAAATAGACGCATCCAAATCGATGAAAGCGAGGGGTAGGAGATTTTCTAATCGAATCGTCTTTTGGAAAAGAATGTTTCTTACAAGATTTCGAACATTCTTTTTTTTCATGCGCTCTTTCGTGCTGCGTCGTAAAACGCGGCCGTAAAAGGCAGCCAGATCGTGGATAATCGCCGTGGATAAGAGGATCTTCCTCCGCAGAGATAAGAGAACGCATAAAAATCGCGCTGAACGAGTCTCTCCTATCTGCTATCGTTAAAAGCGAAATTTATAAATGCGTAAATGTCCATGAAGTTTGTTATAAAAAGTGTGTTTGCTTTATAGGGGGACACGATTTAGCATACCTCAACACAACGAGGAATTTAATTAAACTGTAGAAGAGGCGATTGCCATAAAGATGTTGTGGAAATGTATTGGTGTGGAGTCGAAACAAATAATTTATTAATTTTCAATTATCTTTGAGAAGTTAAATTAAGTAAACTAAAAAAAAATGTTGTGAGTGTTGATATTCATCTTTATTTAAAATAGTAGCAAACGTGTATAAATTTCCTTTCATATGCGCCAATATCCCATTATGCAGCTCCAGTGCGTCCAATATTTCTTACATATTCTAAACATAATTTGACATAAAAACATTTTGAGGATTAGTACACGAGTGAGTCTTTGACACGAGCGACCACTTTCTCAAAAATAACTGAAGCCTCCGTGGCCGAGCGGTTAAAGGCGTCAGCTGGGAATACGAAGGTTCCCGGTTCAATGCCAGGCGATGGACTTGACAAAGAAAAGTAAAAAGTAGTGATCTTGTGATCTGAGGGTTGCCAACTTCGCTACAAAATACTAGAAAAGTCATACAGAACATCCACAAAAAATTAGGCAGTGGTTAGGATTACAGTGTTTACTGTAATGCTACATAAAGTACAGCAAATGCCGGTGCGTCCTATTGGTTGAAACGCTCTTGGACCGGTTTTGGGGTAGTGGGGTGTCTTCTCCGGTTTGGCGATGCCTTTTAACGTTGGCTGCCTTGAAATGATTTCATATAGAATCTTACAAACCTTAATCTTGTAGTAAATGGCAAACTGGTCGAGGAAACTAGAGATAATTCCTGTCCTTAAACAGCATGGGGGTAAGAGTAAAAGTCCCATTGCCGTTCTCAGCGTGGGGAGGACAGTCATAGAGGCTCTGAATACAAAATAATAATAGAAAATGTAGGCTACGTATTCAAAGTGCATTAATTTTTTTAATTGTATCATAAATTTAAAAGTGCTGGTTATATGTACAAAAATATACAAACCTCAGTCTAAAAAACAGTCTATACACTACGTAAAATTTTGTATATATTTATATTTTTTTACATAAGATTTTAATAGATGAAACGTTTACATTCTTGTATTTTAGTATAGTTTATATTTAATATTTCAAAAAAATTTCACGCGTTGGAGATTTTGTTTTGTTTATTAGTCACTTTTTAAATTTGGGCAATTTGACTTGTCTGCAACCACCCTTTTTATTTACGTTATACGATGCTAATTTAAGTTTTTTCCGTTGTATTTTGAAATAAATTTACACGTAAAATATACTGTTAATTAAAAAAATATTTAATTAATAATTGAATAATGAATTTATAAAAAGAATGCGTTTATTATCGTTAAAACGTATTCATTTTATCAATTATTAAAGAATTTAAATCAGGAGTAATCTAAATAAAATCTTAACAGCAAGTTAGTAGTTCGCTTGATTGTTAAAAAAAATAATTTAAAACTTGATAAAGCCGATGTTTTCCATTTGTGAAAAATGCAGCTCTTTTTAACGATGTTGTGGTTTATTTAACGTTCGTGATTCGTGGGCAGTGGCGGCTTATGAGTATAAAAAGTGAGGAGGCCTAAATTACAAGAGATTCCAACCTTCAATAGCTTATAAGAACAAACTATAGTAAAATTCATCGTGTAAATATGAAAACTTAAATGAAACTGTTAATTCATCCGAATTTAAACAAATAATGAAAGTTTAAAAGAATAAATATATTAAAAGAGGAAGAATGATTCAAGAATAATTTTATTGACAATGGATAACGTATAATAAACGAGGAAATATTTGAAAAACAATATTTTAATTAGTGAAACATTTATTTGAATAAAATTAAACAGTTTTGACCCTAAAATTCTATATAAAAAATATTCAAAATTAGGGGCCAGGATCGTAAAAAAAATTTGAAGCTCGGCCCCCTAGCCGCCACTGTTCGTGGTAAATATGTCATGCTATGATCAGGGTATGATTTATCATTAGGGCCGTCATTTATTACGTTAAGCGTCCTTTTTTTCGGGGAGGAGGATAGGGGTTCTAGTGTTAACGTGACGTAGTAAATAAGAAAAATGCTGAAATATTTTTGAATTGATTTACGAGTCACTTTTTATAGAACTCACATTTTTATAATCCGATGTTTGATAAAATATACAGATTGGAAGTTTTACAATTTTTTTTTTGAAACTGGAAAAATTTATGTGGCGTAATATGGGGGAGGGGTGGTGCAAGGCTATCGTGAAAGCGCGTGACATGGGGAGGTGGAATACAGAAGGAGAAAATAGCGTGGCGTGACGTAATAAAAGAACCCTCCATTAGGCACGTTATGCCTGGTCCTAAGGGCCCTCGATTTTAGGGGCCTAAACTTTAATTTAATTTTATATAAATTGTACAAAAGTTGTCTTTATACGTTCTTTAATGTTATATTATTTTTATATATTATTGTTATTTCAATCTTTTATAACTTTTAAGCTTTTTTTTTCCAAAAATTATAATTTTATTGTTTTTTTTGCATGAATAATAAACATAATATGCGACGATTTTAATTATTCAAGACCATTTTTTTACAAAAGGGGCCCCATCAATGACGCTATGCTTATAGTACTGGCCATATCTTAATAAAGAATCTAGTCCTGGCCATTATCTTAGTAAATTTGAACACTGAATTCGAGTTTTAAACTTTTTATTAATATAACGAATTGAATCTAATTACTACGGGTCGTTTTCGAACTTATGCATTTGATATTAAAATTTTTGAAGCAGGAAAAAATTAAGTTTAAAAAATTAATAAAAGAAATTAAACTCAAGTTTTACAACATTAAAAGGTGTATAAGCACCCGCTGGAAAAAAAAAATAAGAATACAAAATAGTTTTTAATCATCAACAATGATTCTTTCAAGAAGTATTATAACTGTAATTTTAAATTTAATGTAAGCATAATGCACTAGCTGCATACTGGGTACTAGCTTGCACAGATAAACGTAGTAAAATAGACTAGTGAATATATTAATATGCACTGCTTCAAGAAAATTCAAGCTGTTAGGTCTTAGCTGTTGGAATATAGGGTTCCATAAAACTACGATTTAAATATAATGACTTAGGAGGGCTAATGATCGGAAGTTTGCAAGATCGATCCCGTAATCTCAATAGCAAGACCATCATCTATGTCAGAATCTTGAATATTTGTTCTCGTGTATTTCCTTTAGTAAGATATTAAATCGTTAATGTTACCAATAGCCCGCCTATATATCAGTATGTATAACAATATTAAAAAAAAATCGTAGAAATAAAAGATACACAATTGATTACTTTTGGTCAAAAAAAAAAATTGATAAAATATGTTATGTATGTCACTTTTCAAAATATGTAAAAGCAGCATTTAAACAATATTTTATTCTAAAATTAATGAAACTAATTAACACTTCTACATTTTATTCCGTTATAGATTATCGATTAAAAAAGAGAATAAGTTACTAAAAAGTGGAAAACCATTTAAATTTATTTGTCAACACAAATCAAAATCTTATCTTCGCGGCCTGTTCCAATTACTTTCAATTCATCCATTAAGGGAGTGTTTATTTATTATGTCACGCTTTTTTTTTTATTCTTCTGTACCCCCTTCTCACCCACTGTCACGTTAGCTTTACAACCTCCTCCGTCACCATAAATTTTACATTTAAAAAGCAGTCATTAAAATTTACACATTGTATTTTACTAAAATAGCCACTGCCATTTAAAAGATTGTGAGTTCTATTAAAAGGGACTCATATCAGCGTTTAAGAAACAAATGTCAACAATTTTCTACAAAATTTTGTTACGTCACGCAACCTCTGAGCCATATCAGTGTGCGTGATGTAATAAATAAACACCCCTTAACTTTTTAAGTTATAGTGGTAATTATTTTTTTAAAGAACGAAATAGTAACTAAGAGATATATTCGCATTTGAACTTTTTGACAAAAGGGAGAATAATTTGTTATTTTACTTTTTGTAAAAATAGTATGAACATCCTGTGTAAAGGAAAATTTACTATGTGTCATTTCTTTTTAATTCCTCTATTAAACAAACTTTAAGTGATTTGTTATGTCGTTTTCTCCCAAGATACAAATGCATTACAGTATCAATGCAGTGTCCATTTAGAAAGATCCAGATAAATATTTAAGACAAGATGCGAAACTTTAAAATTAAATTATACATCTTAAATTTGTTGAAATACTTTGCAATGCGACGATGATGTTTGCTAACGAAACCTTCATTGCATTTTTTATATAATAAATTAATTATAATATATCATTAAATGTTAGTATTAAACATTGATATTTATAATAATTTAGGTGTATCATTGCATAAATTGTGTTTCATAAATGTATAAAAACTAAAGAAATGCAGTGTATGCCCCCTCCCATTTTATTCGCACTGCAGCAAGAGCGCGTTCCTCGTGAAACATCGAAGAGGCGAGAGTGCGACAGACCATCTTTCTTTCTTCCAAGAACGACTCATTAGCCTAAGGCATCGACGTCGACCCTCTCTTGGTCCAGATGTCTAGGGGGGTACTTGACATTCCACATTCTTTAGTTTCTGGACAAAGGGACCATTCAACACCCCCCAGAGGAGGAGGTAGTGAACCAGTCCCAGGAACCAGTCTGTACGCGCTCTTTTGGAAAGTTGGGAAATTAGTCACATAGATTTTTTGTACATAATTCTAAATGAGGATAATTTTACTTTAAAAATATATATCTTAAAATAAATAGCTTAAGTTCAGCAAGACTGGCCGTTATATTTTATAGATATTTTGAATAAAATGTTTAATTTTTCAAGATATATAATTTAAAAAGGTTGAGATAAAATATGTCACTTTAATCAGTTACACTTTAATTTAGTCAACTTTTATTGTTAATGGAATAACATAATATAAATAATTTTCAAGCAAAAACCGTGTTAGTTGAGGAAAAATTGTAACTAAAAATATATAGCAAAGTTATTAAAAAATATTTATCAATTTAAGAAATATCAACTTATGAAATAATAAAGAGATAGTTTAATAATAGAGAGGAAATAAAAAAAGAAACAAGAGAAAAAAAACGCCCGTGTGTGAGAAAGTCAATCACATACTAATCAAACGTATGCATTTGATATCGCTAGAAATACTTCTTTTCCGGAGGTCTTAACATAATTAAAAAAATATATTAAGTAAGTTACTAGTTTTTAAGTTACTAACTACCTTTTGGCTTGCCGCATGCTCATTCATCATAAAACTATTAAGTTTCAACAAACTAAAACAGTAAGAAAAACAAAACTGCCAATACAATACAAGTATATAATAAATTGTTATGCGACTCATATTTAGATGAATAGTGGCATATATAAAGTGATTATAATTTATCCGACCCGATGCATCAAACGGACATTAAACACAATATAAAATAAGTGTGAATGGCAAAACATATACAAGTTTGTCATTATATGTATGTTAAATCTAATTCCTTTACTATTGTTCTTCACATTTCTTTTTAAAACTTTTGTTGGTAGGCTCTCATCAAATAGTATATCTAATTATCCTTTCAAAATTACATTAGTATTGTTTTTAATAATTGACACTAAATGCATAACATTTTGTGTAAGACTATATTAGAACTAGGATTTATTTTGGTAACAACTTATAAAAGTTAAATTGAATGCTCTCTATTTGTGTTTAATTTTACCCAAGATAAAACCTACAAAGTGGAATTTACAATATCGTATATTAATCAAATTTTTACAAATGAGAAGCTAACATTCAAAATGCGTTTATTACAAAGGTGATTCGTAGGAAAACGCAAATAACTTTTCTTAAATGCATATACAGATTCCAATTTGTGGCAAGTTAATTTCAATGGGACAAAATGTGTTTTGTAGGAATAAAATAGTTAGTTCTATCGGTGTTCTAAATAATTTCATTTTAACATATTCTGGACAAAACGCGTTTTGAATATTTGTTCCTCGCATATGATTTTCTTTTCGTCCTGCAAAAATATTTTTTATTACTTTATTTTATATTTCTGATTTTTTTTTTCTGATGTTAAATTCAAATTCAATATATTGACCAGTGAGAGAAATTTGTTTGGTAAAATTCAACGTTTAATCGGAAGGTGTTAAATGGAATTAATCCGAATGTTATTTTTAAAAAACTAAATTTAAATTAAATAATTTTTTTTTAAACATTACATTTTTAAATATGTAATTGCATGGATTCGCCATTGCATAAACGTACTTGCATGCTGTGGAGAAAGAATTAAAAGTTTGTCATGGAGAGTGCAGCGAGCTTAGGATAGGAGGTTTGCCGTCATCGTTACTCGTTATATTAAAAAACATTTTTCCGTGAATATGTTACTGGCGCACCATATATCTGTAATGGTCCAAATATCCTCACGGCTACACAGATACCAGTTCAGGTGTTATCCTCGTCATCTGGGTTACCTGGTCAGTGTTCCCGGGTCTTTCCTTCGGGATAAATCTCGAACTGTTGCCAATAACCAATCATTTGGTTCTAGTGTGACGTTCATTCGACCAACCAACCTAATTTTATATAATTTTCCAGTTCTCCCACAAATACTCGTCACCTCTAGTTATCAATAGCCTATGTCAGTTACTTTTTTCTAAAAAAGGATTTTCAACTTGAACTTATAGTTATTCTTTGAAAATTCGCTTTGTCAGCGTTCCTTTGAGCAATTTTGCCAAGATATTGTGTATTTCCCCAATCTCCCTCCCCCTTCCTCCATTTTTTTTTCTTCGATTTCCATAAATTTGAGAATATTTTCGAAGACTTAGTTAGCTATATTTTTACAAAAAGGATACATAAGATGATAATTTATTTTATCTTGTGCTATTTCTTTAATAGCTAAAACCTCCTAAAGTCGATGGTATGGTTTTCCCTGGTGTAAAATTAGACTCAAAGAGAGTGGCTATAAATCATATTAGCTCTACTACTAAATTCTACTTGCACTGATAGTATAAAATTCTTACTTTTGCTTTGAAAGTATGAGGAGTCGGTAAATTGTACATAAAATAGTTTATTAACTGTGATTAAAAAACAGTTTTCGTAGAAAATTCGTTATAAAAAGAAAAAAACAATATAATAATTCATTTTATTATAAAATGCATTTTATAGTTTGTATCACGCCCTAACGTGGATCCACACTTGCTTACATTTGTAAGAGCTTCTTACCCAGAATAAAAACCCTATAGCGACGCTTTTATATCCGTCTGTCACCATTTCATAACTCAAAAACGAAAACGGTTATAATTAGTCCCACAGACTTAGCAATTAGGCTAACATGTGTGCCCCATCACGTATTAATCGAACAGTATCGTTTTCAGAAGCATAAACAATCTTGCTCTAACATTGCCCTTTTAGAATGCATCCTTCATATTAAAACACTAAAATTAAACAAATCCAAAAGGCTAGGCTTAATAGTTTCCATTTGCTAAAATATGCATTTAATTGTTCAGATTTAGGTTTTTACTTATTGAATGTCATTAGTTTTTATATGAAAAATAGTGGGCTCTTAAAAAAATGTTTAATGTCACTCTGTTTTTCTTTTAAAATTTGTCAAGTTTATACTCATATATGCAATATGTAGCGCCTTGTTAAATCTAATTTTTAAATTAAACGAGACGCATTGTTTGTGTGATGGATGTATCTCGAAAACTGATAAAATGATATGGACACATTTTGCAATGTTGCAAAGTTCCTATAAAATGCACAATGAGGGCTTTCATTAGAGGTGTACGACGCTTGAAAAATGAATTCCTATTTTTTAAAACTCCACTAGATTTCCTTTCAATCTGGGCTTATTTCTAGAACATCGATGGCTAAATTTTTCCATTATGTCCATTTTTGTAAGCATTTAGAAAATACAAAAAGAAGATTTCGAACTTGGGACTTTTTCATACTTGCTTTCTTTTTAAACATGCCTGCATCACAAAATTATTATTTGGTAAGAACACACACAGTATTTGGAAAGGATTGCACATTTACATTGAGATCAAAATATACAATTTTTGCCAAAAATGGACATATGTACAATGATCGCTTTTTAGTTTTTTAAAAATTCCGAAAATAAGGGTCCGTACAAATATTGCATTAATTTGTTAATTCCCAGTTGACATCACATGTGAGCGTGAATGGTGTCGGTATATTAAATTTACTATTTTTATGGATGAAGTTATTTAAGGATAAATAGGAATGGTTTTATTTGACTGCCCTACACCAAATGATTTTTCTCACTAGACGTGTAAAAAACCCAAGATTAACCACATTGGGACACACATGGAGTTTTGTTTTAAATTAAATCTAAGGCCCATTCTACACGGACACTTTTGACGCTATTGCTTTTGCAAATGGTTCTGTGATTCGAGAACACAAATCACGGGGTTTGCACGTGCACGCAACCTGAATAGGTGTCAAGACCTTTGAACACGACAGATTTAACGTGCACCCTTCCCTTCTACATAATGAATGTCTTTAAGAGGGAAATGTGGAACGCGCGAACTGGCAATCCTCCTTTCACGAATTCTCTGGGCTCTCGACTAGATATTCGAGAGAAATATTGGGAATCGAACTCTCATTTTTATGGTACTGTTTCGAAATTTTTGATGCGATAAACTTATGCATTCGCTCATCTAGTTTCACTGAATCCAATATATAAACCCATAGAAGTAATCTTATTTATAAAAATGAATTATACCTACTTTCAAAAATTACTACTCATTTATTCAAAATACTTTTTTACCATTGGTGAAAATTATCGCTTTCAATTTAAAACGGAGTTTAATATTTAATATAATAGAAGAAAATATCGTTAACTACAAGCTGTACGACATTGAAATTCGTTCGTTTTTTTCTTTGGAAAATTAAAAGTTTCAAATGATGAACTTATACATCTTTATACTATGTTTCCTTCAAAAACTATAACTATTTTAAATGTATTCCATTGATTTACATAAGTGAAAATACTATGCATATCGTTTGCAAATGAAATTTAAAATTACACAATTAACATCTGAATTCCATTATTTAAATGAATTAAATCATCTGTGGATTTGATTTAAAAATATTTTTTGTAGCACTAATGCAATAATGTTTCTTTAATAAAATCAGCAATTTATATATAAATGTTACTAATAATCCATTTTAATTACTACTATTTATATTTTATATTGGGTAATAGTAATTTTGTTTTAGAACCATTCATATTTCAGAAGTAATCCATAGTTTACGTAATATTTTTTTAAAAGAAAAGTTCATAACTTTCTACTAACTAGTTATTTTACATTTTTGCCAATTATGTCCATTATGTTCTAATCTCATAAGTTAGAATAATTTTCTAAAAAAACTATTTTCTGTAAGCATAATGAATAACCGTATAATTTTACTGCGAGCTCAGCCAACACCACACCCGCCTTTAAGGGGTGGGGGGGGGGGGGGGGGGTTGAACATGTACAAGCGCATTTCTGTCGGGCAGCTTACAGAAAAGAGTTTATTCACCATGTAGAAGGGAAGGGTGCACGTTAAATCTGTCGTGGTCGAAAGTCTTGACACCTATTCAGGTTGCGTGCACGTGCAAACCGCGTGATTTGTATTCTCGAATCACAGAGCCATCTGCAAAAGCAAGCGCGTTAAAAGGGTCCGTGTAGAATGGGCCTTAGATGAAATTTAAAACAAAACTCCATGTGTGTCCCAATGTGGTTAATCTTGGATTTTTTACTCGTCTAGTGAAAAAAATCATTTGGTGCAGGGCAGTCAAATAAAACCATTAGTATTTATCCTTAAATAACTTCATCCATAAAAATAGTAAATTTAATATACCGACACCATTCACGCTCCCATGTGATGTCAACTGAGAATTAACAAATTAATGCAATATTTGTATGGACGCTTATTTTCGGAATTTTTATTCCAAACGCCCAGTCGGCGAGAGCGGCTTCGAAAGCTCATACATGTTCCCCGCCTTTAAACTAATAGGTTCACCCCGCGGCCCTACTTTAACTTACTTCAAATTTCACTATTACATCATAGTCATCCTTAATACAAATAGACACATATTCAGTCTTACAAAAAAACTGATTTATTGTTAAATCTGATTATAGATTTATTGTTTGCACAATAATACATGTGTTTATCTAGTTATCCAGCACATTGAATATCAGTTATTAAAAGGGACAATATATACTTGCTGCATTGGGCATACTCGCGCTTGAAAGAAGTATGTAAATTTTAAAAAAATGTGCTAACTAAATAAAAACGATTTAAAACAATGAACAATATTAGAAAAATTACTTTATAATCAACGAAAATAATTGACTCACAATAACAAAATACTATACTAAAAACTACTTTTATCTTTATGTTTCATAAAACCTTCGTTCTTTTAGAAAGTAAAAACTTGCCATTTAACATTTTTTTAAATTATAAACACATCTAAAATATTAAATATGTTTAATGCTAACTTTTTGTTTTGCTAGGTAATAACCCCTACACACATTTTCTGCGTACGCTACTGAGCTACAGTATTTAAAACGTTTAACAGCTATCTATAGAAACTGTAAAACAAAATTAATATTTGAATCCTTACTTTGCTTTTCTACCTCACATTTTACTTTTGATAGATGATATACCCTCATAAAAAAACAGTTTTATATCATAAATTAATGGTCAATTCCTACTTCCTTCTAATTATTACACATTATTAAAACTGTTTATGATAGACGGAAAGGTTTATGTACTCTGACTTCTGAGATTAATGGGAGGAATATATAGGGCAGTAATAGCAGATCTTAAAAATAGCCATTTTAACGACCTTATTTTAAAAACTAAAAATATTTTTTAAATCCAAAATAGTTTATTTTCTCAAAAAAAAATATAATTAGTAAATATTTATTATTAAAAATAACCCTTAAAATAAAAAATATTGTTTCATAGAAAATGTCCATCTTTTTAAAAAAAAAAAAGACCAGCTGGTAAGTGCGGTCCGCACATGAACTATCACCTTGAAATCTAAAATTTATATTGTTACTTTCCACAGCATTTTAAGAACCTTCTTACAATCAATATTCGATATATAAATAATGCCAAATTGCGTATTTCGGAGTTACTAATAGTAAAAAAACTATTAGTTCTAAAAAACACACCCATTCTAAATTAGTAATAAGATCTCATTTAACAATACGCAATGTTCCGCAACTTTTAAAACATCTACTAAGGGAAAAACTGCTCTTAAAAGATTATCAATACAATTCATTGAAAACACATTATCATCCTCCCGAAGCCCATTCAACTTTTTGCCACTGAAGTTTTATTTTTCGCACGCCTCAGCTACTTTCTAGAAAAAAACGTCACTGTTTCTGGCGATATTCAAAAACTCGCCAATCTTTATCAGTTGGCGTAAAGCCACCTCCTCTTCCCACCCTCCCCTATAGACCGTATTTTTTCTCGGATTACGGCTGATGTAATGCTAAACACGGCCAAAAAATTAACGGCGTGTATACGGGACTGGTGCACGATATATCTGATCGGGGTCCAAAGTCCCGACGTCTATTGAAGGCGTTGGGTGCCAGCTCAGGCAAAGAACTTGTAACTACAAGAAGGTACACTTCGGCAATGCTACTGTGGCGCCCTCTCACTAAGTTGAAGTCTCAAAACACTGCAGTGAAGTTGACTAACAGGCGCTTGACCTGAAGTTTTGGCATGCGCAGAAAGCTCATTATTTTTTGGCGCCTGCTTTGAACGCTTCGTACGCCAATAAGGTTTGTTATTCCGTGCTGTTGTTGACTGTAAATATGTCGATTCGATTTCATTACATGCTATAAATATCGGATCAAATAAGGACTATTCTCAATATTTAAGGTAAGTGGCAAGCAATTTATTATTAATATAGTCAATTTAAAGCTTGCATATACTTTTGAATGTTATTTTATACAAAGACTTTGTCTCAAATGAAATTACGCGACTTCTTTGTGCGTTCCATTGATCGGCGGGATTCGAGTTATATAATTACTAGACTTGGAAGCACTTTGTAGTTTTTTTTTTATATATATGTCAACAGAAAGTACAGTTATATAAAGGAATTGAGTAGAAAGCCAATTTTTATAAGTGGAGATCGTTTGTCAACGTTTTAAAATCCAGGCAAATTATTATATTTGTTTGATTGATGTGCAAGATTTAAACTAGTTTCGATGGTTTACGAATAACAGCAATCTATATTTTAGGAAAATGGTATAACAAAAACTTTAAATAAATGCCTAAAGAGCCAAAATTTTACAAACATCTCAAAAAATAAATATTAAAAAATATATAGGTAATTCGACTGCACATTCAAAAAATTGATCAAAACATCTTTTTTAACTGAAGTAAAGTATTGCCTTATTTTATTAGTTTTTAAAATAAAAATAAACCTTTCAGCTTATCTTAATTTGCTTATATGAGCAATTAGCTTGAATTCGATCAAATCTGAAACTTTTAATCCTTGAACCCCATGTGGCATACAAGTATACAATTATTAAATGTTTATTGAGTATAAGTATTCATGTTGAGTATATAAGTATTTCTTCCTTTTTTCACAAAAATTCTTAGTGTTCGATTTGTTTCCTCTTTGATATAATAATATTTTTACTGACTTATGTATTTTTTCAGTTTACTCTTCAAAAACTGCTGTGAGAGGCCGGTGGCTTCGAGGTACAGCATCCGGCTAGCAATCAGAGGACTGTGAGTTCGAATCGGCATGAGAACTTGATAAAAGTTTAGATGCAGTGAACTCGTGATCGGAGGATTGCTAGATTCGATACTAAATTACGAAAGTTGTCTGAAATGATATTCAATTTCCATCGGTGTGTATACGGAACTGGTGCACGTTAAATCTAATCGTGGTCCAATGCTCTGACGCCTATTCAGATTGGATCAGATACCAACTAAGGTTTTGTCCTCGTCATGTAATCCAGGTAAAAATATACTGAACAGTGTTCCCCTGTCTCTTCTTTGAGATAGCCCTGAACTATTGCCAATAGCCCACTGTGCACCTCTAGTGCGACGTTGACCAACCATCAAAAACTGCCGAGACACAAATACTGACAGAAAGTTGTTGAATGTAAAGAAACTAATATACAATTTTTTAAATGGTAATGTCAGGCGATGAATCTTGAAATCAGAATTCTGAAAAGATTTCTACATATTTCGATAATGTTATGAATATTTCATAGATTATATGAAGAAATAATTGTTTTAGCAATTTTGATGGTCATAAAAACTACTTGTTATTTACTTGTATCACATGTACTAACGCAATATAGGTACTTAAAGAAACTAATTGTAAGAAATAAAATCTTAATTGAAGAATGTAAATGAAGTTATTATTATAATTATTTATAATTTATTATGATGTCGCCAAATATCTTAAAATATTTAAAATACTAATTATTTAAAATGTATTTAAATAATGTTAACAGCATTGGTTTGAATGCAACCTTATTTATAGTCACACTTTCACACATGATGAATTTGTGCATAAAAACTTCTCATTGGCCTATATTGATGGCATTTTATCAGCACAAGCTTAAAAGATTTCATTGTGAAATTAAATTTGAAATAGGTATTTTATAAAAGTTACCATCATTAACATTTCAAATGAATATCGTGCATGCATAAATAAACATGCAAGTCCAATCGCAAAAAAAAAATAGTATATACATTTATTTCAATGGAGGTTTGGATTTTCAAGTTCTAAAAATAAAAGGAATATTTTCGAAATATTAAAAAAAAATGCAAAAATGGATAAATATTTTTTTTAATAAAATTAAATGCTTATATAATTTTTTGACATGTTTGTTTTGCACGCACGAACTTGAAATATTATCGAGTTCTTTAATGGAGATACGTTGCTATAGTTTATGAACAAATGTCACAGTGCATTCTAAAGTAAATTTTTTTATACTTTTCTACGATGCGAATAAAAAACAACTGGAAGTGGTTTGTATGAGTGTTATATGTCATAAATATTTATCTAAAATTATTTGTTCGTGTTTTTACATTCATAATTATACATAATTATTCTCCGATTAAATTTGAATATATAGTTTTCTCTGTTTAAATGCATTTTTTAAATAAATATTTTCGGATACGAACCATTATTGTTTGTTTGTTCTCAATATGATCAGAATTGCTTTGCCTTGTAATTTTTGTTCCACTCACATAAAGTAAAAACCCGCTAATAAGAATTTTAGAAAAAATACCCAAACTTAATTTTATGCAAACTAAATACTAATAAATATAAATTAATTTGTCTTAATAGAAATATTACAAATTAAAGAAACTTGGTGAAATATTGGACGGAGAAATAAAAATAAATTGTTTACCAAAATGTTAAAAATATATAAGATTTGAACTATTTATTTTTCATACAGTTAGAATTGAAAATTTTTAATCAGATAGTAAAAAAAAAGTTTCAATTAATTAAAAACAAATATTTAAAGATTACAATTGTATGTACAAAATTACCAATTATTTGGTTATAGAATTAAACTTGATTGAAAATTTTTAATATTTGATTAACCAAGCATGAAGTTCTATATATATATATTTAAATTATTGAAAGAAGGTCCGATGAAGCAAAAAATAGAAAATTATATTTTTAATATTTTTCTAAAAGCATATGTTTTTAGAAAATGTACTAAACATATTTATTATATTAAATTTTTATCATTAAATAGTATGCTAAAAATAATTAAAAATACATTTTGTAATTTCTTTCTGCAATTTTATGCCTGCATTAATTTCGTAAAATAAATTTGATAACGAAAGGAATTAGATTTCAAATAAAATTTATGATTTTTTTTTTAAAGAACATAAAAAGTTCTTTAAATTTGTTTTCATAAATTTTATTTGAAATCTAATTCCTTTCGTTACCTAATAATTGTGCCTTAAGAGTACTTTTCCTGCATATCCGCGTTACGATGAATTAAATCGCCAATTAGAATCTATAAAAAGCGATAAACATGCCGACGTGCAACCCTGCAATGACGTCACTGTGACCTCAAGTATGGGGGCGCTGTCATCGACCGGCTTACATTACGTCTACGGGGAGTGTACCATCTTTAAGCCGTAAGGTTATTATAGTATCTTTGGCTCAGGTGTTGTCCTCGCCATCTGACCACGGTTCAAAAATACGAGGCATCGTTCCCGGGTTTTTCCTTTGAGATAGACCCCGAACCGTCGCCAATAGCCCACTGTTCAGCTGTAGTGCGACGTTAATTAATAAAACCAAACCAAAAATAACTGTCAAATTTTTAAGCATTCTGCGATCGTCAAGGCTACTTTCGTTCATTTTGACTATCGTTTCGCTACTGTTGTTCATTTGACTTTTGACGATACAAGAATTTCAAATATGTAACGCAAGTATTTACTCAGATGCTTTTCTGGTGGTTTTTCTTCTATACACATTCAGAGCCCCAGTTGCTCAGTTGGTAAGGCGTTCAGCTACTAATAAGAGAATTGGTGGTTCGAATCCGTGAAATGGACTTGACATAGTGAAAGTAAAAAAGTAGTGATCTTGCGATCGGAGGGTTGCCAGCTTCGCTACAAAAATACTAGAAAGTCGTCCAGAATATCCAACAAATTATACTGGCGTGTATACGGGGCTGGTGCACGATACATCTGATCGGGGTTCAAAGTCCCGACGTCTATTGAAGGCGTTGGGTGCCAGTTCAGGTGTTTCCTCGTCATCTGACCATGGTTCTAAAATAACGTGGTGCATGTATGAATGTGTGTGTGAATGTGCGTATGTGTTCCCGGGTCTTTCCTTCGAGATTGACCCCGAACCGTCGCCAATAGCCCACTATGCAGCTCTAGTGCGACGTTAATAAACCAACCAATCTATACACATTCACATTCAACGAGCATTTCTGGTATAGTGGCTAGCGCGTCTGACTCCGGACCGAGAGATGGTTCGGAGTCAGACGCGCGAGTCGTTGGTTGGTTCGAGTCGTAGTCTGAGCGCAATCGTTCCTCATTTTTGACGAAATAAATTTCGTTATTAATTTTTTTGACGAAATAAAATTCGTTAAAAAAAAAGACTTCAGAAATGAGCATGCATTTGTAGGGCTTTCACTGCAGTTGTAATAAAATTACAAACATAATTTACAATAGCCCAGCTAGCAGCTCTAGTGTGACGTTCATGGACCGACCACCCACCCAAAACATTTTGCGTAGTTAGTTGAATAAACATTGCATTAGATCTTCTCAATGGGTTAATCAGGATATATCCCGAAAGCAAAATCCGAAAAAATAGTGCCAAGTAATTTTGAACAATGATCAAATGTCGAAGATAAAACCTAAGCGCGTTCCCCGCTGTTCAAACTTCCACATTACGTCCAACGTAAGGACATTTTGACCATGATATATTAAACATATATAAACCCCATTTCTATAGTGGGTGTTTAATGTGCGACGAGGATTGAACTCGGAATTTTCCCACTACGAGCTCGATGTTTCTCAAAATGAGTATGGAACCCACAACTCTCTAATTCTGAGTTCGGTAGACTTCTGATCACGCCATCGCAGATCTCTCGAATGTTATAAGTAAAAGTAAGTTAAACCCTGTTTTATTAGCTTTAGAAATATCCCAGACAACTTGAAAGTTCTAAATATACAGGGTGGTTACAACTTGTTTCATTGTTCGGCTGCTGGTTAACTATACATAATAAACCAATTTTTAAACATTCTTGAAAATACATGCCCATTTTTGAAGAAGCTTTCGTAATTTTTGACGAAACCGACGCCTGCTATACGATCCGATTGAATATTTCGTGAAACTGAAGTAATTCATTTTGTCGTTTTTTTTTTTTTAACGAAATTTATTTTGTCAAAAATGAGGAAGACTTCTAATAAACACCTACAGCGCGATTCGAACCGCGGAATTTTTTTTTCCGGAGTCACACACGCTAACGAATACACCAAAAAAGTTCAGTTTAATTGTGGAAATATACAAAATAAGAACCAAACATTTGTTGATACTACCACAGAAATGAATCTGAATATACTTTCTTTAAAATTTTGAAGATTCTTGTTTTGTCAAAAGTCTAGTGATTCAACGATGAAACGATTGTCAAATTCGACAAAAGTAGGCTTGACATTAGCAGCATTCTAAAAAATGACTAATTTCTGAGAATGAACCAGCTTTAACCGATTTGTTTGTTGCTACCAAAGCTAAGCGACTTGTTTAAAATATAAGAGAAGAAGTTGGGTAAAAATGCTTTATTTTGTCAATGCAGCTAAATGTGATGCAGCCAATCAATACAGCCCAACAATTGATGAGTACCCTGTATATAATAGAATATCAATTTCACGAATTATTTATTTGAAATTTTTATCGCTGTAGTTTTACACAAATTCATTTAAATTGAATGTTTTTTTCCGTATTGTTTTATAGTAGAAGTGTAGATTAAAAAAAATTATAAAGCAGAAACTTCTTTGCGCATATAAAACTTCATTAGCACATGCGACGAAAATGATGGATAACCCTCGATGATTTCAGAATGAGTGATTTTCATTCGTCTCCAAATCGATTCACAAGTTCCAAACTTTAATGGAATACCTAATTGACTTTGACAAATGCCTCATTACGGGGGCGAAATGAAAAAAGTAGCATCATTTGAAGATTTGAAGAGAAGTAAGTTTGAATAATGAATATTTGGGATATTTTTTTTATGCAGTTCTCCTTTTTTTGTGATTTTAGAAATTTCTGCATCTATCGAAAAATTTTATTAGTTTTTAGCTCCCGGTTCTCGTTAATCTTTTAAATTTAATACATATTTTCGCCGAATTTTTTTTAATATTTTGGTTAAGGAGTTAATTGACCATCGATTAGACTGCGTTTACGCACGACAGGAATCGATTAGGCCCGTGGGTATTTTAAGAAAAGGAAAAATGTGGGCGCTGGATAAACTCAAAAGAGTGATTGTATGGATGATGGATGAATTGCTGTTTACATAAACTCACTAGTGCAAAAATAGCTTTTGGGTTTAATTAACGAAACTAAATTTGTCAATTGTGTTATTTGTCAGGGAGTTATATAGTGTCTGAATAGACTCAACTGAAAGCGTAACATAGTGATTCTATCCTGATACCCTAAAGTATCGGATTTTTAAGCTAATGTCCTCGCGCTTTTCATTTGCAGACGCCGCGCTTGGCGTTCGAGACACTGAATTAGTCGGTTTCAGTATTTCTGAGGAGAAACAACTAATCCAGTGTCATGGACGTCAAGCGCGGGATCTGCGGATGAAAAGCGCAAGGACATATTCCCCGGCTTTAAGGCCTGGCGCATGTCCTTGCGTTTTTCATTAATAGACGCTACGCTTGACGTCCAACCAATCCAGTGTCTCGAACGTCAAACTCAGCGTCTGATGAAAACCGCAAGAACATGTACCAGGTAGTAATGAAGTTTTACGTCAAAACGCAAAAGGAAAATGGAAACTCGGCCGTGTCTCTGCAGTCTGTGACAGAAGTCAGCGGAAAGGGGTGTGCGGCGATACGCCTTAAGACGTTCACTGTGGACTGTCAAATTCGTATTTATCCACAAGTGCGTCACGTGGTCAATCGACACCGTACTCTTTCTTGAGTTCAAACATATCCAGCTCACAGAAAATTGATAATTTGAGAAAAAAATCACATTTTTCCATTCCATAATTGAATCGATTCATATAAATATTCACTAACATAAGTAAATTTTACTCATAAATAAATGATTTTTTTTAATTAGGACACTTTATTCCTGGTTTGAATGTACTCTTTGTCCTTGTCTATATATAAATTTGGTCCCCCCCCCCCACAAAAGTTATTCTCCGCGCGATGGATTAATGGATCCTTGAGAATGGGAGAATATCGGAGCATGTTTAAAGCACTTGCGCCGAGTGTGCTCATTTTGTGTGCTGTGGTTGTATCTGACTTGGGTTTGTGTCGCGATTGTTATTGCGAGGTCAAATGCTCTCGTGCCCGTTCAAATTTTAAACTGTAGTGCGACACGGGATCATTTAACCCTGTACCGCACTAAATCACGGGATCATTTAACCCTGTACCGCACTAAATCACGGGATCATTTAACCCTGTACCGCACTAAATCACGGGATCATTTAACCCTGTACCGCACTAAATCACGGGATCATTTAACCCTGTACCGCACTAAATCACGGGTTCATTTTACCCCATGCTATTTTTTATTGTATTTTATAGGATTATTGGTGCATACAACCATACTGTTTTCAACACTGTGTAAAGGTTCAATGCTAAAACATCTATAATTTTAAGTTTACCTCCCATATGCAGTACTATGGGATAGTTAGCCAATTATCCCCGCACCGCACGAAACGTGCTAAGTAGCAAGTCCGTATTCTCGGCGGCCATGACGATCGTTTTGGCCGCGGGGGATTACGCGTCTTCTTACGAACCAGTTGGTTCTTGGCATTACCACTCTGTGTACCGAACTGGATTAGAACCTCGATCCAAGTGGTCGGTAACAAGACGCGTAATCCTTCGCGGCCAAAACGATCGTCATGGCCGCCGAGAATACGGACTTGCTACAGCGTACCACCCCAATAGTATAAAAGCAGAGGGGAAAAAAGTCGTTTCTTTCCGAATTTCACTGTCGTGGATTCTTTAGATTTTTTTTTTTACCAGCGTGGGGTCGCGCGATTTCCGATATATACGCCGACATTTTTTTCTCTCCGCCCCCAAGGAAAAGAAGAAGGGGAAAAAATGACCGTTGTGCGGGTAAAAAAAAATTTATGACCAAAAACTTTTCATTCTTCCCGTTGTGGACATCCATCAGTGACCACTTAGAAAAGAAATGAGGCGAGGGGGTGGAAGAGGATGGAAAAAATAACATTTTTTTCTTCTTTTAGCGTGTAATTCATTTCTCGTACATCGCATAGAGGAAGGAAGGGGTCGGTGGGGTGTGTGGGGGTGGGTTCTAACCCTGGGAGTTTATTTAGTGAGGACTGCGATCCATTTATAATAACAGCTCTGTTTTGTGAGTTGAGTTACTATCAGAGTATTTTATATTAATAGATGACTTATTGGGGGGGGAGGAGGAGGGGGAAATGTATCAGTTGAGATGCAAGCTGACAAATGTATTTATGTGACTCTGCTTATTTATATTTCTCATGCTTCAACGTGAAATACTGTTAGTGAACGATTTTTGTTTTGTTTTTAAATTTTCAGTAAATAAGGCCGAAGTTGCCCTGCGGTAAAGTATCCGATAAGTAATCTGACGTTTGCGTGTCCGAATATCAACGTGGATATCTACGTGGAATTAGAAAAGTTATAGCGATCTCGATGCCGTATTCGGTACTAAAAAAGTCGTCTAAAATTTTCAATCGGCGGGCAGGAGGGAATGGTGCACTTTAAATCTGATTATGGTTCAATATCCAGACGCCTATTGAGGTTGAGTAGAGTCCCAGTTCAAATATTGACTTCGTCATCTAATCATGGTTCAAAAATATGAGTTCCACGGTCTTTCATGGGAGACCTCGAACCGTTGCCAAAAGCCCACAGTCCAGCTTTAGTGCGACGTTAACAACATTTAAAACAACCAACCAAACTCAAATAAATAATTAATAACATTTTATAATACACTTTTGTTTCTTTCACCACTTTGTATAAATCAGACTATTTATATTATAATTGTTCAGTGGTCTTTGAAAAAAAAAATTGCTTTGGCGAAATAACTCTTTCCGACAATTATGCTTCAACGGGGAAACTAATAAAAAAAAGCTAACATTCGGAGATGCACCCGAAGATGTCTGGTTAATAGACCAGTTATTTTGCCTTTGAGAAAATAAAAGAGAAAAAATAAACGGGGTGAACTAACCAATGAGATAAAAAAAAAATTTAACCCATGCGAAACATCGGGCATCTACTAGTCATATCATAGTAAAGTATTACACATTTAAAGTTGTGAGTTTTGCGATGTGACATCCACCAGTTGCCGTTTTAAAAAATATTTTACATTCCTTTAATACCTTAAAGTTGCGAATTATGAACTAAAACTATAAAAATTTTCAATTTAAAAGATGTGCAACATAAAATTCCATATTTCGACTGATTAACCTAAATTGAACTAATCTATTTAATCTCAAACAATGCTTACTTCGTGTTAGTTTAATCTTAATTCTACCTTGAGCCAGTTTGATTGCAGAAGCTTTCGACATATCTGTTTCGGTGGGTGGGGGAAAAGAGGCCAAGCGCTTTAAATTCGAATCCGTTCCATGCAAAAGGTGGTCGCGAAAGCAACCGCACATTAATCTAAAAAAAAATATTTATTTATAGATTTTTCTCTCCCCAGAATAAAAACGTCGGCTTTCGAACCCGGGGTGTCCCGACAGCTGCAGAAAGGAAGCTTTTGATGGATCCCTCGGTGCAAAAATTTCAATTCCTTCCAAAACATTTTTCCATTTTGGGGGGAGGGGGGGGGGGGGGGGGAAGGAAATTTCCTTTTCCGCTTCGTGTAATTTAATAAATAAATTATTAAAAAATATGAGATTTTTTTTTCAATTTTTTTTTCCGGGGAACTAACACGGTTTTTGGGGCAAAATGGAATTTTTTTTTATTTCATCGTCTGCAAAAGACGGCGCCATTTTAAAGATTCTGTGAAATATGGGAGGGGATTTCTTTTACTCCACCCCATCCCCAACTTTTTGTTGTGGCCTCGAGCATCGATTTCAAAGATTTATCGCCAAGTTTGGCTGTGTTCAGGGTGGATTTGGAAGTTAGGGTCAAGATTTAACTGCGATTCGAAGTTTTTTCTAGAAATGAAGTACAAGTACATCGACTGACCAATTTGACATTACATTCATATTATTAATCTCTTGATATCGAGTGGCTACTCTCAGTCATCAAAATAACAACCTGTTCTTTTGTTCCAAGTGCTTCAAATTAAATAAGAACGGCATGTTCTTGAATATTAAAAACGCCTTTGTTTTCGTTAGCTTCTTCTTTATCTAAATCCATTTAAAAGTATGACATTACTTGGGTATTAACATATTTGATTAAACTTTTGTACTTGGGTGTCAACTTTAAGTCACCAAAATAACGACGTGTTATTTTTGTCTCTCTGCTGCGCTAGAACTGGACAATTTGGATTGTATCCACAATGGAAAGACCCAAGAAAGTTGCCTAGAAATTTTGAACTCCAGTTCGATGAGGATAATTCGATTGGCCTATTTCAAAATCCAAATCCACACCATGATCATCGTCAGGACATTTGACCAAGACAATTTAACGTATACAAGTCCCCTCTACACGTATACCACTTACGATAATTGAAATCCGTAACAGTCGAGCTTGAATGGTAAGAGCTTGATATATATATATATATATATATATATATATATATATATATATATATATATATATATATATATATATATATATATATATATATATATATATGCATGCAAAAGAGAGAGAAGTGAAAAATATACTCTCCGTCGTACTTAGCAGTTGCCATAACATAACATCGACTCGCAGTGGTAATGATTGAAGCACACATCATGAGATATTGTTATCGCCATAGAACGAGTTACAATACAGGAGCAAACAATTGGTTTATTATACTTATAAATTATGAGACCATGTATATGTACGCTGAGACCATGTATATGTACGCTGAGACCATGTATATGTACGCTGAGACCATGAATATGTACGCTGAGACCATGTATATGATGACCAATTGTACAATGAAATATAACTTAATAAAAAGACATTCTTCAAACAGGATGCTGATGAAAGTTAAATTTGTCGTCGGCGTCGTCCAAATGTTGCCACTTTGCTCATGAGGGCATTGCACATAAACAACACAGCTCTTGAGTGACGTTAATGCAATCAATAAACTACGATAACAATATCCTAGCGAGGTTTGGCGATATTTTGCGCCGACAGATAGGCTCCATGTGAATTGAAGAAGCAGGATACAAGCAGTTCAGTGACAGAGAAAAGCGCTCAATATGCGCACGGCAAGGAATTTCAAAAATGCTTCTTCCAGTGGTTGGGATATTTTCAAAAGAAAAACCTATAAATAAAACTTTGGGTCGGCGGATAATGTCCGAGGATAAAATGGAAATCGGAATAAATGCGGAGCTCTGTGGTGGCGTTACTGAAATTGTTCTTTTAGGATTTGGCGTTAAATAGAACTTTCCACATTCTAAGCAAAACGAAATCGAATGTGGCTATGGTGATGCGTTACTCCAACCCATTCTCTGTTTTGCGTGATTTGTATTTCTCAGTTTTGCGTGAAGCGTTACTTCAAGAGAGAAATAAGAATTAGTTGTCAACAAGAACATCGCCAACAGAAAGATGATAAACGAGCATTTTCGTCTGACTCTCCCATCTACTCCCCGTCCATTCTATGCTTTATTCCGAGATTTTGCACTGCTCGTTTTTTTTTTAGAATAGAGTAAATTTATGATCAGAAAATTTATGTATGGATCCCCGTAAAAGTTTAACATATTGTTTCGATACTGATGCCTAATGTAGTTGATTTTATATTTACCAGCTTTTAAATTCAGGTAGTAGGCAATTAATTCATTATACAAATATCAATTGGTCTCTAGCAAAAACTTCGCTAACAGTATTAGATCCCCAATCTGTAATATCTGACTACAAGGGGCCCATCCACAACTTCGGAATTTCTTCTCGAAATATTACTTTCATTTCTTTACATTTCATAATGGAACATAAAACGTTCTAACTATATATTGAGTGGTTTAATGATTTTTTATCTTATGGGGATTTAATGATTTATTCAACACACACTGTCTTTATCACTTCGCAAAGTGGCCAACCAATCAGTTCAAACCCCTTAATTACTTTGAATATGGAATGTCGGATAATCGTCCGTTCGCCCCTTATCAAGAAAAACGCACCGCGTCCTAAAAACCGCTCCTTCCATTAATTTCCAATTTAATCTGCAAGAGTTTTTTCAGGAGCTCCTCTGGGATGTAATCGCCAAATGCATCGATCGCGCCATTCGTGGTTATTTTAGGTATTTTATGGTATAGTCGTCCAAAAAGGAGATGGTGAGGGGGGGGGGGGGGGAGGGGGCTTTGTATTTAGAAATGAGGAGCTTATCTATTGGGTAAAGCTAAAGATTCTTTTTGAAACAAAACATATGGGGTTCTTTGTTTTTATCGCAAACTCTGAAAAAAAATTTATATTGTATTTATAGATGATTAGGAAATGATAATTCAATGCAGAAGTTTTGTTTTCAATATGTCGTATTCGGACAATAATTACAAGATTAATATAAAACAGTAAATAAATGTTTATTGCTTACTAAAGTGTCGAAACAATTGAATCAAGTCGGGTGGTTGAATTTACGTCGCATTACAGCTGCCCAGGGGGTAATTGACGACGAATGGACCTTCTACACGAACGAGTAAAGCACGCGTGAGTTTCTCGGTGATTAATTTATTTATTATACGTGGTATGACTTGTCGAATCACCGAGAAACTCACGTGCGTTTTACTGGCTCGTGTGGAATGTACCTAATACTGGGCAATCCGCGCCCCATACCAGCAGACATAACAATAACGTAACAATAACACATACATATTAAAAACAACTACATACATATTAAAAACAAAATGACACATACGTGACAATAACACATGCATAATAATAATGCATACATAACAATAACATACATAATAGCAACATACAAAACAAATACAGCGACAGTTAAAGTTTTGGGTCTCCAAAAGCTTGATTGGTTTGATTCGGTTAATTAACGTCGCACGAGAGCTGCACAGTGGGATATTGGTGGCGGTTCAGGGCCCACATCGAAGGTTTGGTTTGGTTTTGTTAATTAACGTCGCACTAGAGCTGCACAGTGGGCTATTGGCGACGGTTCGGGGTCAATCTCGAAGGAAAGATCCGGGAACACATACACATTCACACACCCATTCATACACACATTCATACATGCTCCTCATTATTTTAGAACCATGGTCAGATGACGAGGAAACACCTGAACTGGCACCCAACGCCTTCAATAGACGTCGGGACTTTGGACCCCGATCAGATTTATCGTGCACCAGTCCCGTATACACGCCAGTATAATTTGTTGGATATCATGGACGACTTTCTAGTATTTTTGTAGTGAAGCTGGCAACCCTCCGATCGCAAGATCACTACTTTTTTACTTTTCTATGTCAAGTCCATTTCCCGGATTCGAACCACCAATCCTCTGATTAGTAGCTGAACGCCTTACCAACTGAGCAACTGGGGCTCCCCCACATCGAAGGAAAGACCCAGGAACGATACCTCGTGTCCATGGTCAGATGACGAGGACAACACATGAGCTGGCCCTCGACGCAACCTCAATATTTGACATTGGACCCCGATCAGATTTATCTTTCACCAGTCCCGTATACACACCAGTATAATTTGTTGGATATTCTAGACCACTTTTTAGTATTTTTTTTAGCGAAGCTGGCAACCCTCCGATCGCACGATCACTAGTTTTTTACTTTTCTTGGTTGTTCAAAAAATCCATCGCACGGGTTCGAACTAGCAATCCTCTGATTACTTGCTGAACGCCTTTATCCACTGGGCAACTGGAAACCCTTGATTTCAGCAGGATGCGGCCGTTTTCGCTTTTACAGGGTTATGTGCTCAGGACAGATGCCTGGTCGGAATAGTACCGAACTCATAATATTCTGAAACGCTGCCATTAGCTCATAGTCTAGCTCCACTGCAGTCGACAATAGCCCACTGTGCAGCTCTAGTACGACGTTAATTAAACAAATCAAACCAAACCTAGCTCCACTGCGACCATAATTTAATAAACTAAATGCTATGGTTCTTCGAGCATGGATCCCTCATAGTAGAGCAAACATCGGGATATCATTTCGCTGACATCAAAGTGAGGTCAACATGTATCGCTACAAACACGTGACTAATGACGTCATTCCATTCATAAAATTTCACTGTTACACATTTCCCAAATCATCAGCAAATTGCGAGTACTTTTTAATTCATAATTTTGAAAAGAAGTCGCGTGTTTGTAGCGATTTGGTCTTAGATGTTTGCCTCACGATTATGATGTCATATTCTCTCTACTACTGGCCATTCATGCTCGAAGCTATGGTTCCACAACATATCGATGGGTTTGGTTTGATTAATAAACGTCGCACTAGCGCTGCACAGTGGGCTATTGGCGACGTTTCGGGGCCAATCTCGAAGGAAAGACCCGGGAACGATACTTCGTGTTTTTGAAACCGTGATCAGATGACGAGGACAACACCTGATCTGGCACCCAACGCCTTCAATAGACGTCGGGACTTTGGATCCCGATCAGTTTATCGTGTACCAGTCTCGTATACACGCCAATGATTTTTGTGGATGTTTTGGAAGACAATCTAGTATTTTGTAAGCTGGCAATCCTCCAATCACAAGATCACTACTTTATTATTTTTCTTTGTCAAGTCTGTCGAACGGGATCGAAGTGTACTGCTTTTTGGCTGAGTTTTTTTTATTTTATTTTTAAACACATTTTAAATGCAATGTGCTATTAAAATAGAAAGTCATTTGCAAGTCAAAGTCGAAGTAGATAAAAAGCAAGAGCAAAAACTATTTGTTTGGCAATATAAAAGATAATTATATAAGAAGAAAATAGAATATTTATTTACATTTAATATTTTTACAATGCTGTGGTAATAAAAAACTCCACTAAATCAGTGTAAAAATTTTTGGGGTACAGCATGGCTGCTTTCGTGGCCCAGTGATAAATGCGTTCAGCTAGTAATCAGAGGATTGCTGGTTCGAATCCGTGTTATGAACTTGACAAAGAAAAGTAAAAAAAAGTAGTAATCTTGCGATCGGAGGGTTGCCAGATTCGCTACAAAAATACTAGAAAGTCGTACAGAACATCTAACAAACTATACTGGCTTGTGTACGGAACTGGTGCAAAATAAATCTGATCGGGGTCCAATGTCCTGACGCCTATTGAGATTGCGTCGGGTGCCAGCTCAGGTGTTGTTCTCGTCATCTGAACATGGTTCAAAAATACGAGGCATCGTCCCCGGTCTCTCCTTCGAGATAGGCCCCGAACCGGCGCCAATAGCCTACTGTGCCGCTCTAGTGCGACGTTTTTTAACCAACCAAACCAAACCAAACCATCTTACTAAGTTAAATATATGAGACATATAGTGGCTGTGTTATGGCTTTGAAACATAAGAAATAGGCAATCGGAAGTTTTAACAAGCAAATACCATGTATTGAATCCCAAGAAGTGTAATCATATAGAGTACAGCGCCATTTTCTTTTTAGATGGACGCGGAAATGTTGTTTGAATTATTTTTGTTCGCTTATGTTTGGAATGGACTCAATAGTCTCTTTTCGTAAAAAAATATTTTAATTTTGTGTACGGAATACCATATGTATGATTGAATTAAGGTCCAACATGTTGACAATTAACTATTGCAAAAGAACTCGGGAACAGTGCATCGTCGTTTTGAATAATGATATGATGACGGTATATCAAGGCGAGATATCGAAGTGGACTTTTCGTGATGTAGAAAAGGAATATGTGATTTTATGCATAACGATCTTCTAGTATAAAAAAAGGTAACTTGGAATTTATTAAAATTTATATCAGCGTATAAATTGTTTTAAGGTCTGCAATCGAAAGTATTGATCCCGATGTATATCTGCGAAAAATAATTAAAGATAATCTATAATTTTATTTAAAATATAATATAATGTATTTATTAAAACAAACAAAATTTAATTGGTAAATACAAACAACTTATTTTAAATGTCTAACAATGTATAGAAATTACAGTAGATCCTTTTTACTACAACCGTTTGATACAGCAATCCGTTTCTTATAACAACTACCACTAGAAGTTTCAAACGGCAGATTACTTTCCCTGTTATCCAACGACCATCTTGTACTGGCCGCTTATTCAGGGCATGCGAGTAGACCTGATGCAGGTGCGCTTTAATTATGTTTAGAAAATCACGAGAAAACATCTCACGGTATAACGGGTTTCAATGCGGCGGGGAAGCCTTTTCTTGTAAGGCAAGAAATTGCCATATAGTTGACGAAGTAGCTAATCGAATGTTTGGATATAATTGCTTTTGCACCTGTGTTACTCGTATGCAATAAGTTATTACTCATATTACTCACATGTAATAAGTTATTACTCGTATTACTCATATAAAATAAGTTTTACTCTTTTTACTCTTATACAATAAGTAGTTGCTCATATGCAGTACGTAGTTGCTCATATGCAGTAAGTAGTTGCTCATATGCAGTACGTAGTTGCTCATATGCAGTAAGTAGTTGCTCATATGCAGTAAGTAGTTGTTCATGTGCAATAAGTAGTTGCTCATATGCAATAAGTAGTTGCTCATATGCAATAAGTAGTTGCTCATATGCAATAAGTAGTGGCTCATATGCAATAAGTAGTGGCTCATATGAAAAAAGTAGTTACTAATGTTATTCATATGCAATGAGTTGTTACTCGTCTTACTCTTATGTAATAAGTTATTACTCTTATTACTCATACGCAATGAGTTTTACTCGTATTTCTCATATGCAATATGTTATTACTCATATGCAATAAGTTATTACTCTTATGCAATAAGATTACACAAATGCATTAAGTTAATTACTCATGCGCAATATTAGTTTATGGACTGGAATCCCTGTTAAAAACGTATTAATTACTTTCTCAGGGACCTTCCAATATATATGTTATTAGACACTAAGATTAACTTTCTCTCTCCTCCCTACCTGTCCAGATCATGTCAAAGATTGCAGTCCGGGCGTCACTCCAGATATCCGGATGCCTGATAACGCCGTCTGGCTGATTAGGTGGGGTCATTCCCTGAGGGGGAGGGGGTATGTGTAACACAGGGCGAGGGTAATTCCGGGCATTCCGATACAAAAGTCCGTGTCCCTGTTTCCTAGGGGACCGCTGCCGGATTCGAAGTGGCGCCGGACCTTCCAATTAAGCGACTGACGGGAAGCGATCGAGCGGGACGCATCTTCTGGGGATCCGGGAGGGGACTGCGGCAGAAAATGAGGAAAGTGTTTCGGATGTTTTATTTATTTGTAAGTGGAGTAAAATATTTTGGGTTTGGAAGTAGCTTGCACAGGCGAATAAAGTATAGGGTTTTAGAGAGGGTTTCGCAGGTTAAAATTTCTTTCTTTTTATATGATTTGTTCTATTGTACAGTAGCAGTGTGACTCGGGTCATTTTCGGAATCTGATGGTCGGATTCCTCTCGTATAGTTTATATGTTGAGTTAAATATAAATTTTAAAATTTTTACACATGTATTTTGCTTATGCAATTGACGCCACTGTATAGTTACTGGACTTAAGTTTCTGGGGAACCCGTGGCAAGAAATGACAGGCCTCCCTCGGGGCTCCAACCGCGACCTATTGTTCCAAAGTTCCACAGGCTATCAATTTTGCTACAAATGCACGCTCTAGCTAGATCTTGGAAATGTTTTTTTTTAAAAATGTTTCTTTATACAATAATTATTTTAAACGCATTTTTGAAAAACCCGTCTATATTTATGAGATGACCATGCAATTCGTCGGTGCACATGGAAATTGTCTTTTTTAATGCCTTATTAGTAAACATTCGTCACTTGTAACAGGCGTAATGTAAATCTATATTATATAAATAATGTATACTTTTCAATGAATACATATGGTTAAAAAATACGAGGCGTTGTTCCCGGGTCTTTCCTTCGAGATAGGCCCCGAACCGTCGCCACTAGCCCACTGTGCAGCTCTAGTGCGACGTTAATTTAAACATCTGTTTGTGTGGTGTTAGTTTTCGTGAAATAAAAATTAGAGGAGAGTAAAGCCAAGGCTTTATTTGGCTGTGTTCTAAACTACGAGACAGTATTCCGTGAGTCTCTTATCATGTGGTGGACGAATGGTTTGGGGCTCGGACAAGCATCCAATGGGCGTGGGTTTGATTCTTAACATGTGTGTAGCGGTTTGGTAATCGGAGAGTTGTCAAATTCGTGTGCCAAAATATCCACTGTGTATTCGTGACTGGTGCACGTTAAATATGATCGTGGTCCAATGTGCTTAAGACTAGTGAGGTTGCGTCGGATGCCTGCTCGGGTTTTGACCTTGCCTTCGGACCATGGTTGAAAAATACAAGGCAGTGTTCCCGGGTCTTTTCCTTAAGATAGAACCCAAAACGTCTCCAATAGCCTTCTGTGTAGCTATAGTGCGAGGTTATTCAACCAACCAATCATTGTAAGACTTCAAATTAATTTGGATAAATTGAAGACATGTGAACTAACGTATTTTAGTTTATTAATGTGCAAACAACAATTTGGGGATTTTGTATGGATTGTGGACATCCAAGTTTGTGGATTTTCACCTTCACTTTGGCGATTGAAAAATCTGAGACCTGGTAGCCCTGAGTTGAAAGCAATTAAACAATCGCTCGCAGTTGATATGTGATTTCTTGGTTAATGAGTTGAATAAAAGCTGCTGCTCGTTAGCGGCTAGCCATATAAGCTAATAAAAAGTTTAAAAAAAAATATAAAACAGCAACAGATTTGTCGAAGTCGCTCGCTTCTCCGCCACTCCGACCAAAATATCGAACTAACCCGAAACCAAACAACCAAACTCCGACCCTTTCCAAACGACTTGTTATCTTCTGAAGTGGGGGAAGGAGGGGTTTGCAGCAAAAGATCTTCCCCAGGGCCTTTTATCTTCTGCTCTTTGTTGGGCCCACTTTCACAGCCGAGTTAACCCGAGCATCCCGTTCAATAGTCCCGAACACGAGAAAGGAGCGCCCCCAAGTGGGCCCATTCATTAGGGTTAATTGCGTGGATGTCTGACGTTGTGTTCTCGTTAAGAGTGTGTGTTCTCGTCGAAAAGTGGGCATCGATGTATCGGATAAAGGAGTATCGATAATCGAATTAAATTGTTATCGATGATGTATGATACAATGAATGTATTGGGATATGCCCAAAGAATATTGTTTGGAAGTTTTCTTTGAATTTAGATATTATTTGATGCTTGTTGTTTTGTTTTTTATTAATCTGTAATTCTGATAGAACAGGATGACAGAACGTGGACGGAAGAATCACACTACTTTATTATCATGCGGACACCTCGTTGTTGAAGTAAATTTTTTGTAAAATTCTTATAAGCAAAAGCAGAAATGTTTAGTCAATTATCTATTTTGGATACGACAACGAAGGGTTAATTGTCCAAGTAGACGTCAGGTTCTGAACGGATATTTGAAATCTTCCACGGGGCAAACTTCGGTATTGCCTTCTCCAACAGGGTCAAGGCTTCCGTGGCCGAGCGGTTAAAGTCCTCGGCTGGGAATACTAAGGTTCCTGGTTCGATGCCAAGCGATGGACTTGACAAAAAAAAGTAAAAAGTAGTGATCTTGGGATCGGAGGGTTGCCAGCTTCGCTACAAAATACTAGAAAAGTCGTCCAGGACATCCGAAAAAATTAACGGCGTGCATACAGGACTGGTGCACGATAAATCTGATCGGGGTCCAAAGTCCCGACGTCTATTGAAGACGTTGGATGCCAGTTCAGGTGTTTCCTCGTCATCTGACCATGGTTCTAAAATAACGAGGTGCATGTATGAATATGTGTGTGAATGTGTATGTGTTCCCGTGTCTTTCCTTCGAGATAGACCCCGAACCGTCGCCAATAGCCCGCTGTTCAGCTCTAGTGCGACGTTAATTAACCAAACCAAACCAAACCAAACCAATCGAGATAGACCCCGAACCGTCACCAATAGCCCACTGTGCAGCTCTAGTGCGACGTTAATTAACCAAACCAAACCAATCTCCAACAGGGTCTGGTGTTTACCCGCCCTTCAGTTCCTCTAACGAAACCTTGTAGCTAGTTGACCCTAATTTTTCCCCGCAAAAAAAGTCAGCATAAGACCTTCATCAAAAATTTGAAATAGGCTTTTAAAAAGTTTTATAAAGGATATTAAAACCAAAAACTGCAGTTTTATAAAATTTGTTTTAATTTTTCTGCATAAAACCATCCTTTAACATTTGCATTTTTCCTGTAATAATTTCAATACTTCAAAAGTAAAAGTTTTAAAAGTTATTTTTAAGGTTTTCTTAAGCTTTTATGAAGGATATTGAAACAATAACTTTTAATATAATAGGTCTTCAACAATAAAAAAACTGCAGTTTTTCTGCATAATTTTGATGAAAGTTTTATGTTGACCTTTATTTGCTGGGTTTAAGGTCTCAAAGAAAAAAAATCGAAACTGGTGCACTTGACCTTTACTAACCGCTTTGCCCCAGTATTCCTTAACGACCTTCAGGTCCAGCATATTGATTCACTCACTCTGTAGGAATCGTATTCCTTTGGACTACCCCCCCCCCTCCTCCCTCGCTAACACCCCCTGAAACAATTGGTTATCTGCCCACTATCCTCCCTTCTATGGATGGTTTGGTCATTTGCTTAAACTATATCTCTCCCACCGACATCTCTATCGATTAATCGATACGCCTGTGGTTCGGAATCGTTAATCGAGTCGATGGGAGGTGGTTTTCGGAACTATTCCCAAATGAGTCGGTGCGTAGTTGTGGGTTATTTGATTTCTATTACATTTTATTACGAGATAGGGAAAAGTATTACTTTCGAGTCCAAATTTCTAAAAACAAATAAATTGGAAAAATTGTTCTAAAGTGATTTATGATTAAAAATGTTTCCGCATATAGGGTCCTCCAGTTTCCCTGTGGATAAAGGCGTTCGGCTAGTAATCAGGGGATTGCGAGTTCTAGCCCGACCGATGGACTTGATACAGAAAAGTAAAAATGTATTGATCTTACGATTGGAGGATTGCCAGGTTTGCTACTAAAATACTTGGAAGTTGTCTAGAAACATCCAACAAATAATACTGGCGTGTATACGGAACTGGTTCACGATAAATTTAACATCTGATCTGGGCCCAATGTCCTGATGTATAATAAGTCACAGTTATATGTGTTTAGTGAGAACGAATTTATATTTTTTTTGCGATATAATTATGAAATCATTTAATATAAATATATTTGTACTATCACAGTCAAAATTTTACAAGATTTATTTTTTCATGAAATTTGTAAGAAATAATTGAGTTTTCTTTTACAAAAGTCTGGAAATATTTTGCTTAAACTAAAATATTTAATATGGCAAAGATATAATTGGAAAATAATTAAAAAAAAAAATATTTGAACATCCTCCTTTTCAAATTTAATACGGTTTTTTAAAAAATGGATTTGAAGTTAAATTATAATTTACCTTATATATAAAAAAAATCATCATTGATATTGTAAGTTTTAAAATAACAGTTGCAAGTTACTGGATTAGTGATGCCTTAAACTAATGCTTTTAATCCATTATATTCGTAAGACAATATAGTTTTAAAGTTAATATATAAAGTTGATATCGAAACTTTTTTAATATCTTTAATATGCTGAGTACTTTTTACTATATTTTGGAGATTGTCCAAGTTTGTATCCTTTTCAATCAATAATCTTTATCACTAATATTGTTGTCATTGCTTTTAGTTCAAAAACAAACAAG
Source organism: Troglohyphantes excavatus (assembly GCA_963932185.1). Classification (NCBI taxonomy): domain Eukaryota; kingdom Metazoa; phylum Arthropoda; class Arachnida; order Araneae; family Linyphiidae; genus Troglohyphantes; species Troglohyphantes excavatus. Next base: position 68,677,328 of record OZ010668.1, on the reverse strand, counting down.
CATCGTAATATCATTACAAATATCGAGGTGGCAACACGGTGAAGCAGGAGATGAAAAGCCGCTTTTCTTACGATGCTCTTAGTTGCTCTGTCAATGTTATTTCACTGTGCGAAGAGTTCATCAGCAGAGAAAGCAATTATATTCGGTAAAGTGGGCTTTGTGGACTTCTAATGCTGTGGGTTTCCAAACTTTTTTATAAAACTTTTCATTTATGAAGTACTTACTCCCTTCTCTCATAACCCTTCTCACCTATCCATTTAGCAAAAAAAGTTTGTATTTTTTACGCAATAATGTTAGGTTAGCTGGTAAATGAATCAAACGACTCAAATGAATGACACTTGTTGGCTTTTATTTTTTTTTAAATATCAGCCTAACATCAAAATAAATACTTTGTACTATTTTTCAACCTCATGAACTTAGGATGGAAGTTCACAAGAACTTTTCAACTTAATAGGTAAATTTTCGAATGTGAGCTTCCGGAATTTTAATGAGATCTTTGAGATTGTTTCATGAAACTCAGTTTTTCAAAAATCAGGTTCAAATAATGACAGATATCTTAAGCCGGGAAGTTTTTTTTAATGTTTTCTCCGCCATTACTGATATTATTTTCCCGAATATCCCTAATCGGACCACCATGTATCCCAGATTGGAAACAGCTGTTCTAGTGGAAAGCACTAAACTTTAAATTAGTTACAATTCAATTGTCAGTATATGGGATATAATAAGGTTTTAACCATATATATCATTCGAATTACCCATATATCAAATGTATATTTATTTATATTTCTAACTCTATAGATCTTTCGATGTTCTTGAATATCGCTGTGTAGTAAAAATCACACTATTCAATTGTATGTGAAGTTGGTACTTGGCGTTTTGACACAACATGTTTAAACTCGTATTACTCATATTCTCAACTCTAATTTCCTTTAATTAAATTACATTATCTACTATTTTAACAACATTTAAGTAATAAAAGGAGAAAGAAAGTATATTTTTTTAATCGATGTTTAGAATTTTTTTAATGTATCTTCATTTTTGAAGCCCTTTCAGACCAAATAAACGGATTTTTATATTTTATTTATGTGTATGAAAATAAAATACCTTAATAACAGTGACAATGTTACAGTTAATAATAATAATAAAGTTATAATTCCCACGTCAGGATGGGGTGACGTTTCGATATATATAAAAATTCCGAAAAGAAGAAAAAAAAATTAAATCTTGAAATAAAAAAAAATTTGAAATTAAATTATTAGAAACTATTAAATCTTCATTTACAAGAAAGTGTCTACGCATTCGAGTATTGGGTATGATAATTTGAAGTTTTCTTCAAATGCTCAAATTTATAACTATTAGTTAAATTTATGTTTGCTAATCTTCTGAATTTGAACGGAATAGTTCTGGTTTCAAAAACATGTAATTGCTTCAGTCGCCCCTGGGCGGTTTTCATTTAAAAACCAAATCCGATTTTTAAGACGTTTCCTATTTGAGTGTGTAAATTTGTATTTAAAAATTAAAAAATATTTTAAAACTCATAACTAAACAATCGAAATATAGTTTTAATTTACAAATTTTAGTCAGAGCAAAATATTTGTAAAATACAATTAAGTATATTCTTAATTTGGTATTATTGAATGTAATCCACCTATTATAATTTTTGTTGTTAACATTGGGGCTTTCGATTATAAATAAACAGAAAGGAGTAACAAACGAAGAGTTATTCATTAAATATGCCATTTGTAAATACAAGTTTTCGTCGAAATTTAATGTATTCTACAATTTCAATTTAATCTATTATAATAAAAGTCTGTTTGTGAATTCGAAACTACCAACTTTCTATGTGCGCAATAAAGGCTAACAATTTATAAAAGAATAATATTCATACTCAAAAGGTGCACTTTAGACTCGGAACTTTAAAATTATGTTTAGTTTTTTTAATGAATTCATAATGATTTTGCAAAATTTTTTTTACTTTCCATATCAAAAGAAATATCAACATTGTTGATGAAAAATTGTAAGATGTTGTCAACGTTAAAACACTTTAAAATAAATAATATATGTTGTTTTAAATAATAGAAACATAATTTTTTTTAATATTACATCGCGCTGTGATACATTTTTGGGAAGCGCAACTGTTTTATATCATAACACGATTAACTGTTTAATTTACGACTGAAATTTCCCCGAGAGTTTTTTTAATCCAAGGCATGTCCGACTCGGTTAAAAATGCTGTAGATACGGGTGTACCCGGGAGACCGTAAAAGAGGTTGATAAAAATAATACTTTTAAAATAATGTACTTTTAAAGTTAATATGTGTGATGAAGTTCTCCAATTATTTAATCCGCGTTAAATAAGATTAACACTACCGTCCCACTTTTAGAAGTAAATAACCTTTGGCAATTATTCCACTTATACTAATGAATCCCAGCCAACAATACACTACAGTATTCTTTTAAAAGTATAATTAAGAATCTAAGAGTTTTAATAACATATTAAAAAAAAATATCGCAATGTTATAATATTTTCGCAAACTCTGTATAGTAGCCACTAAGATAAACGTGCAAATTTCTTGCATTTTCTTTTAATATCGCAGTCTCTCAATAAATAAGGGTACCCGAATACCAGTCGTTTAGCGTTAATTCTATGGAACTTCCCAATTTTTACCCTATACATTAATATATCGTTGGTTCATCTACCACGAAAAGCTTCAATGCCCATATTTAAATCGTAAAATACGTTCTAAAAATTATAATTTACGAGTAACATTAACTTATATCGTATTGGCAAATTATAAAATTTTAAGCAATTAAAAGTTGAAAGAAGAGTTTATACATTGCTTGATTTAGAAACACCAACCGGATGGAAAAACTTTCATCTCAGCGGCAACCGTCACTCCTTCACTCTACAATGCTCATCAGACGTAAGGAAAATATATATAAAAACCAAATTTTTAGTATGAAATACAACTATTTGAAAATTTTACTACTTAGAGCTTTTAAACCAAATTTACATAAAGGTTTAGCAAAAAGATTAGCTATATTTTACTTGCTATTTACATATTAAAATCGAAAATATTTTCAAATACCAAATTGCAAATGAAATAATACTTTATATACGTTTAGTGCAGTTGTTTTTAATTGGTGATTTTGAGAAGTGGATAGCAGCCTCCTGATCACAATGCAAAGGTCTTTCAAATTTAAATTTAGTATGCTAGAATTTTTAAGTTCAGTCAATATGTGTATGACCCAAGTTAATTATTTAGTAGCTTCGGTCGAAGAAATATATTCCGCTTCTAAAATCTAAAGTTGACAAACTAACACACTTTTACGCCATTAGTCCATTGTGAATAATAAAAATATCAAATTTAACTAATACCTTAGAAATTCACCTGGCTGATAAAGACTTGGGTTACAAACATAATCCAGATTATTTGGGTCATAGATTCCTTGAGATCAAGAAATTAAAATATTTTCATTTAAATTGACATATAAGACACGGTTAATATCTAGTTGGCAATTTAAACATTTTAAGTTGCACCTAAAATTGAAAAACACATTTTAAGGACTGAGAAATTTACCACAGGGCTGAAAACTTCGTCATAATGAATACCCCTTGTCTGAAGGAATTCTTTGGCGACAAGTCTAGCCGAGAAATATTACCGATATCATATTTAATATTAAACTAACTCACAGCCAACGATTTTATTGTTATGGGACTTAAGTACAAGTTTCCAGACAATGCGTTTTTTAATTGCGATAAATTACTCAACCATAGCTTTATGCCATACATCAGTTTTGTGGTTTCATATAGCTGCGTTATAACTGGAGAGTAATACCCCTTCTAGTTATGCATGAATTATATTTGATTCTTCACTATTTACTTTACCAGTATATGTATTTATACAACTTAAATTGAAAAAAATTATTTTCAATTAAAAACTTTTCAACGCCATCATGAGATCGAAAAGATTGACATTTGATAATAAATATCATTAGTGTGTACTATCAGTTCTACTAACTTCTTCACGTCAAAAAATACCTTCTTTTAGTATGGGCTAGAGAAATCAGCTCACTCGTGGTCGGTAAATAATCTGGAGGCTTAGTTTTCGAAGAAGGTTGGTATGATATTACGCTAAATTCTTTTTTGGGAGGGTACAGCATAGCACCACTGCTAATAGTTTCATCCCGAATGTAACGTTTTATAGATTCAATAATTTGTCTTTCATTAGGGAGCCAGATCCTATATCCACGGTTTCTCTGACCATACCAAATGATGCTTTTATTGTACCTCATTTTATTTTACTTATGTGCCGGTCCGCCTATTTCGGCATACGGCAATACAATTAATTTGAACAAAAGACAATACAATGTTTACAAAAAATTTACATTGTTCCTGTATTATATGAATCTGAAGGGGTTGGCATGGCACCGTGAGACTCGTTCCCAACTCCTCCTCTACATGGTTAGTGCTGTTTGTTTTGATTCCCTTGGATACTTTATCGTATTTTAATATGTTTTTTAATTCATTTTTTTTTTAAATTTTACCAAAATATTTTGTTTGAATTTTTTTTATTTTTCTGGCATTTCAAAATAGCATGCTTAGTGCCGTAAAACGGCAGCTACAACGATTTGATTTGCCAAAAAAAACTTGCTTGGTACTTGGGAAAGGACCCATGGCCGGTGAGAGCTTGTGTTACGTGTGTTCAATGTAATTACCATTTATCGATAATAATAAAAATATTTTTATGTAAACAAGATTGCGATGTAACTAATTGAAAATCAATGTAATTAAAAATAAATTATCAACTATCCACTTTCTCAAGCTAACATATTTTTGTACCAAAGAAAAAAATATCTGACATAAAAAAAAAGTTTCTACACATGCTGCTACTTTACCTGATAGAAAAAATTCCTAAACCATCAACAGCAGTTTTTCACACCTTTTAAGTAAAACACGAAGGCACTCGAGCGACTAGAAATCAAAAACTTACAATTCTTAAAAAGAAATAACTAGACAGTAAAAAATCTCCTGCAAAAGTTAATGGACGAAACACCCTCTGGTGTCAGAGCAGCGAGAAATAAATCACGTGACCGTCGCAATTACCTCGTCATGGGCCCGAAAAAAGGAACGGAACATCGGACACAAACTCGATATATCGGATGGGATGTTGCAGAACGATGTTTTTTTCTTTTCTTTTTAATTTTCATCGTTACGGGGGTGATTTTTGAAAAATGTTCGATGAAAGAGAAGGTATATTTCCATCGATTCGAGTATTGATTTTTTGGCGCGAGTTTTGATGATTTATCGAACGTGTTATTTTTCCCGCGGAAAGCTGTCTTTCGGCGATTATTCTAACGATTATGCGAGCGAAGAATTGGCGATGTTTTTCGCTTCGGATATCACTTTTTCATTATCCCCTGTATGCGAAGATTGAATGGCCATTTGCGTTTATGAAGTATGCGAAATTGATTTTTTAAGAGCACACATTCTGTAACGAACGTATATTTAATGATTATATGATCCGTTTGACATTTCATGTATGGAAATCAGAAGAATTATAATTTATGAGCTAAATAAACATTTCTAAAGAAGGGACCTGCTATTATCTAATGTAAAATAGTATGCAATGAAAGTATTGTTTGTGAATGAAAATTGCATTGTCTAAACTTTCATATTTTTACTCATTTTAAATAATTAAAAATGACTTTTAAAAATAGTCAATGTTATCAAAATTTTTAAGTAAATTCGATAAGGCTACTGAATTTAAGATATTCAGTACAGAAAATCCGACAAATTGCATGGTAAAGAGACCGCTCTTTGGCATTCTAACACATTTGTAAAACAAAATAAGGACCAAGATGATAGGAAGAATATAACTAGTTGGACTTGGCAATCTAGTTGATATGATTCATAGTCATAAGCTTGCAGTATAGTAGTCCTTACCAAAGATTCGCCGTGTTTAGAATGGAGTTATGAGTAACAGTTGACATTTAGCTAATGCTTGAAGCTTTCACTGTAACCATAGCGCCATCTTTGCTTCACCAAAAAATTCTATTTCTATTAGTTTAACGCGTTGAGTTCTATTTCATTTTGGCGATGTTTTTAGTTATTTCGACAGCAATACTTTGGACTATTTCAATTTGTATTTTGACGATGAATTGTTTTCTTTCATCGTCCAGGAAACAAACAGATATGTCTCCGATTATTTTGAGACAACAAAATGACACCTTCGTATCGATCCTAAAAACGTAAAGATACGTGCAACAATGAAATCAAAAGATTTATCGCGCTTTTGTTGATGCAGGGAATGATTCAGAAACCAGTGGAAAAATGGTTTTGGTCGAATCGGCCGATTTTGAACTCTCCCATATTTGGGACTGTTATGACAAAAATCCAGTATAGTTCGCTAATGAAATTTTTGCATTTCGAAGACAATTAAAATTTTGATGCAGGTTACCCACAACCAAAACTTCGAAAAATCTACGACGTCCAGAAAAGATTGGTTGAAAAATATCAAAGTGCATTTGTTTCTGAGAGGGAAATTTCAATAGATGGATCGTTGATGACATTCAGAGGGTTATTTTGGATGGAAGCAGTATATTCCAAACAAAAAAAAGCCAAATTTGGAATCAAATTCTATTAATTGTGTGAAGCCGAAAGTGTTCATATTTTGAACTCCTTCATTTACACTGGTAAAGGTACACATTACAATTTAAAGTATGCTTAATACGGATGCTCAACAAAAAGTGTAATGACACTTATTGATGATTTGTTGGCCTGGGGTATTGTCTCACCACAGACAACTTTTATTCCTCATAAGAGCTTGCCGAGCTACTGATTGCTGGGAAAACAGATTTGTACTGAACTTTACGTACTAACCGAAAAAAATCTGCCTGTGGAATTACGCACAAAACAGTTAAAGAAAGGGAAGGTCAACGCCTGTCAGAAAGGAAAAATATTAGCGTTGAAATGGAAGGATAAAAAAAGACGTGTTTATGCTAACACCCTACACACCATACCAAGCTTCGATGGTGAGCGTGTTTTCAAACAAAACGAACATGACAAGTATTTGCTAGTCGTGGTAGATTTCCTGCTAGATTTCGTAGTCGCTGACCATAACAACAGCATGGGTGGGGTAGATAAGTCAGATCAGTGTTTAGCATATTACTCAGTTATGCGAAATCAACAACGCAAGTATTACAAGAAGATATTTAAACACTTACGGAATCAGAGTGTGTGGAATGCATTCGTGCTGTACAAGATGTGCGGAAGTCTAAAACATATCGTCGCCTCAGAGCAACAGTGGCATATGAGCAACAACAGAGTTGCCTATAAAATTGATTTTAAAATTTGCTGTTTTTTCGATGCTGAATATCTAAGGCTGTAGTTCAGGGATTCTAAAGAAGTCCGAGAATTCCATTAAATAAAGGCACATTTGGTAATATTAGCGAGACCGAAAACTCATTTTCATTTTTTATAGATGTCTTATTGTTGCTCTGAGGCGACGATATGAAGTTTCGAATGCGGCTCATTGAAAGACTCATCAAGGAAAGCGGACCGAGGGAAATCATGGAAATCCTTCAAAAATTGCAGAAAATGTACTCCTTCTAACATGCCGACATTTCCCTTCACAAATCCCTGACAATGTTCTGCTTAAAAGGGAAAAGTTCTTCTAGAAAGTGTGCAGTTTGCAGATTAAAATTCAATGATAATGGGAAGAGAGTGCGCAGAGTAACGAATGTCAAGAGTGCAAGGTTGGTCTATGTGTCGTCCCGTGCTTTAAAACCTATCACACAGTTTTAGAACTTTAAATTTCCAATCGAATTGCTAAATTTCTATTTATGTGAAAATGATATACAAGTTTACTTATTAATTCAACTATATCAATATAAATTCAAACATTATAAAAAACAAATATCTTTTTAAAAGTTTATAATCAATTTGAACTTGAATAATGTATATGTAAAAATATTTCAAAGGACCTAACTATTTTAAACATATTGGTATATAATAGATATTTGTTTGATAAAATAGTAAGTATTTCAAGCTTATTTATATATATAAATATCTTGAATGTGTTATTAACACAATTTATGCATTTTCAATATTTATACACACGAATAATTTTTAGACTCGCATATAATAATGCTAACATAACAGTCAGCTCTTCCGCCAGCTAGTGCCTTCTTAAAAACCTTTGTACACCAAAATTTACGAAAAATGACAAAAATACATAAAAAATTAGTATTATTTTAGAAGCTCTAAGGAACTGAAGTTTAAAAAAAATAAAAACAAACAAACACTGATAGGACCTATTTTAGGACTAGAGAGTAAATGTTCTATTGCTTTTAAGGTATAAATTAAAAATGATCTCGTTCATAAACTTTTTAAATTATCTACAGAAAGAATGCATATAAAATCTGAAAATTTGTAAATTTTTCATATTTAGTATTTTTCTTAAATACCCATTTTTGACTTTTGTGCACAAATACATAGACCCGCCTTTCATTTAAAAAAGCAATAATTACACTTGGTAAAGGCAAAAGTCCATGATTTTTCCCCAATAAAATCCTATTTATATCGTGTAGCACTTAGATTTTCAATAGATACATACATAATATCATTTTATGAGCCGTACTGTAAATTTAACAAACGAGACACGCTGTTTCTATACGAAGTAATACAGTAGCAATTTTTATAACCCAAATGATAAACTCTTTTCCATAACGAAACCCGCAAAATATACCGTGTTCGCCTAAAAGTGATTACGGATTGTTCGAACGATCAGAATAGAATATATTAATATAGAGTGTGCACAAATTTACTTTCCTGGAGAAAATTTAATACTATATATGCAAACTCTAACTTTTACAATCCCGATTAATCTGCGAAATTTCAAATCTTTGTTCTGTTGAAACCATAGAGTAATGATACAACTAGAGGAATAAAAATACTGATTTCCGTGTGTACATCATTGAAACCACGTGATATGTGGAAATGCCACTTGATTCATGCGCCAATATTACTTGGAAGGCCTTGGCGACTTTAAGAACTAAACGAGATAGAAGTATTGTAATACGGTTTTGTGTTTAATTTTGTATTTAAATATAGTTTTTTTAACGAGTGGCACAATTTAAGGGAGTTTAACAGATATATTAAGGAGATTTTTCTTACTTTGTAGTTTTGAAATAATTGCATTACGTTTTTATGTAAAAAAATTACCATAAGCGAAGTTCTTTCAATTGTTATTTTGTATACTTCAATAAGAAAATATGAACAATAAAACCTGAGAAATATAAAGAGTTTCGCTTCTTCGAGTATTGAACACAAATAAAATATTTTCGTTTCGTTAATGAAGAGGAAATATTTAGCGCATATTGTTTGAAAATAAGTAAATACGTACATATATGTTAAGAAGTTGAACACGGACAGAACTCCTTATCACCAAAAGAGAAGAAAGTGCGCCAAAATTGAAACTCCTGCAGATGTCTGAACGCCAAATGTGGCAGCGCTATAACCACGTGATGTGAGTTTTTCTTACCAATGTTGACACCGCGGCCTTACGAGAGTCTGGTATTGAAGACGCTCTCTATTTAATATTACAACTCTCTGGTTGAAACCTTAAAAATTGTCAGAGAAGCATTGCTGTTCATTTGTTTGTCAATAAAGGAGGAAACCTGTACTACGTTCTTTCTACACAAAATATTGATACCCTTTAAACCCTTTTCACTCGAGGAGCGAGTTTGATATTTACGTTCTTTTTACGGAACAGTTACATCCTGTTCTTTTTAAATTGATATTCTTTTAGGGTGTTCTTTTTACGTTTACAGTAAATAATTATAAAAATAAAATATTTATGCGTGAAACTGAATATCAATCTCAGTACGCCAAACATATATTTAGTGGTTTATGGGATTTGTCAAACGTTTAAATAAACAGGGGGTTGGGAGGAATTTCAATCTGAAGAAAGTTTTTAATCAAAAATATACTTGTGAATTTAGACACGTTTTTAAACTCAAGCATATGTTGTTCTCTTTCTTGAAGAACAGTGGAGAAAATAACGTGTCGTGCAAAAAATTAATAAAATATGTTGATAAGATAAAAACTCGTCTTATAGAACATTGCGTTAAGAATATAAAAATACAAATACAACGTTAAAATACGCAATAAAAGTTCATAAAATCTGGACATGTTTCGGGAGATACATCTCCCTTCATCAGCAGAAAATTAAAAGTATGTGTGTAATGTTATTTTATTACACACAGACTTTTCATTTCTGCCGATGAAGGGAGATGTATCTTCCGAAACATGTCCAGATTTTATGGACTTTTATTGCGTATTTTAAATTTGTATTTGTATTTAAATAAAATATGTTGATATCCAAGTGATGCGATATTTTTAAATGGAGTTTGATAAAGAACAAGCTAACCAAAGATAATTTTTTTTATTTTCAAGAACATGCAGTTCTCGTTCAATTCGAAGAACAGGGAACAGAAAAACAGGTCGTTTTTTTGGTGGATGAGAGTTGGCACTCAATGCAAAGGGTTATATCTATCTATATCTATCTATATCCGAGTTTAAAGTATATGTTGATCTCTTAGAAGTATCGATTGGTAATCATGCTAGTGGCGACAGATCGTATTTTATTAAAAAATTTTAAACTCTTTTCATTCGACAAGGTTTTGTAGCTTTCAGACATGTCTGGTTTTCCGGTTATAGACACGTCTGAATGCGCTTATTATATTATGCGTGTCATGGAGTGGAATGGAGCCTTTGTGCTGATTATTATAACCCAATTCATTATCTCCTGAATAATGTATCAAATGAAACTGGCTCTCGCGAGTAATCTCTTTGGTTAGGATTCTGAACGACGCGGCATTCGTTTCAACACAGCGATGTTTAGGAATTATAAAAAAATATTTTGTTTAAAACATTTACGTAAAGTTTTAAATCCAAGAGATAACTATTGCATGCTACGAGTGTTCGTTAGTTTTATAAACGTCTCTGGAATTGCAATGAGAAGAATTGTTCTACTAATGGAAGACACCGGAATATAACTGTCTGTAAATAAAAGCTTCGAGATTAAATATACACATTTACCACGGTATTGGAACGCAAACATGAGGTAACTTTCCTTTCCACTTTCGAAAGCCTAATGCAGCAAGAAGGTTCTTGAGTTTCGTTCAAAAATAACATAAACTTTATACTTCATCTGAACTTGGATGAAGGCAATCGATGGTCTTAACCACTCGACAATTTGTCTCGAATTCAGGATTTAGATATTTGTTTTGCAATGAATGTGGTATGAATAGTTAATTTGTTATTACTTCAAAACAGGGAATACACCGTTTTCTTTTACTTTTGAATTAATTTTTTCTTCTCCCTTAAAAATATGCATTTTTAGAATTTGCTTTCACAATAATGCGGAAAAACTGCCTATGAGGTACAAAAAGCACAACAAAATTCATGAATTAAAAAAAATTCTAGCTGGTCATCTCTGATCTTGAAAAGATAAATAAAAAAATAAAAATTTGAAGCCATTTATGGCATTTTTTTTTGTGTCAATTGTTTTCACAAAAAAATTTCTTGAATTAGCATGGAAATGTAACTTAATAATTAATTTTGCCGCTATTAAAATTTTCCTCAATGTGTTCTATTTACATCTCTTTAAAGTTTACGAAGAATATTCTTGATTTTTGTTAAAAAAGAACATACATTTCTGGATTTGTATATTTGTTTGCCATTGAAAGTGGTGCAAATAATTAATTTATTAACACTACAATGTTAAAAATTTAGTGCGACCTTGCACCAACATTTGGTACCCGTTTAGCTGCAACCAACGTCTGGTGCTTAGTTCTACCATTTTATGGTGCTACCATGGATACCATTTAATGGTGAAACGTTGAACCAAAATTCGGGTTTTTGTTAATCCATTTTATGGTGAAACTAAGCACCAAGACTCGGTATTTTCGCTACACCATTTTGGTGAAACGTTGAACCAAAATTCGGGTTTTTGTTAATCCATTTTATGGTGAAACGTTGAACCAAAATTCAGGTTTTTGTTAATCCATTTTATGGTGAAACTAAGCACCAAAGTTTGGTTGCAGCTAAATGGGTACCAGATTTTGGTGAAACGTTGCACCATAATTCGTATTTTCGTTATACCCCTTTTAAAATTTTTATTAGATCAAATTTTCTTATAATTTAGAACTATATTTACAATTCTGTATATTTCAACAATTTCACAAAATAATTTGAAATTACTGTGCAATTATTTAAATAGTATATTCAAAGGAAATTTTTCCATTATTAAGGAATACATTGTTTACTTATATGTTTTTTTTAATTTAATGTCACATAAACCTCTATAAATTGTGCTAATTTAATTAGTATATATACTCAAAATTAAATAAAACTTTACATTATAGATGGAAATAATAGTAAATCATTTTTATTTATTACTAATATAATTTATTTTATTTTTATTGCCAATTACAAAAAAAAAAAAAACATGTACAGTACATAATATATTTCATAGAGAAAACAATATAGTTAATTGAATTCAGTTTCTGGTTTGCCAAACTTGGATTTAAAATCCAGTGGAATAGCAAATTTTTCTCCCGTACAACCCTTATGACTTAAAGTTATACAATAAAGAAAAAAAAATTGAAAATATAATATTTTATAAATATATTTTTTATACAATTTATTTTAATGTTACTAGGCCTATTTGTACAAACATTTGAGATTGAAATTACTTTAATACCCAATCGAGCATATTATTGGGTAAAGAATAGAAGCTGAGTTCACCCTTCAATTTCAGTAAGCAATTGTTTTTCCTAGCTTTTTCAACAGTTTTTATAAATATTTTCATTATAAATACTGTTGAGATAGCCAGACAACTTATAACCGTAAAATCTAAACTTCTAGAAATCAATCCTAAATTAAATGCAATAAAAGACAAATAAACAAATAATAATAATGTAGTTAAACTCATTTACTCATATTAGCAAATGTACTCACTTTTTAAGGAGATATTAAAAAAATCTAATTTTTCTATAGCATTTACACAATATATTGTGTAAATGCTATATGCAGCCACACTGATGGAATTTATTTCAAGAGCATCAGTATCCTATCTCCGGCTTGAACACTTTTGGGCACACATTTTGTTAGGAACATTTGCATACAAAGTTATTTTGCATACGTGAAAGTTTTTCACACAATCTTGAAGCTTCCGCACACTGTTGAATATACAGAATATTAAGAAATTGCATAAGCAGATCAATGCACATTTTATCCTACAATCTTCATGTTCGGAGAATTCACACACAATGGCAGAGGGGTGGAGTAGGAATTAGTGCCATAGTTATGAAGCACATAACAGGATTTTAGGGAGTTTGTATATTTTGCTACAAATGCTGAAGTATTTTCTATTCTAACAATGAGGAAAATTTGAAAACTTGGGTTTGTAAGGAACATTTGCATACATGAAAGTTTTCCACACATTCTTGAAGCTTCCGCACACTGTTGTATATCCAGATTTGGCCAAAAGGCCATTTTGCGTCACTTCATTAATGCAATCGTCATTCGTCTTGTCACTACGTTAATGCAAGTTCCATAAATGTATTCAACATTGACACTCAGCATCTTGGATAAATATTCTGCCAGGTAAGAGAATTCCAATTCAGGACATCAAGCAGTAGCTGCCAGTTTTCCCTCAGGATTCAAGTTGTTGTAGAGTGCGTCTCTTAGAAAAAGGTTGACTGAGGCAGCTTATGTTAGAAACTTTACCTCAGACACCTTTACGTTAGAGCCACACAATGTCGGTTCAATCATGATCTTTAAAATAGAAAAAAAGTAAATTGCCATTAAAAGACTTCAGTAACAATGACATAGAAAAGAGCTACATTATTAACTTATATTACAAAAATGTTAGTGTGAGAGTAACATCTAACTTTGTTTTAACCTTTAAAATGTGGGTGTTTGGTTTTAACATGGGATTCTGGTTGAAATATCAACCACCCATCCTGTAAACGTTAAAAGACAAATTATTGGCTAACGTTTTATTAGGCTTTACTCTTGTTTATAAACGAAACACAATTAAGTGTTTTTCAGTGATTTATTAATTTATGAAATAGCCAATTCTTTTTACCCGATTCTGAATCATTAATAATAGTATGAAATGTTGTAAAAATAAATATTTAAACATTAAGTTGTATTTAGCAAATACATAAAGGTAAAGAATATATCCATATGCAAAAAAAAAGGGATAACCATAGAATAGATTGATTGTGCAAATGCATTAAACATTTACAATAAAAATTTTATTGGTTTGTTGCACTAACATCCCACTAGACTTCAAAATTAGCTATTGGCGATGGTTTGAAAACTATCTCGAAAGGAAAAATCAGGGACGCTTCTCTATAATTTGTAACCATGGTCAGATAACATCACAAAGACAACTTCCGAGCTGGCACCTCAGTCTCCAAGTTTTCATACCATAGCCAACATGAGCACACTCGCACTTGTACCATGATAAATTTAACGTACAACAGCCAACAAAAAGGATGTTTGGCAAAAACAAAAAATAAACATACAACCCTTTTGATTATGGGCTCGGAACTCTTTCAACAAGAATAATGTATTTTGTAATAGATATTTGACAATACAATTATTTTACAAACTGAAAATTAGTATTGTCACTTAAAGGTTAAAATGCACTGTATGGTCCCTCAGCTTTTAACAGTTACCATTTTCGACAACCCTTCAGGGGGGAAATGGAGTTCTTATGTTGGAAACAAAACCGTTTTTTGTTGCCAAGAACGTGGTAGCGTTGCGAATATAGCTTTTGGTAAATTCTTAGAACACGGTGCCCCTCGGCCCAATATTCAAAATTCGATGTTATACTACACTAACATGTTAATTCGATGTTATAATACACTAACATGTTAATTCGATGTTATAATACACTAACATGTTAATTCGATGTTATAATACACTAACATGTTATTGGCGACAAAACCCCCTTTTTTTTGCCAATTAAAGAACTCTATTTTCCTCCAGGCAAGGTTGCCGAAATGAAAATTTTATTGTTTATATATTATCGCCAAATATTACATTTGGCGGGGACATCGTGTTCTAGGAACCAACCTAGCCTTTTCAAAAATCTCACCACATCCAAGGGGGCTGTACAATACATTTTAACTAGATGGACTTATTTTACTGAAGTAATGAGTACACTGAAATGGATAGTAGCTTAAATAAAACAAAAAGTATGTTGGTAGTCAGCAAAATTATCTACATTACAAACATTGCATTAAAGTTAAATTTTTTCCCCAGTGTTTTACATGTTTTGGCAAAGTGTTTCTTTATACTTAAATTTAAACAATCCATTTATTGTATATTTTGCGGACTCAACTGAAATTTAACCCTAGAATACAAACCATACGTAAATTTTACGTACTTTCCCATTGACTTTACATAGTAAACAAACAAGTTTAGTATTGTAAAGGTTAAAAAAAATGCTAAGTGTTTGACCGCATATTATTCGTTTAATTTAAAAAATATATTACTCACGATTTAAAACATAGATATATATTTTTTTTTATAAAGCTGTAAAATTTTCAATCAATTTTTTTCATTGGTTAAAATTCAGACTTGGGATCTTGAAAACCAACAGAATACAACGGCCGTAGTTGACAACGACTTTATACTAATCTGTTTATATTTGAACTTCATATGAGTAAAAACACTTAAACATCATAAAACAAACATTTAATTACAATAACCATGAAATAAAACATTTAACTTACTTTGATATTCGATTAACATAGTCCGATACGTTAACATTAATAAGAAGGGGATTCCCCGGTTCGTCGAGCCGGTTCGTAGATTCAGCGAAGTTTCGGTTGCAGTTATTGCAACTTTCTGGTAAAAGCTGGCACCATTCTCGATAAAAAAATGTTTGGTTCAACCTAGCTTGCACCATGATATGGTGCAACAAGTTGAAAACTTACATTTTGCACCAAGTTATGGTACAACGTTGAACTGAAATTTTTAACAGTGTAGTTTTTAATAGTTTAAAAATAAAATTTTGTTTTGAATTAAGTTTTTATTTCTTCCTTAAAAATATGCGAACAAGTAGAAAAGTCGTTGAGCAGTCTTGCATGAGAGTTCAAAATATATATTACCTTTGATTATGCACTAGGGTGGGTCAATCGGCAATTCTTTTCGAAATTGATTTTACAATAGTGAGGGAAGCGAGGTAAACAAATCCAAAATTAAACCATTCATAGGGGAAAATAATTGAAATTGTTTTAACAATTTTTTTTTCTTCAAAATAACATGACACCGTCACTTTTAAAGTTATTAATTAAAACAAAATATTTTTTTTCTCAATTTCTTTTAATAGTACGGTAAACTATGGGTCTGAAGAACCCAGAAATGTAATGGTGTAAAGTTTTGTGTGAATGGTTCGATGAGACCACTGCTGCTGATAAGCAGAATGTACTAGAAGGTCGTCCATGAGTCTGGGAAATCGGAAATAACTGTGAACCGTACATCGACATGGAGCACCCTTTTTGTCGTCATCGAAGATTACCATTAAACCACTTTTTCACACACCGGCAAAACCAGAGCCGGTAACTGTGCCGGCATGGATGCAATGTTATCCAATTAAAACTGTTCACTTAATTCGGTTTGTCAAATTTACCGGCCCCTTCAGCCGGCATATGGAAATGCAGCCGGTGTCGAATTCGACAGATCTGCTGCTGAGCCGACCTCCGATTTGTCGGTTTCAATTTTTCCTTTATATGACCTTTTTCACGTAGGTTTATATTTATCGGCGTCGGTGATGTGTTTTCTTTACATTTACTTTAGTATTATATAAAAGAAAATTATTTTAGTTCAAGACCATCCTCGACAGTCGTGGGTTCGAATGCAAATCTACCCGTCGGAGCCTTTTATTAAAAAGATGCTATCTTTAGTAGGGATCATTTTTGATGAAAAACATCATGCGAAAAAGTTACACAGCATAAAGAAATTTTATATAATCTAGATCATTGTTTTTCCCTTTTGCAAAAACCGATGTGATGTCATTGCATGACAGCATTACATCTCATCATCTTTACATGTCATTACATTATTCTCCGATATTCATTTTCAATGATCTCCGACGTTCTTTTATCTATTCACAATGTTTCCCAATCCAAGCTACAAGAAAAAGGTGCATTTTCTTACGTTTAATAAAATAAAATTACCATTGGCATAAAAATTCAATTAATTTATTTATTTAAGCATTACAATTTTTGTACGAGATTTGCTTAATACCTAATAGCTAATATCTGTAATTAAAAAAGTTTTTAAAAAATACTAAATTATGAATTAAAAAAAAAATTGCTCATTGTAAAATATTTTTCAATTTGATTTTGGAACAGTATAGAAAATTATTCTATGTGCTTGAAGAACCCACACAATTTGGAAGAAGGATCTTCTGAGCGCTGCTGTTCAGAAGCTTAGTAATAATCATGTCAGTAGTGTCAATGCTTAGTAGTCATGTCAGTGCTGAGTAGTAGTATGTTATTTCATTAACCCGTGAGGCTTTCAGAAGCTACTCATTTTAAGACAGAACGGACTGGGGACTATAAAGACTAGGACAGAAAGAGAATGTGTGAAATTTCTCGTTGTGCACTCACAACTTCAGTCCTAATCTTAAAACGAGCAACTTCTCTGGCATTCTTTTATGCCTCATCAATGGACCTGTGCAATTTCGACTTGGTTACAGAGGATTGTTATCTTTTTCTTTTCTTACTGAAGCGGTTCTTTTGAAAATATTACAACATAAGTGTTTACATTTATTATAAATATAAGTAATTTTTGGAAAAAAAAGTAATTAAAAAAAATTCAAAAATTATACAAATGTCAAAATGCTTCATGTTTTAATTTTTTAAATTTTGCAATTTTTTTGGCACTTTTAGAAATAACTTAAACATTATAACAAAATATCAAACTTTTTTAATAAATTTGGAAGTATTTTTTTAAATGTTTAAATGAAAATGAATTTTTATTCGAAATTGTTATTTAAAAGTTCTTTGTAAATATTTTACAAAAAAAAAAAAATGCAAATTATGTTTTTAGTACCCAGTTTTTTTTTGCGACCCATGTTTCCTAGAGACAGCGCAAAAAAGACTTTAAGATGTCTATAACCAAATGAGTTGTTTCGTGCTGAGGCATTCGTTTGTGAAAGGCTACTATAAGCAGAAAAGATAGCCAAAAGACACAATAGTGCACTGACAATCCTTCTTTGGTAGGTGAGGTCAGCAAGCATGTTGCGTTAGAAGAAAAGTGCATGGAAACATCAACGGCAGAAGCTACTAAATCAAATAGCAAAATACCACCCATAGTAACATCAAATCCGTCCTCATGGAATGAAATCAGAAATATCCCAACTAAAGCTGGAATCACAAAATTCATTTGCAAATCCAATCCTGGGTCGCTGAACTTACGACACACCTCAAGAGAAAAATTATCCATCCACTCATTCAATATAAAACCGTGGATAGCCGAAGGGCGAGAGCGTCGGGCTCGAAAACGGCTGGGAGTGGGTTCGATTCGCAACATGCGCGTATTGATCTGGTAATCGGAGAGTTCCCAGATTTGTTAATATCGTGCACCAAAATAATCTACCATATAGAAGGGAACTGTTTCACGTTAAATCAGTCTCGTTTGGATTTCAACCCAAGAGGTTGTGTGCACTCGTGTCATGCTATTCGTATCCGACTGATGGATCTTCGAGTATTGGATTTCCCATGCCTCAGCGACGAAGGCGCCGCTGACCCATTGCTTTCTATATACCGAGATGGGTATGCGAAAGTGATTTCTCTTCAGGACGACCCGAATTCTGGTGAATTCCGCCAGGCGCTATACTATCTTGATAGCATCGCTAAAATCATCCAAACACGGGGGAAGTACCCCGTGTTGTTTGATAATTATGGATGCTCTTGAAATGACGGATTCAGATGCCACTGGATTGATTGTCGCTGAGGTTGGCTATACTGGGGTGTCAAGAAGCCCTAAGCCAGCCTCGGTAGTCATGATCCCAGTGGTAGCTGATCCCGATCTCCCTGCCACCCTCCCCATCTTCCTCCGCATCACGGACGATTTCGACAAAATTCTGGAGGCCCTGAATGTCGAATTCCCGGACGTTTTCACCAGCCAAAGTAGCGGTGACTACATACGGATGACCCTGTGTAGCGAGGACGCTAAACTCTCCCTGATGGCCGCCCTTCGAGAAAAGAACCAAGGGTTCTACTTGGGGAGCTGCGCTCCTTTCAAGGTGGTAGTTAAGGGGCTACCATCGGAAACGGAGTGCAGCAGGCTGCGGGCTGAACTCGGCTCTCGTGGGTATCCCTCCGCGAGAGTTGTTCAGCTTACCAAGCGTGGCACCAAGAAGTTAGGAATGTTCCTGGTTGAACTACCACGCCTGAAAGGAAACAACAAACTATTGGCCCTGACCAAATTACTCCAACTCAATGTTAAAATTTAGCCGTTCCGAAGTAGACGCGGAGTAATACAATGTTACAACCGTAACTACTTTGGTCACTCCAGCGCCCAGTGCTTCATTACACCCCGGTGTTTGAAGTGCGGGGGCCCACATCCCTCCCGTGATTGCTCTCTACCCCGAGCCGATGAACCGAGTTGCATCAACTGTCTGGAGAAAAGCCACGTAGCCTGCAGTAGGAGATGCCGCCTGTTCCCGAAATCCACCAAAATGCCTTCGACGAAACAGCGAGCTGCTAAACGTCAGGCCTTTAATGTTAAAGTTGTTAGGAAAAGCCCAAACCATTTTACTCCCCCTGTTCCTAAGCAAAGTACTACTTCATTTATTCTTCGCCCAAACATCTTAAATTTCCTCGCCACTTCCCGGCACCTCAATGAGGCTGCCCTTATGCTGGAACTAATAAAGGAATTAGCTCCAATCTTTTCCGGAGACGGAGGAATCAAAGGCCTGATCCTTCGTTTTCGCGAACAAAAATCGCCGCTTGAAAAGCTTCAAGCTTTTTTCGACTACTTCTCTGAAAAAGTCCCCAGCGAAGAGTCCCCGCCCACCGGCCAATAGGGAGCCTGCTCTGCTTAGGCCCCGCCCACCTGCCTCGTCCAGTTCGTATTCAGATACTGAGAGTGTGCCACTTCATTTCATCTTATGCTGCCGTGTGCAAAAGTTATGACCGTTAATTCCAGCTATACCGGAGGCGAAGGCCACTTCGTGGCCATGTCCTTCGACAACACCTTTAGACTAATACTACGTTAAATCCGTCATGGACAAATGTCCTCATATGTTGGTCCTCATATATATGTCCTCATATGTAGGTTGCACTGGAAGGGCATCACAGGCGTAGTTCTCTTCATCTAACGTTAGTTGAAAATAACGAGGAAGTGTTTCCGGGTCTTTCCTACGAAAATAGACCCCTAACCGTCGCAAAAATCTCATTGTGCAGCTCTTATGCGACGTTAATTCAACCAACGAAACAGAGGATGCCGCTATTATCCAAAGCTTCACAAAGGACAAGGCCAAAATGATGTTCATATCTTAAAAACTGTGGAAGAAATTCAGACACAAACAGAAATTATCCCATATGCAGATATTCCAGGAAATGAAGAACATTTGCAAGACATCTTCAAAAATTTCAAAACTTGGATCAAAGGGTTTAATTTGAAAGAATTCCCAGGAAAATAAAAGTATTCAAAGAATTAAAGTCCAAAAACCCATCAAAAAATTTGAAATAGGCGTTAAAGTCATCAAACATTATCCACCTAATATTTCACTAATTTGAAGAATGAGTTAAAAATTGACGATCTAAAAATGCCTATAAAAACATCCCAAACTTGACGAATTGCTGCCCCGGTGCTCGAGCAACCTGGTGAATGACGTCTCTCTCAGGACGGGAGGGGGACACTAGGTCGTGCCTCTGGGGGTCGAACGGCAAGGAGTTGCGGATGGTACGCCTCAAACAGCAGATCCGAATTCGCGCCGAAGATGATCGTTTCGTCACACGTTTGACGCGTTCTGCCACAGACACAAAGAAAGATTCCACAATCGAAACCCAGTCGCTGCATTGATTGAAGGATTAACGTAGCCTTCACACAACGACTTGTGAGCCATTTCGAGTCGACCACCATTAAAACAATAGGAACTTGCAGAACATTGACCAGTGCCCACGTGGTGAACACATCACGGGTAACCACCACAACGACTGCACTTCAAGCAACGCGTCATGCGATTTCTCACTGACGAATTCGAGCACCACCACTAGCCACGTAACAATACACCAACGGGCATCACACCAGGACGAAACGGGCTTTCGCACCTGACCGATGCCCTACGAAGGGTGAATGCGGAGAACGCCTTAAATTGCAGATCGGAATACACGGCTACAGCGATTGTTTATACCTCGCTGTATTACGCCTTCGTTTTGCTGTGGATCACAGGGTTCCGCGAATGAACTCTACAGTCAGCGTCCTTCGCTGCAGGGTATCTCGGTACAAGTCAATAACTAATTTAAAAAAAAAAAATCGTAGAATAAAAAATAAGTGAAATAAAAAAAAGCAATATATATATATATATATATATATATATATATATATATATATATATATATATATATATATATATATATATATATATAATAATAATTTCTGTCTTCTTATTTTCACTATTCTACAACTCCCCAAAAAAACTTTTTATCTTTGTTCAGATTGACAACGTGACTTCGATTATGTCTTTGAAGCCTCTTCCTAACTTCGTATTTTCCTTTGAGTTTTATCAAGACAAAGAATATCTACTCATCCTTCTTTCCCATAATGGACCACTGCTCTTGCAGTATTTCACAATGAGTATGGAAAAGGATATAGATGACAATGCATATAGTTCGTGAGAAATATTTAGAAGCTTTGCTACATCATCCCCAAACACTGAAGTCATCATAGCTCTAGCTAAAATAAGAGTTCTTTTATACTCCATGCTATTGTCTGCAAATTTAATGTATATGCGTAAAGCGGTTTTTTGTACACTGGCTTAACCGGTCTGTGTGCTTTTTTTTTCAAATGCTGACAAAATCAGACCCGGTGCCGGTCACAAAGGCTAATAGGTTTATAGCTTAAAGTAACATTTGTAATAATCATACAAAGTCATAAGTTATATTTTGCAATAAATAAATATTTAAGTACTCCACAGAACTAAGGAACCTTCTGAATTTTTTTAGACAGTTTGGAAATTCTACTACAGCATTGACATGCATGCATTCGGTTTGTTACATTTTGTGTCTATGGTGAACTTGATTGTTCAATTTTTTAGAAAAGTTCACCTTATTGCATAAAAAAATATAACTATAAAAATAAAATCCAATTTTAAAATTGCATTAAATTTTTTTTTTATTTGAACTATCTTTTAATAATTCAAATTTATTTAAATAGCAATTATTTTCCAATTTTGTTTTCGCAACATTTTAAGGAACGTAAAAAGGACAAACAATGAAAACGTTTAAAATGTTATCTAAAGAAATACATATTAGATAGTTTATGTGTGAAACATGGTGAATAGATAAAGGGGCGGTGGAATTGTAATGTATGAGTTCTTACCACAAACAATCGAAAATTAATTTTTTTCTATGTGCAATAATTAAACAACTTAAAATAAATAAATTTTAAATAAAGGAAACTTGAAAAAAAATTGCTTTTATTATAAAAAGGCATTACATAAAATTCTTTTGTGCTGGGTAAGTATTTCCCTGAGATTTTTCATGTTCCTGTGACGCTTATGGACGTGATATCACATCCATTGATCTCCACTTTTTTCATTATTACAAAAAAATATCCCATTTTATAATATTTTTGACGTGCAAGTTACAAGATATATCTTTACAATTACTTAAAACAATATTATAAAAGAATATGCATACTGTTAAAAATGTATGCTTATATTTGAACTTTAATTTTTGACGAAAGAGACGCCTGATATATGCTCCGATTGAATATTTCGTCAAATTAAATGTATTCTTTTTTTTATTAACCAATTTTCTTTTATCAAAAATGAGGACGAATTAAAGTAAATACCGACGGACCGACACGAACCGCGGGTATATAGGACCGAAGTTCAACTCTACCGATCATGCCAGTAAGACTCTTATGAATTGTGGAATAAAAGTATAAGAACCAAACATGAGTTGATGCCTCGAAAAAGGGCCGACAAGGAATCTAAGTAAACGATATACGTTAAAAATGTGAGGATTTTTGTTTCGTCAAAATTCACGAGATTCCATGACGAAACGATTGACTAATTCATATTTTCCAATCGTTTCGTCATTTGAATGACGAAAGTAGCCTTGACGATCGTAGAATTCTCAAAAATGAAAGCAAATTTCCGAGAGTGCACAGGAAAAATTAAGTATTAAAAATAACTTTGCAGTGAAAAAAATTGATTTGACATCTCCTTTGCACCTTCCAATACTCTTGATTAAAGGGGTCCCACGGATAGATTTGCATATGAACTCACGACTCTGATTTTCTCTTATACAATGCTGAATAATAGGTAAAGGAAACACACATACCGCACCGAAACCAATAAATCAAGACCTAAGTGAAAAAGTGTACGTAAGGAAACGTTGAAACCGACAAATCGGAGATCAACTCGGTAACTAATATGTCAAGTTCAATACCGGCTGTGCCAGCTGTGTGACGGGGAATTTTTTTGTGCCAGCTGGCGGACGGGGAATCTGCCAGACCAAAAAACGTGAAAAAGTTATAATTAGATAACTTTGTATTCGGAGCCGTCGTTGTCGCCGGCTCTGGTTTTGCTGGTGGGTGAAAAAAAGCGGCTAGTGGTTAATCTTCGACGACGACAAAAGTCGCTCCTTGTCGACGCTCTTCACAGTAATTTATGATTTCATAACCTCACGGGGTACCCCTCTACTACATTCATCGCCTCAACAGCAGCGACAATCGAACCATTCACCCATAAAATTTAGAGTTCTTCAGACCTAATAGAAAAATAAATTTTCCAATACTGTTCAAAACTCAAATGAAAAAATTCGGGTAGGTACAGGTCGTACTGTACCGAAAGGTTTGGGTTCGTGAATACGTTTGGTCCCCACGCGGGCCTGGTCGATGCGACATCTTTTCCTCTACACGATAGTATGTCGTTTATCCCATAAAATATTATCCCATTTAATATATTGAATTTTCTTACTTTATAAATTAATGCATACATTGATTTAAAAATTTATTTATAAATTTAATTCTTCTTTGATTGATATATTCAATCAATATATTGTTTCGTTGACTAGTTTGTTCGTTGATTAATTTGTTCATTGTTTGATTTGTTTAGTGATTCGTTAATTTGTTGATACAAGCAATTTAGTTAGTAGCCTCTCTCCTCTCCAATCATCAAATTGGAGAGGAGAGTATATGTTGTTTATATGGTTTGTTATAATGGAAATACGCTATTTTTTTAATTAGAAATTTTAGTGCTTTAAAATTTAACACATTGATTAACACGTTATATTTGAGTATATGATGTTTGCACGAGATATATCGCAGTTGATAGTTAATGTGTTTAAATTTCCTGATATTTGCAGATTTTAAAATTTATTAAAACTGATATGTTACCTTTTTAAAGAAAAAAATTAGATTTGCTCATATTATGAAAAGTACAAGACAGAAAAAAGTATTTTGAACTTTTCGACTCCTTAAATACATTATGACGCTAATCGTAGAATGGAAGCTTGGAGAGCGTGGGTTTCCAGATGAGGATTAGCCCTTTTCATAGGATTGTTGCTTAAAATTACGAGGCAAGGTACCCAGGTGTTTCCTTCTGTGTACATCAAGAGTGACCATTGTCTAGCTCTGGTGCGACGTTAATACAACTAAACTAAATCAGAGACTAGCTGGCCACTATCGGACATGTAAACAAAATACTATTTAGTTACATGCAACTAGAAACCTCAATGTATCCGTTTACTGAGAAACTTGTGATATCACAAAATATCTTATCATTCGCTTCCGCGCTAACAGCTTTTGAAAATAATCAACAATTTTTCAAGTTTTATTGATTGTGGTAATACGAGTTGAGCAATTTTGCACCTTAATTTTGTCGATTGAAAATTATGACACCTGACAGCTCGAAGTTTAATGCAATTAAATAATCGCTCGCTGTTAACGTGTTATTTGTTAGTTGCTTAGTTGATTAATTATGAAGTGCATACCTTTTCTGGAGTATTATATCAATTTCAACCCCTCTTGATCAACCGAATGTAGAAGTGAGGGAAAAAAAACACAATTTTTAAATGGGCATTGAATTTTTTTTTTCACCCCTTTGTTTATGATTGAAAGTGTCCATTATCCAGACTAATTGAAATATGATTGGTGGACGACGAACTCTGCCCAGTCCATTAGAAATTCAGCAGGGGGGCGGAAGGTGAGAGAGGGGCATTCGAAAATAAATGTCCAATTCCCAGTAGTGGATGAAATTGTTACCACTTGATGGACAGCCCCTCATTTGGGGGCGATTGTCCCTCCCCCCAAGTGCGCCCCGGAATGTAGAATGGGGCGGGAATAGCCCTCGCGGGGGATGGGGGGGGGGGATTGGTGAGACTTTAGTACGGCAAAAAAATGGGAAAATAGAAGTGAAATTAAGGCGGGGAGAAAGCGGAACTTTTGGATAGTTTCCAGGGAAAGCTGTGAAAGAAATCAGAGTTAGATGACGAATCACTTTAGGGGTGAAGAGGAGAAGAGAACGTTTGAAGAGGGTGTTTGAATAGTTTTTTAATTGGGGTATTTGAGGTGCAATAACATGTTTCTTATTAAATTTTTCTTTTTCGAAATATATGGAACCATATCTTTGTGGCGGCTCTTTCGACAAGCCTACACGCTTCTCGATGGCCTGGTTGGCTATCCGTTTGCAGGGAAATTGCCATCTGTAACCGTATTGTTTTACATTTCTTTTTATTGTACAGAGATACTGGATTTCTCTTAAAAAAAGTCGACTTTTGGTTGAAAAATAAAGTTAAGTTTAAGTACTACATTTTTTACATTCTTTAAATTATTTACGGAAGTATTTGCAACTTAACGTCTGATCTTATTGAACGCAAAATATATTACCGATCAGGTTAGCGTCGCTAAAAAATAACATTGATTCCCTCTTCTTAGGTTGTCAGTTAAGTTCTCCACTTGGCGACGTAACGCGTAGTTAGCTAGTTCGTAATAGCGCCCAAAACAAAAAAAAATTATATGGGATTTGCCTGGAAAATATATCTTCAAATGCTATTTTCTCAAAATGCGATTTGATTTTTTCATACTAATGTAGGTATGTGTTTTTCAATCTACTGAATATTTTCTTTATACATTTGTTATATATTAACGTTATTCTTTTACAGAAATTGAAATCGGATTAATAGTATTTAAATATAAAAATTAAAACACATTCTTAAACATGAATATTTAGGAAAAGTTTGTGAATATGTTTCGTCAAAAAATCGTATATAGGCTTAAAACATAGTCAGCCTATTTCGAAAAGTAAAAGTCAAAAATAAAAAGGTTTGATTATTAACCATGCAAATTTTTTGATTAGTTCAGTAAGTAGTTTTGAAAAAAAAAGGTACATAAAAACGGCCTTTTTAACATGTGTTTCGGAATGGAGCTTTCCAGTACAAATTAAATTCCAATGGCTAAAAACATTTGTCAACAAAATCAGCGTGTTAGAGTATCTTAGGCCCTTTCTACACGGACGAGATAAACGCGCGCGTGCGTTTTCAGATTCACGTGGTTTGTATTCTTTTATCACTGTCATCTGAAAAATATCTGGCTCGTTTATCTTGTCCGTGTAGAAAGTGCATTAGTTGCCAAATATCATAATCGCTAATATATTAAGTAAGGAAACAAAAGTATTTGTATATTACTTTTTTGAAGTATTTGATAGGAAAACATTAACTTTAAGCTAGAAAAAAAAATCACGCCTTGAGTATTCATGATGTAAAAAATAATGCATAATTTTGTATTTAGATGTTAACAACCTCTCAGCGCGGAATGAAATTTGGTGCTGAAATTCCTGAGAAAGAAACATTACTAAAAAGTAAATTAAAAAATATTATGCGTGAATGAGGTATTGAGAGGTATGAGGTATTGAGCTCTATAAGCTGAAATTTGGCAGAGTGGTTCCTTGCCTTAAATAGGAAACAAAAAGAGCTATTCGCGTACTTCTAGTTGAAATACCCGTTCTGCGCATGAGGTTGAAATAAAAATGTACTCATCACTCATTCCCCTGCTTCGCGAATACCCTCGAAGATTGAAATTGGCGGTTGTTTTTTATACTTGAGAAGGAAACATGTGTGCTTTTAAGTAAAATTCCCGTACTGCGCAGCGATTGAATGACACACACTTGTCACTAATTCTTCCTCTTCGTATACAATCAAGAATCTGAAATTTGGAGGAATTATCCTTTGTGCAGTAGAACTACAATTATCCGAACTGCAGTTATTCGGAGTGGCCGAGCGGTTAAAGGCGTCAGCTGGGAATCCGAGGATTCCTGGTTCGGGCCTAGGCGATGAACTTGACAAAGAAAAGTAAAAAAGTAGTGATCTTGTGATCGGAGGGTTGCCAGCTTCGCCATAAAATACTAGAAATGTCGTCTAGAACATCCGCAAAAATTAACGGCGTGTATACGGGACTGGTGCACGATACATCTGATCGGGGTCCAAAGTCCCGTAGTCTATTGAAGGCGTTGGGTGCCAGTTCAGGTGTTTCCTCGTAATTTGACCATGGTTCTAAAATAACGAGGTGCATGTATGAATGTGTGTGTGAATGTGTTCCTGGGTCTTTCCTTCGAGATTGACCCCGAACCGTCCACAATAGCCCACTGTACAGTAGGGTGGAGCGAAAAAAATCAAAATTTGATTAATGTAAAGTAATAGTGCGGAAAAGTTGCCTTTTGTATACATTATTCACCATGTAAAAGGATTTTGATAGCAAATAATATCTAGAGGTTCCCCTCAGGCCTTGAAATTTACCAATAATAGGTAAAAATTGAATAATGTTGTAACGCACTATTAGTCCAGTCAACAAAAGGTTCAATTCGGAAAAAAAATATGGGAAAGCTGGAATCAATTTTAATCGCTTCCAAAAAGTGTTCTGTATGATATATTAATTTTGCACCCCTGCACCACGCCGGCGTTTGCCGCCATCTTGGAAAAATGGCGGCCAAAATCCGTTTTTTGTGATTATCTCCTTATTTTGTAAATTTAGAGAAAATATTTCAATTACAAAATTATTCCCTAAGTAATTTTACACAAAAATGCAATTTACATTATGTGTCTGTGACTCACCATTTAGACGCTAGAGGCGAATAAAGTGGATACTAAATCACCAAGTGGCATGAAAACTCAAGAAACCGCTTTGACAGGACGTCTTTTGTTCCTTACTTTGTTTAAAAACCTCTCAATACCTCATTCACGCATAATATTTTTTAATTTACTTTTTAGTAATGTATTTCGTATACATAAAACTAAAAACTTTCTTTATGTACACTCCCAAAATTATTTACTTCAAGTCAGTTCCCGTATATATAAAAATTACAACTACGATTTTTTCTGATATTTCTTTACCTTCATATTATAGTTCGGTACATCAAAGTACGCCTCATGTATTTGACTCCAGCACATCTGGAGTGCTTTTTCTACATGGTAAGTAAGTATGTGTTGTATGGTGATCTTGCGATCTCACCAGCTTTCAAAAGCCATGCGTTAGTCTAAGATCATTAACAGGGTACAATAATAATAAGAGTAGTAAGTTAAATGTAACAATTGAGGTCTATTAGGAAAACAAGCCTTGCAAACTATTCCGTGACTGAGTATTCGCACTATATTTTTCCAATGACATCAATAGTTATTTGCATTACAACGTTAGAAAGCCTTTAAAGAATTTATTTTTATTGGGCAAAGATTATTTATTGCCCTTCCACACTGTGAGTTCGGTTTGATTAATTAACGCCGCACTAGTTACACACTATGAGAGTAAACACTGGGTTTAAGCAAACGTTTTTTAAAAAAAATTATGTCATCATTTAAAAGCCAGGTGAAAGAAAATACTCTAGTATTTTTGTAAAATTCGAAGACATAATGCGAAATTTAAATGTTTCCTGAGTTTATAATAGTTTTTTTTAATGTGTGATTCATATCCATTGGTTAAGTAGGATTTGATCAAGGACACTATTAGAATTTTTTTTAACAGAAGCAAGCCATTTTGGCGCTCTTCCTTTTTTTGAACAAAGTAATACTTTTCAAGCAATCAGACAACTAAAAGTAATATAGTACTTATATTCATACTTTGAATGATAAAATTTAGCTCTATGGAAATATTTTAAGTTTTGAATAATAATTCAATATCAATATTGGAATTTAAAATGTTATTTGGATTATAGAAGGGGCCAAGTCGGAATAGTTACTTGGAAATAAATAGGTAAGATTTATTTTTCAACTCTATGGGAGCCCAATGTGAAATCTCTTTCAGAAATGGAAATGTAACACTTATTTGCAAAATCCCCTCAGTAAAATTCACTTTATCTTAACGTCAAACAACCATTTTTGTTAAATTATACGTTCATAAGGTATAGAGATGTTTTTAATCAAAGTAAGGAACAAAAGACGTCCTGTCAAAGCGGTTTCTTGAGTTTTCATGCCACTTGGTGATTTAGTATCCACTTTATTCGCCTCTAGCGTCTAAATGGTGGGTCGCAGACACATAATGTAAATTGCATTTTTTGTAAAATTACTTAGGGAATAATTTTGTAATTGAAATATTTTCTCTAAATTTACAAAATAAGGAGATAATCACAAAAAACGGATTTTGGCCGCCATTTTTCCAAGATGGCGGCCAACGCCGGCGTGGTGCAGGGGTGCAAAATTAATATATCATACAGAATACTTTTTGGAAGCGATTAAAATCGTTTCCAGCTTTCCCCTATTTTTTTTCCGAATTGAACCTTTTGTTGACTGGACTAATAGTGCGTTACAACATTATTCAATTTTTACCTATTATTGGTAAATTTCAAGGCCTGAGGGGAACCTCTAGATATTATTTGCTATCAAAATCCTTTTACATGGTGAATAATGTATACAAAAGGCAACTTTTCCGCACTATTACTTTACATTAATCAAAATTTGATTTTTTTCACTCCACCCTACTGTACAGCTCTAGTGCGACGTTTTTAACCAAACCAAACCAGTTATTCGGATCGTCAATTATCCGGATCGTTTTGAGGGGGAAAAAAAGGAATCAGCAAAATTCATATTTTAAAAGTTTCTTATCGTTGAATAATAAAAGAAAGTAGCTAATGTAATGCGATATCGCTGATATGTTCAAGCAATGATACATTGTAATACTTTATTTTTCTTTAATAATCTTTTTTTCGTGAATAATACGTCAACAATAATATGTTTTCATACCGAAAATGAACGCCTTTAGCTTGCATCCGTTTGAAGATAAAATAACTTATCTAAAATCAAACGAGGAACAAATTAAAATTGTTTATTTATTCTAGTAATGTTTTGGAAGGAAATAATTCATTCATTTGGCAATTCTTATACAAGTCAAAATATAATGTTATTGATGAAGACTACATTTGTGTCGAATGTTCCCTATAACAGTTATAACCTACATTGAATTCGACTCTAATTCGATTTGTGACCTAATTAGATGAGAATGCTAAGTGTTGGGTCAATGAGATATTTGGAATAGAGGGTTAAAATTAATTGCAAAATTTTATGATGCAACAGATTGAATTATATAAAAGCTTTCAATAGTTAGACTAACTATTTCTTTGAAATTGCAGACATTTCACGAGTTTATATAATTATATTTGTTATCTTAAAGTAGGATGAATAGGAGAAATTCGCGGAAAGAGTTGTTACTTATAGTTATACTTACACCCTGTTGAACATTCGCCATTGGCCTGAAGATATCTCAAACATGTGACCTCAGAGACTGCTTATATATATAGTGAATAAGGTGTCTTCCCGACATCACTGATTGGGGGACCCTATTTACTTTAAAGAAGAATTTTTATTTCTAGTTATATTTCCTTGAAAATATTCTGTTTAGTGCCATATTTAAGATTTTGTGCGAATGGCCATATTTGGATGCGTTTGGGTGCGATAACTCTTCACA
The DNA here is from genome assembly GCA_963932185.1 of Troglohyphantes excavatus. NCBI lineage: Eukaryota > Metazoa > Arthropoda > Arachnida > Araneae > Linyphiidae > Troglohyphantes > Troglohyphantes excavatus. The sequence goes on along the minus strand of OZ010668.1, from coordinate 68,646,112 downwards.
ACTTAACTTCTAAAAAACATTCTTTCAAAATTCTGTAAATTGTTATTATTTTTTTGTGATTTTACTTTAATCTAAATGATTCATAACAAAATATTTCCTATCCAAAGCCAGTAGTTTAATTCCTTTAAAAATCGCCCACGTTTGCCTGAAAAATAAGCTTTGAAATCTAACTTTTATAAATAAAAATCCACAGAAAAGTATCTCAAGCCAGCAGCCACCCTGTTTGACTTTTGATACGCATATAAAATTCCTTTAGCCGACCTGGTTATTTTACTTCTCGAAATAGATAAATTCAGAACGGAGCAATAATTTTAAAAAGGATTTTTCCCATAGAAGAACAGTATTATCTTTTGTGTGTTTCCGACGCTTCGAGCTGCGAAAACATTCGGAATAAAATGCGTTTTCGCGAAACATAATGCAATGTAAACTTTCCGCTCGAATTATTCTTCTCGTAAGCAGCTTTAAAATTCTATTTCATACACGAAAAAAGAACTTTTATCCAGCAAGGAAATATTTATTTTCCCTCTATAAACCTTTTGCGATCCACATGTCAATCAATCAAGCAACAAATCCTCCAGAACGAATAGTAAAAGGGCGGGAAAATAGAATCGAATGGAAATCGTTTGCATCCATTTTTACCGCATCCTTTATTACGCTTTACGAAGTGGCAACGCTGGGGAATAAAAACACATTTGATCGCAGCGTCCTCTAACGACGGAAAGTGCGGTAATAATTTCATTAGCCAATAAACCTAAGTCGAAACATATTCGGAAAAAAAAAGTGAAAATATAAAAATAAAAGATAGAAGCTATCTTCTGTCTTTTCCTTAATGTGTTGTATGGACAGAATTTCAACTAAAGCGTGTGTACCGCCTTTCCTTCTAGAATTTTATGGCAAGGATTTGCCTTGAGAGTGGAAGATTACAGAATATTTATGAGCAGGACTTAGTACGTGAACGTTGCTGTTAAGGGAAGGGGAAAGGTTTAAAAGTAAACTGGCATTTCTCTCCTCCCTTAAACAGTTTATTTTTTAAGTGCGCGTGAAGACAATCTGTTTATGGCAAATGAGTTTGTGACATTAGCTTAAACGTTGGCTTAACGACCGTGCTTTACAAAATGGTCGCTACCACCATTTTGGTGATAACTTTCATAAGCACGTTGAACTTGAACTGAAACTTACTGTTGGCTTATTTATGAAATTTTATTCATAAATTAGCTTTTTAAAGTAGGTAGGTTTAATTTAAAGATGAAGTAGGTGAATATTTTGTTTAAAAGCCGAAGTTTTAAATGTTCGTCCTCTTACAGAATTTTCGTAATTCTTTTGCCTTTTGGCGTTAAAAACAAGTAGATTGCTTGGCGGTGAAGTTTAATTTTATTGAAGAAATTCATGTTCATTTTTAATGAGTAGCTAAAATTTACAAGTTGATACTTAAAAAGACTAACATTTAACAATTTTTAAAAAAAAAAAGTAAGATATAACAGATTATCTCTACACCAGTTGTCTGGAGAGAGAGCAAATTCGTCCGTGAAGCTATTAATTAACAATCAGTATGTCATTGTTTTGCTTTTTAAAACAAAAGCAGAAGGTGTTTCAGATGTATTCTTTTCCAAATAAAACTATCTAAAAAAATATCTAAAAAAAAACCCCTTTTTTTACTGACTGAACAGCTCTATTTATACTTGGTACCACTTTTTGAAATTGGTGCCAATTTACAAAAATCATACCCAAATTTTGGCGTCGATTGCTTGAAGAAACAGACCAGCTGTACTGTTATTTGAATTTTGTTAGCATTGACTCCTTAAGCACTTTTAACCTCTGTTTTTTTTTTTAATTTTAATTTTTCAGATTAATTTTTTTTTTTATTTTTTGAAATATCTCGTTAATTTCTTATTTATGTTAATTTAATTTATTTTATTCAATTTAATTTTTATCTTTCCGTATATTTTATTAATCAGATGTTTCTATGTTTTAATCTCATTTTAAAAATTAAATTTTTTTATATAATTAGATGTATCATGTACAAAACTCAGTCAATTTTTCATTTAATTCAGATGTAGTGATTAGCTTTCATACTGTCCCCTGGGCGGGTCTTTCCTCCTCGTTTGTATGGTTTTCCTTTGTCTTGTCCTCTTCCTCTGTCTTGTCCTGGGGTGATTGGGAACTTTGTGGAGTGGTATGAGAGGGATGGATGTTTTTACGAACAAATTTAGTTCTTTCTCATTTCGAATTAAATAATTAGATACTCTATCAGATGAAGAGGATATAGTCCGTTACTGGACCCAGGCACCTCGCAGTAAATTATGTTGTTGTTGTTTGCGTCGATTTCAAAAAGTTGTACTAAGTAAAAAATTGATATTCAATAATTCAATTTTTCAACTAATTCGTAGTATTAAAAATTATTTTTTACTTTTTAGGGCATTTTCCTTAAAGTGGGTTTTCCTTTTTTCTAGAAATATTATTTTATAATGAATACAGTTATTTTTGAACATTCTTTTGTTTAATATTGTCTTCGTTCAACCAGGTTCTTAATAGTTTGTTAACGAAAATGCCTGAAATATACTATACTGCTTAAAGTAAGTTTTGGAAATAAATATGTAAGTGAAATCGTTGAGCGTTACTTTCACTTTTCTCTTCCTTTTTAAATATACAAATTGTATTCTAGACTAGTGACATGAGTGTCGGATTCAACAACGTTTCACATCTTCTGGGATCTAGATCGTATCCATAGAATGTTTCAACACCTCTTAATAACTGGTAAATTTTTATGGATCGGAAGATTCTGGAGGAAATCATCATTGCACGAATATTTACATTAAAAAAAGTGTCAAAACATTTAAGAAATAATGATGCTAAATAGACTAATGAATTTTAAATCCAGGTTGTATTGAGTCTTATATTCACGTGGATTGCATAAATCATCTCGCCTGACTACAAGCGGGACACAGACATCGAAATTTTCTACCGAATCATGTTAGAATCATCATTCTGACGTTAAGTATGATGCTAAAAAAAAAGTACCAATGTTAGGTAATAAATGGATAAAAAAAAAGTTGTTGTTCAAATAGACCCCACGCGCGCGCTCATGTGCATATCTAAGATGCGCATCCTTCCTGGTTAAATTATAATATTTATTTAAAGGAACATTTCAAATCAATGATATGCGTCTCTTTTCCAAATTATAAAATGACGTTTGAGTGAAGCTTGCACCTGTTTTTTAAATTCGCTACTTTTTAGAAAAGAAAATACACCTGTTCAAAACTGAAAGTAAACAAACAAAATCAATTCATTTTTTTTACAAAGACCTTACCGAACCACTTTGAATCCTGTTACGGACCACCTGCGGTCCACATACCATGGGTGGTCGGGAACCACTACTTTCGAGTAATTAAAAAACTTCTGCAATAACACATTCTAGAGCAAATAGAAGTTGAAAAACAATATGGAATTTTTATTCGTGTTCTAAGTTATTCTTCCTTTCCTAAAAACCGAAGGTCGTATCCATTCTCCTTAAAAGTAATCAGAAATAATAGCAAGGTCCAGTGAACATGTAATTAAAAAATAAAAGACAAAATCCGTTTTGTGCCGCGAACTTTAGGATCCAATTATCTGTAAAGTTTTAGGAGTAAAAATTTAATTATATCGAAATTCGGCCGGGATTTGTCAACGATCAAAGACATTCTGCTTTTTACTACGGACACAAAAACCAAATAAAAAAAAGCAACGACCGAAAACAAATTAAAAATGCAAAGTATTTTGTCACCAAAAGCTGACTAATCAATAAAAAAAATAGAAAAAAAGGCGGAAGAAAATTAAATTAAACTCTAGAAAAAGAGGAGTATCCATAAAAACCGGCTTAGTGCTTTTTCTTCGGAAATATCAACGAAGTGGATGCTCTTAAGCCTTTTAAAAAAAATAATATTCCATGAATAATTTTTTCTCTCATGCCTGATCGTCTTAACCAATTTAAATGAAAGCATCTGTTGAAAAATCCATTTTTATTATTCTAATAAGGAGAATGTATTTGATTTTAAAGTCAGGGGTGAATTTGTTTTAAAAGAACGTAAAGAATTGGGAAATTAGTTTTACTCTATTTGCACATTTGATTTAGGGAAAGATTATTTCAAGCAGTATCACGCAGAGAAAGTTTATGTAACAAGACTTTAATTTAAAAATCTACGCAATGAGGGTTTTGTTTAAATTCTATTGTAACTTGTATAGGCAGTGAATGCAAAAAAAAATACAAAAATATGAAACTGCTGTGAAACCTTATTGCAGTTAATAGTTTTGTTCTAAGAGAAGTTTCCTAATTTAGTGAGTTAATAAAGTTTTTGCGTTCGAACATGAATTGTCACTTGTAAGTGATATATTTTTGTAGCTTTTTGTATATTAATGTTTTTACAAAATATTTGCAGTTTGTTGTGCATAAGTAACACTGGGCTGAGTTACTTATGCAAAACAAACTGAGTTACTTATGCAACAATAGTGCCAAACTGCGTCCTGCCTTCATGGGGAAGATTCTCCCCACACTCAGCTGCGTAACAGCCAAAGTCGGATTTGCACAAGATGAATCGGTAAGAGCGCATTCCTCTCTGGCGCCGATGTTGATTTAAAAATCTAGTGTTTGGCGCAGATTGGCCATATTTGGCCCTTGTGCCAGTAAACCCCAATCAACCAACCAACCAACCAACCTCTCTGGCGCCGAGTTGAATCCCGTATCTAGGTTACATTTATTTTAATCATTGCTTCAAGTATTTTTACTATATTTTTGAAATATTTGTTTTTCTATAAGCAAATTAACTATTCTGGATTTGGTGTATTACCAAATAAATACAACTGAAGGGTTTCAACTCGATATATTGCCGATTTATGGGAGCAAAGTACTAAAGTAAAAAGGCAAAATGTGCTGCTTTTCAAATTAAAGTTTTATATCTCGATATCAAAATATCTATTTTCCCCACAAAAACTTATTGTTTTTTGTAGAAAACTACATGAAAATATTCTGCTATAAAATGGGTGTTTGGTACATCGATAAAGTGTTTATTATGCAGTGTTTTGCTAAAAATATAAATGGTTCTAAAATTTGCTATATACTGTGATGGTTCATACTGTATTAAAACAGATTCCCCGTAATGGGTCTTGGTTCGAATCCTGTCTAAATTATGAATGTAAAATCTCATATAGTTGGATGTGTCTGTTTGACATTGCCCGAATAAAGTTATATAAATACATTCGTGTTTGACTTTTATGAAAAATCCAACACAACCACATACAAACTCTTAATTTTCCTCAGTTCTATTAGTCCTTGGTAACCCTAATTAGTTTATTAATAAGAACATTAAAGTAAAAATGATCTCAACCATGGACAACCATGGCATGGAGATGGGACCAACGAAAATAAAATAAATCAATTAACCTATTTTTTTTAAACAAAAATGAACAAGGTAGTTTTCTTTTTAGATTTACATATATGGAATATTTTCTATCTATGTTATCGTTATTTCCAAGCAATCGATTGATTGATTTGAAAATTTAAGGCCGTTGATCCTTTAGTTTCCGTGGTGCATAATGTTCATACCGACGCACTTGTAGAGGAATGTCCTTGCGTGAGGCCATGCGAGAGCAACGCAATCCTGCCATAAAAAAAAAATATAGGTCAAAAAGAGACTACCGATCCGACTTCCGTGCACGGAACATCTGTTCTAGTAAAAGTACCTCATCATCTGGAATTGGTGAAGGAAGGCTTCCTTGTTTCTCCTCCTCAATCGATGTCGATTTGGAAGACATTGATAATTATGAATGGACTTTTGGAAAATGTTAACCCCATTGACTGCTAAATTGATTTCTAGCTATGAAAGTACCTTTCAGTACTTATGTCTAACGGTTAATGAGGACACTAGAATTAATAACGATAGCCTTTCTTGATGTAAATTGGAGTATGTCGTGTTATTCCTTGGCGCTGTAAAGACGCATATTTTCAGATATTTCAAAGTATTTAGAATGTCTTCGAATTCCAGTGAGAAAGTTTAGGCTGGTGTGATTATAAAGCAAATGCCATAGTACGAATAATTATATGAATGTTATTTGCACCTACCTTTAAAACAATACATGGGTAGATATTGAGAAAAAAGTATATTCGTTTAAAAACAAACATTTGACATAATAAAGTGCATTTAAAGGGAATCCATTGATTAAGTTGTTAGATTCCACCGTTAAATTTAAATTTTAATAATTTTTTTAGGAACTTTTTAACCCTCTTCTTGTTGTCGATTTGTTTATCGTTTTCTGAATTTCCGTTACGTTTATTTATAGGAATAAATAAAAGTGTATTTTTTGTATGTCTTATCCTGAATTCTAACTGTCTGGCCGTAGGTTTTCATAACTTCTATACTGTAAATCCGTTTCTATCCTGCCCAATATTCGACTTTTACGGTCTTCTGGAGACTGTACGGACAAGATAATGCTGGAAGTATATCCAATATGCCATCCAAGAAGGTATGTTAAACAAAAATATTAAAAACAAACAAGAAGGAATTAAGAATACAGTAATATCAATATCTGAATCCCTTAAAAATATCGACATGAGCCACCAAAATTGATAATTGATATCTACACTTATTCGTGATATTTAAAACCTACACTAAGTTTGAGTGCATGAAATGCGAAATTAAAAAAAAAATATTCCAGTGCTTAACCAGACGAGTAGCCAGCCATTCAGTCTATTATGTTTCTAAAATGATGTAATGCTTCACTGTAATCTATTATACTCCATCACCGCGTGTAATGGCTGTTTGAAAACGCATAATAGACACTTGTCCTCCCTTAAAATACCTCAAAATTTACCCCCCCCCTTTCCAATAATAGGATAGCGCTCAATGAATCCATTATTGCCAAGATAAAGAAAGCCTCTGGCGTCGAAAAGACATTTAACGCTTCATTATCCCCAAAAACCAGACTAACCACTCAATCGACATTTTCGGTCCACAAGCCATTTTCTTCGAGTAAATATTCTCGAATATTAGGGACCGTTTGTATATTACGTCACGCACCTGTAGAGGGAAGGATATCTGTTTTGACAAAGTGTGACTTGAGAAGAGGGGAGTATTAAATTTTTTCTAAAAAATTTTTTCTGAATGTATTTGAAACGTCAAGGGTTGAAGAGTCACTTTGCTCCATGTTCTGAGTATTTCTGACGAACACACACAGTGAGGGGAGGGGGGAATTGTAAAGGTCGATACTTAATGGGGCAAAAACATATGATCTATTCATCTATGGACACAATGACAATAAAGAGGGCGTACACATACATAAGGCACGTCCCGGTATTTATCTAAAGTGGAAGGACGATAGGGTAATGAGCAATGTTGCCCATTATCCTTTCGACCATAAGTTTTATTACAAATGTTATAGAGTCAATCCTATGAAGTAATAAAGGCTCGAATCTATTTTTGCAGTTTACTACCACCAATTATAAAGCGGATCTGTATCTGATAGGGGGCTCGGAGTTTCACATATTTATTTGTACGGGTGACTTGAATAAGCTTTCCTAAAACACCAGACTTTAAAAGACACTTTTGACTGAACAAAAGTGTGTTGGTACCATTAGCCGCTCACTGTTGACTATCAGGCATGCAACTAAACTATTTAATTGCATGCAACTTGAAAACTAATTGTATCCGGTCACTGAGCAACTTTTAATTGCACAAAATATCCTCTCGCTTGCTATCGCGCTAACATCTTTGGCAACGAATCGACCCTTTGGCGATTTTCTATGGATTGTGGTAATCTGATTGTGATGATTTTTCACCTTCACGGTTGCGAAATCTGAAAAAAAAGGCAGTTCTAAGATACAATTAAATAATTGTTGGCAGTTGATGTGTGATTTTTTTAGATGCTTAGTGTATTAAAAGTTACAGTTGAATTGTTGCTCGTAGAAATGGGGATAAAAAAAAAAAGAACGGAAAGTGGCATGGCGTAATAAATGAGCGTTCCCTTAACGAAGAACCCCTTTGTTTTCTGTTTTTTGAAAAGATGAGGGGGAGGGTTGTGAAGGAGATAAAGTGTGATTTATGCGGTGGGTTTCGTTTTGTAAAAACAAGAAATTGTGGTGTAATGAGATGAGAGAGGGATCGGAATTTTTGAGACAAAGTATCTCTCTGCGAGAATGATTTAGGGTAATGACTCGCGGGGATCAGCGTGACGTCGGATTCCTGATGGGGATTTTTCACACCGTTCGTGTAACTCGGGTGGGGTGAGTTGATAACTCACCTTCATGCGAGGTGGGTGAACAATTTACTAAAATATGTTTCTGAATATGTAAAGAAGGATTTTTGCAAAGTGGTAAATGGAGAAAATATCTAAAAATGAATTATTATTAAGTGCTTTCTTTTTTATGTGTGTTTCTCTTGCATTTTAAAACATTATATAAATGAATATGTTGTAGTGAATCGTGTACTGCTCGTTACTTTGCTTAACACGTGTATTGAATTAATTTATATACTGCCCATTATTATTATGGAAATGCGGGTTGTTATTTGCTTATTTTGTATTAAATAATTAAATCGGATCTTGTCGTGGTTTTTCAAAAAAAATTTAAATCTCATTTGTGATCTCGTTAGTGCAGGACATTTTACTTCATGTCTTTGCTTATATATATAGTAGAAAGTTAGTGTGTTTGATTTATTACATATATGAGTTTCAAGTTGTCGGACTGATGTTTCTTGCTTCACAATGCGTAACTGAAAATTTGTTAAAATTCCATTTGAAACTAAATAATAATCCTATTAAATAATCCGAACAATTTATTGAACTAAGGAGGAGTTCATGTTATGTTTGCTCTATTCAGAATTACTGAGAGAACTATTCCCTTTCCATTGTGTTATTTTCGTAGAAGTGCTTTTCATGTTAAAAAAAAATTATAAAGTGTGAGTATTAAAAATACCCATAAATTTAATCAAATATTTCTTTTAGTTAGGATGGCTTGGCCATATTTGGCCCTTGTGCCAATAAACTCCAATCAACCAACCAACTTTTAGTTAGGATTTAAATTCCCTATATGGTTTAATCGCCAAATAACAGCGAAATACATTTTCACCAAATATGCCATAATTATATTTGCTGCTCGTCTTGTACGTTTACGTACTACTATGCATACTTTAAAGGGAACTCTTATTCCCTTTTGACAATGGTGTGAATCCTAGAAATAATGGACTACATCTTTGAAACGTTTCAAATCTATATGTTGTATAAAGCCCGTCACTCAAGGTGATTCCATCGGACCAAACGGAATGTTGTCATTCCAAAAACATTGTAAAGCATTGCAAAACAAACAAGATATGAAGAATGTTGTGAAAATTTGTTTAGGTTTAATTGGAATGAACCGGCGATGGCGATACTGATATCCAATCGGTTGAACATCTACCGTTCCATCCAATGTATCACTAACTGTAACTTCTGGTTTGGGCAAGGCTTGTCGACTATAAGCCAAGTGAAGATTAAAAACTGAACCCACTTCCATTTATGCCTCTATATTTCGCATGCTCATGCTAAAATATGCACGCCAAGTCATTGAAATTCATTTTAATCATTAATAAGTGGTTGAGCATCAAATAAAAAATGATATTTTTGGCAATATACAAATTGATTCTATATGTAGAAAATAAAGTATCTAAACATATTCAACATTCCTATAACGGTTTGAGTAAAAAAATACCCACAAAATCACTTTTAAAAATTAATTGGGCCACAGTATGGCTGCTTACAGTATAGCTTCAACCGCGCTCATAGAGGGAAATGGTTATGAGCGTTTCAGAAGTTACAGTTAGAGTTCAGTAGTTCCATCTTGCAATCGCGGAAAACCCATTAAGTAGTTAGGGTTTGATTAACGTCTCTCTAGAGCTACACAGTGGGCTATTGGCGACGGTTCGGGGCCTATCTCGAAGGAAAGACTCTGGAACAATGCATCGTGTTTTTGAACCATGGTCAGATCACGAGGACAACACCTGAGCTGTCACCACACATTAATATGTGTCAGAACATTGGATCCCGAATGGATTTAACGTGCACCCGTCTCGTGTTCACACAGGTGGAAATTTCGTAATTTAGTAGAGAATCTGGTAACCTGGCAATCACGGCATCGCTACATCTTAAGGTTTGTCAAATCCTCATGCTGATTCGAATTTGCAATCCTCTGATTGCTAGTCGAATTGAGCCCCAGTTTCTCAGTGGATAAAGGCGTTAAGCTACTAATCAGAGGATTGGTGGTTCGAATCCGTGGAATGGACTTGACAAAGAAAAGTAAAAAAGTAGTGATCTTGCGATCGGAGGGTTGCCAGTTTCGCTACAAAAATACTAGAAAGTCGTCCAGAACGTCCAACAAATTATACTGGAGTGTATACGGGACTGGTGCACGATAAATCTGATCGGGGTCCAATGTCCTGACGCCTATTGAGGTTGCGTCGGGTGCCAGCTCAGGTGTTGTCCTCGTCATCTGACCATGGTTCAAAATATTAGTCATAGTTCCCGGGTTTTTCCTTCGAGATAGGCCCCGAACCGTCGCCAATAGCCCACTGTGCAGCTCTAGTGCGACGTTATTTAAACAAACCAAACCAAACCAAACCAAACCAAGCTAGCCGAATGCTGTACTTCTCGGCCACCGTTCCTTAATATATTTAAACAACAAGAAGAGAGCGTGCTCTCGAGCGGCAACTTACCGTTAGTTTGAATTGCTTTAATTTGATCACCGAATCCCGAAACTACACTGCTTTGCGCCCAGAAATCCATTCAAGAAAGGCGTGAAGTGTACTGATGGAGCGTTCGTGAATGACCCCCGACTTTTTAGGTCGCTCCAAATGGAAGTGATGCAGTCCTCTTAGAACCACCGTGAATGACCACCTTTAGAATCCAAACGAGAGACCAATCTAAAGGCCTTCAGAGAGAGATTCTAACTCAGAGAAAAGAGGCGTTTTCCCTAATTCGATCTATTCGGCTGCTAAATTGAGATTCCCACCACGGGGTGGCGCTTCGAGATGTGATCAATTAAGTGAAGCCTCGGAAGCGAATCACGAGAGGGAGGTGACTGAAATTAGAGGGTGGAATGTGAAAATCGAAACGTTTCTGTTTCGTGTACGAGTGTGTATTTATTCGTGGAATTATCAGGAAAGGGCACATCGGGGGGCTGGGGGGAGGAAGTTATTTAAAATCTCCAATTTGGAAGGTGGAGAAAGGAAGAGAGTCGTTTCTAATGTGGAAAGAAATCGATATTCGAACGCAGGTGTAGAATGTGAGACATCGAAGGGTAGAAAGAGAAGTTGTTTCTGCATGTAGAATGTAGTTGGAATGGGGGAGATAAAAAAAAAACCCTGCTCGTATTTCCAAGTCGAAGTTGAGAAGGAGATTATGGCTTGAATGGGATGATTTAAATAATTCAACAATTTCGGAATTGCATTGTGGAAATTGGGAGTGGGGTTTCGAATATCGTTGGATTTTTTTGGGGTGGGGGATTTAGGGGATGTACAGGATATTCAGCTTTTCGAAATGAAAAGAATGTTTTGTTTTTGAAACGCAGAGGATATTTATAGCTTGTATTCTTAAGTAAAAATTCATCATATTTCTGTGATTTTGTTATATTACGCTTTCCTTAAGCGGTGCCAAGTTTCTAGATAACTTGTTAGTATATAGATTTTTATTGAAAAAAAACCTTAACTAGTTTATATGTTAGAATTTTATAGAAAATCTGATTTTTGAATTTCAAAGTTGGACATATAACACTGATTTTTAAAATATATTTCTCCGGATACCTAGAAATGGCTATAGTAATGTGTCTATAACTACCATGTTCTAAAACTGCCAGAAATAAAATTTCAAACTTCTATGTTCAAAACTGCGCATTTCTATATGTATCGAATATACTCTATAGATATAAGATTTTAAAGGTATACTTGAAAACAAACATTCAAAACGTGCTTTGTTCCATAAGGTGATTAGTGGGAAACTGCATATGACATTTCCTAAATGCATTGATACGTAAATAGGTTCCAATTTTTGCAAGTTAATTTTAATGGAGCACTGACGACATTATTTTTTCTAAAACATTTTAAATATTTTTTACTTTAATCAAGTAAATAAATATTTTAAATATCAATATCGAAATAAATTAATTTTAAATAAATTTCGATCCTAAATAATAATTTCATAATTCTGTACTTCATATAAGTAAACATATAGTTTAAAAAATTATATATGTCCTTCATTATTGTTTCTATACATCTCCATCCTTGACATGAATTAATTTATATAAATACAAATAATGACGGCTCTAAGTCTAACATAAGGTTGGTAAGTAATGTTTAACGCATCCTAACAATACAAATGTCGTTCATATTGTCTTTTAAAACTAATGACTTCTAACGAAATAGCCACCTCTTCAAGCAAACTATTCCATTTATCTATTACACCATTAAAAAAAATGCTTTCGACATTCTCGATTAAAATGTTATTTGTATAACTTGCACCCATGACCTCTAGTCATGTTGGCTGTATAAAATTTTATGTCTTCCCTTTCTTCCTATAATGAACTCGTTCTAACAAATATATATTTTAAATTTAAAGTATCAAAATTTAAATGCATATTCAAGATGGCGCCTAAACACTTCCCCCTCGCTGTACGTTGCCAATATTACATATTTATTTTAATATTAGTATAATCAATATCAATATATAATATCAATACAGAAAATGTCAATTTAGACCAGACCAAATAAATATCAATACTGAAAATATACCAAAATCTGAACTTTTCGAAAAGTAAGAAGCGCTGACCCCATAGCCTCAAATAAATCCATCAATTGTACACAACCACTCCTCTCATCATCCGAAACTATTTTCCCTTCCCAGAGTCCGGAATGTCCGGCCTCAGTTATTCCATTCAGGCATCGCAACTCATCTGCGTTAATCATCAGTTTAGGGGGGTCTTGGAGAATCTCCTTTTCCCTTTTTTTCCCCTCTTCCCTGGCGAGAGATTTCTCCCTTCTTCTTCCCTTTCTTCCGCCCTTTTTCCTCCAGGAGGGGTCCACTCATCCCTCATAATCCCTTTACCCTACTCTTCGCCTACTTCCGACGCGGCTTCCCTCTTTTTGTTTTCCCTTTCTTCTCCAGGATCTCCTTTCCTTTCTTTTAGATGGGAAAAGAAGCTCATTTATTCGGAAAATATGGATGTTAGGCATTTTTTCTCCCTTTGAAGGGACGGCCAAAGAAAAACGGATTCGCATAGTCTTTCAGATGTGGTGATGGATATCTGTATATTTTAGTGTTTTAGCTGCATGGTCCAAGGAATACAGATTTTGGATTTCAAAAAGAGTTAATACGTGAGGCAGAACGACGAGCTTGTAATCGATCGATCGATTTCGAACCACATCATTCAACCGTAGGTTGTTGTGCAAAAGGAACTGGTGCACATTAAATCAGTAGTGGTGCAAATGTTCACGTTGTGATGTGAAAGCCATCAGGTGTTTACAGTGCTTATGGCTACAATACGGAGCTTACGGGTCTATTCTTCGTGATTGGAAAAACGATTAGTACGATTTAAACGATTAGCGATCGGAGGGTTGCCAGCTTCACTACAAAAATACTAGAAAGTCGTCCAGAATATCCAACAAATTATACTGGGGTGTTTACGGGACTGGTGCACGATAAATAGGAAGATTGCAATTTCAGAATTCATCTCTAATCAAAGATTTGCAGAATAGAGCAAGCTTGTGCGTTTTGAATATCTTGCTTCCCAAATGTCTTTACCTCGGTTTGGAATTTAAGGATAGTGGCGTGGTGTCAAACTAGAACTGAACCATGTGCTGTTGCGACGCTTCAGAGTCAATACCAAAGGAAAAACTCGTGAAAAGTAATTTCCTCGTAATTTTTAATCGTATTTGACGAGGAACTCTCCTTACCTTTTGAGGAGCCCCAGTTGCTCAGTTGGTAAGGCGTTCAGCTACTAATCAGAGGATTGGTGGTTCGAATCCGTGCAATGGACTTGACATAGAAAAGTAAAAAAGTAGTGATCTTGCGATCGGAGGGTTGCCAGCTTCACTACAAAAATACTAGAAAGTCGTCCAGAATATCCAACAAATTATACTGGGGTGTATACGGGACTGGTGCACGATAAATCTGGTCGGCGTCCAAAGTCCCGACGTCTATTGAAGGCGTTGGGTGCCAGTTCAGGTGTTTCCTCGTCATCTGACCATGGTTCTAAAATAACGAGGTGCATGTATGAATGTGTATCCGGGTCTTTCCTTCGAGATTGACCCCGAACCGTCGCCAATAGCCCACTGTGCAGCTCTAGTGCGACGTTAATTAACAAAAACCAAAACAAACCAAACCTTACTTTTTGAAAATCCGCATCGCGATCAATGTGAGGACATAGAGTCGTCATGCGCTTCTTCCCCCTCCCCCCAGCACATGTCTTCGATTGTTTTTCTCACTACTCGAGAAATGGTCGTTTTTCTACTGTTTCATCCAGGCGAAACAACATTTCGAAAAAACAATGAAAGAGTAGAACATTCGAAACTAATAATTGAAGTCGGTTTACCATTAATTGAAGCCAGAAAGCTGACATCAGTAGCCTCTTTCTGTATATTTATTATGGCGACGTCGTCACATTTCTGTATCTTATAGAAGCTAATACCTTTTTGTACTAAGTTTATCTTTAACATTGATATATTTGTCATACATATATACCAAATTAACTGAATAAAAAAAAACTCGCTTAGATTTTCCCGGTCATGCGTTAAAACACTTAAACAATAAAAAAAAGTAAAATATTGAGATGTTTTTCCGGAAAAATGCTTTTTTACATCCTATATTCCAAGCAAGATAATGAATTCTCAATTTTTTTTAGAAGCTAGTTCTCTAGGCGTGTCAAATGAATATTTATGGTTTGTTTAATTTTCCTGAGAATTCTTGAAAAAATATTTTTTGGCCATTTATAATTTTTTTGGATATCTCCCCCTATCTCGACATTTTATTGTTCTTCTGGGATTTCGGATTATTAGCTGATTTTTTTTAATAATTGTTATTTGTAATAAATTCATTTAGTGCCAACATAGTTAAACTTTTATTTTAGTAGTTTGTGGGGTTGTGTTTGGGTTTTACCTCACATAGATTTACCTTTGAGTATACAATACAATGGAGTAATTAGTATTAGCATACTTAATGAATTATTATAAAAATAATTTAGATACATAATTTAAGTTGGAACAGTTCGCATATATCATCAATATCGTATAATTTTTTTAAATGGTAAAACCCGTATAAAAGTATCCACTTATGTTTTTTTACATAATTATAATTTTCAAGTTATAAAATTTATAAGTTTTTTGTCTAGCGTTCTACAAAAAAATCCACTAGATCAGAAACCTTTTTATATATCGTCGCATTAGAATAAAAGCCTCGTATCTAAAAAACTTACAATGCTTTTCCCAATGGAAATTAGGCTTAACGATACAAGGTTTTCATTCAAAGCTGACGATATTTATGTTATAATTGCACAAGAAATAAATGAACACAGAAAAAATAGCATTTTGAACGACTCCAATGAATTCTGCTTTTATTTAAGACACCAATCGTTTATGAAAAATATAATAACAATTTAAAATTTTATATTGGGAATAGTTTGAAGACATCCTATCGAAGGAGATCAAATATATCTCAATCGTGCTATTTTTTGCGGAGTTATAGTGTCGGAATGGATTGTAACATTTCTATCCTGATACTCCATGTAGCTGATTTTTAATACGTTTCCAAAATAACAAACATTAAACTTTTTTTGTAAAATTATACTTTCATTAGTTATAATAATAATTTTCGTATGAAAAAAAATTTGAGGGGCCCCTGTCGTTGGCTCTAACCCGCGGTCTATTGCTCCAAAGTCCCGCGCTCTTCCAATCATGTTACACCTGTCACCAATAACCCACAGTGTAACTCTAGTGCGAAGTTAATTAAAAACAACCGAATCAACCAACTATTCTACAAAAACAATCTCTAGCCTAGATCTCGGAAATATTTTTTTTAAAGATGTTCGTTTTTGCAATAATTATTTTAAACGCATTTTTTAAGCAAATCACGATCTTTACGAGACGAACATACGATTCGTCAGTGTTCCCGGAAACTGTCTTTCTTTTGAGACCTCGCTTGTTAATATTCGACGCGTGTAAGAAGTGTGAAGGGGATCTATCTACATTACAGAAGTAATATGTACTATTGTACCCGTGCGCGAATTTTTACATGAACAAATCTGTTTGGCCCGGCGTTGCTGAGGATCCCGTTAAGGCATATACATTATAAAAAATAATTGAGTGCTCTCCTGCGGAACTTGAATCTGCTACTTATCGATCCGAAATCCCGTGCGCTACCGACTACACTAGAAAGGCGCGTTCTACCAAGAATTTGAAACTATTTTTTAACCCTTAATTGAAAACATGCGGTAAATGCTACAGGCTCGAGAAATATGTTTGCTGTCTCAGAGACCGCGCGTTTCCCCTTAAGAGTGAAAGATGTTTCTATATGCAAAAACTCTTACAAGCTCATTTTTTAAACAAACCCTTGATATTTATGAGATGATCTTACGATTAGTCAGCGCTCCTGGAAATTATATTTTTTTTTATACCTCGCTGCGTGTAAAAGGGATTTATACCACAGAAGTAATGTATATGAGGATGTAATGCATGCACACTGGCTGATTGCTTTTTGCTTTCTTCTTGTCTCAATAGTCTCTCCAATGCAAGGGAACGCACAGGTAGTTGAGGCAGTTGTCCCTCCTGATCCCAGAGTTAATCAAAGGAGACAAAGGATTCAATTTCCATATTCATCGCAAAGTGAAAGGTTTTCTCATCAGAAAAATAAGCACGGCGTTGAATGTAGTTTGCATTCATCGTCCTTATAAAACTGCATGTTTTTTTCTTTTCTTAAAAAAAAATACTTTGCTGCAGGTCGGAGGATGCGTGATTAAAATATTTGGAATGGTGCGGTTTTCTCGCCAAAACGATTGACTTCTAAATTATGGCATTTTAAATTTTTGACTTACTATGTGTTGGGGAGAGGGTGAAGGGGAGGGGTTTTAACCTTATAATAAACGTTTGGATGTCTTTAGGTCGTGTAAAAGATTTCCAGTTTTCCGAGCAATGCATGTAACTTAAATTAAGTAAAAAATTAACATGTAACTTAAATTCATAAAAAAAATTAAAATCTTATTTTAATTTTTTTTTAAATCTAAAGCATTTTTCTATTTTTTTAAAGCTATATTTACTTAAATAATTAACATTTCTTTTTTCAAAGTTCAAAAGGTCGTTTATCTAGCACTAGCACTACTTATAACTTTTCGGGTGAGCAAGAAGAATTGTTCCCTTATAAATGATATTATGATAAAAGAACCATTTGACATTTTAATATTGGATCAGCTAACGACATACGAGAAATTTCCACCAGGTGAGAATCACAAAATGCCACATTTATTGCAATAAAAAAAATTGAATTTTTGACATACTTTTTCCACTTTGAATAACGATTTGTTGGAAATGTAAATTAAACTACCTTGCAGTTAAAAAATCTTTTCAATGTTTATGCTTTTCTCTCCTCTCAGAGAGACAATTGTGCAAAAGCCCAAGCTTCCATCACCATTACGAGTGTCCGATTTATATATCTGCCCCAAATCAAACGTTTTTACCAAGTGCACATAGTACGGGTTTTAACCCGTACTATATGTAGAGATAACAAGGTTAATGTGTATCTATAGATATATGAATGCAATGAACGTCAATAAAATGTTAATATACTATATACTATTTTTAATATACTATATAGTTAATATACTATTTTTATTCTCCCGCCAAAATATATTCGCGTGACGTAAGAAACAGTCTAGATAATGTCTAAATTCCTGTTGAATTTTAGATTTTTGAATGATTTTACTGCACATTGATTGGCTTGGATTTTTGGGGCGGAGTTAAAACTACTTGTCTTTCACTATTATATATTCTTTAAAGAGAATATCGATCGTATCGGATCCGATGAGAATAACAAAAGCATATTTCCCAAGGTGGAGGTAAAAAACAGGATATATTTACCCACGGCCATAAAACCTTTTATAAGTTTTAATGATTGTTTAAGTAACGAGAGATTCCGTGTATTCATTCGGACTTTTTGCGAAATCCGTTACATAAGATTTACTGCGCAACGTTGATTTCCCTTGGGGAGATATGAAGCATTTTGGGAAAACATGCCTTAATGACTGTTTGTCTTTTCACATACCTTATTCCCATGTTTAGGAAGGGTTTTGATATTGGAACGTTATATTTATTGTCTCAATATTATTTCAAAGATGTCTGAGAGATGATGAAATGTCTTTAAACCCGATTTGCTTATGCATACAGGTAAATTGCGATCATTTGCGTCATTACGATATTTACTGTCAATTTGACAAATTTTATATGGGTGACAAAAAGTACTGACTGATAACCTTTTAGGTTGCTTTTAGTTATTTCTCTGGTGACTCTTGAATAGTTTTGTTCAAGATTGGTTACTGAATGTTCTTAACTTTGTATTTGGCGAAGCCTTTGTTCAAGCAGTTTGAACTTATTGAATCCAAGCAGCGGAAATTTACTGTTTCTATTATTTAGTAAATCAGACTAAAGAATGTCACATTTAGTTAACACGAGTTTAAATGAAAAGTTGTCTGACAAATTAAACAAAAGTTAAACATGCATGTAGCTGCAAAAGCAGCTACATGCATGTTCAACTTTTTTGAGTAAAAAGAGCCACGAAAAATTGTCAGAACTGCTTTTAATTCAATTATTTATATAATATATTTACAAAAATGAACAATTACAACAATTTTTCAATAAAATGTACAGTAATATAAAATCAGTAATCTAAATTTGAATATAACTTAATTTGAATGATGAAGTATTTTACTGGATGAAGGGTTCAACACTCTTTTTGCAATTGTATGCGTCGTCATCTTGTTTTCGTTTAAGAAAAAATGAACCCCGCTATCTCTACATTCCAACCAATCTGAAATCACGTTCGCTGGACATAACTAGTTTTGCATTTATATCCAGCGTGGATATTTGCTTTTCCAAATAGGTATTCAGTATCAAGATATAACTTTTGTTTCTACGGACTTCATTTTAAGTTTTTATTAGTAAATAATGGTTTTTCATTCTTTATATATTTAAATTGCAGCCGAAATGGTAGAAAATAATACCAAAATGTTTTTTGTTGTTGAATTTTTGGATCTAACACGTTTTGCATCTGGGTTAATCAAATGTGGAGAATGTGGAATAAGACTTGAATACATATAGGTTTTTACTGATGATTTTTAGTTGGGATATGACGATTATCAATCATTTAAGTTCTATATTATCTCCATACCGATATCTATATTAAATATTGTACTGAATGGACCATCCCATTGTCCATAGGAAGAGAATGTCTTGAAGCAGAGCTCGGGCCACTGCAAACCGAACCCATCGATTGCTCGCAGCTCGCAATTTATGACGGGTGAACTGCACCTCCTCTGGCGACACCTTTCCCCGCGTCTTGAAGGGGGGAGTAGTGTGGCGGACGCTCTCTCAGGTCGAGCAGACGATTTGCATAATTGAGGTGTGTGCTCGCGTTGCGGTCTCTCCGCGCAAACAGCGCACTTCAGTGATCAACCCTTCAACCCCACCCCCTGTTTACACGGGGAAGATATGCGTGTTTACACGCAGCGAGTAGTTAGCAGGATGGTTGGGTGTGTTATGAGGTTACTGTGCTCCTAGTGATGTTGAGATAGGCCTGGAGTTTATAGTTTGCAATGTAGTGTTTATAATACTACCTCGTGAATAATGTAGTGTGTGTTTTGGGTTCTAATCAGTTTTGCGGTTGAAACCACTATACATGCGCTTTTCAGACGTGGTTTTGTACTTTATTATGTTTAAATATGAAAACAATTTTCATATTTTTTTAATAAAACAAGTTAATAAATTTACTGAATTACAAACGCAATGCTGAATCAGGTGGTAAAATTCACATCACACATCCCATACCACCTATTAACACTACATCAGTTGCGCCTCCTCATGGCACAAAATGTAGTCGTCGTGTGGCATCCGTGCCTCTTTCAATTGATGTAATAATACTAAAGGAAATAGCCAAATATACTGATATACAATAAAATATGTTTAATAAGAGTTTGAACATACCCGAGCCAGACATAAAACTCTTTTGCCATCTCTTAGATGAAGAGTCGTTACTGGAGTATTAATGCAAATATATCAAAAGGGTATGGGACATAAATCATCAAAAATATTTTATTTGAGTTATTTCTTGTACGATTTCTTGGATCACAATAAGAAATTACTTTTTGACATAATTGCATTTACTGTATTAAATGAGCTTGCGAAAAAAAAAATGAAAATAAGCAAGTTAATTTTAACAACGAATTTGCAAAAAATAATTTAGAGATTTTCTGATTATTGAAATTACACACCCCCTCTCTTATAAGGCGTACGGTTTAAATGAAATTAAACGTGGAAGAAGTACTACATCACACGCTTTATGTACCGGTTAACTCAGCCTGTGTGACAATGAAACATTCACAACGGGCATTCCGAAATAAGTTGGTAGTGCCAGTTTTAAAGTTATATATCCAATTAAAAGCAACGCTTGTAATTATTCTATTTTACGTTAAATAATAGCATTCATATAACTAATTAATGAGATAATTTAAAAAAAATATTTAATCACGTTAAAACTTACTCAACATTTCTTTTATCACTGAAGGAAGGAACAGCTAGTGGGCCACAAAAGCACGAAATGCATATCTTTGACCCCCATTATCTCAAATATAGCTCTATTTTTTTTGTTTAGCCGTTTGCGAGGTAATAGCCCAATTGCGACCGAAGGGAGCTGGGTTATATTCTCAAAGAAGAAAACAATTGTTTATCGCCCAGACAAAAGGTTGCCATGGGCCGTAATTGGAACTTTCTGTTTTGCGATCTAGGGCCATTTTCGTCTACTTTGTCAATAGTTTTGTCATTGAATCCCTTGAGTTTTGACGAAACAAGAATCTTCATATTTTTTAACGAAAGTCATTTACTCCGATTCCATTCCGATGGTATTGGCTCATTGGATTCTAATTTTCGTTTGTAAATCTATATTACCATAATCCAAAAGAGAATTTCTGGCTCGGTCGATGGTACGTCTGACTTTTGACCAACAGATGCTGATTCGAGTCAAATTGTCGATTTTTATTTTAAATAGTCCTCTTATTTGATAACAAATTTAGTGAAAATATTGACGAAATGAATTTTTTCAGTTTAACAAAACATTTAATCGTAGCGTTTGCCGTCATCTGTTTCATCATTAATGAGCATGTATTTACAGCAGTGCAAGCTTTACTTTTGCCATGATAAAGACCAAAGTCCTGGCCATCCAAACACGACATGGAGAATTCAGCGGTCAATACCTCACTTGACCGTCACATTTTACTTCACGTCACTTTTCCCACAGGACAACCCCTCCTCCCCCTTTCCCCCTCCTTCGCCTGCTTGACCACTTCCAAGGGTTCGAATCAGTCGGACCATTTGTCACGTGAGGTGTTGCCCTTCCAACGAACGATCATTATTTATACCGAATCTCTCGGAGGTAGCAGGGTTGCCCATTTCGAAATGGTAGCCAACTAGAAGAATAATTGGGTGTGCTACATCACTCAACTTCCTATATTATTTTCCATCAAAACTAAATTGTCAGGAAACTTTTCACTCTGAGAGTAGCATAACACTCTAGGCTTCCGAGGCTCATGAGCTGCTTTAACCCTTTGCACTCCGCTGTCAGGCGCCAACAGAACGACCAGTTCTTTGGTTCTTTAAAATAAACGAGAACATGATCTTGCGCTTAAAAAAAACATGATATTTTTTCAACTTGTTGTCTTGCAAATCCAAAATAGATTATGCTTTTGTTTTCCTCTATGAGCAAAAAAAAAAAAAAATTATAGGGAAAAGAACATAAAGAGAGGAATAACTGTTCCGTAAAAAGAACGCAAAGTGTACTTGGAGTGCAAAGGGTTAATTCCCAGCTCGAACCTTTTACCCTTTTTCACTCGAGATGCAATTGTCACAAAAATAACGACTTGTTCTTTTGTTCCGATCCTCAAATTGAACGATAATTTTCATGTTCTTAAACATAATTTTTTTTATTTAGCTTGCGCTTTATTTAACACCCTTTATTGTTGAGTACATTTACTAACTAACTTTATTTATTGTACATTTGTTTAGCATACGATCCCGCTCTTTATATAACTGCAAAAGTATGACATCACTTGGATATCATTATAAAAATTCATTAAAAAAACAGTAAAGGTATGTAACTGTTCCTTAAAAATAGCGTGAATCTATCTGATCTGCGAATATATAAGCAAACATATATTATTACATACATACTTGCCGATATTTCGAAAATCAAATCCATACAATTTATTTTTACAACAATTTTGTATGAATTGTATTGTATAACATTACAAAAGTCTGTAGTTTTTAAAGCACATTGTATGTTTATTGCTCATTTTGCTTTTTATTTACTACCACCCTGATGAAATTATCGACTAGTTATAACATTTTTAAAGAAAAAAAAAGTTAAAGCATTTTCAGCAAAAAAATTCACCATTCACCATATATTTATTAAGGATTTTGTGGTTTTCAGAGTTTTCGAAGTTGCTTTGATGATTCTTGTAAAATAAAAAAAAATCCCTTCGCATTCCATTACAATTTGCATTCAGACAAATCGCATACGTTCGTAGGTTCATGTGTATAATACAAGAAAATATAAATATTTGATTCAGAATAAAAACAGTAGTATATATTTAATGATGCAATTTTTGAAAAATTATGTAGAATTAAACTTCTGAAATTTTATAGAATTAAGTTGAAAGTTGACCCCCCCCCCTCCTCCGCTTGCCCTACCTGAAGTGGTGTTTGCCCCCCCCCCCCCCCCCCCTGAATATATTAGTCTGGCTACAGACCTGGCGTGAATGTCAAACAGTGCAAAGGCTTCATGTAAAGCTCAACCGTTCCGGTATTTTTAAAAGGGAAAGTCGTGAACACAATATCTCTCTGTTTGAATTAATGCGTTATATCTCGATTCATTTTCATATTTAAAAGATGATTAATTTTTTTTAATCAACATGTTATTATCCAAGTTACCTCGATTACCTCTTTGATAAATGAATCTTTGAACTGAAATCTTTCATTTTGTACTGTTTCTTCTGTGGGTGATTTTCGGTAAAACCATTCAATCGTTTCGGTTATGTTATTTTTTCTTGTATAGCCTTATAGACTTTAATGTGGTATAGTCAGTGGACATCTTATAAATTAAAAATTTGTATATAGTGTAGGAAAAAATATAACCTCCTGGATATTTTCTAAACCGATTTTACTGATTACAATTTTAAGAACACTTAAAATTGCATTACAATGACAATTTAAAACAATCGTTGCATTCCCTATTCTTTGATCGATTCGTAAAAAAACAAATGAAACAAAGGTTTTCGTTTTTGACTTTTTAACATTGCTCAAATATATCAGCAATTTTGAATATTAAACTTGATGGACACATCTTTATCTGTGTTTGAAATATTGTGTGTTCAAACGAAAGAGGTGATCAACGCATTTTTTGTATTTAGATGATCACAAAGCTTGTGGAAATACTAATATCCAAAAAATGTTTTTGACTAGAAAAACATGCTTTTTAAAGCTATATTTCTTCCTCAGGCTATAACAATTTAATTCCCGAAATTTTGAATAATACCTTTCTTGTATTCTACCGACCTCAATATTTTTTTAAAAAGTGAAACGACTTTTAAATCGGCTATTTCAGGATAGAAACGTTGTTATTCTTTCAGGTGGATCCATTCCGGTACTATAAATAATACTATGACGAATGCTTTGATTGACGAAATTTGGGGCTCATTCGATAGTAAATTAGGTGTTGGTGAGTTTAAAATATTGAAATAAAATAAAACATGGACTTTTTTCTGTTGGCAAGGTTTTCGTTGGCAGCCAAATCCTATTTTCATAGTTTCCTGGAAGGATGTTTCGCGTAAAACCCTTTTGATATGCTTTGGCACAGCCACACCCAATTTTCAAAGAATATTTCCATTAATTTTTCTTAGAAGAGGATATGAAATCTTTGAAATGGGCGATTTTATTCCAAACATAGCAGCCCTGAGAATGGCCAACAAGCGCCAAAAACCCTGCGAGCAGTTTTTCCCTCCATGCAACTGCTGCCAGATGCGTCCGCTCGCAATTAATGACCGTCCTCTTCTTCGAGGATGTCGCACGAGGTCACGTGACACAAGAGGGCGAGGGGGTGGGTGAAGCTAGCATATGTGGGGATGTACGGACAACAATGTTAATGCTGTTATGCTGCAATTAAGTCCCCCCTTTTGAGTTGTTTTGTATCTCGCTTTTTATCTGGGTCTGTTTTTGTGGTCGTGTAGTTAGTACAAAAGAGAAAATAATAAAGCGTTGAGTGGTTGTTGAGGTTTTTGTCTATTTTTGTTTTGTTGTGAAAAATGATGTTCCTATCTAGAAATGTTTTTATAGAAATTCCGTATTAGAAGAGTGTTTATGTTTAGTGGGTGTAGTCTAAAGAAAGGCGGCGATAACATTATCTTTCGAGTACTGACCTATAAAGGATTTTTTTTTTTTTAGAAATAGATTGTATTGCTCTTTAGGTGCATATTGCATAAATTATGCCAATTTTGTATCGAAAGATATGAAAAATCACATGTCTGATTTCATTTTTACATTTAAAATGTATAGGCTCTAGATTTATTAATATCAGTTATAGCTCTAGTAATTTTTATTCGTGTTTAATCTATTTTATATATAAATCGTACTATAAATATATAGATTATTTTATAAAATTCAACGCAAAAATTCCGACAATGTTTTTTTTTATTATTTTACATTACACATAAATCGATACAACATTAAAATAAATATCATATTTTGATTAATTTGAGCTTTGTCTATGTTTTCGAAAGAATTTTAATTTATCAAAACGCACAATAAATATTAACTTATGCAATTCTCTTTACTTGAATAAAGCTTACGGTTAGTTTGGGTCAAACGGATGACCCACTGGTTGAGTCGTAATCGTAGGACTGTGTGTTCGAATCCCAATTTTAAGAGTGCAGATTACTAGTGGTAAAAGGGTTGTCCATTCCTTGTCCCAGAACAACAACATTCGCCGTATATTGAGGACTTGTGTACGTTAAGTGTGGTGGTTCAAACGTTCTCACGCCTTGTACAGGTGAGAAGGGGTTGCCTGATCAGGTGTTGTTTTCATCATGTGGACTACGAAACATTTCACGTGTATCAGTCCCCTCCCTCTACACGGCGGATGTTGTGGTTTTTGTGAACGACGAGATACGATACTGGAAATCCTCCGATTACGAGATTTGCATTCACATGCGGAATTTTGAACTTACGTTGAAAAATTGTTCTTAAGTAGAGATTTTTTTATAAAACATTCCATTTTAAAAGTGTGTTCAGTGGGTGTAGTCCATATACAAATGGTACTAATGTCATCGTTCGATTACTGGCATGTAGCAGAAAATATGTGATGTAAATGGAGATTTTTTAGGAAATTATTGTATTGCTCATTCAGCTTTTGATGCGCATTGTAGACGACTTTCTGAACCCGATTTGCACTATAAAGAATTGCATAGCTTCGTGGCCGTTTAAAATTAGGATTTTCTTTTTAAATAACCACTACAATAAATTTCCATAAAATATGTCACTGAATTTTTTTTTTCTTAAATCCAGTGTCCATAACGCTTTACAATTTAAAACGTATTAACTGTTGAAAGTGACATTATTTTTGAAAATATTTAGTCGGACAATAATGACGATAGGGCAAATGGGATCGCTTCAATTGGGCTCGGACGCGTCGGCTCTTTATCATTTCCTCCAAAATGTAAATATTAAATCAATCCGATCGAGATGTTAAAAAAAGTGTTTTTAAATACGAAAAATGTTTAAGGGATAACCGGCATCTATTTTTGAATTGAAATTCTGTATTAAAATATTTTGAACCGCAATAAATTAATTGAAGAAATTGTTAAAAGCGAACCTTCCAATTAAAGTTACTATTACAACATTCGAACGACATTTCTAACAACTGGTTTTGTACACAAATTTTCAACAACATTTTACTTTTAAAATCAATTAACATTTTTAGATAATATTAAATTGTAACGTGTTATAGTTATGTGCATGTATATACAGAGTTACATCTTTATGTAAATATTATAATCAAAATCTGTATGGAACAAGCTCGGAAATTTTACCGGGAAAAAATGAATGGTATATTTTAAAAATGGGGATTTGCAGACAAACGGCTGGAAACAGCAAGACTTTTTAATAAAATCCTGTTTGTTTCATTAGTGGTTATGCGAATTTATTACAAAGAATTAAAAAAAAAATATTCATACGTTTCCCTTGAATAATAATATTTTAAAACTCGAGCTTAGTCCCGGCATAAAAGACGATACATTCATATCCGAAGGTTTCATTTTAATTAAATTAGAACATTAAGCTCCCGCGATATAATTCCAAATAAAAAAGCACACATATTTGAATTCCTCAAAAAAATTAAATTATTTTCTAAAAGGCATTAAAAAAATAAACCTCCTTTCAGATATGGTATTTTGTGATATTTAAATCGCTCCTCACACTAAATACTTATTTCTATGAAATACAATGAAGCAAGTTAAATACCTTCCATCCAAGATATCGATCTGGGTGTAATTAAATCTTATTCTACTTTCATTAGTTGGACATCCTGCTCCGAAATAATCTCCTCAGGGGCAATCTGCGGGATTTATTAAGATTGGATGGGAATTTAATTAAAATTGTATTTTTTCTTCACTACACGAACATCCAATGAATTAGTTTGAAGATGTAATTCGAAATTAAATAATAGGGTGATTCTAAAAGTGTTGTTCCTTTGTCTGGAGATTATAATAACAAAAATATTTTTTTTAATATGATTTCCTGCTTTAGGTAAGTGGTACCTAATATTTAGGCGGCCACGAACCACCACATTCTATTAAAAGTAAAAAAGTATATTTCTATTAAAAGGTATCAAATATATATGTAATTCAGATATTAAATGTAACAGACTTCAAATACTATATGTTTAAATAAATGTATTATTTTTTAAAAAAAAAAATCTGTTTAACTTAAAAAATTCTGATTATAGTACATTTTAAAAATTATTGAAATAATGTGCATTTCTTTAATTTCAAATATTGACGATAACATTTCAAATTGCATCGTTTTACCAAACTTTAATACCCTTGGATAATACAGTATGCTTTTAACAATGTGGGTTTAGTATACACTTTCAAAGCTGCGAGTAGAATTCTACTCCCATTCTCCCCCCCCCCCCCCAAATACAAGTTTAAACCATACAATATACTAACGATTCACAATGGCGCACCAAAAAAATGGTACTTCATTAAAGATATATGAAATATAATTAATTTTAAGTTGAAATTCATAAGAACTGCAATAAAGAAAATGTACAAAATGTTACTTATTTAATGTGAAAAAGTTGTGATTTCCTGATTTTTTTTAAAGATTGTTTTGACATAAAAATAATTCATTCTCAAATTCATTCTCTTCCCCTTCCCCCACCAAAAAAAAAATCCTTGGCGTATTAATTGGAGATAGAAAAGCTGAGGGGTTTTGAGGGCAGTTTTTTTCCCCTGGCGGGAGATAACTCAATTAATTTCCATGGAAGATTGTAACCGGTTTAGTTGTCTATACTCCACACGATAAGCATAAATAGTCGATATACAAGTTAGAACTCTTGTTAGTATGAATGTGGCCACTCGTTTCCAATAGAAAATTGGCCATTCCAATACTTTTAATAAGACTTCTGAGGTCTCACTTAACGACGGTCTCACCAGTTCCATTTCACAAGATTATCCCGAGCTGTCGCATCCAACGTTAATTCCCATTTATAATTTCTACAAAAGCAATTCTAAACACTGAAGGAACATAAATTTCACTAATCACCTCCCTTCATTAAATGAAATGAATTTTTCACGTCTCTTTCAACCGCTCAAGAATCAATTACTCTTATTCGGCGGGAAAACATTCCAATTGGATTCTGTGAAATGAAGAATTTAGAACCCTTCCGTAAACATTCGATTAGATTAATGAGACGAATTGAAAGGGGGGGGGGGGGAGGGGAGGAGATTAAGAGGGGAAAAGAGAACAAATGTTTGTCTTGATTGAGATTCGACTTTATCCGGCTTTTGTTGATTCATGGCGATCCTTTAAGATCCAATTAAGGGGATAGGGGGGATGAATGACGACTGGGTAAATGGATTACGAGTCTGCTTTCCGTTGGGTGAGAATCGCCTTTGAATAATGTTTCGATTCAATTGACGGGGATGGTTCTTTTTTTGTGTGTAGAAAACGAGTTGAATGTGTCTGGATGTGTTGTAAACAACATTCTATTTCATTTAAACCCTACTTGGTCAACTTCTCATGTCATACGTCCATCATCGTCTGGCCCATATGGTTTCTAGGAGACCCGTACGGACCAAACATATGACAAGATAGAAAAGGAGGAGGATTAGATAGAACAGATAGGCAACTATTGGCCAGATGATTACAATTGAGGATAGAACATACAAATAAAGCATTTTATTATTGAAAATGGACATGCATCCTTCCAGAAATCCGAAAGGGGACGACTGCTTAGGCAATATCGCTCATTAATCTGGCACCAGTAAATTTAAGCTAGAAAGTAAAATGGCGAGTCCCATAGCATGATAATTTCAAATAAATGGACAGGTCACTCACTACTGTTAATTGTAATAGTGTTAGTAAGAATGTGCCCATCTGGATTTGTGAAAGGTTCCGGTATTCCGATGGAGCAAAGCCGCTTGTGTGGGCAACTTGAACAACAAACCACCAAACGCAAACCCTTAAAAGAACAGAGGTGTAATGGTGAGTAGACGATGGATGAAAGTTATGATCAAGTTAGGAATATGTGTGTGTGGGGCGGGTAACAACTTACAATAGCAGTTTGCCTGCAGTCATTTTTACGTTTAGTAATTATAAAATACGATTTCATATTAACAGAGCAATAAAAAAAGCTTATTGACAATTTTATTGCAATTTTTCATTAGTTCTAAACAATAAACCAACTAATGATTGTTAAACGTAAAAACAAGCCCCCGTATAACATGTTTATCGATAAAAGGTGCAAAGTACCCGATAAACAATTTTAGAGCGATAATGAAAACAACATTTTCAAACGTAAAAGGTTGACCGAATTCCATAAAACTTTACCGATATTTATATATATATATATATATAAAAAAACCTATAAAGCAATTTAAGATCTACCCAAACGACGGCGTTATTTCCAGCATCTTAAAATCCTTCTAATCTCATCATAAAAACAATGGAGCGAAGTCATCGTGTGGTGGGGAGACATTAAAATCCGTTTCTTGAGTCTCCCTCGCATTGGGGGGAGGTTTTACACCTCTCTTTATCGACCGTTAAAAAGGGGTTCTCAGTAATAGTTAGGGTCGTAAACTGCAGTCGTGCTGCTGGCGACAGGAAAGTGGATGGTTGGGTAACGGTTGCCCGTGTACGGTTTACAACCGGATGGTGGGAGTACCCTTCATTAATTTACGTTTCGGTAATCTATATTCCTTACTCATCACAGTATACTGTCATACACAGTCACGTCAGTATACTGTCATACACAGTCACGTCAGTATACTGTCATACACAGTCACGTCAGTATACTGTCATACACAGTCACGTCAGTATACTGTCATACACAGTCACGTCAGTATACTGTCATACACAGTCACGTCAGTATACTGTCATACACAGTCACGTCAGTATACTGTCATACAGTATACTGTCATACAGTATACTGCCATACATACAGTCACTCAATATATAACATTGCAAAGATGTCTCTATGGTTGCTTGCTCGTCATTCATTCCTGGACGGTATTAAAAAGAACTTGGCTTACAGAAAATACACAACTGCGAATATAACTTTGTGGCGTGATATCTGGGTGGTCGCTGCACCTAACTCGAGATTGGTGGGTTTGAACCAAGACGGTTAGAATAGGAGGTGGGACGGAGCGAATTACTGACGTCACTGCAGTTCAGGGGCCGCTACTTATTACACTCAGCACATCGATTCGAACAGTTTTTGGTTTTGTCATCAAGTTCCGAGTGGAAGATCGTAATTGTTTGCAATAATAAATTGCTTGCAAATCAATAAGTTTGTTGGTTCTGGTTATATTCTACCCTTTCGGGTAATTGTTAGGTTGTTGTAATGAAGTTTAAATCCATCTTTGTTTAGTCGTGTTTTATGTCCTTTTTTGAAAATAACATAATTTGTATGCCTTAATCCAAGAAGCTCCTGAAATGCAAGGTGCGTTTATCACGTCCGTGTAGAATGGGCCTTAGTATTTGAAGAACTTAAAATTAGTATTTTCTTTGTGCGATGACATTTTCGCATTGCGGTGGGCTGTTGCTGCATGTAACAATTCTTAATTTAACGCAAAAAAAGCTTTTAGAAGGATTAGGTCTTATTTCAGTTTTCCAAAAGACCCGATTCTGAAGGAAGTTTGGGTGGAGGCATGCAGGAAACAAAAAATTAACCCGAATACGTCATAAGTTTATTCCGATTAACCATTTTGTAATTTTTGTAGAAATTATCTCCAAGTTTTTTGTAGCAATTATTGCGAGTATGAAAACTTATATCAAAAATACGATTCCAATAGATATACAACAAATCTCATATTTTACGAAAATTGACCCCGAAATATCTCGCTACTATCACATGATTGTTATGACCTTCAATAAAACCAAATTTCAGAGGAAAACACAGGACGCGGGTAGACTCGTGGTAGAGCTCATAATCACAGCTTGGCCATATTTGGCCCTTGTGCCATAAAACCCCACACAACCAACCAACCTGCTCATAATCGACGGGTTGAGTTCGAAATTCTACATCAATTTGACGTTGTAGCTTGCTCGTGATCGGAGGGCTGCCAGCTCCGTTCTTGGTCGACAATAAACATCCGCGATATTACCTGTCGTGTAAAAGGAACGTATGCATGTTGAATCTTCTCGTGGTCTGTCTTGACGCCTGTTGAAGTTGCGTTGGGTGCCAGCTGAGGTGTTGTCTTCGTCAACTGACCACGGATAAGAAATACGAGACAGTGTTAACGAGACTTTTCTAGGATATAGACACCGAACCGTCGCCAAAATCCCATTGTGCTGCTCTAGTAGGACGTTAATTAACCGAGTGAAACACAATGCATCCATTATCTTATATTGCATTATGGCCTCCGTGGCCGAGTGGATTGGGGCTTCAGCTGGGAATCCAAGAGTTGCCCGGTTCGAGCCTTTGCGCGGACTAGACTAAAGAATAGTAAAAAGTAGTGATATTGCAATCGGAGGTTTGCCAACTTCGCTACCAAAATACTAGAATGTCGTCCAGAACATCCACAAAAATTAACGGCGTGAATACGGGACTGGTGCACGAAAAATCTGATCGGGGTCCAAAGTCCCGACATGTATTGAAGGCGTTGGGTGCCAGCTCAGGTGTTGTCCTCGTCATCTGACCATGGTTCAAAAATACGAGGCATCGTTCCCGGGTCTTTCCTTCGAGATAGGCCCCGAACCGTCGCTAATAGCCCACTGTGCAGCTCTAGTGCGACGTTAATTAACCAAACCAAACCAAGGATATAGACACCAAACCGTCGCCAATATCCCATTGTGCTGCTCCAGTAGGATGTTAATCAACCAAACAAACGAGTGAAACACAATGCATCCATTATCTTATATTGCATTATTGTAAGAAACTCAAAAGCTGGAAAAAATCCTAATTTCTATGCTTCATGATGAACAACACAAGTTATATAATTTTTTGAACCAAATTGGGAAATAAAATACTGTCTGTAAATCTCTCTTCACAGCCTCGGCAAAAGAATGCAAGAGAAATAGTTTCGTTAAGAGTTAAAAGACGTTCTCTTCAGCAGTGGAGAAATGATGAGAAATAAGTAAAGTGGCGTCACCTTCTCCCCCCTCCCTCTCTGACGTCAGAGGGACATTCCAGGAAATCGGAGAGAAGGGCGTAAGTGACACTAATGAAAAATCTTTCTCCTTGATACAGTTGTATGTGGCATAGTTTGATAACAGGGAAGGGGGGGGGGGGGAATACATTCTTTGAGTAGGGGCGCATATGCAATGCATACGCAAATGGGCAGACGACAATGGGTGAAACCACTGGGTGACTCGTGTTATTTCTCAAATTTAAATATTTTTTAAATAATTTTTATGAAAGTAAAGATGACATTTGACTATAAGATCCAAAATGACAGTTTTCATATGTAAACAAAATTACATATTTTTTTTTTTATGTTTGTTAATTTATATACAAGATTTCCTCGACATTGTTAAAATTTTATTTGATTGCGCAATTTTTTGATGATCATAGCTTTTATCTATAACAATAAAGTGTATATATGGGAATACTTTGATACAAAAACATGCGTACAAAATATGTAACTCTACTTGTATTGTTAAAATGTATTCATCTACATTTTTGGAGAAATATGC
The DNA here is from genome assembly GCA_963932185.1 of Troglohyphantes excavatus. Taxonomy (NCBI): domain Eukaryota; kingdom Metazoa; phylum Arthropoda; class Arachnida; order Araneae; family Linyphiidae; genus Troglohyphantes; species Troglohyphantes excavatus. The sequence continues at coordinate 68,613,407 of OZ010668.1, read as the reverse complement.
ATTTATTCAAGAAATATTACTATGTATTTATTGAAATAGAAAATATTGAAATTATAACCTAACAAAAGTTGACGTTAAATATTTATACTTATCAGTTGGTGAATCGCTTTTATCCCAGGGGATATTTATTTTATCAAAATAAAAGGTTTGAAAAGTTTTTGTAGCAAATATAAATACAATTCTTTAAATGTATCAAGGGATGATAAAATAAAAAGCCCATTGATTTTCACTGCATTTTCTCTTTCGACTTTTTTTAGCACACAAAATAATAGTATTTTAGCGGCCGAAAAATATGAGTGTCTATTGCTTTCGAATAAAAATATAAATGTTTTTTTTCTAAGTCAATTAATGTTGCCCTTTTACTCTTATTTTTATTTAGTCTGTGATAGTTAGCAATGTATTAGCGGTAAAACAAATTAAACATCAATTTAAATAACAATTTTTACATATTGAAAATGTAATATTAATATTTAATTCAAAATGTTAGGCAATTGCTTTTATTCGTCCAACGCAATTTCTAAGTTAATTTTGAAACTAACACTTTCTACATAATGCTGCTTTAGAATAAAAAAATATCTTATTTTTTTTATTTAGCTTTTACTTTATTTTAATTCAGTTGTAAAATGTGGAGAAAATCTAACTTTTAACGGAGGTAATTGCAATTTTAATACACTAAAAGCGTCATTTGACCATTGAAGAAAGTTATCTCTATCTAAAGTTATATCTATTCGACTTGTTGCAATTTTTTGTTATACTGTCGTCTCGTATCTCTTGTTGAACTTAATAGACTTCAACATTAATTGTTTAATATGCATCACCTATAGTAAAATATATGATCCGATTAAGGGGAGATAGAGTGGTTTTCAAAGGTGAAATTCGAATGTATTTTACAATTATTTCGAACTTCAATGAAAAAAATAGCTTTTACATATTTTTAAATAAAATTTTTGGAACCTAAACTATTGAATGCTGGCTTTATTAAAATATTATTATAAATTAAATCCATTGCTTTATTAAAAAAATGATTTGAAATACTAGTCATTGTTAAAAAAAAAAACACGATTGAGTCCGACGTCGCAAGATTACTTATTAACTAAACATACTAGAAACACATTTATTTAAAAAAAAAAGTGAAGCTATATAATGTTTCTATACTCCAAATAAAAAAAATATTATATTTAGTGAAAAGTATTTTTTTTAAGAAATCAAATTTACAAAATTTTGATTTTATAAAAATATTTTTTTTTTATAAAAAAAATTGGCTGTTGAAAAATCTTTTTAAGTTTAGTGCATGCATATTTGATGATTGAACATGTTTAACAAATTTCATGCGAATTGGAAGAAAACTTAATTTATAATAAAAGTGGATCAACATAAAAATATGAAACTGAGAAAAAGAAGTTTACATACCTAAGTTATACCAAAATACATACCCAAATATCTTAATAAACGTAACTATAAATCGCTCCTTACTCATGAAATATACCTTCTTCTTCCTGAAACCTCATCAGCAGCCTTTTTTCTCTCATTCTGTTAGCTCTGCGGGTTTCTAACGTGAATGATTTTGCTTTCATTTCTGCAGCTTTAACGCGGCAGTCGAAACGAAAACTAGGTATGCAAATGCAAATGCGTTTATCATCGCTGTGTGTTTAAGTTTTGTCCAATTTCGATGCGGTTTGTTTTAAATAGATCTTAACAAATCATATTTTTAAAAAATAGTTTTAAAAAAAAATCGCTTTTTTGAAGGTTCAAAACTATTATCTCCCCTTAATATATCAATATATATATTAAACAAAATAATAAGCATATGGTCATATGGCTAAGTGATCAAAATAACTTAGTTCTTAAAAAAAAAGGTTAAAAAATATATGAACTTTAAGTAAAAGTTTACGTTATTTTTTTTAAATATTAATTATTATAACGACTTAAGTATAACTCTTTATGTAATTTCAATAACGTGTTTATTAAAAATGCTTTATGCTGGTGTAAAACTAATTCGGTTCTGGAATATTCAAGAAAGAATCTATTAGCAGACATGCCTGAGGTGTTCAGAAATTGGGGTTTGTTATGTAATGGAAGGTTATCTATTCGCCATATGTGTGATTTTATATTATCGAATGCCTTGATTTAAAAGTTACAATAACTTTACAACCTTTCCTGAAAAGCCAACTTACCTTTATTTTTGTTACATACCCCCCCCCCCCGCAAACAAATAACACTAAAATTTCAAAAACTCCAAATTTGAGGCAATACGACCCGGCTGCTATAAATATATTTGCCTGTACTCAATAGGGAAGGTTGCTATTTTGCAAAATGCCTTGCATGTAGATTTTGTGAGAGGAACTTGCGCGATATTTTACATTACATTTGTTTTAGTGAAATACGGAAGAGTAAGGTATATAAGAATATAATTCACATTTAAAATCAATGATCATATTTCAATGCATAAAAATGAGTGAAAATTAGTCTATTTCATTATCACACCCATTTTACTAACCTTTCTGAACTCTTCCTATAAAACATCTACATTTATTGCAAAACCTTCTGCATAGCGCTCACTCTACTAAAATAACAATTACAATATTATTATTGCAAGGGAAGAGAAAACACGCCTCCTTAATTATATCCAATTATCTAGACACACGAATTAAGTATAATTAGGTAGAAACCTTGATTAAAATTGTTCAAATATGGTTTCTCTAGCGAGCGAAGAGTGTGGACTCAATAACGCGAACAGTTAATTTCATTAGCATAAAATCGATGGGCATGAATACATTCATAAAAAGTGTTTTCTTAGGCGCAACTGAATTAATTTTACACAGCGAAAACTGTAAGATATTTCATAAACCAAATAATAGCCTGTGTGAGGGAGTTCAATTAAATTTGATAAGGATCTTATTTAATTAATTATTTAATGAAACTTTTACTGTTTTATACAAAAATGCGGGGAATGGATGAAAGAATGCTTAATTTGTGAATAGTTTAAGTCAGAGGCAATCAGTAAAACTATTTACATCTTCAATTGGATTTTTAGTGAAATTCATAGTTTTTAATTCCAAAGTTGGAATTTGTATTTTATTAGTTTTTTAACGAGAATTGAAGATAATTTATAAACATACATATATTTTATTACCATTAAGCATAACATGTTATTATATTGAAGTGTTTTTTTGAATGATAATGAAAAATTAAATGAATAATGAGAATGACAGTTTACTCTATAGCTACCCTTTACTTAGTGTATGTCCTTCTGTTGTTAATTTGAATAGTCTCTGTGTATTATAATTGAATATTCTGTTTCAAATACTTTATTTGTAAATATTTTAAATGTAAGCTGATTAGGAAATATCCAGTGTACTTCGGAAACGTTTCAAAACTTTATGGAATACCAAAGAGACACATTAAAGTTATCACATAATAGGAAAGAAGGTACAGTTGAAATTACAGATCGTTTTTCTAATAGTCAGATCCAAGGTGTCCTGTTCCGGTATAAGTTCTGAATATATTGCAGTCGTAACATTGAGGTAAAAACATGTGTATTTTAACTAATACAAATTATTTTATAACTTAACCATCCTTTGTAGGATTAACTCTGACGCAGTAACATGGTTTACCAGGGGTTCGTTGCATTCCAGATTAGTTGAGTTGGAACGTTAACAGATAGATGCGAGTGTGACTGTTAGTGTTAAATGGTGAATGTTGCGTATATTTTGACATAGTAAAAATTTTTAAAAAAATATATGCATTCAACTTTTAAAACAAAAATGTATGAATTCGAGTAGTTTCACCATTTTTCAAAGTTATTTCACCCATTTCTAAAGAGGCCTCCGTGGCCGAACGGTTAAAGGCATCAGCTGGGAATACAAAGGTTCCTGGTTCGATGTCAGGCGATGGACTTGACAAAGAAAAGTAAAAAGTAGTGATCTTATGATCGGAGGTTTGCCAGCTTCACTACAAAATACTAGAAAAGTCGTTCAGAGCATCCGCAAAAATTAACGGCGTGTATACGGGACTGGTGCACGATACATCTGATCGGGGTCCAAAGTCCCGACGTCTATTGAAGGCGTTAGGTGCCAGTTCAGGTGTTTCCTCGTCATCTGACCATGGTTCTAAAATAACAAGCGTGTGAATGTGTATGTGTTCCCGGGTCTTTCCTTCCAGATAGACCCCGAACCGTCGCCAATAGCCCACTGTGTAGCTCTAGTGCAACGTTAATTAACCAAAACCAAACCAAACCAAACCAAAACCATTTCTAAAGTAGTATCCCAGCAAAATAAAAGAAAGTCGGCATAAAACCGTCATCTAAATTGCGGAAATAAAGCTCTTATGAAGAAAAAATGAATTCTTTTGAAAATCAATTAAATTAAAGGTTTTTATTTCAATATTCTTCAGCAAACCTGTATAAAACCTTTTAAATTTTTTTTGAAGCATTAAAGTTATTGAAGGGGAAAATGCAGATTTTTTTTAAAGGTTTTCATGCAGAACAATTAAAAATTTATTAAATTGCATTTTGTTTCATAAATTTTAAAACTTTTCGTTTTTTTGTTTAAAAAAAAAACCTTTCAATTTCACATATTTGAAGTTTTTATGCAAATTTTTTTTTGCTGGTATATCAAAATAAAGCGTGAAATAACTTTCGTTATACAGATAGATTACACTATACAGATAAACATGAAACATAAAACTGTTATTTGATGATATTTTCTTCTTAACAAAAACATATTACATTTTGTACACCTTATCCAACTTCATATTAACACATTCGTTGCCGATGTGTGTTAGAGGATATAAGTCGACTATTGCCTTTTATGTGTTATTTTGAAGAACGTATCACGCGCCTGTGCGTGGTCGGCAGCGAATGTTCTGAAGACAGAGCTCCATTCCATTAACGCTATCCAAGAGAGAGTAGAAGATAAACCGTCGCTATTCTCTGGCTAATATGTAGTCGAAACAATTAATGCAAATTTACGTCGGAACGACGTGAATTCATAAATTCGGAATTGCAAACTGCACCGAAACGTGTCTTGAATAAGTCGCCAAGGAATCGTGTGGCGAATGCTTTAATATTTATGGTGGAAAATAGCGTTTTCATTTGGCGCCAGCCCCATTCTTACTTGGTTCCAAATATATATTTTCAGAAATTTTTTTTGAATACTTTGTGTGAAATAATATAACTTTTTGGAAATATGTATAAAATTTTTCTTACTGTCATTTAGTTGTGTTTCCGTGTGTATATATTCGACTGCAACCTCTTCATTACCTTGCACGACATGAGGGCTCGCGTTGTATTGAGAAAGTACATATCTCATAATCGAAGGGTTGTGGGTTCGATGCTCGTTCACCACTCCAAACATATGCCATGTAGAAGGGGTTGTGTATAGCTGTCATGTATAGAGACTATATTTTAACTCCAAATAAATATAGCTTCTAAGAGAGAGAAATACTTAAGTTTAATGGAACATTTATTACAATATTCCCAACGATAGAAGAACTACTTTATTTACAGCACATGATGTTTTATATAAAACGATTGTTGAAGCGAAATTCCACACGGCATTTAACAAATAATATATGAACGAATAAAATAAGATCAGTCCGTGATGGCCTGGTTGGATCAATGGTAGCGCTTGTTGGATGCTCCGTGGTCACCAGACTCTTGTAATAGCCTGGTCGGATCACCAGGCTAAAGTTGTGGTAGGTGGCCACAGTGGGCACCACGTGTGTACGTTAAATTTGTCTTGGTTTTGTTCGGTATTGTTCATATGAAGGACAGCGGCGTTGTCACACAAAGAAGCCGCTTCCTCTTTCATTTTTCCAGAAAATCGTGGAAACAATTGTGCGAATCTGCGATCAACAGAAAACGCACGTGTTTCCCGTGAAAACTTATTATTTGGCTAATGCATCTTTTCACTTAACTTAATCGGATGATTATGGGTTCGAATCTCGACTTGCAAGTTCAGCGAATGGGTGATCGGAGCGTTGTCAGTTTATTTCCGAAAAAATTATTCCCCGTGTATATAGGGAACTCCTGGGCACACGTCGAATAAATCGGTGTACAAAAGTCTTCACGGCTTCACACGTGGCTGGATCAGGCGTTGTATACTATACCTGATCTGACCATGGTTAAAATTTACGGGGCAGCGTTCTCGGGTCTTTCTTTCCAGAACCGTAGCTCTAGTGCGACGTTATTTCAACCAATAAACCAACCTTTTGGCTTAAACATTCTATTAACCCTTCACAGTGATAACCATTGAAATATATTCCTTCAGAAAAGACCAACTTTGTCACCCCTTTCATTTCTCCAGCATCCACATGGCTTCTGCACAACCGGTCAGAAGATCCCCTTTCAAGGCGCCTTCACACGAGAGCACGGATGCGGAAAAGGGAAAGCAAAAGAAATCGTCTCTTAAGACGAAAAAGAGACGCCAAATCCTTTAAACCCTAAGGGGGTGCCTGCCCTCGGTACGCAGACGATATGAGGGATTAATAGGGGATGGAGTAGAGGGCCAATGGACAAAAGATTGCCTCCTTTTTGCAGGCAGGGCGATAAAATGGCGCGCTTCCACAGACTAGGGCTCTGCTGCTGCTGCCGATAGATTGAGAGCTTTGCAGCCATCTTGCTGGGCCTCGGGAGATGGCGTTTTTTCTTTCTCGAGAAGAGGTTTTCACGCATGTTTTTAAAATATGGATGCATGGTAATGGTTTGGCGTGGGAGGAAATTCACTTTACCTTTCGAGTGCCCTTGTGTGAAGGTTGTTATAGGAGACAGGTAATTTATTCATGTGGAGGAAGAAAGTGGTTTGTTTTATAGATGGTGTGTGCTTGTGTTTATATTTTAAGGTTGAAGGTGCACAGAGGGCCTGGAAGAGAATCTTATATTTATGTTCTTGGTGCGCAAATTTATTAAGTATGTGTTTTACTTGTGTTTAAGCGCATCTGATGGCTAAGGCATCGATTTTTCAGTATAAATGGAAAATGTGCTCTGATAAAAGTACCGTTTTATTGTTGGACATTTTCCAGTGATTTTTTCAACGTAAAAAATATACAGTATAAATACACCGTATACTATTGGATTTATGTATTTTTATTTTTCTGATCATTACAAACAGATAGAGAAGAGAATTGGTTATTTGATTGGACACATCCTCAATTCTTTCCATGAAGCCGTCCTCACACTAGCATAAGTTCAATTTTTCAAATTTTAATGGAGGTCATTATTTGGTATTATAAATTATTTTTTTCATTTTATACAGTACTAGCAAAAGTGCACGGCATTGCACGGAAAAACTCTTGCCTCGCAATGAAAAAGTTGATTTGTGTTAAAAAAAAAACATAGACACTCTTCTTTAAAAAAAAAGATGCTTTGCGCATAGTGTTGACCGATTTCTTCATCGAGGAGCCATTTGCGGGTTTTAGTAAGAAATCATTTCTGATAATTAAAGAGAGATTTTCAAAATTGTTTTCAAAATCTCATGTACACAGCGACCTTCCTTTTTTTTTAAAGGTCAAGTGTGCAAAATGATATTAATTTTATCATCTTGATAATAATTTCGCCATTTTGATTTATTTACTAGACCGTACTTTAGTTCATTTGGCGACATTTTCTATATTCAAGAACATGCAGTTCTCGTTCGATTTGAAGAACAAGGAAGAAAATAACAGATCGTTATTTTAGTAACTGAGCTCTCGTGAAAGTTAGGCTCTCTGTGTCTCCAGGTATTAGTGTATACATGGCACTTTAATATAAATTCTATTCACGTCAAAACCAGGTTGTGATGCGACTGTGTCTCGGACGGGTCTTTGACAAGTGTGTGACGGGGAGACTCTGGTATTGGCATTCGAAATCGGATGGATATTGACGAGGAAAACATTGAGAATTCTGCGCAGTTTAACGGAACAGTGAACGATTGGCGAACGTTAAAACAATTTCGCAGAAAGTCAGAGTGCTCTTAATTTGTACTGTAGTATAAGTGGTATGTTATTTTTGAATACATGTAAAACTAGTGGAAATACCCGTTCTACTTACTGGAAGAAAATAACTCACTGTAGATACAAATACAATGTTCATATTAAAGTAAACGATATATTCTTAACCCTTTGCACTCCAAGAACACTTTGCGATATGTTTTATTTCTATGAAACAGTTATTCCTCTTTACGTTCTTTTCCACATATTTTTTTTATACTCATAAAGGGGAAAAAAATCCTGATTTGTTTTGTATTTGCAAGAGAACAAGTTGGAGGGAAAAAAAGATTGATGTTCTGAACACAAGATCATGCTTTTCTCGTTTTTTTTAAAGAACAGAGAAACAAAAGAACTGGTCGTTATGTTGGGGCCTGAGAGGCGACATCGGAGTGCAAAGGGTTACCAAAGGGTAAACCTTTACAGTCGGGATGTGACTCTCAGTCAGATGATAACGACCACTCTCTCCCCCCCCCCCTTGTTCCTTAAATGAAACAAGAACTGAATGTTCTAGAACAAAAAAAATCGCTTTTTTTTTCATTTGCTCGTTCTTTATCTAACTTTATTTAAATAGAGGTCCGCGGTGGTGAACGGTTACAGCTCATAATCGGAGGATTGCGGGTTCAAATCTCGACTTTGAGAGTAAAAAAAAATAACGTGGTGGTTCCTGTAGGGGTAAGTACATGTTAGTACACGGTGTGATTCGCGAATATCTGTGTTTTCAAGAACTTTCTTTCTTTGTATATCAAAATTCACGTACAGAACGTCGGATCCGATATTGTTGACATATTTTTTAAATTTATAAAAAAATACTCTATCAAGGCAGTGGTTCTGGATATTTTTATTTGATGACGATCCAATGAAAATACACTTAGAATTACAGCCAGTACACATCACGGATTTCAGCTCCCATACCAAACAGAACCTTTTCAGACTCCCGAACAACAGCACTTCAAAACACAGCACGTCGACTGCCGCTTTTCAAAGCGCGAAAAAGAACCACTGATCTCTAACGGTAACTTCTGGATAGGGCAAGACATTTTGTTGACTTGAAGCCGATGTAGAGGCAGCCATGACGGGGCACACTTTCTTTGCTACCGCAATATTTCGTAAATTTTTCATGTTAAAAAAAGCCGACGTGTATTGCTTTGGACTGAGTTTTTTCTATTGTCTTTTTAAATCCATTATAAATGCAATCTGCTATTAAAATAGAAAGTGATTTGCAAGTCAAAGTCGAAGTAGATAAAAAGCAAGAGCAAAAACTGTTTGTTTGGCAATATAAAAAAATAATTCTTTAAGAAGAAAATATAATATTTATATATATTTAATATTTCTACATTGCTATGGTAATAAAAAACACCACTAAATCACTTGAAAAAATATTGAGACACAGTATGGCTGCTTTCAATTGGCTTCAACGCGCCCATAGAGGAAACAAGGTTTGAGCCTTCCAGCAGTTACAGTTAGAGTTCAGTGAAAAGAACACGCTACGGAATACCTCTTTAAAAAGAACAGGCACGGGATTTTTCTGTCACTTAAAAGACCGAAATACCAAACGCTCCCGAGAGCAAAAGGTTAATTATGAGAGTCTGCATCCCTCTTCTTCTCTGAATGTTCAAGAAATATAATTATTAGGTTGATGGGTGAACGTTACTTCAGCCCCGGGTGCAGAACCGTGTACTTCAGTTAGAATCAAACGATAGCTTACTGTCCTTTCCTGAGGTCGCCAATAGCCCACTGCGCAGCTCTAGTGCGACGTTAATTAATCAAAACCAAACCTTTCTTGAGGTATAAAGGACAACTCTGCCAAATTTCATATTCCTTGATGTACACTGTATAAGAATTAGCGGTTGACTGTCATTTTAATCCTGTGTGTAGTACGAGTATTTCAACTAGAGGTTCTCAAATTGCTCTTCCTATTTTAGGAATAAGGAACAACTCTGCCTAATATTATCTTCATGGGTATATAGGAAGTAGGCTTTTGTATTTATATATAGAGATTTTATGTTTGATTTTTGAGGTATTTGGGAACCATTCTAAATCTATCTTTTGTTAGTTACGTATTGTGAATGGCGGTTTTATTTTAACGGAAGATGTGCTTCCTACAATTTTTGAACAAGCGTTAGCGAGGGTCCTGTTTTAACTCGACCGATTGGCATTTCATCTGATTGCCTGTAAATGTGTTTGTTATCCATTCACGGCCAAACGAGTTGTTCGATTTTTTTTCAAATTTGTCATGAATGTTCTTTGAAGTCATTAAAAATGGCATTTTTTTAGAGACTTTTAAAATTCTATTCCAAGAACGTGGCCGTTTGATTATTTGATTCCGTTTCTAGATGATAGTCGTTTGGTTCGTGAATGGTTCCATTTCATGCAAAGCTCGTTTTTTGATTTATTTTTTGGCGTGAGCTCTTCTGTTTTCGGAATCTACCAGTTAAAAATGATTAGTTCTTTAAAAAAAATTATCAATAAAACAAAACCTTTTATTACGGATACTCAGCATTAAATTAATTTTTTTATCAACGTCTAGAAAAAAAAATGAGCGCTATAATCTACAAATCAATGAACGCGTTTGAATCGAGAATATTACTTGATTTTTGTATAGTTTTCTAGTAATTTTGACCCAAGTTATCCAGTGTAGGTAGCTAAGAGCAAAAAGGAGAAAGCGGCCATTTTATTTGTGACAGTAATATTGGAACTTTCGCAGTGTGTGAAATCTCAATATTATTATACTTTCAGAAATAACAATCTCATTTTTGAACATTTTGTGATCGTCAATTTTGAGTGTTTTGTGGGCGCTGCTTTCTTCAATTTTGACAATCGTTTCATCAACGAATCATTTGACATTTGTCGAAACAAGAATCTTTAAATATTTAAGGAAAGTAATTTATTCCGATTCTTTTCCGGTGATATTAGCTTCTTCTGTTCTAATTTTGGTTCTTACATGTATAAACTTCAAAAGAGTTTTTTGGCTTGGTCGATAGAACGCGTGACTTCGAACCAAGAGATCCTTGGTTCGAGTGGAGCCATCGGTTTTTATTTATCGAAATAAATTTCGTAAAAAGAAATGTAACTGAAATTTATCAGTTTAAAGAAATATTTAATATGAGCATTTAGCAGGCGTCCGTTTCGTCAAAATGACGAATTTGTTTTAATGGGAATGCTGTTTTAACAGTGTATACTATCCCATAATGCGCCCGATTTTGTTACAAGTTCTTACACATCGAAGAAAAAAATATTTTTCGATTAATTCTCAAAACTAACATCTTGTTCGTAGAAAAAAAATCTAACAAGGGAAAAAACGAAACTCCCAGACTATATTTGAGGGTTGGAGAATTAATTGTCCCATTGGACCTCGAATCTTTAAATTTGATAAATTGTCCCTTCGCTATTCGATTCGTCATCTCTCCCTTCCTCTTCCACCCCCCTCTGTTTATCCAGGGACGCTGATTGGGGCAAATATAGGGTGAAGGGGGGGGGGGGTTGGATGCTGGTCACGTAAGAAGGGTGGAGAAAAGGGGGAGTCTTAAGTAACTCCTATAGATTCTTTTTTAGGGAGAATCGGCTGAAATGTTCACTTATTTTTACAAAATACCATTGCAATTTTTTCTTTTCACTTTTTTCGTCCCTGTTGATTCCACTGCTAAAAAAAAACCGGGTGTAGATATATCGGAGCACGGCAATAAAGGTTTTAAGTTAAACTTTTTTTCGGCTGATTATAGAAATCGGGACTGTGTAAAAAGGAACTTCTTGCAATCGCAAGTATAGTAAAAGAAAAATAATACTTACATAAACTGCCGATTTTTCTCCCTATTCTAGATTTTTTAGAGGAAAAAATATAATGCAAATTTCGAACTATATTCATATTCATATAATCTTAACCCTGAATGGCGGTCGTATTGAGTCTTTCAGACATGTCTGTCAGACTTTCGGTGTCAGCTTGGAACCATGGAACTTTCAAACCATGGAACTATATAATTGATAATTGTATTATGAAAGTATTAAAAACTTATCAGTTCTGTGTGATAAATACTAAAACTTAAATACACAAATAATTAATCGATTTTTTTATACTTAATTACGTAAATTTTTTCATTGTCTTATTTTAAATGAGTCATTGTCACGAGTATTTATTGTTAAAACGAATTACTTTTATCAGGTTTATTTTAACTAATTTAATTTAATACTTCTCTAAATATTTTTTTAAAGAAAACATTTATCTTTTGTACAGCGGCGTTTTCAAAATGAATTTCAGTTTCATAAATGGTTTCACCGAAAAACAAAACGCATCTTTCTTTATTTTCTTTTTAATAAAGTTTTATTTTAAAAAAAAATCTTCTCAAAGAACTTGAGAGGAGATGTATTTTTGCTTTTATATAAGCCAACTACCAAGAGATGAAGACGAATTTTTATAATTCGATTTTTTTAGCCTTAAAAGTTAAGCCTAGTCAAAACAAGTGAAGAAATTGGAATGACAGCAACTAGTCAGTCTCGAGACATGATGCTATTAAGACTTTGTTCCTTACTTTTTATTAAAATTAATAAGAATATAAAATTTGCAGTAAAATAAATCGTGAAAGTGCTTCGCTTGAAATAAATAAGTAAAAGAAAGGATTTATTTTGGAACGGAATTTGAGAAATCATAAAGGAGAGAAAGTATTGTGAGATTTCTAAATAAGTGGATTTATTTGAACTCCCTTTTATTTATAAGATTTAAAATTTAAGTCGGATGCACAAATAATTGGGACAGCGAGGATTTTTCAATTTTGAAATGCCAAAAGTTGGAGCTTACAAAAAAATACAGTCACGATTTTTCCGAATGGTAGCACTTGGAATAAAAGGAACGAAATTATGTTCAGTTTTTTAGAAATCGGATTTGGAAAACAAAATTTAATTTGTGATATCCCAGTTATTTTTCAACCCGTGTGTATAAAAAAAAGTGTCTGTCTGTGAATCGCGAAAAAACTTTTTCCCATGAAAATTTATATATAAGTATTATTCACCTCTGCGATGGGATTTGTAAAATTCCGTTTTGTTAAATGATTTTTATATAGATTTAGAATACGCCGCTATAAAATCGGTACGGGTACATCGCTGCACGCAGTCGTAACCTAAAAAGAAATTTTTTATATGTCTATAATTTAATATCAGTTTATGAGGATAAATGACATATGATCCGGTACGTTTCGAGTAGGCCAAATGTTAACCCATTCCTACTTCTGACCTTTGTACCGCGTCGGAGAGGTGGGGAGGGGAAGTTGTGTGTACGTTTGTGAGTTTAACATTGTATTGGGAGATAAAACAACTTGTTTTTCAGAGTTATATTATTTCACTCAATCAGGTTTGTGTAAACATAAAACAATTGAGGACTGTTTGAAATAGAAATCAATCAATGGTAAGACTCTAACCAGGCATCTCCTGCTCTAAAGTTGCTCGCACTATCGATAAAGCCAAAAGTCACGCGATTCAATGACGGAGCAACTGCCAATGTTGTCGAAAATAGTCTCGAACCTGGTAGAATGCTTAACAATGAGTTATTTTTGAGAATGTGTATTAATTCCGAAAAAAAGGATGGTGCATGGGTTCTACAAATTAGCTAGCTGTGAAACAAATTATTTGGTCCATCATCGAGATAGATATACATTAAGTAAACGATGCACTTATATATCATCGTCGTAGTAGAATAAGTCCCCAATTATTTTTAATTAATAAATAGTACTTAATTGCTTTGAATATGTAAAGTCCTCCAAAAGTAACGGAAAAAGTGCAAATTCAATAATTTTAAAAGTATAGACAGTAGAAACATGTGGTTTTCACAAAAATGCACAGAAATACATGGGATTTTTTCGACACTTTTAAAGTACAACAGTACGTATAAAAAAAGAGCGATGAAATGGAAATTACATTTCTTGAATACTTCTCTTGGAAGAATTCCACTGGTATTATTATTATTATTTAAAATAAATAAATAAACGCTTAATTTATAAGACATCAGCAGACTGACAAGGATGTAAATGCAATGCTCCAAAGCATATAATTATTTTCTTCTTTATAGCAAATCGATTTGAAATTCCTATTTAGATTTTTTTGTTACCTATAGTTGCAAAAAAAATAGATTCTTTAGTTCAAACCCCCTAATAAAGCCCCAAGTAACAGTAAGCATCTCCTGTTATTGATGAATTACCCCACATCTCTCCAGATACACTCTTACTTCCCGCGCTTCCCGTTCCATCCAATTCTAAGGGAGTTCCGATCCTTTGGTCTCCCGAGACAAGATACCGCTCCGTTTTTCTTCAAAAAAGAACATCTCCCATTGTTCAGGAGGTGGGATGGAGGTGGATTGTGGAGGCGGTTTACCACCTGCGACCATCTCCTCCTCCATCCATTGATGGGAGTCAATGGGAAATCCTCCGGGTGGGCATAGCATACAAAAGGAACGCTGTTTGGATTCGTGTTTTTATGCTAGAATTTCTTACTCGTATGAAGGAGTAAGATGGATATTTATGTTAAAAGTAATTTAGGGTACTGCAGCCATTTTGTTAGTCGATTTAACGTTGCAATAGATCTACACACTTGGTTATTGACGATGGTATGGAATGTATTCCAAATTACATATCTTAGAACACTGTCTTGTCATTTTGAACCATGGCGAAGACGAGCACCTCAATTGGCATATGACTGTCTCTACTTTTCCGCACCGCAATCAATGTGTGAGTATTTGGACTACGGTAGATTTAACGTACCATTACACAAAGAAATGTTTGTGAAAATTGGGATTGAAATCGCATCATTTCGATTACGAACTGCCGCTTTTCTAATCAAAATCCAAGGGTCCTTTTGTATCCAAAAGCTGAAAAGAAATGTACATTCAAACATCAGTTTTCACGTTAATGTGTCAAATGAGTAATAATTTATAACGTGGTTAAACTTAAAAATTGCCTGGTAGTCTTCTAAGTACTTCAAAATAGTATGTAGAGATGTTTCTAATGTGAACGTTTCTCTAGGCTAAGCGAATATTTTTTTGCGATTTCCTAAAATTTTTGCTTTTTGCACTTGCAAATTTTATCACTTTTAGTCCTCAGTTCATGTTTTACACGAGAAACAACAACCTTCTAGTTCAATTTTGTGCGGTTTTTTCTAAAACGAACACATTTATATGATGCAAATTCGGCATTTAGAGAATTTTGTTCTAACTTCTAATAATAATTTAAGATGGTTGAATGAGTAGTCAATTTAGTTTGGAATATAATTTTTTTTCTAATATTTTATTCAGGTAATTGTTTACACAATTAACAAATTTTAATTTTTTATATAATAAATTTCTATAAAAATTTTAGAGATAATTTTAACCCTTTTCATTTAATATATTTAAAAATAACGAATATGAAGCCATCTTTCCTTTTTTACATTGTTAATTTCGACAGTAATCTTATTGTCACAATTCAGTTATAAAAGTAAATTTTAGAAAGATTTAATTATAGAAACCTCTGATAGTTATTACAAATCCTTAAAATACTGTGTGCCAAAGACACACAGTATTTTAATGATTTGTAAAGAAAGAAAGGAAGGAATAGAGAAGACACTGCATATGGGAACGTCCACCAAAAATGAAACTTTTTACTGAAATTAAAATTTTAACCAAACTGTAAGTGTGGTATATCAATTTAATCCTAGAAAGCTGCTGGATATGAATTTGTAAGGTATTATTTCATAAGAATAATAGTCTGCAGTGAAATTGTTCTGAAAGTTGACTTATTTCTTCACTTTTATTGGGGCCAAAAATGTCACTTCGATAATAGTATATTATTTTCTTAATTTTGTTCATTAATTGAAATCATTATATATACAAATTCATAATCCATTTACATATTTATCATATATATATAGTTGAAATATTTTAGATTAGCTTTTGAATAAAATTTTTACTCAATTTAATAGTGACTTTTAATTGTCACAAGAGTAACAAAAAACATATAAAAGTTTCAAATTTGTAAAAACTATCTAACATTTTTACTTGAAACCTTTTAATATCTGATTTGGTGGAATAAGACATATTTTACACCATTTATTTTTTGTGTGTCATGCATAGAACATCCTCTGTTGTGTTGTCACAAGAGTAACAAATGACTGTGTCACAAGAGTAACGCATAACATTTCTGGCAAGTAAATCAAATAGGTTGTCTTCAGACCACAACAAAAACAATATTTTAAGTTTATTTGGCTTTGCTCTTTTAAGAATAAGTTCTTGAGTAGTTTTTCCATAATTAATTATATTAATAATTAATTTAAAACAAATTAAATTGCATTCATTCATGTTTTTAAAATGAATGAACTTAATTTTTTATTTACTTTAAAATTACAGAACAATTATGACAGCAGGTCCTCAGAATGTGTGTATTTGTGGTTTTCATAAAAACTTTCAAAGTAATTCATAGGACAGTTGCAGATTTATTTTCTCCATTCCTAAAGATTTATTGATTTAGAGTGCTGTGCAGGCCCGTTGCACCGGGGGGAGCACGGCCCCACTATAATCTGGAAACCCTGAAAGTTGGGAATTTCTACTTCTAAAAATCCCCAATTTGAGAAAATTTATGCCTGAAGAAAATTAATATTATTAGCAAATGAAAGCTATGGCAGATTAGAAATGGCCTAACTTGTATCATTACATTTAAATTAGACCTCAGAACGGACATTGCACTGGAATATGGGTGCAACAAATCAATGCTTGTGAGAGAACTGTTTAATATTACCTAAAATGTATATAAAAAAAAGATGAAAAATGCTGATAAGTTGGAACTAGGAATTTTCAGCACTGTTGAGTTGGGAATTTCGAATCGTTAAGTTGGGAAATTTGTTGTTTTAAGCCTGTTGTTTCAATTTTGTTATGTCGCTGGTGCTTTGATACTTTACTTGAATGTTGATAGACATTCAGAATGTGCATTTTGAAAAGATATCATAGAACGACTATTATATAATACAAGACAGATTTTCTGTAAATGTGTTTGCACAATATTTTAATGCAGCATCTCCAAGAAAATACATCGGTCAAAAATGTATCCAGTTTTTTCTGATGGTTGCACAGGCCAATTTAAACAAAAATATAATTTTGTAAACATGTCAGCACTTAAATATTAACAGTTTTCATGGACATTTTTTTCCAACAGCTTATGATACGAGTGCTGTAGATAGAATCGGTGCTGTTTTTATTTTTTTGAGTGATGTCTATGAAATGAAGTGCATGGTAAAAAGGCAATTATACAAAAAGCTGCTGATTTTGCAGAACTTGTTCATGGTGCAACAAAGGTAAACATACTTTATGTACCAAATGAAGAAATCATAGCCAAATAATTCATTTGCGTATTACTCTTGGAGAAATTGTATAGTGAAGAGCACACAAAAACTCACTTTGTCGAAGCTACCAAATATGCCACTATCTACCATTGACCATAACACACGATAATTCCTACAAAGAGTTCATATTTTATAAAGGAAACAGCAATAAAACTGCAAGTGAAACCGATGATGAAGTATATGATGAATATCAAATAAAGTGCTTTAATACACACAAAAGTAAAAAGAATTCAAAAGTTTGAACCTTATGATCATGCTATACAAAAGAATACAAAAGAAACACAAGAAATCAAATTGTGGCTAATTTTGTTGCTCTTATATTTGAAAATATTTTTTTAGTAAACAATTTTTTTATATAAAAATTCTATACCCTTTTAAGCTATTTTAGACTCCTATCAATGTTTAAAACTGTTGTATATTAAAAAAATTGAGAATTAGCTCATATATTAATGATTTTTTATGGTTTTTAAGCAGAAATTCAATTGTGGACAAAATGTCACAAGAGTAACGTCACAAGACTAATGCTTAGCCTTTTACTTAAAACAATGCCATTAATTCAGATTTTGTCAAAGAGATTCAAAAGTTATTCCCTTTTGAAGAGATATAATTGCTCTATTATATTTGTAAATTTGAGTTTTGTATTCTCATATAATTCACAGGAATTCTACCTTAAAAAAACTTTTTGTATTTTGCCTTTTCCAGTGGTCACAAGAGTAACTAAATTTTGATTTATTTTCTAGACAACAAAAATATACTAAATTACATATTAGATATGTTTTATGAAGCGGAATGACATGAACTTTTAAATAGTAATTTTGAATTTTATCCTAAATATGTTTAGTATTGTAAAAAATGTAAGTTTTTATGAAAATTTTCTCTGACCGTCACAAGAGTAACAATGGACGTTCCCATATAATCTATCAGCATAGTTCTAGCCTTATGTCCTATTATTTAAAAAAAGCATTTATTTTTTTCAAAATAATTTCGGTTGTTAACAGAAAAAAATGCTATGTTCAACTAATATATAATTTTCTGTTAGGGTTTAAACAATCTAACATTTTGGTAGCGTGTACTCCCAGAATGTCTTGCAACTCTTTCAGTCTCAACTTTCTACTTCCCAGCAACAGCAAATTATCACTCTAAAAACCTTCATCAAAATTGTGAAGTTGAAGGTTTTTGAAGGTTTTACAAAGGATATTGAAACAAAAAATCTGCAAAAGTTTTTAATTTTCCTATATAAAACTTTTTTAAAAATATTCACTTTCAATAATTTTAAGGTTTTTTGCACGTTTCATGAAGGATTTTGAAACAAAAACCTTCAATTTAATAGATTTTTAAGATATATTCTTCTTTAAGATAGATTTTACGCTGACTTTTTTCTCTGTGTTCTTCTATACACCTCGGTGCTTATAGATACACTCCATTCGATATTTTTTATAAATTATGTTTTTAAAAAGTTTCCAGAGTTATTTTGTCAATTGTATGCCGAAACACGTATACAAATAGGCAGACGAAATTGACATCTAAATACCCATACCATCTAAATTCCCTAGAGGTCATTTCTAAACTCGCAACTCTATTTCCCTTTTAAAAATCCGAACATTATCTCGAGCAAACACTCTCGCCCAAGAAGCAAAAATGTTCCTTGGAGCACACTTCAACTTGTTAGCTGTACTCGTCCCCCAAGATAAACTGTCCCTTCGCATTTTAAACTCGTTAAGGAACGGAACTGAAGTCCCGAAATAATAATATTAACAACAACGTGAATAATAAGGAGCTAAGCTTGGACGCATCCGAGATTCTTACGCTGCCATGATTCGGTGATTTAAGTTGGTTATTTTCCCATCAAGTCGCTACATTAAACAGCGAATGTCGTCCCTTCCTGTAAAAGGGGGCTTTCCTGCTGCACGACGCATCAGGGGGAAATGCCCCGGAATAATAGGAAAATAAGAGAGGAGAACTGCAAATGGGTGAATGTAGATTTTTGTTCGGACCTTTCCTCATGCTGCGATGACTTCTGTTTGAAATTCGTCTTTCTGCTGGATTTAACTCGTTCGCGAAAGTTGGCTGAGAGTTGGAGCGAAATGGAATAGACGATGGTAAACTATTCTGAACTTACCTGGTTTGACTAAAAAGAGATGTGATCCGTATCTAGGATCCTTATATTTCGTATGGTAACAGTAAAGTTACATTTATAACTTTTTGAAATGAGTTCGGTTTTCTTGCTTTTAGCCGATCATTTCTCTGAATATTTCATTAATCTGAGACTTTTTTTTTTAAAAAAATACCAAAAATATCTAGCCAAAAAATAGGTACAGCTATTTTTCAGCCATTTTTAATCCCTAGACCATGAAATTAATTCGAAGCATGCGCTGTCAAAAAGGACTATTTAATTTCTAAATTAAAGAAGTATCAGCTAAAGTGATACGAGTCAAATACATCTAAAATAAATGTTTCAAAGCAAATAAATGTTACAAGCTTCCATATAAATATCATGACGAGTGCTACAAGACAAACATTAAAAAAAAATTACTAATAACAATACTGCTTAATCAAAATGGGTATTGAAGATAAAACTGTACTGCAAATGAAAGATAGAACCTGTCACGTATTATAAAAAAATTAACAATTTCCATTTTTTTTTAAACCGAAAACTCAACAAAAACTGTACCCTATACATATATGAATGGCAACTTAACACTTCCAATAAATCAATTAAGCCCAAACCCAACATGTTTAAAATTGGCGGCACTTATTGTATCCATATGCACATTTGATCCCCGAATTCCATTAACAACCCCACTGCACTTTACGACGCCACTCCACAAAAATCCACCGGGTATGACGATTTTCACCGCCAATCCCCTCTTCCCAACGGCTCCAAAGGGAAAACTAAATAAAAGTGCGCAGCTTCACTTCCAGATAAGTGGGTAAAGAGTTTTCACGGAAATTATTATTCACAACGCTTATTCGGATCGCTGACGTTAATAGCAGTCATATTCGGGGTGTTAGAGATTGCCCGCCAACCAAGGCGCCAACTTCCATTCATGGAATTAAAGACTGGTTTTTGTTTCTGAGAGATGAGACGATTTAATTGGATCCTTCCAATTTTTTTTCCCTTTTATTCCACACTCCCGGGAGGGAATTTTCAATTGGAGACATTTTCCCCGGAATGAGTCCGGGAATTAATTACTCCCGGGAGATCAACGGGTCTCGCTTTTCTATTTTTCCGGGATTTTGGCGACTCCTGGATGGAAACCGGGAACTTGATTGATTTGGGATGAAGGAAGGATTAGGGGAAGTGAGAATGGGAAATTGCCTCATCGGATTGTCGCTGAGATTGCGGGCATTGCAATTTGAGAGAAGTGTATGGAAATAGTTTGTAAGTGTATGAAGGGTAATGTTCATTAATTAACTAGTTTGTAAATCCAGACTTGCAAATCGTTGGTAAAACTTCTTATAATTCGTTTCAATGCAGAAATTTTTTCGGTAAAACCATTATTCAATTTTTTTTCTTCTAAAAGCTAAAGTATTAATCTAAAGTATTTCTCTACAATCGAATAGATACAAATCTTCGAGAATGGATCCTTCATAGTAGAGGAAACATAATGTTATAATCTCGCTAACATCAAAGTGAGGCCAACATGTATGGCCTCAGACACGTGTTAATTACGCCATTCCATTCATAAATTTTCACTGTTACACATTTCGCAATTCATCAGCCAATCGCGAGTATTTTTTAATTCATAAATTTGAAAAGAAGTCACGTGTTTGAGGCCATTCGGTCTGAGATGTTGGTTTCACGATTATGACGTCATATTCGTAAAACTACAGTCCATTCATGCTCGAAGGATACAAATAGGCCGTATTTATTTGCTTGTTTTGATTAATTCAATAAAAGAGTTATTTTTGTAAAGCTAAAAGGAATATATATAAGCACTTCAGTATAGAATAAACAATTAAGTAAATTATTGATTCTAAAAATCTGCACTGTTTTCCTTACTGCTAAATATGCTTATCAATATTAGCTAGATATTGTGATCAAGTTTATGTAAATAAATAAACATTTGAAAAAAAAAAGGAATTCAGGGAGCCTTTTTATTAATTCGCCGAGTAAAACCATTGAAGAGTTTAAATTATTTTAAAATTTAATTCGATAAATAAATTAACTTAAAATAAAAACAATTAAAGTTTATAACTATTAAAATTTAAATATATTAAAATTACAATTTTACTTAATTTAAAATTAAATCTATTTAAAGTACAGTTGATTTCAAAATTAATACTGATTGAATTTTTTTATTTTATTAAATTAATTTTAAAATTTAACTTATTTAGGAATTTAATTCATGACACAATGCAGTTAACGTGATCAATTTCAGAGACGATCATAATTTTGATAGGAGGTAGAAAAGGGGAATTCACAACAACAGAAATACGTTATAAATTATTTACCTCCTTGGAAAATTGACTGATTTGAAAATTTATTGATTTCAAATTTTTTTAAATTTTAAAAAGATTTTTAATTACAACTAATATTTTCCATATCCTCTCCAAATCCATCCCAGGGGTGTTCCAATCCCCTCTACACCCTCTGATCCTAAGCAATACATTCCAACATCGAGAAAAGCACGGCATCAACACTCGAAACAGTTTCGCCCCCCTGCTTCAAGTACATGACCGGAAGATTTCTGCCCATTACACTGCTGCAGCAACGCGAGTCTCTTACGAAGGCAGTCGGTAGTTTTAAAACTCCTGAATTCGGAACGACCAAACCAATGTCAGGGCATTGCGTGCCGGATGATGGAACGGTCCCGGATTTCGGCCGGACAGTAATTGGCCAGATGGAGGAAGCAGTTGCATGGGTTTGCCTACTGGAATACCCCCTTGTCGTTATATGAATGGAGCGGAGGGGTGGAAGGAGTACTGCTTCCCATACCTGCAAGATTTTGTTTAAAGAAAATTATGTGCATGGTTTGAATGTTTTATGTTTAAAAGTTATTAGTATTTTTATTCCGTCATTTCTTGATCTATATACAAAAGGTATTTAAATTAACGTATGAAAAGCCTTCTTTTATAAATGTGTATTATGTCAAAACTTCATTGTTTAAAAAACCGGTGGGCAAACCATCACAGAAAACTACAACATAAAAGTTTCTATTTCAGAACTGCTTGGTATTCTTAGTAATTTCTACATTTATTTAAGGTTTTAACAACAGCACGGGTGAAAATAAGGTCTGCAAACACTGTCTTGCAATTTTACACAACGATCTGATAACGAGGACAACATCTGAATTAGCTCTAACTTCCTACTCTCTAAACTTCCATACCATAACCCATGTAAGGACATTTGAGCCTCGACCGATATAACGCGCATCAGATTACTCAGTCAGCTGAACGTGGATTGAGTCTCTCAATTCCCGATAATTTACATTTCTTTTTTTAAAATGTTTACAGTTTCCTCCTTTATGCTTTGAAACATTAAAAACTAAAATGCTATATATAAAAATATTTTCATTATATTTTTTATTACAAATATGATATAATAAAAAAAAGTCAGTGCAAATATGAAAGTTGTAGTAGTAGCACCTCGATAAATTATTATAAATTTGGCTCAACTGATAACGATAATTTTGAATGACATTAAGTGTTTTTAAAAGATTCAACAGCTTTAAAATCTGCACTCCAACATTTCGATGTTTAATCTCTTGTTTGGAAACGTAAAAGTCGTCAGATAAAAATAAGCATCCTTTATTATTAATTTTTTTAACCGTCAATTATGTTGGATTTTAATTATCAGGTTTCGGCCACATTGCCTTAACCAAATGTGAGGTTATAAGTTTGACCCTGAAGTAGGTTCGAGTGATGATGATCAGGATTCGATTCTTAGTTTAAGATTGTAATTACTAGAAACATATTGGGCTACTGGATGGGTAGAAAATTAAGTGCTGAGTAACAGCGTGATTTATGTAAAAAAAAAATTCTTTCTTCTGACGTTTTTGTTTCTTGTGTGCATCACTTCGAGTCGAGTGTTCTGAATAAAGTGTTGGTTGTCTTTTCTGTTACTGTGAAAATTGACTGTCCGTGTTTTCTTTGGTATAGCCTGATAGCATTAATTTATGCACGGTCTGCGATGTCTAAGAAATTATAAGCGACGTCCGTTATATAATAGGGTTTGCTATAATGAAGTTCTACTGTATTTCCAGCAGGGGAATAAGAAAAGAGTTGGTAGACAATACTATTTATTTTGAAACTTTAGGATTAAGCATTTCAGTTTAGAATCAGAAAAAGAAAGACGAATTTTTTGAGAGTTCCTAAATAGACTGGCTCACCCACATACATCACCAACAGCAGTTACCGAATCGTCTGTTGCTACAACGTAGTTGTGTTTATATGTAGACACGAGCTCATTCCACTGTAGAAAAAGTCCCGAGGATACCACATAAATAAAATAATTTTATTTCTAAAAACGTTAATAGTAGAAGAAATCAAAAATTTCTTTTTATTGGCTTTAAATCCTTTTATATATTATATTTTTTAGTAATTTTTATGCCAACTGCACGTGCTAAGAGGGTTTTTAATAATAAGCTCTACTTTTCTATCATGCCAAATGTTAATAATTGTTAAGTACTGTTATTATTTTTTTCATTTCATAAGTATATTTTCGGTTTAGTTTGTTAATCGGCTTAAATTTTCTGCACTGACACATAAAAAAAAAGTTATACGAGTTGCTTTTATTTTGAAAATAAATAAATTAATGGTTAAAATGGTATTTTCCTAAAAACGTACATTATTTAATCCTTAAAATTTTGTTTTATATTACGCAAAAATAACTGCACATTGCGCTAAACTCAGTCATGGAAAAAATAATTTAATTAAAATTAGGGTAATTATACATAATGCATTTACGGATGAGATGTTATAGTTTAAGCAGCGAAGTTAAATTTGATCACAAAATCTTTTTTGGTGAATAACTGCGGTCAAAAGTAAAAATTAAACCTACTTTCCTTTCGCATGAATTATTTGCACACTTTTATTTCTTTAATGTTGTTGTAGCTTACACATAAAAGAATTAAAAAATATATATTGTTTTATGGGCTTATGAAGCAAGAAGGAAATAAAAAATAAATTGTTTAACATTAATTAAACATTTGTGCAAGCAGAAATAGTGTAAGCCTTTATTTTAAAGCTGAAAATTAGATTTAAAAAACATTCTAGATAGTTTAGCTTGTGCAGAGATATTGCGACCAACTACATTGAATTATTACTTATAAAATCAAATTCAGAATTTCAATATTGATCCTCAGAAATCTATATATTCCTGATATGTCTGTATATCCATATATTTTTATCAATAAAAAAAGCTGACAATTGTGCAACCGGTCGTTTTGATTATATCCGTGAATATATAAAATTTAAACTGTCACTTAACAAGAAACTGATACATTTACCACTTCTCTTTACTATAATTTAATATTCTTAATACGTCTCTCTACTAAAAATTATCCTATAAATTATCTCGTACATAAAATACGGGACAGTGAATGTATTGATTTTAATTACAATATTGCACTTGGTTAATTTCGATGTCTGTTACTGCTCCTATAACTTTCAAGATCCCCTTAATTCAACTTCAAAATTGGGAATAAGTTTAAAATTGATACAAAAGTTGTAATAGGAATAAAATATTAAATCATTTCAACTTGTTCCTAAAATTAAATATATTGTACAAATTAGCGCTTTTCTCTTTTTTTTTTAAAAATAATATTTAATTTCTTCCTTTTTAGTTTCAGCATGTTTCAAAATTAGTTTAATTGCATGTACAACCAAATTAATTGAAAGATCTGCTAACAGATAATTTACAGAATTAATTTTAAATATTTATATTCGCTATCCAACAACTAAAATATTAAAAAAAAAAAAAAAAAAAAAAACTTTAAGAAAAAAAAGCGTTAAAAAGTATTATATATATCACGAACAAGTTGAAATATAAATGTTTAATATTAAATATTTACTTATTAAAACTTTTTTTTAATCGGCGCTAAAATTAAGTATTGTTTTTGTAAATTTGAACCAACTTCCAAATTTTGTATTACAAAAAAAAAAAAAAAAAAAAAAAAAAACTTTTTCAATTAAAATTTATTTTTTACTTTTTAGCGCTTTTTTTTAAACTCTTTTTTTTTAAATATTTTATTTTTCTCTTTAATTTTTTTGATTTAGCAATGGACTTGACTCACTGCTATTATTTATCAAGAAATTCGAATTGTTGCCCACTTTTTTTTCCGGATAAGGTTTCATAAATGCTGGGTTGGCAAAACTATATAGTTCGAATAATGCATATTGTTATAACAATCCGTATCCAACAATTAACATATTTTGAAATCAGACAAAAAGTTTATTTCGGTTAATCGATATTTTCAAACAATTAAAAGCCGAATAACCAATTAAAAAAAATTGCTGAAGTTGATTTTTCTCTATTTGACAAAAAAAGATTTTCGAAATCGGACAATATCTAATTTCATGCGATCCTTTTAATTGAGAATTCCGCATAGTTAAATACCTGATAATTACAAAAGTTGAGACCTCAAGTAAGACATCCGCTATCCAACGGAAAAAGAATATTCCAAATATCAGGATTACAGCAGAAATCACGCAAAATCTGTTAAAATTTTCTATCAATATCAAGATAAAAAAAAAATCCTGAAAAATTTAATTACTACTAACCAAATTAATTTTGGCTCTTTAAAGAAAAAAAATTGAGTTTTTATTTATCTAGATATAAAGAAAAAATGTATGGGTTTATTTCTTTTTCATACAAATGTACAGTTTTATCCCAAGCTAGATGAAATTTTGCTCAATTCACCTTCAAAACAAGAGGATGGTCACTTTCTACATGAGATTTCGAGAAACCACCCCCACACTCCTTAAAACAGAATTGCCTCTTACTAAAACCGCCATAAATCGGCCGGCGCTGTGCCCGGGCAATGCCGGGCCATACATTTAATATTCTATAAAACTTCAGCTTGTTTTTTTTTTTATCTATTGAGCAAATTTATCCCAATCGAACAACTTCAGCTCAGTTACAGTAATAGTATGGACTAATAGCGGATATTAATTCAACAATAGTATTGAAAATAAACTCTTATTCAAGCTAACTTTGGGCACTGATAAATTACTTAGTTTTTGATGTCCTGTGTTCTTGTTGCAGTGAAAAATTTAAATATCTCGTGTTTCCCTTCTTTATAATGAGAAGTTGTATTTATTTTCTTGCAATCGTCTCTCCATCTCAAGTTGAATTTCTTCATGCTGGAAATATTAGTATTAAAACAAGTTATGATTCAAACTTACTTTTTGCTTTGATGATTTACTTTTGATGACGGCCTTCTTGTTGTAATGAAAAGGTGAAATGTCTCATTTCCCCCTTATTTGAAATGAGAAATTGCACTTCTTCTCTTGCAATCCTCACTCCATATCGACCTGAAATGAAACCATGTTATTTGATACTAGACATAATAGTATTTAAAACATTCTTATTCAAGTTTAATTTTTGCATTAATAAATTAATTACTTTTGTATCATGTTACGGTGAAAAATTTAAATTTCTCGTTTTCCCAATTTTTGCAATGAGAAAATGAATTTTTGCGTTCGCAATTGTCTCTTATACTCAACTTGAATTATTTTTATGCTAGAAATATTAGTATTAAAACAAGTTATGATTCAAACTTACTTTTTGTTTTGATGATTTACTTTTAATTTTACTGTCTTGTTGTAATGAAGAGGTGAAATATCTCATTTCCCCCTTATTTGAAATGAGAAATTGCACTTCTTCTCTTGCAATCCTCACTCCATATCGACCTGAAATACAACAATGTTATTTGACACTAGACATAATAGTATAGAAAAATATTCTTATTCAAGTTTAATTTTTGCATTATTAAATTAATTACTATTGAATGTCCTGCCTTCGTGTTATAGTGAAAGATTGAAATATCTCATTTTCCCAATCTTTACAATGAGAGATTGAATTTCTTCGTTCACATACGTCTCTCTTACGCAACTTGAATTATTTTATGCTAGAAATATTAGTATTAAAACAAATTATCATTCAAACTTACTTTATGCTTTGATTATTTACTTTTTAATTTACTGTCTTGTTGTGATGAAGAGGTGAAATGTCTCATTTCCCCCTTATTTGAAATGAGAAATTGCACTTCTTCTCCTGCAATCGTCACTCCATCACGACCTGAAAGGAAACCATGTTATTTGACACCAGACATAATACAGTTGAAAAACACATTCGTATTCACTCGTACTTATTGCATGAATGATTAATAATTATTTTTACATAGCAAAAAAATTCGTCACATATGCTATGTAAATGTCATCACCATAATAATTAAATGTATTGTGACGCAGTGGAGTATTTGCATCGAAAGTTGGCCAATAATACTTTTGTGCCGTAATAGACTTTAAATTCAATACTATTTTAACTTTCATTCTAGAAAATATATGAATAGACTTTTAAAAAATATTATTTTTTTATTAGGTTTTAGTGCAAAACTACATACTTATACAATTAGATAAAAATTCTCCAAATTACATGCTTTTCCTATTCAGCTCAAATTCCATGCTTTATGAACCCATACAATTGCCCATATGGTTCACGTATTCCATGTTGGCATAAACATTTGCAAAGCGCAAAGTAGCTTGTCTCGGGAAGTAGAATATTTGCTAGTTGGGACAGATTCGAGAAACAATTGTGATTGAGTAGAAAATATGCTTAAAGATAGTACTCATCATTTAAATATTGTATTGTTTAGTTGCAATAACTTTATTTAGAATAAATTTTAATATTAAATCTATATATGTATATATATAACACATTAAATGGGGGGGAAAAGTATTACTCTAAAATTATATTTTTTTACCAAAAAGCAATGCCATCGATTGACATTCACTGTGTTTGGTAAAGGATTTTTAAATTGAAATTTTAGTATATAAATTACGTAAATGACTTTTAATGCACAAATTATTCAATTAGAACCTCTTCATTTTCGGCGTCAGTGCGATCCACACCTAAAAAAATTACTAAAGGAGCTTTATAATGAACGTTAAACTTTCGTTTAATACTTAATACCATATATTCGATAAACGTTTAGATTCATTTCAATTGCATATGAAAGTAAAGTTTCAAAAAACTGTTTCAACGATGTTTTCACAATCATAAAATCAATTAGTTTCCACACGCATAAAAATACAGAAATCAAATTAAACATGCATTAAAATATTATTTAATGATGATCGAAGACTACAACGAACGAATTTGTAAACCATGGAATATATTTTTGTAGAAAATACAAGTCGCATGGAACGGTGAAAATACATAACTCATTATTAGGTAGTTTAAGTTAATATTTTATTAGTTACACGCTAAAATTTCTTGTATATTATTTGTATAAAAGTATGTTACTTACTTAAGAAAAAAATATGTCCTCATCAAGTTTTATATGCTGGAAAACGGAATCATATAACGTTTTCACCGATGCTTCCAAACCTTCTTCAAAATGGCGTCCAAATGAGTAAGATTTCAACAAAATATTTAATGTAATACAAACCCATTGTTTGAAGATAACATTACCAAACATTGTTGCATTTATTTATGTATTGATTAATTATATGTATGATTGAGGTTTTAACAATTAATTTGTTTTCTCTCATTACGACTTATAAAAGCATTATTGTAACAATCTGTGTCTATCGTAGATACAATAATTATTAATTTTACGAACAAGTTGAAAAAAATTTAAATATATAATATTAATTTTTTACTTATTACATTTATTACAATTATTTTTTATTTAAATATTTAATATTAAAATATTAATTTTAAATATTTAAATTTGTTCAACTTGTTCGTAAAATTAAAATTTATTTTTTTTACTTTTTAATGCTTTTTTTTAAAGTTAGTTTACTTTTTGCAAAAGATAATTTATTTTTTCCTTTTTTTTGATTATAGTTTAGCAGGGCCTTCACCTCTTGCTATTATACACCAAAAAATTCAAGTTGTTGCTCACTTTTCCCACGCAAAAGATTCGTTTTAATAAATGCCTGGTAAAACAACTATACTGTCCAACAATGTGTATTTTTATAACAATATCTATCCAACAATGAAAATATTTTTAAATTGGAGAAAATATTTAAAAAAAAGTCCGGTTAATCAATATTTCCTGATAGCCAATTTTTAAAAACATATTTTACCAAAGTTGATTTTTCTCCATCCAATAAAAAATAATTTCTTAAATCGGATGAAAAAAATTTAAACTGTCCAGCTAATTGACAATTCCAAATAATAAAATGGCGAATTACCGGATATTTTTTACAAAAGGTTCTCAAGTGAGACATTTCCTGTCCAAATATTTTGAATTAAACCAAAAAATTAAGCGCGAACACACATACAAAAAATACGTAATAAGAGTCGAATTGATATTCGAATTAACTGATCAGTCATTGATAACCCCTACCTTGGTGCGTTTATCGATATTGGTCGGCGTGCCAAAATTGGTTAAAAAGAACAATTTTTTTTTTTTTTTTTTGAAAGTCGATTTTTTGTAAAAAATGCATTGACACGTTTGAATAGTTAATATACATTTTCCACTTTCTTTTCACAGATAATTTTTCACAATGTGATCAAGAACATCGCCAAACCCAAACATCGCAAAACATAATCGAACCACTCCTCCCCCTTCCCCCCCCCCCCCATAAAAAAATCTATATACTTCTTCATTCTAAATATCTAAGACCAGGGGCGGTAGATGGGACGGGGGGAGTTCACTTGACAACTATCCCCCCCCCCCTCATATCCGAGAAGTGTGACATCACAACTCGCAAGCTGCCACTGGAAAAGAACGAAGTGGAAGAGGCAGCAGCAGCGTCGAAGTCCATTACTCTCACACCAGTGAGATTTAATATATGAAGTGGAGTGAAAAGAGCGAGATCGAACTGAAGCGAAGTGATGGGGCAAGTGGAGCGAGAGTGCGATAGGCGCGCGGTGAGAGAGAGAGAGAGAGAGAGGGGGGGGGGGGGGGGGGCTTGAACAAAGTCGTCGATGTGGAATTAGTGTGAAGTCATTGATTTCGGTGTGTGTCCCGAATGCTGTCAGGGAGTTATTTGAATTTCAGCCTCTGTCGGGAACAATAAAAGTCATCGCGTCTCTGTGACACGTGGCCTTTGTTTTGTTAGTTCTGAA
Organism: Troglohyphantes excavatus; assembly: GCA_963932185.1. Classification (NCBI taxonomy): domain Eukaryota; kingdom Metazoa; phylum Arthropoda; class Arachnida; order Araneae; family Linyphiidae; genus Troglohyphantes; species Troglohyphantes excavatus. The sequence goes on along the minus strand of OZ010668.1, from coordinate 68,582,848 downwards.
GACGTAAATGAAGAGTGTGCTCTCTCTGCTTGTCAAGGGAGCCGAGTGACATTTTGGTTGAACAGAGCGCAAATGAGGAACAGACATTTAAAACGGGGTTTGTCCAAGTATTTTTCAAATTATGATATTGCATCACTGAATTTGTACTTGTAATTTCTGTTGAGCTAAACTAGTATTTGTCCAAAACATATTTTGACCCATCGAAATTAACTTGCATACATAGAAATGTTTTTGTGGGTCAATATATTTAGTATGTGTTATTAACATTTTCCACCACCTTAAGATGGAGAACACATTCTTGCCCTTTTCGTTCATAGCCTCCGCGTTTGACGTACGAGACATTGGGATGATTGGTTCCACTGTTTCGAAGGGAAACCACCCAATCGAGTGTCTCGAACGTCAGTCGCGGCGTCTACGGATGAAAAGTGTGAGGACATGTTCCCTAGCTTTAAAGTGAAAAAGAATGTTTTTGAATATTCCGAAAACGTGATTTACAACATTTTATATAATAAAGATATATGCACAGCAGTTTTTTAAAAATCGAATAGACACAAGTCTGCTATTAGAGTTCTCTGAATATTCGAAACGTAAAATCAAATTTTTGTGCCAAAACTGTGCAACTCTACTTATAACGATGTATGTCATTGGCTGTTTCGGGACCTATACCGAATGATTCACCCGGGAACTCTGATTTGTTATTTCTAACTATGTTCAGATGACGGGAGAAACAACTGAGGTGGGTCCCTACGCACATGTGTAGGCGTGAGGACGTTTGAGCCACGATAAATTTAACTTGCACCTATCCTCTATACACGGTCTTATTGTTCATAATATGGCCGTTGAGTGCATAGCCAATCACATATCTAACTCTTCATTTACGAATATATCTTAACCTTTCACCATTCACACAAATCCTATTCATCACCAATCACAACGACGATTATACCGTCGGATAATCAGCATTAATTGCATGAAATCGTCTCTTCACAAGATTGTATCCGAGCGCACGGAATTCATATCGTCCACTATCTCCCTGCTGACCAATAGGAATGCTGCTGCAGAGATTCCATTTCGGTGGGAGGGGAGTACTGTGGCGGTTTCAGAGGGCGATTATTTATTCAAATGCGTGGGTGCTGAATAACTGCGACTGCGCCCTCTCCTCTCGCAGGGGCGTTAATTGGGTCGGAAGGGGATGAGATGCGCTGTTCGTGACCACACGCCACTGGGTGGGTGAATGTCCCTTTCGGCTAGTGGCGTGAAGGGCGATTTAGTTTCAAGATTATGGGATTGTCTCATATTTCTTGAAAATTTGGAGGGAATTTATGGCTAGACCAATGGTGCGTACATTCTATCGTCAGTTAAAACATTGTAATTTCGAAAAGGAAATTAATTTTTGAAATTCATTATATCTATTTAATTGTTTATAAAGTATTGAGCCCTTTTACGCCTCTTAATACGTGACCAATCAAAAGAATTTTCCGGACCACTGACGAATCGTGTGTTCATATCATAAATATCACCGGTTTGTTTAATAAATGCGTTTAAAAGAATTACCGTATATACTCGCGTATAAACCGATCCGCGTATAAGCCGACCCCCTAATTTTAAAACGATTTTTTGTCCAAAATCGGAAACTCGCGTATAAGCCGAGTTGTATTTTCGTACATAAAAAATTCCGATTAAAATCGACAAATCCTCGAAAAAAGAGTCAAATTTTAATTAGAAAAATAAATATTTAAGCCTAGAAATTAAAAGTTTAAAGAAAGTGGCTGGAGAAACGGCCTTTCTCGAAGTTCGCGACGATTCATCGGGCTTAAAAGTACATACCACTTGCGATGTTCTGGTGTCTTTCAAATCTCCATCGGACTTCTTAAATTAAATCTCCCTTATTTTCAAATAAAATATTTTAAACAACATACTTAACTACCAAAATGTGCAATTTCTAATCTTAACATCGTTTTGTAAAGATTTAAAAACTTAGAAAACGTCAACTATTTTCTGTCGACATCGTTGACTAATATCGCTTTTAAATAAGGATGAGTATTTTTTTTATCCATCTCGGAAGGAAATACTAACTATTTTATGGATGAATATATACTTCTTATTAAAATATTTAGTTTTTAATTACGAAATAAATTACTTGAAAGTAGAACTTGAATTCGTCGATTAGCAACGTCCCCATTTTACCGCTTTAAAGCCAATTCCATCCAAAATACTAATAAAACAACTATTAATATATGTACATAATATTATCAAGGAATAAAATCTGCATTGGGGAAATAAATTTGGTTTAATTATTGCAATCGAGCAAGAAAGACGCGGACTTTAAAGTATTGTCATGCGCTACGCACGATGTCAACTTCTTAGTCTGCCATCCCAAATTCTATTAAAGTAGTGTTTACTAGCTTCATAAATTCTACAAAACAATTAAATATTTATCAAAATATAAACTTTTTATTAAGTTAAACTGATTATTTATGTGAGTCGTTACGATTACGCCGCGATGCGCAGAACGGTCTTCAGTCAGCACGTGTCGCACATTCTCGATCGCGGAAATATATCGCCGCGTTTTAGAAGAATTCGCTTCATTTCAATTTCTTTCCTTTCCCCATTTTAGGCAAATTATATTGTACATTTTACTGACCCGCGTAGAAGCCGACCCCCCTACTTTTTGATGAAAATTTTGACTTAAATTTCTAGGCTTATACGCGAGTATATACGGTATGGCATAAAGAAACATCTTAAAGATTTACAAGACGTATCCTTCGTAGCGCAGTCGGTAGCGCGCGAGATTTCGAAACTATAGGTCCCGGTTCGAGTCCTGACGGGTGCCGCTCGTATTTCTCAGATCCCCAGCATAATGGAGCAAAACAGCCATTGATAGTATATACTTTAGTGTCTCTGAAACCTACATAATTTTTTTTTCAGAAACTCAATGTTAACGTGTTTTCACTCTCGCACATTTTGTAGAAGTGAAGCGCATCATAAAAACAAGTATCCGATTGCTGTAACCATGTAAGGACAAATTTCATGCCATTCCTTTCGCTAAAGAAGTATCATCTGGTATAAACGTTCGGCATGTTCAGCACTTGTCAGCACTTGTGTGTTTGTAATCCAATCACGAGTTTGTTACTCTAACGTATTCTCATGTATTGTAAACTATTTCGTCATAAGTAAATTTATTTCAAAAATACTTCCAAAATTTCAAATAACTTTGTTGGATTCGGGAGACCTCGATACATATATAGTCCAATTGCAAAATAAGTCTTACCTTCATCCCACAAACAGTGTGTTAGAAATAGAACAATTGTCGATCGAAGGACAATGTAATCAAAGATTCCTGTTCTCAAAAAAAATCAACGCTCAACAATTTGCAGCGAGGTGTTAAAAAGAGACATTTACACCTCCCTTTCAAGAATAGTTTGCATACCGACCGAAGCCATACACCCCCAAGGCACCCATCTCCGATCCTCACATCTCATTTATCGTTCGCAGTGAGAGAAAAAAAAAAAGATTCCGCAGGCACAGAGTAGAAAAAGAAAAATCGTCTGATTTTTTCCCCCATTCAACAATCGAAATTGCAACCGGGATTTATTTCGGAAAGAGGCAAAGTTTTGTTTCATTTGATGGCAACACCTCTAGGGGCGTCTGCGTGGAAGCGTTCGGTAGTCACCTAATTTTAGGAAGAAAAAGTATTTGTTATTTTTTAAGAATGGATTACAATTTTTTTTATTACGTTATATTGAATCTAAGCTGACATTTGATAATACTAAAAATATGTTTAATTTTATATTTCAAAATTGAACAACTGCGAGTTTCGAACTCTGGTTAGCATATGCGTATACTTACATTGGGCCCAAAGGCCCGAGGGCCCTGCCCCCCCCCCCCCCAATAGTTTGGATAACTGCCCCCTTTTCGATAAATTTAATGCGTTTTAGTAAAAATTAGAGCCATAAGTCCCCTAATAATTTTGAAAACTTTACACCTCTGCTGGTTAGCAACACCAACACAGTGCTGTAACCACTTGCACTATGGAAATATATATTCTGGGGAGGAGGCTTCACAAAGAGTGGTCGAATGACTAGTACGTTGATTCCTACTCCAATCACAGAGACTACTAAGCCTATATGAGACCCGCGATGGTCTGGTAAAAAACTCATAAACTGAGAATTATGAGTTTTCGATAAAAACCGTAGAAAGAGCAGCCAGCTTGGAAACAGAAGCGGGTGTGAGTTCGATCCTCGTCATTTGCCGAACTTTCGATGTATAGATGAGGCTGCTGTGCATTAAATTTATCGTGGTCAAAATGCCTTTCCGTTGATCGTCGTATGGAAGGTCAGAGAATGCTCTACATCTCATGTTATCCTCGTCATCTGACTATGGTTCAATGATCAGGTGATGTATTCATCATCAGACGATGTAGTGTTTCCGAGTCCTTCTTTTAAGATAGTCTCCGAACCGTCGCCAATAGCTGAGTCACCAACCCGGTACAAGACAATTCTGTCGCATAATGCGGAAGATTTGGCAGCGGGCTTTTACAGACGGCGGTTGCTGATGGATCTGTGATTCGAAAATGCAAGTCACGTGATGATCACGCGGTTTGTATTCTCGAATAACATCCATCTGCAATCCCTCCGTCGGTAAGAGCCTTAATTTTGCAGTTATTGGCAGATTTAATTTTGAATTAATTTTTCTAATTTTGATGTATCGATGACTGAAACCTTCATTGTATGTCCATTTTTTGCTCCAAATTAGATATTCGTATCAATGTAAAGGTGTGGTCTAGCCTCGGTCTATCTCTATCCTCCTGAACAAACATTGTATTAACTTTGCAAATAATAAATGTGTGGTACAGGTTTAAAGTTCGACCAAGTATGAAAAAGGCCAAAGTTCGAAATCTTCTTTTCTCGTTTTTCGAAAGTTTACAAAAGTTGAAAAAACAACGATTGTGTCATTGAAATTTCCATTGTTGAACCATGGCCAACACGAGTCCCCACAAAATCAAATAATAATCCTTAAACAATAAAAACAACTTGCAGCAGTCGCCCTCAAACTCCCACGAGTGCTAGCAACTTTTTTTTATAGGGAACCCAATAAAACGAAGCCACGCTCTAAAAAGCCCCCAACTCGCGAAGCGATATCATTTCTGATAAGCAGTTTATTTTTATATTCCCAGATAAAAAAAACCTTCCTCGACAATAGGGTTCAAGACGAAGGTGATATTCGGTGACAACTGCATTTGCATTTCAATGGGGACTCCATGAATAGAATTCGAGAGAGAATTTCTTTCAAGAAATGAATAATAAAGATCTCGCGAATATCAATATTTAATGCGAATCATGTCGTAAAGTAGACGGTGCTTACAAGGAAAAAATAGGCGGGCTCGATATTCATGCTTCGTTTAAATGGAAGCGCATTGTAAACTTGTGTGAATAGGGTGATTTCTCAAGATGGGTTTGTAAATGGAGAAAAATGGAAATGCGTGTTGTGTTGTATATTCATTAACCTAGTTTATGTTTAGATTGAAGTGTATATCGAGAAATTGCAACATTTTGGAAATATGTTCAAGTTTGTTATCAAATGATATTTTCCAGTATCGTTAACAAGCTCTACTCTTTTCTTTCTTCTCTCTTTCAAGCATTGAGATAAACAATGTGTTTAATTACGGATTTCCACTTGGAACAATGCATAATATTTTAGCATTTATTTTCTAAATTTAAACGGATACATTCAGGATATAAATATACCGTAAATAAAGTATATAATTCTTTTATACACTCAATGTATAAAGTATATAATTCTTTAATACACTCAATGTATAAAGTATATAATTCTTAAATACACGCAATGTATAAAGTGTATTTAAAAATCTAGACTTTTTTTATTAAAACAGATTTGCATAAAAGAAACTTGCATTTTTTTATTGTTCTGCTAATATTTCTGATATTAACCCTCCCAGTGACCGAAGTCCAATTTCCATTTACCTGGCGAGCGTCACCCATCTTAAAAGCGTGTGGCCTTCTTAGCGGCAAGGTAGTTTTAAGTGCCAAGTTCCTTCCCCCCTTTTTGCGGTTTAGCAAGTGACAGTGATCTATTGCTTCAATTAGCGGAATGAGGGACCGGACCCAGGAAGGAGGGGTTCGTCTTCTTCTTTCGCGACAACGCTTCCCCTTTCGCCCGTGGGCAACAGGTCATTAGTGCACAAAAGAGATTCCCGGTGTGGAACAGGGGTGTGGAAATAACCCTCACTTTAGTTCGCCAGATGTGGTCGTCTTCAGTAAAGGAAGATTCAGTTTGAATGGTCCTGTGGTTTGTAGTGTGCATTGTCGCACTGGGGAGTGTTTTCTACAGATAGCATTTGTTTTCTATTCAAGGAAGTAGGGCTTTTTTACAACTTTTGCCTTTGCCCAACAAATAAAGATTCAACATTTAGAAGATGTGTTCGATAACTTAGAGCCTGCATTTTACTATTTTCCTAATACAAAAAAAAAAACTGAATATATGCTTATTTTTCATGGTTGTGTGGATTATATAATTTTTTTATTACCCACTATTGATTACCCAAGTATTTCAAAATAAAGTTGCAGATTTATGGTATAGACAGTATTTTACCAATCCCATTACAATTAAAATTTTAAGAATCACTAAAGCCGCGAAATGTAAAAATATCATACAATTTTAGTTATATTTAAAAGTCTTACTATAATTAAAAATAATTAATAGTGTTCCGTCCTAAGCTGTTAATCACTACAAGTATATACGAAGAAATAGCAAAATATTACGCGGGATGAAGATTTTTTCTTTACAGACAATGATACGAGTATATTGTAATAAAATTCACAACCATTGAAAAGGGGTGTTTGTTAAAGTAAACAGTGTAAGTTTAAGGCCTTTTTTCACACACCGGGGAAACCGGTGCCGGTGATGACACCGGTGCCAGATGCAATGTTACAGTATACAATGTCGGATCGGACTACGTAAAAAAGTTCTAATTTAATAACATTGCTTCCTGCTGCCGGTGCCGTAGCCGACTCCGGTTTTCCCGGTGTAAAGCTTGAAGATACTACCCCGCACTCGTTTAGAGTTGACTTTTTTTCAGTTACCATGTAGTCAGTGATCAGTTTTTGCGACGACCGTTGTTTCACAAGGCGCTTGTATATGTCTTGGTAGCCAGATAATCAATTATGTTCCAATTTGATTGAAATTTTCATATACCGCACAAAAAAAAATCGCACCAAAACAGGTTTGAGTGTAATCAGATTATTTATTCTTAAAAAAATAGCTTAGAATAAAAAAAAAACAGCGCAACTTGGGGTTACTTGACCAATACAATCCACATCTCTCAAAAGAAACACATTCATTCCTAACAAGTCCCTCCTCTTGAACCCAGTGCTGGGTGCGAATATGAGCAATATTCGCACCCTTCTCAGGAAGACTAACTTTGCATTCATTACACGTAGCTTCAGTATGGAGGCAACTAGTTTTCGCAAACAATGCGCCTCTTTAGTCAGCAGGTAGCAGCGGGACAGTAATTGTCGCAGGAATGTTACACAGAATGCTCTCTGTACAACATAATGAATAGCTAGGGGTTTGTTGAGGGGATTGGGAGACATAACAATAGAGTTACACAGTGGGCGTCAGTTCACGATCTATCCATAAGGAAAAACTCGGGAACACATCCTCGTAATTTTGAACCGTGATCAGCTGACTAGGACAAGACCTGAGCATGCACCCCATGCACCAGACATAGGCTCGGCGACTTCAAACCACGACAGATGAAACGCGCACCAATATATTCAGAATGGACGTTTTTTTTTTTGCGTATGAAAACCTACGCGTACGAAGCAGGCAACCCTCCGATCACGACCTCGCTGCGCTTTAGAAGTCGATATTTGAACTCACAGCACACCAATTACAAAGTTTACGACTTTACCACTAGCCTTCCATTGAACATATAAAACTAGGAAAAGAGTATTTTAAATTAATCCCAAGATAATTGCGTAAGATTTTCGATTTTATTTAAATAATAAATCTGTAAATGTTTCATAAAAGATCTTATTTGCTACTTTATAATTATAATAAAAAACATTTCTGCATAGTTTTAATAAAGAATTTACTAAACAGATAATTGAACTTTAGATAAACTTCGTTACTAAAATAAAATTTTATTTTAAAAATCAAAACATGTAGTCATTGAATAATAGGTTTCCCAATTCATTGAATTCGACAAGTATATATTATCAACCTCCCATGGGTGTGGTATGTCAAATTGGATATTGACGGACCACAAACAATTCAATATTCAAATTGAATGACTGACAACCTGTAGGTGAATCAGCGGTAAAATATTAGACTCATAATTGGAGGGTTGTGGCTTCAAATATCGATTTTAACAGTGCAGCAAGCTCGTGATTGGACAATTGCCAGTTTCGTTCCTCCGTACGAAACATCAGCCGTGTATAGTGAGATGGTGCATGTTAAATCTGCCATGGTCCAAAGTCTTCACGCCTATGTTAGATGAAGGTTGTGCAGCTCAGGTCTGTCCTCGTTATCTGAATATGTCCGTGGTTAAAATTGAATCATTTATTTCAGAAACTAACTAAACTCGGGGACAACTTAAGCTGAGCCTAAAGTAATTGAATATTTACATATATCATAGCTTCCGCTTCAGGTTCAACTTAGGTTGTACCCGAGTACAGTGTATTATTTTTTTTAAGTTTACGGAAAAACGGAAAAGTTACGGAAAAACAAAGAAAACATTCTATCTTCTATATTAATATTGATTTTTACTTAGAAAATTTAGAATATTAGAAAACATCTTCCCGTTCTTTCAAAATTTTAATTCTTCAGAACCACATAAACTAATAGTTATGGGAACAGCAGGCCACACTACCCACAAAAAATTTAAATTAAAAGAAAACACATAAGTCGATTTGAATGACTTAAGAAAAATTCACGCCAAATTTGAAGAAAATCAAACAACGCAGCGTTTGGTTTTGAAAGCGTAACAAACAAATTTGCTTATATGTAAAAGTCCCTAATGATAGTTTCTACGAGAATCTGTCTTTTCGAAAGTAAAATTGTTCGGTAAGTCTTTTGATTTATTGCAAATATAATTTAAATTAAAGGCAAATTATCAAACTTTTATTTTCTTTCATAAGATGGAACAGTATTAGCTTTAAATATTTATACCGATAATTTTCCATAAATGGTGCATTATGGTTAAATTTTTTTTTAAAAAGAAATCGATCATATTTTATGTAATTCGATATAACTATCAAATGAATAGGATAAGGCACACGGAAACGTGAAAAGTTCTAATTGGATAACAACGCCTTCGATCGCCGGTGCAGTCACCGGCTCCGGTTTTCCCAGTATGTGAAAAACGGCCCTTAGAAAGATGAAGTCCTTACCCATCATCATATTTACAACACAAATACACTGTCGAATACTCAAATATTTTTGGTATTTATTTTGTGCATTTAGAAAGGAGTGGTCCCCGTCTTTTCAAGTTTTCGTGTTTGTGGTCCGCGACCATCTAAAGGTTGGGAATCACTGATGTAGCCAGACAAAGAAAATAATACTCATCGTCCCTTAACTTTTAATTTAAAAACAACACCTTAGTCTTTGTGAGACGCAGTAATAAATGTACTACATATTGTAAGATAAATTTAAAATAAAAATCTATGTTGATAAATATTTAGATATTTGGTTTTAATGGTTTTCAAGCTTTATTTTAAGTTAAAATTTGAATTTTAAAAATTATGTAGGCCATTTAAAAATTCTTCAACATCAAAACGCTGTTCAAACATGTAAATACAACCTCTCTTAATCTGTTTTTTTTTTAATTAATGATTTTCCCCTTGTAATAAAATGAATTAAAAAAATGGGTATTTGTTATTCTATATTGTCGTAAATAGAAAATTGTTAATATAAATTCCGTGCAATGTGATATGAACAATTATCCAAATACAGGAATCACACATTGTTTATCTTATGAAAACCTCTTTCCTTTCCCACTCATATTAATAAACTTGTCAATCACAGTTTTCTATTCCTCGTCAATATGCTTTCTCGTCCCCATCTCACAGACTTTGTCCGGGGCGATCGTTGACTCGCTTTGTTCCTTCCACTCGCAAGCGTTTTTCAATTACCCCTGGAAACACACCTGGTCACAGTGGCAGCCGTACAAAGGAATCGTGTTTGTTTGGGCTTTTCTTTTCGGCAAGGAGACCGGTTAGCAATTGACATTCACTAGCCACATAAAAAGCACAACATCTCAGGACCATTTCTTCTAACTCCTTTTAGTTCCCCTAAACCCAGTGTAGGGCAGGGCAGAATGTAAATTGAAGTCGTCATTAGTGTCTGCTCGCCTTGCATAACACATGTGGCTCACTGTATACCCATCGCCTACTGAAATCAACCAGTTTTCGCCAACAATGGGACTATGGAAGCAGCTGACCCGATTTGACTACAGACAAACTGTACAGCTTAGCAAGTAGACAAGGAAAGAATGTAACATATGATTATAATGGATTTATGTATGTGTAAATTAATACTAATAGAACTACGAAAGATTTTCAATCTTTAAACTTTTCTCTGAAAAGAATTAACATTTAAAAAAAAAATATCTGCAATCTATTTTGTAATTTTTATGGATTTACTAACAAGCAATTGATTCTTAGAAATAGGTTGAATTTTCGAACTGAATTTGAATATTCTTATATACCTCAATTCATTTAATAATTTCTTATATGGCACTTCATAATCATCAGCGTTTGAATTGGAGTGTCTATTAACGATTTAATAAAAAAAATCCTTAAGTTGTTCTTTTACAAAGACAACCATAAAATAATATTCATATTTTTGTTTGCCTGGCTGAATGGGGTTTCATGTAATTTAAAACAGATACTACAAAATATGTTAAAATCTAAAATTGCAGTTTCATTGTTCGCAGTATTCGTAATCATTCTGAAGTTTTAATGCCAAAATTGATTTCAGTACAATTATTAGTAGAAAGCCAAGTGGCTGCATTCATGTCGTGCGTGTTTCTTGTCTTGGAAATATTTTACACATAATTCTTAATTTTAAAGTTTAATAAATACCCATTTTAATTTAATTTATGCAACTTAAGTGGTTCTGGCACTAAACTTTTTATTAAAAAAGCTAATGTATGTATGAATTATTGTATTGAGAATAAAAAAAAGACTATAAAGAGGCTTTTCGAGTTCGTAATTAAATAGGACAATTAAGATTAAAAAAGCGCACTAGGTACCTAATATATATAAATTGGGTTTTAAATGTAAGTTGAATCGGTCTAAATTGTCTTACAAATATATTACTAAGGCAGCCGACATATTATCTCAAAAATGCATACACAAACTAGAATTGGGATTACGTGTAATTATGAGGTCCAAAAAACCCTAAATATTATTATTAGGTTAAAATCAAAGCTTACAATGCACATTTATTAAAATTTCTAATATTATTATATAATTTGTTTGGAGTATCGTCGTACTATATCTATACAATGGAATATTGATGAGGTTACTGGATATAAAACAAAAAGTTTCGGGAACAATGCCTCGATTTTTTAACTACGGTTAGATGACAGGGAGGGCACTTGAGTTGTCATCGCACTTTACAAGCTTTTAAAATAAAGTTAATACAAAGTTCATATGATCCATGAAAGGTACAACGTGCAATAACTCTCATTACTTGATAAGTTTCCAATTAAATTTGTCTGGGATAGAACAAGAGATTATCCAATCTCGAGAATTTCAGCATGCCAATATGCTGATAAAACCTAAGATAATAACACTGCTCCTATATTTTACGCTTTGATATCTCGAAAAATATTTCGAAAAGTTAATTTTTTTTCTTAAAATCTAAATATATTCGTTGCGATTTGTTATGAGTTAATTCCAATAAATTTATAATTTTTTTGTAACCGATTATTAATCAATCAATACATAAATAACATTTATTATTTCTAGCAACAAAAAGGGGCTTAAAACTGTAAAATCCTTTAAAACATTTTACTGCAGTTTATGAAAAAAATATATTTATGAACTTTTCAGAGTGCGTTCAGAAAACTATCCGCTGATTTTCATTTTTACAAAATATTTGAAGATTTACTGCCGACACTTTTAATTGATGTACTAAAGTAATAAATTTAATAAGTAATTAAATAATTTTAGTAAAACACTAAAATAGTTTTAATATGATGTAATACTTTTTATTAGTACAAATATACTTAGTTTTAATTAGATGAACGAATTTTAATTAAATTAAATAACTTATTGTTATTTGAAATGTATTTTTAATACATATTAATAAGCTCAAAAACTATTAGAATTTTCAGTTAAAACTTTTCAATTGTCACCATCCTTCCACTTTAAATCCGAATAAAAGAGTATAATTAATCCCTAATCTTTTAATTCTTTAATTTTACAATAAATCAGAACAAAAAAATATTATTTTTCATAACTTATCTTTTAACTTTTTTACAATAGCAATTATTATATTCAGCACATTATCAGATTCGTTCTGCAATTAATAATATCGACATTCCATCTAAATATGAATTCGAATACTTAATGTTAGCAAAATCTGAAATTAATTTAAAAAATCAATATTAGGTTTATAAAACATCTCTTTACGCTTATCAAGTAGATAACTAAAAGGTTGCCGTCTTCTACAAAAGTGAATTGAGTCCTTCCACCAAAAGGGGAAAGAACTCCCATATGTCTTTCAGCCCATCCCCCTAATTAGTACGCTATGGGAGGTCGGGGGGAAGGAAAAAAGATTAGAGACGAATATACTCGTCGGTGCCGCTCAGCGTGTAGAAAAGCTAGACGAGTATACTCGTCCTGTGCCACTTTCCGTACAGAAAAGTTTCCGAGATATCTCGTCGATGCCGCCAGGAGGGTTAAAAGTATTAAAAATAAATTACTTTTTATAATTTTTTTTATATGAAATAGGAAAAACAATTGATTTTAACTTAATAATAAATAACGTATAAAAGTGACAATTTGTTTCTTGTAAGCTTTTAAAGCAGTGGTTCCCAAACTGTGGTCCACGGACTACTGGTGGTCCTTGAAGAGGTTTGAAGTGGAACATTTTAAATGGCCTCCCAGACACACACACACAAACTGAAACTTGACATGGATTTTCCTTGAAAGCTAACTTTTTGTATATCTCGAAACGCTCCGTGTGTTACATTCAAATCACACACGAAATTCATAAAAAAATTCTTAAAATGTTCAGGAATGTTGTTTAATTTGCATAATTTCAAAAAACAATCAAGAATTTGAAAAACAAATGTTGCCCCATGTATTTCAATTTATTTTTATGCCAATATGACAATTAATTATCTGTTGCGGTAGCTAATGTGTTCATAAGAATATAAGAAACGAACCGATTAAAATAAATTCCCCAATGGACTCTTTCGAATCAAGTAAAAAGCCGTATATGCAGAGCCGTAATATACCTTGGACTTAAGTCTGGCGCACGTGGCATAAGAAGCAAAAAATACCTACTTTCTGTTAACCTAAGTAACCCAACCCTACTTTTTAGAACGTATTGATAACGAAATAAGCACTTTCATTACGAATGTTTGTAGTCTTTGAAAAAGAAACAGAAGAGCTAAACTCTTCAGACGAATGCATTCCTTGAAGCAGAAAAGAGATTAAAAGATCCCGCAACTCAAACACCGACATCCTCGACTCCTCTTGACAGGGTGCACCCTCCACCCACCCTAATCACTCTAATTGCGAATGCTGGGGAGGGGCCATTTCCCCCTAATGATCATCCCCTGCACACAGGATTCTAAGCTCGGAGATTCTAAGAGATCACCCCCTCAGAGTGACATGAATGCCAGGGAAATGCTGACAAGGCAAATTGGACTTTGAGACCGACCCTCCGTGTGTCAGGGGCCCGCAAAAACGAACGTGAAGGTTCTATTATTTTTGGGGTGATGAGGGTGGGGCGGATCTTGGTTTGTGCGCCCTATTCATTTTATAGTACGTGTCTTTTGTTAAATTTACTTTTAGTTAATGGAATATTCGTATTGGCTTAATTATGCGTTATGAATGAATAGCATTATAGAGTCGAGTTGAAATTTAAGGGTCTTCGGGAAGGGAGTTGATGGTCTACACCAGTGATTCACAACCTGTGGCGTGCCTACCGCTGGGGGTACGTGGCAGTACCGTTGGGAGCGCCAAAACATAATACAGTCAAACCTCGGTATAACGAACCCGGGATATAACGATCCCTCGGTTGTAACGAACTTTTCAAATGGCCCCAACCGAACTTCTATATCACTAATGTATTTTCAAATGCTTATAACGATCTTCAAAAGTAAGGAATTCGGATGTAGCGAACTAAAATTCACACTTTTCAAGGTTTTTCACGGCAAATTTGACTCGCCCCGACCACATTCCTCACCCTTTGTTCCTTTGACAGAAGTCAGTTTCCTCAAAGGTGACAATAGACTCCCCTGCTCAGCTCCTCCTTCCCTAGTCAACTGGTCAGCATATACATGCTTCAGTCTATTGCCGATTATCGTTTGACTAGTAGACTTCGCGTAGGTTTAAAGTCAGTCCTGTTAGTAAGCAAAAAGCTTTTTCCATGGAGGATAAAGCGAAAATTATTAAGAAAACAGAAAATGGTGATTAGCGTTTATCTTCAGATATTGAATACGAAGGTGATGTAAGTTCAGGTCCTTCAATTTCTGATGCTAAGGCAGCTGTGAACATGTTGCATAATTTCTTTGCAAAAGAAACTGTGGATAAGAATGTAATGGCTTCTTTTGATGCCTTCAACAAAAAATCACAACTCTTTTCATACTTCAAATAAATTAATTTAAGTAGTAGTATAATTAATTTCATTATTTAATTGTTTTTTAAGAACAAATATTTCACTTTATTATTGCCCATTACAAATTGTAATTCAGTGTAATTAATTTATTTCGCACAGAAATGTGAGGACTTTATAATTTTTTT
Source organism: Troglohyphantes excavatus (assembly GCA_963932185.1). Taxonomy (NCBI): domain Eukaryota; kingdom Metazoa; phylum Arthropoda; class Arachnida; order Araneae; family Linyphiidae; genus Troglohyphantes; species Troglohyphantes excavatus. The sequence continues at coordinate 68,567,843 of OZ010668.1, read as the reverse complement.
TATATCGTCAATATTGGAAAATTCGGATATAGTGAACCCTCGGCTATAGCGAACTTATGAACCAGTCCGTTGAGGGTTCGTTATAACGGGGTTTGACTTATTAGTAATGGCAGAAAACACCTAAAATAAAAATAATAAACATAATGAGTAAAATCCGAAATAAAAACCTATGTGTCATCAATTTGATTCGTTTAATTAATTTACAAGATAACTTAAGGCGCGTACACGTGTTGGTCTTTTCCAGTATAGCTGGAAAATACCATCAACGCTCCTCCTAAAGACCCTTAAATTTCAACTTGACTCTATTCTGCCATTCACAACGGATAATTAAGCCAATACAAATTCCTTTCACTGAAAGTAAATTTAATAAAAGACACTTACTTTAAAATGAATAGGGCGCACAAACCAAGATCCGCCCCACCTTCATCACTTAAAAATTATAGAACATGACTGCCTTAGAAAAACAAACTTTATTTTGTGTAGGTGGATGAGTGAGAATATAATGTTGATAAATGAAAGGTTTCATCAAGGAGTACGCGAAAGAAAAAATATTAAGAACCACTGGTCTACTCGGAGAGACTGTGCAGAAAATGAAAAGTCCCTACGCGTAAGGTTTTTCTTCGCGAATATTTTGTACTCGCGCCTTCTCGGACTGCTGCTTCTTTGGTGTAGAATTTGACATATACCCCCCACCCCCCTACGCAAGTGATACAAAGGTGAGAAGGAATGGAATAATTGCAACCCTAGTTGACTTGAACCACCTTCTTCTACAGAATGCTAGCTCCTTTACAATCAAAAGCTGATGGGGCCTGGACTTATGGGGACGGAAGCGCATATTTCAGCGGCGGTTGAGGATGACTTGAGATAAAAAAATAATTGGGTTTTTATATATAAAATAAAAGGTCAGTTCGCGAAACTCATCTTCGACAGGAAACCTTTCAAAATTCGCCAAATATTCTCAAAATATTTCACTTCCAGATACTAGCACCATATTATGAAATAGACTTCAGTGAAATTGGTATCATTTTATTACAATATCCATTATCTAAAAATAAAGTAATTCACCTTTTTGTTGAAAGTATAACAGTTTTGAATCAATATTTAAATTAAGAGATTTTTTACATTTTTAAATAATTTTTAATTTTAATAAGAATTTTACCGTTAAAAACCTTGTATCTTATTTGAATATTGTTAATAGAGTTACCCAAAATATATTTATACATCTAAATTTTAAATAAAAAAGTTTTAACTGTATCTAAAAGTGTGAATATATAATTCAATAAAATGATAAGAATCTTCCCATCATGCGCATTTTAATCTTCATTTAGCTTTACCGAAACAAATGTTGCTGTAAAAAAATCACAATTAAAAAAAAAAAACTTCGATATTTAAAAAAAAATCATTATTAAATTACACATTATTAAATTTATATTTTCACCTTTTTTTTTTTTAATTTACTTGGTTTAATGACGTACATTTTAGCACAAAATTACATTTCTGGGTGATTTAATTCAAGTTCAATATAATTATTGACCACTATTCCTTGTTTTTATATAAAATAAAAACCTTTTAATACATTACAATTTCGAAGCTTATAAATGACAAATATTAAATGTCAGATATATCTTTTATTAACAAAAGTATTTTACTAAATAAAAACTGAATGAGAGATTTCTGTTTGAAGTCAACCTACGTTAATCGTAGTTGTTATAGTTAATATGGAGCTTTGCCATTTTATGCATAGGTATGCGAGTGGTTCAAATGTTCCTCATGCCATCAACAGATGTGTTGGGTGCCAGCTCAGATGCTGTCGTCGTCATCTCACCATGGGCTCTAGCACCATCTTTCGATTCCAACACTTTTTGTTGGAATCTAAAAGTCATGTGAGGGGCGGATAACCCAGTGGATAAAGGCGTCAGATGGGAATCGAAGGGTTCCCGGTTCGATCCTGTGCGACGGACTTTACTAAGAAAAGTAAAAAAGTAGTTATCTTTGATCGGTGGGTTGCCAGTTTCGCTACAAAATACTAGGAATGTCGTCTAAAACATCCACAAAAATTATCGGCGTGTATACGGGACTGGTGCACGATATATCTGATCGGGGTCCAAAGTTCCGACGTCTATTAAAGGCGTTGAATGCCAGTTCAGGTGTTGTCCTCGTCATCTGACGATGGTTCAAAAATACGAGGCATCGTTCCCGGGTCTTTCCTTCGAGATAGGTCCCGACAAGTCGCCAATAGCCCGCTGTGCAGCTCTAGACGTTAATTAACCAAAACCAAAAAAAAACTAAAAGTCACGTGATATTTTGAAAAATATTTCTGCGTAGAAGCGTCATTTCCGGGGAGACGAATCCAATCAGAAAGTGTTGGTATCAAAAGTATGCAGCAGAGTTCCCGAGTCTCTCTTTTGGATCCTAAACAAGCGCCACTAGCCTATTATGCAGCTTAAGAATGCACGAAGTCGCCACTAGAGTATGGTGCAGATTCGAAAATTCATAAGTGTGAAGTTGATTCAACCAACCAACCAACAAACAAATCCTTTTCACAGTTTAAGAAGCAAAATTTGAAGTTACGCCATTCCTTGGCTTTTATAAACGAGTAACGCCACATAAATCATAAAACAAAAAAAATATATTCTTACTTTTTTTTAATCAACAAACCTAAAAGGTCACGGATTATAAACAAAAGAATGAGCAAAACACCCGTATTCTGTTCAATTTTAAAACTTTTACCGTCGCGAAAATCCAAAAGCAAAGAACTATGGCAGAGGATTCCTCCATTCCCAAACGATAACACCTCAGAAGATATCGTCTGCCATAATCATACAGAGGCGGAGGAGAAGAAGCGGGAAAGAAAAGAGAAAAGGAAAAAAAACGATAAGATAAAAAGTCTGGAGCGAAAATCTTTTGATAACGATCTCCACAAAACATCCGAGAAAAAGGCTTTTTGTTACATTTTCTCTCTCACACGTTCGAAAATTCCATTTTATTTACTTTTTTGGAGGGAAAAAATTGCCCAACCCCTCTCAATCATTCTTCACCGCAAGGGATGATCTTTGGGGGGAAATTTCCTTTTTCGGAACTGTTATTTTCGAAACTTGAAGTGAAATTTACGATTAGAATGTTCTTTTCTGTTTTTAAAATTGATATGGGTGAGGTTTCTTCCGCAATCGAAATTCTACTGTTGTAACGTAGTAATGTTTTTCAAAACCAAACTGAGGGAGACATTTATTTTATTAATTAAGCAAAACAGCTTTGTAATGAGATACTGGTAAATGATCATATAGAAAATATTTGTTTTAGAGCAGAAAGTTAATTTTAAATTGAGTTTTTTTTGCTGTACTGAACAACACTAATGCAATAGAAATAGTAATTTCAATGCTAGAAAATTACATTTGTAGGGATTACTCTGATTAACCTTAGAACGTACAATGTGCTTCCGGAAGGACGTAATGTACTGCCGGTAGGAATCACCTTTACGTCAGATTCCGTTTCCTTCTGTCAGAACGGAAGCAGAAAAAGTTTAAAATTCCATTTGTAAAATTTTTAACGTACAAAAGTGCTTCCGATAGTCTTTGTGAAATAACTTCAGTCTGTACGTACTAAAGTTAACTTTCAAAAACAACGTACTTTGATGACAATTTCCTTTTTATTATTATAGTTATTCTTATATAGCATTCTTTGATTTCTTTTATGTAGTCTTGTTTATAACACACTAGGTTTTCGGTATTAACAGTTTGTTTAATGCATAAAACTATTTGACTCAACATTAACTAGTCAACATTAGCCTCATATTCCATTTAGAGAAACAAATTCACAATTTTTCATTTCGAATCCCTTGCTCTTATGACCCAATATATTTTCACAAACTCACCCTCATAAATAAAATAAATTATTCCCCTTATTCAGAAACGGGCCAACTTCGCACAATGCCCGATTCGAGGGACTTTCCGAAGCGTTAAGAGGCACCACTCCTCCTCCTATTCACAAGATTCGGGAGAAATGACTTTTCTCGGACGAGAATGGGGGAAAAATTTTCTCCCTTCCATCGAGCACGCATTCAAAACTTTTCCCTTCTTCACTTCATTTCGAGGGCTCGTTTTCTATTTCTGGCTAGGGAATTTCAAGGGGAAAGTATCGTCGAGGGGGCGGTCATTAAGGTCACGTGGGGCGTGCACTCACGAGCCGCAGGGTGTGAGATGACTTCTGAATTATAATATCGCAGCATTTATGGAATGATGTGCATTGTGTGAACTGTTAGTGATGGATATTTAGAATTTTGGAATTTTCTTGTCTGGTAATTGCATTTGAGATGAATGTTGAAATGTGACGCAATATACATTACATGTACCTAAATCTATAGTCCATTATTCCAAATTTAATTTCCTCCCACTATAACTAACTAACACTTCTTTCAACTCTATATAATATCAAATGTGTATCGGTCAACATTGAAAAGAAAAACTCACATCACGTGGTTATAGCGCTGCCACATTTGGCGTTCAGACATCTGAAGGAGTTTCAAATTTGGCGCACTTTCTTCTCTTTTGGTGATAAGGAGTTCTGTCCGTATTCAACTTTTTAACATATGTGTGCGTATTTACTTATTTTCAAACAATATGCGCTAAATATTTCCTCTTCATTAACGAAACGAAAATATTTTATTTGTGTTCAATACTCGAAGAAGCGAAACTCTTTATATTTATCAGGTTTTATTGTTCATATTGTCTTATTGAAGTATACAAAATAACAATTGAAAGAACTTCGCTTATGGTAAATTTTTTACATAAAAACGTAATGCAATTATTTCAAAACTACAAAGTAAGAAAAATCTCCTTAATATATCTGTTAAACTAATATCCTTAAATTGTGCCACTCGTTCAAAAAAAAAACTATATTTAAATACAAAATTAAACACAAAACCATATTCCAATACTTTGATCTCGTTTAGTCCTTAAAGTCGCCAAGGCCTGCCAAGTAATATTTGGCGCATGAATGAATTGGCATTTCCACATATCCCGTGGTTTCAATGATGGACACACGGAAATCAGCATTTTTATTCCTCAATTTGTATCATTACTCTATGGTCCTTATATGGTCCCGAGATATCTATCTGGGAGAAATTTTAAAAGAAACTTCTGTGACCAATGGCAGAGTTATTTTCAACAATCCCTCCACAAAGTACTTGAGTATTAGTGACGGTCCTATAAAAGTTTCTGGGTTGTACGATATCTCTTAGTTGCGTCCCCACCATTATTTCCGAGCATCTTATATGCAGTCGGTGAAACGAATAATGAAACGATATGTTGGATGCATTTCGTTTATTAATAGAGTTTATGATAATTGTTTTGGTTAAAAAATGATCCTGATTCGAAAAGTAGGTTTTTAATAAACTATTACTAAAAGAAATTTGGTGCCTCCAGTTACCCAGTGGATAAAGACGTTCAGCTGGTATTCAGAGAATTGTTAGTTCGAGCCCGTGCGATCTCTGAACAAAGAAAAGTAAAAAAGTAGTGCGATCGGAGGGTTGCCAGCTTCACTACAAAAATACTAGAAAGTCGTCCAGAACATACAACAAATTATACTGGCGTGTATACAGGACTGGTGCACGATAAATGTGATCGGGGTCAAATGTCCTGACGCCTATTGAGGTTGCGTCGGGTGCCAGCTCATGTGTTGTCCTTGTCATCTGGCCATGGTTAAAAAATACGATGTATCGTTTTCGGGTTTTTCCTTCGAGATATGCCTTGAACTGTGGCCAATAGCCCACTATGCAGCTTTAGTGCGACGTTTATTTACCAACCAACTAAAAGAAATTCGACATGTGCATCTGTCTCGATTTAGCACTGGCAAATTTCTGTATTAGGTCGGAATAATTTATACGTCATGTAAAATATTTCGATGCATATAATTAAACGACCTGAAAAAGCCTTTTCTGACACAAAATCAAATGTAATAAATTTAGATAAATTTTCTAAAATTTCGTTCGCCTTGACCACACTCATTGAACTAGTATTACCACACTGACTGAATTGATGGAAGGGCAACCGGGGCGATGGAGGCTTGGGCGACACTGGATTTATAAAAGACCAAAATAAATCACATATTCATCTAAGTAGTTCATAAATATTTATGAAAAATTACATCAACTGCCCTTACAAACAGCTATAGTTTTCTCTGTGCAGTATTTGTTTTGGACACCCAATACAGCGCACCGGTAAGGTCCCACAGCTCATGCCGCCCTAAGGCCGCCGGTGTGGAGTATATATGCACTGTAACCAATAATATACGCATCTTCGGCTTTTAGCTGTTACACATGCTATCTTCTCATGTTATTACATATATACCATTACATACATACCACAAAATGCTATTACCTATATATTATTAGTTATAGTGCAATAGAGTGATGATAACTTCATATTATAATGATCTAGTTTCCCAATATTAAACTAGAGATAGATATTGTAAGCAATATCTATTTCCAATATCGCGTCATATATAGTTTCCCCAAGACCCATTTCCTAAACGCATGTGGCATTTTGCAGAAGCCTCTGTGTATGGTACATTCATACCACTTGCTTTGTATGTACCAATCACAGAGGCTTTTGGAACATGTCATGTGCGTTTATTATGTTTGTGTAGAGTGGGCCATATATACAGGCACGTAGGTATAGATTTTTTATGGGGGTGGTTTAGTAACTGAGCAACGGATTTCTTACACCCCTCCTCCCAAATTAACAAACTCTCCACCCCCCCCCCCCCCCCAAACCACCCATTTTTTTTAAACTTGTGAATTTTTATTCAAGTAAATAGAAATAAGTTGGCATATAAATATCGAAACAGCAATTGTTATCATTTATTTTTCATGAAATCGTTACCAATATCAATCATTAAAAATTTTTTAAATTAGCAAATATCACTTCCCTAATTATGAATAAAATATAGAGAACAAATTTAAATTTTAATATTCCTTGTTTAGAATAATATATTACTTTAGTTACAACTTGTTTATACGGCACCGTTTCGCGATCTTTTCCCTTTGTCATCGAAATTCAAATACTATATAAAGAAACACGATGACGTCATGTTATGCTTAGTTTTAGATAAAAATGTCCCAAAATGATGTTTTTAAAGCCTTTTGAAAACTATTTTCTGGGGTAGGGAACCCCGGAAAATACCAGATTTTCCCTCATGCAACTCAACAAGAAGTATTATACTAGAAATTGAAATTTTCTAGTTTTTTAAAGTATTTTTATGATTTTTACAGTTTTTTGATTTTTAATTCTTTTTCTTAACTTTCAAACTTTCAATGGGAGGGGTTTGAACCCCCTGAACCACCCCCTTACCTACGTGCCTGTATATATATATATATATATATATATATATATATTACAGTAGGAATTACTATTGAAAAGCTGTGGGCTCTGTTGGTTGCAACCCTATTATTTATATTTTCGAAAGGGAAAAACGTGTATCGCTGAGTTGGTAGTGAGCCAGGTAAGTATACCGTAAGACCATGACAATAACTAATGACGTGTAATCGTATTTTCTATTTAAAATGAGTACTACATGTACCTGCTTCGTAACGAGTCGGTCGATGATGAAACGTTATCACGTGACCGAAATGCTTGCATGTGAAGTTATGGTGGTCGAATGAAGATGGCGCCACAAATATTTTAATCTGAAGTGTGCGTGTTTAACCATTTCCGGGTCACCAATTTGCAGCGTGAGCTCTGATGGGTTTTAACGTGGTGAATTTTCAATTCATAGCCATATACTTTTCTGTTAGATCATGACGCTCACCTAGGTCGCGTTTCCACAACACATACATTTAATTAAAAGAAAAATAATGGCAAGTAAATAAAGCTTCATATTTAAATTTAGAAAAGTATAATCCTACAACTAACATATCTTTAACTGTCTTCTTTATTATAATGTTAAAATCGCATATTTTAGTCAACAATATAGTCAAGCTGTATTTAAAAATTAATTCCCTAATTCCATGTCGGTTAGGAATCCCTTAAAATTTACCTAAATATTTTGTATGTAGATTATACATGGCAATATTACTAATTAAACATCTTTAATGAAGTTTTAATTTATTGATATAACATTACGAAAATAAACCCCACCTCCCCTCTCTACTAACTCATACTCACGACTCCTATTGGCCAATTAAAATAACTCCCCCCCCCCCCCCCACCCAGTAGATCAAACACATCTCCCGCACATTAAATATTTACCCTGAACTTCATCCGCTATTTAAAACACTCTCGGAACCCCCTACAACTAGTTATACTCATTATACGCATTTACTGATAACCGAGCCCTTTAGGTAAAACTAGAAATAATACTTTATATGGGAGTGGAAGTTTTAACTATATAGGATCTACTGCCTATGGGGCTGGAGTGGCTTCTCGTTCGGCCGATCAAATATTTGCTTCGTTCTTAAGGGTGTGGAGTTGAGTTGTTGGGAGCTGGCTTGATTAAAAAAGATCTTGTGTCGCGAAGAGAGGATGTGTAGGGTTGTGTTACCCTTAAGAGGATGGGATGTAATTGTATGGCATGTTGGACTGATAGGGTTTTGAAGGTTGTTAAAGGTCAGTTGTGGTATTCGGTCTTAAAGGATGACATCGCTCGATAGATCGCAGTATGAAACAATCATTCTATATATTATTACTATATAGTAAAGATCCCTTTTGCGTGTTTTACAAGCAACGGATCCTGACAAGTGTGGTCCCAAAAGAAAGATAATTTCTCGGACCAGTGACGTATCTTATTTTCAAAACGCTAACATTCCAGAAATTTAAAAAAGTGAATGAATAGTTTTTTAAAAAAGAGTTGTAGTGATAAAAATTATTGTTTGGCAACAGCTTTAATCTCTAGAAATTCATCTTTCTCCGTTGCCTTGGAAACTTCTTTGTGCGTTTGGAAATATGTGGAAGCGAAAGGGAACAACTCGAGTAAAAAAAAATTAAATTTACTCTATACATGTCATGTCATTATGTGGATAAAAGTCATTTTTGGGAAGGTATTTTTACGGATGCCAAGTGACATCGCCATCGTGGCGATGAAGTCATTCTACTAATACTTTTAATTAAACTAATTGCAAAAATCGTGATGTTTTTTTAATTATGACTTTTGTAATTCTAAAAATTGCAAATTAATTACGAAGCTGATGGTATTTATAGTTTTTTATCCCGAGTTTCCCGTAAGATATGTAAAGATTTTACTTCATTGCGTTTGCAAAACGTATATAGATTTTTAAAAACGTAATAGCTTTGATGAGTTTAGGAGTTTGGCCAACAAAGTTTGCAAACTTAACATGCATTTTTTTAACATTATCTAAGAATTATGTGTAATGTTATGTGTTCTTTAATATCGGAGCCTTTAATTAATTAGCCTTTAATTTAATTAGATTTGTTCTTTAATATTTAAAACTTTAATATCGAATATTATTTAATTCAATATTTCGAAAAAAAATATATGTCTAACAACCGACTTAGTAACCATTTTGTATGAAAGGGTTTGTAAAAGTCCCATTCGAAAGAAAAGCGCTACACTTTAATTAAAAAAGTACGCCAAAGAAAAATCAAATACGAATCGCTTGATTTTTAAACTGGATTTCTTTGCATTATTTTAATAAATACGATATTCCTATGTAGGTGTTCTGTTTTAAAATCGATCGGTTCATGTAGAGTAACATATTAATTAAGAAACTTTATAACTTAATTGGTTATTCAGTAAGCACTCCCCGGAAGGTAGTTCGAAATGACGCATTCGATGTCGATAAAATATTTCGATTTGAAAGAAAATTGTGTAAATATTTTGCCATTTAGGAGAAAAATGCATGTTCTTGAATCTGATGTGTTATTTTCAGATTTTCAAATGAAGATATATATATATATATATGTAATATATTTTATAAATCTTTCCCCCTTTAAAATGTACTTTAATTAACTTTATTTAAATATGGATATCGCCCCCTTTTCGCAGTACAAAAGCATCCCTCATGTGACTGCTTTCCCACCCACGCCACTTCAAAATCCTGAACTCAAACCTAAAAATGCGAACCAAAACTGAGATGAACCAATCAGAGGCGTCCACGGTCCAGTCTCCTTCTCATAATATCCATCTTGAAACACAGATTCACGATGTAACCTCGAGCTAGCAAGTCGGGCTGTGAAGTCCAGAGAAATAAAGGTTTGAATTGATCATCGGCCCTCAGTTTTATCCCTGCATCATGGAACTTATCATCTAATAACTAACGACTGCAAATCTAAATAATAATCATTACAGATATATATATATATATATATATATATATATATATATATATATATATATATATATATATATATATAACAATAGATGCAAGAGGTCGCGGTTGGAGTCCCGAGGGGCCACTCATTTCTTGTCACGAGTGCCCCAGAAACTTAGGATCAGTAGCAATATAGTGACATCAATTGCATTTATAAGCAACATACATGAGTAAAAATGTTTAAAAAAATGCAAAAATATTAATAAAACTAGATGTTTAAAAAAATGCGAACCGAAAATTTAATTTTGCGAACATTAACACTGTCCCTTTTTCAAACCATGAGCGATAAATATCCCTACAAAATTCAAAGTGTAAAGTGGAGCAATGTGCCTAGAGAACTTCCAGAAAGCGTGGCGCAATATTTAAAATTTTTGGATCCCCTGTCCGAAAAAAACAAACAGAATCTCGTTTCGAAACTCCCCTTTTAAGAATATTTTTTAAAGAAATATTTCCCCGGTCCAATTTTCTCCTTTCTCTTGATATAACTTTCCCTATCAGTGACGAACTCTTTCATCTTACTCACGAAGTCAGAGTGGACGCGTTTTTTTTATTCAACTCTTTTCTATCGAGAGAATAAAAGAAGAGTGGATGGAAGCCTTCTAATTCGTTTTTCGCTCGAAAGGATGGCAGATGTCAATCATAGAACTGGGTTGGAAGTTTGGGAGATGAAATTTTTGTTATTGTGAGGTATTTACTTTCTTTTTTCAAGGATATAAATGTCTATGGTGCATATTAAAATATCTCTTTCCACCTGAAAGTTTGACGTTGTCAGGGAAAAGTTGGCTTTCCAAGCCATGCGGGTAAACTTTCTATAACAGCTTCTTTCGTGGTTTTCTTTTAAGAATACCCACTCTGTTAGATACCATTATCATTTTTGGACATTCTGCGATCGTCAAGGGTACTTTCGTCGTTTTTGACAATCGTTTCGTTTTTAAATCCATTGAGTTTTGACGAAACAGGAATCTGCTCATTTTTCACGAAAGCAATTTACTCCGCTTCGCTTTCGGTGGTAAAGTGTTTCCAAGGACGGTATTATCCTTTGTTATTGTGGTTGCTGCTATCCGTTCACCACAGGCACTTAATCCAAAAAGATTCTCTTAATCAATTCAAGCGTACACAAAGAAAACTAACTCCTCAGGTGTATCTAAATTTAAGATTTAATTAGTTCTAAGAAAGGTTACATCTTATTATTTACAGTTAAAGAAAGTGCGCCTGCGAGACTGGCACTTCCTATTCGTTCATAGTATAGTTATCTAGTCTCTCACTCACAAGATGGCGACCCTCCAGCGTCATCAGAACTTAATTGCGTAGTTTTCTCCGGCCATCTCATTGGACGCTGTTTGCGTGGGAGTTTTGTCCACGTGCCTTTCCAACAGGTGGTGTCAGCTCAAAAGTGTTGTCCACTGATATTTAACTGTAACTTGTGGATTAGGCAAGGCAGTTTGTTGACTTGAAGTCAATTGAATGTTTAAAAACTGTATCCCACTTCCATTTGTACCTTTATATTTCGTATATTGTCCATGCTAAAATATGTCGAATTGAAATGTTTTCGGCTATTTTTCTTTAAATTTTCCATTAAAACCCATTTTGAATGCTTATTATTTGAAATCCCTTTTAACCAATAATAAGTGGATAAGCAGCAAAAAGAAAAGCTAAATTTATGGCGATATACAAATTGATTCAATTTGTAGAAAATAAAATATCTAAATATATTTAACATTTCTATAACGATTTGAGAAGAAAAAAAATACAATTACTTTTAAAAATTTGTACAGTATGGCTTCAACCACGCCCATAGACGGAACACATTACGAGAGTTCCAGAAGTTTCTGTTAGAGTTCAGTGGTATAGTCAAATTAATGTATTCGAATTCTTATTTTTAAAGTCATTTATGTTTTCCAAATGGGTCATAAATAAAATTGCTCTCATCTAAATCTGGAAGCATTTTAATGGATTTTTAAGTTTAACAGCAACTTTTTACTTGAACTTTGTTTGTATCTGAAACTGTTTGGTCAGAATGACTCAATGTCGCATTTATAAAGCGGCAAAGCCAGAATTTAATTTCAGAAAGACCTCAATATGGGCCAATTTAATACTTGTAGTAGTATATCTATGATTTCAAAGTGTAATGTAAATTCAAAGTCTGACAAAATACCTAAATGAAAAAGTAAAAAAAAAAAAATCATAACATAATTGAAAAAAAAAACATAGGAAAATGCAAACAAAAGAAGTAGAATAGGATGCACTGCCTTATACATTGAATATTATTTTATAGTTGCGTTTGTACTCACAAAATTTGAAAAATTCGGTTATGATTCAGTCAACTACTAGTGCAGAGATGTCCTAGCTCGCTGTAAACTCACCATTATTACCTGAAGACCTAGAATTTGCCCTATTTTAATCTTAATTTAAATAAGAAGTATGTGGTTGGCACTCCCTAGCTTAGTACAAATTAACACTCGGACATTTCTACATAAACCTTGAATCCAATTGTGTGGTGACAAATGCCTTTCACTTTGAAACACCTTAAACAATCCATTCCTAAATAAACTCGTCCACTGCGAAGAATGCCGAATCGCCTTTCTCGGTCCATACCGACATCGACCCCTGTGCTCACATTCCCCTCCGTTTCAACCTTCCACCCCTTCTGTGTTTCCAACATTCAAAATGCGTCCTTTAAAACGTTTAATCCGGCATAATTAAGTATTCTTCGGACAGTGGCCTCCACATCGTTTTAACATAAATTATAAGGGTGGTAAAAACACGTGAACTTTTACTACTGCAATTCGACATGTTTACATTCCGACCTAAAGCAAAGTAACTTTTTGCTTTTAACAGCAAGTCGCTTTTAAACAATAAAATATTAAATGCATACTTTTATTTTGTAGAAATATTTTTGCATTTTTATACAAAAATCTGTAAAAATTTTCTGGACATATTTTTAAAATTCATAATTTTGTAAATTTAAAAAAAATGGAAAATTCTGTTTAAAGTCATAAAAGCTATTTAAATATTGCTTTGTAAATAATTCAAACTGATAAAGTAGTTTGTGAATCAATGAGATCCCCCAAAGTTAGTGAATTTAACATGGGCTTCTATGGGGTTGCCGGATCCCTTTAAGTCAGCTTACACAGGTGCGTCAGGTGTTGTTACCGCCATCTGACCATGGTTCAAAATGACGAGGCTGGAGCAAACGGGTCTGAAAGTTTCCAGGTCTATTCTTTCGAATAGAAACCGAAAAACCTTCAATAGCCCATTCCAAAGCTCTAGTGAGACATTAATCTTTTGCTCTCGAGGAACATGTTTTATAATTCGTTCTTTTTCTAAAACAGTTACATCACACTTGTGTTCTTTCCTCAAGCCTCCAATCAATGTCCCGATGATACCATGTGAGTCACACTTTTAAATGAAGCTAGATAAAAAAAAATAAGCTAACGAAAGATAAGCGTTTTTTATGTTTAATAAGCAGTTCTCGTTCAATTCGAAGAACATGGAACAAAAGAACAGGTCGTCAGGGCATATTTTAACATATAGTTGGTGGGGCATTTTCTCCACCGGTGCTAAGAACAGCTATTTTTTCATTCATGTCTTAAATATTTTCTTGAGGGAAAAACATCGAACATTTTTGTTAAATTAATTAAATTAATATAGTTTGAATTGACAAATAAATAATTTTTGGCATTTTTGCAGTTTTTGTTAACCTTTATGTGTAACGTGGAACAACATATGTCCCATAGAGATCTAGTGGTGGGCTTGGGACACTTTCGTATCATAAATAGGGGAAGAATTTTTAAAACGCATGTGGTCTGAAGTATGTTCCTTGCGGCATAACGGATATTTACACCTGTTCGGGCAGGTGGCGTTTCTCTAATGGTTTATACAGGCCGTTTTAGGTGGCGATTTCAGTATTTCGAAACCAGAACTGCCTTTCCCCTATTCGTGCTTTAAGGATGGATTGTTAACGATCCCTCCATCATACAGTTACACGCCTCTTATTATAAGGCAAGTCGTCCTTCCACAAGGCTGAAAACTCTTTTTCCTGCCTCCCAAAAGAAATTTTTACTCCGTTTAGGAATTAGCCCACATCCAGTGCAACTTTTTTGTTACGGAGCCTCCGTGAAAAGGTTAACATCAAAGTTCAGGCATCCTTTCTTTGACCATAGAAAAGTATTTGTCCACACCAGTGAAAATTCCTTAAAATATGCTTTGCAGGTCGTTATTTGTGTAACTGAGAGTTACATCTCGAGTGCTGTGCAGAGCGTTAATCCAACCGACACTTTTCGAACATGTCATACTGCGCCATTTTACTCCAGAAGCATTCTTCGGCCAGTGGACTCCACGGTGGCCATTCCGCCATTTTCTACAACGCCCGGCCGAAAGTTCCATCTTCGTAATCTGCGGAATTGAATTATTCTCGGTTGTCATAGAAACCAACCAGCCCCAACCATTTTGATTCGTTTTAAAATTCAAGACGCTGGAAGTAAATAAGCAAGGAGATACTTTCGAACCAAAACCCCCATGGGGGGAAGGACGATTGACGAATCTGGTTGCGTGTCTCGGTATTTTTCCCGAAATCGTGTTTGAGTTTCGGAACACAAATAGACTGGCGTGGCGGGATCGTCGATTTGTTTGGGTATTTGGTTTCGGATTCTGTCAATATGCGGCATTAGGGCCGGGTTTAGGCATAGGTTGCAACCAAGGGGTCAGCACCACATATCAAAAATAATATAGATTACTGAATAAAATGGATACCTCAACAGTTCAAAATTGTGACAAGGACCTGTTTGAAAATAAATCACTCAAACAAACTGACAATTTTATAAGTGGCAAAAAAATTTTTTAAGAGGAAAACTGCGTTATGGTCAAGTAATAAAACGTTCATAGGTGTGTTTTTCAACGAGTGATGGGCATTGTATGCCGTTTAGTGTTCAAACTTTTTGCTCAAACACGCACACAATTTGCAGTTACAGAGTACTGTTATTGGAACAACGTTGCTTGTTGAAGAATGTTGCTTTCGAAATGTCCCTTTTCTAACGTGAAAAAGACATTTCGAATATACTTGTTAATGATGGTTGTTATCAGAAGTATTAGAGATTGGTCCTTTTCTAAAATTTAAATTTATTAAAAATAAGTTTTTAATCTTGATTTATCTTTTTTGAAGAACCTCTCGTCATTTTGGATGAAACAGATGATTGCTAAATGGTTCAATTAAATATTTTTCAAACTGAGGATAATTGATTTTTGCTGCTTTTTCCACATGAAATTTAGTCTGTCAAAAAGGAGGACGATTTCAAATAAATTCCGACGGCTCCACTCGAACAACCGATCTCTCGGTCTGAAGTCAGGCGCGCTACCCATCGTTCCAGAGAAACTCTGCTGAATTGTGGCAAAATACATATAAGGAACGAAAGGTTTTTTCGAAATCTCATGTAGAAAATGCTCTTCCTCTCGTTTTGAGGTTCCAGTGTGCAAATTTCATCAAGCTCACAATAAAACTGTAAAAAAACAACTCTTCTTTATACAGGGTGCGGCAAATTAACTTCATTTTTTGAAGTGAGTGCTCTGAAGCTCACAGGAGCCCCAGGCAGGTGGGCGCGGTCTCGTTCAAGAGAGGATATCATAAAGTTGTGTGACTTGTGGTTCAGTCGCCATCATGCGTTGGAGTAACGAACAGCGTGCATTTGTCGTAGAGGCCCATTTTTCCAACGGAAGTTCGGTGGTGGTTTCAACCCAGCGCGCTTACCGAAATCGCTTCAATATTGCGGCTTTTGGACCTGTCCCGGACCGGAAATCTATTCTTTTGTGGGTGACAACGTTCAGGTAAACTAGTTCTGTGCAGAAAAAAAGAAGTGGTGACGCCGTCCCATCAGAAAATGAACAGACTATCACAGTCACTTCAGACCGTTATGTGAACATGCTCGAAGAGTTTTTTTTTTGCCATGACTTAATGAAATGGATTTAGGAGAAATATGGTTTCAGAAAGGCGGAACAACAGCCCATACTTCCAAGGGCATCGATGGCTGTGTTGCGAAATCCCTTCACAGGGCGCCTCCTCTCACTGAGAGGCGATTTGGAGTGGCCATCGCGTTCTCCCGATTTGGCCCGATGTGATTTCTTTATGTGGGGGGTATTTAAAATCCCGTGTCTACACTAACCGGCCCACAAACTCTGAAAGATTTGAAAAGAAACATTCAGGGAGAAACGGCCAACATACCCATCAATATGCTGGAGAGAGTGATGAGAAACAGCAGAATTCGGTTCATCTAGTGCAGTGGTTCCCAAACTATTTTGGTCGTGGAATCCCAAAATTAGTTGCCAATGATCCCGGAACCCTGAATATTTTTTAATCAACCACTTTTGAAAATTTAATATCTGAATTTAAATTAAACAAGTATTATTTTGGTATTTAAGATTTTATTGAATTAAGCAAAACTCAAAAAAAAAATTCACCATAGAAATAATTAATAAAAATACAAAACATAAACTAAAATAAAAGGAAAATCTTTAATGTGAAGAATGCATCTGCTTCTTTGATTCCATGATTCTCTTAAAATTGGGCGTTAGGTTTGATAACTGAACTCGCATATCTGGTGCAGCATCAAGTCTGTTACGATATTTGGTTTTTGTCGCAACATATTTTGAAAACCCAGCTTCACACAAATAAGTGGTTGCAAACGGCAATAGAATTCGAATAGCCTGTTTTGCTAAATTTGGATATTCATCGAATACATCTGACCAGAAAATTGTTAATAAAACTGTTCTAAATTTGGCTTCTAATTGTGTATCCGAACTCAATTCAATCAAATTTTCATAATCCATGGATTGAAATCCTTTTGGTTTTTATTTTAAAAGGATTTTGTACCCAGTAATTATCTTGATTCTCTAGGTTTGGAAAATAATCACTAAGTGATTGCTGTAAACTGGACAGATGTGTTTTTATACCATCACGGATTTCCATATCTAAATCTACTTCAGATTCTTCGACAAAATCACTAAGCGTATGGAAACGCTCGAAGTTATTTTGGTCCACAGCTGAAATCCAATATTGTATTTTCCTTGAAAAGGCAACCAATTTATCTTTCGTTTGCAATATGTTGACTTATTTTCCTTGCAGAGCCAAACATAATTCGTTCAATTTTCCAAATATATCAGCAAGGTATGCAAGTATAGATAGCCAAGCCATATTATTTAATCTGTCTGATAATTTAAATTTATGAGCAATAAAATAAGCCATCAGTTCCTTTCGCAATTCAAATATTTGCACAAGCATTTTACCACCCGATAACCATCTTACTTCCGTATGAAGAAGCAAAGTGGTGTGAAGACTACCCATATCTTCGCACATGGCTTTGAAAATACGTGATTGCAATGGTTTGCTTTTGATAAAAATTAATAATCTTCACTGCTTCGTCTAAAACAGATTTAAATGTCACCGAAATCCTTTTTGTTACTAATGCATATCTGTGAAGAATGCAATGAGTACTGTTACAGTTTTTTTGCAACATTTTTAATCCGTGCTACAGCACCACTCACTTTTCCTGTCATTGCTTTTGCTCCATCGCTGCATACTTCAATACATTTTCCCCAGTTAATTTCATGCGTTGTCATAAAATTATCAATGCAGTTAAATGTATTCTCCCCCGTGGTGTTAATGTTCACACTTTCACATAAAAGCAAATCTTCTTCAATTTTTTTATTAAAATCATACCGAACGAAAACAAGCAAAATTGCTAATCCAGCAACGTCTGTGGACTGATCTAGTTGTAATAAGCGTTACACGCCTGTAACCGTGAAATAAGTTCTATTTCAATGTCATCGGCAATATCGTTAATACGCCTTTTTACAGTATTGTTAGAAAGAGACACACTTTCAATTTGTTTACTATACCTTTCGCCCAATACACACGAAACGATATCTTGAACACAAGGTTTAATAAGTGATTCACCAATAACATGTGCCTCGGCTGCTAGAGCAATACGGTAAGATACTTTATACGACGCTTCCGTTATCTTTTGATTATCTGTTTTGAATTTTTTTACCATAAAACTCTTGCTTTTATTATGGCTTTCAAGTTTTCTTTTAAAAAAAGAAATATCTTTGCCTTTATCTGTTGGGTGATTTTTTTAAATATGCCTCAGTAGTTTTTCTGGTGCTAAGGAGCTGTTTGCCAATATTTTGTTGCAAAGCAAACAAACCGCATCTGGAGCCTCCTCGTCACCAGTACTAGTAAATCCAAACGACAGGTAACTAGTATCATATTTACGTCTTTTCGTTGATACCACCTGTCCAAAATTGGAAGATGGTAGAGTTGGAAGATGAGGCTGTAGCTGTACGGAACTGGAAGTTGATGGCATTGCGGGTTCCAGAATGCCTGTATCTGTAGATTCCGCGATTTCTGCATTACTACTAACAACGTCAGTTTTCTTTAACGTCCCATTTTCTAACCAACGATCCATTATAAGGGCAATGTTTATGTTTTAGATATTACGGTATTTCTTTTGAAATTGAAACTTTGTTTACGATCTGAATTACAGTTACCTTTAATAATACAAGGGCACAATAGCATTGGCGCAAATGGATGGTTAACCGACTCTAACAAACTAGCCCTCCTACCAGTCTTCAGGTGTATCCTTCCGCCCATGTATTTCTACCGGAAATGGTGTGAAAAAGCTCCGTTTTCTTTGGTTTTTTCAATAATTCACAGTTTTTTATTTTTTTTATACATTACTTATATTTTTTTCTTTCTTTTCCATCTAATCGATGTCGTTTAAGAATATGTAATGCAGACAAGTCAGTGATTATGATGAAAACAAATAAAAACGTGCTTTGCATGGATCAACTGGTGCGGTTATAAGAAGCCAAGGGACATAGACAATCGTCAAAACAGTAAACCGGAAAAGAAGTTTGGAATATGCCACTATGGCCATCTATTGGTAGGATCGAAAATTTGATCTCGGTTAAACATTCATTGCACGTCATTATATTATTAACAGATATTCATTTAAACATTCGGTATATTGCACAAAAAAAATTACCTAAATTTTGGGGGTTGATTGTAAACTTTCCGAGAAAAATATGAATATATAATTCTTATTTTTTTTTTCACCATTCTTATTTTTTTAATCAAATAAAATTAATCACGCGAAACCCCCAGGGTACCACGGAACCCACTTTGGGAACCTCTGATCTAGTGTATCGATAATGGCGGACGTCACTTACCCGATATGATTTTTAAAACTATGTAAACCACAACTTTAAATGTGTAACTTTTGTATAAAAAATTAAATAAAAAGATATCTTTACTACTTTTTGTTTTATTGCAATACGAAATAAGGAAGTTAGCTTGCCGAACCCTGTATATATAGATACTCATGCACTGGAATTATAATGTAAGCTATTTCGCAGAGAAAATAACTTTCGACAATTTCTTAACCCCTCAGAGTGTTTACATAATTGCAGCAGAATTTTTTTTTTTCAAATGTTCGTTTTCAATGGGTTTACTTATATACATATTACGTAAGTGTTATATGAGATCATATGCTTGTCCGTGTTATTTTAGCAGTCTGACTGACTTCAGTTTTGTTTTGGAATGAAATCCTCTTGGATCAAATTAAGTTTCTTCTGCATGGATTCTTTTAAGTTCTTAAGAAATGGCGAACGCTAAATCCAATTTCATTTTGAAATGCGGCGCCAGGATTTTATTAGATTATCGTTTTTTTTTCACTCTTCAAAAGGGATTTGAATTGAATGGAAATAAATAATTAAAGTAGATTTCCGTCTCAGTTTAGATCTGATGACAGAAAAAATGCGCATAATATTCGATTTTTATGCGCCTTTCTTCAGAAAGGAAAGAAACAATTTTTTTTTCTGTCAGTTTACATTGAAGGACATTCTAAGAGCATAAAAGGAAACTTTCTTTTCATATCAATAAGAGTAAAAGAGAACATAATTGTGTTCTATTTTTTGTTGTTGAAAAGAATAGCGTTGTAATAAAAAATCGGGCAGGCGCAGTCCTCACTGTACTGTAAGGTTTGGTTCGTGAAAACTTTGTACGCAAGCCTGCTTGGCCTGCTGCTTCTCTGCCATCCTTCAACACAACGTTTCTGAATGTATTCATCCCGTGCGGTATAAAAGTCAAAGAGAATAGGTTAACAATCGACCTGGTTGAAATGTCCCACTTTCATTTACTATACGATGGAAGATTATTTATCCTTATATGCTGATTATCTCTGGAATTATGGGGATTTTACAAATGTCGGTTTGTAGGTTTCGACCCCGTCCAACTATCAATCCGTGCGTATTTTAAAGACGCATTCGCATCAAAAACTCGGGTGTGGCTATGTCGGAACACACCCAGAAGTGTTTTACATAAAACGTCAATTTAGCAGTTTATAATATTCTCCCATCTCCAACGCTTGAGCTGGGACTCCATATTCCCATAATTAAAAACAACGACTCACGTGCGGTCATTTGAGTTACGACTGATTTAACACGCGCACCAGCTTCCTTTCTACGTTGAGTCTTCAATTGGATTCAGCGGGAATTAAACTTATTAAAAATTTATGAGACTTATATGTATAGATGTATTGGTGTACCGGGTAGAAGAAACGAACCCCACAGCTTGTTTTTAAATGTAATTCCAATACAGGGTCTCTCATTTTATGCATCATACTAACTTGTCCAGGGCCCTATTAGAACAGGTTAAGATCTGGCCTTGAGCTGCGTCTTTAAGAACATAAGTAAGGAAGACACATTTAACACTTTAAATTTTAAGAACGTATAAAAACTTCAAAATTTTTATTCATTTGTTTTTTGTATTCTATAAAAGTAACTTATTTTCCGGACAACACAGCACTATATTTTATTCTGTAACAAAAGAAAGATTGTCCCTTTTACCTTTAAAGGAACAATGCCTTAGGCCTTACTGCGAGAATAATAATACTTTCTAGCGAGCAGCGAAACGAAAGGTAATTGGGGTAATTGCCCCCTTTCCAACCGCGACATCGGCCGTTTCTGATGGAACGGCAACACTACACCCCCGCATTCTTCAACCCCTAATTGCAGTCCGATACACCACTTTGATCTCCCCCTCCCCTACCGATCCTCCCCCCCCCCCCCCCCTACCATCCAAAGGAAAAACAAAGAAGTAGCGAAAGAAATCAATTGTTTGGTCACTAAGATGAATCTGCTGACATGCACAACACACACCCTACTTTCGATTGAACTGGAAAATAGAATGTCTATGTGGTCGGATCGTGGCTAGAACGTCATTTCAGCCAATTATAAAAATGGGGATGGGTATTCAATACTAACTGCGCAAACTAATAAATAAGATAAACTTGTTGTTCCATCTTACGCAGCATTCATGTACTGCGTATGTGCTTTGCTTTATTTCAAGACTTTTATCCGCATCGTCGCCTGATTACCCATCGAACAAGATTAATATTAATCGTGCTATATTTTAGGGGGTTATAGTGTCGCAGTGAATTCCCAAAAATACTGTCATATGGTGTTTCCATCTTGATAAACTACATTGCTGATATCACGCCAGAAAGTTCAGTATATGATAGTAATTACGAAAAGATTTTCTATAATCACCATTTCTTATAATATAATACCCTAAAGCACAACAGTTTACTAACCTTTCAATGCAGTTTTGTACTGAAATATAGCGTATTGGTAGGTATAAAGGATATTTGATATATTTAAAATGTGTTTTGTTCCATTGAGGTCAGTTGTTCCCAAACTTTATATCACCATGGACCCCTAATTTAAAAGCGTAACACCAGTTTCTAATAATATTAAATAAAACTTGGGTGTCAAATATTATTTTGACCCTAAGTTTTATTCAGGTATTAAATACTGTATTCTTTCTAATTAATTTAGTAATAAAATTTCACACAATTGTATTCAACTTAAATTATTTTAATAACGAAACCTATTATTTAATGATAGTGAAGAGTTAACATAAGAAATAAAAGGGATATTTTAGCTTGCTTTATCATGTTTTATATTTTTTTAACAGAAGTACCACAGAGATAGGAAGAACTGAAAATAACACCTTTTCAAAGAAGGCAATGAATAAAATTACTATTTATTCTTAAAAAAAAAGCATTAAAAACATAAGACACATCAGAAGCCTGACAAAGTTGTCATAAAAAATACGTCTTCAACAAAATACAAATGCTTGCTTACCGAGTATCTTTATATATAAAAAGAGTGTCTGTGGGTGTGTTTCTGATACAAATCGACAGTTTTATTCCGTGCTTGATGAAGTTTTGCACACGGAAGGGCCACTGTATGCACGAGCTTCCGAGAAACCACCCCTACAAGCAGAAATGACTTCTTAAAGCAGAAATGACTTCTTACTAAATCCGCCAGATGGCGCACCAGTAAAGAAACTGAACCACACTCTCCAATGCAACATGACTAGTTTTCTGTATAAAAAGATTGATTCACTATTTATGTATTTTGCATAAAATAAACATGAAACAACGAATTTAAAAAATGTCTCAAAAACATATTTTGATGATAAAAGAAACGAACCACTTCAAACCCTCTCACGGACCACCAGAAGTCCGCGAACTGCTGATTGGGAACCACGAGAACGCAAATAACTTTTCCTAAATGCACCTACTCTCCTTTAGATTCCAATATTTGCAAGGCAATAGCCAATTTGCGGTCGAAGGGAGCCGGGTTACCATATTCTCAAAGAAGAACACAATTGTTTATCGCCCAGACAAAAAGTTGCCATGGGCCGAAATTGGAACTTTCCGATTTGCAAGTTACTGTCAATGGGAATAAAACGTGTTTGGGATGAATACTTTGATAGAAAGTTCGGAGACTAATTTAGCGATCCGGTAATCTAATTTTTCGAGACAGTTTTGGACAAATACACGATTTGAATGTTTGTTTCTCATTTATCAAATACGATTGTCACAATATCCAGAATTTCGTTTAAAGTGTTTAGGTGAATAGTGTACATAACAAATAAGGTTGCAAGCTCACAAAATGATATTTATAATTGAAGGGAAAAATGGATAAAGGTCGTATACAGCATTTTAAGAAAATTAGTTATTGTCATGAATGTAGGAGTTATGTGTTTGCTTGTTTTTCGAAGCCTTTTTAACAAAGATACTCGTGTCATTAAGGAGGTATATGTGACGTAACAAAATATCTGAAAACTTAATTTTATTACGTATCTCTTTCATCCACTTGTTCTTTCAAATGTACATAAAAATTAATGTATATATTTTTTTCTATTTTAGAATTTATATTTTACTAGGAAAAAGTACCCGTTTAAAGTCTATAACGTAAAGAAGAGTCTTTTAAATGGCAAACGATATTTTCATCCATGTTAAGTGAATGCCACACGTTAAAATATTTATAATATACGAATGGAACATCGTACAAACTTATAAATTATCACATTAATTTTCTAATTTTTCAAATAAACTTTGTAATTTTTATAAAGCTACATTTTGTAATTATGGAGCATGTCGTGTAGTGACCGATATTGGAATTGATGTGTAATTTTTTATAGTAGATTTTAACTTTTCACCTTTGATTTTAACTGAAATTACTGTTGCCACTTTGTGAAACTTTGCTTTGATACACTAAAAATGTTATCACATTCGAATAGACCATCGTAGAAACTTAAAAGTAGTCACGTTAAAATTCTTATTTTTCGCACTAACTATTCCGTAAATTTCAAAGCTCCACGTTTTCTAGTTACGAAGCTTTTCTTGTACTGACAAACAAACACCCGGACATTCTCTATCCAAAACAGAGTAAATGCTAAGAACATTGGAGCACGTAACGGTTTTTGAGATTTTATGGGAGAGTGGGCCGGGGGAAGGGGGGGAGGGGTGAAGAATATATTTCGCTTTCGTTTCTTATAAAGAATGGGTAAATTTATGTTTTTAAACCACAGTGTTTCATTTGCATGTACTTTATATTTTATCTATGTTCTGTCTATGTTCTGAGTCCTCCGTGGCCGAGTGGATTAAGGCGTCAGCTGGGAATCCAAGGGTCCCCGGTTCAAACCTTGCGATGGACTAGACTAAAGAATATTAAAAAGTAATGATATTGCGATCGGAGGGGTGCCAACTTTGCTACCAAAATACTATAGAATTTCGTCCAGAACATCCACAAAAAATTAACGGCGTGTATATGGGACTGGTGCACGATAAATCTGATTGGGGTCCGAAGTCCCGACGTCTATTGAAGGCGTTGGGTGCCAACTCAGGTGTTGTCCTCGTCATCTGACCATGGTTCTAAAATAAAGAGTCATCGTTTCCGGGCCTTTCCTTCGAGATAGGCCACGAACCGTCGCCAATAGCCCACTGTGCAGCTCTAGTGCGACGTTAATTAACCAAACCAAACTGTCTATGTTCTACCTTCTGAAATATTAGATATTAAATTAGTTTTCCCGTTTTCGAAAAGTTCAATTGACACTTTGTATAACTTTTTTTTTGCTGAAATATCCTTTCAAATGAATAATCCTTAACCAAATTTTTTAAATGAATTCGTATCCAAAAGTTATGTGTAATGCATGAAAGGCTAAAATGTGAATAGTTAAGGGCGAAACGAACAGTTGTGTTTAATGAAAACACAAATCCTAAGAAACAATTGAAGCCGACGGCTTCATTTATTCCGATTCAATAATTCGCATCAATTTTCCGCCAATTTTTTAGATGCCTGATTAAAAAAATATATCAAATGATTGCGTTTCAGTCAAAACGGAGTTATCCTACAAGAAATTCCAGAAAAATATTCAGTAAAAAAATTATTTTTTTATAGTATTTGTAACATAATAATGTAACTTGAGATCTGAGAAATACGATTGGGAAAAAAAGCCCCCGGACAACTGATTAAATTTGATTGTTCTCTGACCACACTCTTCCTGTGATTCGATGAAATCGGAAGAAAGGAGGATCCTATCTAAGAAAATAAATAATAGATTGGAGTAATTGAAGTTAATCTGATTTCCGAAATTGCTTCTCGGTTAACAAAAGAGCTCTTCAAACTTTCAACTTAACAAATCCTTTCGGCATTGGAGACTGTTATAAGACACTTGTCGAAGGTTTAAAACCTTTAATGAAAAGCAACGCCATAGACCCGTTTAGATTTTCCACTTTTAAGATTAATGGATATTATTTCGTTTCATGTGAGATGTCTCAGTGTATGTAGTAAATATTTATATATTGAGGTATTATTTAAAGACTAAAACCTAAATTTATAGTACAGGAGCTAAAGCTCCATGCTAACTCTACGGAACTTCTTCGGCGTCGCGGAACTTTCTCCATTTTCCGTTGGAACAGCGGTCTTCTTCTTCTCGGCGTGAAACTCCCCCATTGTTAATAAAATTACTTTTTTTCCTAAAAATATACAACAACAAAATAACACAAAGATTCACTCGGTTCTCATATTGCTGAATAAGTTATAATCTAAAATTTTATTTTTGCATGGTTTTGCAACTGGATAAAGGATGTAACTGGTTTTGCAAATGTATGCATCATCATATTCATCAAGAAGCAAACCCAGCTCCATTCACATTCCAACCAATCATAAATCCACGGTCGCTGATGCTTACATTCATGTTTGCTGGATATAACTGCACTGGCATACGTATCCAGAGTGGTGAACGTGGATTTCCTTTAGAATTCAGCTGCAAGCTCCTCAAACTTTTCCCGCACTATGGCTGACATGCGTCACTCTGTTTCTGAAACGCAAAAATTGGATTAACAGGCATTTTACCGCACATCACACAATTACTTTTGTACAGTTCATTTTATTATTTTAACCCTTTGCACTCCAAGAACACTTTGCGATTTGTGTTCTTCCTATGGAACAGTTATTCCTCTCTTAACGTTCTTTTCCACAGATTTTTGTAATACTCACAAAGGGAAAAAAATCCTAATCTGTTTTGTATTTGCAAGAGAACAAGTTGAAAATAAAGATTGATGTTCTAAACACAAGATTAGACTGTTCTCGTTTATTTTAAAAAACAGGGGAAAAAAAGAACTGGTTGTTATGTTGGCGGCTGAGAGGCGACGTCGGAGTGCAAAGGGTTAAGATATACATATTTTTAACTTCAATAAACCAATTCAAACGTTGTTTAATAGTAAAATATTATAAATAATGTCCTTATCGTTTATTTAATTCGTAAACCACATAACTCCAAACGACGGATTCAGCAACCGTAGTGAAAGCTGCTTGGCGACGAAAATTCAAGCGATTCACTTTTAAATGTGAAATTGCTTAAAAACAAGAAGTGATCGCAATACCTGAGCTTGAATTTCGTCGTCAAGCAGCTTTCGCTACGTCTGCTAAACCCATGGATATACGAGGATATATATATCGTATATACGAGGCTTAAAACTGTTGGCGAGATGCTTAACACAAATACTTACAGGGAGGAAAGCATAGTCTTGACGTCAACGCGCCAAGGGGTATCGTCAATTAGGAATTAAACATAAATCCATGCAGGAAAGAAAATCTCTTCCCCTTTGTGCGTTATGCAATATATGGACGTTCCCTCGCAGGATACGGTCAAATTTACAGTGGCCAAATTTATCCGCATAATCTATTCTCCTATTCCGGTTTTAGTTTTGCGAAATATGACTTACGAACCTCTTGGAGGCATTCATTTCCATGAGGGCACCTTACCAGAACCCTTCATCAAATCTATCGGAACAATCCACCCTACCCCCTTTCCTCTTCTTCACTCCCACCCCTTTGAGTGACGTCATCCTTGTCCTAACACGCCACAGGACGCGCGTCGTCCTCCCCCTACGCACCACGGACAATTGCGTCAGTTTCCGCTGTCAGATGCAGCCCTGGGCGTGCAGAATGGAGTCGCTCTCTCCCACCGATCCCTTGTTAATTCTACGGATATTGTTGGATTCATGAACCTTCCACCCCTATTCCGGAGTCGATCTCCTGAAGGTAGGGAAGGAGGGCTAGTCTCTTTACACGGGAAACAGGTGGATGTGTCTGTGATGGGGCTTATAAAGCTGTCACTCTCAGAAGGATGATATTTGGGAGAATGAGGATTTCTGGGGCGTACACAGGGAGAACGCCCTTTCTTCATGAAATATTATAAAAATCCATTTATTGCGGAGCTTGGTTGGTTGAAATAACTCCGTATTTGATGTACACACAGGCCCGTCGCACCGGAAGGTTTTTTTTTGGAGGGGGGGGGGGGAAGGAGCACGACCCCCCCAACAACCTGGAAACCCTAAAAATTTGGAATTTCAAATTTTAAAAATCTTCTAGTTGGGAAAAGAAAATTTATGCCTGCAGAAAATTAATATTATTAGCAAATGAAAGCTAGGGAAGATTAAAAATTTCGAAGTTTCTAAGATCACATTTAAATTTGACCTCGGAACGAATACTGCATTGGAACATGCGTGCAACAAATCAATGCTTGTGAGAGAACCGTTCAATATTACCTAATATAAAAAATTAAAAATGCCGATAACTTGGAACTGAATTTTGAATAGTTAAGATGGGAATTTCTTATTTCAACCCCACTACCCCCCCCCCCCCCCCAAAAAAAAAAAATTGTACGACAGCACTGTGTACGCAATGGGCTATTCGTAGGGCCGAAACTAATAACAGCGGGGCCCGGTGCAAAACTAGCATCAACGCCCCCTTGAATTATACACATTTTGGAATAAGTTTGAATGAGAAATAAATATTTTTTAAAAATATTTTAAAAGCCAATCGAATTTTTTTTTATAAACTACAAAAAAAATTAGTCACATGTTAAATGTGGCTACATTTCATTTTTGTAGAAAAGTCAATAATTGGCTCCCAAAAATCTTCGTACACTTCCGTTAATAAAAAAGTAAAATTCCAGAATTGGAACTTTTTAAAAAGATATATAAATTATTCTGAACAAAACACATATAATATTTTAAAAACATAGTAAAAATGTTTTGGAAAATCAAGGGAAACGAGGACTGCAAGGGCGTACATAGAGAAAGCGCCCTTTCACTTTAATATAAAAATTAAAGAACCAACAACTTATTAAATTTTTTCCCGTTTTAATATATCTAGTGGGTAATCTTGAAAAGCAAATTAAAGTATCTTATTTAAAAGTAAACTTAAAGTAGAATATGGTCAAGTAACACCAAGAACAAAAACAAATGGAAATTAAGATTTTTCTAAAAAAAATTCTGTCAAATCACGACCCATGAAACAATCCTTTTCTTTTATGTATGATACTTGATTTTGTACTACATGCAAAATCGTGTCAAAGTAAAATCCAAACATGATGTTAAAGCAATTTCGTTAGACCCCCCCTCCCCCTCCTAACCCTAAACATTCACTTTTATGCATGAGGGAAAACAAGTTGAAAGTAGAATTCCACTCACACAACCTTTGAATTCTTTCTATAATCAAAAAACGAATTGGCAAAAAAAAAAAAAAAAAAAAAAAATCCGTATTCAGGCTATGGCAGAGAAGGGAACCCTCGTGATTGCCCCCTAGTGCACTTCTGGAGGGACGGAAGAAAAGTCCTCCGTGCAAGCAGGAAGACGGTAATGGGAGGGCGGAAGACCGAAGTTTGAGCAGGGGAATTCTGAAGGGAAAAGTGGGAACGGGCCCTCCCACTGATTGCCCACTGTGCAGGCAA
This sequence comes from Troglohyphantes excavatus, assembly GCA_963932185.1. Classification (NCBI taxonomy): domain Eukaryota; kingdom Metazoa; phylum Arthropoda; class Arachnida; order Araneae; family Linyphiidae; genus Troglohyphantes; species Troglohyphantes excavatus. The sequence continues at coordinate 68,538,879 of OZ010668.1, read as the reverse complement.
GTGCCCGAAGGAAAACCTCCATTCAGCCATGCCGATAATGGGGGGTGCGAGAAAATGGAGCATTGCCAATGATCATAACAATCGTCGGGGAGGGAGGGTTTGTCCACCAGGGCGCGTGGGGGAGGGTTTTAATGTAAATTTTATGCACCCCTGGGCGATTTCGACTTAACTACCTTTTTCCCTTAAATGAATGTGGCAGCGTCTTTGGGAATGAAGAAAAGCTATTGAGACAGCAGCGATGTTGTTATGCGTGTGGTTTAAATGGTAAACTAGAAATATATAGCGTCGATTAAAGATTCGATAGTATGCTCAATTTTTATTTTATTTTATCTCTATTATAACTGTAGTTCATGCTTCAAAGACTTGTTTTTATTAATGTTCACATTAGTTGTCATAGTTTTGGACGTGAATATGTATTTCTTGTATAGCAGCAAAGGGGTCGTAATCTAAAAAACGAACATTTTTAAAATCAACATAACTCCACATGGAATCAGCCTATAAGGATAAATGACATCGTGCAGAGGAAAATAGGATGTTTCGACCAGGCAGATTGCTAACCCATTCCGCCTTCTGATCTTTATCCCGCGTGAGGAAGAATGTCGTCCTTAGCTGCAGAATGCGCTTCCGCCTCCATAACTCCAGGGGGAACAGCTTATGGTGGTGAATGACCTACCGTCGTATCGTGTAGAGAAATGTACGGCGTGTCGAGCAGGTTAGCAACTAATCTAGTCATCCTTTTCTCATTTTTGTACCACGACAGATAAGAGAAAGTATTCACATTTTGGCCAAAGAAGCAGACGGCGCGTTTTGAAAGTATTCATGAACCAAACCTTACGGTACATTGGGGACTGTGCCACCCCAAGTTCGTTTTTGAAATTAACTTTTGTCGGCGCTGGGTCTATTTCTTAACGATCAACTTGTGACGTAGTGTAATGCTATATGCAGGTTACACGATTCCACTGTGACAAAATCTAATTATATTTTCAGTAAAAACATTTTTTGGGTCGGCGTCGCATGTCATATGTTCAGCATTGTCGCCTCTATGCTCGCCTGGAGTCCGTACAAACATGCACGTAGGTAAGGGGGTGGTTCAGGGGGTTCAAACCCCTCCCATTGAAAGTCAGGAAGACAACAATTTAAAATCGAATTGCTGTTAAAGTACTTTAAAAAACTAGAAAAATGTTACTTTCTCGTAAAGTTGGTATTTTCCGGGGGTCCTGCACCGGAAAATAATTTTCAAAAAGCTTAAAAAAACATGTAATGCGGCAATTTTTATCTCAAACTAAACTTAACATGACATCATCGGGTTCATTATCTAGCATTTGGATTTCGGCGACATTCCCCAAAAATAGCCACTCACATTTTCTCTTTTAATCTTTTCAACTCTCTTGCTATACCAGACTGGTCACTTTCTTTAAAAAACATTGTGTTAGACGTCGGAAGCCCAGCTGTCGGGTCGTGTGAGGGGTCGCCAAGGATTAATAAAACGCGAGTCGAGATGTTGTCGGGGGATGTTTCCATCCGAGGCAAGTGACGGGAATGGATGCCAACTCTTGGCCCCCTGGAATGTCACTGCAATCCCGGGTTTCAATCTTTCGGGTGTCACGGAAACGAGACGGCGCCGCAATTGAAACGTGTCACTGTTTGTGGCGTATTTTGTGGTATGTTCAATTGAAGTGTTTCCCTCTTTTGCAGTAAAGGGTTAAGTAACATTCAAAGGTGTTTTTTTTTTACTCCATACGAAGTACATTAATTTTTCTTTTTCAAATGGATAAACCGAGAAAAATGTCTTGTATATCCAGTGTTAAGGATTATTGTGAAAAATATTATATTATTATTTTGTGTGAAATATTCTCGAATGTTATACTTTCTTTATTTTTTCAGATGCGGTAACAGAAAGCTCTATAAAACTTTTGTAAAATATTTTTATCTTTTGAAAATCTTTTTTCTTTTTGGTTATCTTTTGAAGGCAAATTATAGGTATTTTAAGGCTATAATCGTGCTGCATTTTTGGATGATTTCCTGGTTGGAAGTTATATAATATGTAAATTCTTCAATAATTAGCTTTTTCTTGAAATAGCTGTTTAAATGAATCCTTTTTACTTAAATACGTAATTAAACACAATTGGAGAACAATGGTTATTGTAAGAAACGTAAAACGTTGAAATATTTAAGAAAAGCCTCATAAATCCAGTGAGAATTAGCCTATGAGGATAAATAACCTACCATCATATAGTGGGAGACGAGGGAGGGGGGGGGGGTGCGACCACGTACACCATTAATCCACTTCCCCTTTAAACTGCGTAAGGGGGAAATGAGTCAAATCCACTGTAACTTCACCACTGTAACCACTATAACTTCAATTCTAATCGACGTGTCATAGAAAGAAGATGCTTAAATTGAAGAAAATGGCGAATTCTACAATTGTCTTAGTATGGCTTGTCTTTGTATAAACCATTTGAGTGAAAATTGTGTGGAATGGGAAGTGACGATTCGTTAAAAATTGCACTGTGAAGCCGAAATATCATACTACAGTTCAATTGCAGAATAAGAAATTTAAACAGATTGAAAGAGCAGTTCAGAACGTATAAAATGATACCAAGAAGTCTAAATTTATGGCAAGTGCGGAGTTCTCTAGAATTTACAGAAGAAATCGTGAAAAGCTTCGTACAACACACGTTCGGGTTGTTTTTTGAAATCTGATGGATACAATGACCTTTCTGTTTTTGAAGGTGAAGAGTAGAAAATTTCATCAAGCTAAGAAAACTGTAAATTTGTATAAAAAACAAAAACAACTTTAGTTATGCTGAAAATATACATATTGTAACTCAGTTTTCAAAATTTAATATTGTTTTTAAATATACTAGCTGTTCGGGCCCGCAAACCCTTGTAGAGCAAAAAATCGTCGGAACTCGAACCCACGACCTATTGCTTCGAAGTCCCGCGCGCTACCGACTACACTCTAAAGTCGCGTTCTACATAGATCTTGAATTTTTTTAAAGTTTTCTTTATGAAATAATTCTTTTAAACGTATTTAAAAAATCGTTGATATGTATGAGATGAACGTACGATTCGAACGGAAACTTTGTCGGCAATTCTCTTTCTTCTGAGACCACACTCGTTAGTATTCGTTACGTGTAAGGTCCTTAAAAGCGACAATTACTACAGAAATAATATGTGTGATTCACATTAGACAGATTCAAAACGGAACCCCCTGCCCGTTATTAAGGCTAACTGTTAACTCTGAGTTCGTTTCAGCCGATCTGGTAGCGAATCAAGTTGGCGTCAATTAGAGAAGGGAGATAAGGCGGTTTCGATTCCATTTACAGGAAAAGGAAGAATGCAATAATGCAAACGAGGGAAGGAGATTTTATGCTAAAAGATCCGATTACAGATGGCGTGAGTAGAGCCAGAGCTACAAGGTTTGGCGAGAAAATGACGATTTGGCGATTGTGTTTTAACGATGCCCCTTCTCACTGGACAAAAGAACCCACGACGACCTGGCCGAGCTTGTAATCGGAGAATTGGGAGTTCGATCGTCGTTGTTCGCCAAGGAGGGGAATCTTCATTTTGAGGGAGCTCGTTAAAACTGCAGTGGTACACATCTTCAAACATCGGTCGTGGTTTAGAAGTTTGGAGAGTGATGTATGGTGGCCACTTTATATATCCGATACTTTCTCTCGGGATAGAGTAATTACTTTAGCTCGACGGTTACAGTATTAAAGTTGCATGTAGAATGTCCGAGATTCAATTCGTCCCAGGTTCCAGGGCGACGGCCAAACACCTTGCGCTACATTGGTGACCCGGCCAGAAGACAACCTCCACCTTCACAATCATCACAACGACCTGTCTTATCTTAACCCCTGTGATACGCTTTTCATTCGCTCCCCTGTCCGACTCACTGAGAAGGAGGCCCTGTGGTGATCACTACAAATATTCGATACATTTCCTCGGGGCTCAAGTAATTACTTTAGCTCGACAGTTACATTATTGGGGTAGCAAGCGGAACGTTACAAGTTCGATTCCGGGTAAATGCTAAACGCACTGAGCTACATTTGTTCCAACTCGCCAACCAACCACACGGGACAAATGGTCATAATGCTTTTGACGTGAAACGCCTTTGACGTCGGCTACATGATGTATCAAGATGGAACCTAATGTTACGCTTTTAGAGTGCTCTTAACCATGCAGTGTCTGAAACCGTATGTTTATAAAATACATTGCAATTATTGCAAGTTTTTCTTTTCTTTGCAATCATATGTTGTTTTTGTTTTTAAGAATTTTCAGTTATCTTATAATAAATAAAACATAAACTTTCGTTTCACATGCTTGAGAATTGGGGGGACATTTCCATTTGGTTTGGCACGTTTGTCACCATCCGTTTAGCAACCCTGTGGCGCGCATCCCGTCGGCCATTAGCGCGTCTACTTACATGAAAGGGCCCTTCTCTTACGCCCTTTGTGCTGATAGTTGAGTTGGTAATTAAAGGTCCTGATGAGCTTCCGGTCGTCCCCCGCCCCTTTGAGGCCCGGTCAGAATGGAGGGTTTTGGCGACTAATAGATTGGATTACACAGTGGAAGATGTTCGTTGGCACTTTGCGTGGTGTATGCGAAATATTGATAGGTTTATGAAGGAAGTAGAGTTGTAATTATATAATTTTTGGGTTTTATTAATTAAATACGTTTGTGTGTGTTTTTACGCCCAAGGGAGCTTACTGCATTACTCTATATTTATATCAAATAGTTTAAAAATAAATATATTTACTCGGTTACGATAGTTCTACCTCCTGTCTTAAGAGGTAGAACTGTCTTATGACACGCCACTCATTGTTTTATGCAAGAATATTATATATAATGCTACAGTAAATAAGAAAGTATTGTAGTTAAATATAACAATTGCAATCAATAGTTAAGCATTAGTAATATTGAAAAGTATATATTTTTCTATTTTACGTTGAGTTGTAGCTTAATTTATAATAATGATGGAAACCATCTCAACATAAATCCATTTTGACTTGAACTTCATACATGAATAGATTTTGTGCCCATAAATGAATAGATCGTATGTTTTTGTACCATGACATAGTATGAAAATTACATGAACTGTAAACCTTCATTTATCAACATATGTCCTTCTACATTAGCCTTCCCTCATTAGCCTCTCCCTACTTTGTGCGGTCGTCAAAAAGCCAGATTTTGACGACAAAGTGACACTTATCAAACAATAACATTTCAAACTTATTTTCATTATTTTTTTTCTAGAAAAAAAATTATTACTGAAATATCCGTGACTCCCCCCCCCCCCCCCCCCCCCTCTCCACGTCACGCTGAGTCAAGCAGGACTGCCCCTCTTCCATATTTAATTTCAGAGTAGTCTTAAGAAATTGTTGTTTGCATACTGCGACATTATTGCATTTACGACATTATTATTATAATTTTTTTTTAAAGTTGATTTAATGAATCTTACTTAGGAGTTAAATTGAACTCGGAAAAATCAAACAAATACGGTTCTATCATCCGAAAGTGCTGGCCATATTTCTTTCGGTTTCGTTTATCACACATCCAAAAAAGCACTTTCCAGACATGTTTGTCACGACGAAGATTCTTCCTCCAAAGCACTCGCAACAGAAAAGCAATCGTTCGAAGACTCTAATGCCCTGAGAAACTCTCAGAAATCCTCTCCTCCTAAGAACTACAACAGAAGAGGCATTTGTTGCCCAATTTCTCCTGACTGAGTGGCAATGTTTCGGAAAAGGACGACACTTAAATTCCTCTACAGCTCTCGGATGTTCCTTCTTCTTGCACTGAGACAGAAGGAATCGACATCGAAACGATGCATTACTTCTTGCGCGTTGAAGTCTTCTCTATCTCTAGCGTAGTTGGTAGATCGGACTGTTTCTGTAATCTATGCTTGTAGTGTTATGGGGATTTCTAAGCGTACTTTAAAAAGAATGGGATTCTAGTTTCTCACCAATATTTTCTTTCAAGCTTTCGTGTTTCTTTATTAGTTCCAAACTATTGATGGTCACACACTGTTGGGCGGTGGTTATTGTTTGACAACATTTTGTTGTATAGTTATATTGGCATAATAAAACATTTTTCCCCCAACTACTTAACTTATATTTTAAACAAGTCGCATAGCTTTAGCAGCAACAAAGTAGTTAAATTATAGAGAAAAGAATGGTTTTCTATGTAAACAACCGAACACTGACCATCGCCCTGCAATTTGGGACCACCCTGCACTTCCCCTAAATAAAGACCCAGGAACACTGTCTTGTTATTTTAAACCATGGTCAGATGACGTGGACAATACCCGAGTTAGTACCCCACGTAACCAGATATTGGGATGAGGACATTAGACCAGGACGGATGGAATGGACCAGTCCCATATATACATAGGATATTTTTGCGGGCGATGAGGCACAAAACTGGCAACCCTCCAATCATGAGCTCGCTGTACTGGCCAAGAAAATATTCAAACTTGTAATCAGTTCGTTGTGACTTTCCCACTAACCTCCCCCCTTTGGTAACTAAGCGACTACGTTAGACGAGTTATGTTTGGATAATTTGATAACAGTGATAATAAAAAAATTAAAATATACATTATAAAATTTATTCAAGCTTCTCAAAATGTGCAATGGTAACTGGGCTTAAGTGATATAATAAAACTTTTAAAGGTTTAACCGATCGCAAGCGAATTACATAAAAGAGAACTCATCGGTAATAAAAATCCCCTCAAAATTAATATTTTTCACGAACTCAAGGTTTAAACTTGTTGATGTGATGCCATGTATAAGAAACACACTTTTTCCTCCTGCAGAACGTTCATTCTTGTGAAATCTTCCAGAATTTTCTAGAACTGCGACGGAGGTACACGACTTCAGTCGCCCATGGATTTTAAAGTGTTTCACAAGCAATCCACATAAACTTTCAATTCATAAAAATATTCGATATTGAGATATTTTTATCAAATCTAAAGCATTTTGGTAAGCTATATCTTTTAAAATAATAAAATTTAAAATATATATAATGCACGGGCATTGGAAAATATAAATTAAACAATTTCGCAGGAGAAAACAACTTTACAATTGTGACACTTTCCTAAACATTCAGACTGCTTTTTTGGTGTGTCACATATAAATGACATCGGGCATTAAGTTGTTATATTTGAAAAATTGAACACTTGGGCAAACTCCTCTTTTAAAGACACGACACAGACAATTCCCTCCCACCCTCAAACATCCCCACTGAAAACTTAATCAACCCCACTCTAATAACATGACGACCATTCATTCGTGCATCGTCAATCCTTTCCACATGTTACAACCCCTACCCCCCCCCCCTTCATCAACCCCCCAATAATCTTTTCACACCCAATCACCAATTAACCCTCCAACACACAAAAGGGCGAGCGAGAAAAAATAATAATCGGCCGCTTCTTCTTTTGGCAGCAGTTCAACTACAACTCAACCCCGAAAGATTCTTTCTCCAAAAGAAGAGAATCCATTTTTTATTTGTCTTTTCCATCGCCCCCCCCCCCCTCCCTTCCCTAACCTTTTCATTATTAGAGCGTGTGAATCGATAGTATTTAATTGAACGTGTGCTTTAGCATCACACACTCTAGGACGATAATAATTAGATTTGCACAACCCTGTCCGAAGTAATGTTTTTAATTAGGAAAACACACACTGCTCCGGATACTTTGCGGGTAAAGAAATGACGATTTCTAATTCCCCCCCCCCCCTCCCCCTTCTCCATATTAAGGATTGTGGGGGGGGGGGGGGGAATCATATTTGATCTTTCCATTTGGCTCGCTTCTTGGATTAAATCGAGTATCAGATCTTAGAGAGTTTTCCTTCTTTTTGGCGGTTAATTAGGCGGTTTTTTTTATTTTTATTTTACTGCAGCGTGGTTCTGTAAGTAGATTCGCACATATCGCCTGATGGCGGTGACATGGAGAGTTGCTTGGCGAAGGCAGTTTTATCGGAAAATACATTTCAGGTTCTTTTATGGAGGATTAGGCGAGAAGCAATTAGAAAGATGTTTATTTTTAAGTTTGGCGTAGTTTCTTGTGTGTATTGGAATTTTCACTGTGTGGGTGGGTATAAGCAGTGCCACCGCATAGGGCCTCGCGATTTGGAGGGGCAAGTAAAAAAAAATACGATAAAAGTTTTTTTAAAGAAAATTTAATTCCAATTTTTTAAAACTCCATAAGATTTTTGTTTTTTAATTTACACTTACTCATATTAGACCGTTTACTGAACGTTGTCCAAGTCAAACATTCAAAATTCACTTGAGTGCTGACATTTAAATTAAAAACGCTGTGAGATAAAAACTTTTCCGTTAGAAAGAATGCAAAATAATAATAATTCATATCCTTGCAGCTTAAGTTACACGATTACGCTACAAAGCTTTTAAGCAATTGTGTTGATATATTACGGGCAGATGGTTTAGCTTTTTTTCTACCGAGCCATGAAGTGAAGGTCGATCCTTTAATTCGATTCCAAAGTTCATATTACACTACGGAAAAGAAAATCGCTGACTACAGCACTTTTCCATGATAAAATATGCGGCACGAATAAAAAAAAAATGAAGTGAAGTACAAACCCATAACAGTTTAAACATAAATTACAATTTGTATACACAAGAAACTAATTACTTTCCTACAATTGTTTGCTACTATAAGGGCAGATGGTTTTATATAAAAAAATATATATTTCAGGATGCTTTGCAGTTAAAACGTAAAAGAAAGTTGCAATTATTCAAATTCTAAAAATAAAACTGAATTAAAATAATTTACTGATAAACGTACTGGTAGGTGAATGAATATTATATGACATTTTTAAAGTTTAACTTTATTGAGGTTTGATAAAAAGTTTTTGTATTTGATACTCATATTTCAAATAGCCAAAAATAAGGGTGTAAGATCAATGAGTACATTCCATAGTAACAGGACTTGTAAAATTGGGAGGATATAAATTGCAAATTATTCATGGTTTAGATATCTCTAGAACTATGCAAAGGAACTGAATACATTTTTCTCGGTTGAAAATGTTATTTCCAATATATAAAGGAGGGCGACATTTGCTAACAAATGTGAGGTAACTTTTTCTTAGCAATTAGGTTTTTCGAACATCATGAATTTAGGTAGAGTAGGAGCGATTTTTCAAATTTTTATGTATTTCCAAAATTTAAAGCTGTATAGCCTACGCAAAAAAATATAACTTTCCGGGATTCAAAGTTTAAAAAATGTCCACTTGTAAACGATATTTTCTGATGGATTTAAAATCAATACTTTTGCTATTATACAGAAAACATTAGATTTTTAGTCCAGAACAACGTTGTGGCTTTTGAATCGAAATCGAGTAAAAATATTCTTGGCGTACTGACAAATAATAAGGGCAACGGTATGTATTATTAATTTAAACACCTATTTTAAAAATTAATAACTTTCCAAAAATCACGATTTCAATCGGCAAAATTATGGCATTCGTCATATACTTTTCAATAACTTTACTTACTCACAGGGGCCGACTTGCAAGCTGAGGGGCCCAGGGCAAAAGAACATTAGGGGGCCCCTCGACGTAATACAAAATAAAACTACTAAATTTACGCACAAGCACACAATACAAAATGACATAACCAGTCAGTTTTAATGCAAGTATAAATATTTTTTTTTAAACTACTAATTTCTTTTGAGAATTTGAATTAACGTTAATGATCAATGCTGCGACAGTTTTTTCATACATTTCTAGTTCTGTTCTTTCTTCCTTTTTAGTTGAGCCAGATTTGTATCTTCTACCCATTTTTTAGCTAGCAAATCCCTAATGATTACAATATTAGGAAATTTGGTATAGGAAAAGAGTCTCCGTAAACGACAAATCTACGTGTGATTAGTAAATACAGCTTGTTTATGGTCTTGGATCTTGGTCATTAATTTCATTTTACTAGTGATCCAAAGCGCGTATCTTTGAAAAACGCGATGCAAAAGGTGACATACATCATAAAGGTGCTGAAAAGTGAAATTGATTTAATTGGGTAAAATAATATAAGTTTTGCAAAACAATTAACAATTGATTTTTAAAAAAAAAATTTAAATTTTGATGAAAATAAATTTAATTTATTTTAAAAAATTCGTTAGTTAATTTATTTTTAACTTTTTCACGTATATTTAGCATAAAATCATTTTAGGGGCCCCTTTAAAATGGGGGCCCTGGGCAAGTGCCCCGAATGCCCTCCCATAAATCAGTCTCTGCTTACTCACCATATACTTTAAAGACGGTCATAGCTTCAAGCACCATTTGTGCGAAGCAAAAGTGCATGATTGTTGTAAATTGATGTATAGAGGGAGGCAATATATAATAATTTTTTGTCCAGATTTAATATAATTTTGAAGTTAACTAGATAACGTTTGCATTTTGTTTTGTTTTTTGGGGGTAGGGCATTCATTCGAAACTTATATTTATTTCAACATCGGAACGCGCAGGGCCCCGCGACAGCTGTGGGCGGCCCTGTGCGTCAATACAGAATAACGTCAATACAGAAAAAACTCGTGAATCAAAATAACGAAAATTATGCTAGCAAATGTTCTATGTTGAAGTTAATGAATAATAAAAATTTCTATTATTCAAAATTGGAGAATTAAAGAAAAGTTATTAAAAAACTGTAACAAAAACATTCCCTTATAAATCAAATATACTGAGTTTTTCAGTTTACGAGTGTTATTTATTGTATTTTATGCAAGCTACTATTTAGACTAAAAAATATTTGTTTTATAATGCCTTTTACATGATACATTTTACGAATTCCATAAAAAAATATAAAAAATTTTACTCCAACTATGAATTAAAGTAGGTTACCATAGAAAAATAATTATTTAAAATATTTTTAAAAAAACTCGGAATTAAATAACAATATACTATTATATTTGTAATAAATAAGTGAAAGTTTTTTTAAAGAATTGTAATTTTAAAAACTTTTTTCAGAGAGAAATTGAACTTTGAACATTAAAAATCTAGTTTTAAGACCCATTTCCCCCCAATCTTATTCACCCTACATGAGATAACAAAAAGGTCTCCAGAACGGAGCCTTCCGATTTCTGTAGCATTCATGTATGTCTTCGCAGCAGAGCCTTTCGAGCGTTAGGATAAATTATTTATTGACTATGAGAAAATGTGTCTAAATATTTTGGAGATAATTAAAACTACTTTAGTCATCCCAAAATTCAGAAATTACTCAGTTCAGATGTGGATCTCGTCATCTGATACCAAAGAACGCTTTTTAATTTTTTTTTTCCGATATGCATTATTTTCAACCAAAAAAAGAATAATCTAATGTATATTTGGAACCAAAATTTTATTTAATACTACTAGAAGTTGGTGGCTGTCCTTTTAGGTTGGGAATCATTGCTATAAATGAAGGTTTCAAAATAACACAGGCCCGGTTACCGAGAAGTATAGCACCCGGTTAGTAATCAGAGGATTGCGAGTTCGAATCGACACGAGAACTTGAAAAAAATTAAGATATAGCGATTTCGTGATGAAAGGGTTGCCGGATTTGCTTCTAAACAACAGTCGTCCAAAAATATCCTAGAGCCCCAGTTGCCCAGTGCGTAAGGCCGTTCCGCTAGTAATCAAAGAATTGCAAGTTCGAGTCTGATTGAGAAGACTTGAAACAGAAAAGTAAAAATGTAGTCATCTAGCGATCGAAGAGTTGCCAGCTTCGCTACTAAAATACTAGAAAGTCGTCTAAAAGTATTAAAAAAATTATACTAGGCTGTATACGGGACTAGTGCACGATAAATCTGATCGGGCCCAGCAAAAAAAGTCAGCATGAAACCTTCATCAAAATTGTCAAACTGAAGGTTTTTGAAGGTTTTATAAAGGATATTGAAACAAAAAACTAGTTTTTTTGAAGTTTTTAATTTTCCTGCATAAAAACTTTAAAATATCTGCATTTTCTCTTCATGATTAAAAATTGAAGGTTTTTTTGCAGTTTTTATAAAGGACATTGAAACAAAAACCTTTAATTTTATAGATCTTCAAAAAAAAAGCAGTTTTCCTGCACAAAACCTTCAATTTCAAAATTTTGATGAAGGTTTTATGCTGACTTTTTTTGCTGGGGGGACCCATGTGATGACGCCTATTGAACTTGCGTCGGGTGCCAAATCAGGTGTTATCCTCGTCATCTAACCATGGTTCAAAATAGCGTTCCCTGGTCTTTCCCTCGAGATGGACCCCGAACCGTCGATAGCCCACTGTCCAACTCTTGTTCGACGTTTATTAATCAACCGAAATAACACCAGTTGTAATGTCCACCCTACTGAACGGGACATTCTAAAAGGGGACAGATATTCGGTGTAAATCGGATCTTTATCCGTTTGGTCCGTTTCCCTCGATGGCCCTCGTCACCAATAGGCGATTATTACGTCATCACAACCCCCCTAATTATGCCCATCTCCACTCCCCTATTTACTGCATCGGGCGACCATCCGCACAAGTGGATACCGAGTATAATATCTACAATCGGGGTTCGGATAACGGCGTGTTAGGCTTCCACTCAATGACTCGGAAATGGGAGGCCATCTTTGCTCTAAACCGAATGGTCTCGGCATTGAGATCGGCTCTTATGCATGATTGGGGGGTGTCTATTATGAGGTTATCTTTGGTTCTGTGACATTTGGAGGGATTGGAATAGCGGTCTTATTCGGTAGATCGGCTCATGATCGGAAGGTGTGAGTTCGAATATCGTTTTAGACAGTGTCAGCAAGCTAGTGAGTGTGTGTGGGGGGGGGGGGGGGGTAACCAGTCCATTTTGAATTATTATTCTTTCTCCTAGAGAAACAACTCTATAATTACAAAAGTCTCTTTGAGCGACGCGGTGTGTTAAAGTTTTTGGATAAACCAAAGAATATAAACGTGGAGAGATGTGCAAACACACGTTGCATATTTTTACTAATTAGTAATTTTTTTTCAATTAATGATAATTTCTTTTATTGTTTGCGTTTTTTCTTTGTTATTGAACATTTTATGATTTTTTTTACACACACAATTTTACAATTTTCTTTATTTATCTCCAATATTTCAAAACATGAAGCCTATATAAACTTTTATTGGAGACACCCTGGATTAAAATTTAAATAGAACTGACAAAACATGTAACTACAATGGCTACCTAGCAGCTGTGATGACTTGGCATTTTTTCAGAAAGTCGCCAAATAATCCGATGCGTTCTGCATGTCTCGTTTGTTTCGCTGATCGAAATGGCTACTCTTTTTTCAATAGTGAACGAAGTCCGCTTCTATGACAACCGTAAAGCACGTCACATGAGCTCGGAAATCACGTGACTCTTTAAACCAATCCCTCGCCAACAATCTAAACTCAAGTATTCCAATCATTTCCCGTTTTTAAATAATTCCAAATTTAGAAGTGAATCGCTTGAATTTCGTCGCCAAGACCCTTTTTCCTGCCACTGCTGAATCCCAGACTTATGAGTTACGTAGTTTGTGAATTAAGTCGACACTTTACGAACGCCTCAAAAAGGATAGCAAATAAATACAATGCGATCTGACATTTACCGACCACCGGGTCACGGGAAACGACCGACCACAATTCACACAATCTATTCCCCCGTCGCAATTGCGATATTTGAGGTTGGAGTAATTATTCAACCCCAACAGTGCGTGCACCCGAACAGTGATGGGGCCGTCACTCAATAACCCCCCCGAGTTCATTTGCATTGTTATTGTCTCTCAGAACCGTTTGCCACTGAAATGGATGGCCTCTGTCGCGCATTCGTGGAGGCCGTTTAGTTTATCTGTAGATCGATTCTCCACTGGGAATTCTGCTCAGAGTGTTTGGATTTTATTCCATTTAGTGTCGGTGGGTCACTACTTTGATTTAGGTAGGAACAAAACGGATTGCGTATGGTAAATAGATAGATGGTTGCACGTTGTATCTGTCATGACTCAAATACTCTTATGTTCTTCGCAGTATGGATGTTTCAAAAATCAGGAACCAGCTCAGCTGAATCTGCAATTGCAAAAAAGGAAAATGTTTTATGTTAAGTCTATGTAACATATCCCCTTTTTGCAAATAACGATTCAGCTGCCTTCGTTACCAAACATTCTAAGGCCCATACTGCACGAACGTTATTTACGCACGTTATCTGGGGATGTCTCTACAATTGTTATATAAAAACCCAGAGGTTGGTATTCCACAATCACAGAACAATCTGCACAAGCTAACATGCTTTAATAAAGTCCGTGTAGAATAACTCTAACCGTCGTTCAAAATCACGAAAGTGTGCGCTTTGGGTCAACCTCATGGAATAGATTTCGAAATGTCGTCAAGAGTTTATTGTGTAGTTTTAGTGAACTACCAACTAACTATAATTATACTAAACATACGATTAATCGAATAAGCATAACACAAGCACCTCTACTGGGTGAATGCTTATTTGCACAATTGGGGTCCTAGCTAGCATGAGGGAGCAACACCAGGCCATATAGCTGATAATAAATAAATGTATCAAAAGAATCTCAAAATATTTTGTTTTTGTTTTGTTAATTAACGTCGCACTAGAGCTGCACAGTAGGCTATTGGTGACGGTTCGGGGTCTATCTCGAAGGAAAGACCCGGGAACACATACACATTAACACACACATTCATTCATACCTGCACCTCGTTATTTTAGAACCATGGTGATGGTCAGATGACGAGGAAATACCTGAGCTGGCATCCAACGCCTTCAATAGACGTCGGGACTTTGGACTCCGATCAGATTTATCGTGCATCAGCCCGTATACACGCCGTTAATTTTGCGGATGTTCTGGACGACTTTTCTAGTATTTTGTAGCGAAGCTGGCAACCCTCCGATCACAAGATCCCTACTTTTTACTTTTCTTTGTCAAGTCCATCACCTGGCATCGAACCGGGAAATTTCGTATTCCTAGCTGATTCCTAGCTAAGGGCGTAATATTTGGGAGCCAAAGGCAATACGATGATGAACTGAATTCTTTTATTATATGATTACTTATCTTATGAAATTTCCTATTTGATCTAGTGCTAATGCCATGCTTACCTGCGTTGGACGGCTTTAGTGATTGTATAGCACTTATGAATTGCCAACTCAAATAACACTCCTGGTTAGTTTCTTTTTACCCTTGACCTGTAGGTCAGAGTATATATTTTAACATTTTATAATGTACACTGTCCTGAAATCATGTATTTTTACTATTATATTTTCCCGTAATATATAAATGGGTACCATATTTTTTTTAATAACGGTTTAATGAATGCATGACAACCGGTCTCCCTGCGTAGAGCGATCCACTTTCTGCTTATTTATTTTTAAATCTATTAATTTTAATTTCTATTTTATTGATTTCAATAAAGATTTTATACCAGTTCTCGTCAGATTTTCGAAGACAAACATCATAGGGTGCGGTCAGCTCTAGGGTGAGAACACCGCGTGCTGTTGGCCTAAAAAGGGCAGTATCTCCGAGGAACAGTATCCGGCCGTCAATCAGAGGATTGTGACTACGAATTAAGCGGACTTGACAAATGCTAAGCTGTAGCGATCTTGCGATTGGTGGGTTGCCAGATTCGCTACTAAATACAAAGTCCTCCAAAAATATCCGCCGGAAAGTATACGAAACTGGTGCGTGAACGTTAAATCTGCAATGTCCTGACGTCTATTGAGGTTGCTTTGGTTGACAGCTCAGGTGTTGTCCCCGTCATCTGACCATGGTTTAAAAATACGCGGAAGTGCTCCCGTGTCTTTCCTTCGAGATAGACCCCGAAACGTTGCAAATAGTTCATATGCTGCTTTAGTGCGATATTAATTAAACAACCAAACCAAAATACAATATTTTGTTTGTGATAAATTGTCCAACATATTTTGTCACTTTTGACGAAACATTTTTAGTGAAAGTTTTGCCAAATGTGAGTAACCATTTTGAACAGCGTTTGGTCATACGCATTGTCCAAAACACAACCCTTTTCATGGACAGAATCCCTTCTGTTATTGTCCCCCTTTTCAGGAGGTGGTGGAGGCGGGGAGGCGTGATTACTTAATTACCATTTCCAGAGTGAGTGGGTCTCGGGTGGCGGCGGAGGCAATGATTTAATTACACGCCTCCGACGCCTCCGATGCCTGTAATTACGCGAAATGATTTTAATTAAAACCACCTCCCGGAGGACATTGTTGTCCTCTCCCTCAAGGGGGGGAGGGTAACAGTGAAGGGGGTGGGGATGAAGGAAATCGGAAGCCAAAGTGTATATTCAATACTGCGATGGATGTCAGCATCGATTGAATTCGCACACGAACCGGATTTGAAATGGAATTGCTAATTGTAGGAACTGCTTAGTTCCATTGGTTCCTGTAGGCTAATGGAGTATGCCGTCATCGGAATGACTGTTACCGACAAAGTGGCACCAATCTGTAGATTTCCTCATTTACTCAGTGAAATTGCAGAATAAGTTTTCCTTACTGTCACTAGGGAATGTGTACATTGTTGTACAGTAGAATCAATTGGGAGCAGACTCCATCCGGATAATCAAAATATCGGATAATTAGACAATTCACGAAAAAAAGGTTATTTAAGGGAAAAAAAAGGTGTATTTGTGTCATTTCTTGAACTTATCATCGCTAGCACAACACTAGCGTTTTTTTTTATCATTTATCATTCGCCAATGAGAAACTTTTTAAATGTGTATATTTCGCTCGGATATCTTTTTTCCCCTCTAAGCGATCCCGATAATTGGAAACTACTATAAGTGGATTTTGGATATTTTGAGTTCTACTGTATTTTGAATCGTCAAAGTGCGAAAACTTAATCTTTAGATGACGAAAAATAAGTAAATGACATGTTTCAACATTTGTCAGATGTTTTAGAATCTTAGTCGTTATTACAATCTCGCATCAAAATAACTGTTAAAAATAACAGCAGGGAACCCCTTTGGAATATTCGTTTGGACATCCCAGTTCTTCGTTTTCTAGAATATCGCATCATAATGTCTGTTCAAAAACAGGTGGTGCTCCCTTTCTTCAGTCATTTAGGGTGTCCCATGAACTCCGAGCAGATGTCGAAATTCACTACTTACAACTGAAAATCGCATGCCCTTTTTTAAATACTTTTAATTGTTAATAATATGATTTTGATCTAGAAGTCAATTGAGTGGTCTATCCTTGGACGCGCGTGATTACTTAAAATTTTTAAACAGTTATAAACTAAATGAGCATACGAAAATGTTGCTGTTGATTGATCGAACAACTTATTTTTACTTACACGAGTGACTAGTAAAAATCTTATAAGTTGGGAATCTGCACATTCACTAAGGAATGTGCGAAATCAAATAATTTTTTTTCACTTTAATCCTAGAGAACCTGCACATTCACTAATTTTCGCACTTTCACGATAGCATAAATATGAAGTTAAATGGATAAAATAACTCTAAATATCTTTGGTGCTTCTAATTAACGAAAGTAGTCATCTGTTTTGGAATAGGAAGAGAACAGACTAACATAAGAATGGTGTTTCCATATTTGAAAATACGCTGTTCTCGTTCATTTTGAAGAGCACTGAACGACAGAATGTCATTATTTTGTCGTAAGCTGACACTCGAATACAATGGGTTGAGCATTTTAAACAGAAAAACAATATTAAAGTTTTCAAATATATATAATTGTGAATAAAGGTACTATAGTTTATCATAAAGAAAACGTTCCAATAATTGCTATTATACTAAATTGGATGAATGCAACCCGTACTAGAATAGTTTAGCTAAAAACTTAGTTTTTTTAGACACAAAATTTTAAAATACGTAAAAACAGCAAAAACTTGGTATAGAAGTTTTTATTAAACTGTTTTTTAATTTTCCTATATTTTATATAGTACAATATAAAGTGAAAAATGACTCCTTGTACGAAAATCTATTCAGTTTTTTAAACATCATCATCGTGAGTTGAGCAGGGTTAAACAGTTCTTGTTGTAAACATAGATTAGCAAGAAAATATTTTATACGGTAACTACTTTTGTCAAATGATGGAATCTGAAACACAAATTGAAATTTTAACTTCAAACATCCAATGAAAACAAATCCAACAATTCCATCAAACTAATGGCCTTCCTATTCCATTTCTCACTAAACTGGTTCACTGCAATCTCTCCGCGACAGAAATAATGGCGATATTCCTTTCATTTCTTTTAAAATCCCTCATCGAATGGACGACGTCATTTTGAAATAATACTCTCCGGAAATTACCGATACTGAATTTAAAGAGGAGACAATATTAAGGTAACTCGGAAAGTAAATTTCTTTAAAAAAATCTATTATTTTTATATAATTGTAGTTTTGCAATGTCCTAAACCTTTTCATTCTAACAGATATTAAATTTTGTTTCTACGAAAATTAGAAGTATCTTCTAAAAAATTTTGTTCATTTAAAAGTAACATAACTAACTATAAAAGCATATTTATTTTGTGTCTCAGAACTATGTTTTATAAACTCGATGTACTTTTTCACAGGAACTACTACAGTTAAAGCTTTCAAGTTTTACAGCAGCATTGGAACAGAACATATGGTGAGTATACTTTAAGGTTTGATTTTTTTTTAATATAACAAGAATTTATTTATACCACTTTTTTAGAGTTAATTACATAAATATAATGCACTTAGATTTTAAAATATTTCAATTGCTGAATCTGAGCCACAGTATATACCAAAATATTCCTCGAGTATATAGATACCAAATTTATATATGTGGATATTTTCAAAATTCTGATAAAATGGTACAAAAAGTGATTTATAACATGGGAAACATAGGGCTTTCTGCGGCTTTCCAGGTCCCCTTAAGGGACCTGGAAATAGGGTAGGGTGTTGAGCATCAAATTTTAAATTTATCATAATAATGCTTCTACTACACAAGTTAACACAATTTTTATGATATATGTATTATGTTATTATTGATAACTTTTGAAATTTTTAAAACACAATCTCTATTTGGAGTTGAGTTGTAACAATTATAACATTTTAAATTTTAAAAAATTAAGGTACACTTTTCTAGTAAACTATTATGAATATAAACAATTTTTTTTCTGAAATACAAATTAGACTGCATGTTCAACTTGTGGAACCAACAAAATTTATATTTTTGTATGGGAAAATATATTTAAAATATATATACATTTTATAACTAAAATTTTTTATATAAACAAAAGTAAATGAAATTTTTTAAAAACATTAAGTATACATATTGTTTATTTTTTAAGGTTCCATAAGTTGAACATGCGGTCTATTTTGTATTTCAGAAGAAAAAAAAATTATATTCATAATAGTTTACTAGAAAAGTGTACCTTAAACTTTTTTAATTTAAAATGTTAAAATTGCTACAACTCAACTCCAAATAAAGATTGTGTTTCAAAAATTTCAAAAGTTATCAATAATAACATAATACATATATCATAAAAATTGTGTTAACTTTTGAGTAGTAGAAGCATAATTATGATAAATTTAAAATTGATGCTCAACACCCTACCCTCCCCCCTACTGTTTAAATTTGTTTGACGTCAGGATTGTCGACAAGTAACGGAACGACTTTAAATGAATGCTCAATATTAGGCCATTTATTAACTTGAAAGCAATTCTGGATCGACACCATTGCCTCATCTCACAGGAAAGTAGTGCTTTTAAATTTCTGATACAACTGCACGTGACCTTGACGATTGTTTTGGTTCAGTGGTAGATAGTGTGACTGTGAAGCGAAAGGTACCGAGTTCAGACCTAACCCAGCACACTGCAAGTTGTTCCAGGGCTCGATATTAAAAATTGCCACGACAATTTGTGCTCCTTAAAATTGCGGCGACAATTATTACTTCTCACTGCGAACTTTGATACGAATATTTACAATCTGATTTGTTTTTCGAACATTTTTGTATTCGTTCCAAAATGTGCGATTTTTAATATGCAGTATCCGAGTTTGTGTGTTTTGCAGTTTGCTTTTCTTGAAAATTATATAGTTCACAAACTAAGTTAGTCATTTATTTTTTCATTATTTATTTGTTCAAATGCTTTAAAATTCTTAAATAAGAAACTACAGGGCCAGATAAATAAGAAACTGAAAATTACAGATCACAGAATCGTTTTTATTTTGAGTTTTGGCGTGAGCTCATAGTTTTTCCTCGAAATTTATAAAAGCTCAGAGCAGTGTTTGTGGTCAGCTTCACATTCTTATTTCTCTCGATCCCTGGTGCATTGGTATCACGGAGGAATCCGTGTTGTTAGAATCTTATCCGTGATTGCTATAGTAAGGTTGGTGAAAAAGATTGAAATGATATATTTATAAGGATAAAAATGTGGAGTTAGAGATGGGTGATGGTGAACGAAATAAGGGGCAGTACAATATTATTACGCCACAACGCTTTTATTCCATGCTCCCGTGGACAGAAATCCACCTTCCTTCATCAACACTTCTCTAGCTCTCTCTTACAACTGATCAGTGTTGCCAGTGACACCCAGGTGGCGCTGGAACACATTACAAAGTAACTCCCTCTAGTGGTGTGTATACGCACTAGGGCATTCCGACACTCGGCCATTCGACTATTCCGTCTTCGGAATCACATAATTACAATGATATACTACAATACAATACATTATATTACAATACATGACATTACACATCTACACCTACATTCATCATCCCATATTTCACACCTTAATCATTATCCTATTATAACTTTAAATTATTTCATAACATCTATAAATCAATTATTATCTTACTTCAAATTTAAAATTTCAAAACATTATCAAATTTATTATTAAAAACTTAAATACTCAAATCACTTTTTATCATTAGAGTTCCAGATGTTCTAAAAATAAGTGTTCCAAAAGTTTCGAAGTTAAAAATGTTCCAAAGTCTTTCAATACTCAAGAAATTCAAATGTTCAAACCTAAAAATAATTAACACCAAAAAAAAGTTTTTCACTTTTCACTAATAAATTCTTTTCAAAGCACTTTCAAAAATGTAAACATCACAATTATGTTTTTTTTTTAAAATGACATCACGCTTGAAATCTAAAAATTAAATCATAAAACTTTTCAAAGATACACAATTTTCATTATTTACTGGTGTATGCAAAGTATCGCAACACTTTATTACTGCACAGCTGTTGTAAATAAAAAAATAAAACCTTCTCTCAGAAAAAAAAAATTTCCACTGATAAAAAAAAATTAAAACGGCTATTCGATTTCCTAAAATAAAAATAAAAAAAACTTTCGCAACCTCAAATAAAAAAATAACAAATAAGACGAAAAGCATATTTCGCAATTCTGCATAACTTTTTCGAAGCACAAAAAAAATAATGATTCACTTCTTGACGGCTGCAAGGGTTGCTTCACAGAAAAAAAAGATTGTTAACGCCAAGGTCGCTTACTCCTTGTTTAACGCATTGGTATTCTCCAGTTGGCTTCTGTATTTGGGCCATATCGTCGCCAAGGTGGTTGTGTTCGTTGATCCTGATCCGTGATTGGACCGCAGCTCTCAACCATGGATCGGTGATCGCCAAGATGTGACTTCTTTCGCCAACTCCATTCGCTTCCAAATTGTTGGATGGTAGGTTTGCTTCTCTTAAAGCCGTTCCTATGATTTGGGCTTGCTCGCCAATTGCAGACTTGGCATGTTGTATTCCGTCGCCAACCTCGTTCGTTTGCATCAGTTGGTTGATCAACTTGCGAGCTAATTCGCCAATTGTGGTTGTAGCTTTTGCTCTTCGGGAATTTGTATTTTGATTGACTCTTCCGATTCCGTTTTGTTTTTCGGAAATGTTCAAATTGGTTTTGAGAGAACATCTTTGAGTTTTCTTTTTTCGAAGCGATTCTCAAACCTACTTCGCTTATTTTCTTTGGTGCACAGTCTTTTTCAGGCTGACGCGCCGTCTGTGTTTGCAAGTTTTGCGATGATATCACTCGTATCAATCCACATCTCAGTGCGTTCGTACTATTGACTTTATTTTCACTGTCGTCTTTATTTTCCCTGCACTCGAACGATTTATGCCCAATATTTCCGCAAGCAAAGCATATTATTCCTAGTTTTCTATTCACCTGTCGATTTTGCTGGGTAGGCTCCCGCTCCTTCGCGTAAGCTCCTCTCGTCTGCGCGCTGGCGCCGTCTCGGTTTCGAAGACTTTCGTTCTGTTTCATACGGCTTTCGTGCGTTCTGTTTTCGTATGGCTTAGTGCTTTTTCCAAATATTCGTGCAGCTTGAAAATCATCTAATTTGTCCGTTAGAGTTGCTACGTCCTTGATTTTTTGTAGTTCATCTATGAAATGCTCCTGCATCTCTCTCTGTAATTTTCTTTTAATTTTCTTTTTTTCGACTAACATGAGTTCTTTGAGCGCTTCGAATGTGTTTATTTCCATTCCGTTTAGCCACTCGGTTAGGTAGTTCTTTAAAACGTACGAAAAATCTCTCCATGTTTGACTTGGTTCTTTTCTGGCAAAACTAAAATTTAGTCGGAACTGTTCCGCTGTCAGACGAAACTGCCTAAGTAAGATGGTCTTGATCTGTTCGTAGTCGCTCGTCACATTTTCCGGTTCTCTCGTAATGACATTTGCGATCTCGAGTGGTAGTAGACCAATCAGGTGGTTTACCCATGTATTTTTGTCCACTCCCAGTCGAACTATTTGTCTCTCGAATAAAGCCAGGTACATGCTAATGTCGCCTCCTTCAAAGGGCTTTATCACGTTACGATTGGAGACACTCGTTTGTTCTGTTGTCGACGAGTTTGTTCGACGGTTTTCTGCATCTATTCTTAATTTCGCTATTTCGAACTCTTGTATTTTTTCCTTTTCTAGAACTTCTCTTTCATGAGTTTCTTTTTCTTCTCTTTCCGCTACTATGGCGTATAACAGGTTTTTGGTAATTTCTTCATCATATCCTGTGTGCCCAGTTATGATTTTGCACATTTGTATAACCTTTGGGTTTTCCGGTGGAGTCAGATCCAGTTCGTCTAAAAGCACCATCAAATCTACCTTAGCGTCTTTGCCAGGTACGACATCTTGAGAGCACTTGAGTCACTTTTGTACACTCCACTATTGCTTTTGCACGTCGCTGATCCGCTCTTCACTGACGACGATTTTTTTGGATTCTGCTGTGCTGCGAATCGGATTTCGCTTCCTTATTCGACGACGACCGCAGTTGTCTCGTGGTGCGTTAGGCTTAGCCTCCGGTTCCTTCCGTTTTCCGATTCTGCCGCAACACTAATCCTCTGTTGCTCAGTGATTCACACACGGCCTCGAGCCCCCATGTGGAGTTAGAGATGGGTGATGGTGAACGAAATAAGGGGCAGTACAATATTATTACGCCACAACGCTTTTATTCCATGCTCCCGTGGACAGAAATCCACCTTCCTGCATCAACACTTCTCTAGCTCTCTCTTACAACTGATCAGTGTTGCCAGTGACACCCAGGTGGCGCTGGAACACATTACAAAGTAACTCCCTCTAGTGGTGTGTATACGCACTAGGGCATTCCGACAAAAATTGATTTTATTATTAAAAAGAATTGATGTATACAAATATTTTATTTCTGATTTTTTTCTACTTTACATTACATACTTACAGTAATGCTTCAGCTGCCATGCCGATAAAATGAATATTTTTTAAATTCTTATTTTCAATCTGCTCTCAGCGTTTAAAACATTTCTAACAACAACAACAAAATATAGGATTTGACTGTGACGAAGCACAACAAGAAGGGTTTTATATGAAACATCATTTAAAAATATTACAGAAAAAAGGTTTGGTCGTCAACAAAAATGTCGCAAAAAAATAGAAGTGCGTAAATCAGAACTTCTCACGCTGTGAGATACATCCCCTTCCTCTTTATTTTAAGATTCTACAAGAAATGGCACCTAATTTCATATTAAACGAGACCAAACGAGACTCCATTTAACTGATTTTAAAAAAGGTTTCCGATAAAAAGAAAATAATACAGTAAAATAATATAATTTTTTCTATGAAATTAAAAATGGGTAAAAGACACAAATTTGAAGAATAGTTTCCTTAAATTACCATATTTTAATTTTCCTTAATATATCATCCCTTTTAATCAATTGCGTCGTAATTATCTTCCCTGCTGTCTGGAAAACTTTTTTCAATATCTCGCATAAATTAATAAATTATATTTCAGTCATGCTTTTTTCTTTATTGAAATAGTTTTTATATTTTTTAGCTGACGACTACAATTCCAATTTCTAGTTTAAGTCATAATAACAGCCTAAGATAATATTTTGGCGGTATTATCTCACAACACTACACTAGGGTATTTTTAAGTACCTTTACATAAAAAATCATCCCTATGTAAAAGTATTATGGACCAATTAGATCATTTTCCTGACTCAATCCATCCCTATATTTCCCTATCTTCTAACAAGAAAAAAGGGCATCCAGTTGCCCAAGGCGTTCAGCTGGTAATCAGAGGATTGCTAGTTCGAGCTCGTGCTGTGGACTTGACAAAGAAAAGTAAAAAAGTAGTGATCTTGCGATATTGGGGTTGCCAGCTTCGCTACAAAAATGCTAGAAAATCGTCCAAAACATCCAACAAATTATACTGGCGTGTATACTGGACTAGTGTACGATAAATCTGAAAGGGGTCAAATGTCCTGACGCTTATAGAGGTTGCGTCAGGTGACAGTTCAGGTGTTGTCCTCGTCATCCGACCATGGTTCAAAAATACGAGACATTGTTCCCGTGTTTTTCTTTCGAGATAGTTCCCGAACCGTCGCCCATAACCCACTGTGCAGCTCTAGTGCGGCGTTTTTAACCAAACCAATCTAATTCGAAAATTCCCTACTACGAGCTACTGGCGTGTATACGGGACTGGTGCACGATACATCTGATCGGGGTCCAAAGTCCCGACGTCTATTGAAGGCGTTGGGTGCCAGTTCAGGCGTTTCCTCGTCATCTGACCATGGTTCTAAACTAACGAGGTGCATGTATGAATGTGTGTGTGAATGTGTATGTGTTCCCGGGTCTTTCCTTCGAGATTGACCCTGAACCGTCGCCAATAGCCCACTGTGTAGCTCTAGTGCGACGTTAATTAACAAAACAAAACCAAACCAAAACCCTACTACGAGCACTTCTCCTTCGTTCTTAATGTTACCATGACCCCCTACAACGTGCCGCTCTGAATCAATACATCTTTTGAAACTAACTCATCGGCTCTTCATACGTTAACGACTGCCCCATAAACTACATTAACACTATATACATATTTATACAATACAATTAAAAGTATCCCCTTTGATCCGTTTCACTCCAATCGACACCCCCATTAGTGTGGATAAGGGGTCGATGCCGAGTGTCGATCCGATTGATGAATGCTGACGCATGTCGGAAAGAGTGTAGTCCATTCCGGAGGCCCATTATCGCTAAACGTTTCGCTAGGCCCCGCTCGTTATCGTTATAGCGGATAAACAGTTTTCCGTTAAGCGGGGGTGCTTTGGATGACAAGCTGCGCTTAGATTTGGAGCTCTGGGTTCTTCTGAGGATTGCTAAATGTGCCAATTAGAGCTTGGATGTGAGGAAGGAGGTTCCCCGTGGAAGTATTCTCTGGGAAGTGGAAACAAACTTTCATAAATGTGTCAGAATTAAACCCTTTGGACTTAAGTGGCGACTCTCAGTTAACAAAATAACGAACTGTTCTTTTGATTCCTGGTGTCTACACATTGAACGAGAACTGCATGTTCTTGAGCATAAAAAAAACTGCTTTTATTTCGTTAGTTTTTTTTATATATAACTCCATTTAAATATATGACATCACTAGGGTATCAACGTATTTCATTTACCCTTTGCACTCGAATGTCGCTTTGAAGTCACCAAAATAACGACGTGTTAATTTTTCCTCTGTTTTCTAAAATGAAAGAGAACAACCTATTCTTGAGTTTAAAAAGTTGTTCTTTCACAATGTTTAATTGAAATTATTTTTGTCATCTAGAAGTATCAAGTGTGTGGGTAATCTAAAACTTTCTTCAGATTAAAATGTCTTACAACCCCTGATTTTTTAAAAACATTCGTCAAATGTCATAAACTCATAAAACACTAAATATAAGTTTGGTATACTAATATTAATATTCAGCTTAACGCATCACTTTTTTTATTTTTGTAATTGTCCACCCTAAACGTTATAAAATTCCTCTTAAAAATAACAAAAATGGGTGATAACTGTACCATAAAAAAAACGAAATGTTAAACTTTTTCCATCGATGATTTTTTCAAAAGTTTGCAGACAAATTTTTGCGGGTCTATTACACGAATTTTTCTGTGACTGTACTACTTTGAAACATATTCTGCAGATTCTTTCTAGATTGGCTCATTAATTCCACTCCAAGTTAAGAAAGTCCCGATCATAGAAAGTCGCGATCGCGATTTGTGATGAGTTGCATGTTTTTGAACAAACGTCCTCAGACGTTTCTTTGTAGTCAATGCTCTTTTTAGTACATTTCAGTACCTGATCATTGAGAAGATACATTAATAGAAAACATTACTAGCAGAACTTTCTTCGAGAATCTAAGCTAAACGGAAAGGGTTTATATGAATGAAATCTATGTAAAAAATGCCTTATGAGCTGAAAAACAATTAAATTATACTTTAGAAAACAATAGATTTATGCTTTAAAAAAACGATTCATTCATACTTTTGAAAACGATTTAATTTCATCTACCTTTGTAAAATTACGTGAAATTTTTTCACCTTACCGCATGAAAAAGACCATGCAAAAAAATTAATAAGAATCGAATATTTTATAACTTGTAAATTGAAAATTTAATTTTTGAAACGATTAGGATCAATTGAAATGGAAGGCTGTTGTTCCAATTACAAATTAAAAAAATGCATTTTTGCATTGAAATTCATAGACAGTAATAGAAAGTGGTGTAAGATGTTCAACATAAGTTTTTTTCTTATTTCACCCACATCTTACGCCAGATGGCGCTGTGGATGCCTTAAAAAGCGTGCCGGGAAAGATCGACCAAACGAAAACAATATTTCATGTTGCGATGAGCAAATTACATTCGTTCGGTATTTTCTGCAAACTGTGTTGTCGAACGCGAGGGAAAAACGAAATAAATGATGCGTTTGGTTCGAGTCCTACTGCTGGGGAAATGTATTTATCGTCGGTGTTTTTGCATTTTTTAAGGGGGAAAGGGAAGAGATGGTCGTGCACGTACGGCCCTCTAGTATTTCACGAAAACGGTCATGTCTTTGTTTTTTAATAAAGAACGGAGTATTTGTTTCTACAAGGAAAAGCATTTGTTAACTTATTTTTGCCTTTATTCTTTACTAGATGTTTGGCCCCGCGTTGCTAAGGAAACCGTTAAGATTAAATTAAGTGGCCCCCGTCTGGACTCGAACCCCCGACCTGTTGCCCGGAAGTCCCGCGCGCTTCTGACCGAACTACAAAGGCACTTAATAGCTAGATTTCGGAAATATTTTTTTAAAGATGTTTCTTTATGCAAATTTTTTTTTAAACAAACCGTTGATATTTATGAAGTGAACGTATAATTCGTCAGTACTCCTGGAAATCATCTTTCTCTTGGTACCTTTTTCTAAGAATTCGTACCGTGTAAGAGGACTCAATAATATAGAACTAGAATATACAAGGCTTTTTTTTTAATCATTTTAATAAAAAAAATGTTAATGTTGTTATCCAAAAAGTATTTTATGGATGTCCACTAAAGTCCATTCTTACTCCCTCGTATTTTGAATGAAACTATAGTCATAAAAATGGTGTGAATGGATAGTGAAGTGTTTGTTCACTATACGATGAGAATGCTTACAAAACCACCTAGCTGTGGTGTACGGAGTTAGCTAGCCTTTCTCTCAGATTATACGACTTACAGGAAAATATTTAATTACAAAATTGTAGAGTGGTATAAATGTTTTATAAAAAAAATACACTTTAATCGCATAAATGCTATGAATAGAACGCGTACAACGTTCGTTTGTTTGTTAGAGTTACATCCCTGGGAACTCTATTTCATACCTACCCAATAGCATAATTGGTTAAAGTGTCATGTATGTCCGTCCACCCAACGTTAGAAATGTAGAATATAATAAACATTATAACGTTGTTTATTATATATATCAAAGATTTTTAACAAAAGAGTCGAAAATTAACAAATAGCACAATCAATTCAATATATATTTTTTAAATATTGAATCAATAATGGGATAAAAGGTATAAAGTTTTTTTATTTTTTTAATTAGACGTAGCCTCATTTTAAGAAACTGCCAGTGTCTTCAAAGGTTCAAAATAGGGCCCTGCACCCCCTTACGGGCTGCCCTGTATGTACGGCCATCCTTCTAGGGTTAAAGAGCGAAATAGAACAACGGGGGGGGGGGGGGGGATGGCTAGTACGAGCCGAAGCGGGAGCAATATGGCGGTGAGTGATGAACGTGACCACATTCGGAAGCGAAACTTTCTTTTTTTTCCCGTTTATGGGAAAAGTGCGAGTGTGTCCGTTTTTTCCAGAACCTCCATTCATTACTTTTACTTTCACGGCCTCCTTCCCCCCCTCCCTCCCTCCCAATGATGGATGGTTAAATAAGTTCGAGGCAAAATTACAGGTTGCTTTCTTCTCCCGAGGCAATTTGTTAGAGAATCCGGATGCTGCAATATTTCAATTCCGCGGGGATTTTTTTTATTAACTCCTTCTTTGTTCGTCCGGTGTTCATCACGGACAGGAAGTCTGATATTTTATCAACCACAGACTTGCTAGGATGCCCTTACCCTCGTTGTGGGACTCATCCCTTCCGGTTATAAATCGCCTGAGGCATAGCCAATTACTTAGGTTCCCTAATGCGCAAGAAAACGTTTTGGATTTTAACCTGTTATAATTAATTGAAAAAAAAAGTTATTTTTGTTTATAACGTTTTACATACATTGTACTATTGTCAACTTATGACTTATGACTGCAGTTCTAGGCCCCCGATCTATACCGAAGGTTAACAGGTATTGGCCCAAGACTGCTGCGTAGTCTGATTTGGGACAAATATTAACATACATAAAAAAAAAATAGTTCCTTCTCCTTGGTTAAACAATGAATTACTTGCACAGTAAACCCTCGCCACAGCGACTCCTCACGGGACCAGCACTAAATGGTCTTAAAAATGTTAAGCCTATACAATGAGTGAAATAAATGAAAAAGTTTTACATACACAAGGCGCATATAATTTAAACTAGTTAACTGTTAAGGCTTTAGTAATGGTCTTACAAGGAAGGAATCGCTAGATCGTGGACACAGCAAATTGTAATAACTAATAATATAAGCAGCTATTTAATAACTAGAAATATTAACACTTTTGCCGTCGAAGCCTTTTTTCTCTTTTCTTCATTTTATAGTCTAGTTTATTGTTTAGAAGTCACAGGGATTCCTATATTTGGCACTGGTTGGAAATTGGTACATAATAACAAAGAGTTGATATTTGAAGATTAATTTCTAGATGACATCGTGCCAAGACGGAATTCTAGTGTTTCGATAAACGTTTTTTAAATAAATGCTTTTCTGGGAATGTTTTAATACTTTAGAACTCTAATTATCTGGATCAATTGGAACCAGTTCCCATACGGATAATTGAATATCTGGATAATTCACGAAAAAAAGCTTATTCCTTAATCAAAAAATATATTTTGCTTTAATATTTAAAGTCATTTAAAAACAATGTCATCAAAAACAATGTCATTTACCGATAAGAAACTTTTAAAATATGGAGTTTGAAAATTTCTATCCAGAAAGCTATCCAGATCCAGATAAATGGCGATGCGTTTTGTTTGATCCGGATAATTGGAGTGCTACTGAACTTTTTTTCTTCCGTAAAATGATCAATTCTTTCACTAGAAATATTTTAGTCTAGTAGCCATTGAGATGGGCTTTAAAAATCCCTTTCATAACTCTTTTCCTAATCACAAAAATGGTTCGATGTCCCGTTTTCTCCATCCACCCCGCCCTCCTATCCAAACACTTTTCGGAGAAAACTCCCGGGCAAACTTTTCCGCAGTTTAAACAACGCGTCTCTTTGACAGCCCCCCTTTCGCTCTCTCGAAGACTAAATAAACGACGGGGCATCTTTTTCTGAAGAAAGAAAAACAAATAAAAGCTGAAAATAATTTCTTCCTGATACACGACGTCTTCTTATCACAAGACAAACAAAAAGAAGAGACACGAAAAGAAGGGGGGGGGGGGGGAGGAAAGAGAGAGAGAGAGTATTTCATTCACGATAACCATCTGATAGTTTTCTTTAAGGGGAGGAGGGGGAGGGGGTCTTTTCCATCTCACGGCTATCACTCGATGCACACGAATTCCCATAAGAGAAGACTGGTTGTCATGGTTACAGCACTTGTTTTAAAAGAGATATTGTGTAGGAAAGCCGAGTCTGCCTATTTTTGACACGGTTGTTGGCGACAGTTTTGTTGTTCAAGTTGATAATATCAGTTCTTACGAAACGCTTGAGGTTTCCATTACTTCAAATGAGATCTTAGTTTCAAACAGGAAAATTTTCCAGTTCGGCAGTTGTCGCGAATGCTGCTTGGCGACTGAAGTTCAAGCAATTCACTGCAAAATAAACTTCTGCATCTCAGTCACGACGTTTTCCCTTTCGAAAATAAGCTCCTCAAATATCTAAGGATTCGTATGCAATGACGAGATTTTCAATAACAAGCATTTGTAGGAAGTTATTCTTGTCGAGAAAACAACAATTCGATTATTGTGACCTTGCTGAAGGATAGTGGATCGCAAAACACCTATTTCTTTTGCTTATAAAAAGGATGGAAATGTATACGTAAATACTATTATTCATCCTCAAGATCCTCATTCTCCTTGGGCTCGTATTTGTAAATGATTTTAACCAGGCACGTAGGTAAGGGGGTGGTTCAGGGGGTTCAAACTCCTCCCATTGAAAGACAACAAGAAGAAAAAAAAATAATAATCGAATTACTGTAAAAATCATAAAAATACTTTTAAAAAACAGAAAATTTCTCGTATAATATTTCTTGTTGTGTTGCACGAAGGATGACCTGTTATTTGCCGGGGTCCTACACCGGAAAATAATAGTCAAAAGGCTTTAAAAAAATGTTTTGAGGTAATTTTTATCTCAAACTAAGGCTAACATGACGTCAAACTGTTATTATGTAGTATTTGAATTTCGGCTGCAAAAGGGAAAGATCGTCAAACTGTTTATTGCTGTTTCGACATTTATCTGCAAATGTATACATGTTTACTTTAATAAAAATTAATAAGTTAAAAAAGTATTAGGAGGCAAGATCCGTTGCTCAGTCACTGAACCCCTCCCATGAAAAATCTATACCTACGTGCCTGATTTTAACAATTTTAGAAATATTGCATAAAGAAGCGTCATGAAAAACAATATTTCAAAGATGTATTACATGTCTTTGTAGCTTAATTGGTAGCGCGGAGGACTTAAGGAAAGAAGACGGAATAAAAGGTCGCGGGTACGATTCCCGATTATATATATATATATATATATATATATATATATATATATATATATATATATATATATATATGTGTGTGTTTCAATGGGTTCTTCAGCAACGCAAGACCACGGAGCTGGTAATATAACCAATTTTATAGTTTTAACTTCGCTTCAGTGTTCGTGTTAAACATTGTTTCAATTGCAACTAGAAGCCAAATTCAAATTTCAGCTCTACCATCCCTCCTCCAGGAATTTTCAGAGTAGCATCCTCGATCCTTCCTCGACAGGAGCTAATGGAACAAATTTCCCCTTCTCCTGAGAAGTCGCCTGCTATTGGTCCAGTGCTAAAGTGCAATGGAAATGCAGGGTAAAAACGACACTTTGCAGTTTTTCCGATTGGATGCCCCCTTGAAGCAGCAATCACAACGCCCAATTGCACATCCGGCCGCTCTGAATGTATCCCTGGGCGCATGTTCCCAACTCACAAGGGTTAAATCGAAGGGTCGAAACCATAGATGTCCAGTGTTGTTTCACTTCCATGTGACGATGCAGAAGCTGCCCCAGCGACACAAGCGGTCGCACGGGTCTCCGGATCGAAAAGGGCGGCAAAATTTGCCGAACAAAAAATAAAATAATAAATTAAATAAAAGGGAAATGTTATCAAAAACTACCAGGTCTTCATCCATTCATTAAATGTGGGTCTGTCATATGTCTGGATTTGACAGAGATAATTCTTGTAAATTCCCACATTTTGTTTTCAACAATTATTATTATTTTGAAAATACTTAAGACCTTTCCCCCACCCTCCACTCTTTAGGAATTATATATTATCTTTTGATTCTTAACAAAGGAATTTACTTTCCAGAGAGTGTGGGGAGAGGGAAGGGGAGAAGATATATATATATATATATATATATATATATATATATATTTAATTTTAGGGGATATTATGTAAATTTGAGGAGGGCGCCAACTTCCAGTTCGCTTACATTTAAAAATTTCTTTAAATCGCCAATCATTTTATGAAATTTAGATAGTTTTATTTAGTTTAAGTTGGATGTTAGATCGTCGCATGTGAAGACTGCAAATTAGAAAAGACCAAAAAGTTCACTAAAATTGTCTAAATTTATTAAAGTACCTAATGATGCAAAAATGTCATTTTTTGAATTTTTGGACAAAACTGCTTTTTTGTTTGGCTTACTCTTATTTATAACCAATATTGTACTTAGCGTCCTAATTATATTTCGAAATAAAGTTTGGTGTGCCCTGACGGTAAGACCGCGTTTTTACATACCGGGAAAACCGGTGACATTGATGTCAACGGTATATTAGTGTATTTTTTCCACAC
Organism: Troglohyphantes excavatus; assembly: GCA_963932185.1. Taxonomy (NCBI): domain Eukaryota; kingdom Metazoa; phylum Arthropoda; class Arachnida; order Araneae; family Linyphiidae; genus Troglohyphantes; species Troglohyphantes excavatus. Next base: position 68,506,041 of record OZ010668.1, on the reverse strand, counting down.
GCCGGCAAAACCGGAGTCGGTGACTGTGTCAGCGCTGGTGTTGGTGCCTTTTTTCACATGCCGCAAAATAAAGTTGCGTCGAAAAGTTATTTTGTGTCTAAATGGACTTTAAATTCTATAACTTTTTAACTTTAGTCTCAGAAAATATATTAAAACACATTTTGACATATAAAATTGACATTTTTATAAAAAATTATTTTTAAAACACATGATTTTAGTGCAAAATTACATGCATGTGCAAGATCGCGATTTTCTAAGCTTTTACAATTTAGCACAAATTCAATGCCTTATCAGCCCAAACAAATGCATATGTTACTCTAATTAAATAACTATTATTAAATGTTAATTAAATATTAAATTAACGGAAAGAAGTAGAAGTCTCACGCATCGGCCATAGAAAACTTACATCAAAATTAAATGTGAGTGAGAAGTCGTCCGTCCTTTAAAAAAAAAATCAATAAATATATAAACTATATAAATCAGATTTAATTTTAGTGTAAAGATTTCCTTATTAAAAAGGAGAGCAGTATGTCCGTAACTTGGCTTTTATTAAAAAAATAATCACTGTGATTAACGGATAAATGTTTCATTTTGAATTCTAAATTACTTTTAATTTATAATTTTTTTAAAAATTGAATTCTTTTAATTTTTGGCTTGAATTTGATCCACAATTACTTGTTATGGAAGGATAGGGAATACAATAAACTGTGTTTGTCTATGATTTTTTTTTTAATTATTATTTAAATATTCAAGAATCTTAACACCGAATCATCTATCCGGTACATTAAATTGCAATTGTTAATTCTAAAGTAACCAGTACTGTGAAAACCAAAATCGCACTTGATATATGTTAAACACGAAATTTTTATCTGAATAAACCTCTTTGATATATTATCGTTACTTTATTAAATTTTATATAAGTTTTATAAACATTCTTTAAAATGTTTATATAAATTGCATTTTTTTTCTCGTCTTTTTCGTTTCCTCTGTTCCGATGAGAAGTCTGTGAGTAAACGTTTAAACTTTTCGTTGACCATATAAATACATATCCTATTTGACTTATGTCCTTTGGCAATGAAAGGTGGTTCAAAACTACCAGACAGTGTTCCCGGATCTTTCTTTCGAGATAGATCATCCAATAACCCACTATGCAACTCTAGTACGAAAACATTGCATCAAACCAACATTTATTTCGGCACTTTATCCAAACTTTCCGTTTGTAAAAATGACAATGGAATTAATATGCAATCCTTTGCGTATACCGCAACTAACTGATATATTTCATTCGTGAACCTTGAGCGCTTGGAAAAATGGATTACTTTGAAAATCCCGGCAACCCATTAATCAATTTGCATCATCCCCTATTGTTCATAACTAATGATTCCGATCGCCACTTCCCCCATTTTTCGAGTATATATAAGAACGCTGTTTCAGACCCAAGTACCGAAAGCTGTTGGTATCCATCCAGAAAAAACACCTTCGAACAAACTGCAATTCTCAGTATAAAGAAGCACTATGCACTCCTTTGCATTCATTTCGTTGGTCATTGCTGCGATCGCCTTCAGCAAGACTGCATCCGGAACGCGGGCAGCAGGGGCATCTGCTGCAGCTGAGTCTAGCGCTGGTGGCGTGGGTGGACTGGGAGGCCTGGGAGGTGGTGCTGCGGAGGCCGAGGCTTCGTCTAGTACAGTGACTGGAGGAGGGCTCAGAGGAGGACTCGGAGGAGCTGCAGTCGAAACTGAAACTGAGGTTGACACTTATTCTGGTGTTGGAGGTGTTGGAGGCTGCGGAGGCTTGGGCGGCCTTGGAGGATCAACTGTGTCTGAAGCGCATTCTGAAACTGATGTTGGAGTAGGTGGTGTTGGATTAGGTGGTGTTGGAGTGGGTGGTGTTGGATTAGGTGGTGTTGGAGTGGGTGGTGTAGGAGCTGCTGCAGATGCCGAGGCCGGAGTTGGTGGATTAGGAGGCGGCTGCAGGGGACGACGTTGCCGCGGCGGGTTGGGAGGAGGATCCGCTGAAGCTTCTGCTTCGGCCGCAGTCGACAAGTAGGGTAATTGAATTTCCCTTGTTGAAAGGCTGTATTACTAATGCAATGGTATCAGATGTCATTAAAAAGAAGTTAGGTCGTGGGTCATTTAAAATGTTATCAATGCTTAATTCGTATCTGTTTACTTACATTGTAATAAAACAACATAAATATATGTTCCCATTGTATTCATTTTTACTTTATTTATTGAGAGTAATAATGTTTTTATAATATAAGGAAATTTGTCGATTTTGATTTCTTTAAACTGTATCCCAACAAAAAAAACAGCATAAAACTTTCATTAAAACTAATATAAAATCTCCATGAAGCCTGCATGTTCTTCCAAATACCATTATAAAATTTGAATGTTTTTTAAAGTTTTCAATTTTCTTGCACAAAATCATTAAAGAACCTGCATTGACTCGAATAATTTCAATGCTAATTTTTTCAGTTTTAAAACTTCAAATTGACTGCAACTTTTACATTTGCTTGGATAAATCTTCATTTTCACAACATTTAAAAAGGTTTTATGCTTGTTTATCTGGGATGATTCTTTTCAATCTAATGGAGTCCTTACATTTTTTTCTAAAAATCAACAAACTTGAGTGAACCAATTCCCCTTCACATTATGTAATTTGTTGTGTGGCCTATCTATAATGTGAAATCTTAACTTATCGGTAATGCTACCATTTATATACACCAACATACCAATAGTAGTCCAGGTATTAAGTAAATATCCATTGAAAATTTGGAGCAGTCTTTATATCAGGTTAATGAATTAGTGGGTGCACAGTGCAACTCATTTTTTTGCAGCGTGCGTAACTTTTCTAGAAATAAGCGATTTTTCTTTTCATTCCAAAATACTGAATTAATTAAGAATCCATTTTCCCGGTGTGCGCACGATTCTGGACAACGAACTCTGAATTCGTATAAGTAAATCATTTGACTAATTTGACCAATAAGAATCTGGTTTGCACCTTGCGATCGCACTAGATAACGATCTGGTAGACAGGTTTAGGAATGTCACTTTTCTGTGTCTTACCTGGACTTTGGAGTTTTTTTAATTTTTGGAAATCGGAATTCCGTGTGCATTGAAAACTTCAGAATGCAGAATTCCGGATTTTAATTTGATTACAACAATATTTGAATTTATTTAAAGGAAAAACTTATGGGGTGAAGGATTTGCTTTTATTCAAAGAATTTTACCTAAATAGCAAGTAGATTATAAAAAAAATTTGATTTAAAAAAAAAAAAATTAATCAAATGTTATCTTTTTTCAAAAAAATATTACTTATTTTTAAATGTTACTGATTACGTCCCGGCGAGGATTCGAACTTTCGATGTCTGGCCGGGGCCCCGCTCTGTTGCTTAAATCTCTCTCCACGGTGTCTTCGGGATGAATAAGGACTACTAATATCTCATAGGAAGATTTGAATAGGGCATCACGTTAAGCTTAGCGTTAGCGAAAGAGTGATTTAACACGGAAATATTAATTCGAAATATTTTTTGTTGTGTGAAATTTTACATTACACTACATTTAATAAATAATTTTAAAATTGATGGATTATGAAAATATACAGTTTAATTTGATTAAGTCGAACTAGAGTTACACAAAGGGGATCTTACAGATGGCTAAATGTACGAAAAGGCTTCAAAACCATGATAAAAAATTAGTCTTGATCATTAGTGTCACAATGTGTGGAAACATGACAACTTAAGTAAACATTTATACGTTGGGTGAAAAAAACTTCGCTGGCAATGCTACATTGAAAACGGGGCAACATAGCCAACTGTGTTAACAATAGTGGAAATCGCCGAATAAACATCAGAAAAACTTTTTAAAATGTGAATTCCACAATAGTAATAACTATATATTTTAAAGAGAGGCATACAGAAATATGCAAAACTTTAAAATCGGAAAATTCACAAATTTCAAAGATTTTTTTTAAATGTTCATCAAAAAACTTAAATTTGCAACGGTTTTCAGGAAAAAGAGTGTCAATTATGCATACGATATCTTGTGCATCTTGTACATTGAGTAAAGAAAGCTTCATAAGACACGTTTGGGAAGTAAAACCTATCCTCTAGGTCAATCGCATAAAGATATGACAACTCAAAGTCTCAGTCTCCATATAGACTAGAAAGTCGTTCAGAACATCCAACAAATTATACTGACGTGTATACGGGACTGGTGCACGATTAATCTGATCGGGGTCCAATGTCCTGACGCCTATTGAGGTTGCGTCGGGTGCCAGCTCAGGTGTTGTCCTCGTCATCTGACCATGGTTAAAAAAAATAAGAGGCATCGTTACCGGGTCATTCCTTCGAGATAGGCCCCAAACCGTCGCCAATAGCCCACTGTGCAGCTGTAGTGCGACGTTAATTAAACAAACAAACAAACCGTCTCCATATAGAATTTAGCGAGTAGTGGAATAGAAGAAGCCCATTCATTTGTTGTAGGGGTAGGTACTCGAAAGGAATTGGTCCTTCTCCATCCAGTGTGATTGGTTGGCAAAATAAAATGTGCGGCACTTTTTTTTCTTCAATAACTTTACCACAACAAGTATTCCAAGTTTTAGTTGTTTAAGAACCGTTCCATAAATTTTTTGAGCCACGTTGACATTCAGCATTCATTTCTTCATGTCCATGTCTCTGAATGTTTTTTTATTTTATGAGTACCCCCATTCTGATTCGTTGTAGAGGTACTCGGAAAAGATGGGTCCTTCTCCAACAAGTGTGATTCGTCGACAACTTCCCCTGGTGCCAAATCAATTCTCAGTCCCGTTATCCGCAGTGGGCTATGGCTACGATTCTTACGACATTTGCGGATAACTCAACAGTGAATAACTAGCTTTTATAATGGTGTCGTTATCTTTATTTTGAATGGTTCTACTCGTGATGGTATACCTTTCAGCTGCTTTTCCCACTTCTCATTTCCTTCTTAACCATTGCAGAGACCGGAAAGTTGCAGCGTAGTTCGTCATTTTGATACTTGGGACCTTACAACTTGGTTCTAACGCGTCTTTACATCTGAGCAACCTGCAAACAAAAAGGAAAAACGCACTATATGAAAAAATTCGGGATCATGACGAAATTCTAGTTTGTCAAAGTTGTTCCTATTCACCAAGCTTTCTGGCGCAAGGTTGCCAAGTTATATTATTAAACCTAAATGCAACATAAAATCTACATCAAAAAGTTATTATATAAGGCGATTATATGCTATATTAGGCAAGCCAATTAATATTTACTTAGGTTTCGATGAACGGACGGAACGAGACACTTTCGTAGACTAGCAAAAACTTTTCTTTTGCAAGTCGAAAACAGAAACACTGATAAAATACCTGTATACAACTGATAAGACTGAAAATGCGCGAACAGACTATCATTCAACATCTTAACTGTGCAAGTAAAACCTTAGCGCCTCAATTGGTTGGTTCCGAAACTCCGAAGGACAGGGAATATAATCTTTTTTTAAAAAATTGGCAAAGTTGTAACGGTTTAGGATATTTTCGACTTTGAAAATTTATTCACGGGTATTCCACATGATAATCGTCCAGAACATCCACAAAAATTAACGGCGTGTATACGAGACTGATGCACGATAAATCTGATCGGGATCCAAAGTTCCGACGTCTATTGAAGGCGTTGGGTGCCAGTTCAGGTGTTGTCTTCGTCATCTGACTATGGTTCAAAAATACGAGGCATCGTTCCCGGGTCTTTCCTTCGAGATAGGCCCCGAACCGTCGCCAATAGCCCACTGTGCAGTTCTAGTGCGACGTTAATTAACCAAACCAAACCAATCCACATAATAATGTTTTAAATATTTGTATTGAACTTTGTGATTCTTAACTAAATGAATCTCTGATTTCCAAAAAGGATTTGATTGCAATATGTAAATTCAATATATTTGAGAATTATTTATTTAATGGCGTTCATTTTTTAGGCAAAATAAAGGAATTCCAATGGCGAATTGTTTTTCTAGTGCAATTACTGATATACATGCACATAAAGCTAGATTTCTCAAGGATAATCTGGTTTCATAGTTTCAGATATATAGAGGATTTGGTTATTTTAAATCCTATGTATTTGAGTAAATATATATCCAAAAAAGCTTACATTAAAAGCAACTAATGAACGCAAACATAGTGCAAATTATTTAGATTTAAAAATTGAAATTGTCAATGTAGATACGAATATAGGGATTTATGATAAAGGAATAAATTTTTAATTTGAAGTTATACGCTTGCTAGTTTTTATTACAATTTGAATTGTAGGATTTTTGACTATTTCATTCGCAATCGTATAGAATAAAAAAATAGTAATACAATTATATGAATTTCTGCAATCCCTGACTATTTCTTTAAAAAAAAATTAATTAACATTCTGACGGAGCAGAACAACTTAAGCCGCCAATGGATTTCCAGTTTTGCTAACAATACACATAAACTCTAAATTCATAAAAGATTAAATTTTAAAATATCGATTACATCTAACGCATTGGGGTGTGTCTTGGAAACTATATCAATTTAAAAAAATTTTAATCGATATAATATACATGCATTGGAAATATACATTACACTATCTTGTAAAGAAAACAACTTTACAATTTTACCCATTTTCTAAACGCTCATCTGATTATGAATAATTTTCGTTTTGTTATATTTGGAGAAAAGGATTTTGTTATTTTTTGACAGTACCATAAGAATACGTTATTGGGGCGTTTCATGCCACCAGTTTCAATTATGGTTGACAGTTTTAAATTTGGTTGTTTCAGGCAGATACAAAGAATTTTTGTGAAAGAAGCCAACATGATTTTGGTACCCTAACTTGTACAAATCCTTTTTAAAGAAATTTTGCAACTTGCATGATATTTTTTTATATTGGACTTTTTGATTCCGTAAAGTATAACATTTGGCCGAAATCACTAGTTTACGTGGTTAAAAGTGAGTTTTCAGAAAATAAAATCAAATTCCAACTAAGCTTTATAAAGTAATATACAGATAAAAACAAAATAATCTCGAAGTAATTACTTCATTAAACTTGAAAAGTGTCCAAAGTTAACAACACATATCCGATTTAAATAATTTTTATTACCCCATTTTTACTAAAATGTGTTGTCCTCATTAGTCCAGCGCCCCAAGTGACCTTAATCCGTCTCTGGTTGAAAGGGGTGCTTCATCTCTACTTTTCATGTGTTTCATTTATTGAAAACTTATGTCATCTATTAAGATATGAAAGTACGCTTGAAGTTTTATATATGTATTGAATTTTCTCTCAAAAATAATGCTTTGGGACTTTTCATTTTTTAGTGTTTTGAGATGTTCGGGGTTTCATGAACTGATTACACCTACAGTTCTTTCAGAAAAGTCCCATTTCAGAGTACCGATTCAGGCGAAGCCCTTTGACGACCAGACTCCATTTTTTCTGTTGATGTTTGTTCAATTTAAGTCTTGTATTATTTCTTTTGCAATATTTTTCTACTACCGTTGCTTTTTATAGTTTTAAATATTAGTTTTACCATGTACGATTTAAAAAAAAATTAAGAATTAATGTAATTAAAATATTAATTGATAAATTTAACAATATCACGTAACAGTTGCTCTAGCAATTACTGCAAATATGTCTATTTATATATTCTATTATAGTCTATTATATTTCTGATACGCATCATAGACCAACCAACGACAACCATAGAGAACCAACGTCAGAAAAAAATCTACCATTTGTATAAAGTTACATTACGTAAAAAACCCATTGCACTTGAGTGGTTATACAAAGAAATACTTGTCTGCCTACCTGTTCACTTACCAAACATAGGTGCATAACTAAATGCAAATAAAAATAAAGAGGCAAGTCATACCATTTGCATAACGTTTGTACTTCGTACCCTTGTATAGGTAACAGGGTTCAACAAGCGAACCGGTAAGCAGACAAGAGTTGTCTTGTATAACCACTAAAGTACGTGTTTTTAACGTACTGTAACTTTATGTAAATGGTAGGACTTTTATGTCGCTGGCTCTTAGTCTATAACTTAAGAGAGTCTTTGCGAGAGCTTTTCCAGTTAACGATAACTAATAAACCATGATAAGGTTCAAAGTGGAACCATGAATGGTGATATAAAGAAAAAATTAAAAGGAATTCTTCCACTTGCGGATTATTTTAAAAGGGATAACGTTGATTATTGTAGTACTTGCATTAAAAAAAATACCAATATTTGTGAAATAGGCGCAGGCAGGACCTCAAATATATATTATTTTAAAATAGACATATATCATTAATTTGAAATGTTATCTTGGATCTTGTGTAGAGACAGGGTGTCTGCTGGAAAGCATTTACCCCTCTATCGAAGTGAGTACCCAAGGGCGCCGGACATTTCAAAAATCGAAGGATTGGAATAAAAAAAAATCGAAGAAAGGCATAGACGAAACAGGGCAGATAAGAAAACTTAAAGATGCATACAAAGTAATAATAAAAATGCCCAAAACAACAAAAGCACGCAAAATTACGATAATGTTCCAAATAATACAGATTGTCTCTGTAGGATTTCGCTTTTCCTTCATCGTATATTAGGAAAGGTGTATGTGGAAGAAATTGCTTCATTTACATCAGTTTTAGTGATTATCAGAAATAGATACATTTTTATTTAAGACCCTCTCTGGTGCCACTGTTAAACAGTTATACAATCAGACGCACTCTACTTAACTGATGCGAAGGGTCTGATATTTGCATATTCTTGTAGGATGTCGTAGAATAAGATGTCATTAAAAGTTTATTGCAGCCCGTGATGCTACCAAAAAGTTGGGCGTTTAGCGTGATGTCACTTACTCTGTCCTAGGACGGTGGTGGTCAGGCTTTGTTTCAATTTTAACTCCGGTGGTCCGTGAACAATTTAAGGTTGGCAAACACTAATTTAGAATTTCGGAGAATTATATTCCACAAATTTGAAATGAGGCTCTGTTACAATACAATAAAATATTCGTTAAATACTAATGAGTTATCGTAGTAAAATTATACGAAGTAAATATAAACAAAATTTACTATTAATAATAATTTATAAAATAGTCTTTGAATTTACATTTGATAAAAATAGCTAAAATAACCAACTTAAGTGCGTGTAGATTTCCGAAAATATTTCAAATATATGAGAGATTAAATTTTAAAGAGGAAATATTAATGCTTTTCCAAGAGCTGCAAATAGAAAAAAACGTTGCTTTGTCAGTTCGATAAAAGTTTTCTTTTACAATTCACTAACTACAGTGGTCTAAAGTCATTGAATTCACATGTGAAAAAAAATAATCATAATAACCAAGCTAAATGAAATATATATGTGTAGGGTTCCATGATATTTTGAATTATTGACAGATTAATTGTTAATAGGATATATTAAAGCTTTTTCTAGTTTTGCAAATCACAAGACTATGGCTTTGTCAGTACCATAAAATTTTTCTTTGCCTTTCACTAATTTCGTTATTTCAAGAATACGAGGCAGTGTTCTCGGGTCTTTCTTTCGAAATAGGTCATCCAATAACCCACTATGCAACTCTAGTGCGACATTAATGCAACCAACCAACCAAAATAAATTTCGGCACTTCATACAAATTTTCGCTTGCGAAAAAGACAATGAACTACATATGCAATCCTTTGTCTGTACCGCAAATAAATGATCCGTTTCATTCGTGAATTTTGAGCTTTTGATAAACCGGGTGAGCCTATTTTGAAGACCCCGGCATTCCATTAATCAATTTGCATCATCCCCTATTGTTCACAACAATTTTCATGATTCAGATCGCCGCTTTCATCATTTCTCGAGTATATATAAGAACGCCGTTCAGATCCAAGTACCGAAAGCTGTTGGTATCCATCCAGAAAAAAACATTTTCGAACAAACTGCATTTCTCAGTATAAAAGAGCACTATGCACTCCTTTGCATTCATTTCGTTGGTCGTTGCTGTGATCGCCTTCAGCAAGACTGCATCCGGGACGCGACGAGCAGGGGCATCTGCTGCAGCTGAGTCTAGCGCTGGTGGCGTGGGTGGACTGGGAGGCCTGGGAGGTGGTGCTGCTTCAGAGGCCGAGGCTTCGTCTAGTACAGTGACTGGAGGAGGACTCGGAGGAGGACTCTATGGCGGACTCGGAGGAGCTGCAGTCGAAACTGAAACTGAAACTGAGGTTGACACTTATTCTGGCGTTGGAGGCGTTGGGGGCTGCGGAGGCTTGGGCGGCCTTGGAGGATCAACTGTGTCTGAAGCGCATTCTGAAACTGATGTTGGAGTAGGTGGTGTTGGATTAGGTGGTGTTGGATTAGGTGGTGTTGGAGTGGGTGGTGTAGGAGCTGCTGCAGATGCCGAGGCCGGAGTTGGTGGATTAAGAGGCGGCTGCAGGGGACGACGTTGCCGCGGCGGGTTGGGAGGAGGATCCGCTGAAGCTTCTGCTGCGTCTTCGGCCAGCACATAGAGTAATGGAATTTCCCTTGTTGAAAGGATGTATTACTAATGCAAGGCGATCAAGCCTCCTTAAAAAGAAGTTACGTAGATTCTGAAATCATGAAACGTTTGAAATGTTTTCAATGTTTCATTCTGTTGACTTACATTGTAATAAAAAAAACGGAATTACAAGTTTTCATTGTATTAATTTTTACTTTATTGATTGTAATGGTTTAAACTGTCATCTTAGCCAAACAAACAGCATACAAATTTCGTAAAAACAACTTTATAATAGCTTCATGAAACATGCATGTTGTTCTTATTACTTTTACGAAATCTGAAGGTTTTTTTTATTTTCAATTTTCCTGCATAACATCTTTAAAGAAACTGCATTTTCTCCAAGAATTTCATTGCTAATTTTTTTAGCATTAAAGATTCAAAAATGAAAATGCCATGAAAAGTTTTTCATCTACCTGTATAAAACCTACATTTTCAAAACTTTTATGATGATTTTATGCTGGTTTTTTAGCTGAGAGCATTTTTTTCAATCTATAAGGTTGCTACATTTTTCTCAAAATCAACGAACTTCAGTGAAACGATTCCGCTTCACATTATTAAATTGCTTGTATGGCCCTTTTTCTATTGTAAGATCCTAACTAACCCGTAATGACACCTTTTATACGTACCAACATTCCAATAATAGTCCTGTCATTTGAAAATCTAATCTAAAAATTGGTCAGGCGAACAGTTCATGACTTTGGTATGGGGGCTCCTGTTGGAGTAATCGTCATCTGACCATGGTTCAAAAATACGAGACATCGTTCCCGGGTCTTTCCTTCGAGATTGGCCCCGAATCGTCGCCAATAGCCCACTGCCAATATAGCTCTATTGCGACGTTAATTAATAAACCAAACCAAACCAAACCTGTTGGAGCAAGCACTGCGACTGAAGGTCTATTGTAGTGTTGGGCGAACAGTTTACTTGCAACAGAGCGTTGTAGCTAATAGTTTTTCTCCATTCAGCGTGCAACCGGGTTTCGAAATTAATGCCCGTTAGTCGTATTTAGCTAACTGTAATTTTACACCCAGTCATCATTTTGGTTAACTCATTTGGATACTAGGGGGCTCCTCAGACGACTCACTGTCGCCTCCCCCGCTCCTCCGGAGCCTTGAAGGGGCACCTGAGCCCCAAAATCCGGAAATATTGCTAATTTTTTTTTCTTCTTCATAAAACGATGCTAAACGTACTTAAGAAGGTGTGTACAAAATTTCAAAACAGTAAAAGAAACAGAACATATGCATTTTTAGATGTTTATATACCATTTATCATCTTTCTAGATACTTTTCGTCTGCAACAATCGTCATTTACTCAAAATATTTTTTCTTAATTTTGGTCACGTTTAAAATGCTAAGGCTTTGGTAATAATTAACTTAAAACTAAACTGTTAATAGGTTTTGAAGCTCTAATACTTGTTTTATAAACGTATGTATAGATTTTAAATTAAGTTATATATTATTTTTTTACATATTATTAAACTTAAAAAATTAAATATTTTTTGGGTTTTGAACTTAAAATAAATTTTTGAAGACAATTAAAACACAAATCTGCAAAAGTTTATACATACGTTTATAGTATGTACTTTGACGTTATTTAATCAATTAAAAAAAATGAAAATCATTAAAAATTAAAAGAGGAGAAGTGTTTTTAAAAAAAGTCTTTTTAAGCTTAAAAAATGCAAAAAATAATAAAAAGATTTTTTTTAAATATCTTTTTGTTTTTGATTATTGTTCAGAAAAAGATGTTCTAATAATATAAGAAAATGGTATTTCTGAATTCATTAATAAACAAATTAGGATTTGGGGCTCGGGTCTCCTTTTTAAGCAAGAACACTCGCCTTCCAACGAAAGTTGGTCTTTACTTATTTCGAAAATAAGTGTTCATTCACACTTCGACTTTCTCGTAATGCTTTGCAAATATTCGACGAAATCCCGGAACATTTCTACTAAATTGCCCCTTTTCTTCTTCAACAGCACTGCTGATTATTATACTCCACATCTAGAAAACGCTACACTCCTTCTTGTTCTACGACACATTCACAATAAAAAAAAATGAAAGAATCGTCCTTGGATATTGCATTGCAGTGGCATTGAGTTCAGTTTAAGTTGTTTGGATGCCAAATGGCGATGATTATTTTATCTAGTTTTAAAACTTATTATCAAAGATAATTCGTATTAAAAAATTATTTAAAAAAAAATTTAAACTATGACAATTCTAAAGTTAGAATGACATTAAAAACACAAAGTGTTAAACTATATAAATAAAAATAACATTAAATCCTCAAATGAACAAATTTGAAAACAAATAGATCTTTATACAAAATTTTCAAGAAATTTAATTGAAACAAAGCGATCGCTACACTTTTTACAAAAAACATGTAAAACGAAAAAATAAATCAAAGGTTCAATATGGACGGACGTGAACAAAGGGCTTCAAAAGCCGGGTAGAATAGGGCTAACTTGCCATTGTTTTATTTTTCAAACCCTGCAAATTGTATTTGTACACAAACTGGATTTCGCATATTTTGTCTGGTGGTTGCTCAATTTGAACGATGCCATTAGTTACCCCAGAAGAGAGATATAATTAAAGATCACTTTTGAGAAAAGCAGTACTTTAAAGTCTAAGTGTTTATTGGTTGTTTTCAACATGTTTAAAGATTATCAGAGCTAATAGTTCGTAAAACAAAATCATATTGGTATGGATATAATTTTTAATATTTTATAAAATTCTGTTTAAGTTTCAAATTTACAATTCCAAAAATGAGGTTTCTAATCTCAAAATTGAATTTGCGCAGTAAACGCATGTCTGAAAGCCCGTCATTCGTGGTCCAGTTAGTGTATAGGTCAGTGTTTTTAATAAAATATAAACTATAACTTAATAACTATTTTTAGAACAATAAAACAGCTGCCCTAATGAGATAGTTTTATACGAGGCGAATTTGCAGCCTCTGAGCTTCAGAGGTGGAGCCAGTTTGGTGAAGTATTTTAACAAATTAATCAGTTATGGCCCTCACGATCGTACTGCGGACTTTCTTAATGGGTGGCGAAGTAACCAAAGGCTAAAGAGAAACATTCCAATGAGCCAAGCCACAGTTTTGAATTGCATAAAGATTAGATTGTAACTATTCTACAAAATAAAATAGAATAATGGGATGCTTGCTTAAATACGTTTCTTCGACACAAATTCATTTTTTTTTAAATTTCATAACACATTTTTAATTAAAAAAATTAATAACTCTTTTTCAAAACAAAAATCGATATTCATTATATCAGATATATAGCTACTATTCTACATAAAATTAAAATTATGGAATGTTTGTTTCTCTAAGTTTTGCTGGCCACAACGCAAATTCTTGCATTTTTAAACTTTAAAAAAAAATAACTTGTAACATAAATGAAGTTAAAAGGGGACTTCTGCAGTCTTGGCCGAAATTATTATTATTTTTCTCGCTTTCGTTTTGATACAGCCAGAGCGTTTAACATCCCTTTCGTTGTTCAAAACTAGAGTGCAACGTTATCAGTCGTGTTTCTTCATTCCCATGTAAATTGTATAGTTAGGTTTATTACCTATTTTTTGTTATTAAGCTATTCTATTTCAATGTCTTCGAATGAAAGTTATTGTATAGGTAACTTCTAGGTGATTCTGGTAAAGCTTCAGTCTATGCTTTCGAAACTTTCTGCTGTCCGTCATAAAAAAAAAGCGTCGGAGAAGCATGAGGGGCTGTACACATTGCATGAGTACATTAATGTTATTAAAACAGCATTATCACACCTGGCACATTTACTGTCAAATGACTCATACGAATGAATCCACTGCTGAGTTATACCCTAAGTTTCACAAGAAAAATGCTAAAACGATGCCTAGAATGACAAAAAATGCCAAAAGAACAAACATTGACGTTTAAAATTGCCATGTTTCATCATTTCCAGTTTACTAGCTCTAACTCCCGAGTGCTAAGAATTATATAGCATAAACATCGTTTTTGGTTTTTGTAGGTGCTAGAAAACATAACCATGCTCCCATACTTTAAACCACTGATTTATGTGGCATATGTTTATATCTGAACTTCGAATGGAATCGCAGAATGATACGTTTTTCAGCTGCTGTTATATTACTATGATTTGGGAACAGAGATGTTTAATGTGTAATGATGTGTCACAAGTGTAATGCTGACTCATCAGAGATCTCAGTGCGGGATATTTCTACATGTGATGAAATATGTTGGAAGCTTTTTTACTGTCGAAAGAGAAGAGGACATCCAAAGTTCATTAAAGGAATGGCATGATTTTAAAGTGGGGAGAGGAGCTTATATATCCCTCCACGGCAATATATATATATACATATATATATATATATATATATATATATATATATATATATATATATATATATAAAATGTAATAAATAAAATATTAAAATTATTATGTTCGTTAATATGTAAAAATATTATTTTTATCTTAATTTAAAAAAGCTATTCGTACGTTTATAAAACAAGTATTATTGCTTCAAAAAGTATTAACAGTTTAGTTTTAACTATTTTTTATGAAGCTTTAGCATTTTAAGCGCGACCACAATTTTTAAAAAATATTTTGATTAAATGACGGTCACATTTATGCAAAATACTCAAAATAAATGGTTTTATTCAAATCAATAGAAACTTTAAACACATTTAAATTTTAAAATGGAAATTTGAAACTACATGCAAGTTTCTTGCATATTTTAGAAAGGTTTTGGTGAAGTTTATATTCTGGTTTATTTTTGTTTGCTAAGATGATAGTTAAAGAAATAAAAATGTACAGATTCAGTTATATTACTAAAACATCAATACTCTCAATAAAAAATTAATGAATACAATGAAAACCAATATTTATGTTATTTTATTACAATGCAAGTCAACAGATAAGAATCAAACATTGAAAACATTTTAATGTTTCATGATTTCAGAATCTACGTAACTTCTTTTTAACGAAGTTTGATCCCCTTGCATTTAGTAATACATCCTTTCAACAAGGGAAATTCCATTACTCTATGTGCTGGCCGAAGACGCAGCAGAAGCTTCAGCGGATCCTCCTCCCAACCCTCCGCGACAACGTCCTCCCCTGCAGCCGCCTCTTAATCCACCAACTCCGGCCTCGGCATCTGCAGCAGCTCCTACACCACCCACTCCAACACCACCTAATCCAACACCACCTACTCCAACATCAGTTTCAGTATGCGCTTCAGACACAGTTGATCCTCCAAGGCCGCCCAAGCCTCCGCAGCCCCCAACGCCTCCAACGCCAGAATAAGTGTCAACCTCAGTCTCAGTTTCGACTGCAGCTCCTCCGAGTCCTGCTCCGAGTCCTCCTCCGAGTCCTCCTCCAGTCACTGTACTAGACGAAGCCTCGGCCTCCGCAGCACCACCTCTCAGGCCTCCCAGTCCACCCACGCCACCAGCGCTAGACTCAGCTGCAGCAGATGCTCCTGCTGCCCGCGTCCCGGATGCAGTCTTGCTGAAGGCGATCGCAACAACGACCAACGAAAGGAATGCAAAGGAGTGCATAGTGCTTCTTTAATACTGTGGAATGCAGTTTGTTCGAAGGTGCTTTTTCTGGATGGATACCAACAGCTTTCGGTACTTGGGTCTGAAACGGCGTTCTTATATATTCTCGAGAAATGACGAAAGCGGCGATCTGAATCACTAGTTGTGAACAATAGGAGATGATGCAAATTGATTAATGGGTTGTCGGGGTCCACAAAGTAGGCTCATTGGTGTTTACAAAAACTCAAAATTCACGAATGAAACCGATTTATTTGCGGTACGCACAAAGGGTTGCATATGAAGTCAATTTTCTCTGTCGCAAGTGAAAAATTTGTATGAAGTACCGAAATTTGTTATTGTTGATTGGTTGCATCAATGTGTTGCACTGGAGTTGAACAGTGAGTTATTGAATGATCTATCTCGAAAGAAAGACCAGAGAACACTACCTTGCATTTTTGAAAATTAGTAAACGGCAATTAGTGAAATGGCGAAGAATATTTTTATCGTACTGACAAAGCCGTAGTCTTGCGATTTGCAGTCTTAGAAAAAGCGTTAATATGTCCTCCTAATAATTAATCTCTCAATAATTTAAAATATCGTGGAACCTTACACATAAATTTTTCATGTAGCTTGGTTTTTATAATTATATATTTTTTGTCACTTGTTAATTCAATGACTTTAGTATATTTGCACTGTATTAGTAAGTTTTTTTTTGTATTATCTTTTATCGCTATAACTGCTGTAATAAATTATCTAATATAATAATAAAAAAAAGTAACTGTTGCACGCAAAACACTATCTTCCACTGCTCAGGCATGTCTGATAATTTGTATAGATAATATTAAACCCCTAATTGTGCACCTGAGGCTTGAATGTTTTTTAAATAAACTAATATATATTTATTGTTTTAAACAATTGAAACTGGATGTCACTGATGATCTTGCTGAATGAGGTGAAGCTATTTATTTGGCAGTTTTGGTATTGAGAGGGAACAGCGCCGCCCTTAGCAGAGGCAGTAGTGGGCCCTTTGTATTCTCCACACCAAACTTATAAATAAGTTTAAATAAAACAAATTATGAAACATGATACTTATGAGAAAGTTTGTCAGATTTTTGTAAAGGGAATGAGGATTTTTTTAATCAACTATAAGCGTTTTTGGCAATCAACTTTGAATGTTTATTGCGGCTGCATTTTATTTACATAAAATGTTTATTAGAAAATTCTGTTTGGTCTGCCTCATGTTGTTATTTGTATTAATAATTGAAAATAAGTCTAATTTCCTATTGAAAGATACCAAATTTATGTCAGCCGTTCTATTTGTCAAGGAGTTATAGTGTCGGAATGGATTCCCGTAAATGCGTAACATATTGCTTCTATCCTGATACACCATGTAGCTGATTTTTATAACGTTTCACGTCAAAAAAAATGTAATTGCAACACGTTCTCATTTCTCTGTTGTACACAAAGCCCCTCCACAAGAACTGTTGGGCCCCCTGCGGTGACACTCATCGCACAGCCCTAAAGGTGGCCCTGTGAGTGAAGCGACACTTGAGTTTGCGGTGGGTGACAGTGGGCTGCAAAAACAGGAAATGGGGGTGGGGGGGGGGAGGGATGCGGCTGGGACGGACCTCAGCGGAAATATTACTTGTAAAATATATGCCTTTACAGTGATGCGGGTGACCAAGCTGGATCCTGCACCGGGAAAACTTCAACAACTACTACTACTACTGCAATAATTTCGCTGCCAGTTTCCTAGTATGATAGGTCTGAATTTGAAGCAATGCCCAACATGTGTCCCGAGCGGTTGCAGGGCTGTCCACCAGCCGAACACTTGTTCCAGATAGGTCCACAAGTGTCACTAATATAACAAGCTAAATATAAATCAATGCCCACATCAACAGGTGTCGCCACCTGTGTAACCACCGGTGTCCTTAGTATAAATAGATGCCTTAGGGTCTAATAGAGCAGTAGTTCCCAAACTTTAGACAGATGCCCACAGACCACCGAATTCAGTGTTAGATAATACACGAACCTCCACCTTTTAATAGCACTAAATAAAAGTTAGAAGTAAAATATTATACCGATACTTCGTATTATTAGAAATTCGAGTATTAAATAATATCTCTTTTGTAAGTAAGTTTATTTATTATACAAAAATGACATAGTATATGTGAATTTTAAATGTACTACATCAGCAGTTCCAAATTTACATTGAACCACAGGCGCCTAGTTAAAACTAAACAAAATTACTAGGCACCCCTTTTTCCATATATCCCATGGTAGTCCTCCTTTCTTTCTGGGCATGTATTGTATGCGTTTCAATTGTATTTAAACATGAAAATGAAGGGAAGAAAAGATAATTTTGAAAATAATTTAATAATTAATCTTGTCCAATTTGGCTGCAAATTTGATGTTTTCACGCTTAAATCAGTGCGTTTTAATAATTTTATGTGTGACACCGCGGACCACTTTATGAAAACACTGTATTACCTTGCAAAGCGGCATTAAGCAAAAGCGTCTTCTGAATCCAGTCTAAAATCGCTTTTTGATCTAAAAGTGCATGGCTGTCAATAGGTTTTAGCGTCTGCCGTAAAAATTATCGAAATGGATATATTTGGTTTTGAAACTCGAGGGCACATACTAAGTTCAAATATATGCATCTATTTTCAAATAACAAAGATATATTTGAGTGTATGCTTGCATCTGTTTCATGAACTTGAGTCATGTTTTGTGCAAGTGCGACAGTATAAATAAAAGTTATGGGGAAGGGTGGGTTAAGTGGCTATTGGCTATTTTCTCACCTTAAAGTGTTTCCAAGGTGCGGCAAACGCATCAACTACTCGTCTAGTTTGCTATTATTGTCATTCTGAAATTTTGGAGCTGTTCTGATTGATTGTTTGCAAATTATGATTTTCGAGTTTTTCAACGCGTTTTTGTTAGGTAAGCGTGTTGCAATAATTATTATAACAAAATTCAAGTTCATAATACATACGATTATCAGTAACCCTTTAAAACTATTTGATTTAAGTTTCAAATGTTTGTTTTGAAGTGCTAGAGTTAGTTGTTTAGCTTGTGTCGAGTCGCATTTATGTAATGACGTCAAAGAGGGCAATTCAGCCACTTCCCGCATTTCCAGAGGATACGAAGGGTGGATGAGGTGCCTAACCTATGTACGTTGGGCACACGAGGATTATGCTGGGTGCGGGAAAAAAAAACAATAAATTAATCTGTGATGTATATAAATAAATTGATAAAAAGACTTTAGCCAGCAAAATGTTGTTAAACGATTTTTTAAACGCTATAATAATGCTTAGAAAATATATTTGAAATATGTTTCACGACATTTATATTGTTTTCGTGTTTTAAAAAATACACATTTACAATCTTTAGAAGACTGTCAAACAGTGTTATTTTATATCGGGTATATTGTGTGGCCTCTTTTCCTTGCCACGTTGGGCACAGTATGTAAGGGTATGGTTTTCCGGAGAAAAAAAATTGTCTATAAGTTTAAAAAGGGTGCAGTGGTGCGGGACAAGTATGGACACGGCTTGTTATTTTTTGAAAACATTGATATTTCCCTAAAAAAATCCACAAGGTATAAACAATTGGAATATTCTCTTTTGATATTCACCAAAAAGTCTGTCAATTTCTATTTTTATAGTGTTTTTTTTTTAAATTGCATACATTTTACCTTTGAAAAGAAGTTCGGTTTTGAAAGTTTGTCATTTTTTTATATATTTATCCTACTACCTAGAATATCAAAACTCTGTATTCTTATCAAGTTTAATGTGTAGTTATCAACCATGTACAGCCGCGGAAAAAAAACCGAACCACCGATGATTATTTCGTTAGTTTTTACAGTAGAACTAAACTTAATATACCATTTTGTAGGGAATAAAGTCTACTATACATTGATATACAAAAAATTTGCATAGGGGACTATCTTCATACTCGAATCCGCACCAACTTTAAAATTTTCAATAGCAACACCTACTTTTGATAGCGCAGAAATGTTCCCCTCCCTCAAAATAATCTAAATATAAATTTTCGTTAATTTCCTACATTTATATGCAGAGATATTAGACGATAGGTATCTATCTTATTTGAGGGGCTACTTCCACATTGAACAAAGTATTAGTGAGACTTCGAAATGAAGTACGCTGGTAGAAAATGTTTTGGCGTTAGCCGGGGTTCTTATTTTCTCTTGGTCATTCATTCCCCCACTCCCGTATACCCCTCGCCTTTATATAAGAATTTAGAATTTTATTACAACGCGATCACAACGCTTTTAATTCTCGATTTCTGTTAAGCTCTGAAGATTTTAAAATTGGGTATGACCCCTTAAATGATCATTTTAGGCACATTTTAATTTAGCCGAAAAACTACAAAGAGGAAAATAATGAAATTTTAGATATGCATATAAAACGTTTTTCTGAATCCATCTTTATGAAAATATAGCATGGTTGCTATTCATAAATTTTATGAATATTAATATCCTAATTTAAATAAAATTAAAAAATATACATATAAGTAATGAAAGTTAGTGTATTTTATTTGGGTTGTTTAGAAGTAACACAGATAAAAATATCAGCTTACTAAAAATATTATTTCGAAAGATATGATTAAAAGTTTAAGAAATTCATTTAACATTACGAGTTCTAAACTTTCGATATTCATAATTAAAAAACTACTTCACCAAATGACTTGCAAATTGATATTCAACGATAAATTTTGTTGTAGATTCTAAATATTGAATCAAAATTGGGTGTTGCTATTGGAAATTTTAAAGTTGGTGCTGATTTTAATACGAAGATAGTCCCCTATGAAAAAAATTTGTATATCAATGTGTAGTATACTCTATTCCCTACAAAATGGTATATTAAATTTGGCTTTACTATAAAAATTAACGAAATAATCATCGGTGGTTCGTTTTTTTTTCCGCGGCTGTACCTTATTTAGGAATTAAACTAATGGTTTAGCATTGGCAGCCGTGGTTACATTTGCCCCGTTATTTTTGCGCTTGGGTCAAGTGCAACCATGACTATAACAACACAGGTTAAACTTCTACTTGGCTTAAAAACAAGAATTTTAATTCTTGTTGATGCTGATGACATTATTACAATAATCCTTGAACCAGGTATTGGCAGGCGAGGAGATATGACATTTCCAGGTGCTTTCTCCTTGTACAACATTCAATAAGTCGTCTGTTAGTGTTCAGTGTTTTTTAAATAGTGTTTTTCAGCCAAATAATAAGTTTGTTAAGCTTTGATTTAAAAGTGTGTTTAGTTAAATAGCTTAACAAGAGACAAAAGCAAGCTTTTTGAGAAATTTTTTAACATTCAAATTTCTCGTAAAGCGCTGCCAAGACCGAAAAACAAAATGTCCTTAAAAACTTAAAGAATCTAAATGAAAAGGATTGTAAAACTTGTGTCAACTATAGGCAAGTCGCATGTAAGCACATTAATATTATAAAAAAACAAAATTTCTTTAAAAAAAACTATATGCTAAATTTTGTTCATCCATCTTCATATCTCCCAAACAGTTTCAGATAAAAATACAAACCGCCTTTTATTCCGCTTTTACGGCGCAACAAACGGGTATTGAAAAAAAAAATTACAAAATTCACAGTGTTACATGATACACAAAATCTAATTGAAAGTTCTTATAGCTAAATATTCCCAAATGGTGTGCATGCTGTGTTTCGTTTTTATATTCCTTATAAGTTATATCACAGTAACAGATTGAAAATGAAAACAAAAATGTGCACGGATGCATTTACCCCACTCCACCCTAATCAAAATAAAGTTAAAATTTTTTTTAGCATAAACCTAAATAATAAAACCAACTTATGTCAAATTTTCATTTTCTTTTTCAATGTTTACTTATTGAATAAAAAATATTTCTTTTGAATAAAAATATATAAGCGTGGCCCTATGCCTATGTCTACGTTTTAATTTGGCATTGAAAACTTTAAATAAAATTCAGATATTATAAGAAGTACTTGGAACAACAAGCAGGTTTCATGAAGGTTTTATAAAGGCTTTGACGAAGTTTTGTTGTTGATTTTTCTTGCTGGGGTGACTATTTAAAGAAATCAAAATGTACAAATTCCATTATGTTGTCTAAACGCAATTATTTTCAATAAAGTAAAAATGAATACAATGAAAACTTATATTTATGTTATTTTATTACAATGTAACTTATCAAATAAGAATCAAACATTGAAAATATTTTAAATGTATCATGATTTCAGAATCTACGTAACTTCTTTTTAAGGAAGTTTGATCCCCTTGCATTTAGTAGTACATCTTTTCAACAAGGGAAATTCCATTACTCTATGTGCTGGCCGAAGACGCAGCAGAAGCTTCAGCGGCTCCTCCTCCCAACCCGCCGCGACAACGTCGTCCCCTGCAGCCGCCTCCTAATCCACCAACTCCGGCCTCGGCATCTGCAGAAGTTCCTACACCACCCACTCCAACACCACCTAATCCAACACCACCTAATCCAACACCACCTACTCCAACATCAGTTTCAGTATGCTCTTCAGACACAGTTGATCCTCCAAGGCCGCCCAAGCCTCCGCAGCCTCCAACACCTCCAACGCCAGAATAAGTGTCAACCTCAGTCTCAGTTTCGACTGCAGCTCCTCCGAGTCCTGCTCCGAGTCCTCCTCCGAGTCCTCCTCCAGTCACTGTACTAGACGAAGCCTCGGCCTCCGCAGCACCACCACCTCTCAGGCCCCCCAGGCCACCCACGCCACCAGCGCTAGACTCAGCTGCAGCAGATGCCCCTGCTCGTCGCGTCCCGGATGCAGTCTTGCTGAAGGCAATCGCAGCAACGACCAACGAAATGAATGCAAAGGAGTGCATAGTGCTTTTTTAATACTGAGAAATGCAGTTTGTTCGAAGGTGGTTTTTTTGAATGGATACCAACAGCTTTCGGTACTTGGGTCAGAAACAGCGTTCTTATATATAGTCGAGAAATGACGAAAGCGGCGATCTGAATCACTAGCTGTGAACAATAGGGGATGATGCAAATTGATTAATGGGATGCCGGGGTCTTCAAAGTAGGTTCACTCGGTTTTTCAAAAGCTCAAAATTCACGAATGAAACGGATCATTTATTTGCGGTGCAGACAAAGGATTTCAAATATAGTCCATTGTCTTTTTCGCAAGCGAAAAGATGTATGAAGTGCCGAAACTAGTTATTGTTGATAGATTGCATTAACTAGAGTTGCATAGTGGGTTATTTTATGATCTATCTCGAAAGAAAGACCCGAGAACACTGCCTCGCATTTTTGAAGTAACGAAATTAGTGAAACGACTAAGAAAATTTTTATCGTACTGACAAAGCCATAGTCTTGCGATTTGCAGTCCTAGAAAAACGTTAATATGTCCTCTTAATAATCAATCTCTCAATAATTTAAATTATCATGGAACCCTTATACATAAATATTTCATTTAGCTTGGTTATTATAATTATATTTTTTTTCACATTTTAATTCAATGAATTTAGTATTTTTGCACTTTAGTGGTATTTTTTGTATTATCTTTTATCGCTATAACTGCCGTAAAAGATTATCTATAACAATAAAAGAAATAATCTGTGTTTGTGTCTGTTGCACTCAAAACACTATCTTCCACTGCCCAGGCAAGTCTGATAATTTGTATAGATAATATTCAACCCCTAATTGTGCACCTAAGGGTTGAATTTATTTTTATATTTCGTTTCAGTTTTAGAAGCTATTTTTTTAAATGACATTTTAAAAAAGATGTCAGTGAAATCGCTTAAAATAAAGAAATATATATTTATTGTTTTAAACAATTGGAAGTTGGTGATAAAAAATTACTTTGGTGAAATAACTGTTCCTAAAAATTATGCTTCAATGAGAAAACTAACGAAAGAGACAATAGACCAGTTATTTTGTCTTCGAGAAAATAAAAGAGAATTAATAAACGGGGTGAACTAACCATTAGGTTAGAAAACTTTAACGCGACTAAAACCGCGTTTAGCAGCTCAACTTTAATAAATGCTGTTTGTTCTAAACATATCAAAACTACCTTTTTGTATTAGTTTATAATTATAATATATTATAACATAGTATTCAACGAAATCTGTATTGTATTGTAACAGAGACATAATTCTGATTTCTGGAATATATTTTTGTTCGAATTTTTAAACCAGTGCTCCCCAACCTTTAAATGTCTACGGACCACCGAGTTGAAAGTTAGACAAAGAGCAGACCTCCACCATCTAATAACACTTTATTAAAATGTAGTTTTCAAATATCATTTTGGTGCTTAATATAATTCAAATATCAAATACTGTAATATTAACCAATAAAATTATTAATTACACTTAACTTAATATTTAGCGAAAGTATTTTTAAAACATTTTAAAGTAACTTTTCAAATTATTAATATTCGTCTATTTTAAAATAACAAAGACGTCCTGGAGTGCTTGCTGATGTCCGTGTCACCAGTTTTAATGTGATTTGAAGTGCAAGAACGAGAATTAAAAATAAAATTATAAATTTTCAAATCTACAAGTGGAAGAAATATTTTTAAGTGTTTCTTTACAAAGGAAAGGACCACCATTTCTTCTAAGAACCACCAGTGGTTCGCAGATCACGGGTTAAAAACCACTGGCCTAGGCAATGTTGCCCATTACTCTAACGCCCTTAAGTTTCATAACAAAGTTAGATCCCATTACTGTGGAATGATAATTGTAAAAAGAGTTGGTGGCTCTACCAGTGCCTAATTGTATTAATTAAAAAATTAATTAGTAATAAACCCATCCAAATTTGTAGAAAGGTTGCGAATTTGTAGATAGGACAAAATGCATTGTTGGTATAACTTCAATAAGGTTTTCTGGACCACCAAACCAGAAACTTTTATCCGAATGAAGTTGAGACGGTGGGTGGAATTAAAGCCACGATCAATGTTGTTGCCTCAGGTTAGCCGAGCACGATCAACAACTACACTGCAGTTTTTAATTAGTTGAGAAAATATTAAATCCCTCTAATTAAGTATTTATTTCATTGAGCGGATTACCATAATCCAAGGCTCGGAATAAGCCACAGCAGCCGCGGCAATACCTCAAGCTACCTTAAAATTGCTCTGAAAATTACACTGGTCAACATTGAAATTCTTTTTAGATGTTAAGAACCTCGAATGATTTTTGAACCCTGAACCTGAATGACTTCAAGGTCCTGAACACGATCGTCTACTTAAAAAAGTTTATTGGTTCTCTTTGCAGATATATGGACATTACTTCACAAGTATGGCCACGGCTTGTTATTTTTTGAAAACATTGATATTTCCCTAAAAAAAACACTAGGAATAAACAATTGGAATCTTCTCTTTTGATATTCACCAAAAAATCTCGATTTCTATTTTGATAGTGTTTTTTTTTTTAAATTGCATACATTTTACTTCTGAAGAGAAGTTCGGTTTTCAGAGTTTGTCATTTTTTTATATATTTGTCCTACTACCTAGAATATCAAAACTCTGTATTCTTATCAAGTTTAATGTGTAGTTTTCAACCATGTACCTTATTTTGAAATTGAACTAATGGTTCAGCATTGGCAGCCGTGGTTACATTTGCCGCGTTATTTTTGCACTTTGGGTTTGGGCAAGTACAACCATGACTATCACAACGCAGGTTAAACTTTTACTTGGCTTAAAAACAAGAATTTTAATTATTGTTGATGCTGATGACATTATTACAGTAATCCTTGAACCAGGTATTGGCAGGCGAGGAGATATGACATTTCCAGGTTCTTTCTCCTTGTACAACATTCTATAAGTCGTCTGATAATGTTTAGTGTTTTTTAAATAGTGTTTTTCAGCCAAGTTATAAGTTTGTTAAGCTTTGATTTAAAAGTGTGTTTATTTAAGAAAGCTTAACAAGAGAAAAAAGCAAGTTATTAAGAAAATTTTTAATATTTAAATTTCACGTAAACTGCTTCCAAGACCGAAAAACAAAATTTTCCCCAAAAAATTAAAAAAAATAAACTAAATGAAAAGGTTTGTAAAACGTGTGTCAACCATCGGAAAGTCACATGTAAGCACATTAATATAAACAAACGAAATTTCTTTAAAAAAAACTATATGCTAAATTTTGCGTAAGTGCAACAAATGGATATTGAAATAAAAATTGTAACAAATCAATGGTACATGATACACAAAATCTAATTGAAAGTTCTTATAGCTAAATATTGTTCTTATATTCTTTATAGTTATCTCACAGTAACAATTTGAAAATGAAAACAAAAATGAACCCGGATTCATTTACCCCACAACAACCTAATCAAAATAAAGTCACAATATTTTTTTTAGCATAAACCTAAATAATGAAACCGAATTAAGTCAAATTTTCATTTTTTTTTCAACGTTTACTTATTGAATAATTTTTTTTAATAAAATTATATATAAGCGTGCCCCTATGCCTACTTTTACGTTTTACTTAAGCATTGAAAACTTAAAAATAAAATTCTGATATTGTAAGAGGTATTTGAAACAACATGCGGGTTTCATGAAGATTTTCTAAAGGTTTTGACGTAGTTTTTTTGTTGATTTTTTTTTGCTGGGTTAAAGAAATCAAAATGCACAAATTCCTTTATGTTATCTAAACGCCATTATTTTCAGTAAAGTAAAAATGAATACAATGAAAACTTATATTTATGTTATTTTATTACAATGTAAGTTAATAAATAAGAATCAAACATTGAATATATTTTAAATGTATCATGATTTCAAAATCTACCTAACATCATTTCTAAGAAGTTTGATCCCCTTGCATTAGTAATACAGGCTTTCAACAAGGGAAATTCCTTAACTCTATGTGCTGGCCGAAGACGCAGCAGAAGCTTCAGCGGCTCCTCCTCCCAACCCGCCGCGACAACGTCCTCCCCTGCAGCCGCCTCTTAATCCACCAACTCCGGCCTCGGCATCTGCAGAAGCTCCTACACCACCCACTCCAACGCCACCTAATCCAACACCACCTACTCCAACATCAGTTTCAGTATGCGCTTCAGACACAGTTGATCCTCCAAGGCCGCCCAAGCCTCCGCAGCCTCCAACACCTCCAACGCCAGAATAAGTGTCAACCTCAGTCTCAGTTTCGACTGCAGCTCCTCCGAGTCCTGCTCCGAGTCCTCCTCTGAGTCCTCCTCCAGTCACTGTACTAGACGAAGCCTCGGCCTCCGCAGCACCACCTCCCAGGCCTCCCAGGCCACCCACGCCACCAGCGCTAGACTCAGCTGCAGCAGATGCTCCTGCTGCCCGCGTCCCGGATGCAGTCTTGCTGAATGCGATCGCAGCAACGACCAACGAAATGAATGCAAAGGAGTGCATAGTGCTTCTTTATACTGTGGAATGCAGTTTGTTCGAAGATGTTTTTTGGGGGGATGGATACAATAACTTTCTGTACTTGGGTCTGAAACGGCGTTCTTATATATAGTCGAGAAATGACGAAAGTGGCGATCTGGATCATTAGCTGTGAACAATCGATAGAACAGTTGGTTATCTGGTTGATTAATGGGTGGTCGGGGTCTTCAAAGACGGTCCATTTGTTTTCCCAAGAGCTCAAGGTTCACAGATGAGACAGATCTTTCATTTGCCATACACAAAGGATTGCATATGAAGTCCGCTGTGTGTTTCTCAAACAAAAAGTTTGTATGAAATGCCGAAATTAATAATGGTTAATAGTTGAATTATTGTCGCACTAGAGCTGTGGGCTATTGAACGATCTATATCGAAAGAAAGACCTGGTAACACTGCCTCGTATGAAATTTTTATTGCTTTGACAAATCAATAAACTTGGGATTTGCAGTTCTAGACAATACGTTAATATTTCCTTTTAATAATTAATCTGTCAATATTTTTTTAATAATATGCTTCAACAGATAAATATTTCAATTAACTTGGTTATTATATTAATTTTTATTCACATGTAAATTCTATAACTTTTTTTGTATGTGTATCTTTTATCATTCGTTTTTATCCTCATGGCAATTTAAAACAATATATATTTTATTTTTAATAAATGTTCTTTGCTCTTAACATATCAAAACTACCTTTTAGATTTAGCTTACAATTGCGGAATTTTAACATTACTGTATTGTAACCGAGCCCTAATTATAATTTCTGGAATATATTTTTTCGACGTTCCAAATCAGTGTCCACAACTTTTAAATAATCACGGACCACCGACTTGAAAGCAGGCGCAGATCCATGACTTAATCTGAGGGGGCGGGGAGCAATCAGGGAGTATATATATTATTTATATAGATATATAGATAGACAGACAGATAGATTCGGGAAGTTGTTCTTCCGAATTTCATAATATTTTTTGCATTCTAACGTCACACGTTCAACACAACCAATTGGTTTTCACAACTGCGTTCTTTCGTCTCGTTGAATTGTTCCTTTTGAAATATAGAAAAACATACTTGGCTGGTGTAAATCTGGTTGAAGTAATAACTACATTGATCTCTGCTTGTGGTGGCTTGTTTAATGAGTCTGCCCTGATTGTCTGTTTCCCAAAGTTTCAGCCAATCAACTTTCATAGTGTTTTTAAGTTTCTTTTTAAGCTGCCGAGGAAAGAACTTCACAAAGATCATTGATGTGGGAGTTCTGTTACTTTTTGATCTTCATTTTTCTAATTTTTTGTAGAATAGGAGCCATATATCTAATCAAATACATATAGCTTTTTGTTTTTAAAATAGTTATTAATTTTTAAGTTATAAACTTTTAAACATTTGAATACTGTTTGACCACTTTTTTTATCGCAATAATTACATAAACGATATTTTTAAACTGTGAAATATTGTTCTCATTTATAAATTTAAATAATATACAATAAAATTTTAATTCAAAAAGTTTTAAAAAAATAAAAAATAATGATGTTTAGATGGTGCCGTGTCTCCTTAAACTCAATAAATACAAAATTTGGACTTGTCCACTTTTGCAAGAAACCTATCACTTGTGATATTAAGCAAATGCATTGACTTTATAAAATCAAAACAACTCATCTCCCCCTCGCCCCTGTATTCCTTTAACTACAAAGCTTTTAATTCTTGCCTTTCTGGGTTCTGGGTAATGATCAATTGTTTTTCGAAACAAGGCACTCTTTCGCTTTTAAGATGGCCGAAAAGATTTAATGACCGTAATAAGCAAAGCGTAATATATATTTTACGAGAACGTTTCTTTATCGGACGCAATTATCCTAGTCATTATCTTCAAGACGCATTATCCATCTGAAAAAATAATAAAAGCAATTTCTTAATTTTGTATTTGGTGCCTCAGGCGACGCAAATGAAGCAAGCGCCGAGAATTATTACAATTTTTTTAACGTTGCCACTTTTCTATACATAAATACTTCTTCTTTCGTGTGCTCAAGCCGACCCGGAGGATATTCGTTCCCATTTATGTTTTAAAAAGGAAGGAAGTTTTTAGAAACAACTTCGACTTTTGCCATCGGCTATGGAAGCGGGTGAATTTTTGTAATGGCTTTTTTTCTTCTTTTTGTTGCATTTTTTTTTTTTTTAAATTTACGATGGACAAGGAATTTGATCTGTCGTAAATGAGAGGAATTATCATAAGTGTATTATTGTCGAATGGCTGTTCATTATTGACTTGGTAATGGTAAAGAAGAAAATATCATTACAAATTGATATTGCAGCTATGATTGCATTGTTAAAAGCAGTAAATTTTAATTTGTTGGGTTTTTTGGTAATAATAATTTAAGGTGACACCGTAGGATAATTTCTATATTTTATTTATTGTGTTACAAATGTAAGACTTATTATACAGATAAAGTACATTAATGTCAGCAATATCCTATAAAAAAAATTTGTATTGGGATTAATTTTTTTAAATTAATTTTTACAAAAGTTAAAGATTTTAAAAAGTTTACCCCGTTTTTAAATTTTAAGTTACAGCTTCGAAAATTTTTACTTAGTAAGAGTATATTGTTAATTTTTTTTTTTTTTTTTTTAATAATTTAAACTTTTTGGGAAAATTTATATGTGTGACATTAGCAAAAAATTTCGCAAAGAATTGTGCTTTTCTACTTAAACATATTTTTTAAAAAACAAGATTTGAAAAACAGGACGCCTTTTTGTTTAGCAGAACTTTGTAAGTGTATTAAAAAATTCTAACTTTAAGTCTATTTAAAAAAAAGATTTTCACATGAAAATAGGTAAACATTTAAATTAATTTTTTTACTTATACATATTACACTACTTATTTATTTTTATTAATTTAAGTATAAAATTTGGCAACTTTTACTACATTTTTAATATTAAGAAAATTTTCAAAATATTGTAAAATACATCAAAGTTTAATTACTAACAATGAATAAGTAGTGTATTATACACATGTGAAAAGTTTAAATTAAATGTTTAGCATTTTTCAATTGGTTTTTGTATTTTGGTACATATTTTATCTTTAAATGCATATATCTAACATTCCAATTTTTTCGAATTCTTTTTACAAGGTAAAAGCATAAGGCTTTTTTAAAAATAGAATTTTAAAGTTAATTTTATTTTTTGTAATACACTTACAATAATCAACAAAATAACTTGGATTTTGTTTAAATACGTTGTCTAGAGTTTAAAAAAATAATATTTTTAATTAAAAAATGCGCAAGTGTTTGCAAAATGTTGCTAATGACATACATATATTTTTTTCTCAAAAAGTTTTAACTTTTTAAAAACCTCACGATACTTTTTTTGTCAACAATTTACAATTTCTAAACAAAAAAATTTCAAAGCTGTAACTTAATTTTAAAAAAAGGGTAATTTTTTTAAAATCTTCAATTTTTTTAATTAAATATTTTTTAATTAAATATTTTTTAATTAAAAGTATATATATATTTTTTTTACAGAATATTGCTAATATATGGGTACTTTAATTGTATAATAAGTTTTAAACTAGTAACAAGAGAAATAAAAAAAAATAGAAATTACTCTACAGATCTTATTTTAAGATGGAGTTTTTTAAACTGCAAAAAAATATTCGTCACCAAGGGAATCCCACAGAAAGGCTCTCTTTGGAAAGCAATCTCCTCAATTGTAACATGACCCAATTTCAATAAAATTTCGCAAATATACCCATCCGAACAAAACCGGATCATCATTCAAAATCCTAACAAAACCAAACGAACCTTCCGATCTGTTTATGACCAATCCATTGTTACGCCCAATGATTAATCGCCCTCGAGAAACAATGAATGGACTTTAAATAACACCGCGCGTCCCGGAAAACAAATATTTCGAAAGGTGTGCGCTAGCCATCCATTTCCCATAACTGATAGAAGCGCGTGCGTAAAGTGACGTGGAACACATTAGAGGCCGTGATGAAGAGCTATCCGATTGATTAGGAGATGATAATGCGGGCCGAGGGATAATGCGTCCTAAAGTGGATAATGAGGAGCGAGCGACGAAATTGCCACCCATTAGCACCAACCGTGTTTATTTTTCCTCTCGGAGCTTTCGTTGGACGTGCCATTCCGATGGAGTAATTTGTGTATCGATTGGAAATCGATGACGACTCAGATGGAACGGGAAGTAAAACGTCGTGTTTTTAGTTCGGTTGGTTTAGATTAACGTCGCTCTAGAGATGCACAAATGAGCTGTTGGAGACGATTCGAGATCCATCGCGAACATTGGTTGAATTAATGTAGAGGCCATTCCCACGCATATGTGTATATGTGAGGAAGAACGGACGACGGCGGATTTAACGTACACCAGTCCCCTACACAAACATACGTGTGTAGGCTCCTTAATTCCACCAACACCCTCTCGTTTCTTGCTCAATCCCGAATCACAGCTAATATCCTATTGAGCAGCCATAGTGCAATGTTTTTATTTCCTACCAACCAACTTAATCTTTTTATCGATCTAGAAAAATCACCGATATCAAAGTATCGGTACGCCGATACTAAAGTTCCCCAAAGCAGGGGTTATTTGAACCACAGTTCCCTTGTCTTCTCTGGGAATATGAAGGTTCCTGGTTCGATGCCAGGCGATGGACTTGACAAAAAAAAGTAAAAAGTAGTGATCTCGTGATCGGAGGGTTGCCAGCTTCGCTACACAATACTAGAAAAGTCGCACAGAACATCCGCAAAAATTAACGGCGTGTATACGGGACTGGTGCACAATAAATCTGATCGGGGTCCAAAGTCCCGACGTCTATTGAAGGCGTTGGGTGCCAGTTCAGGTGTTTCCTCGTCATCTGACCATGGTTATAAAATAACGAGGTACATGTATAAATGTGTGTGTGAATGTGTATGTGTTCCCGGGTCTTTCCTTCGAGATAGACCTCGAACCGTCGTCAATGGCCCACTGTGCAGCTCTAGTGCGACGTTAATTAATCAAACCAAACCCTTGTTTTCTAAAATCAGGACCGTGATAGCCTCTTTGCCATGGTGTGACCTTGGCTCCCGAATTGATTTCCAGATAAGTCCAATAGAAGATCTATCGTATAAACGTTGAGGGTGAATTCTTACAGTCGTGTTCTAAATACAACTCACTTCGGTCTTAACCCACTATTCTACACGAACAATTTTTACACTCGTCAATTTTTTCAGATAGATCTGCGGTTTTTGATTACGGACCACGTGATTTCTTTTTACCAGTCGACGAGTCATCTTCAAAAGCTGGCGCGAATAAATAACCTCCGCGTACCTCCATTGACAGTAGTTAATATCCTGGGAATGATTTGGTTAATTAACGTCGCACTAGAGCTGCAGAGTGGGCTATTGGGACGGTTCGGGGTTTATCTCGAAGGAAAGACACGGGAACACATACACAATCACAAACACATTCATTCATACATGCACCTCGTTATATTTTAGAACCATGGTCAGATGACGAGAAACACCTGAACTGGCACCCAACGCCTTCAATAGACGCCGTGACTTTGGACCCCGATCAGATTTATTGTGCACCAGTCCCGTATACACGCCGTTAATTTTTGCGGATGTTCTGGACGACTTTTCTAGTATTGTGTAGCGAAGCTGGCAATCCTCCGATCACAAGATCACTACTTTTTACTTTTCTTTGTCAAGTTCATCGCCTGGCATCGAACCACGAATCTTCGTATTCCCAGCTGACGTCCTGGGAATGATTTCGAATATTGGATACGGCCTATAAAAACTGCTTTTTCTAGAATGTCGTCTTTCGGTACTTACAAAATTTTAAGTTTTTTTTTTCCGAAACCATATTGGAGCTCTAAAAGTGTACCTGGGTCGGAGCGCGGTGAGAAGGGTTTTACATGAAATATCCTTTCAGCAAATTATAGGAATAGAACGTGACCTTGCGAACTGAAGAAAAATATACAAGATTTTCCGCCTGATATTGCGTGACCAAGTCCACGCCTAGTACGATGTTCAGGATTTTACAAGCATTGGCGCCTAATTTTTTATTGAAAAACACTAAATTCATATCAATCGAGCTATTTGTCATTAGTTATAGTGTCGAAATGAATCACCTTAAAAGCGTTACTTGGCGTTTCTATCTAGATGCTGCATGCAGCTGATTTTAAAAGCGTTTCATGTCATAAATGAGTTGATAATAAATTTTACTTTAAAAAATAAAAAAAATTAAAATTTCGTGTCACTTGAAAATGTCTTACATTTTCGAAAAATAAAATAATGGGATAAATGTATGTTCCTTTTAGAACTATCCAATTTCTAATGCTATTCCCCCCTTTTACAAATCGTATCAATGTTGACATGCTCACTTTTGTTATCGCTTTATATCATTGAATCTAACTCCCTAAGAAAAGGCAGAAAATACGTTTTGTAGCTTTTGTTAGAATGTCGGACCATAAGAATAAAATACTAGAATATTTTTTTTATATATACCATGTGAATTTTATTCTATTAAGGCATTTCGGGCATGGACTCTTTCTTTTCAAAGCGTCATTGATTTTTTTTCCCTGAATTTCTTTTTACACTCTTCCCTGAATTTCTTTTACAAAAATAGACTTTGCTCTATTTTTGTGTATCTTAGAAGAAAAAACACATTACCCGAAATCACAATTTTTTTATGTATTTTCTATCGTCAATAAGTATAATAACACGTAGTTCACTGTCCCGTATGAGAATAATTTTAATATTATTGAATAATAATATTAAAACTTTTCTGAGTTTGTAATTTTTGTTATTTTGATGAAAATTGTAAGAATTATGTCTTGATTCTGATCACTGTATATTTTTTCACTATAAAATAAAATTCGGTAATGATTAGTAGCTAATGACTATTACGAAGAAATATTAAAATGTCATCCGAATTGCTCAAGTAATATAGATTTCAAGTTGATAATGGAATTTAGAAGATACAATATAACTCCAATATACTCTTTCAAATATACAATATAACTCCGTATCAAATAGCACGATTGAAATAAACATTATTTGATGTTTTTTTTAAATTTTATTATTTACGAATGACAAATTGTTTGTTAGCTGTTCGATAGAAAATAAAACGCTAAACTTGGAAATAAAAGCCCTTCTTCGAGCATTTGTTTAGGGCTACTTCTCTCATCCAAGCAGTCCGTTTTGGCAGGAAAAGGAGAAGGCAATACAAGTTTTTTTTTTTTTTTAAATAATGTGCCAAAGCACAAGCCAATACCAAAACCTTCTCCTAAGGAGAGAATGAGCAGCTCCAAACGACTGCACGTACCGGCGTTTAAATTGCTATCGAACAGCTTTAAAAGAATTTATCATTCGAAAAAAAAAACATCAAATAAAGTTTACTTCAATATCGCTATATATTGTCGGCTTTAAGAAACTCATTTCATACTTTGCCTGAATGGCATTAAGCATTTTATAGAACACCTAAGCCTAATTTCGTTTTTTCATAATTTGCCTAAAAATGCAAGGCATTATTTCGCACTATGCCGGTAACATATACAAATTTCAAACTCATAACATAATTGGCATGTCACTTTTAATTTCTAATTGAAAGGCCCTTTCTAAACAAACGTTATTAACGAGCGTAAGCTGCAGATATCTCTGAGATTGGTGATTACAAACCACGTGGTTTGCATTCCATGATCACAGAGCCACCTTCAAAAGCTAACACGCGTTAATAACGTCCTTATAGAAAGGCTCTCAAGATCGTCTGAAAGGGACAGGGCGATGGTAAGGTAACGCTTTAAATAGCAATTTTATTTTCATTATATTTCTATCTCTGTGTGACTCAAAATTTAAAAACGAATTGATTTGTATATGTTATTTGTTATTAGTGATTAGTTTTCAAGTGAAGCATACTTTTGTAGTTGAGTTTTAATAATTCTAAAATTTAAATAAAAAAAATATTTAAATAATTTTTTTTCTAATGAACTATTGTTAAAAAAAAATGTCTTTCGAAAATACATTTTAGATGAGTTATGCTACGTGTGGAACCTAAATAATATTAAAGTACATGTTCTTATTAGTTATTTAAAATTTAATTTGTGTTTGAAACAAAATTTAAAGTAAAATTATATTTATATATATTTTAAAATTGTATATTCATACTCATATAACTCTTTTAATTTATTCTACATGTTGATTATACTATTTAATTTACATTTCAGAAAAAATTATGTTTTAATTCCAAATAGTTTTTTGGGAAAATTTACCTAAATAATTTTTAATTAAATTAATTTTACAATTCAACTTCGAAAGTAGGTTTTGCTTCACAAATTTGAAAATATACCGATACTAACTTAATGCATTTACAAGAAAATTGTTTTTAATTTTTGAGTCATAGAAATGGAAATATAATTTTAAAAATATGACGGATCAACGCGTTACCTTTAACATGTATATTTTCATTCTCATGTATTTATTAATCATTGGCATTATAAATTGCATCTAGATGCGCTAAAGTAATGGACAAGAATGTGCTTTTACTAAACATTTGCTGTATAATGCACAATTATATTTCATTAATTACATTAAAGTGGCCCAATCTCTTGTAGGACAATAATTTATTTCACATCTTTGATTATTTACAATATTTTAAAAAATTTCATAATTCAATATAGTATTTCAAGCTATTCGCTAGAAATTAAAATTTAAATAACATTAAACGAGATGGAATTTGGATACAAGTATGAAAGAGTTTAGAATTAAAACAACTAATCAGCTTGAATTTGGTCATGAAGTATATTACAAATTAATGAATTAGCTGTTTTCAAACTTTTGATGTGAAACGACTACTGCGAACATCAAAAGACACAAACCCCGTATTGCGCTTTTAGGGTAATTCATTCTGACTCAACTCCGTGACAAACAGTAAGTATGACTTTTAATTTGATTTGTTCGATAGGAAATTAGGCACCAATGCGTGTAAAATTTTAAATTCAATCAAAGCTCACGTACATGATGCGCCAGATGAAGAGTTTGTTTATCTTTCTTCTCTTGACGAATTTTGTTGGCGGCCAATCCTTATATATATAATCTGTTGCAATGACGTTTCACGTTAAACCCTTCTAGCATTCCTTCCAAACTCAGATGGAGAAATACTTTTCTTTTTAAAAAGCTACGCAACCCAAAATCAACATAAAACTTTCATCAAAATTGAGAATGAAATGTTTTGTAGGACGGGAAAACTGCAGTTTTTCTAAATATCTATTAAAAGGGTTGTGTTTCAAAATTCTTCGTAAAACCTGTAAAAAACTTCAATTTTAAAACACTAAAATAATGTAAAGGGAAATGCAGGTTTTGTACAAGTTTTATATAGAAAAATTAAAATCATTAAAAATCCTGCAGTTCTGGTTTCAAATTCCTTTACAAAACCTTCAATTTTACAATTTTGATGGTTTTATACAGTCTTTTTTTTTTTATCAGATTCTAACAGTCCATATTTCCTACCGAACCCTCTTTTATATCCACCATCCATTCGGTTGTTTTTACTCCAATTGTTCCGGGGGAGAAAAAAAACGATTCCTGGACAAAATAAAAGAATTCCAAAATTGAACTGAATCTATTTTCAATAAAATCCTCTTCGTACCCTCCGAAGCTGAAGGGTAAAAAGAAAAAAAGTAAAAAGAAAACTTTTCTACTTCGAATGGGCAAGAATGTCCTCCCCCACAAGAATATGAGGGGGGTGGGGGCGAGGGAGAGAAATGGAATCGTAGCATATAAAAGGACTTCTCTTTTTATCCACTTCGCACATTTGTTTGTGTTCCTTTGGCCATTTTCTTCTCCTCCCTTGTTTGGCTTTCTGATCTTCTTTTTGGACCCGGACATTATGGGGCCCGGATTCGGTCGTTTCGGGTCTCATCGGGGAATAAGCATAAAGGGACATTGCTTCCATCGGACACTTCGCGGGAAACGTATTTTTCCTCATGAATTTATTTATATCTCTTAGTTTATTTTAGGTACCGTAATTCCACACAACTATGGTCCGTCGTATATTTCCCTTCAGAAATCGATAAAGAACTGTAGATGGGAGATTGTTTTGCAACTTAATCTTAGGACAGTTCAAAATCTTTCAAATAAAATACAGATGTGTTAGTCTGCAATAAAATTCATATTTATTTATTCATTTTAACACCACTTGCACTTTGA
Source organism: Troglohyphantes excavatus (assembly GCA_963932185.1). Lineage (NCBI taxonomy): Eukaryota > Metazoa > Arthropoda > Arachnida > Araneae > Linyphiidae > Troglohyphantes > Troglohyphantes excavatus. The sequence goes on along the minus strand of OZ010668.1, from coordinate 68,468,442 downwards.
GAAATTAATTATATTTAAATCAAATGAAATCTACATAAAAACTAAATCAATATTAAGGCAAATGAAATCTACATAAATACTAAATCAATATTAAGGCAAATGAAATCTACATAAAAACTAAATCAATATTAAGGCAAATGAAATTTATATAAAAACTAAATCAATATTAAGGGAAATGAAATCTACATTAAAACTAAATCAATATTAAGGCAAATGAAATCTACATAAAAACTTAATCAATATTAAGGCAATTGTATTCTTTTTCAAAATCAAACATTCTCAGATAAATCATGAATTGTTATAGCTTATTGTTGCATATATATAGCAGAATTGTTATAGCATAAAAGCATGGTGGACGAATGCTGAAGTCAAGGTTTTTCATTGGCGACCGGTCAACTGTACTATTATGTAACTACGTGGTATTTTGTACATATCTGCGGCTTCTCGTAGCGTCAGTATTTTGTTGTGGATGTCTTGTATACATATATCCATACTTCTGTCCCCATATGCTTATAAGGTCTTTCAAAGAAAAATTTTATTCGTTGGGGCATCAAAACCTGTAAATAAAGTTCTTCAAACACTAAAAAAATGTCGGAACAAAATTATGGTCCAAACAAAAATTATTAAACCACAGTTAAACTGAAAATATGATTGTTTGTTATATTTACAATAACAGTTAAGATGCAAGTTTTTTTAGTAAAAGTATTTATTAAATGTATGAAAACAATAAATTACCTGTCATCTAAACCAGTGAGAACACAGAACAGCTTGTTGTGATCACAGGTGGCCAAGAAAGTTTGAAGTCGACGAAATAAGGTGGAAAACCATTACCCTCACAGTGGCAGTAGAAAACTGAAGAAAAAGGCCGGAAAAGTGTAATACAATGCCATAACAATAATATTAAATGCATGGCTCTTTCATTTATTAGTTCAAGTTCTCACTACATTTCTCTCATATTTCAGATATCAGGTTTGTTCATGCGCGCGGCTGTTGGGGCCAGAGTTACGGCTGAAATTCGGGGAGAGTTGCGGCTGACTTTATACTTTTGTTCAAATTTAAAATATGCATATGACATTTTCCTTGAAGTCGGTATTTTTTAAGTTTATTTCATTCTCACAATTATTTTCATCAAAAAAGGGGTAGGGACCCCCTGCTTAACTTTAGATTATGGCCGCTCATACGCGTCTTTTGTTGTTTACGTAGCTATATTAAATATTACCCCACTTCTATATGAAACATAAAGCAATGAATTGACATGTAACGTCTTTACTGTTCAAAATATATGATCATAATTTTTTATAAAAATTTCGTCATTTTGACCAAACAGACGCCTATAAAATGCTCTGGTTAAATATTTCGTCAAACTAAGGGACATTTGTCAACATTTTGTAGTTTTGATGAGTTTTTTTTTATCGCGAAATTCATTTTGTCGAAAACGAGGACGATTTCAAATAAATATTTATGACTTGACCCGAACGAGATATCTCATGGTCTGAAACCACGCGGGTTATCTATCATGACAGAAAAGCTCGTTTGAATTGTGGCAATATAGATGTAAGAACCGAAATTGAGCTGATACCACCGAATCGGAGTAAATCAATTGCGTTAAAAATTTGAAGATTATTATTTCATCAAAAGTCAAGTGGTTCAGTGACGAAACGATTGCCAAAATTGATGAAAGTAGCCTTGACGATCATTGAATGCTATAAAATGAGAGTTATTTCTGAAAGTGTTTAAAATCGGACCCTGGAAAGAGATGTGGGTTGAATGGAAATGTAACTGAAGTAAGTCGCATCTGACCCGTCATACGCCACACCCCTTGAGCCTCCTCTCGTTTCCATGGAAACGCTGTCGAATCTTGCAGTCTAGTCGTTTGGTTTGCTTGTTAAGTTTGGTTCTCTCAAGTCGTACGGTTCTTTCAATTCGCTCAGTTCGTTGTAATTTACGTTGATACATAAAAATTTTAATTTGCATTTGTCTATTAATATATAATGCGGTTATTTATAAAATAAATTTGCACCCGAACAGTACTGTTGATTTTGCCATTACACATCTTAAATCCTGCATCCTTCTCAATAGACACAGCCTATATTTTTTAGGAAAGGAAGGGGCGGGGACAACATTTCGGTGTATTGTTTCTTGTTTGGGGGTTTTTCTCAGATTTCCCAGTGTAAGAGTAGTTTATAAGAGATTATTAAGAGACTGCTGTAAAAGTATATAGTCGAGTGCAACCGAGTTTCTAGTAGGTGATTTGTAAAATGTCTCCCACTGCAAAAAGTTTTAAAACTTGGGTACTGCCCTAAGAAGGAAATAAACTCTATTTGATGTAAATACTTCTTCAAAATTGGTACGGGTACATCACCGCTAGGTACCGTAACATGAAAATCGAGATTCTTTAAATCAAAATACATCCAAAAGAAATCAGCTAATGGGTATGATAAATATCCTACCATCATGTGCAGGAAAGTAAGAAGTTTGGAGTGGAAGAAGGGTGGCTGTTAATCATTCTCTTTTTCCCCACCCACCCTTTGGCCTTTGTACCACGTGGGTGAAAGTCTCACATGGCGGCAGTATGCGCTTCCACTTTCATAACGCCATGGGGAATAAGCCTATGGAGATAAATGACTTAACATCGTGTAGAGAAACACCAGCCGCGTCAACCAGGTAGGTAATTAATCCAATCTTCCTTCTGACCATTGTGTCACGTTATAAGAGAATGTGTCAAAATTTCGGCCAAAGAAGCTGCACGTCGAACAGGCGCACATATTCACGAACCAAACATTACGGTACATTTGGGACAGTGCCTGTCTTTTTTTTTTTTTTTAAGCCAACTCAGAATTTTCTAAATTTTCTGGTTCAGAAAATTCCCTCTAGTAAAAAGGAAGGAAAAACCTCTATGCGATCTTAAACATGAATCTTTCCGACAGTACATAACGTAAGAGACTGCTATAAATGTGTACAGCCGAGTTCGAACGAGTTGTTGATAAGATATTTGCAAAATGTATCCAACTGAAAAATGTTGTAAAATTATGGCACTGCCTGTTGAAGGCAATAAGCTGTTTTCCTCGATTTACTTCAATTCAAGCATTTAACATTTCCTATATAAAATTTCCACTAAGTATTAACCTTTATTTTAATTTTGATTTTTTTTTTTTAAGTAATCGCACATGTTCCTTAACTTTATTATAATCCATTGTAAACCTCTAGAGAGGTGAATCTTAAACTATGCCTTGCTTAAGAATCTACACGAACTGTAAAGATCGCGCTAAAATTATATAATCTATTTAAATAAACTTCTAGTCGCGACAAAATCTGAAGTGTAATTTTTAATTGGATTTCCGAGTCGCGCACTGCGGAACAAAAAGTTGTCAGAGACGTTCCCCAATCTGAATAAATGTTTTTAATGTGAGCACAAAAGTCCATTTTTTCCCCCTTTATCAAGAAATGATAAGATTTCCAATATTTCTCCCCTGCGATACGAGATTGAATTTATTTTTATGCTAATCAAATCCATTTTGCCAAGACAACTATTCGAACATTAGAATAGAATAATCTCGAAGAAAAAAGAGGCTTTTTTCTTCAAGAAAAAAAAGAAAAATTAAGGAAATGACGAGGAATTAAATTATGATGGAAACGTTAAAAGGGGGAAGGGTATAAAAAAAAGATGAAAATATTTTTTTATATATATATAAATAAGAGTGATCGGATCTTAAGCCCACTGGAGTGGGAAAAAAGCGTAAAAAACGGCGTGGATTATTGGAATGAAATCTGCATGTAATTTGCATCCATAACGCCGCAGTGTCACGTGATGGTGGTGTGTCAAGGGTTGGAGAGTACACATCGCTCACGTGACCAATCGGGCATCTGCGTCGAGATTAAGCTGTTGAGAATGGAGATTTTTCCCTTTTTTTTGTCCCTTCTGAAGTTTTGGAAATAAACACTCTTTCGCTCCTCTTAAAAGGGTAATGAAAGTAATGTTTACTGGGGATGATGATTCGGTGAGGCATTTGTCACTTCTTTTCCATTTACTGGAGGATGCTTCATTAATTTAAAGGGTCGTTAAATTGTGTTGAGTGGTCTTTAAAGTGAGTTCCGGTCGCTGAAGGAAATTGCTTGAATCAAAAAGATGGCGCTTAAGAAGACTTTATTCAAAATAACGAAATTAAATAAGTGTTTATAGGATTTAAATTTGATTAATTTACTTTAGCGACTTAAGAAATATTTGTTAAAGAAAATTCAATACTTTTGAACAGATAAAGTCTACAATTTACTTAACGACAGTAAGTTCAAGTTTGGAAAGACATTTGTTTTGTTCTAAAATAAGTAAAATTAATTTTTGAAATCGTTTTTAACGTTACATAGGTACCTTCAAAACCAAAAGAAGCACCAAAAATGCTTTCTTATACAACCCCTGGCATAAAGTACCCGATCAATGTGTCTAACTCATACAGTAAATTCAAAATATGTTTATATTTGACAAAACGTTTGTCTCGAACAAATCAAACGATAATGAGCATAAAATATGATAAAGTAAGAAATGAAATCAATGGTTAGATCACAGTTTATAATTAGTTTAAATTATAATAAAGGCGGATGAATTACATCCACAACAGAAAAAAATATCCGATCAGCGAAAAGTCGAGAAAAAAGTATCCGATCAACACTATTAATATTTGCTGGCGCCCCCTTTTTACCCGTTTACAGATTTAACACGCTCTAGCATGGCATCTATAAGCTTTTGGCATACACCTGGAGAAATTTCATCCCAGCTTTCCTGTATAGTTTCAGGCAATTCCAAAACGTTTGTTGGACTTCTGTTGTTCACCTTTTGTTTCAAAATATTCCAAATGTTTTCAATGGGATTTAGGTCTAGGGTATCTGCAGGCCACGTTAATGACTTGATTGAAGAGTTGCCATTGTATTTTAGAATTTTTTTATTGTATTGCTACGGTGACAAGAGGCATTGTCATGCTGGAAAATGAAATCATGTTAATCGCCGTACCATTCATCGAGGCTAGGGAGCAAATAGTTTTCTAAAATTTCCCGATATACTTCAGAATTAACAGTTCGCAATACTGTACACAACTTCCCAACTCCTTGGAAAGTCATGCAGCTCCAAATGAAAATTGACCGCGGAAACTTAGTTTTGGTAAAGATGCAATCTTCATTGAACTTATTCATCCACTCTTCTCCACACGAAGATTCCACTATCATCGCCAGTTCTAAGGCAAATACGGGATTCGTCACTAAATACAATTTTTTCCAGTCCTCGAATCCCTAATTTCAATGGTTTTTGCACCAATGCAGATGTGCTTTTTTATATTTTCTTCTTAGAAAAGGTTTTGTTTTAGGCTTTGCAATATTTAAAACCGTTCTCATTAAGATGATTTTGCACTGTTCACTCACATACTTCTACTTGATATTTTGACCACTCCAAATTAAACTGCTTTGATGTCAATTGCTGCATAGAATTTGCCAATCCTAGAAGTTTTCTATCTTGTTTCTTCGTGGTAGCGTGTGGACGTCCACTTCGACGAAAGTTTTCTGCGTTATTTGTAGCACAATATTTCTTCCAAATGTCGCAAACAATACTTTGACCACATCTACGCAATAATGCTACTTTTCTTTGAGACATTCCGTCTTTTAAACATGTAACTATTCTGAATTGTAAATCTTTAGAAAATTATTTCACGGGAGGTATACTTTCGCACACTGCAAAATCAAATATGTTTTCCATCCACGAATTTGACCTTTATAAGTCTTGCTAGATGTTCTATACGTACACTGGCTACAAAATATGCAAATATTAATGTAAGTTTACATTTGCTTTTGCACGTGATCGGATACTTTTTTCCGACTTTTTGATTGATCGGATACTTTTTTCTTCACATTGAAATATATTTTATTAAATAAAACGTCAACGATCATAATATTACGATATATTATTGTTCTATTTAAATAATTGGAAGTGTGCTATATTATATTTCGGATGTTATTTGTTGTTCTTTATTTTTTCCGAGATCTATTCAACTTACTTTACAATCTTCCAAACAGGAATGTGAAACGATCGGGTACTTTATGCCAGGGGTTGTATAACAAATCTGCATTTTTAAACGATATTTCATAAGTTTTCAATGTTGTTCGTTGTGATTGATATTTTTATACTTAAAAGAAGTCCCCATTTAAATATTCCATGGGCACTATTAACTCTTGATTCGAGATTAACTGTGGAAGGATAAATATTATAAAGGAACAGAGTGCATTAGTGAAATAACAAGTACGTTTTCCACGACAAAACTGACGATATGTCGTCCGTTTTCAGATGTATCGTTCCAGTTGTCGCGACACCTGAAACAATGCGGTATTCGAAACGTGCTTTTGTTTATCGTCTCATCGTATGACGTCATGTGCATAGTGTTCATTTGTCAAATTTTTACATACTGCTGTGTACTCATTCAGAATTTCTGTTCAAGGACCAATAAGCTCATTTAAATCAATTAACAATATTTCACATTTCATTGGGGCTGTATTACACTAGAGCAGTTCTTTGCCAAAAACTTTTATAAAACTTTTATTCATATCCATTTTATAAAATGTCTTTTAAGAAAATAAATTAATCATATTACACTGAAAAAAATATTTTGTATAAAATATTTTGTGTAGCAAATAAAAATTTTTACTTGCACTAACTTTCATCTTTTCCGCAAGATAGTGGCTGCAGATTTTCACTGCTCTAGTGGTGTTCCCACTGGAATCCACTTTCTTTCAAAACATTTTCTACTTCTTGATAAACATCCAACCTTTCGGGTTTTTTTAATGATCATTTCAGGCATCATGGATAAATTCTAATTTCTGATATTCATATATTAAGATCTTTACATGTCTTTGATCCCACTGACCACATATCACTCATTTTTTAATTACTTGTTCATATCGCAAAGTATTTATTAAAAATATGCTTTGTATTTAAAAGTATTTTTCCGAGATTTTAAGCAGAGAAAAAAATTCAGCTTCAGTGTCAATGTAAGTCTTATTCAAAAAGTAATGAAAATGTTCTTATTAATTTTGGTATAATTCACATTTTCCAAAACCAAAAATGGGTCCGAAATATTGGAAATGAGATGTCCGTTTCCAAATAATCCTAGTTTTAACACGAGTCTTTTGGAAGTTTTTAGTTCCAGCATTTAATTGTAGTGGGTGAGTTGAAGCTAACAAGCGGCGTCAACCTCTGTTGCTTAAAGAATAATAAAAAGCACACTCAAACTTGAGAATAACAAGCGTTATTTTCAATGTGGATTGAATGAAACTATTATTTGTGAATGCAATGTATGTTTTTCAAATAAATTAAGAGTAAAAAATTATTTCCTAAACCTTGTAAAGCTCATTACCTTTCACTAATGGTGATTTTGAACTTCCTTTTAAAAATACTAATCACCCCTTCATATATTGCGAATAAAATAAACTCATCAAGCCATACAGGTTTTCCCATAAGAAGGCTAATAAAGACCCTTTGTATCTTCCCCTCCAAGACATTCGTCCCATCCATTCAAGTCAAAGATAAGATTATTCTCATCCTCCCCCCTCCCACACACACAAAAAAAAGGAAAAGAAACGTCTGCCACTAAATCAAATCCACCCCCACCCCTACCGAATGCTCGATAGAGTTATTCAAAATGGCCAAGGGATGCATCTCGCTGGAAGATGGCCAAAGACAGATAAAATAGGCGGGAGATTTGGAACTTGATAAACGACCCTGGGCCATCGTACAAGGGGGCGCGACCATCGCTACACCCCCTTCCGCCATGTTTTTTACCCACAAGAACCCACTTTTTTTCCTCTTCGGGTGCTTCAGAAACGGAAGGATTTATCGTTAAGTCTCCTCTTCAGAAGGGGAGATTTAATTAATTTATTCTTGTATGGCAACGATTGGGGATGGTCGAGAGGAAGATATCTGGAAAGGGAAAGGAGGGTTGTAAGAACGATATAAATGGTTCGGCGGACTTGGACAAGTTGGACTTGGGTACTAACTTTTTTGACGTGTTACAGTTAACTGGTTATGGGAATATGTGGGGCGCGGGTAGCCCAGAGGTAAAGTATTCGTCTCATAATCAGTGGGCTTTGAGTTCGAAAGGCTACTTCGACTTACATTTTAGTGAGCTTGTGATCGGAAGACTTCCAGCTTCGTTTCTCGTTTAAAACAAAAACATCCATAACATTATCAGCCTTGTGTAAGGACGGGTGCACGTTAAATCCGATCGTGGTTCAACGTTTTGACGCCTACTGAGGTTGTGTCAGGTGCGAGCTCAGGTGTTGTCCTGGTCATCTGACCATGGTTCAAAAATACGAGGCAGTGTTCCCGGGTCTATCCTTCGAGGTAGACTCCAAACCGTCACCAATAGCCAACTGAACAGCTCACGTATGATGTTAAAAACCAGGGAAGAATAAATGTCACCCGAAACCTACATAACGGGGATCTATCCTACTATAGGTTGGTCCAACAGTATGGTAGAGTATTCAACTTATAATCGGTGCATTGTGGGTTCAAATAGATAATGCAACGAGCTATTCGCCATCTGACCATCATTAAAAATTACGAGGCAGTTTTTTCGGGATTATCTTTTGGAATAGATTCCAAACCGTCACCAATTGCCTATCATTTAGTTCGACAAACTTATGTTTCATATTTTCGCGAATCAGGAATTTTGTGCCTATTCGTTGGACTATACATTTCATCGTAATCGTATTTCCTTATCTTCAAATATCGCTGTTGTTGAAAAGCATTTTATAAATTGCACTAAATTTGCTAATGTCCCTTCATTAATAAGTAAAGAAAATTCAAATGTGCGAATTACGTTTAACTTATATAGATATATTTCCCTCCTCATCCCCCCCCCTTCCCTCCCCCCCCCCCACACGAGATTTTTATTTTATTTGCTTAATTAATTATTCTTACCTCCATTGAAGACGACAACATTATGCGCCGAGCATAGTTACTTTAAATAATGAAAATCACCCTTCTTGATGGTTAAATTAAATGATGATGGAAAATAAATTGAAAGAGAGATTTTTATTAATTAGTGTTTCTGTTTTGACTTTAAAAGTATTTCATATTTTCCTCTTAATTCAGTTTAAAGATTTTTTTTCCATCTTTTGAAAAAAAATTCTACTCAAATAAAAGCCTTATGAATTTTGTCGGTGCCGGTGGGGTGTTTGTGTTTTCTTTAAATTTACTTCAATATCATAGTTGTTCCCATTTCTTTTCATTGTTTTCGGGTGTTTATGTCATTATAAAAATGAGTAAATTAAACGAGAACGGTGTTACGACATTAATAGAACTTGAGGAAAGTAAATCCTGTTTATCGGAAAAATAACTGATTGTTTAAAATAAAACTGAACAACAAAATGTGTGTGAAAACAAGTTATATAATTTATAAGATTTTCTAAGAAAAAACGAAAAAGCCTATTAATGAATGATATTAGGTTAAAAAATTCGTCTTATAGAACATTGCGTTAAGAATTTAAAAAATACAAATACAACGTTAAAATACTCAATAAAAATTTGTGTAAAATAATATATTACTAAAAAAAATTTATTGCGTATTTTAACGTTGTATTTGTATTTTAAAAAATGAATGATATTGCCAGTATTTATTAGCAGGTTACGTAACGATTTTTTATCGTCACCTTAACACCGAAAAGGGCATTTTTAAGCCTCCTCACACAAAATTTAACGAAAAGCAGAAAGATTGCCAGAAGGAACAGGTCACCGGCTCCGGTTTTACGACATGTGAAAAAATATATCTTTACTGGTATACCGGTACCCACGCCGGTTTCTTCGCCAGTATGTGAATAACTGCCTTATTGTATCAAACATTTGTGAAAATTGTATTGTAAATATATAGTATATAGCAGTTGCGTAACACTTTGATCGTCATCTCTCGAAACGAAAAAATATTATTAAGCCCCAACTTACAAAATTTATAAGAAACATTATTCCGAGAAGGAACATGTCATCGTCTCTGATTTCACCGGCGCCGCGTATGAAAAAAAAGGCAACAACACCGGCAACTGCACAGTCACTGGATCCGTTTTTGCCAGTTGGTGCATAAAAAACAGCATAATATCAAAGTCTAGCATATTTTTTTACACCTACAATTTTTATAAATTAATCTTTTTCACTAGCATCCTCTAAAACTAAATTATATATTCTTTTGTCACTTGTTTCGCGAAAAATGCATGTATTCAGTATTTTTCTAAGTATATTTTATTACTTTTGTTGATAGCGTAAATTTGTGGACCGCCCAGAACCAACCATGAATTTTCTGTTAGCTGTTAATGCACGTTAAATCTAATTATGGCTTACTAAAAATAATATCTTCGAAATTGTCATGATTTGAAAATTAGTTGGATATCTTAAGCAATTGCCGATAGCAAGGAAGACCGGGGTTGTTTGGCAACAGATGTCGGTAATTTATTTTTGAGGCCTTAACGAGCCTGCCCAGCCTTAAAGTTCGCCAACCAACACCAAACAGGATTTTCGAATAAATATGGCGACAAAATTGATAAGGCATCTGGAATTGTATAACCTAAAACACGAAATTCAAGTGCTTGGTTACAAGTTTCAGCTGTGCCAACGAGAGTAACAATATCTCCTTATATGTTTACCACGGAAAAAAAGTGTTGAAATGCGAAAAGTTTACTTTCCATATCGAAAAACAGAAATTCTGGTACAGTTTTATCATCACAGCTGGAATCGGACTGAAAACACCTGTCGAGGGTCGGGCTGGCAGCAAATGTCACGTGAGAAGACAAGAGTACGGATGTGAAAAAAAAGAACACCCTGTTCTTTTTCACCTGCTCTTTAAAAAGAACAGGAACAGCATGTTCTTAAATTTTAAGAAACCCTGTTCTTTTTTCTGATCCGTTCTTTTCGGATATATTCTTTCTTAACTTTTTGTCCTTCTAATACTAAGCATCTTTTGTCTAAACTGGGAAGTTATATATTTTTTAAGCACTTCAAGTAACAGACAATGCTTTCGGTGTTTTAAACAATTTAGTGTTAAAAGGTCACACTCATTTTTTAATGATAATGTACTTTTAACATTTAATAAAACTCATGTTTATTGCTCGGTCTCAATTATTAGTTAATTTAGTTTATTTAATACTTATACGGGACGATTGGGTTGCTTAATAGTTACGTTTGTGAAATCTATATAATAAAAGTGGAAATGCATCAAAGAATATTTTAATGCGACAACAGAAAAAAAAATCAACATTAAAAAAAGCTTAAATAATTTATTGCTAAAAATATTTAGTTGCACTATTATATGTATATTTTGGTGTTAAAAGCCAGATTTGCTATGTTTTGGATATGTCATTTGCATTTATATTTTTTATTTACATATCATATGGTAGGAAATTCAATGTACAAGTTATGTTTCAGAAATATTAATGATGAAAGAAAAATTTTCTATTTACATGGATTTATAATGTCATGAAAAACCAACTACCAAAACAAATTTTCATTATATTAAAAAACGTTATAACACATATTCTTTGTACGAAATAGTACAAAGAATTTTCCTAAGCTATCCTAGTATTTTTTTTATTAAAGAAAAATATATATATACATAAAATAGCCTAAAATCTATTATAATTTAAAAATTTATTTTTTATTTTTAGCACAAAATAAAGTAATATTACGTTTAGAACATATTTAAATTGTATAAAATTACACTTCTTTGACAAAAAAAATATTATTAGAGTAAATACAGCTTTTAATTATTTGTAATGAAACAAATAAAAAATGTAATTAAAATTTGAACATTTTAGTTTTTATGAATATGTTTTTCCCTCCAACAAAATTAATGAGAAACAAATATTCATATTAGGCAATTTTCTTTATTATAATGTGTTCAAGTTATAAAATTTCTTTATTATAATGTGTTTAAGTTATAAAAATTATTTATTATAATGCGTTCAAGTTATAAAATTTCTTTATTATAATGTGTCAAGTCACATTATTTTATTATAATGTGTCAAGCCACTTTCCACTCCCAGAGCACATCCTTGGCACTCCCGGGTCCGAATGCGAACTTATAACCGCAGAGACTCTTTAAAGTATAAAAATAATGCAAACTTTCAACAAAAATTTGAATTTTGATTAATAATAAATTTGCGCAAGGAAATCATAAAGAATTAATTTTTCTAGTACGTCCTTTCTTTTAGGGTAAAAAAAATTATTAATTCTCTGGACGCCAGGTAACTTAATATCGGCAACAGAATATTTTCTTTAAATAAATAAAAACAAATTTAAAAAAAACAATGCAATTGCAGTTTAGAAATTCATTTAATTCCATAGTATTTAATTTTATAATTTTTTTTCTAGTCGCGAGGCCCTCTAAAAAAAAAAAGTGGCGAAATGTGCGGTAGCACTTGTCGCACACCCTCGGGCCGCCATGCCTAGAGCTTTCGTACAGTTCTGCAAGAATATTTTACTCTGATATGCTTTCTACTCAGAATATAGCTAAAAGAACCCCCCTGTTCTTTAAGTGAACAGGGTGTTCTTTAAGTGAACAGGGTGTTCTTTAAATGAACAGGGTGTTCTTTAAATGAACAGGGTGTTCTTTAAATGAACAGGGTGTTCCTTAAATGAACAGGGTGTTCTTTAAGTGAACAGGGTGTTCTTTAAGTGAACAGGGTGTTCTTTTTCGGAATAAAGGTGTTTCTTTTTTGGGACAGCATTGTTCTTTAATTGTTTACGGTTTTTTTTACAAGACATACTTATCTGCTCTATGTTAATTGGCTACTAAATTGCTTGTGTCATTTAGTTTGTGGTAATTTCTTATGACTTTTAGGGAATGTTGTCAAATAATCTAAAATTGTTTTAAATTTTATATAATTTCATTTCAGATATCAATTTCTTCATATTAATTGTTAGTCGTATATCTAGATGATAAATATTATATGATGGAAAAAATTGGAATGGGCGATTCAATATTACATAGGATATTTTGTATAAGAAATTATACATTCTTCAAATTGTTTTAGAATTATTTTATATATTTGAATATTTCTTGTAGTGTTTGTTAATTGTCTGTGTTCTAAAAAAAATATGCAAATAATTTTTATCAAATTTTTTTTTATATATCTATAAAAAATTTAAGTAAAAAATTATAAATTTATATAAATAAAAAAAAACATCTACCCGTAAGAAATGTTCTATTTATACTTTTATGTTTTAATTTGTATTTTTAACATGCACTAAATTAAAGAGTTAAAGTAAAGGATTTGCAAATTAATTAACACAATTAAGAATATATTAATAACTATTATACTAGATTATTGATCATCCAGTTATAAATATGCCGTGTTTCAAAACTTTATAACTCAATATAATCCTTTAATTTTATTAATTTTTTTATTTAACTTTTCCCGTGGACATTTTCATTCTTTTGGAGGTATTTTTTGTTAATTTTTATGAATAGTTACAAAGCCGCAGTTGCGCCGGAACCAGTATGGCAGGTATGGTTGCTGCATACATAATTTCATCCGAAAACTGTGTTGTAAAAATATTATTCAAAAAATGCTTTCAATTGTCAAATAGTAACGGAATTTTTTCCCCTGCCATATTTGCCACTTCGTGATAATTTTTTGCCACTGGATTTCGTATTAGGGATTTGGATACAAAGATGGTTGTGGTTTTTTTCCGTTACGAAACCTCAAAACACGAACGGGAAAGGGGAGGGAGTGATTTATATTACTAAAAGCGAGGTGGAGATGAGGGGTGTTGATGCGATTGCGTAAATAACACTCTTGTCGGTGTTTTTTGTGAGGGTTTCGGTCTCGGTTCTTTGTTTAATTGATGTGGGTGAAGTTAGAAAAGGAATGCGATCTGTTGGGATTTAGAGAGTCGGTGGCAATTCCTTTTCTGCTAACCTGCATATAAGGCGCATTTTCTCTTTTCCTTACTTACTGATCTGTAGACTATGCGATATGAACATTAAAAAGTAGTTACTATTTATTTTAAAATTAAATAGGAATGCCATGTTAATTTTTAAACTCTGACTTCAATATAATTTTGAACGTAGATAAAAGGTCTTCACCTGTATGTATGAAACTATTTAACGTAACGTATTTTAACTTTATATTTGGGTGAAACAGCTAAGTTTTTTCTGTTGTTTTGTATATATGTAATTTAATGGTGTATAGACATATTAGTGTATTACGCTATTTACCGTTCTTGAAAGCGATGAATGTAACTTTTTATTACTATAACTTGTATCATCGTGAACATTGGAGACACTCAGAAGTTTTTTTTAAATGAGTTTTTCTTTCGGATTTCATTTTTGAAATTTTAACAATTGAATGGCTATTAAAATATTATTTTAATTTGACCTTCATTTTATTTCAATCTACAAACTAGCAAGCAAATTATTACAAATTTGCAATGCTTATTGATTTAGGAATAAAATGTATTATATTAACATGTAAATATATGAAAAATGCTAGCGTCCTAGAGATCCCTTTAAGAAACTTATAATTTTCTTTACGATTTATATATATTTACTGCTCTAAATTATTAGAATTGTGCGTTATTGAAACTAAGAATTTGCTATATTAAAACTTTTATCACCATTACATCTGACTTTGAAAGATTTTTAATATTTCTGTTTTTCCTGTCATAATCTGTTTTTTTTCTGTAAAATTTTTGTAATGAATTATTTTCTGAAATGTCGATATAAATTTAAACTACCCTAGACAAGACAAGACATACATTTCACATCCCTAGACAAGAGACGTTTTGGCATTGGGCGTCTCATTTGTATTGTTTGGTCGGACCAGTGGCGGCGATTCGGGGGGGGGGGTGCAGTTGCCCCCGCACTTTTTTAATATTGCACTTTTTAAAAATAAAACATAACCCCAACAGATGGTCAATGATCGAAAATTTTCTCGACCCCCACCCTCACACACACACTTCTTGTGTCTTATACTCGTATTGATCTTGCCCCGCACTTTTGGCACCCAATCGCCGCCACTGGGTCTCGGACTAAAAGGTTTCTAGAAAAGCTTAGATGATGGGCTTCATAATTTATGTGGAAATGGCCATTTTCATTAGTTTTCGTGTACACTAAATAGTTAACGCATAACTAACTGACCTATTAACTTCCGAAGTAGCATGATAATATTTTGGGAAGTTCGGTAACGCTAATTTGGCTTTTCATTTCCACACTATTAACTCGCACAACACCCGTGTTTGGTTATAGCTTGAAATATCACACTTACCGACCTGCCCGCAATAATTTTATCGCTTACAACTGGTTGTTTTTTGACATTTGTTAATCGCGCAGTCGATGGGCACAGTGATGCCTGCGATTGCAGTTTCATTGAAATTTGTTCAACTATAATTTCATGACAAATATACGTTATTGTTTTTTGCAAATAATTTGGTATTTTTCTTTTTTTACATTACTAATAATGATTTCCACTACTTAGCAGTTGTATAATTATATGTTTATTATGTTTTTTTATGTGCGGACTATCAAACACATTATACCCGAACCCAGCGGTCGACATATTGCGCCCGACGGAAGTTTCAACGTATTTTATACGTGAAATCAATTATGTGCACGTTGAAGAAAACAGAGGGACCGGACGCTGTGTTCACGACTGGCCATGTCAAAAATCCCAGTTCAGTTGAACTCGAAAATTAAGAGGAGATACTAGGAGGGGGATATTAATTCAGCTCTCGGTTCTCGGAGGCCTAAGGTTTTACTCTCAGTGTTAAAGATGCACTTTTGGAATTCATAGGCTTTAAAATCTACAGACTGTAAATGCAAGTTCTAAAAACATAACATGGAAGTTTTGACTCAAAAACAATACTTATTTTATCTGAAATTCCACGTAGAGTTTCAAAAAGTAACTACTTTTGCCTGGGCCATCGTAGTACCTGTACCATCCCTGTACCTCCAACCTTATGCAACGTTCCGCCTTATTTTCCTGCTCCCTATTTATGCCGTCCCACGTACCAAAGTAAAAAGGGATTTGGTTGAAATATATTCCTCCTCTACCCCCCTTTCCCCCCACAAACCCCAGGAAGAGAAATAAATATAAAAAATACTAAATAAAAAAAAAACTGGAAATAATACTGAAATAAAGTTTGAGTGGAAACCGGGCGCGACGTTTAATACTCGGAAGGAGGAAAGGCAGTTGCCGCTTGATGGATGAACTCGGATTGACTTTCGATTTGCTTTCTGGAAAAGACGATTCGTCTTTTTCTGAGAAACGGATATTTAAAGGGTTGAAGAAAATGAAATTTCTCTACCCTCGGATTGTTGTCGTTGGACGCAGATGAAGCGGACAGATCGCACGCAAAACACAGTTTGCAATCCATCAAGATTCTTGTCTGTAATGAGTTGGAAGATGGTCTCTTTCAATCGCTGAGGATCGCAGAGCCACTTCGTTTAGTTATATGTATTGCATATTCTTTTCATTTAATCTTATATTTATGAAGATAAATATATCTATGGCGATAAGATAACCTATATTTATAAATTTAAAAAAAACGGAGCAACGTAAAAATGATGGGTTTTCCTATGCGGCAAATCGAAAATAATTTGCTGTCCTTGATTGACTCATTGATACGTGACCGTATTTGGGGTTGGTGATTGGTTGAAATGAAAATTAGGGCTACACAATAGATTACTGGCGACGGTTAGAGATCTATCCCGAAAGAAAGACCCGGAAGCACTATCTCGTCATTTTGAATCATGGCCACACAACACATTCATGGAACAATAGCTGAACTGGCACCCACTTTCAACTTTTCAGAACAGCATACCAACATTTGGACGACGTCAGATTTAATTTTTACCAGCCCCCTCTACAAGTCGAAGAATGCTTGACGGATAACTAGGTTCAAACACCTTCCACCGATTATGGTCTATATAGTCTAAGAGCCAACAACATAAAATATCATACCATTTGCATAAAGTTCTATTACTTAAAAACACATTGTACTTCAGTGGTCATACAAAAAACGTTTGTCTGCCTACCGGTTCGCTTGTCGAACAGGTATGTGAATTGATGTAAAGTGTGTATGTAAATTGAAATGTTCAAAAATAAAAAGCCAATTCCAGTCATTTGCACAATGTTTGTACTTCATACCATAGTACTTAAGTTATCTAATAACAAAAAAAAAATAAAGGAAATCAATTTGGAAGTTAAAAAACATGTAAATAAACACATAATAAATTGCATAAGTCGTCTGAAATTGAGCCTTCTAATTTCAAAGCCAGATAAATCCATTTTCATGTATTTTACACGATACGCCAAAATGGATTGACAGCCACGTACTTTTCAATCTAAAGTCATGACTTTGAATGCATTTTTAAACTAGATTTCGACCCTTTTAGTCAATAACGCTTTGCAAGGTATAGTTGGATAAAAAATTATGATGCTTGTAAAAAATATTTTGAAAAAACAAACGATTTTTTCGAAAAATGTGGATTTATCTGGTTTTGAAAATAGACGGCTCATTTATATTCAATTACCCCCGACGTATATGCGGGACTGGTTCTCGTTCAATCCATCGTGTTTCAATGTCCTGACGCCTATTGAGGTTCCGTCGGATGCCAGTTCATGTATTGTACTCGTCAATTGACCAGGGTTCAAAAACACGAGGAAGTGTTCCCGTGTCCTTCCCGCGAGATATACTCCAAACTGTCTCCAACAGCCCACTGTGCAGCTCTACAACGACGTTAATTAACCAACTTTTTCAACCAAGCCATTACGGGTCACTAAATTTAACGTATATCAATGCCAAAGACAATCAATGCCCCTACAATAAATCCTTGGTTGGTTCTCAAACTGGAAAGCCCTGCGATCACGGGTTCGTTCACTTGTCCACAAAATAACCAAAGATTACTTCAAAAGAAAAATGCAGTAGTTACTGAGTCTTGCTAGTGAAAAATTCCCCTATCCGACCAAAAGGAAGTTTCAAAAGGCCCCCCATCACTCACCGGATCCAAACCGGGAACTTTCCGACTTCTTCAAGGCCGAAACCCAAAATCCCCGTAAACATTTTGTCCCAAGAAAAGCCCAAAAGTGGCTCAATGTCTCCTTGAAAGTGCAGAGTTTAATTGGGTCCGTCCATCCATTACAGGATCCTTACTACTCTAAGAATACTCTTCCGGATCGCGAAGTAATCTCTTCGATCCTCTTCCCCCACCCCTTAAATAATGAGTTAATCCCACCGGAATTTTCCGGACTATCGCCCCTTTAGCGAATGGGAAAATTTTTAAAGGAGGGAATGAAGTGGAATGAAGAGATGAAGTGATCGACATGCCCTCTGGTGATCGGTTTAGGAGGAACATGCGTCGGTGCGTGACATGTGGGTGGCCATCCTTAAGCGTCGAACGATGTCGATGCGATATTGTTTAATGAAGTTTTAGAACTAGTTCTGATGACACTGTGTATTTGAGAAAATCTTAATTTTGAAGCGTTAAAATTTTACTTGGTAGCGAATTAATGTTTCTTACGATTTTAGTGCAGTGTTGGAAATTAGTTGGTGAATTTTTTTTTTATTTGTTCACATTAATTTATTTTATTTGGATTCATTTTTGCTGAAAAATGTATAACTTTTTAATAAAAGGTTAGGTTTCACTTTTTGTTTGAATAGAATATCTTGGCGCCTTATATTAGCTGCAGGTCTGTACTTTCTTTGGAACAGGAAGATGATAGTTTGTAAAAAAAAGTTAATGGATCTTAAGTCTTGGAAAGGTCCGCAATCGTTCTTCCAGTATGCTCTATACATAAAAATTTGTGTCTTGAATAAGAGAGACCAATATCAATTTAATATATTTCTAAAAATGTCTCTCTAATTGAATATATCAATTTTAACACTATAAATGGAATATAAGCCAATGTCGCCATGCTTCTCTAATGCTTCAAATCAAACAATTCCGTAATTTCTGTAACAATGCATGAAGGCTGATCCTCAAACATTGAAGCCATTTTTATCAAAGATGTCAAATATGACATTTGACCTTCTTATTCCAAATATCAGATATATAATAATAAAGAAGTATGTTTCAAGCCACAGATTTAATATCGAGTGCTTATAATCTCTACTGGTTTTGCTGTCCTATTGATTTAGCCCTGCCTTGCCACAACCATTGCATTCCTAATACGATTAACTAGACGGCTCTGAGGAGTGCAGTTGGCAAGGCAGGGTTAAGAAAGAGGTTATGTGAAAATACTATCACTACGACAATGTATTTTTATGTATTTTAAACACCCCAGGGGGGGGAGGGTTCTTCTTCAATTTCAGTCATGGATATTTGGATTACTTGTAGAAAAAGATTTACATTATAGGTCGTATGTGTAACCCTTGCACTTTTCCTTAGATCAAAAAAGAAGTATTGTTTCCTTATGACGATTCTATGATAGAACATTTTGTGACATTTATTTGTATCTTTATTGGATTAGCTGATGGCATAAGATATTTTGCTCCCAGGTGGAAATCACAAAATGTCACATATACTACTAATTAAAAAAAATGAATTTTTGGCATACGACTGTTTGTAATTGGAACGGCGATATACAACTCTAGATTGTTCATTCAAGTGCTGTGTAATATACATTTTCAATTATCAGAACAATTTCAATATAATGTAATTATATACAAAGACAACCAAAGAATACAGATTGAAACATGGGTGAGTCTTATGTGTATTTCCTTACATTATTATTGTGAAAACGATCCGAAAACAACGAACCAAAACCCAGAGAGTATTCCAGTCAAAAGGGACGTCATGCTAATAAGGCGGAGAAACCCCATTAACCCTCGAAAGACGAAGTTATTGGCATTAGGAAACAATGGCCCTTAATGATTTGCACCAGAAGAGGCTTCCATGCGAAAAGGATCGCATTATTAATTTGTCGCGTAGAGAATGGATGGTAATTGGTTCCCAAAGGAAGCCAAGGGTCTCGCCAAACGAAGGGTCGTTTGTGCAAATTAACATAGATCAGGGATATGTGGAGAGTTTATTGTGGGTCTGTGCCAAATGGAATATGTTGAGCTTCTGCTCCAAACTTCATTAAATGTTATTTTAATTAGTACTAAGCGCATATGCTTTACGTGGAAGTAAGAATGGGACCTCTATGATGCTTTATGTTCGGGAGTGCATCTGTACAGAGTGGATCTTAGAAGATGCGGGACACCATGAGAAGCTCTGAACTCCTTTTTAAGATTTGTTTTAGCTTCACCAAGTCACTGGTAAATTATACTCTGAATTTAGGAAGTGTTTAAGTATTTATTCACTTTTTGAAATGAATGAGGAATTTGCTAACAAATATAGAATTTATTTTAAAAGATTTACGTGAAAAATAAAAGTTTTTAATTAAAAAAAACTTACTTGAAAAATGAAAAAGTAACTAAATTATCTAAGAAAAATATGTATAATAATATAAATATACATTAAATGGAAATTATAACTATCCATAAGTAATTAGAGAAGCTAAGGAACATTGTGACTTCTTAAATCAGAAGTTTTCATGCTTAATCAAGATTTTATTCTTTAAATAGCTCTACACAGCCACCCTCACTTTCTTAATTCGTAAATAAAAACTAAATTATAAATACTATTTAACTGCTACTTTAATTTAAAAGGATTTTAAGCAAATAAATGTGTAAAGGTTGAATCATTTCCTTTAAAACCAATAAATTATATATATACTCGTTTCCTTTCTACCACCAAGTAATAATTTAACATACAATTTTGCTCTATCTCTTGTATCAGTCAACGAAATAAGCACGTTGAATGAATAGGCAGCAATGGGCAAACTTTTTAATTATTCAATTTGTTTATAAATTCATTTTTAATCATTATTTAGAATATTTTTCAACAAATAAAAGCCATAGCAAATTAGTATTAATTATGTATTGAATCCGATTTTAGAATTTTAAGCAAAATAATTGTTTTGTTTTCAGCGAGAGGGACCCACCCAAACTATACAGCACCTGTGGCAGACCCTTAATGATGCAAAGTACAACATTCTCCCAGAAGGACGCAGTGTACTGCTAGTAGAACTCATCTGTGCGAACCTACCCTACAAGTATGGTAAAAATATACCTTTTTTGTTAACTTACTTTTGCGCCAACCTGCTTAGGAAGTTATCATTCAGCTCTATATTCGTATTTTTTATTGTATTCCTACTTATAACTTCTCTTAAAATTTATAGATTTATACACTTATTTTTATCCGGCTAAAGAAAATTTAGTTATCCGACTTTCAATTATCTAAATATATCGTATAAACGCAAATTGTGTGTTATTTTTTTATTAGATTTAATATTTATTTTTTTGTATTAGAAAGAGGAGTCCGCATTTAAAATAAAATATAGTAAATGTTCGGCTATTCGACATTCCATTATCTAGTATATTCAATAAAATATATTTTTTTTAATGTGATTCGCCTTCAATAGGATACAGTTAAATGATATTTAAGACAGCAATCCTTGAGATTGTGCATGTGGACAAGAGGGGATCGTATTATTTCCTATCCAAACATACCAAACACATCTAAAACATTAATTTTCTCTGTTTAATTAAATAAGGGAACATTCCATTTAAAAAGTTTTTCTTATATAAATTACTTTCGTACTTGGGAAATATAAGTTATCTGAATTTTTATGACAGCCCGTGTTTGAAAATAAGTGAAACGTAAAGCGAAATTTATATTGATTTTTTTATATTCTAAGTAACCAGGAATGGAAATTTGTAAATGCCACTGTAAGATTTTACTTAGAAAAGAGTTACTTTAAAGGAATCATCCCAAGGAGATAAAAAATTTAAATGTTAAAAAGCTTGATGATTTTTCAGATACTTTTTAAATAGTCATTAGACTAATATAAGAAAAAAAATATCTGCAATTGGTTGTGCTTTAAAAATTCATACATTTTAAACACTTATTATTTTTCATTTTAACTGATTTTTCTATGTTCATATCTAATTCATACTTTATTACCAAAAATACACTTACTTAGATAAGAGATTGCACAAAAATTAAATTTGTTTTCTATAGGTTTTTACAGGTGTTATGAAACAATTTGAAAATCCTTTAATTTAAGAAAAACTACAGTTTTTTCCTACATAAAATCTTCAATTTTACAATATTAAGGAAGGTTTTATGCTGATTATTTTTTGCTGAGAACCAAGATGGCATCCACTGTCTCCCAAATAAAACAGCATCCCTATATTCCCCCTAATAGCAAATACGCACCTCCATGCATAATCGCCCCTCCAACGAAAAAGAACATAGATATGGGCACGACTACAAAAAAGAACGTGACAAAAGTTAAAGAGTCCCATGAAATGGTACGAGTGGTGGTGTTTACGAGCGTGCATGGCTACATACGCTTCCTCCATCCGGATGTTTATGGGCGATCCGTGAGTCTGCATCGAGATGGCAGACTACGCCAAAAAGAATGCAAGGCAAATATAACACAAGAGAAATACTCTTTTCCGCAATAGTTATATTCGTGAAATATTCGTTTATCGGTGTCAGGTTGGGATACCTAGGCCGGCCAATGGGATGCGGCAAAATATGGCAGATGTCACATCGCATACGAATATCGGATATATCAGGATCCGGGAATGGATGAATGGATTTATTGGATTTGAGCCTGGATGTTTTATTTCTATCCAACTGCTTTAGTCGGTTGGTTGGTGGTTTAAGGCCACAAATCATTTTCTTGGTACACTGAGAGAAAGTTTTGTTAAAGTACCGCAACCATCGATTTGAATTTTAAAAACGTCTTCGACATTTGCGTTCTGTTTACGGAACTGTTATTCCAGTTCCTGATCAAATTCTCAAAATCTATAGCGGTTCTGGATAAATATATATATATATATATATATATATATATATATATATATGTTATGTTAAAAGTAAGGGAAAGAACAAAATATATAATTAAATAATTTTTTAATATACTCGAGAATATTTTGTTCTTGTTCATTTTGAAAAACAGGGTATGATTTTGTCGTTATTTTGGTTATCAGGACGTTATTTTATCACCCAAAAGGTAACATAGAAGAGCAAAATATTAATTTTTTTAATAAAACTAAGGAAAAACAATCATAATTTATAACATTTGTTTAGCATGTCATTAGCCTAGAGAACTGCACCCAATCAGTTCTTTAGACAACAACTCTGTTGGTTCATCATAGCAAAACTTCATTAACTCAACAGACACTGAATTTTCCTAAAATTTCATTCTAAAGGCTCGCGTACAAGCGAGAGTTTTTGTTTTTCAATCTAAGACTTGTTGGAAGTTATTCTTATTGTGAAAACAACAATCCGATTGATGGGACCGTGGAAGAACGAGTATATGGTTCTCGATAAAAAATCTCATGGCTAAACGTGCGGCGTGTTTTTTCGGGTAATTTTTCAGCTCTCAGCCATTAAATACCTCTCATGTCCAAGCCGCGCTTAACAAATTAACACATTGAATATAATCAAAAGTATATGACTGTTGTTGATGACAGTGCGTAGTGTGTTCTTTAATACCACAGATGGACAAATCCAGTGACCAAAATATTGGTTATGGAATTCGTAGTCCCCGTTAAGTCCTCCGTTTAGTCGGTAATTAAATGAAACAATCGTTTAACACGCATAACTGTCCAAAAATCCATGTCTCCGAAACAAAAGTTTGTCTTCAAGTTGACGAAGGGTCAACGGGCAAGGCAATGATTCCACTTTTAACGTGAAACGTCTTTAAACTCAGCTGCATCGATAGCTAAAAGCACAATGGTTGTATGTCTATTTTTGGCAAAAAATTACGTATTGGTATCAATGTAAAATTGGAATCTATCCTCTTTCCTCCTACACACCCATTATCTGCTTCTATTATTCTATTCATTATGCTTCTAACCACCGACATGTGGTGCCAGGGTAAAAATTCCATGTTACGCTTGCAGTGTGACTCATTACGACGTTATAACTCCATGTAAAGTAGCATGATTGACATAATTTTTCTCTCGTTCGATAGAAAAGTAAACACTAATGAACAAAATCTTGTAAAGTACGCACGGCAAAGGTACGAAACATGTCCTCACACTTTTCACTGTGACAATTGCGTTTTTTCACCAAGACGCTGGATTGGTTGAATGGTAAATTCGATCAACCAATCCATCGTATCTAAACAAACGTTCAACAGCTACAGAAAGAAAACGCGATAATATGTTCTCTATTTGAATGGAAGATCACAATGTCAAACGCAACAGCTTGCACATCTTTATTATGATGCCGATAATTTTTTGTTGACTACCAACTCCTGTAACTAAAATCAACAGTAATGGCGTTTCCGTAAACCCTTCTACGCGTGCTAGAATACGACCACACTCGACATTTTGTTGATATCAAGAACTCAACGCCTTACGTTAGCTACAAGGCTGTGACTTAATTATACCAAGTTGTAGAAAACAACAAAAACGATAACAGTCCGTCAAAAGAAAACTTCAAAGGTTAAAATGATGTTTATATCTCTGAGACTGGAAACTCTTTTTACATTTTCCACACAATTATTTCAAATGGATCATGATCGTTTTTCTCCTGGACCCTTTAGTTGTTCTTTATCAAACCTATCATTTTCAAGAATCTTACTTAAACGTCAAAACTGCCTTCTTTTGGAATAGCATCTTCATCCTTCGTCCTAAATTTGTATTTATGAGCCTTCTCGGAGGTCACTCCCATTCGACGTCTCTTCTGCTGCTCCGACGTCGAAAACCGTCTTTGAGGCAAATAGAGAAGGAGTGCGTCGCTTTTAGCGAAGGGGACGTTTGTTTACTCTTCCTGAAGCAGACTACTCTGCGCCCCTAAAAGCCTCCGAGCCCTTGCCTTTCCCGGCCAATCAGAGTGTTTTCCCCAGGAAATGTTACCCACTCTCGACGGTTGACAGAAACGACCACACTTTTATTATTCTCTTGCGACGTTGAATTGGAAATGACGACCGTCTCTGGTTCGGTCGGTGGAAGTCTTTGTTTTTAAGTAATGGTGAAATAGTGTCTTGTACTTTTCTTCCGTCGCAATGTTGTGGGTGGTGATGTTTTATGAGAGTGAGTAAAGTGAAATTTTAAAACTAGTACTTAAGACTATTTTTTTCTATTACCTTTAATGGCATATAGATAAATAAAAATATAGTTTTGATATTGAAATTTCGATGACGTTTTTTTTTTATGTTTAAGCGCGCACTGAATCCTCAATATCTGGCTACAGATAATCCTTAATATATGGTCCGTGATAAGAGTACACATAATTATTTGGTTTTTGAATTACTAGTGCTTGTAGAACGCGTCAGTAATTTTATTGTTCAAATTGAAAGATTTAAAAGGAAATTCTTAAAAATAAATTTGCGATGTCAGCATGTTTTAAATAGTCCTAAAATTATTTATTATCTGCGTCAAAATATAGAAAACAATTTGTTTCTTAGATAATAAACTTTTTTCATTCTTATACCAATTTAAAAATATTCTTAGAGCGTCTAAAGAAACAAAGTTTGATTTAAAAAAAAAGATTTTATGGCAAAAAGTTGAAAATGAATTTTTATGGTAAAAAAATTATTTTTAAAATATGCATTTTGTGAAGTATTTATACTTATAAAATGCACTACACCAAGTTCCCATTTTAATTTTAAAAATACGAACGTTCAGGATCACTACATATTTACTTCGAAATTTAAAAAAAAATCTAAACACTTTATATTTGTATTTAAAACACTTTAGCTTCAAAAATATAATTTATTAAAATAAAACTTACAAGAAATTACCATTTAAAGTGATTTTTTTAGGAATATTCCGAAAAAAACATGCAAAGATTTAAACAACATTCCAATGCGATCTAAGAAGTCCGATTTCATGACCAACGGGCGCCTTAATACACACATCCCAAAGCTACTTCCAATTCCCTTTTATTCACATGGATCGCCTCCAAGAAGCGTTTTTCAGCACAGGGAATCGCAAATACATTCGATGCGAATGAATTCATTCGTGTTTGGATAAAAAAAAAAGTCGCCCAATTCCTTCGTATAGGCACAATTCCGGCTTCGATTTCGTAGGGGCATAAGAAATGAGGTCTCTTCTATTCTCAACCCAACAAAGAGAAAGGATCCCAGAAATGTAACCGAGAGAAGATATAAAAAAAGGACCAGGGAAGAATTCCGTTTCCTTGGCGCCAAAACTTCTTTATTCCGCCGCCATTATGCAGCGGCGGATGCCATTGAATGTCCACCTCTTAAAAAAAAGACGCCGACCGATAGTAAAATAAATTGAGGCAGATGTTTTATTGTTATCCTATCAGACGTCTTTTTTATTCTAAAAGGTATAACATTCTTAAACTACTAACATCTATCGGGCATATATGTAACTCTACAGATTTTTAACCTGAGTTGGGTATGTCTTGAGTATTAAAAAAATGCTACTAAATTACGGTCAAATGTTTTCAGTTTGAACAAACGTTAGTAGAGGCCAAAATAATATGCATATAAATCGCGCAAAACTGCTATACCTTATACAGCTTTAATATATATATTTTTTTTCAAAAATAAAGAAAATCACAACAATTTATTATTTTAGATGTTTGTTTTACTTAGATTATGAGTGCAAATTTTAAAACCGGTCATTTGACCGCGCGTGGTAGGTTCAGTGTTAATGACTTCCATTTTATAGTGGAGTGCAAAGTCCATTTTTCATGAAGAATCAACAGAAAATAGATCCACAGCGCAAATGATTAGTAAACATGTATGTTCTAAGATATATAGATGTGCTCTACAATATCTCTACAAAACAAAATCTACAAAAATTATATATTCGTATCAACGTAAAGGTGGAATCTAGCTTTTTCCTCCTACACAAACATTATATGTCCATTCAAAATAAAAAAATATGGTGCCGATCTGAAAATAATTTCCCATGCTTTTACTGAGTTCGCAATCTTTTGTTTTTACAGTTCTTTGTCCTCACGTTGGTTTTGGTGTGGAAGTTTATACAATGGAGTGACAGTTTGAGTACTGTCTACATAATATGTCCGTTGCTTTAAAATAAGAGGCGGTATTGACAGCAAATCTTTAAAAAGTAGGTGCACTAAAGTAGAAATTATGTATTAAATTTTCTGGAATTTTTAAAAATAATTCTTTCCAACACTTAAAAAACCCTTATTTTTAAGTAGTTAGAAAACTTAGGAGGGAGGCAACAGTCCCTTCCGATGTCTTATGGCTAGATCCGCCACTGGTAGCGCTCCCCAGTGCAAAATGTCTTCTTATTGGAAAAAAGTATAATTGTATAAAAAAAATGTAGCAATCCACTTTTTCCGCTTCTTTGTTTGTCTTTCTGACCTTTTCCCCAAAGGTGTATCGATTTTTCAAATCGATTATTTTGAAGTGTAGTATTTTGGGAGAGGGCGACAAAAATTATAAATCCGTTTCTACAGGCAGAAAGACCAAGGGTTTAGAGTAAAGGATTCATAACCGGAAGGCTATGGTTCGGATCTCGACGTTTATAGCAGTGGTGGTTTTGAACATCAACATACTTGGTGCTGCTAGGTGACAAAAATAGTTTCTATGGCAGCTTGGCAGAGAATAACTTTTTAAACTCAAGAATGTGTTGTTTTGTTTCACTTTGAAGAACTCGGAAAAAATAACACGTCGTTATTTAGTTGAATAAAGGTGACACTCGAGTGCAAAGGATTAATAACTATAATGTTGATGCCATAGTTTTAAATGGAGTTAGATAAAGAACGAGTGGAAAAACATTTTTTTATGTTCAAGAACATGCAGATAGTGTTCAATTTGAAGAACAGGGAACAAAAGAACAGGTCGTTATTTTGGTGACTGATTAGCCACTCGAGTTCAAAGGTTTCATTTTGTCCGGGTTTGGATCGAAATTTCGAAAGCTCGCTTGCATTTGCGGTGATATAGAACAATGATACCCCTTTGCACTCCCTTCGTCACTCAGGCGACAACATAACGACTCGTTCTTTAGGTTCCCTGTTCTTTAAAATAAACGAGAACAGCAAGATCTTGTGTTTAAAAAGCATCGATATTTTTTTTCAACTCGTTCTTTTGCAGATCCAAAACAGATTTGGTTTCTTTTTTCTATAAGCATAACACATTCTAGGGAAA
Organism: Troglohyphantes excavatus; assembly: GCA_963932185.1. Taxonomy (NCBI): domain Eukaryota; kingdom Metazoa; phylum Arthropoda; class Arachnida; order Araneae; family Linyphiidae; genus Troglohyphantes; species Troglohyphantes excavatus. Next base: position 68,440,263 of record OZ010668.1, on the reverse strand, counting down.
AGAACATAAGGATGAATAACTGTTCTGTAGAAAGAACGGAAAACCAAAGAGTTGTTGGAGTGCAAAGGGCTAAAAAGAAACTAATCAAAATGACAATACAATTTTATTAACGAATTCGGGTATATTTTGGGGTAGAGTTCGAATATTCATTGCGGTCTTTCAACTTCACGCTACAAAACCAAAGTTAACAGAGGAACATTCCAAAATCTTTTCCTATTAATTCTAACCCTAACGACTAAGTGCTTTTAAAATAAACATTCGAATATCTAATATAGCGCAGTTTGTTTAAAGTTGGAAGATGAATTGAACACTTGGAAATCCAAATATTGCTATCATCGCATAGCTGAAAATCCAATTCCATTTATTACTACCTTGAGGCATTGAAATTCTGATATTCCATGTATTTATTTCCCCCGACTTCGAAAACTTGAAATATTTTTCTCTCCGTCAGATAGAAATTCGTCTTAAGGGAAGAAATGAATTGAATATGATTCGATTTTTTTTATATATATATAATTCTCAAAACTAAATATTTTTCCATGAAACTTAAAAGTCTAACATAAACATACAAATCAAAATTGCTTTTTTATCCATTCAATATATTTTTAGTATTTATGCTAGAATGCGTTGAATTGGAATGGGTAGAGGAATAATCATTTGCATAAACTTTTTATTCTCTTTGATGTATTTTTACCGTTTTTAAAATAACATGAATTGAATTTTCATCTTTAATGTAATTTAAATAAAATCCTGGATAATTTGAGAATGTAAAATTAGTAATACCAAAGTTTAATATTAGCTCATGTCAGTTAAATTGATCAAAATAAAGTTTTATGAAAACGATACTCGTGAAAAGTAATTAAGATAGCAAGTATATAAAATATTTAAAATTGCACGACCAACAACTATTTGAAAAAATGAAGCCTGGATATGTTAATTATGTCGCCAACATTATCTGTTCTTTTCCGCAAATTCTAAGTAAAATAATTATGTATAAATTTATAAAATTGGAGATTTTTTAAATGATTATTTATAGAAATTCATTTGGGTACAATTTATGTTGAATGCAAATGAAAAAAAAATTGAGAGCAAGATTTTCAAAACGACAGTCTAAAAGAGGGCGAAGCTGACAAAACCAACTGCTTGGAGTAAATGAGAAGCCCGAAATTATTTTCTTTAAGGGATAAGACCTGTTTTTAACCAGCAATTTGCCTTTTCCCGGTGCCAAAATCGGCTGCATGATGAGGAAGATAATCCCAAAACGATTGTTCCGAGAGGTTTTCAGATGTTTTTGTACAGCGTGGCGGATTACGATGTGTGTGTGCCAGGATTTTTTTATTTAAAAAAAATTAAATTTTGATATTTTAACCATTATTTATTGGAAACATGTAAATTTCTTCAAACTGATTTCCATTTTTAGCAAAAATTTATGTTTATATTTCAAAAAAATGAAATTTCTCTTATCATATTACTAAAAAAAATTATATAAGTTTAAACTATCGACTCAAAATATAGCAAAGCAATTCCTGCTACCTGTGATAAACTATCTTTATTTTACCTATTTTTCTAGAACCTGATAGTTCAATTAGTTTAGTAAATTTTATAATTGTTCATTTTAACATTTTCACTGTCAGTGTCTAACAGGATGAAAGTTGATTATTTCCAGCAAAATGTTGTTACGATAACGAAACCATGAGAGGCGCTTTCGCAAAATTCCTCTAAACCGAAATCGAGATGTCGCAACTATTCTTTCGGCCAGCGATGGCCTAGAGATAAAGTATTCGGCTAATCTTCGGTGGATTGTGAATATGAATATCACATCTCAGACAGTGTAGCGAGCTCGTAATTGCAGGGTTGCCAGTTTTCTTCTTGGTGGTCCAAAAGAAAATAATCCGCCGTGTATAGGGGACTGGTGCGCGTAAATGTGTCGTGGTCCAAAGCCCTCGCGTCTATTTAAAGTGCGTGGGATGCCAGATCAGGTGTTGTAATCGACATCTGACCATGGATCAAAATTACGAGGCACTGTTCCCGGGTCTTTCCTTCGAGATAGATCCCTAGCCAATAGCCATATAGCCTCACGTTATATCTAGTGCGACTTTATTCCAATCAACCGCAACTCTCTTTCTTGGATATTCGAATTTGGCGATAACAAAGCTGCCTTATGCCCTGATAAACACTTGTAACTTATTTGCATACATATAGGTCATATAAAAATTATCCCGTTTATGAGAATTATTTCGCTTCTTCAAAAACACTCTTTTTCAGTCAGTACATATAGAAACACACAAAAAAATTATAATATTTTTTTTACTGAAGCAATATAAACTATTCTCATAACGACCTTTTAATATAGCGACCCTTTCCTTATAACGGCCGCCACTGAAAGTCCCAATAACTTAATTAGTTAGTATGTAATACTGTTTTAACTCTTTGAGGCACACGATTTTAAAGAAATTAAAAACCTTAGTTGCACAGAATAATGTATTCAATATCATCTTCAGACACCAATTTTCCCCACCTCATGTTTACCATATTGAATATAATGGACAAATAATTTTATATAAGCAGCAAATAATAAATTTATAAGCTTATAAATTAAAAAAAATAATTTAAAAGAATTTATAATAATTTATTTTATTATTTTAATAACTTGCATGGTGGGATACATACAATCCCACCACTTCACAGCTTCAAAATTATTATAAAACATCAAATAACATGTTTATTTTTTTATTATAAAATAATTTTGTTCACTCATAATAAATTTTAAGAAAAGAAAGAATAGACACCGTTATGAACGACAACAATTCACTATATCACACAACCTAGAACCTTAATCACAGCATCACACACAACTTACTGCCACGTTTTGATTTGTATACATTTTTTTTCTCACTTATTTACGTATTTACCGTTGGTGCATAGCATTGCCAACATAATGAAAAACTTTTTTTTAAATATTAAACTGTATGAATATGAGTAACTTCAACTTTTCAAGGTGGGTTAAAATATATCTCACCATGCTTAAAAACTAAGCAAAAGGTGGGACAGTTTTTAACCACCTAGCCCCAAAGTCCCGTCGTTACATCGAGGGCCTACGTTACCTTGTGGCGATCCGTAAAAGTTGTTCTTCCTTCCATGTCTTTTAGTAGCAGAGAAACCAACTTTAAGGAAAATCAGCGAATGACAGAAGAACGAAGTGGATGTGCAGGGTGGTCACAAGTTGTCGAGTATTGGTCAATGTTTGGCTGTTTAACTACACATAACAAACCATCCTAATTGCTATGATTTGACTAAATCTAAGCGACTTGATTAAAATATAAGCGAAGTAATTGTTCAAAAATAATGTTGTATTATGTCGTTATAATAAAACATTATTGTGACAACATGGCGACACAGCCAAACAATGACCATCAACCACTGATCCCTAACTGTAACTTCTGTATAGGGAAAGGCAGTTTGTTGACTGGAAGCCAATTGAAGGTTAAAAAACTGTACCCCACTTCCGTTTATACCTTTATATTTCGTATATTATTCATGCTAAGATATGCCGGATTGTAGCGCATTTGGCTATTATTTTTTTTAATTTTCCATTAAAACCCATTTTGAATCCTTTTTATTCGAAATCCATTTTAACCAATAATAAGTGGTTAATCAGAAAAAAGAAAAACTATATTTCTGGCAATATAGAAATTGGTTCCATATGTAGAAAATAAAATATCTAAACATATTTAACATTTCTATAATTGTTTGAGAAGGAAAAAAAATCACTTTTAAAAATTGGGTGGGGGTAAAGTATGGCTGTTTACAATATGACTCCAACCGCGTTCATAGAAGGAACTGGTTATGAGCTTTCCAGAAGTTACAGTTACAGTAACCAGAAGTTACAGTTACAGATTGACCACCCTGTATTTCATAAATGATAAGAAGGTCTCCGTGGCCGAGCGGTTAAAGGCGTCAACTGGGAATAAGAAGGTTCCCGGTTCGATGCCAGGCGATGGACTTGGCAAAGAAAAACTAAAAAGTAGTGATCTTGAGATCGAAGGGTTGCCAACTTCGCTACAAAATACTAAAAAAGTCGTCCGGAACATCCGCAAAAATTAACGGCGTGTATACGGGACTGGTGCACGATAAATCTGATCGGGGTCCAAAGTCCCGACGTCTATTGAAGGCGTTGGGTGCCAGTTCAGGAGTTTCATCGTCATCTGACCATGGTTCTAAAATAACGAGGTGCATGTATTAATGAATGGGTATGTGTTCCCGGGTCTTTCCTTCTAGATAGACCGCGAACCGTCGCCAATAGCCCACTATGCAGCTCTAGTGCAACGTTAATTAATAAAACCAAACCAAACCATAAAGGATAATAGAAAGTACAAAAATCTGTTTCCGTCTCTGCAAGAAATAATACAAGAAAACACACGTCAGTGAAACACCCTCCGAGCGCTGCGTGTACACGCCAAGTAGGCGTACACTTCATTCCGAATCAATGAAACAAAAACATCGATCTCATCTCCCCGCTTGTGCAACTGTGAGGAAAGGGTTCTGTGCAAATAAGGGGCGCAAGTTGGAAGAGCCCGATCAAGTGTGAAAACGCCCCGTCTCCAAATGTTTGTCTTCCTATGCTATCCCCGATAATGATAACATAGTACATGTAGAAACAACGAAGCACTACTTGGTATGGGGATGGCTGTATCAATATAAATTATCGATACATTGGTAATATTGAATCGTGTGATACTAACATGGCCTCGTAATATGGTATCGAATTAAAGTTTCCGCAAAGTTTGAAATTATGACTGTACTGTTTACTTATTGTACGATTTTTGACGTGAATACGTCTTTAAAATCGGTACAGGTACACCGGCAAAAAATGTGTAGACGAACGTGGGACACGTCGACCAGACGAATTGTTAACCCATTCCCCCTCTGACCTTTGTACCGCGTGGGGCAGGGATGTCGCCCTTGGCTTCAGTATGCGCTTTCGACCCCATAACTCCAGGGGGGATTAGCCTATGGAGATAAACGCCCTACCGTTGTGTAGAAGAGGGTGGGCCTCGTCGACCAAGTTGTCCATTAATCCACTCTGACCTTTGTACTATGTGGAGGAATGAGTCAACTTTCGGTAAAAGAAGCAGCAAGCCGAGCAGGCACGCGTATAAACTTTTTGGTGCAGAGAGGACTGTTTCTGCCCGACTTTCATTGTTGTATTCCTGAATTATCATTGCACAAAAGATTTGCCTTTATATATATCATACCAACAACTAAATATCTGGCTTATAATACCAGAGAGTTTTTTGTATACCCTCTAACAAAATCCCCATGGGATTTTGTGTGACGCTACGAAAAGAGTTTTTGTGTGTGTGGAATTCTCTCCAGAACGTTAATCATCTTAATATCAAAATTACGTCATTTTCTGAAGTGTAGGTGTGACGCAGGAACATTCCTTTATAGTAATTTAAAAATGCAATACGACGCCTGCTTGATGAATGGAACTATTTGTCTAAAATGCGACAAGGGAAGGCAATACTCACATAAATACTTCGATACTGTAGATTTCAATTTTTTTTAATTTAGGCACTAAATTCATAACAAATGATCACTTAATTAAAACTAAATTAACATATGATGTTAACCCTTTCAGTCCAATTTTTTTTTATAGTAGTGAAAAAAGTATTTTTTTTAAAATTGTGTTTTGTTTTCATCTAATTATGAAACCTAATTTTTTTACATAATTTTTGGACCACTTGTTTAAACAACTAAAAAAAACAATGGAGCAATCTTTAAAGCAAAAAATGATTAAATATTGATGTATTTTTACAATAAGTTTGATAAAAATCACAATAACAAAAAAAAAATATTTCTTTGCACAATTCTCCTGTAGGAGTAACTCTTGAGTTTTTTACTGTTATTTACAAACTAACCTAAACTTTAAAAATTCAGGGCCACTAGTGAACTAGGATACACTTAAATTCTTTACAAAAATTCTAAAATTGGTCTTTACGTGAAACGTTTTTAAAATAATCTACATGGAATATCAGCATAGAAATACTGTTACACTTTTAGGATGATGCATTCCGACATTATAATTTCGTGAAAAATAGCGCGATTGACATAAATTAAACTTCGTTCATAGGTAATCAGGCTTCCGTCGACACTCATGAAGTCTTGTGATAAATCAAAGCATATACAAGGCATGGTGGGAAAGCAGACAGCGTCTGATAATACGGCTTATTTTTTTTTCTGTCACTCCTTTAGATTTATGTAGGTATAATTTAATTTTATTGAAATTACAATGCTTTACAATGTACTTTTTAATTAAAACATGTTATAAATAATGATTAATAAACAAATTAACTGAAAGGCAAAAATCTAAGTTTTCCCATTGCTTCATATTATACAAAACTCGCTTTTTTTTATGTATTAATAAACAGAAAGGTTCAAAATTATATGCTATTGGCTTAGCTAAAAAAAAATTACTATCTAGTTTCAGTTGCCCTATGGATTCCCTCGCACAGGGCGTCTGCTAAGGGCAGCCCTGCTATCACGAAAGGAAACCTCTCTGCCTGAAAAATTGTACACTAACATTGAACAATCATGACTCTAAATATCACACAACATCGTCAGAAATTTCATCCTTTTGCACTTAATGCAAGAATTCGTTTTTATGACTAAATAAATGTTTACATATTACTAAAACCAAACACAAAAATAAACCTATACCTCCCCAATTCCCGTGCAACGGGGGAAGGAATTCAAAAAAGAATTTCTCTCGGAATCGTTCGAAGAAAGAAATCATACGAAACCGATGGCTAGAAGTCCCGTACCCTCCTCTTGATTATGATCTATGCATACTCCAAGTCATCAAGGTTATGTTTCCGCTCTTTTCTTTTATTCCTAAAGTCGAAGTACTATTCCTTTTCCGTCCCAAACGACTTTTGCCTTGGAGAAAACTTTCTGTATGGGGGGGGGGGGGAGGGCGAAATGGATGCGGGTGGTGGTTATAGTACTCCCCCCTCTCCCATCCTCCTACACTACTTGAGGGGATTGAGACTTTGTTCAAGTAAAAATCACCTGTCATTGTCCTTGCGTAGGCAGGAGTTCCGCCAAGTTTGGCAGAAAATCGCCCATTTGACGAATTTAAATTTTTCGACGTGAATAAGTCTGTAAAATCGGTCAGCGATACATCGGTACAGCGGTCACTGACTGAAACTTGCGCGACCTAAAAGTTTTGATATTTCAAAGCCCGTAAATCCAGAGGGAATCAGACTATGGATATAAATCACATATCATCGTGTAGAGGAAGGTGCGCCGCGCCAACCTTTAAATCGTGGGGAAATGAATCCAATTTTGGGTCATACGCTGGTGTTTTTAACCTGTGTAACTACAGTTTTAATAAACGAGTCGCGACAAGTGCATGTAAAGTTTAACATAACGACAAGTTACATAAATGTATTTGACTAGTTGACAGTTTAAACTATTTGTGTGAAAATTGCGTGTTGGAAAGTGACCAACGATTTGTCGAAAATTTCACCATGAAGCTGAAAATATCACTCCAAAAGTTTAATTTCGTCGTCTTGTTAAAGTCAAGACAAACAAATTATATCAAGAAGTCCAAACTTACGACTAGTGAACACAGAAAACGTACGACGTTGTCACAGAAGACGTACGAAGGAGCAGGCGCGCATAAGAAGTATTCAAGAACAAACCTTTACGGTTTTTAAAACCCATTTTTGTAAATCGGATATCATAAATGTTGCAAATGAAGGAATTTCAGTATGGCAGCCCTGTCTTCAAAAGAACGGGAATACTTTTTTCCTCTCGATCTTTGCGATTGAGAACATTACAGTTTTGTTCTGCAGAAAGTCCCAAAAACGGAAATTTCTTTTAAAGCACTCGATTGGTAGGACGATTTTTGAAAATTCGTAGATTTTGACGCAATGTGCCGAAGTTTCGATATGCGGGATAATAAATTCACTTTGATTTGGCTGTCAGATTTCATACCCTGTACGACCATCTCCAGTTTTTACTTCTTTTCTCTATCTGTATCAAATAAGCCAAATGTAAGCTTTTAAAATGCATTGTTATCACTGGCTGACATGCCTTACAATAGATAGAATAGGAATCTTCACTCAATGTATAAAAATAATTTGTTATAACGTTATCTGATATATTTCCCCATACTCGAAGTTTCGTTATAAATAAACATCGCGCTAGTGTGTTTAACTTATTATTAATTTTTCCAAATATTGTATCTCAAATTATAATATTATTATCTGCGATTATTTCAATTGTTAATGGTGCATACATAAAAAACATTCACATAAAACCTGTTAAAACCATCGACGTTTGATGTCAGAATTTAAACACTATAACTTCGTGGCAAATATCACGACTGACATAAATATGTTCTCATTCGATATTCCTATTAAGGGTTAATGCTTGAAAAATATTGAAATAAAGCAAAACGCGTACGGAGCGCCCACGAAGCCAGACGGAACATACTGTTTATGTTATTAGTGACTTACTCCTAAACTATAATAACAAAAGAAAGAGGTTGTATCGGAAACCAGCTAATTGATCTACGTATAAAAGTGTGAAAACTTATATATAAGTATAAGTAATATTCAACTTCAAGATGTGCACCTCAGGCTCTGATTTGTGTGTGTGTGTGTATATATATATATATATATATATATATATATATATATATATATATATATATATATATATATATATATATGAAAAGTTGGTTTGGTGAAGCTTTCTTAGTTTGCGTCATTTGGTGAAATTTTTTTTATATTAAGATCTTCCACTGGACACTTACTTTCCCATTTGAAGGCTTATGAATTAATTTTCTTTGAAGAAAGGATGTTAAATTTAAAATTGTGATATGAGTTATATATATATATATATATATATATATATATCTCCAGTGGAAGATCTTAATATAAAAAAAATTTCACCAAATGACGCAAACTAAGAAAGCTTCACCAAACCAACTTTTCATACATAATCCTTGCTGGCATTTTTTCGCGTTCGACTTCATTGGCCCAGAAACTTGAAACAAGTCATTAAAAAAATAACGGTTCAGTTTATTTTTCACGGAGTAGAGATTTTTGATGCGCTAAAAAGATCGGAAAAGCTTAGCTGCATTAAAAGCTTTTGAGTAGATTTTTTAAAAGAAAATACATTTTCACTGTATCGTCGCCAAACTCGTTTTCTCGCCAATGTTTCGACATAATCTCTCGACTAGTCTTGTTCAATGACGTATAAAGCAATTTTGACGTCATATCCTTTTCTTTCATCCCCCTCCTATTTACTAGAGAGGACCGGGGCTTGAAAGAAAAGTCATCATTTAATCTGATGTAGGAGAAAGTAGAATTTTTCATTTATTCCGGTAATTCAGAAAAAAAAACTCTTGTTTTTTCTATTGATTTTTATTAAACACACAGAATAATATTCCATTTAAACTGTGTGCGGTTTTCTATTAAACAATCTGCATTAGCCCTCTGTACTCGAGAAACGAGACGTTATTTTTACGGAACAGTTACATTCCATTAAAGTTCTTTTTAAAGAAGTATTTTTAGCGTGTTCTTTTTTTTAACGTTAGGGTAGATAATTATAAAAATTAAAAAAAAATTTATAAATATTAATCTTAATAACCAAACATATATTTATGACATTTGTCAAATTAAACAAACAAAAAAATGTTAAAATAGGGGTTGGGAAATAATTTTAATCTGACGAAAGTTTGAGATCACCAACGTACTTGATGCTTTAAAATCTAGATGACAAAAATAGTTTCTATTGAAGTTTGTAAGAGAATCACTTTTTGAACTCAATATTACGTTGTTCCCTTTCATTTGGAAGAACACAAAACAAAGTGATGCATGAATGTTTCTAATTTAAAACAGAAACTGAAAATTACGACAATAATTTTATCTTAAAATAATAATAATTAAAGAAAAACATTTAAATATTCGAAATCTAATAATAATAATACTTTCTTCAAATGTCTTATTTCAGCATCACAATTGTTGTCTCCTACATACCAATTTATAACCAGAGTAAATCATCTTCATTATCACTGCATCGAAATCTTTTATTCACACAGAGACTCCATCTTTAAAAAAAAACTCTTTTAGATGTACTGCAATAGACTATAGATATACTGTAACCCTTTAAGAACATTTTTGACATTACGTTCTTTCTACGGAACAGTTACTGAAGGTTACAGTTACTCTTTCTTCTCTTTTTCCTACAATATCTCATGCTCGTAAATGGAAAAAATCCCAATCTCTTTGGATCTGCAAGAGAACAATTTGAAAAAAAGATCGATATTTTTCAAACGTAAGATCATGCTGTTTGAGTTTATTTTAAAGAACATGTAACCTAAAGAATGAGTCGTTATATAAGTAAGTCCCCTCAGAGGAGACAGCGGAGTTTAAAGGGTTAAAAAGTTGTGGTGAGACATGCCTACCTTTACTGGGCGGGTGTCCTATATTTCGGCCAGAATCCCATGTAAAAATCAAACACCCTCCTTCTAAAGGTTAAGTTGCAAGTCCGTACTCCCGGATACGTCTTGTTCGCGAGGAATTACGCGTCCTGCTACGTATCGAAAGGTTCCACAATCGAACCCTACAGTCAGCGCTCGTCGATGCAACGAGTTAAAACCCAGTAAGACTCTTTATCAAAGACATTTTTATCAAGATTTTTACAAAAATATATTTATCGTTCCATTGTGGTTTTCAAAAGACCCGATTCGAATGACATCCAACGTATTAGAAACCACCAAATCAACGATAGTTTTTGTTAAATGAAGCTTCCTTCATCGCATACAAGAGATCGAAAAAATTGAAATAGATGACAGAATTAAAAAAAAAAGTTATATGTAATCGAATGAAAGAAAAACGGACGAAAGTTTCACTCTAATCTCCTTTTCATGTCAGGGCTCCTTTTGAGATGCTCCTTTGGCCTTCAGTGTCAATTAAGAACGGGGTTTGAGATCTCGTCGTTGCCTGTCAAACCCAACTACGGATTAGACGGCAGCCATTCTTTAATGGGAGCCTTCAGTAACGCCACTAGTTTTGTTCTACTTTTGTTTCACATAAGTTCAGTGGCGGCTCGTTACATAAATTTCGTTTTCAAATTATAAATTAAATTAAGCATAAAGAGAATAAAGCATTCCAAAACATTTTTATTAAATTGGGAAGAAAAAAAAATTACAAATACAAAACACTTCTTTTTTTTTTTTGGTTGACAGTTGAAAGAAACAAGCAATGCAATCGAACGGTCGATCTAATAAAGGAAATCACAGTTTTTACTCCTTCCAGCTCTCAAAGAAAATGCACAAAAGATGGAAATGTTAGATTAATCGAATATGTAGTTCCCAATTATGCGCTTTTAGAGAGATCCATTCCTCACTAATTCCGTGACAAATAGCTCTATTTACATGAATCCAGTCTCATTTGATCATATACAGGCTTATTTTTAATTTTCAATTTACAGAAAAAAATAATGCAGACTTTAACGTAAACAATTTATCTAATATATAGTCTGTACAAATGAAATGTAGATATAACATTTGTAATAATCTAACAATATGTAGATCAAGCAATTTCTTTTGGATGCAAGGCATAAGAGAGAGTTTAGGACGTTATTTTATCACATCGAACACTCTATGATATGCCCCTCTTTGACAAGGAAACGGGTTTTTTTTTAATTAGAAAATTGGTTTTAACGTGAAACTTCTTAAAATAATTTAAACGTGAAATCTGGATAAAAAAATGTAAGGGTGGGCATTCCGTCACCACTCCGTGACGAATAGCACCATTGCCATAAATTTGGTCTCGTTTAATAGAAAATTAGGTGCCCATATCTATAAAATTTTGAGATAAAGCAAAGAATGTAAGAGGCTTGCATAGGAGACATGCGGCGTCAAACGAAACAGCCTATTTATCTTCCTTCAGTTGGCGAGCAATTATTATCAATAGAACCTTCTGAAATGATATCTCACATAATACTATTCTGGCTCTGCTGAAGCTTATCCTCTTTCATTTTTTATGAATAATTAATTTTTATTTAAATTAGACTGACTGCTTTGCTACGGTGTTGTAACTAAAAATATTTTAAATCATGATTAGAAAAAATGAATTCAAAAGCAAATATAAAAAACCTATCCCATTATTGTTACTCATAATTTATACAATACGCTTTTTTCATCTATTAATAAAAATAATTATGATTACGCGTGAACCGGTCTAGCTAAAAAAGTCTGGTTTAAGGGGCCCTTGGTCTTCTTTTACATAGAGCCCCGCATATAGTAAGATCGACACTGGTCGCCAATAGCCTATTGCGTAGCTCTAATGTGACGTTTATTCCACTGACGTATCTCATGGGTTGATAAATCTAACAATCCTTAAAACATCCAAAACCTTTTAAAATAATCTTTAATATAAAACCAAAACATGTCTACATAAATGAAACCAAACGTATCGAAACCAAGAAAAATATATATTGGCACGATTCCCAAAACTGTTTTGATGTCACCCTTTGCTACGAATTTAATTACATTCTGCCAAAAATAAGACACGAAGTATTTTGTACGAAATTAGGAAGAACTAAAATAATATTTTCGCCGTATTTTTTTTACATAGCATCGACTACGTGACTTGTTTACAGAATAACAAAATCACATTTTTTCTCCGAACGTTTGCGAGATAACGATGTTAAACAATGTGTTATTCGATATTTAATAGGTGTTCTTGATGGGAAAGTTTTCGACACCTTTTTCCACTCGGATGTTTCGATTTATCATAATTTTGGAGCTCCGGAAACTTTGATTTACGAGAGGGAGAGTATGTGACTTAATGATACGAAGCAGTTATAATACTTGATGCATGATCTGTCAAACGGTGGAATAAGTTACGTCAAACTGGTTACGTCGGTTTGTTACTTTTGCTCCCAAGTGTCCTCAGTGAAGTATTCATGAGGACACTTGGATGGAAGTTAGGTAAAAATAAATTATATTAATTACATAGTTTGGAGGCAGTTTATTGAATAAACGTCGTACTTGAGCTTCACAATTGGCAACTAAACGTCGAAGTCATTTTCACGTGCGTTAAAAAAAATGCAATTCATTAAATGACTTTTCAATTCAGGAAATATCAAACTTTACTATAAAGTCACGGAAATGTCTGATTTTTTTTTCCATCGGCATTTCCTGAAGTATATATCATTTTAATGAATTTCCTGATTATTGCATGCTTTAGTAGCGTATATCAACTTCCCTTTAATAAGTAGCCAAGAAATTATATAAAACTCAACCCCCAACTGCAGTTCTTTTGCTTAAAAATACAGGTTAACCATATGTATAGTGTTCTATTCTTTCCAGAACATTTAAAACCCAACACTGAAAAGCCGAACAACGAAATGAATATCTCATATTTTGATATATTTTTAATTGAAATGTGAAATCAATACACACTCACAGAAATAACTCTCATTTTTTAGAGTTCTGCGATAGTCAAGGCTACTTTCGTCATATTTGACAATCGTTCCGTCATTGAATCACTTGAATTTGACTAAACAAGGATCTTCAAATTGTTAATGAAAGTAATTTAACACGATTCCTTTCCAGTGATAGTGGCTCATTTTTTTTTATCTTATACGTATATTGCCACATTTCAATGAATACCCCGCCTGACTTCGGACTGAGAGATAGTTGGTTCGAGTCGGGCAGCCGATATTTGTTTGAAATCGTCCTCATTGACGAAATAAATTTCGTTAAAAAAAACGACAAAATGAATTTCCTCAGTTTGACCTAAATATTTAATCGAAGCATTTAGCAGGTGCCTGTTTTGTCAACAATGAAAGTTTCTTCAAAAATGAGCAGGCATACAGAATGAAATCTATTATTTTTAATAAGTAGTATGATTTTTATCATTAGGCTACAAAAATTATTTCATTGAGCGACAAAAAAATTGCGATGGGCTAGCTAAAGTGTCTCCCCTTCCCTATGTTAAAATATTTTCTGGATGTGCTGCTATTCAGAATCTCCCAGCAAAAAAAGTCAGCATAAAACCTGCATTAAATTTTTGAAATTGAAGGATTTATGCAGGAAAACTGCAGTTTTTTTTTAATATCTATAAAATTAAAGGTTTTTGTTTCAAAATCCTTCATAAAAACTGTAAAAAAAAACTTCATAAAACCTGCAAAAAAACTTCAATTTTTAATCATGAAGGGAAAATGCAGATATTTTAAAAGTTTTATGCAGGAAAATTAAAAACTTCAAAAAAATTGCATTTTTTTGTTTTAATATCCTTTATAAAACCTTCAAAAAACCTTCGTTTTAATAAAGGTTTCATGGTGACTGTTTTTGCTTGGCTATAACAAACACCAGACAATTTCAAGCCATGGTCAGATGACGAGGACAACCCCTCACCTGAAACTCCACTCTTCCAATTTCCACACTTTCCAACATGAGGACATTTGACCACGATAGATTCAACATAGTCATGCAAGGCGAAAGGCTTTTGTGGACGACACAGATCAAACTCTCAACCAATTACGTTATCGGTATGATTAATTTGATAAAAATTTACATTATTATAATTATACATTTCGCTCGATTTTACCTAAACAAGCACAAGCAAGTCTATTTGAATTGGGTTAACACCTTTTTATGATGTTGTGACGTATGTACTACAGAGAAGAAGAAGAATGGAATGTGACCTAAGCTATAGTTTACTTTTAGCGTGCAACTATAAGAAGGAAAAGTCTGAAAAATTCCAGAAGTATAGAGGTTCCAGAAGTATTTACTAAAGTTTCTAAAATGCTTAGAAAAAATCCCGCGTTCCCTATCGTATCGGATAACCATCCTATAAAAAAAGTGTCAAAACTATCTTGGCACTCCCTTCTACGACTCCATTTCAAGTGATGAGACAATAACAATCATCCGCTGCGTCCAACGAGGAAAAGCGAAAAGCACTCGCAGAAGTGGGGAGACGCACTTGGAAGATATTGTCTTGGTTCGTCCTATACTCGTGACTCCAACCAACATTTTCATCTTTAAACACCAGGGTTGCTATTAGCAGCCGCGAGGCCCAGTGCGGACTTAGAAGCGGGGCTCTTTTTTATCCTTCCCACAAACTTATGAATAAGTTTGAATAAAACTTATAAACTAGGAAATTTATGAATATGTTTATCAGACGTTTGAAGAGTCAATTTTTTTGTTTCATTTACAAATATTTGAAGCGGTTATATTTATATGGCTTGGAAAAAGAAAGGACCCATGCATGATGGTAATCCAATGCAACATTGGGTTCTTCTTGTTCCAAGCCACAGATTTCATTTGCATTGAATATTTGTTTGGAGAACTTCATTACTTAAAAAGTCTCAGTGGCGGCTCGTGGTGTACAGTCGGGCTGCACTTAAATTTATTAGTGTATTTTACAACTAAAATTATACATTTAACTAATTTTCTTAAATGAAGATTAGAATTGGAAATTAAGACGAAATTTCTACGGAAAGTAAAAAAAAATCTCCGATACACAGCAAACCTGTAGCCGTAATCAAAATTCAGGAGTGGAAAAAGGTGGGCTGGGGGGAATTTCCAAGAATCTCTCCAAACGGAAATAGTTTTCCGGATAAGTTAACGCGTGTGTTGGGGTTTCATTACTTAAATTAATATTAAAATTGACCGATTCGCAAGTTTAAAAGAAAGAAGGATTGATTTAATTTCCAAAAATAAGTAAGTGTTTTCTATTTGTTTGGAATGTTATCATTTCGTAAAAATTGAAGGGAAACTTTGATAAATATTAAAGAATTTTCGTTCATGTATGGTTGTGAAAAATAGGGGGTTTTCACATGATTTCGGCTGCACTAACGTTTTTGACCACGGGCCGCCACACAAAAGTCTGCTTTGTCTTATTCTTTTTATAGTTATAAGTCTAATGTCCTATCAAAAGAGACCAAATTCATTTTATCTGTAACATTCTTCAGTAATTTTTTTCTGATAAGCTCGGGCCCCTTCAGAAGGGCGGAGCTTGTGCGGTAGTACTCGTATCACACCAATAAGAGACGCCCTGGTGACAACACACATATGAAAAATATTTTAAGAGCAAAACGCGTTTTGTCAACTGTAAGGTAATTCGTAGAAAAATGCACTGACTCGTTTACAGATTCCAAGTCTTGAAAGTTAATTTCAATTAGACAAAACGTGTTTTATACTAATAAAATATTTGAGTTCTATAGAAAATTCGGAGACGAAATCAGTGATGTAATAATATAAATTTCAGAAATTTATTTTATACATGATTAGATTTTTTTTAACGCCACTTCCATCGCTATACCACAACTATTCTTATAACACATCGAAATGGAACGAAAATTAAACGATGCCATTTAAAAACTAAACAATTAAGAAAGTGACAATCCAGCCGTGCACAAAATTGCTTGCATGATAAAACAGTTAATTGTAATAAAAATAATTCAGAATTTATTTTTAACTCTCTGTTTTTCTAACCTTTTCCCAAAGACGCATTGATTTTTCCGAATCGAACGCTAAAAAATCCTTTTATTTTAAAAAAGAAGAAGCTAATACACTTACATCGAACACATCTAACATTTGTCCGAAAACCAAAAAAATATTTTAAAGTTTCTTGTTTGTCTTAAGGCGACTTTATTTATCTTGTTTGTAAGGGGGGGAGGGTACTATTTGCGGCCTAATAAGAAAGAAATGTATTTCTTTCTTTTAGGGAGCGTCCAGTTTTACGTCCCGCAAATTTTAGACCTTTTTTTTGTCCACTCGTCACGCTAGCGCCCCCCCCCCCCCCCCCTCATCGCCATATCACGTCATGTTCTGTTTAATTCATACCTTTTCCGTTTTTCATGTATAAGATTAAGTACAATAGTACCTCGCAATAACAAAGGTATTATTGTACTTAATAATAATTACAATCAAAAATAAAACAATATAGTTATTGAGAAATATTTGTTTCCTTGAGTTGTAGATTAATTGATAGTTGTGATGAGGATCTACAGTTATAATTATATGTTGAGTTGTAAGTCCATCGATGGATACATCATAGGATTTGTTTTGCACAAAAATTCTACTTTTAATGATAGAACGTACAACGTCCTTCCGGAAGGCCATAACGTACTGCAGGTAAGACTCACTTTCGCAATAGTATATCGGTTTGTCCTTCCTTCCAGCAAGACGAACAATAGAAAATTCTGATTTGGATATTTGAAAATTCTGTTTTTGGAAGATCCTTTCAGAAAGACTTGGGCCTGTATTACGTTCTATCATTAAGTTTTATACCATGAAATTTGAATGATTTGGGTAAACCTTCGCTTGTCGCCATTTGTAATTATAAATTAGCCTACCACACTTTATGTGTTCGTTAAAAAAAACAAGAATTTAATGCAAAGTGACTCTTTATAAAATTTTTTGACGTTTGAAATATATTTTTTTTAAAAATCAGAAAAAAATTATACGTCACATTCTGTCTCTCCCCTCACCAACCCCACGTCACGCTTAATCACGCAGGACAGACCCAGCGTATTGTTGCGTTACGTCATTTATGAACGATCCCTTGATATTCTTAGAAAGAACTAAAAACAAACTCTGGACTCGCTGCGAAATAAATTCTTACGCAAAATCATTCAAATGGGTTTCCTCTTGAATCCATTGCAGACTCTCACGAGAATTTTAGTCCACTGTTTGTATTCGGAATAATTAACACTTGTTTTTAGAGACCAAAGCGGACTTTTCCTTCTTTTCAGAATGCGACAACTCAACTCTTCCCTCTCGCTCGAGGCCAATGGCAACAAAGGAATTTCTAAGACAGAAATAACAAAGCGTTCTGACTTCGAAAGGAAATATATAATTCAATCTTTGGGGACATTATTTTTTCTATTGCATTAAAATACATTAAATGCTATAAAGTAGCGTTATTGGTAAGTAATGAGGAAATTCGCATATTTAAATATTTTCGCCGGAATAATTTATTGGTTTTTAAGCGTTTTCCCAAATTACTTTATGCGGGAAAAAAAGGGAAAAAACAGGAAGGAAAATGGAAAAAAGGAGGAATAAAGGAAGAAGTAATAAATAAAAAGGGGGGGAAATGCAAAAGGAAAATATAAAGGAAACGGAAGGAAAAAGAAAACGGAAAAGGATAAAAAAGAAAAAGGGAAAAAGGTATACGGAAAAAAAGGTAAAGGAAACAAGAGAAAAGAAAGTAAAGAAATAGAAAAAAAAGAAAACGGAAAATGAGAAAAAAGAGGAAGGCTAAAAGAAAAATGAAAAAGGGAAAAAAGAAAAATGGTCAAAGGAACAAAAAAGAGAAAATTAGAATAAGGAAAAAAAAATTGGAAAAAAAGGGATAAATATCGGAAAGAAAAAAAAACGGGGAAAAAGACAAATAGATAAAAGAAATTAAATAGATAAAATAAATAATAAAAATAATTCAAATTAAGAAATTAGAAAACAGAAAATAAAGAAAGGAAATTGGAATAAAAAATAAGAAAGACAAATTTATAAAAAGAGGAAAAATAAGGAAAAAGGGGAAAAAAATAGAAATAGAAAATATTAATTTTAAGTAAATACTATAAATTTAATGAATTTAAAATAACCTCATAACCGCCGAATCTCCAGCATCGAATTCAATCTCATAAAAATTGCACAAGCAGTATTAATACTTATGAATAATAACAATTCAATACAGATGCAAAAAAAACACTTTCTCTAAGAACAAGAATAAATCATATTTACCCGTTACAACCATTACAACCATTTACCGAAAAACAAATGTTTCAAAATCGCACACTGCTCATATTGCAATAACGCTCGGTTGAATTCCCCAATAGTATTTTTTTTTTTTCGAGAGCTTTAGAAAATGAGAACGCTGCCGAATGTCCGTAATGGGATGCAGACATGCAAAAAATAGGAAATATCACTGGGAATCTAAACTTTATTCGAATTTCTGTTTGAGAAATGTTATTTCTTTTTTTAAAAAAAAATATGCATCATATATATTCCGTAACTATGTCTACTGATTCAAATAAAATACTTTTACTGTTCACTTTTCCAATATTTTATCGTTAATAGTATTATAGTGTGATTCATTTCCTTTGGTCTATGTGAATATGGCCTCAATTTTTGCATAAAATTAAAAGAATCAAGACAAATTGTTAAAGGAACTATATTTGATCGTAAATTTAACGGTTAATTAAAGTTAGTTTATTAATGTACACGGTGATCCAAAAGTAAGAGAAAAAAGTAAACATTCAATATATTTTTAAAGTATAGATTGGATATGCACAATGCGGTTTACAGATAAATGTCCAGAAATGTATGGCATTTGTTTTAATAATAGAAAATCTTATTAGAAGAGTAGTTACATTTGTTACCGACAAGTGCCGCTATAGTCGTCTCAGATATGCTTCCTGTCTCTAATAGTGCTATAGGTTATAATTATAAACAAGAGTGTGTGCGGGTTTTTTATACGAATCTACGATTTTATTCTTAGCTTGATGAAATTTTGCACACTTGGCCTCAAAAACAAGAGAAAAGTCACTGTTTACATGATATTTCGAAAAACCATCACCATCCCCCTTTCCCACCCCTTAAAGAGAAATGAATTCTTACTGAAGCCGCCAGATAGCGCCACGGTGAAGAAATCGGCCTGCGTAACGCAGCAAAAAAAGTCAGCATAAAACCTTCATCAAAATTTTTAAATTGAAGGTTTTATGCAGGAAAACTGAAGATTTTTTGAAGATCTATAAAATTAAAGGTTTTTGTTTTATTATCCTTCATAAAAACTGTAAGAAACCTTCATAAAAAACCTGCAAAAAAACCTTCGATTTTTATTCATGAAGGGAAAATGCAGGTATTTTAAAGGTTTTATGCAAGAAATTAAAATCTTCAAAAAAACTGCAGTTTTTTGTTTCAATATCCTTTATAAAACCTTCAATTTGACAATTTTGATGAAGGTTTCATGCTGACTTTTTTTTTGCTGGGAAAGCCCGGGTAACGTTATGCCATTAGTAAATGTTAAATAAGAAACCATTCCCCGTCGTGTGAAAGGGATTACAACTGAAAGCCTTTTCGATGCTGTGCAAAGTGTCGTGCCACGCCTGACAGCCATGCTCGTGGATAATTACCGCGACATGGTACATTTGTAATTCTAGCTGCGTTGCGAGCTGAGCTGCACCATTGAAACACAACCCATTTCAAACGCCACCTTACGGAGAGAAATTTAACTATTCTGACATATTTTTTTTTGTTTAAACAAAATCCCACGTTTTTGTAAGCATATCTGTGAAAATCGCATCATGACAGTGTACACTTATTGAATTATTGAATTTGTACTTTTTCTGTTATTTTTGGTTGGTTGGTTTGTTAGGTTTTAGTGGCACAAGGGCCAGTTTTGGCCATGCTGCGCCACTGTTATTTTTGGATCACCGTGTATATTAAATATTTATAATTAATGCAATTTCAACAAAATTCTAAAAATCTACAAGAATCGGTATAAATTGAAAAAATAAAATTAACAAGTGAAGTTTAACAATTAAAAAATAAAATTGTCCAAGAAATAAAAAAACGTTGAGTGGACTTTAATGTTACGTCCATAGGCCTATAAGGTTGTCCTTGTCATCTGACCATTGGTTCAAAATTACAAGGCAGTGTTCTTTCCTTCACAAATAATTGCACACTGTCGTGTCAATAGCCCATTGTACAGCACTAGTACCACATAAATTCAACCAAACATTTCTCTATAATAAAATAACATTCCTTTAATAAACATTCCTCTGCAATACAATATTAAACGACTGATCACGTCATCTCCCATTTTCCGACAAAGCGTCCTCTGAATGAGCAGCGCCACCTGAGAGCAAAAATCGACGACCCACTTAGAAAGAACCTCCCCGCGCGCCCCACACCGGCAGCCACCCGAAGCTGACATCACGTGATTTATGGCGTCCGGATCCGAAGTGACATTGATGATGATAAACGCCCCTCTTCCCTCGTCTCTCTCACTGCAAAGAAATAACGAGAAATCCATAAACACGATTCTTTTTTAAAGTGGGGAGTCCCTTTAATACTTATTCAATCGCCCCTCTTGATTCGAAAAACATTCACGGCATGGAATATTTTAGCGTAGTGACGGTAGGGCCATGCCCCCCCCCCCCCTTCACCAGCACTGAGAATGGCCCCACCTGTATAAAGAAAAATTGCCTAAAGGATCGTTTACACATGAGAGTTTTTCATTGTCAGACAGTTGTTCGAAGTTATCCCTATCGTGAAACCAATTATCCGATATTTGTGACTTTGAAAGGACGGAAATCGTGTATTGCTACTCAATAACAAAATCGTCCCTGGTGTAAACGTTCGGCGTGTTACTTCGGATAATTTATCAGCTCTCATGCAATAAATAACTCTCGCGTCTAAACCGCGATTTACACTTTACATTCCATTATGTAGATTTTATCCTATTTAAATATTATTTTATAAATTTAAATGCTGTGTTTTCGCACAGCGCTGTTGTGTAGAATATGCCAAATTGAATATTCTTTATTCACGGTACATAATTTTTAATTCAATGAAATGTCTACTCAAATTTGTAAAACGGGAAAAATAGGGATGAAACCATCTCTTGAAATTGTATACAATCTATATTAGATTCTAAATATCTTATTTTCCAACAAAACCGATCCACACCGTTATCTCATTTTTAAAAATGTAACTAAATTTTCAATATTGTCTACAAAAAAAAATTATTTGTGTAAATTGGAGCACCAAAATCGTTTTCTTGGTGACACAAAAAATTCCTTAACCACCATACTCTTTGAAACCGCCCTTAAAGGAGAATAGAAGAAATAGAGTTGACGTGGGAGTAAAAGAGTTGAAGCCATTCAGGGACTGCATGTTACCAAAACGTTAGATTGCGTAAACCCTAACTGAAATCGATATATTAGTTAAACAAATCAACAACCAAAATTATTATTTTTTTTAATTATTATGATTTCTAACTAGACTAGAATTATGCTGATTCCACTGTTTTTTGACTTCATAATTGGTGCATGTACATCGCCGCAATGAGTCGTTGCAAAGAATTGAGATTCTATCTCCATTCCGCCTATTTTGATAAATGACCTATCACCGTGTAAAGGCAAGTTTGACGCGTCGCCCAGACTAATTGCTCTAACCTTTGTACCGAGTGGAGAGAAGGTATGTCTCCACCCCCTTAGCTGAAGTTTGCGCTTTCGAGTCCAAACCTCCGGGTGGAATCAGCCTAAGGAGGCAAATAACCTACCACCGTTCAGAGGAAGGTGGTCCGCGTCTACCAGGTTGGCAATTTATCCATACTTCCTTCTGACATTTTTACTGCGTGGAAGATGAGTCAAATAACAGCCAAAGAAGCAGCAGGCCGAGCAGGCGCACATACAAAGAACTCACGAATCAAACCTCCCATATGGGGACTGTGTCTACCTAACTTTTTGACGGAGTATATTGCAGTGGCTTCCCCATACCTTCAACACTTTTTGGAATCGCCCCTGCCCCCTCACGCGAACGCAATTTAATGGACGGCCCCCTTTGATGAATGCAGAGGGGGTGTCAGAAACATCTTAATCTCATCGCCGGAATCGAACGGAAAAACAAAAGAATTCCACCCTCTTTGCATATGTCCTGGCTTTGATGGATGACCGCAGTGCGGGGGCGTCAAAATTCCTCAACTCCCCTCCACCTCTGATTATCTAATTGGAACGCTAGCTCGACAGAGGGGATGCAGAGATAACGACTAACCCTTTTCCATATCGGGGGAGATGAAGATATTTAGGGGTTGACAGACAATTTTTTTTCATGTTTGAAAAATATCGTTTTGCGGGAAAAGGGGGAGAATGGAATGATTTTTGATGGAGTGTGTGCAGGGGAGCAGACAGGGTGGTTGTAATCGTCTGCATGTTTTGGGGAATAATGGGTGTATTGGATTTATGTGTGTTCTACGTTGTTTATGTGGTGACACTTAGTGGAATGGGTTTTACATGATGTCATTATTCTATGTTTTCCTCTGGTTATTCGAACACGCGAAATTTCTCATAAAAACGGGAGAAGTCCCAGACGTCCTAAAAGCCCAAAGTCGTTGCAGAAACGTCGTCATACAGTAAACCCTCGATAATAACCCTACAATAGACTGTTAGCAAATGGTAAATACACATATAACGATATAATGAGAAAAGAAACCAATCAACCGATTTGGCCTTTTAGTGGCGATCGTTATATGGAAGAGGAACCAATGTCGCAGGTTCATTTTATAAGGACGGTTTACTGTATAGCAAGAATAATCAAATTCCACTCGAAATTCCTTATTTGATACGTTAAGAATCAGTTTCACTTTAATTATGTTTCAAAACCATTATTTGTACTATTGTGCTGCAAATGACAGTCCCTTCCCATAATATTAATGTGTCAGACATTAGTATGAATCGGAATTATGACTTATAGAAAAGGAACAATACACACGTTGGTGTATATTATTATCGGAGCCAGGCAGTTAGTTTAAAATAAACAATCAAAAACTACCAGAAATTATACAGGGTGATTACATATTGTTGGGAGATGGTCGCTGTTTGGCTGGTTAACTACACATAATAAGTTCATTCCTTTTGTCATATCTTATCTACCTTGTTTGGTGCCACTAAAGCCAAGTGACTTGTTTAAAATATAAGCAAAGTAGTTGGGCAAAAACAATGTTTTGTTATGCCAATACAGCTAAATGGGATACATCCAAACAATGACCATCGCCCAGCAATGTGTATACTCTCCATCTCGATTCAGTATTCAAAACAAAGTGTGATTTTTAACCTTTTTGGGTCCGCTGTCCAGCGATACTGGAAATCGCATTTTGATAGAACACATGTCCAGGTTAATTTTTTCGCAATGTTTTATAGAGATAATCGGTATTAATAAAATCTATGGATCGAAAGAGTTAAAATTACCTTGGACCTGACTACCAACATTTCTAGAAAATAGGCACAGTACACACTGTACTGTAAGGTTTGAATCGTGAATACTTTGTACGAGCATATGCTCATCCTACTCCTTCTTACGTCTTCAGTGAACTCTAGATATCGGCGCAATTGTCATAGGTTTTAACTTCATTGTATGATTTAGTTCGTCTTGAACTACTCTTCCGACCCTTGTCGCAATTGATCTTTAGTGTAATATTTCAGATTCACAGTAAAATCTTCGACACATTGTCACTTTCCACTCCACACAAATTGTTTCAACTGCCAACTAGTCAGTGCTCGTCGTTCTCTTTACTTTAAGCACATATTTTTGCCACGACCCGTTTATTAGAACTGAAATTACGGTTAAACCCGCCAGAGTATGCCCGAAATGTAACTCATTACCTTCTCCAACGGTACAAAGTTCAGAAGGGGGGAGGGGAAGGATTAGTAGCCAACCTGGTCGACACGGCTCATCTTTCTTATTAGTAAGTTATTTATGGTCATAGGCTGTTTTCCCTTTGTAGTTATGGGGCGTTTAAACATTGACACTATGTCACGCGAGTCTTTTCCGGTGACCGCTGTATCCTGACCCATTTTAAAGACGTATTCAGTCAAAAATCAATGAACCGCAAAGGAGGAACTGTCTCGTTTTCTATATTTTTCGCCCAACATCGTTAGATCACTTTTCCCCCAAAATCCCCTGTAGCAGATTAAAGGGAAAAAATTGCTCTGCCTGTTCGCATCGCAGCGAAACTCCCGGGACAATTAAGTACACGAAAGCATGAAAGTTACGGCCGCTCTGGGGAGGGGAGGGAGCGGGGGGAGAGTCCACGGATGGCCAAAAGAGCCTCCCCTCGGTTCCATCCCGCAGCTCCATCACTTTCAACATTAACGATTCGCTGTTTTATGCGCCGTGGGAGAGCTCTTTCATATCCGCAATGGAGACCGTAAAAACACAAAACACTCTCTGTGGACTAAAGTAGGGATTGGGTGTTCCCGTTCTTTTTAAGAAACAGTTATGCGCGTTTCATGTTTGATCCAGTGAGAGGTATGATATAGAATGACAGTAGAACCGTCATATAACGATCCAGCTCGGTAGGAGTAGCTCACATGTATAGCCCACATCTATTCTGATTTCAATAGGTTATATCCAGAAATTCGGAAATAAGATTTTGGTATCAAAAGGTACTTTATAAGTTTGGTTTCAAAAGAGCAAAAACCGTTTTTTACTAATAAAAACTCCCAAGAAATTCCGCAAAAATAAAAGTAGCGATATTCAGCTAACGTGAACTTGAGAATCCGCGATAGTTTGAATTCTGATTGGTTGGAATATGGTTATAGCGGGTTTTGCTTCTTGAACAAAAACAATGTGACGACTCGTATATTTGCAAAGTTAAAAGCCTTCATCCACTTTCAAAACAAATTATGTAAAAATAGAAATTTATATTTTAATTTATTCAGTAATCTCATGACATGGACATTCTAGTGGAAAATTTTTATATTTTCTTCATTTTTACTACAACAAAAAGATTGTATGAACAAAATTTAAGTTTTGACAGTTTTTCGGGATTTACTCAAAATAGTTAAAAGCTCATATAGCTGCTTTTGTATATAGGCTACTCATAGAGTCGTTATAACAAAAGATCGTTGTAACGGATAAAAAAAAAATTAGGAACAAACTAATCAACCAATGATTGGGGCTTTCAGTGTTGGTCGTATCTTTAGAGAGTACTTACACAAACAGCCGATTCACTTCCTTTATTATTTGATGAATGAATGTTAA
The DNA here is from genome assembly GCA_963932185.1 of Troglohyphantes excavatus. Lineage (NCBI taxonomy): Eukaryota > Metazoa > Arthropoda > Arachnida > Araneae > Linyphiidae > Troglohyphantes > Troglohyphantes excavatus. The sequence goes on along the minus strand of OZ010668.1, from coordinate 68,414,465 downwards.
ATAGTTCGAGTAATGAAGAGATAACAGAACAATATAAACGGATTAGTGATCAGATTCAAACAAGTTAAAAGAATAGTTTAACCGTTCTTTTTACATTGCTATAAATGGTATTGTCTCAACTTAAAATAATTTGCATAAAACATTGACATATGGTAAGTAGAGAACATTCCATCTAAAATTGCTGTGGAACACCAAAATTGGAAGTTAAAATTTGTAATTGGGTTACCCAAACTTATGAAAAAGTTTGATAGTTGCGGATTTAAAAACATGCTGTTCTTATTCAATTGAAGAACAGGTAAAATATAACACGATGTTCTTTTTTTAGTATCCTTTATGTTATGAGAAGGCCTGCTACAAAATGGACGCTTATTCAAGATACAATAAAACCGGACTTTAGTTATTTCTTGAAGAAAAGAAAAATTTCTTAAGAGTAAAAGAGACATTCATTAAAGTCTATAAAATCTCGGATTACTTTAATTTTTTTTTACTTTCAAATCTTAACTTTTTCTGAATGCAAAATAACCTCGGACTAAAATGGTTATTTCTGAAGTTATATGTTTCTCTTGTTTGAAATTAAAACTTATTTCTTCAGCTTTTATTGCCACTCCATCTGCTTAAACGGTTCGGAATATATTTTTTCCGGTACTCTCATGAGAAGAATTCATTTCGATTTTTTTTTTCTTTAAGCACAGATATCAGTAAAACTTTTTTAAAAATCGCTGATTTTTTTTTTTATGTGGGGTTGATTTTCAACAAAGTGCACTTCCAAATAAGAATCGCTTTACGATTTATTTAGATAATCCAGAAAAGTTAATCACGTTCATTAAATAAATTATCTTTACTCATAATTCAATACAATTTAATATATTCGTGAGGAAATAAAAAATGCTAAATCAAATCGTGAATTCAAATTGTTAAATCGTAGCAGTATTTGTATTTTTGTGTGTTAGTGGCACTGCCACAGAAAGTATTGTTTTGTTTATTTCGTTTAAGTTGCAGCACTCTGTAGATATGTATATAAGATATTTGCAAAAATCTTGAGAATTATTTGAATTTCGGTAAAAGATGGTTGGATTATATAAATTTTTAGCTCCTTGTTTCTTCACAAACTTCAATGGTATCCGGGATTTATTTTTCAGTTTATATTTATTTGTTCTACGATTGTTTTACAATATAAATTGTTGAGATAAAATGTGAGCAACAACTCGAATTTCTTGGGCAAAGTCCCCTTCTAAATTAAAAACTTAAAAAGGGAAAATAAAATAATCTTTTCAAACTTAAAGAAAAATGCACTAAAAAGTAAAAAATAATTTTTAACTTTACGAACAAGTTGAAAAAATTGAATTACTTAATATCAATTTTATTCTTATTACAACATTTTGAAGTTGGTGCCAATTTACAAAAATGATACATAAATTTTAGCGCCGATTTCAAAAAGTTTTAATAAGTATAAAATTAAATATTAAATAATTAAATTTTTTCAACTCGTTCGTAAAATTTTTTTTAAAAAATACTTTTTAGCCCATTTTTCTTAAAGTCTGTTTCCCTTTTTTAAGAAGATTATTTTATAGATTATCAATAAAAAAAATTTAACTTATTTTATAGTAATAGTATAAATGTATACACTTAAAATCGTAGACAAAAAAAATTGTACGAATTAAAATATGTTATCTTATACTACTTATTAATTTTCACTACTTTTGATTCCTTATCAATAACTTTATTTTGATTTATGTGCTGGCTGAAGTACCCGGCGTTGCCGGGGATTTACTCAGAGTGTTGGTCAATTTCTTCACAGTGACGTCGGAGGTTATAGTAACAATTTATTTCTGCTGTAAGGATTGGAAAGAGTGATTAAGTGATTTGCGAAATTTCAAATTGACCTTCCCCTTGTTTTGAAGATTAAGTGGGCAAAATGTCATTAAGCTTCAATTAACACTGTAGATTTGCATTTAAAAAAAACCACAAACACTCTTCTTTGTACATATAGATATAATATTTCCCTGATAAATGGTAAAATCGTATGATTCAACAGAAAATGTATTTCTTGCTGGTTGAAAAACAATTTGAAGGAATTCAAAAAATAACTCGACGCTTGCAAATTTCTTGTGTACACATCCGTAATTGTAAGGATTGTAATAAATGAAGTTAACGAAAAATACCTCACGTGGAGTAAGAAATGTAAACGAAATTTAAATCCGATTCTTTGAGAACATATGTTACCGTGAAAGACCGAAATTGGAGAATGTCGACTTTCACCGGTGAATGTCAACACATACCAAATACGTCGGTGAAAGATCGAATATTTCATTACATTCTTGTACATTCAGACCCTCACCGGCGTATGTCGACAATCACACATATGCTCTGGTGGAGGTCGAAAAGAGAGGAGCCGAGGAACGCTTGTGCAATTCAAAGCGTCATAATAGTTTAAGTTGTTGCAATAAATAAGATTTGAATCATATAATTAAGTAAGTTTTTTATTACTATTGTTTTCTTTTCTCATTTGAATTACTGTATAATTAAGTAAGTTTTTAATTTCTATTATTTTATTTTCTCATTTAGAATGTACTGTTTGTTTTAAGTTCTTGGTCACTCCTCTCAGAAAGAGAGGCGAAAAAGTTACGTCACCCTTGTGACGTTTTATCGCGACTGAAATACGGAGAAGAAGATATAAATCTCCGACATGCTCAACATTCACCATGGTGAATGTCGACATTTGCCGGTGTAAGTCAAAATAAGGGCATTTAGCAAATATTTCGGACATACAACAAGCGACTATGTGAATGTTGACATTCACCGGTGAAAGTCAACATTCTCCAGATTTTGGTCTTTCACTGTAATATACATTTCAAATTGTTTGGACAAAAAAAAATAATCAATTTTGAAAGACTTTAATCCAGTCGATCTTATTTCAGAATTAGCCACGCCCACACCATGCTTCAGATAAATCGCCAAACAGTTCGTGGGGGGATGGCGAGGAGAGAAAAATTCAATTCAAAGAAGAAAAATGGAGAGCCCGATTCTTGCCTTTTTAAAACAAAGATATGATAAATTGTGGAAGGTATTGTGGGATGCCCGCCTTTAAAAAAAACTACAAGAATTTCGCTCAACGCACATATGAAGGGTGGGTTCTTTTTCGCGGTAACAAACACACTTCATGTGTGAAAACGAGGCGTTCAATTAGGTGTTTTTTTGTCGCGACACACAAAACAGCTGCTCGACGAACAAAAGAACGTCTTCCCACCCACGACAACGCTCCTCCCTCTCCGCACACCCCAACGGTTCCGATGGACTGAGCATTGAGAAAGAGAATGGTATGATACCATGTCTCCTCACAGGGGCACTGACCTATACATTAACTGGACCGCGCATGACCGACGTTCGGATAACTGTTAACTGCGTAAATTGAAGTCCGACATTAGAAATCCCAGACATAGGATTATTAATGCTATGATGTGTTGTCATTTTGGCGTCATAAAGTTTAAAATTGAACAGAATTTCAAAAATATAATGGATAATAGTTATTTCCATACAAACGTGATTTTGTTCTACGAGTTATTCACTGTGACAATCTTTAAAGAGGTTGAAACCAAACAATAAACACTGTAATGGTCGTAATAGGGTCACTAACGGCGCTGTTCAAATGGTGTAACCGTCAGACAAATAACGCCTAAGTCCAGTTTTTGTACAAGACTGTGCACAAGGGGGACCATGTCTAGTGTCAAATCTACCTATATTAAGTCAATTTCCCCTTCCGAGATTTTTTTATTTAAAACTTACCTAAAATACTTTTTTCGTTTTGAAAATAAAAATTTAATCTGATAATTCAGCACACAATCTCTTTTGCAAAAACCCATAGATTGAAGAACGTTTGGAAATACTTCCCCTAATTTACAGATACGGACAGATGATATGAACAGTGCGTGGGATGTCATCCCATTCTACAAAATTCCACACAAAAACCAACGTGAGGACAAATAACTACATCAATAACAAACCTGTTCTACACAGTAATGCTTAATCGGTAAAAAAAACTCTTTATTCACTCTATTATGTTTTGTTCGAAATAGTTCGCTACTATGCAAATATCTCTGAAAAACCCAACGAAATACTATTAAAGAGTGGCATTAAAAAAAACATTGCTGTTGACTATTAGAACCATAATTAGAACTACAAAATTTCATTAGGCAAGTTAGTATCGTGCCTAACTTGCCCCCCCCCCCCCCCCCCCCCTTTTCCGGATTTGGAAGCCCGAACTTTTTGACCGACCGTTAGCGAGGTCATTGTTTTACCTTGACTTTTCAGCATTTAGGCTGTAAATGTGTTTGTTACGCAGTCACGACAAAACGCATTGTACAATTTTCTTCAAATTTGAAATGAGATTTCTTTAAAATCATTAAAATCGACGTATAAGTTTTTTTTTGTTTTTGCTTTTGGCCCAAGGTCTTCTGGCCTTAGAACTGCTAGTATTTAATTGTACGAAAGTTGTCTATACTTTGAGAAATTTGTTTTTATTATTGAAATAATTTTTATAACGTTTAGTCAACTTTTCGAAAACTCCTATATAACTTCATTATTCTTTTTAGATGCGACGTTTTAGATGCACTTAACATGCGACGTTTTTAATTCTTAGAGATTATTTTTACGAGAGTATCCCCCATACATGACGCTGCGCGTACAGTACTGAACTTTCTAAATCAGGCCCTGTGAGTAATTTAAAGTCCAAAAAAGTTTTAAATAACCTTAAAATATTAGCAAACTTTTTACCAATAACTGCCCTCTTCGAGAAATCCTGGATCCGTCCCAGGCCATGTACAAAAAAAGAATGGTTATCAGTTAGCAATCTGATTCATAGGCGTAGGAAAGGAAGGCGCTCAGGAGGTTCAAGCCCAAAAGGACACAATTTTTTTATTTATTTTTTACATTTTATGAAAATTTTGTTAAACCTAATTTTAATTTAGAACTAATTCGTTAATTTCTTTAGAAATTAGTTAAATTAACTAGGCAACTGACAAATTATTGATAATTAACAATCACTTATTAACAAATAATTGCTAATTATTAATTAAAAATAATCAATTAGCACAATTAGCTAATTAGCGTTTATTTTTTTATATTAGTAAATATTCTGAGTATAGAACTATATAAAAATTACAAGAGAAATTTTATTATTTAACTTTTCAACATTAGTACAATTTTAACAATAATTGGTTCTCCCGAAAACCAATCCCGGATCCGTCCCTGAACTAATTGGTATGGTGAGGGTTTCGAATGAAAAGAACATAGATATGAGGACTAAAAAGTAATAAAATTGCTTGAAAAAGTCCTGAATCAGAACAAAGAAATGGATTCTCCACCGAGAAACATCACCAATTAAACTTTGTTCCGAAACTAGAATTTATATCTACATGCGCCATTTTCCCCCGCAATTCGATACGCAAAAAAATAACTCATTTTTGCCAGCCCTGCAATCGAATTCTCGCTCTACACTATGATCAGGGCCCAGCATCCACGATGACACGCTTCCTTTTGTAAATATCGCTCACAAGAACAGCTGACGTCCGCACAAGCAGGGGCCATACTAAAAAAAAACCGAACAAATGAAATAGAGCAGAAGGATAATAATTTGAAAAGACTCGCGCGCCATTTTTATTTAGAAGTTTTCTTAGTTTTTTCTCCTCCTTCTTTTTTATACATTCCCCCGCCAATTTTGCTCTATCATTGGAGAGAGGGTATTTTTTATTTATTCTTTTATAGTTTTCCATCGTGCTGCAAAAATTGGAAGAGCGGCGGTTGTTGTTTTGTTTGCACGAAACAAACAATGGCAGAAGGAAGAATTCTGTTTCGTTTCTTTTCCCGCCTTTTTTTGTTCTATTTCCTAATTCGAACACTGTGTGTTGTTCTTCTCCCCATTCCTCTTCTGCGCGGGGGATTTGCAACGTGTGATAATGTTTGGAATTCGTTTAGAGTTTCTTAGACGAAAGAAGGGGAAGGGGGGGGGGGGGGGGGAGGATGAAAGTCGGAGTTCTACTAACGTCATTTGAAATAGTTGATAGAAAAATTTCATGGAAACAAGTTTTTTTTTAAAAAAAACGGTATTAATATTTTATTTAAATTTATAATAAAAATCTATTTGTAGTTGTAAATTATTTATCATTTAAAAATAACCAAAACAATACAAAAATAGATGAATTTTTTTAGTTCAAACTATGGTTTACAAAATTGTCAACTTAACCCTAACTTACTTAATATTACATCATGTACTTCCATATACTTTAGCCTACTTTTTGAAAATAAAATAACCTTAACACACACAATCATGTAAATTACAAAAACCATGAACAAAAATTCAATCATGTAAATAACAAAAACCCGAAAATGACATGATACCATTTTCCATGACTAGGCAAGATCTATCATTTATCCGAGTGGTGTGGGTCCTAGTTCAATTGGTCGGCCACTAATGAGTGGAATGTCATTCCACTTAACATTACAGTCAAAGTGAGTTGCAAATTTTAAACCCTCTTGTCCCGGAACTGGGTCTTTACACTTATACCACTTGGCATTGAAACCTCCACACATGTTTGGAATCTGAAATACGTAATTAAAAATTACAAGAAAAATAAGTTACTTGTTTATAAATTATACTTTTAAAGATATTATGTATCATTTTTCCCAGTGACTCTAAAAAAAAAATTACAATATTATGCTTCATCGTAGTTTCTTTTTATTTTGTCTTTTCGATTAAATTTTGTGGAGAAACTCCCCCGAATGTTTTACTCCCTTTCCCCTTTAATGAGGAAAACTAAATAAACAAAATGTATAAGAAAAGAAGCCATTGTGCGAAAACGATAAAGTGAACTGTTTTCTAGTTTAGAATAAACAGTGGCATATGTCGGGGTCGGAAATATGTATGAAGGGATCGTGTTCTATATGGTGGCCCATATTTAGGATGTTATAAAAATTGGTGTTGCGTGCGAGTCTATGAATCTGCATGCATCTTATTTGAATTGAACATAATATCTCAAAAACAAAGGATGCTACGAACATATATAATTCAGTAAATTAGTTATTAAAAGATGAATTTTTTTTTATTTATTAAATTTTAAGAACTTTGTTATGCTGTAAAATATTTTCTGACTAATCCACCTAAATCATCTAAGACACTGTTAACCAAACTTTCGATGGCCACGGCCAACTGTTCTAAAATTCAGCAAGTCACGGACCATCACTTTATAATAGCATTTAAAAAATAGTATTAAATATAATTTATGTAATTAACATATATCGTTTGTTAAAAAGTATTTATCTTGTAAATAAATTTATAAATTAAAAAAATTCTGCATTTTAAACGTAATATGTCTTATCAAGGTAACCACAGCAAACTTATTTCTGGTTAATTCCTATACTAATCAAAGCAAGCCCATGAAAGAGTTAAAATGTGGATGCAATTGTGTTTCCTTAATAACACAGATTTTGATTTTTAATTTAGATGGGTTTTATTTTTATTTTAAAAAGTATACATCTCAGGCAAGGCAATGCCCGTTTTTGAAAAAAAAGTACAAAAGTAAATATCTCTATGGAGTTGAACAATGGCTTCACGGACCAATTAGAACCCACTCGTGGACCATCGGTGGTCCACGAGAGGGTTCGAAGGGAGTAGATGACAAAAATTATTTTCTAAGAAAAAAGCTTTTTTATTCAGGACACCTTTAAAGATAAGAGTTGTACACCGTTGAACGCCCGCATCTGCCGGCCAATCGAAAAATTGCCACGTTATATTTTTTCCCCATTCATCCTCTGCGAGCGTGTTTAGGGGTAGCAAATTAACAAGATTGGCGAATTTTCACATATTTGGCAAGTAGGTAACTCCTTATGATAGTAACCAATTATAAAGTAAAAACATATCTGCTTAAATAAAACAAACAATTTTGATACAAGGCACACATGTACTTAATGCCTTCATCTAATAAAAATTGTAATGTTTCAAAAATGTTAGTTAAAGCCTTCTTCCACTTGCAGGCAAATGTCCTATGCTGAAGATTACAAATGGTTACATTACCACAGAGAATATCAACACAACCAAATCCAAATGAGTTTCATCCCCCCCCCCTTTCCCTAACAACTATCCATACATCCAAATGTGTGACAGGGGCGCAACATGGGGCGTGGAGGAGGGCAATCCCATCTATTCAGCCCCCCCCCCACCCATTCATTAGGCGTGGGTGTCGGATTTACGAGCACGTCCGTTGGCTTAAATTACGGCCAAGGAAAAGTACGGAATAATGCGCGGTCCAATTTGTCGATGCAAATTAAGGGGGGAGTAGGATATCCCATGACCACCGTGGGCGATATTGTTTCGCAGAAAGCCAATGAGCGAGGAGAGTCTGGTTGTGTTTTCCGGTAATAAAAGCCGCCAATTAAAGTCTCGCTCGTCATGCATTCGCTTAGAGACGGCCTTTCCGTTGCGAAGTACTATTGATGAGTCAACATATTGCACAAGTTGGCCAACTCTAGAAGAGTAAATCGTTCGTTGCTAGCGACGGAAAGACGAACGGCAGGCCACACGACAAGATGGTTAATTGGTTCAATTAAAGTCGATTTAGATCTACGCAATGATATATTGATGACGGTTCTGGATCCACCACGAACGAAAGACCCGGGACCATCGTCTCGTCATTTTGAACCAAATTCATATGTCGATGACAACACCTGAACTGGTACTCCACCGCGCAACCTTATCATACACGTAAGAACTTTAGACAACGACAAATATAACGTGCACCAGTCCCCTCCCTATACACGACGGATGTTTTTCAGGTCGAAGTGAAACGAAATTGGCAACCCTCCGATCACGAGCTCGCTGCAAAGTCTAAGAAGATATTCGAGCCCCACCTACCTATATATTAATCGTATACTCTACCGCTGTGCCACTCACTAGGTTCTTTGCATTACAAAGTATAATAATAAACCAATGTAGTAACACATTTTATTAATGACCGACTTAAGGGTTTTTAGGCCACGTGCACACTTGAGCATTGTGTTATCCGTTATTCTCATACCCTTTGCACCCCAAAAACATCTTAGAAAATTGCGTTCTTTCTACAGAGCAATTATTCCACTTTCGGTTTTTTTTATCCCAGAATTTTTAAGGGGTGGAAAATAATCATCTATTTCGGATTTAGCAAAGAACTAGTTGAATATCAATGTTTTTTAAACACTAGACCAGCGATTTTCGTTTATTTTAAAGAACAGGGAACTAAAAGAACAATTCGTTATGTTGTCGCCTGAGAGACAACATCAGAGTGCAAAAGGTTAAAAGAATCTGAAGGCCGGTCTGGAATACATTGAGTGGCCAAAATATGATGACCATACCCATATAACCCATACGCTTCTTTATTAAACATGCTGAAGTGTACGGGCGAATAGCACGTTCAGAGATCCTGTATGAGCACTCTTGATGGAAATCTGATGTCATTTTCTACACTGTTGTCCTTCGATTGTCAATTACAAATCTAGACACTCTCCTTTCCTCTCGAGCACTCGGTGGCCGCTGGCAACCGCAGGAGGCACGCTGAGTCCCAGTATTTTGGATGACAGTCCAGTCTCCACACAATTCCCCAAAATGTTGAACTATTGTTGCTGCTTTAAAATATGCGGCAGATTTCATTTTTAATGTGTATGAACGGGATAAGATGTGCGATTGCGTGAGACTCTCGCATAATGAGGAAAAATTGGTAGGTCTGTATAATCACTTCTAAAATTCTTACTTTTAATTCTATAAATTATATAATAAAATTAATTAAAGTTGAAGCATTTAAAATTCAAATAAATTACATTCTTATATTCCATGTTGAACTATAAAAAAAAACGAACAGCTCTTTCACTTGTTTAAGAAACCCAAAGCAGCTATTACGGTTTTTGTTTGTACAATAGAGATGGCTTTATCGATATACATATATCTTTTTCAAAACGTTCAAAACGAGGTTGCGTATTGTCTGCTTTACTGCCAGTGATCTGTGTTTGCTCAGTTTGTAACCTTACATTTCATTTTAAGAATTGAAATCACAAAGCAGAAATAAAACCCTGCATTGTAGATGAAATTGGTGAAAATTTAATTTGAAAGATCAACCATTTGATGAAGAATGTTTCTAATCGAATTCTGTTAAGAACTCCATTTTCGATTAATCCATTGCGTGCCACATAAAAAACGTCCTTTTCGAAATTACGTGTTAAAAAAAATCTTTTTCTCCCTCAGTAGGTTAGTGAAGGGGGTGTTAAATAACTTATCAACCCCTCGCCCCCCCCCAAAAAAAAAACAAAAAAAATCTTAAATAGGGTGCCAAATCATAGAGTAGAGACTAAATAGACTACTTCCTGACGAGTTTATATCACAGAAAAGTTACAGTCATCAAACGAACAAAAGTACCTCGTACTTTTAATCGACACCCCAAAAAGACCCCGCCTGTTTGATACGGGGGTCCAGTGACAAACTGCCCCTTACGCGCTAACTGCATAAAGAAAAAAAAAAGGACCATAGAGATTCACTACATATATATTTATAGCGGAAAAAGAATCTACCGCCAAGGGTTGGCGCACTTCCAAGAAGTTGGAAGTTCTTTTCATCAAGCGAATGGGTTCTTGTTCAATTGGCGTGCTCAATGGCGGCCCATTCATCAATGTAAAACTTCTACACAACAAAAAAAGAATAAAACGACTTGGAGATAGTTTATCGAATACTTCCGCGGGTTTTCTGCTTTATTGGAAGTCCACCCCCCTCTTTCTTAACTGTGTCTAGTGTTCTTTTAAATGACTTTCTGGTGACCGTTCTTTTCCTGGTGACTTATTTCGGAAAAATTCAATTGAGCGGGAAAGGTTTTTCGTCTACCTCCTTCGTTGTATTTCTTAAAGAACAACGAATGAGATTTATTTGTCTTTAAAATCTCTTTGCCAACGTCTTATTATTCTGGGATCAAAATGAGTTGCAGTGTGTTTATTTCAGTAACAGAGCGATGAATGTTCGGAGCACATTGCAGTTGCCGAGACTAAAGACGCAAAAGTTTAAGGTGACAAAATGATACACAAATATTTTTCTCATATTATATGGCTTAGATTTAGATTGCTAAAAGGAAGTGAAATCGATTCTTGCAAAAATTTATAAAATTAAGATATTTGTTGTTAAAACATGAAACAGCTATGGAATAAAATTCTCCATTCTTATGGCGAGGAAAATATGTCGCCGAAAACTTGAGAATATATATGGTAACTAAAACATATTTATACAATATTATTAAAATTTAGATTACCAAGCAGAAAAGAAATGGTTTATTACGATTTTTTTAATAACATATTTACTGTTACATCAAGAAACAATAATATAATAATTTTCAATTTAATTATTTATACATTACCGATTTACCTGAAAGTATACTTATTTCAGTGAAGTTTATCATCGCCTTTGGTTGACGTTTTCTTGTTAAAAAAATTTAAAGACTCACTTTTTTCAAATTTGTAATAAATAGTTTTTAAAAATATATGTTTACATTTTCTTTTTTACTAAAATTTCAGAAAAAATCTTTAACTTAATCTCTTAAATTTTAAATCTTAAATCGCTAAATTTCAATGATTAGTTTGATCAATCTAGCAATATGTTTGATAAATAACGCTTATAGGATAATAGTCATTCTCAAGTAATACATAATATCCGAAAATGAATATTGGCATCCGATCTACGAATATTCAAATTTGTTTTCAAATCGCAATATCTAAAAATAGCAATATTTTTTTTAAAAAAAGCCTGTAAACCTGTCCCGGTCTATCCCACACCCTCTCCTGAAAAAAATTAAATAAGTCTCTAATTTAAATTTAAATATTGTCATATTACGAAAATACTTTACTCAGAAATAACAATATCCTTTTTTAAGCATTCTGCAATCGTCAAAACTATTTTCGTCAATTTCAACAATGAATCACGGGACTTTTGACGGAACAATAAGAATCAAATTTTTAATGAAAGTCATTTATTCCGTTTCCTCTCCAGTGAAATCAGCTCTTCCGATTCCAATTTCGGTTCTTATATTGCCACAATTCAGAACAAGCTGTTATGGCTCGATCGATAACGTGATCGACTCCGGACCAAGAAATCCCTGGTCCGAGTATAGTCATCAATTCTTAACTGACACTTTTTTGTCGAAATAAATTTCGTGAAGAAAACGACGAAATAAATTTGCTTAGTTTGACGAAGTATTTAATCGGAGCATTTTGCCAATAACTCTTCCGTCAAAAATCAGCATCCATTTTTAACAGTGTTGAACTTTGTTTATGTGCATAAATAATTAAACTTCACCTATTGTTTTATGAATAGAAACTGATTAGTTTTAATTATTCATTGATAAATGTTTTGCAGTGTCAAGAAGCGACATTCTAAGAGGGTTTCTGCCAAAGCGAGATTTCAATAAAAAGCCCCAAAATCTAAGAAGTGAAATAAGACATAAACATCAAATTTGTAGTAAGTGTACACGAACAAAACAAAATTCCTTTTCAAAGAACGTCTTTAGAAAGCACAATGGACGAAATGGACGTTCTTTAGATTCTCAAAAAATGAAAGCAAAAAATTCCAGACTTCATGGCATTTTCTTTCCGACTTTCACGTCATCTTGTTACAAGATTTGGGAACATTATCTCTCAATCTATAATACACTGCACAAAATTTAAACCTTAAAAGTCACCAAAATTTATATAAAAATAAGGAATATGGAAGGATGGTTTAAAAGTGAAGAATATATCAAATTAGGAAAATGTAAAAAGAGCTTATAGTTGGGATGTTTACTTAAACCGATTATGCGCCCCGCTTTATACAGTTCCAATATGAATCCCAAAAAACTTTTTAATATGAAAGTGCACAACATTATTTATAATAATTCATATTCCTCAATAAAATGTTATTTTAAAACTGGAATTATATAAATTAATATAATCCATTACGAACAATGAATGGAATAAAAGACGAGTCTTTGAAATAAACAGTTTAGCTTATTGACGAAAACAAATTTAAAAAAATTGAGATCAGCGTAAGTGTACGTTTTTAGAAATCTGAATTTTTCTTCAAAAAAAATTGTTTTTGTTAGAATGACATGATGTGCCTAAGATATCCGACAACGTAATGAGAACATTTTTTTGGACTAGCTATTTACTGACAGCTTAACCTGATATTTAAAAACATTGGGATTTGAAACCATCAAAAAATATTAAAAAGTATATTTTATAACCAAAATATTTAGGAAGTTAATTTTTCAGCAAAATGTAGTAAAACCTGACATAAAACGCAAAAATCTATAATAAATTATATTCAAAATATTTTTTTAACTGAGTGTATTTATGACATAGGTAAAGGCAATGAACTAAAATCCAAATGATATGTTGATAATTAAAAAAGTTGTTGATATTCGAAGATACATTTTGATAAAATTGACTGCCAATAGTTTACATAAACAGTCAGAACTTATCAAGTATGCATTGTAAAACAAAATCTTTAGTTAAATTTGACTTCAAAACCATTTAATAAATAATACACTATAATTTAAAATGCAATTAACAATACAGGTGGACATTTTAAAGCTACATTTCGAGGTGAATGTGTCTTAATGGTTCCAGGTACAGCGACCATTGGCAGAAACTTGCGCGACAAAAAAAGTGTCTGTTTCAAAGTCCCATAACTGCAGGAGAAATCAACCTAGGAGAATAACTCACCTACCCTCATGTAGAGAAAAATGTGTCGCGTCAACTGGATTGGTCGTGATCTTTGCACCGCATATTGAGATAATTAAATACGGCATACTCTAACCTGTTTAACTCTGAAAATTCAGTTCTAATGGACGGATCATGACGAATATGTGCTTAAATTGAAGAAAATAACGAGTTCTACAATTCTATTTGAGTAGTGGCCATGTTAACCATTTATGGTAAAATTGTGTCGAGTGAGTGACTTCTCTCATTAAAGTTTAATTGCGGCATAGGAATTTGAGACGAGTTGAAAGAGAACTTCAAGACAAACAAAAGATACCAAGAAGTCTGTGCTTATGACATGCGCGGAGAGATCTATTTTACAAAAAACTTCAGATATCTTACAAGAGTACTAAAATCACAAATTATAAGAACATTTCTTATATTTTTTTTTGTCGAAGAAGTTTTACAAGTTTATCCAAGTTACGAAGCCCCACTTGTCAATGGTTTAAATAAATGTTTACTCATGTTTTCGAGAGTTTGTTTCAACCATAAATTTCAGTCATTTGACCATTGTGTCAAATCAAAAACATTCTAATTTTAAAATTTCAATATTTTATTAATTGTTGAAGCCATTATTAGACGCATAAAAGCTTATAGTGTAAATTCAGCATATAACAATACAAAAAAAAGTATAAAATACTTCGGAATATCGAAATTTCACTTCTAAAGTGAATGGTCAACCGAACTATAACTTTCTATTTACCAAAAATCCGAAATTCGCAAAACAATTACAAAATAATTTAATCGCACGCAACTTATAATTGTTCTTAAAAATCGCATTTTCTTCTTAAGCACCTGGTATTTCTCCTATCAAGTGTAACGTTTCGTGAAGAAATTTTTAGAAAAGTGGTGCTTCATGGAGAAGCTTCTCTAAATTGGATATAAAAGGATCAAAACTTACTTTGACGTCTCTTGCTAACAAAAGTAAAAATTCAATTAAAGTCGAAATTATAACTGTAAAAGCTTTCTTCTTATAAATTAAAAGCCGGATATACTTTTATTCCCCCCTTCCCCCACCTTAAAACTTTGTTACGCACCAACAGACTTGAAAAGTAAATCCACTTATATTCTTCAGCTACGAAAAGCTGCCAACTCCGAAAACAACTCAACTCTTTCATTGCTGACGAAGAAAGATGGCGGAAGGGAACAAAAGAAAAAATGTGTTCTAATTAATATGACTACGCAAAGAGATTTCCCGCTTAAATTAAATATCGGAGCTCAAATATGGTGGGGATAAAACTTAATTCGGGATTAAAATATATATTTTCTTTTGTGAGAAGACGACATGTTGTTAATCACCTCCATTTTCTTCATTTCGTTCGTCGGAAGAATTCTTAAGCAAAAGGAATTTTTCTTCGGAAATGGCGGGAAAAAGAGGGAGGGGGGTCTCAGTGTTTCTTTTGAATTCTCAAACATAAATCTCGTGTATCAAATTAAGAAGATTTTTTTTTTTGCATTAATGTGCTAATAAAGCTTTTCGTCTGGGAATTTCGAACAAATAGTTTGATATTTTCCCCTGAACACTGGTTCGCAAATAATTCTGTAGAGTGAAATAAATAATGATGGAAATAAAATTTTTATTCATCAGGAATGTTTAGGGTGTTATCTTGTTTTCTTTATTAATGCTT
This sequence comes from Troglohyphantes excavatus, assembly GCA_963932185.1. Taxonomy (NCBI): domain Eukaryota; kingdom Metazoa; phylum Arthropoda; class Arachnida; order Araneae; family Linyphiidae; genus Troglohyphantes; species Troglohyphantes excavatus. The sequence continues at coordinate 68,399,049 of OZ010668.1, read as the reverse complement.
TTTTAAAACTTGCGCTATGATTTGTCCTTTTCTTTACTAGTTTACTTGATGTTAGTAAAGATAAATAATTGTCGATGAAAAGACTGTTTTATGTTTAGTTAAATTAGTATTCAATAATCAGCTTGTCACAGTTATAACTGATAGACTTTCAAATTGTGACATGGCATTAGTCATGTGACAATGGTTTCGGATGGAAAGGGTACCGTAACAAAAAACATAGATTACTAACTAATGTTTCTTTTCTTTGTTAACTTTCCTTTAGTGCTAAAACCTTATCATCAAACCTTTATACACATTAACAAATTAAATAAATTAAGCTTTAAATAAACGATAACATTTAATTTAAAACACTAAAGAAATTTCTACACGGATTCTATTAACGCGTGTTGCATTTTGCAAAAGCTTTGGTACATTGAAATCACGTGGTTTGTGTGCATCAATCACAGAAGCTTTTGCAAAATGCAACGCACGTTAACAGCATCCGTGTAGAATGAGCCTAAAGTTTAACTGTTTTTAATAATTTGCTTACTCAAATAAGTTAACGGTAGTATCTTATATATAAAGCAGAAATCTCCAAAATCTGTCCGGATGTGTGTTTGTTTGTTGGTTTGTTTGTTGGTTTGTCAGTATATTATAGGTTCCGTAACTACACAACGCAGAGCTTTGAAATTCACAGAATAGTTAGTTCAAAAAATAAGAATTTTAATGCGACTATTTTCAAGTCTTTATGATGTTCCATTCGAATGTTATGACATTTTTTAGCGTACGTCATCAAAGTTTCACGAAATGGCAACAGTAAAATCAGTTAAAATCAACGGAGAAAAGCGAAAATATAATATAACAAAATTATAAACCAATTAGAATGCCGATCTTTACACGGAATACTCCATAACTACAAAACGTAGCTTTATAAAATTTACAGAATACTTTACTTAAAAAATTAGACATTTTTTGTGATAATTTTTAAGTTTGTACGATGTTTCATTCGTATGTTACAACTATTTTAATGTATTCCATTGACTTAACGTGGATGAACATATCGTATGCAATTTAAAAAAAAAAAAATCGTTATTGACACTATAAAATTACGTCATAGGTTTTGTTTGATTTAATAATTATTGACAAACGTCTGCACATTGGGCTTTTTGTTACAATACGGATTAATTCAAAAATTAAAAGAACTAGAAATTTACCTAGGTAAATGGTTTAGAATTGTTTTAAAATGTCATAATTGTATTATCTCTTTTGTTTTGTTTGTATACAAGTTTATTGTAACTACATTCATTATATCAGATCGAACTTTTAGAACAATTCTGCCAAAATGCGAGTAATTTTTGTATGAACGTCCATTTTATTTATTTGAAAAATATTTTATGCAAGTATTTTTTTTAATTGTACGAAGCTTAGTTTCACTGTGAATTTTCAACTCTATATGACTTTTTAATGTTATTAAAGAATAAAATTCGACAGCTACCAAATGATAATTGAGAAAATAAATATGTTATTTAATGTGCAATGAATTTTTCCTTTTAAAACATTAAATGGCGATTATTAAGAATTAAATGTTCTGAATTATTGTTCTGAATAATTGTTCTGAATGAATGTTCTGAATTATTGTTCTGAATTATTGTTCTGAATGAATGTTCTGAATAATTGTTCTGAATGAATATTCTGAATGATTGAAAGTACATGGTAAGTACAAGGTGAGATTATAATATGCTGTACCGTTTGCTAAACTATCGCCAAGTTATAACAGTTTATTCTTAGGATAAAGTGCGTTCTTGTTTTTAATTTGCTGTGGAAACTTAGTAAATATTTATATGACAGGTATTTTTCGATGCAAATGCAATAACAATAGTATCACAAAATAAAAAAATTAGGAAAAATGGTTTAACAAAATGAGTAAATACCGAATTTTTAATACATTGATGCGGAAATAAAAAAAAATCTTAAAATTAAAATAGGTGGTTATTCACAGTAATAATAGCATTGATGGAATTTCTTTAAAACATGGGCATTTGGACATAGTAAAAGACAGTTGTGTAGTATATTAAAACATACTATTTTTGGTTGAGTATTTATGCCAGCAGGCTATTAATTTTATTCTCACTTTTATTAAGAATTTGAGGCAGTTTATTCACAAAAAGCGTTTGGGTTTATTCTGGCTGTAATTTACATTTTTATGTTATGTATTACTGAGGTTAAAAATGCAAACCACTAATTAGATACACAAGTTGTTGGTCAAAGATATTGCAAAGATATAGCCTAAACGATACATTGGAACTATATTTAGAAATTGTCAAATCATAATTACAATACTGGCAAAAAGGGAATTCGGAATGTTTTGAAAGTTAAATCATGAGGGATCATGATCAAATTTCTGAAATTGGTCATCTTCAAAAAATTCTGCTATCTGATATTGCTGCATTTTTTCACTTCCATACGGCTTCAGAATATTTCAATATCGAGATTGATTCAGAAGTTTCATTAAAATTCACGATAAACTAGACATTTTTGGATTTTTATCGATGTATTAGCAACCAAATAGTAGTATATATTTTTACATTTTTAACTTCTAATTTATTAAACATAAAAATATTTTTAATTATAAAAAAAAACTTTGTCACTTTTTAAAGAGGAATTCTAAAATGGTATATGCGATTATTCCATGGAGGAGGGTAAATGTATAAATTTTCAGTTATTTGTCGTAATTTTATTTATTTCCGTGCGAAGAACGGGTACTTTTGCTAGTTTTATATAAGGCCAACTCTGTTTTTAAAGTTTTGTAATGGATACTTCCATTCATATACTAAACAAGATTTAGCACTGCCCAAATCCTTAGAAATTTTATGACTGCCTCATTATAATCACAAATTTAAAGTCAGCAATCGAAAAAGAAATTGTCACACACAATTTTATTTTTCACAAAAAAAAAATATATGTTTCCAATGCCTTTTTAGTTTTTACTTGTGTTGATAAATTTTAATAATAATAAAAGTTTTTCGAATGCGCTATTAGGTATCTAATCTTATACATGAGTATTATACTAAGCCTAATATAAGTATTAAGTTTTTTATTTTATTTAACTATCACCAATTTGTTATACTGAACGAGGGATTTTTGTATAATTAATTAACGAATGTTAACTAGTTCCATTCCCAAAATATTTACTAAAATAAAAATTGAACGATAATTAGCAATAAATTAGCGTTTGTTAATCATCAATAACTTGTTAATTTCCTAGTCAGTTATATAAATTTCTTGAGAAATTAACCATTTTGTTATTAATTAAAACTTTTAATTCATATAAATTTCATAAATTACGTATTACTTTTTTTTGTCTAAGATATTGTAGAAAATTTTGACTTGAAGCTCAGGGGGCTGGAGAACCCCCTGAGCCCCTCCCTTTCCTACGCATATGCTTAAGGATTACCCAGTGCCCGTTCCAAATGTACGACTAGCTAATTTTAATGAACGACTGCCCAGTTAATCCCCGACTGAATGTTTTTTTTTACTTATAGGATTTGGAACTGTATTCATCCGTGCTCCACGGTAAAGTCCATTTTTCTCCAATGAGAGTATACTCTCCAGTTATTGTTTTAGCTCACTGGGATGAACTCGCTGAGAAATCCCATTCAATGCGATCTCTGGTGGCGAAAAATGAGGATTCAAAAGATGACACAGCTTCGTCGTGAAAAAACGCATAAATTCAATTCGAATTTCCTTTTTTCTTCATGTATCCAATGAATATTAAATAAGGTGGTAAATAAAATGGTCTCTGCGCGCCACACAACCATTACTCGAAGAGAAGTAAAGAAACGACTGGAAATATTTAAAATGTCGAAAAAATAAGTACCCGCGAGGATTTAGAACGAATAAAAAAGGGGCTATGAATTTATTTCTTAATATTTGTACATGTTTCCATAGCGACGGTTAGATATACGGAAGTCGGTACTTCAAAAGGCTGCTGCTAGTGTTCCAAATTTATTTCTACAGCGGTTTTTGGCTGAATAAAATATGCTAACTTTTTTCATGTAACATGATTTAGCTGGAATTTTAGTACTTTTTTTTCTACTTTTCCCTTAGAAAAGTAGAATTTCGTATTCATGGAATGACATAAAGGCGGCCATGAAATAGTATTTAAATTTCAAAATTGTTCTGTTTTGGAAATTCTAATGAGGGTCTTTCTGTATCGTGCAAGCACATGGAAGAATTTTTGAATTGCGGGACGATTGAAAGTACATTTGATGCAAAAATATCCTAATAATTCTTACTAAACTAATTTTAATAGTAGAAGAAATTGTATAAGAAAATTGAATTTTCAAGTATTTAGTTTAGCAAGGAAATGCTATGTTATTCAAATCATATTATGTATCTGAATTTAAAATGTGATTTATAAAATAATAATAATAATAATAATAATAATTTCGAACGTTTTGCATGTCAACCATCATTGAAATTGTCAATGAGAATTAATGTTCAATGTTTCTGACATATATCAAATTCATAATAGAAATGTCCACTTTATTTCCTCTAAGGATCGTTTACTTATTACGTCAAGCAAAATTATGAAGTAGCATTTCCGGGACCTTCTTGCTGGATACAGTTGTTTAGCTCGAGTACATAACTAATATAACAACTCGCCTTAAAAATGAACTGCTCCACCAGTACTACAACTAGATAACTTCAAATCCGCTGTGTATACAAATCCCAATACAAACCCATTTTATGCCAATTTTGTAATTATATAGTTTTAATATTAACAAAACGAACGATTATTTGTATCTACCTTAAAATACCAGAATCCGGATGAATCGTCGGACCAGTACTAAAACTAGATCACTACAAAATTGACATAGCATAGGTTTGTAATCGGATTTGTATCTAACTGATTTGCAGTTATTAGGTTCTAGTACTGATCGGACGATATCCATAATGGAGCAGGGCCGTCCTTGGCTGCTGTAGGGCCCTGTGCGAAACTAACCACGAGGTTATTTAGTTTGGAGTATTAAATATAAATTCCTCGTCGCATACTCCTAAGACGGACAATGGGCGACGATTCGGGATCGATTCCAAAGGAAAGATTCATAAATACTGCCATGTAATTTTAAATTATGGTCAGATGATGACGGCAACACCTGAATAGGCCCACTGGTGGTAGGTTGGATGACTTTCGGGTCACGACAGATTTAGAATGAACACAGTGGATGTTTTCTAGCAGGCTACATGGAACGAAATTGCCCAACCTCCAGTTACAAGTTAGCTACAATCTCAAAGTCAAGATTGGAACCACGACCCTCCGTCCATGAATTTGGAATCTTACAGTCTAGACCACATATCCACAATTGGTTGCTAACTTACAAAAGTCGTCTAAAATTATCCTCAATTTCCAGCGACGTGTATAGGGTACTGGTGCACCTTAAATTTGAGAACACCATCTGGAAACACCGCGTGCTGTTGGCCTAAAAAGGAGCTCAGTGGCCCGAAGAACAGTATCCGGCTAGCAATCAGAGGATTGGGAGTTCTAATCGAAACAGACGTGACAAAAGTTAAACTGTATTCAGTTAAACTGTGACAAAAGTTAAACTGAAGGTTGCCAAACGTCGTACGGGACTGGTGCACGTTAAATCTGATCATGGTTCAATATCCTGACCCTAAGGAGGTTACGTTGGGTGCCATCTCGGGTGTTGTCCTCGTCATTTGACCATGGTTCAAATATACGAGACAGTGTTCCAGGGTCTTATTCCTTCGAGATAGACCCCGAACCGTCGCCAATAGCTCAATATGCGTCTCTAGTGTGACGTTAATTAAGCAACCAAGCACAATGGGGGTACTTATGGATCCTTTTCCATAAATAAGCTACGAAATAATTAAAACTTACGCGCCTGTATTTGGCTGCAAAGGAAAGTCAAGAGGGGTTCTGGTTTGTGGAAGAGAAAATCTGTTTGCGGAGAGGGCCTCGAATATCCTTTTGACTTTTCCAATAAACGGTTTTATTTATAACTCAATTACTTTGAGAGAGAGAGAGAGCAGAACGCGAAATTTATGAAGGTGATCCTCCGCTGAGAGAGATTAAAATGCTTAGAGGAATTTCGTAGTTTACATTTCGAATTCTTATCACACGGAATGAATGAAGATAAATGACGGATAATCGATTGCTGGATATTGTGTGGATTGTAGACCCTCAATTAATCGGTAAGCACTCGAGTATGGTGTGCTACTACAAATGTATAAGCTACTATTAAACAGGTGTAGTTATGTATGAGGAAATACTGATAGGATTCCTGGAGTAATTCCATCTATTTATTTTCTTAATGTTATGCAGCGGAGGACGCTGAACTGGTTTTGAACCAGGGGCACAAACCGGGGCATAAAGTGTTGGAATCTTCGAGCAGGGATCCTTCATAGTAGAGAAAACATAATGTTATAATCTCGTAACATCAAAGTGAGGCCAACATGTCAACAGACACTTGGTTAATTTCGTCTTTCCATTCATAAATGTTCACTGTTACACATTTCCCAATTCATCAGCCAATCGCGAGTATTTTTTAATTCATAATTTTGAAAAGAAGTCACGTGTTTGAGGCCATTCGGTCTAAGATGTTGGTTTCACGATTATGACATCCTATTCGCTCTACTACAGTCCATTCATGCTCGAAGGTTGGAATCGAGAAGTCACGTGATATTTGTTTTTGAGATTTCTTCGTAGAAGCGTCACTTCTGGAAGACGATCCCAACAAAAAGTGTTGGAATTGAGAGGTTGTGTTAGTGCTAAAAGGGCGCGACCTCCATTTCCCCGATTCTAATACTTTCTGTTCTACGAAGAAATCTCAAAGGAAATATCACGTGACCTTTCGTTCTCAATTGCGGAATCAATCTCGCCGAGATGAAGCCTCGCATCCAAGGAATATTTCATGTGATATGAGCGTCCGGTGGTACAGTCAGGGCCGCCCTTAGGGGTGTGCTACGAGTGCAGTCACAGGGCTCCACGCTCACTAAAGGAAACTGAGAGAGAAAAGTGAGGGATAACATTTTAAAAAAATATTTTTAATTAATTTTTTAACTATTGTTGACTTTACGTAATGGTGTTGCAATACTGGAAATATAATTATACTCCTTTTCACTGATTTACATGATTTAAGATATTGATAGCTGTTGTAAAGTAATGGTTTATTTTAATTCCACCGAGGAAAAGGTCGCATTATAAAAAAAAATATGGACGAAATTTCTCAAACAACGTGTCAATGTTAAATTAATTATTTCCCTTAGCTTAGCTTTTTTAATAAATGTTTACGATAGCAATCAAGAATTACTTATTTACGTTAGTAGTTGAAAATGATACATTCTGCAGCTGGTGTTTACATACAAAGAGTTTACATAACGATAATATGGTGTTTCAGAAATTAGGCGGGAAAAGGTCAGTTTTTAACTATTCCTCAATTTCAATGGATATCTCAGCATTACTGCAGATCAACCATAAAGAACTGTAAATTTTTTATTTTACAATTTCATAAAAAATCGGGGGGAGGGGATATATAAAAAGTAATGTTATAGGCAGAATAAAAACCTTAATCGACCTCATCACTGATATTTTGTGCTTTTCCTGGCTGTTTTATTTTCTGTTTCTGGAAGAAAATCCGAATGCAAAGCAGGATCAATCGTAGTGTGTTTGCATGCAATATTTATTTGTAGTATACATTGTGCTTCAAGAACAGCTTGAGATTTGACTTCATTTCACGTTTCAACTTTGAGTTTCAAAGTTTCAGTATACCGAACTGGGCGGTATTTCGACAAACTACTAAAATCTCTCCGAAGAGAACGGCCACAAGTCAGTTTAAAAACATATATTATTCTATCAGTACTTGAATTTTATGTATAATGTTTTTTATTGAATTTGTAAAAAATTTTAATCATAAGATTACATGTTCGAATACCACGTGGACTTGACAAAGTTAAGTTGTGGTGATCTCGTGATCGGAAGGTATTCCGATTCGATACTAAATTACAAAAACTGTCTGAAATTATCTTAAATTTCCCCCAGCTTGTATACGGGACTGGTGCACGTTAATTCACATCGGGGTACAATGCCTAGATGCCTATTAAGGGTATCAAATCAGGTGTTGTCCTCGCCATCTGACCATGGTTAAAAAATAAGAGGCAGTATTCTCGGATCTTTTCTTCGAGATAGACCCCAAATCGTCGCCAATAGCCCACTGTGCCAGTTCTAATGCGAGGATAATTCAAGCAACCAGATGTCCAGCAAAACTCGCAACGTGTAGAGGGTGAGAGTTCACGTTAAATATTCCGTTGCTGTTCGCTCATTTGTGGTGGTATGGAAATTTGGAGAGTAAAGTACCATATGTTCTTCTCATGTAATCGTTGTTCAATATTACAAATACAAATAATGTCAACCAAATACTGACTTTAGGTCCAGCAAGTCGTTCGCGTCAGTCTAGCATCCTCCCGATTCCACAATGCCGATCCAATTGATTTTTAAAACTACCCACTCTTGAAGAATTAACAACATACTCAGGCAAACTATTACATTTGTCTATAAATCTATTAAAAAAATAATGTCTTCTAACGTCCTGATTAAGCTGTGATTTGTATAATTTGAATCCATGACCACTAGTCACATTGGCAATATTAAATTTCAATCCCTCCACATCACCCAATTTGATAAATTTGAATAACTGAATAAGGTCCCCTCTAATCCTTCTCTCTTCTAATGTATGCATATTTATAGACCTAAGCCTCTCTCCATAATTCATTCCCGAAGTACCCTGAATCATTTTCGAAGCTCTATGTGAACCCGTTCAAACAAATCAATATCCTTTTTAAGATAAGGTGACCTGAATTGTACTAATATTCAAAATGAGGCCTAACCAAATTACTATACAGCGGTAAAATTACTTCTTTAGATTTAGATGATACATTTCTTTTAATAAATTTCAAGATTCTATTCGTCTTTTTACTGTCCCACATTGATGTCCCGCCATTTAAAATCCCTATTTATCGAAACACCATGATCACTAACAATATCACTGGCACTAATCTCAGAACTTTGAAGATAATAAGAAGCCTTTCTATTTTTAAGTCCCAAATGCAAGAAACCTGACATTTTTATTATTAAATGACATATCCCAATAAACAGCCCATTCTGAAATTTTAGTTAAATCGACCTGTAATTGCTCTACCCGTTCCTTGCTAATTACGGTGACCATGATTTTTAAATTGTCCTCAAGGATATTAACTCTACTTGCAAGGTTTTTACCAATATTATAAATTAAAATGATAAACAACCGAGGCCCCAGTACAAAACCTGGTGGAACTCCGTTTTTGACTTCCACCCATCGAGAGTATTTACCCTCAATTTGTACTCTTTGCTTTCTACCTATTAACCATTTTTTTATTACCACGAATCCTGTCTAACTTTTACAGCAACGTTTCATGCGGAACCTTGTCAAATGCCTTCTAAAAATCAATATAAACTATATCTACACTGTTTCCACCATCCAAATCTTTAGTAAATCCATCATAAATTGATCCGGATAACTGGAGTTCGGATAATTGTAGTTCTGCTGTACATGTGTCGATCTAATGCCATGCGTGAAATCTGATGCTACGCGCGAGCCAATGGAACCTCTTTTCCATTCATCCCAAATAAACAAAAATACTTTTTCGGTGCAGTGCGTTTCAACACGAACGAGTAAAACGCGCGTGAATTTCTCGGTGATTCGACAGTTCATACCACGTGGTAAGAATTCTCGAATCACCGATGAGCTCAAGCGCGTTTTACTCGTTGGTGTAGACGGCGCCTAAACCATTCCGATAATTAACAGAAATGACAATAACGACCTTCCACTTCACACCCGGATGTTCGGAAACCAATAATTATTTTTAGGTAAAAGCCCCTTCATTCCCCCGATAAAACACCACCTTTTCGATTTAATTAAGGTGCGTCTTTTCAACGAAAGGGACGCACTAATTGCTCTTAACAATAAGGAGGCCACGATGATGTCACGAGATTACTTAATTAAATAAGCGAGATAGCTTTCTCACACTCGAGTTATCTCCACAGGGTTTGTTTCGGAGGGACGCATTCCTCGAGAGGAATTTTTGCGTCGTGTAATAAGAGGATTAGCGTTAAAAAGAGAAGCTGCTCATTAAAGGGACGCCGGAGCGTCGAGTTTCGTTTCGAGTAAGGAGGGTTTTGGCATACTTTGATCAAGTGCGGGCTTACTTTCGTTGCCTAGATGTGTCTGTATTTATTGGTTTTAAACCAGCATTAGAGCCATTATACACGGGGGGAATTATTTACTGTTCGAAAGTTAAGAAATTATCCAAAATATCAAAAACTTTTATGCTCTGCCGATAACCGCTGTACTGTACCCGCGCCGATTTTTAAGACGTACAGTTTTAAATTTAGTTGATAAAACATTTGAAATAGTTCTAATATTAATAAAGTTGCACATTTCCTTTTTTGGTTGGTTGGTTGGTTATTTTTTGTAGCACTAAAACTGCACAACAAGCTATTGCATTGGGGAATATCTCGAAGGAAAGCCCCGAGAACACTGCTTCCTATTTTTGGACCATGGTCAGATGACGAGGACAACACCTGAAGTGGCACCAGACGCAACCTCAATAGGCGTCAAGACATTGGACACCGATCAGATTTAACGTGCACCAGTCCCGTATACACGCCGGTGAAAATCAAGGATATTTTTGGACGACATTTGTGATTTAGGAGCGAATATGGCAACCCTCCGATCGAAACAGCTTAACTTTTGTCATGTCCGTTTCGATTCGAACTTACAATCCTTTGATTGCTAACCAGATATTATTCCCCATGGCACCCAACAGCACGCGGTGCTCTCAGATGGTCAGGTCACTTTCTCTAGCACTGACTGACTGCACCCGATGCAGGCCTGTAGCTAGGTAGCTTTGCCAGAGGGTTATTGCCCGTCCTAGAATTTTTTTTGCCCCCCAACTCCCTCCCTAGAGGGGTCGATATATTCGATTTTTTTTTTATAATTTCACACGGAAAAACCCAACTAATAATTTTTCAAAGCTTCCTTAGGGGTACAAAAGGACACCCTTTCCACTGCTGCCCCGCTCCCACAGCCCCCACTCCACTGATTCTAATTCCAGCATCGAACCACTACAGCAATTGAACCTTGCAAGCAAGACAAGGAAGTCCGCTGGTCATGGGTAGCCGTCCCCTTTCCCCTACGGTGGGGATAGTATTCATGTAGGAAATAAAGCCATCGCTTTTTCAGATAACATCAGAATGAAAGCTAATTTCGATAATGCTAACACCCCTGCAGCAAAATTTGTCAGAAGGAACTCGAACTCATTCGTTAGGGACATAGATTTTTTACAATGGAACAGGAAATTCTAAATTGTGTATTTAGGAAGTCCATCGAACCCCTGTTGCGTATGTTCTTTTTCAACTTGTTTTGTCATCAAAGTGTTTGTACTTTAGCTTGTATTTGCCAGGCTTGTATGGATTGCCACAAAACTGTCGGGGAGTTTGATGATAAAATGATTAAAAGTAGTTATTCAATTGTATTCTTTTTCCGAATTGGTAATTGGTTCCCCAAAATCTTCAGAGTTGTTTTATGTATAGTTTGTTGCAATAATTTGGTTATTGGTTGTTTCGGATAACATGATCGATTTTGAGAGCCCGTGTATTGAAAAGCCTGTAATGTTACGGATATACACTTGTCTTTTGACCAATATTGGACAAGAGAGCGGATGTGTGTAGCGACGAACCTGGCACAAGTAATGTAAATATTACTATATTTTTCATATGAGATAAATAATAATTTGGTCGAATTAGATGCCAAGTGGAATAAGTCACAAAACAGTGTTCCGTTTAAAAGCGTTGAAATTTTGCAACTCGCTTTATCTATAAAATTAAATGGACATTCTATTAATTTCTGAACAACAAATTGAACTAGGACCCACACAACCGAATAATAGACCTGTAATCTGATCTGATCATATTACATATTAATTAATTTTCGAATATTTGTGATTTATACCACTTAGCAGACAGCTCACCCAAATACAAGTATAATACAGTAATTATTTAATTTGTTTGACGTAGATATGAGAACTGAATAATTTTGAAGCGTTAAATTTAAGTATCAACCTTGTTAAATATGCTAGGTAATTTATACAAAAATTATTTTCAGAAAATTTAGTAAAAAAGCATTAGAGGCTTCATAGCATCTAACCAATTAATATCTAAACCGTTAAACAATAGATATTTTAATATTTAGGTTCTATCTGAGAGTATATCAGCAAACATGTATTACATTCTTATTTGCCAACATTTCGAAAATTAAATATGTACAATTTATTTTCTCAAAAATTTTGCCTAAATTATTTTATATAACATTATAAAAGTATGTTGTTAAACTTTTGTAAAATTTAAAGAATAATTATTTTAAACATTATTTTTTTTTTAAAGTTTTTAAGTACCGAATTTGCTCCTTATGCATTACATACAATACTGATGGAATGATTTACTAGACAAACAGCATTTTTATAAAAAAAAATTAAGCATTTTCATGTTAAACCACATTTTTTATGATGTTGTCGTTTTATGGTTCCTGTGGCAAGGCCAGTTATGTGGTTCTTGTAAAAGTAAAAATCTCTTACAATTTTATAAGTTGAATGTAAAAAAAAAAAAAAAATCCGTACGTGGTACGGACTTACCGCAAAAGTTGGTAGATATACAATATGTGTATAATACAAGTTGCAAACGTTTTGCTCCCCTCGCCCCTTTCCCCCTCGCCGTCTTCCCTCCCTGAATATATTGTCTGGCTACAGTTATTTAACCCGATTATGCTTGATTTCGCATTTCCATTTCAGAGTGAAGAACCTGACATTGAATTTTAAATGCATTTCGTTGCAATTTGATTTGAAATATGTATTCCATAATGGCCAATTCTGGATGCTTCTTAGCCCAGTGGAACATATTAAATAAAATATTATATTACTTCTCCCACTACTTAGCTAAAAACTTATTTGTCAGTGGCGAGGCGTGACTTTTTGCGATGGTCATCGCCCCAAGTGGCAAGTGCTCCCCCCATCGAAGTAATTAAAGCTTTGAGACGTTAATTATTGTTGTAGTCACTCCCCCTCTCTTTAGGGGAGGAAAAAATAAGGAAATATTTTCTACATGCATTCATATATGTCCTTTTTCATTAACTCATGGTCTGTTTGATGTCCATTTTTGAGATGTTTGGTAAAAAACAAAATCCCAGGAAAATGAATGAAAATGATAACGTACTGTATTTACGTTGAAAGTAGATCAAAATGAAATAAGAAATGAACATATGTTTCTAAAAAGTCTATTTATAAAAAAATTCTAAAACAACAAATTATTATTTTTTTAAGTCTTCATAACCCAAAACATTCTGTTAATAAATTTTTAATTAATTCCATACATAACACTTCAAAAGAAATTAAAGTAACTGTCAAATCAGTGGCGGCGGCGTGTTAGGTGCATGGTGCTCAGTTATCGGAGCTTCAAAATTTACAAAAAAAAGGTACTAACCATAATATTTTTTTCTTTACTATTTAAAAATAAATAAAAAAAAAGACGTGCAAATACCTCATTGTTTATCTTGTCAACCGATTTCAGATATTTAACAACTTTTTTAATAATTTATAATTATCAATTTACATACTTTGATTTATTTTAATTTTAATCCTGGTTATACGATATAAATAAATTTTTAAAAAATCTTTTCAATTAAATGCAATACCATTGTTGTTGTTTTTAATAAAAAACAACAAATTAAATTTTGCAAAATTAATAAATAAATTAACAAAGGAAATGTGTTGTATTACTGAATACATATTTAAAATAGCATTTAGTTTATGGGTTTTTAGGAAGTAGGAATAATGTTCATTCAAAACAAAACAGTTATTTTAGCTGTGTACAATGTAATAAAAAGTTAACTTGCTTTTCTATAAATCCATAAAGAACTATTTCAAAATACATATTCCTTGAATTTGATTAATTTCTAAAATCATTTTTCTTTACACAGAATATTTTTTGGAAAAAATTTGTAAATGTTTTTATTTTATTTGCCACTTTTATTATACAGAAAATCCGTTTCCCGTGACACGGCTATTCTCAATCTGTGGGGCGCGCCTCCCCAGGGGGGCGCGAGCACACTGGAGGGGAGGCGCAAGAATATCCAAGAAAAAATATTATTTAAAAAAATTGATTAACTGACTGAAAGGAAAGCACACATACACATAGAAAACAAAATACATTTCGACATATTTAACAAATATAGTAAAACAACTTACTAAATCAAAACTTACTTAATCAAAACATACTAAATTAAAAACAAATTTAATACTTCTTAGTGACTTCTTTGGGCCGGTCTTGCAGAGCAAAGTTTTTCGAATTAAGGCTTAATATTTGAAATAGACACTCTCAGTTCTGTTTCTATATTTAGCCGAGATCTATATTTTGTCTTCAAAGAAGCCACAGCAGAAACTCCAGTTTCACAAAGGTAGGATGTTGAAAATGGTAATAGAATGCGAAATGCCCTTGTTTTTAGTGCAGAAAAATCATCCTCTACTCCTGCCCAAAATTCAAATTGTTATTTATTACTAAATTGTCTTTCGGTTTCGCCACTTGTCGTGAAGTCTATGAATTTTTCTTCCTCATCAATTGAGAGTCCTTATGAAATGGATCCCGAACCCACTCGTAACTTGCTATCAGTTTGTCGTCAGCAAGAAAATACTTTTTAAAATTCTTTGCCAGCATGGCTAAATGATTTTCAATGGTTACAAAAACAACTTTTACTTGTTCTTCTTTAGCCTTGTAAGTTTTAGTATAATCATCCACATTTGCAAACATTGTTAGGTTTTTTTGCTTTAAATTTCTGCTCCACAATTCCAATTTTCTACAAAAAGTGTTAACTTTATCACTCGTATCCAACATATGTGTATTTGCTCCTTGGAGTTGAAGATTGAAGTTATTTAATTTCTCGAATATGTCGACCAAGTAGCTCAATTTCATCACAAATAAACCATCGCGAAAATTTTCGGCTTCCGGTCTGTTTTCTTCTTCTAGGAAAATGACGATTTCTTCTCTTAATTCATTGCAAAAATTTCCCAAGTGATAACCATCTTGCCTCACAATAAAA
This sequence comes from Troglohyphantes excavatus, assembly GCA_963932185.1. NCBI lineage: Eukaryota > Metazoa > Arthropoda > Arachnida > Araneae > Linyphiidae > Troglohyphantes > Troglohyphantes excavatus. The sequence continues at coordinate 68,383,867 of OZ010668.1, read as the reverse complement.
TAGTAACGCTGAATGCACTGAACCCATGTCTTTACAAAGTGCGGAAAAGATTCTCGATTTCAGGGTATCATTTTTATATAATTTACTACGATTACAACCGTAGTTAACACAATATTCAGACCAGGACTCTTTTCTTTTGAAGCCAAAGCTTCTCTGTGGATCATGCAATGTGTCCAGACGCACTGAGGCGATTTTTGTTTTACAAGTGCTTGTACACTTGGGAATCTTTCGGACATTGACCGAGCACCATCGGTGCATATTCCGACGCAATTTTTCCATTCTATGTTTGCCTCGTTCATAAAATCATTTAAAATAGCAAATAATACGAGCGCTGTTGTTTTGAGTTAGTTCTATTGGTTTGCCGAAAAGTAGTTCTTCTACAAATGACATATTATCACAAAATCGAACATAGGCAATTAAATGAGCATCTTTATTACTATCTGTTGCTTCATCAAGCTGTATTGAAAACAATTTGTCACGCAACTTCGAGAAAAGCTGATACTGTACATCTTCAGCTATATCACCAATTCGACGAGCAACAGTATCATTTGAAAGAGGTGTGGACTGCAATTGTTTTGAAAAATTATCTCCAAACGTAGTTTCTACAATCTCAATGGCTGCTGGCAAAATAAGCTCCTCACCAATGGTGTGAGGTTTTTTACATCTAACTATTTTATATGAAACTTTGTGAGATGCAATTAAAGCTTTTTTATTCACAGACAAAGTTTCTTTAAAAAATGATTTTTGATTTTTATGTGATTTTAATTTTAATTCGAAGAATTCTCTGGGTTTGTTGACGTACTCACTATGAACCGTTTCCAAATGTCGTTTAAGTTTATTAGGTATCATGCTGTCTGCGGCCAATATTTTTGAACAAATGATACACAGAGGCCTTTCTTCTTCATTTACTTCAGTACTGGTAAACCCAAAATTTAAGTATTCTTGAGAATATTTTCTTGATTTTATTTTCGGAACCACGCTCGTCTGTGTACTTGTTGATGCTTGACTATCGTCTAATGCTCGCTTACTTCCGCTTAAAAATGTATCCATAAGTCTGCATAAATATGCTGCCGTGAATATTTAATATGGTAAATTGCAATTAACACGAAAACATATATAACATACACATTCACGATAGATTTGGTAGCGATAGAAGGATCGACTCGAATGAGACTGGCTGGAATTGAAACTCGTGTTATCGAACATTTTCCTTCTTCCTATGAGAAAACATTTGTTCTGCGCATGCTCTAGACGGCCTCGGTCGTGTGGATTCCCTTCCACAAACATTACTTATTTTTTCTCTTTTGTTTAGTCAGGCTTCTGTTTTATTTATTTTATTATTCGAAAAAATGTATTCCCAGTTTCTAAATTTAGCTCACCCCGTCTAGGTTAACTTTCATTAACGAATTTTTCTACTTTAATATTCTTTTAACGTTATCTTCCTGTTTGGCTTTCATTTCAAATATAATATTTAAATTTTCCCCGCTTTCATTCGCTTCATCTGTTCACCGCCTGCTTGGCAAAATGCCAGATGTGGTTCCTCGCCAACGTTGGCTTGCTTTTACTCTTGTTTTGGCAGTTAGTTAAAAATAATTTAAAAACAGAATCCAAAATACTCAATATACATTATTGTTGTATACATTTTATTGTAAGCGGAGGGCGCGATGAAAATTATGATTGAAAACTGGGCCGCGAATACTGAAAGGTTGAGAAACGCTGCCGTGACATAATAAATTTTTTTTTGGAAAAACCATTACTTAAAATAATGAAAAGTCAGACGAAATAACCTTAACACAAAAACAAACGAAGTTAAAACGAAATAACAAGTTAGACGATTCAATGAAAAAATACAGATTAAATAAGTCGAAATTAATTAAACACAAAATAAATCTCTATTTCCAAATGTGGCCTTAAAGAGCCAATCTGGCAATCATACTGCACACGAATCGAAGGTCTAAGGTTGCTTGAGGAATCGGTAAAAATTTCCGATGACTAGCCAGTGAGATCAGTGAGGAGACTAATGTCTCTAAATTGACCTGGCTGACGGGGATGTTTTGAGAATTAATCTGTTAGTTGACACTCATAAACAGGATTCGGTCTTCAATAGCTATGAGTTGGCGAAGTTTTAATCGCCAAATTCTTGACTTTGCAGAATTAGAAAGTGTGGGTTTTGTTTCTGAGTGTTTCGGTTTGAATTGATTGAATGTGTTCATTTTTTGGGATGTTTTAAACGCTTCAAGAAAAGAAAAATTAATTAAAATAAACAAATGTATTTAAAAACTTTTTTAAATAGATAAATTACAGAATTTTTTTTTTTTTTTTTTTTTGTCGTCATTGGCGAATCTACCGATGACTGGACCCTTCGCCACTGGAAGCCATACTGTATCCCAACTAATTTTTAAAAATGATTTTATCGTTTTTTTTCCTTCTTAAACCGTTATAGAAATGTTAAATATGTTTAGATATTTTATTTTCTACATACAGAATCAATTTGTGTATTGCCAAAAGTATAGTTTTTCTTTTTGCTGATTATCCACTTATTATTGGTTAAAATGGATTTCAAAGAATAGGCATTCAAAATGGGTTTTAACGGAAAATTTTTTTAAAAAAATAGTCAAAAGCACTACAATTCGGCATATTTTAGCACGAACAATATAGAGGTAGAAGTGGAAGTGGAGTGCAGTTATACAATTGGCTTCAAGTCAACGAACTGCTTTGCCCAATCCAGAAGTTACAGTGCCGGTAACTTGTTGTTAGTTTAGTTTGCTTTAATTTGATCACCGAATACCGAACATACAATAATACTGTTTTGCGCACAAGTCAGTTCAAGAAAGGAGTAGAATGTAAGGGACGCCCGTGAATGACTCCATATTTTATAGGTAGCTCCAAATGGAACGGAGTGATGCCACACCAATCCATTTGAAACCACTGAGAGTGGTTTAAAGATGGTCTAAGGAGCTTACACCGAGCATCAGCTCCTCAGGGTGTTGTCCTTGTCATCTGATTATGGTTACAAAAAATAGGGGGCAATGTTTCCGAGACTTTTCTTCGAGATTGGCTCCGAACCCAATAAAGTACATACGATGTTAATTAAACAAACCCGAACTATGGAATTGGTTTTTCGACTCACGGAAATCAGAGAAACTGTCAAAATCATTCCTTCTATTCGCCAAAATATCCACCATGCATCACAAAACATCCACTGGTGCACGTTAAATCCGTTGCGGTCCAAAGCCCTCACGCCAATTGAGGATGCGTGGGGTGCCAGCTCGGATGCTGTCGAGTTTTAGTTGGCCATGGTTCATAATTACGAGACAGTGTTCCCAGGTCTTTCCTTTGCGATAAATCCCTAAACTTCGCTATAATTAGGCCATTGCGCTGGTATAGTGAGGCGTTAATTCAGCCAACCAACTGTGAATTTGCCGTAAAAAGACCGACTTGTAACGATTTATAACAGTAAGCTCCCTTTCCGAGGTGGAGTATGTTGGTCGGCTTTCTTTCCTGCTAAAGTTTTTCTTCCTTTTCTTAGTTCTTTCGTGTAAGTGTCTTCGCGTTGTATTTCGAAGCGTCTACACACACCCAGAGACCGGGTTCGTATTGTTTTTCTTTATATTTTGAAACCCCCCCGTGGGGGCGTTTCCGGTGTTTATTGTTTTTGGGGAATGTCTGCCGACTCCCATAAACGAGCCTTAGAGGTGTGCGAAGATTCCTTTAGTGAACCCTCTTCCAAAGAAGCTCGACGGGGAGGTAACGTTTTCATAAATAACCTTTCCGAGGCCGAAAAAGCGAACGCAGCGTTTAATAATGGAATCGCGGAATGTCGTATAATCATACAGTCAGACCAAGGCACGGGCAGTGTTCCAACTTCCAACCCTGCCAACCTAAGAGACACTTTTAATAAAATTACCCAATCTCATGACTCTATCTCGGTTACCAGACGTAACAAAATACTGTTAAAAACAAAATCGTTAGAAACAGTCAAAAATCTTGAACTACTCGAAAAGATTGACAATATCCCTGTGTCTTCCCGTATAATAGAAGATTCTATCACATCTAAATACATCATCAGGGGAATCGATTCCCACATCCCTCTATCAGACATTGCAGCTGAACTAAAATCCTCCGGCATCAATTTTACCCAACTAGTCAGATTTTGTAGAAAAGGCACGGACGTGCCTATCCCTATCATTCTTGTCAAAGAACTAGGCAACATCTCTCGACAGGAAGTAGCCCTATTCCGTATCATATACAAAACTTCCCAATATATTGACTCTCCAAAAACTTGCTTCCGCTGCCTACGATTTGGTCATTACCAAAACTCCTGTAATAGCCCACACAGGTGCAAAATTTGTGGCCAAAACCACCTTCCTTCAGTTCCCTGCACCTCCGAGGCTAAATGTTTTCGCTGCAGTAGTACAGACCACTCAGCTACAGACACTAACTGCGAACTTTACATAAAAGAAAAAAACAGAATCAACGAGTCATCCAGACCTAATTCTCAACCTGAAGCTTCTAATTTGCCCAGAAGTTATTCTAGTAATCCATGGTCAAAATCTGATTTCCCTTCGCTCCCAGTCCAGAACGAACTTACAACTTTAAGAAACGAAATTCTGGAAATTAAACAAGCTCTAACCGAACTCACAAATTTTGTTCACTCTAACTTGTCACCAGTGAACTCCAACCTCTCCTCTCCTCATATATCCTTGCAAACCCCAAACTTTCTTCAAGAAATCAACAACCTTCGCATCTTAAACACTAAATTGACCACAGAAATAAAAGATCTTCGCTCCATAGTAGAACAAAAAAAAAACTTTGATCCGACTGCATTCCTCACTGAAGACGTCAAAAATCCTTACGGATCCAATCATATCAATGACAACTTATTTTCCGCAACAAGCCCGATTCCAATACTTGAGGACTCGGAGATGGTCTTCACCTAAGATCTCTTTAATACTCAACAAAGCCCTTTTCATCGTATTCATGTCCTTTTTACTTTCTTGGAATTGCCGGAGCATTTCCGCAAATCTTAATTCTTTTCATTTTCTTGCAAAGCACCTAAACCCATCAATAATATGCCTCCAAGAGACATGGTGTAACCAACATTGCCAAAGACTCACCCTGAAGGATTACATCCTATATAACAGCCCTAGAACGGGATTCGAAAAGGGAGGTGGTTTAGCTATACTAGTTAAAAAAGATCTCCCATCTTGGATTCTCCCTCAAATATGTAGCACCAGTTCCATGGAAATAATGAGTATAAAAACTTCTTTCAATGGTCGAAAATTCCAAATCACGAATGTTCACCGTTCTTCCGGCCCTTTTGCCGAATCAGACCTACTCCTACTTGAATCAACCGTAAATCACCCCTGTTTCATAGTTGGTGATTTTAATGCAAGAAGCAAAAACTTTGGAGATTTCACCTCCTCACCAAGTGGCAATTCCCTATCCAAATGGATAGACGCTCAACCTTTATCTCTTCTTAACTCTGGTACCATCACCAGAGAATCCTCGTCATCCCCAGGAAGCATCTTGGATTTGATCTTTTCCTCGTCGTCTCTCCACTTCAAACTAGCATGGGACAAAGCAACCGAAAAAGGCTCAAGTGATCATTTTCCCATCTACTGCTCCTTCAATGACCTCCGTCATTCCCCCTCAAAAATCATAAAACATTACACGAACTGGATCAATTTTTCTACAACTATTGACAAAGTTTTTCCCTCCACTAACCTCGCCATCGATTCCAAAACCTCGATCAACCTTGCAGCTTCCAACATTCAAAACTGCATCGCTAACTCCATCTCCCAGACCTCGACCCAAGTTTCAACTAGTAAAACCAGCAGCTTTCTCTCATGGTGGAACAAATCATGCTCAAAGGCCAAAAACCTTAAGAACCGGGCTTATAAAAATGCCCGTCGTTCCTTATGCCCGAAGGATTTGATAGAAGCAAAAAGAGCTGCTGCTAACCTTAAGAAGTATACTTTAGAGGCCAAACGCTCCTTTTGGGCTGTCAAGATGAGCTCCACAACATGTCCGAAACAACTGTTTAACATAGTCAAAAATATAAATAACTACCTATACCCCAACAAGGAAGAAAGTAACCTTATTATCTCACACAAGGACAACCACATTACTGACCCCCACCAGCAAGCGAAAATACTTGGCGATACGCTAATCCAAAAATCTCTTCACTCGTCACAAATACTAGAGATCTCCCCTCCATCTTCAAAAGTTCCCATTCAACAATTTTTTAACTTACAGGAACTCAATAGAGCCATCTATCTTCAAAAAATCTCTGCTCCAGGTTTTGACAACATCTCTGCTAAGGCATTCAAAAATCTCCCGAAACCTTCCCTAGCCAAATTGCTGGACATGTTCAACATCTGCCTAGAATCATCCACCTTTCCCGACGACTGGAAAAAAACTATCATAGTGCCAATAAAAAAACCCAATAAACCAGCAAAATTTGCCTCAAGTTACCGCCCCATAGCCCTTATCCCTGTTATCAGTAAAATATTTGAAAGGATGATCCTTTCCCGCCTTTCTTGGTGGGCCGAAGAAAATAAAATTTTCCCTCACAACATGTATGGTTTTATCCCTGGAAAATCGGCAATTGACTGTCTCCAAGATATTTCCCAACACATTCACCATTTCAGATCCAAGAAAAAATGGGTTTTTTTACTTTCCCTAGATATCAAGGGAGCCTACGATGGAGTCTGGGTACAAGGTCTCATGGAGAAATTGTCCTCCGCCGGTCTTGAAAAAAATCTTCTATTCCTCATCCAAGACTTTCTCTTCGAGCGCCCCATCCAAATCAAATGGAGAGGATCAATCACCGATTCCAACCATGTTTCATGCCTCCCTCAGGGTTCCATCATCTCCCCTTTTCTTTTCAACATTTACATGCACGATTTGTTTAAAGCTTTGGACTCGCCCTCTGTCCCATTTATTTATGCTGACGATATTATCATCATCATTCAAGGTTCCTCCCCAGAAGAATGCATTGGGCGTACTAACTCCATCCTTGAAAAATTAAATATCTGGGCTCTCAAGTGGAAAATCACTTTTGTTTCGGATAAATCTTCTCTCATGGACCTGTCTCCAAAAAGAAAAAAAATGCTTCATCAGTTTTCTCTCAACGGTGCTTCCATCCCCTGGATGTCCCACAAAAAAATCCTAGGCCTCGTTTTCCAATCAAATTTTAGATGGTCTGAACATAGAACCTATAGTTGCCTTAAAGCCACCAAATTCTTAAATGTCATCAAATTCATCAGCAACAAAAGCACTGGTCTTAAAGCCAAGAACATCCTACAAGTCATCTCTCAAATTCTCCTCCCTCGTCTAGATTATGCTAACTCAATAAGACTGAAAGATAGTAAATTAAACATCAAGAAATACGAAGTAATGGAAAACACTGCTATTCGTTTCGCCCTTGGGGTTTTCAAATGTTCTCCTAACGACCTCATCCACCATCTCGCAGGAATTCCGCCATATAACATCAGAACCAAATGGGCCCAAATCTATCAATCCCTCAAATCCTCTTTCCAACCCCAAACCACTCCCCTTTCTAATGTATCTTCAACTAATCCTCTTATCTTGCTCCCGCTAAAACAAATTAAATCTCAATTTCACCTTCCACACAACTTGGTCTACCCTAAAATTCCTCTTCATCCCTCCACCCCTCATCTCCTACACTGTGTTACTGACTTCTTCCCCAACTCTGAAAACAAAAACCCTCATCTGATTCAAGCTTTATATGGATCCCTTAAAGATAAATATTCAGAATACGAATTCTGGGCCACGGATGGGTCAAAAAGCAACAATGGTGTGGGATTCGGCATTTGTAATTTTGACTCTACAATTACTCGATCAATACGTCTTCCCCCACTATAATCCTCTCCGATAACAAAGGAGTTGTAGAGGCTCTAAAAGGAATTAAAGGAAAAAACGGCTCTCTTATTTGTGAGACGAAAAAACAGCTCGTCAAACTCTCCATTAAATCGCCCACTATCATCATTTGGTGCAATTCACATTCCGGCATCCCTATTAATGAATCAGCAGACCTCCTTGCAGTAAAAGCATCTTCATCCCCCTCCTCTCCAATCATCAGCATTGTCGACCTTCAAGACATCAAACGCCACATCAATCTTAGCAAAAAAGATGAATTAATTCAACACTGGAAAGCATCCTCATACTATAAAAAATTTCTCATGCAAACTGAATCTCCTCCCTTTTTCGACTGGATCCCTTCTAGACACATGGAAGTTAAAATTCTTCGCATCCTTTCAAATACATTCCCGAACAAGGTCATTCTTCATAAAATCGGATTGGTCTCCTCTCCTCTCTGTCTCTCCTGTAATGTCCCTGAATCTCAAACTCACAGCCTTTTATACTGCAATCGATTCATCGCACAACGCTCCACTCTTTTCAAACTTTTAAAATCCTCACCAAAGTCGTTTAAATCGGCAAAAGAAATTATCACTTCAGCTAACCTATCATCTCCCACCTTGGGAAGGGCAATTTTGCAATTCTTCCCTTAAATCATTTTGAAATTTAATAAAATTGAAATTTATATGTAAACGGAGAAAAGGACTTATGTCCATAATCTTCTTTTTTACTCTTTAGGGAGTTCATCATCATCATCATCATATAACAGTAAACAAATTACAATAACAAACAATAAACGATTTATAACAATAACAACAATAAACAATTCTAAAATGTTATTATACTTTCATAAATATTTAAAAAAAAAAAAGAATAGTGGCTAAGAAGGCAAAAAACACATTTTAAATTGACCTTCATCACAGATGTTGATGACGGTAAGCCACTTTAATTTTTATTTACTTGAAAGTATTCCACTGAAGGAAAGAATGGGGAACGATGTGTGGCGTACACAAACCCCACACATCGTTTCCCATTCTTACCTTCGAGCTAGACCCCGAACCGTTAAAAATAGCCCACTTAACAGCTATAGTGCGTCACTTAACAGTATAGCCATCGAGATATTTGCTGCTCTACTACGAACCAATCCAAAATAAATATAGAGCCCCAGTTGTTCAGTGGATAAGGCGTTCAGATACTAATAAGAGGATTGGTGGTTCGAATCCCTGCGATGGACATGACAAATAAAAGTAAAAAAGTAGTGTTCTTGCGATCGGAGGGTTGCCAGCTTCGCTACAAAAATACTGGAAAGTCGTCCAGAACATCCAAGAAATTATACTGGCGTGTATACGGGACTGGTGCACGATAAATCTGATCGGGGTCCAATGTCCTGATGCCTATTGAGGTTGCGTCGGGTGCCAGCTCAGGTGTTGTCCACGTCATCTGACCATAGTTCAAAAATACGAGGCACTGTTCCCGGGTCTTTCCTTCGAGATAGGCCCCGAACCGTCGCCAATAGCCCACTGTGCAGCCCTAGTGCGACGTTGATTAAACAAACCAAACCAAAATAAATATAAATTAATTTTTTGAAAAAAAAAAAAAGTTTGTCTGAAGCATTCCATTTGTTATCCATAATGTACTAGGAGACTGATACCATGGCCAACTAGACTAGTTGGTCATGCCGATACACGCTAAAACAGTACTCATCCGATGTTCTCACACCTATAAAAAGTTGTGTGGGGTACCAGCACAGGTTAGCCAACCAGCTTTATTCCTGACCATTATGCACAACCTAAGTTCTAGATTAAAATTTTGAAGATTTTACAAAACTGTTATACTGGGATTACCTTCTGTGATTGGTGAATAACAAAATATTCTAATAATAAATGCGCAAGACGTCACTTATTGCTCAAAATCAAAGTTGTGTGTAATCTCGAGCCCAAGCCTTAAAAGTCACCTTAACTTTAACTATAACTGCAACAACAACAACACAACACATGGTTAAAATGAAAATTTTAGATATAAACATTCATCAACTTTTCTTTTCCCAATATAATTATATTGCACTGAAAACTTTTAATTTTAAATGTAAAATAGGGCTTTTAAAATACTGTCATTATCTACACATTACTGATTTCTGTTAAGCGTAATAGTTTTTCTTAAAATGACAGAATTCAAAAGTTTGGAAGTTTACAAGTTTCCCCGTCCGGATTCTCAAGTTACAGAGGATAACTTATATTGGAAAAATTTCGCGGTGAGCAAAAACAATTTTTGGTCGCACCCCAATTTTTTAGCTGATTCTTTATTTTTTGAAATCTTAAACGTTTTTGTAAAATATTTTCTTTCCATTTTTAGTTTCCCTGTGCTTTCAAAGAATACGGAGCAATTGATTTTGTCGACTTCTCTCTTCAATCGCCTCATAATGTCGCTGTCACTTGTTCAGCTAAAGTAAGTAAAATTGTATATCAGTAGATTCCTAGTTTGCAGTGCCCCTTGGCGCTATTCTGGAAAATTGTTCGTTAATGTCACACTGAAGCTGGACAGTTGGCAACAGTTCGGATGATGTGTTTTACGTTTGCCGATAAATCAAAATGCTGGAATAGTTGGTCAAATAATGTTGCAATATAACTGCACAATGTTCTATTAGCAACAATTAGGATTCGACAATTATGAAATCGATCAATAAAAAATACGACAAAATTAATAGATCAATCATGTATATGTGTGGAAGTTTTCCAAGACCTAAGACGTATTTCCGTCTGTTTGATTTTTGTTCAGTATTGAATGGGACTAAAAAAAATGGGTCAGGTTTACTGTACGGTCACCCTTGGCGCGATTTTTCCGCATTTGGCGATAATTTTTTTTTAATGGCAACCCCTCTCCGAAACGACAAGGAATTGCAGCAACCCTATTAGACAACAGTCGCCAAAATGGCGACTTTTGGCGAGATTTTGAAAAAGTCGCCAAGGGTGACCGTACAGTAAACCTTTACCAAAAAAATTACTAATAAGTGTGGCTGACAATTGTTCAAAGCCAATAAAAAATTTAAAATTACGTAAATACACAACAACTCGTTCTTTTGTTGAATGTTATAAAGTAATGTTGCACAATTAAGAATATATTTCCCCTATCCAATGAAGTTGTGATCATTATTGCAATACAAAGAGCCGTAATAGTTGAATTTTTAGGTATAAAGGAATCTTATTGTCAAATCTTTTGCATTGGCATTTCAATAATTAATATTTTAACAAAAGATAAACTAGCTTTCAATTTTTAGAAATTTAATTTCCATAAAGTGTATCTTTATAAAAATTTTAAATTTGAAGAACTTTTGAATAAGTATGATATGAGGTATATTTTCATGCCTGAATTTTAACAATTAGAAAATAATACAGTAATTGTTTATAAATAATTATTATCTGTTTTAGAACATTGCGACATAAAAAGCTTTTGATACTAATAACGCCTTTTCCAATTTCAAAATATTGTAAGTCTGAATATAACTGAAATTTTACATTTCCTGCGATTTTTACCAATTTTCACCTGTGTGTATGTTCCATTCTAAGCTAATGTCGCAGACACGAAACCCCGATTTATTGCCCTGGGCAATATTGGTCTTGTCTACTAAAGAGGAACGCTTTTACCCCCTCCCCTTCGAGAAGTCTGTTATATAAAAATTGTTGGGCACATTCTTCCGCGGGGCAAGCTCCATGCATGTCCAGGAGAGACAAGTCTTCCCTAGCAATCCAGCATCTGTACCCCAATCAATAGGCCTCCGTGGCCGAGTGGATTAAGGCGTCAGCTGGGAATCCAAAGGGCCCCGGTTCAGACCTTTGCGCAGACTAGACTAAAGAATAGTAAAAAGTAGTGGTATTGCGATCAGAGGGTTACCAACTTCGCTACCAAAAATACTAGAATGTCGTCCAGAACATCCACAAAAATTGACGGCGTGTATACGGGACTGGTGCACGATAAATCTGATCAGGGTCCAAAGTCCCGACGTCTATTGAAGGCGTTGGGTGCCAGCTCAGGTGTTGTCCTCGTCATCTGACCATGGTTAAAAAATAGACGGCATCGTTCCCGGGTCTTCCCTTCGATGTAGGCCCCGAACCGTCGTCAATAGCCCACTGTGCAGCTCTAGTGTGACGTTATTTAATCAAACCAACCCCAATCAATAACGGCTCATTTGCCTTCCACCTCCAACTTCCAAAAATGTTTACTATTAAGATACACATCCATAGCGAAATCAGGTATACAACCACGACCAGCCTTGCCAGAATAGTCAAACACAGTGCATAAAATGGCATACAACCACATAAAAATAAAATATAGGGTTGTCAAAATATGAACTTTATCACTCACCAATTGTTGCGAAATATCACATTTATTGTGTACTAGGAATTTACCAAATTGTTTGAACTTATGTTTAACAGGCTGCTGTTGATATATAAATTGTTAAGACACAAAACAGGTTATATACACTTTTAACAACTTTGAGAAAATCACAAAAAAAGTCAGCCATTTTTTCTATGGCTTTATTGATAATTACCGTAAATACTCGTATAAGCTAAAGGTGAAAATTAACAAAATTTGATGATGGCCAGTGGCCACTACACTTGAAAAATGCAGTGGCCACTTTTAGTTATGTAACGACATTACCAAGTTCATGCAGTACTAAAAAAGTTAACCTTAAAATGTATTAATTCACATTATGTTAAGAAGCTGATGATTGTGTGAATACAGCTATTATTCAAAATAATTAAATTGCATATAAAATAATTAAATATTTAATAAAAAAAAATCCTGAAAATTTAAAAATATATACAAATTTTCATTTTAAGAGTAATATGACATTTTTGATGAAAATTTAAAACCAAATTTAAAATTCATACTATTAAAAAAAAACTTCAGTTGCATTGAGGTTTTTTTTCGTTCACTATGCTTATTAAAAATTTCAAGTCTTTCATCCAAATTTTTTTTTAAGTAATGTGTACTATCTTCATATACAAACCAATTATTTATTTATTAAAAAACTTAATTTTTTTGTAGTTATTTTTATGTTTTGGAAATAACGTCAATTTGGGTTGCGTTGCTACGCGATGTGTAGCAAGCTTTGCGGCGACTTTGGATGCGAAACATCGGCGCGATTTAGTTGCTCGAATCCGACCTACGCTACCCTACCTTTATATTTTAGACAATTTTATAGTATAGAGTAGTAAGGAGGCATAAAGAGCTAAATTCATGCCATCGATTTCCGAAATTGTTAAATTTCTGATTAAAAAGAAGTCGAAATCCACGGTGGCGACTAGATAAAAAAATTTCGATCGCCACTTTTAAAAAGTTAGTCGCCACGTGGCGAGTGGCGACTGTGAATTTTCACCTTTAGTATAAGCCGAGAAATTCAAGTCAAAATCTTCATCAAAAAGTAGGGGGGTCGGCTTTTATGCGGGTCAGTAAAATTAAAAAATAATTTGCCTAAAATCGGAAAAGGAGAGAAGTTGAAATTAAGCGGATTCTTGAAGAATATCGCTCCGACAGATTTCCCCGATTCGAGATCGAGAATGTGCGTCACATGTGCTGACTGAAGACCGTTATGCGCATCGCGACGTAATCGTAACACAAAATTGCACTCAGATAAATATTCAGTTTAACTAAATAAAAAGTATATATTTTAATAAGTATTTAATTAGTTTGTAGCTACTATACGTTACTATAATAGGATTTTAGATGGAAGACAAAGAAGTTGACATCGTGCGTAGCGAGCGAATTACACTTCTTAAAAGTCGATGTCTTTCTTACTCAATTGCAATAATTAAACAACATTTATTTCCCCAACACATATTTTATTCCTTGATAATATTATGTAAAGAAATTAATAGTTGTCTTATTAGAATTTTGGATGGAATTGACTTAAAGCGGTAAAATTGGGACGTTGCTAATCCGCGAATTCAAACTCTACTTTCAAGTTATTTATTTCGTAATAAAAACTAAATATTTTAATAAGAAATATACAGTCATCTATAAATACTAGTATTTCTTTCCGAGGTGGATAAAAAAAAAATGCTTATTCGTATTTAAACGCGACAGTAGTTGCGATATTGACCGAAAATAGTTGATGTTTTCAAATCTTTACAAAACGATGTTAAGAATTAGAAATTGCAATTTAAGTTTATGATTTAAATATTTCACTATGATATTAAAATAAATGTAATTAAAGAAATCCGATGGACGTTTGAAAGACACAAGAACATCGCGAGTGGTATATTCTTTTTAAGCACGATGGATCGTCGCGAACATCAAAGAAGGCCGTTTCTCAAGTCACTTTTTTTCTTTTCTTTTTTGATTTCTCGGCTTGAATATTTATTTTAAGAATTAAAATTTACTCTATTTTCGCCGATTTGCCGATTTTAATCGGAATTTTTCATGTACGGAAATACAACTCGGCTTATACGCGAGTTTTCAATTTTGGACAAAAAATCGCCCTAAAATTAGGGGGTCGGCTTATACGCGAGTATATACGGTAATTGATTATTGTTCTTCATTGCAAGATGAATACTAAGCAAATTATATGGAAATATTTTTCGAGTGTTCAGACACAATCTGTTTTGCCTCGGGCTATTCAAGAAGTTTAACTAAATATCAACTAAGTGTTGGAAGGAATTCAAATTACTAGTTAAAGCTCTCTGTACTTTCATTTTTGACTTTCCATTCTAGGTTCAAATATACAACATGTCCAGCAACACCCTTGAGTCATCCCTTACACGATTCAAGAAGCCTGCGTATGGCGGCGCTTTCCGGAAGGACGGGAGACTGCTGGTGGCTGGCAGCGAGGACGGCTTTTTAAGGTTGTTTAATGTTGAAGAACACCGCCAGTGTAAACTTTACAAGGGTCACAAGGCGTATGTATTTATTATATTATTAAACATTAAAAATAATTTGACTGAAAGCTATTTGCAGTTCAAATTCATAAACTATCAAATATGATATATTTTTTGCACTGTAAATTTTTTTTCTATCCTTTTTTTTTTTTAAGAAGCGACCTTACCTGCCTTCCTTTTTCCTTTAACTTCTCTTTTAATAAAAATACCATCTTATCTGTTTCTACGTGCACCACTTAGTATACTAAAATCTATTTTATTTGGGGTCCCCTGCTTTCACATGGAATATGTTGATATAATGTTTTTTTTTGCATCCTGTGCAATGTTTACCAGATTTTATTTACCTTTTTTGTTTACTGAATTGTATTTTTCTATTGTGCACAGTACATGTTTATAAACATGTCTAATGTTAAAACAACTGGAATAAAACATGTCTCTTCCTTTGGCTATACAGAGCAGTAAAAAAAATTGTTCCATATAAATTATAGACAATCCATATATACATTGTCTTTTGTAATTCTAACAATTAAAATTTCAAAAGAGATTAAAATTATTTAATATGACCACTACATGTATTCTTAAAATTACATGAATTTGAAGAAGTTATTGAGAGTTTCTATATCAGGGCAACACATCGCTGCAGTTTCACCTCAGACGGAAAACGGCTTCTTAGTTTCTCTGATGACAAGACTATTGGTCTGTGGGACATGCAGGAAGAGAAACGGTTGAGCAGTTTTGAAGAACACAAGGTAAGATACATCTTTAATATGTATTAAGCATTGAAATTCCTTACAAACGTCAACTATAACTTTACGAAAACTTCTATTATATTCAAGTTATCAGAGAAAAGGCCTGATTACTTAACATCAAGAACTTGTGAAAATAAAATTCATGCAAAAGCGTTTACAGGATTATTATATATCGAAATAATTGTAGTGGATAATTAATATTAAAAAGTTTTGAAAATTAAAGTAGTTCCAGAAAAAACATATTAAGGCACAAATTTATAATCATTAATGATATAAAATCAGTAAGGTAAGCCGGTTTATCAAGAAATTTTAAAACAAGGCTACAGAACCAGTCATCTTTTAAATATCTCAACTTGTATGCGAATATATACGATAGCTATCGTGTTGTAAGCAAGACATTGTCACATGGACTTACAAGACCGGAGGTCTGTAAAATTTAAATTTTGTCGGATTTCCGGAAGAAACATCGACAATGTCTATAGGTCTTGTGTTAAAGACTTTCTTTTCACATTTTTTAATTCCTATACATCATATTCTGCATTTTCTTTCTAATATATGTTTTTTTTTATATTAAAAGAGACAATTATTTTTAAAAACTGCATATTTAGTATTTGTGATACTTTTACTTTCCATAATTGTATCTGAAAAATCTGCATAAAATAAATTTAGAAACTTTAAATAACCCTTCACTCCTTTTCTATGAGTACAAAATATTTCAAATAAAATTCCTTTTGATACCAGCAAGATATAAATTAATTTGTTATTTATTATGCATTCAACAGTATTTTGTTTTTAATAGGATTACATAAGGGCAGGTGCGGTTAGTCAAGCATCTCAAGATTTATTCATTTCTGGTATGTCTGAAATAACTTAATATGATATATTTTTAACACATCTATATTGAATGTAGAATGTCTTGCTACAACTATACTTGACGATTTGTATGTATTATTTATATAAAATTTATTGTGTTTTACCCTAGCTTTTGAAAAAGATATGTAATTAATTTAAAAAGATCTTGTGAGATCTCTTTGTTAATTTTTTTTCTTCTTAATTTAAAAAATTTTGAGAAAAAAAATAATGGTGGTTTTGGGATTTTTTTTATGCAAGTAATTTGATTCCCTGTCTGATAATTTTCTGCTAACAGTATCTGAATGTCTTGTTTTAAATCCATGCTCTATATTTAGTTTAATTCTTCATTTTATTCCAATTGAAATATTTTATGAAACTTATATGTGACTATTAATATGAATTAGCTCTTTAAAACAGTATATTTAACATGTATAAGTTTATGCTCATTAATGGAATGGAGTGTCTTGGCTTATACATAAAGACATTTTAACCTTGTAATCAAAGGGTTGGGAATTTCATCCCCATCTGCAGAAAGGCAGCAAGTTTACAATTGGATGGATGTGAATTTGATCCTTGTTATGCACCAAATATCAGCTGTGTTGAGGTGCTGGTGTATATTAAATCTGTCATTGACCAAATGTCCTCACAATCATGGTGTGGAAATTGGGATTGGCTTACCCATACGAGTGTCACCCTCATCATCTGACCATGGTTCACAATTACGGCTCGGTGTTCTTGTGTATTTTCTTTAGGATAAATCCCAAATCTTCACCAATAGCCCATTAGGTATTTAGTGCTCTAGTGCCATTAAGACTTAATATTCAACTATTCTGTTTTCACTCCCCTTAGGTTCGTACGACCACACTGTAAAGATGTATGATATGAGGACTGGAACCTCTGTTCTGACCGTGGACCATGGGGTCCCTGTGGAGTCAGTCCTCCTATTCCCTGTTGGAGGACTCTTTGTGTCTGCAGGTGAGAACACTCATTGTTGGACGTCATTTTGGTTTTTGGAGACAGTTTTGCACATTAAGACTATAAAAGGTTATGTGCTTGACGACATGCAAATTTGTTTAAATTTTTAACCATTAATCTGACCCCCATCTGAAACATACATGCCAATTTCCAAATTCTACAAATGAGCTGTCTAGTTTTTAACCTAGATAGATCACTTTTGACAATTTTTTTTAAGAGAAACAATGGCTGCCTGTCTTTTGGAATATTAGAATTATATGATAACCTTCATATCATGTTTCATCCTAGTAATTACGCCAAATTTGGATTTTGAGAAATCTTCTCAGACTTTTTTTTTTTAAATCACTCATTTTGCAGGTGGCACAAGCTTGAAAGTGTGGGATCCAATTGCTGGGAGACTGCTGGCAGAGGTCCAGCAGCATCATAAGACAATCACTTCCTTGTGCTTTGCCAGCAACGGCAGACGCATTATGTCCGGATCTCTTGATAGGTAAGTAAATTTTTAGCTGTTTTTTTTTAATTAAAAAAAAAAATTATATAATATTTATAATGAATGTAAAAATCCGATGAATTGAAGGGAAAAAAACGGACATCACATGATATCACAGTATTAAATGTTGTTAGAATAAAAGGATTCATATTCCCTATGAATACATGCTTTACCTATTTACAGAAAATATGAGTGCTTTAACCACTAAAGTATCTAAAGCCTATCTCTTACAAACATCATTAAGATTTAAAAATATATAAAACAGCATTTACAAGATAAATTATTTAAACTTTGAAAACAACTTTACAATTGCAAAAGATGCTTGAGTGTCAGTGGCTTAAAGACTAATCATAATTTTTAATAAATCCATTCTAGTATACTTTAAATTTCATTTTCTTTCATTCGAAATTATAATTGATTGTATTGCTATGAATTCGCAGTGAAAAAATAAAGGAATATAAAATTTCTCCCATCATTCTTTAATATATATATATATATATTTACTTAACCATTGAATTATATACATTACATTGAATATAGCTGCCATAATATGTTTAAAAATTGTGTATATTCTAATTTTTAAGTAATAAACTTGGCTTTAAAGGTTTAATACTTTTGCTTCTATTGGTTTATGCATGTCCAATGCTATATTTAAAACAAATATTTTTTATTTATTTTGTATGCATGCAGAAAATAAAATATTTTAAAACTAATTAAAATATATCAAAGCAATAGAGTAAATAAATTAAAATATATTTTTGTTAGTATTACGTCACACACTCTACAGTATTTTTAAAAAACGCTACCCCCTGTGTATCATAAGCCAATGAGAAGATAAATTGAACTATTTTAAGTTAATCACAAATGGTCTGTAAAATTGTGAATGAATTTATACATAAATAAACAACTAAAATAAATATAATTTTGGCATTAGCTTGATTTTGCTTTTTAAAAAAGTTTTCTGCAATGAATACTTCAATTTATTTAATAAATTTAATTCTTGCATTTGTTGTTAGTTTGTAGGCAATACTGCGCCAAAATTTTGCTACATCTAAATTTTCTTTTTAATTATAATTTGTTTTATTTCGTGGCCGGGTTAGCCCAGTGGATAAAGGCATCAGCTGGGAATCAGAGGATCCCTAGTTCGATCCTGTACGACGGACTTGACAAAGAAAACTAAAAAAAATTGGGATCTTGTTATCGGAGGGTTGCCAGCTTCACTACAAAAATACTAGAAAAGTCATCCAAAAAATTACTGGCATGTATACAGGACTGGTACACGATAAATATGATTAGGGTCCTCCTGACGTCTATCAAAGGTGTGGGGTGCCAGTTCAAGTGTTCCTCGTCATCTGACCTTGGTTCTAAATTAACGAGATGAATGTGATTGTGATAAGTCTCAATATACGAGACAGAAATAGGCAGCAGGAACTGTATAAACCAAACCTAAACCATAAAAATCTTTTCTCACATTTTCCTCCAAAAAATCATTTATTTATTTTTTGAACTGTATGCATTTACAATAATAACTTGGTTTATTCGCAGGCATGTAAAAATATACGATGTTACAACGTATGATGTCGTCCATACTCTGACGTATGATTCGCCTATCTTGAGTGTCGCTGCTGCTGTAGGTTTGATTTTTTTTTTCATAAAAAAAAACTTAAGCACAATAAGTTTAGCTACTTTAAATTTATTTTTATGAATAGATTCTCAGTTGGTTTATAATATAATTTGAAGAGCATCACTTAGCAATTCTAGTCAAAAGTGTCCTTTCATAAGCTGTTGTGTGATATTTTTTTTGTTTTAAACAATTTTTATTTGCAATTTTTATTTAAAAGTGTGTTGTTTCACAAAATATTTTATTATGAATGTTAAAACGTATTGGTAGAAATTGAGATACATTCTTTAGAAAAATAAAAAATGGCATATAGAATGTTTATTTGTGCCGATGGTTTCAGACAACCTTAGAACATTGAGCTCCAACTAAATAGATCCTAAAACTTCTAGGCATAAAACTCTAGCAGTGAAAATAAATTTGAAGAAAACCAAGGCACATTAATTGTAACTAAATTTCATTTAAAACATTAGATGATTAAAAACTAGTATAGTATATAAAACCATTTATAATGAATAAGAAAAACATCAAAAATAGTAACTAGCGATTAGCGCTCCACTGCCTTAAAGTTTGCGGCTTATATCCAGTTGACCTGCATCGATATTTGCATAAGGCAATATCCTTATAGGGGTGCTTGGGCTGACAGGATGCTTGGTTTGCTTTAACTAGATTGAACTTGGTTTTTGGTAGCAATTCAGACTTGACAAAATGGATAACCACGAAAGCATCACAAGTTCAAGTGAAGAACCGTACATCTAAGATTTCAAACACACTACACTTTGCAATGAAAATAATGTAAATTAGTATATTTGGACGTTTTTAATGAAATGAACAAATAATAATAATATGAAAGGGAATTATTCAGTTAAATTTTCCCATATAGTTTGGTAGCTTTTTAAGCCTGCCAGATTATTAATTGTAAAAATAAAAAAGAAGCTGATTGCAACTCCTTTGTTCCAAATAAATACATTTAACTACTGTGTTAGTTTACCTTATGAATCTATTAAATCCTTGAAATGTGTCACAGCTATTTAATTGCAAATGGGACCAGTAAAAAATATTATATTATTTAATGTCTTATAATTTGGCTTCAATGTGATAACTTTTTCACCAGCCTGTATAACCAGACCATTCGCATGCTCACAAAAATAGATTGCATTCTCAAAATTAATCTTATTTTGTGTTATTGGGTGATTTTAAGTAATCATGTTTTGAAATCGAATAAATTGCTTGATGAATGGAAAGAAATCTAAGGGCAGTTTGATATATGAGTGTTAGTGCAAAAGTTTTATATTAATCATTATATTTGAGTAGTCCAAATTCAAAAACAGATATGCACTTACAACTGTTTTAATTAGATTCTAAGAAACTGTCAAAACTTAATTATTGTTAATTTTTTAAAAATAAAAATGAAGGAAAAAATACAACCACAAAAACATCAATAAAATGTGTAAGTTCACAAATTACTAAATTTTATCTTTTTTCTATAAATTTTAATTTTTACGTCTTGCTTTGTAACTGGATGAAGGATTTAACTAGTTTTACAAATGTTTGGATCACCATAATTGTTTTGTTCAAGAAAGAAAACCAGATAAATCTACATTCCAGCCAATTGCAAATCCCATTCGCTTACGTTCACTGGACATATATACTTTTGTTTGCTTCTGTGTAACTTTTATTTTTTATTATTAAATAGCAGTTTTTACTCTTTTATTGTATTTTAAAATTGAAGCGAAAGTTATTCAGTACCTATTGCTACTAAAATCTCATTTTTCGGATATAACTGCTTTTGATTTGGGCTACTCCTAATATATATTATTAATTATTTTATTAATAATTATTTTTTTCTTATTTTATATTCTCGTATATTTTACAGCCCGATGATGTGGCCATTGGTATAGGTATGACGGATGGTCTATTCTCTCTTCAGCATAAAAAGCCAGAAAAGACATCTGTTGAAAAGAAAACTAAGAAAAGGGGATTTTACCAGTACCGCTCTTATGGGACAGACTTCAAGCCTGCAGATGTACTAGTTATATAATTCTTAAAATAGTTTTTTAAGTTTATATTTATCCATCTTACCTTCTAAACAACTTCATTCAGTTGTCAATTTAAGTTAAAACACGAAACACAAATTGTTTGGTTGTCAATTTTACAATGGTTATTAATAATATTTTTTATAATATGCATTTGGGTTCTTATGTTGTACTAGGAATGCATTAAGCAAAATACTACAAAAAAGTTAAGATAACACAGAAGACTTTCTTATAAAGAGAATAAAACTGGCAATTTATAAAATGAAAGTATTATACTCAATACATAAATATCAATCGATATGGGGTAAAAAGTAGATTGCGGAATTATAATGTCTTTTCAAATTAAACTTTTAAAACAAGTGGCGATATTTTTTTTCTAAGAATGTTATATAAATATTTATTCAGGCAATGTTATTATGTTTACGTATATATAACTACTTTAAAGTGTAAGTGAATCTTTATATTGCTTTTTAACCTGTAAACACTTGGATAATAAAATTCAACCAGGGGCCTATGGGGCAATTGTTCTGTTTCGGCCCATTAAACCAACCACTGATTTCATTTATAATATTTAAACTTTATAATTATATGTTCATGTTTTCTGTAATATGTTTGTTGTTTTTAGGGTGATATTGTGGTTTCTGCAAAGAAAAAGAAAATTTATAAAAAATATGAAAATCATTTGAGAAATTTTGAATCTAGTAAAGCTCTGGATGTAGTTTTAAAAGTAAGTTTTCTCCTTTCAATAATGCCATGCAGTACATGTGTCTCATTTCCCCTTAAATTTGTTTATCCCTTATCGATCTTTATTTCTAGCGTTTCTCTTAATTGAAAATATCAGCTAAGTCAAACCTAAAAAAAAAGTTTGCATCAAATAAAAAAAATTATTATATATTTTTGGCAATAATATTTAAAATGTATTATTAATAAAAGTGAAACATGAAGTGAATAACATAAAGTTAAGTTTGTTTAATTGTTCAATTTTATTATCACCAAAATGGCTTTTTGACACAATGATTTTCTATGATAAATCTGATCATAAATTTCCTTCCACGTATTTTAGGACATCCTGCACTTTTTTACAACTTGTAAATTTATCTAAAAATTTCATAGATTTGCTTCTCATACAGGGTTTGTACAGTCCTCAAAAGTCCTTAGAAATTTCTTATTTTGGTTTCATGTCCATAAGAGCCCTCAAAAAGTATTTAGAAACAGTAGTTTTGTTTAAAAGGTGTTTAGAAACTTTAAGTTACAAAGGGGTTCTTAAAAAGTTATTGAAACAACTTTACTAAAAACGTTTGATCTTAATGTGAAATGGCTTCAAAGTTTGATGCTCCGCCTTATAACAATATTACTGAAATCACAGACTTGTTTGATTTGAAAGATTAGAGAAGAAAGACAACATTTGTTTCTAGTTAATTTAGAATTGATATATTTCAAAAGTTTTTTTTAATTATAAATTTGACATTTTTGTTCCAAGTCACAGATATTACTGATCGGTTTAAGTAAATGAGTTGAGTTTTGATCAGTGTTTAGAATGAATTTTATAAACCTTTCAGCTAAACTTCCAAACAAATTTGAGCTTTTCCCAAAACTTTTATCATTTAACCCTCCTTGGACGAGGTGACCAACAAATAAGCCATTAATATAATAGTTATTTACAGTGCAAAATATATTAATTTGGAGTAAAGAGACAAAATTTATTTTTTAAAGAACAGAATTTTCATTAACCAATTTTAATAAATTTGTAATAGCTTCAGTAGCAAAGCTTGCCTTCAGTAAAAAAGTTTTTTTAGTAACCAACACCGAGCTAAAATACTGTAAGCACTGGAGTGGGGACTACCATTGCGCGACAATGCACTTTACCATGTCGCACGGATGTATAATATTCGAAAGAAAGTTTAAGAAATCATTTTACCTTAGCTATTACCTAGTTAGTTGTGTTGTGTCAGTCTCAACTATTTGATTAATTAATATTTTTTTCTTGCAAGTAAGAAGGTAAGTATGTCAAAACATTTCATGTAATTTTGAAAGCCATAAATGTGTTTTTTAATCTATGCAAAAGGATTATTTTTCTACCATGGCTCAAAAAGATGTAAAGTGGTCACACATGCTTAGTCCTTGCTCTAGTGTCTATATTATTTTAACCCAGTGGTAACCAATTAAAGACGGCCATATTACTATGACTATCTTTAATTGCAAATTTACTGTGTCATTGTAGGAAAGAGTCCAATCAAGCAATCCTGAGCTCACTGTGAGTGTGATGATGGAGCTCATAAGGAGAGGCTCCATACGAGGGGCCATGGCCGCTAGAGAAGGGGAGTCCCTGGTGACGCTCATCAAGTTTGTCGAAAGGTAAGGCTCCATCTTGACTTGTCATGGTTATAGGTTGCAACTGACAACACTAAGAATAGGAAAATATCAATACTCAATGGCGTAACGTAGCAAAAAATGGTGTCCCTTTGATGCCTAAATGGGAAGAGCACAGTCAATGTTGGGTATTGCTCTATCGCCAGTGGGTTTATTTAAATGACCATTCCTATGGAATGGTAATTTCAAAGTTAAATGGATCCTATAATACCACCAATTAGAATATAGTACTAGCCAGAGTTTGTCAATACAGTTTTGTAGAACGTTTGGATTTTACGATGAGACAAAGTTGTCAAGCTTGAGAAAGAGTTGAGACAAACTTGAGTAAGCTCCCCTAAACCACCAAATGCTAGAGGGAACCTTTAGCTTGAATAAAGGTGTGATGGTAGGTGTGGTAAAAGAGGGAAGCTATAGTCAATTCAATTTTCTTAAAGGAAGGGTTACAGTAGGCTTTTAGAATCACAGTTCAGAAAGCAGTGAGAAACCAATGAGAGGATAGTCCCCGCGTGAAATCTTTTACCAGAAAAGGAGTTGCAGATAGTCTCATTAGTTACTCAGGAATGGGACAAAAACCCAGTTTGGAGCCACAAAATTTAAGCTTTTGAGCAGAAACACTGCAAGTTGTAGCAGCAACACTGAAGATTTGTAGCAGTGAATTTTAGTATATTAAACAATAATTATAGCAATTAAAATTTTTAACATGCAATTTTAATTCAGGAATGGTACTACCCAAAGTGTAAAAACCCTGAAAGTGTCTTTTGCTATTTACACTATTTTTTATACAAGAAATCGAAACCGTTATAGGCTATAAATGAGGCAATTTAAAGACAGTTAAAAATGAGTTTTTAATTAAGAATTTTTTTAATTTATATTTTTTTTTACAATATGTACTTAACTGTCATATGTTGATTTTCTTTCCCAGTAAAATGTGGTTTATACAATAACCAAAACACTAACAGCAGTGTTTCAATTTTGCATGTTGTGCATGGAGTCAATAAAGCATGTTGCTAGAAACTAATTTTTTCACAAACTTTAGATTTAGTACTTATTTTAAGCATATTAATCTAAATCATTAAAACTTATACTAAATTATTACCTTTAAAAAACGAGTTCTATAAAAAATTTGAAGAACTTTCAAAAAGCTTGGTTGGGAAGTTTTAAATAAAAAAAAACATTAATGCCCAAACGAATTGTCACACAAAAAGACAAACTTCTAAGTCTCAAACTTCAATTTTATGAATAAACTATATTTGACAAGTATAATATGTAATGCAATTTTGTTAGGTAGAGTGCAAAGCAAATCACGATGGAATGCGAAATAAGTATTATTTATTTATCAGATCTGAAACATTTTCTTCTGGGTGGATAGAGAACACCGGACATTGTCTCACGAAATGTAATAATCCCCCACCCCCAATTTCAAAAGGGGCCCAAGCAAATATTTTTTAAGCTACACAGAAGATCCTTCAATAATTAACTATCTATTAAATAATAATAAATTTATTAAGTTGTATAATATTAATTAAATATATTAATAGTTTTAAATGTAATAACATACAGGAGGAACTTTTAATGTTTACACATTAAAAATCCCTTAAATTTATAATAGTAAATAATTTTTTTCAATTTATATATTCCAAATAAGAATAAATGGAATAGTTTGCCTTCACTGGTAAATCTAGTTATAAATATGTTCTGAATTGAGAACCTACTGAACAATTGAATTACATACATAACCATTAAACATACTCCTTTTACCTGGTTTATACTGAAAGTAATAACAGAAATGAGTTGTTTAACATTCATCTAAAATTTCAACTGGTCTATGTGTTTTAGTTTTTTAACTTATTTGTAATAAATTAAATTTTCGTTCAACTTTCAGGTACATTGGAGACCCTCGATTCCAAAGGGTGCTGATGGATGTGGCATTTATTCTCCTTGGTAAGAAATTTTGTAATTAATAGAAAAAAGTTTATTATATAATTATATATATTTTTTATTAAATAATACTTTCGGAACACTAAGACAGTTACTGTATTATGTGGGAAAATACACAATTTTGTGCAAAATGTATATATTAACTTAAATTTTGTGTATTATGACAGTTAATGTTCACATTGTACCTTTTCACTCACGAAAAGCGCATTTTTCTTGCACACTGGATTATTTATCCATACAGCGTACTGTGATGTAGTAGTGTGATAAAGCATGGTCTTTTAATGTTTTTATTTGGCGACAATCCAACGAAAATACAGCCAGTAGATATCGCGGATTTCAGCTCCAATGCACCAAAGAAAATCGTCTATGCAGTCGTTCAGACAGCTTTTAAAGTTCAAAACACAGCATGCAGACTACTGCTTTTCCAAAGCACGAATCCCTGTTTTATTTCTCAATTTGACATAGCTCATATTGCAATCAGGGTGGCAACATAACCGGGAAATCATGGAATTTTTTAATTCTGGAAATGTCTGGGAATTTTTCAAAATTTCACAAAAAAATCAGGGAAGTTTTCAAATTTGGATCATTAAAACGGCAATTATCGTCTATTATGCATTTTATTGTGGGTAGTATAGTTGTCAATATTTCCTTTTAGTTCTGAAAATGAATTTTAAAAAAAGCATGGCGATACGCATTTTCATATTTTCAGTTTTATTTTTGTAAAAATGTGATCCACTGCTGGAGGGAGAAGCAAAAGCAAAGTGTATTGGACATTAGATTGTAAGCAACATGTGAGGGGCTAATGAATATGCGAGATTTATTGAAGATTGGAATAGAAAATATGAAGCATATAAAACATTTAAAATTATCTCCAAAAGAAATAGTTCGAAAAAACTTGCTTTTTTTTGCATTCTCTGTTTCCACAGAACATGTTTAATTAATTAATCTGTCGAAATTGTATAATTTGTGTTGTATCCTTAAATTATTATTTTAGCTGTGGCCTGGTCGAAATAATACTCATAATTGGTGGGTTGTGGACTAGGATTCTCATTGTATGTCAAACATCCGACTTGTAGGGGGTTAAATATCTCATGGTCCAAATGTCCTTCTTTTGTAAAATATGGCATCTCGAGTTGCGCCCTCATCTGACTAAGGTTCAAAATAATGAGGCACTATTCCAGGATCCTTTCTTCATGATAGAACCATAACCATTACTAGTAGCCTAGTGTGTATCTCTAGTGCAACATTAATTCAACCAACCTCTCTTGTTCCAGAGCTGTACGGCCCCAAGCTGGGAGACCCAGAAATGTTGAAGCGGTTCCAGAGGCTGGGAGAAGTAATCGAGAACCAGCACTCCTGTATGAGGAAGCAGCTGGAGATCGGTGGGGTTATACAGGGAATGCTGGCGTCCAAGTACTCCAGCGCATAAAACACGCTCTCAGGCAAGATATCTGCCTCCCCCTGTTCCTGTTGTCTCCAACACCTTGTATATTATGTGTAATAAAAGAATCATTTGTTTTAATGGTGGTATTGTTATTGAAGAGGAGTGAAGACAAGCTAATATTTCAATGCAATAATGAAAGACTATAAATTAATTGAGGAGCTATTAGTATTAAAAGTATAATACTCTTGATTTTTTTTGTCAAAATATATAATTTTTCACAATTGTGTAATTTAAGCAAAATATCTGTAGTTTTAGTAGATATCTTGATAAAACGAGATGTGCAATTTGCCATACAAAAATAGTAAAATAAATATTTAGAATTGTAAAAATTGGCAGTTATTTTAATGTTTTTCCAAACCAGTTTATAAATTTTAAATGAAAATGTTTTCAAATAGTGACAGTGAAACTTAAGTATAAAGTCTAATGTTTAGTAATTTTTTTTAAAAAAATACTTATTTCGAAATAGGAACACAACTAAATAACTACTTATTGAATGAAGAACATTAAAAACTTTATTAATTAAAAATGTATCAACAACACAACAAAATAATTTATATATTGCTTTGCATCTCTATCCCATTGAGTTTTTCAACAACTTGTGGTCCCACACACTACTTCCAATGTACCTGAAAATAATTGTTTTATAAGTATATACCTTACTGGTAAAACATAAGATGTTAAGAACAGCTTTTATAAAAACATAAATAGTTTACATAGCTTAGTATAAATAATTATGAAAGAATATGGTATTTTTGGCAAGAAAGAATTAAAATTTAACTAGTCTATATGCAAAGAAAATGTTACATATAATAAAAAAATTTGTATGTCTGACTCTAGGGATCACAGTAGAATTGTTTTATAAGATTTCACTGTAATTCAAATATTCGAAATATTTTTCGATTATATTTTTACTGTTTTATTTTCAGAAATGTTTACCAAACAAAACGTTACTGATTTGTATTAATTTCTAGAATCGAATGGTATAATATATTAACTTTAATAATAAAATTTACACTAAAATAAGTACTAATTTTAATGTAAAATATAATTTTTAAATTGAATGAACCAACTTATTTTTTTATTACGTCAAAAATAACTCGTTTTTTTATATGTTTTCTTTTAAATTATATGTGTAATTGTTAATTAGGTACTGGGTTTGTTAGATTTATATTATAGCCAGCAATGGGACAAAGAGTTATATTAATTTCCATACAGAAACTGAACTACTTTAAGTAATCTGTTACAAAATTGTTAAGAAATTTTACTTTAAAATTATACTTGTATATATGGTAACATGTTTTATTTCTTAAAATATAATAATCATTGGTGAGTCGATGTAGTAAGTTCATTAAGTTAATAATTTTTAAACTAAAATATAGAAAAATACCTAAATCTTTCTTTTGAGGATACCTACACACATCCTTTGATTCTCAGTTCCCAAACCAGCTGCTACTCATGGCAGTAACTCTGTCGTAGAAAGACGTTGCTGATTTCAGCGTGTTGGCGTTAGGCTGCAGATCAGGCAGATAATTGCCAGCCAGGTTAGGGCTAGAGCTGTGGGACACCAGCGTCTTGGATTCGGGTTCCTGGGGGGAGGCAGTTATTTGGGTGGGGAAACATATTAGTTGCAATTAGCATGCGTGGTATGCTTATTAATGCATGATTAAGGGTGACATACTAGACAGGATTATTGATAGTTGTGACTCGCAATTAATTATTATCTTTTTCATATAGTTTTTTTAATTATCGGAATAAGAATCACGTTTATTGTAGGAACAGCTGTATTTTTCAATCTAAATAACATATTGTTGGAAGCTTTTAACTTTTTTAATCACTATTTTATCAAATGGGTATTAGGCACATGGTAAACAATTTAACCTCTTCATGTACAACATCCAGTGGGACTTAAAAAAGGGCTTTTGGTCCAGATAAAAAAAATTGGGTCAAAAGCATAAAAAACACAAGTCAGCTTGCTGTCTTAGATAGACCTCTCTTGCTCCATTTGTTCACATTTTGAACCTAAATTTATACTTAATATTTGAGACATCCAGTTCCAAAACTCGTTAAGCACTATTCAGATTTTTTTACGGGAGGTGAAAATAAAAATTGGAAAGTTTAATTTTCGAGATAACTGTTTGAAATTTGCCATTTTAACGCAAAAGTTTGTTCGTAACCTGATTTCATATGTACTTTTCTTAAATTTGTTTTTGGGTTATTTAAAAAAAAAAATTGGATTTACATAATTTTACTGCAATATTTCTCTTATGTGAAACAGTGTTCCCATTCTCTTACAACACAAAAATAAATTTTAAATATTGATTGGAAGCTGGTAATACTGAAAAAAAATGGGGAGCAAAAAGTGAGCATTTAAAGAGTTTTGCAGCCAAACCAAAGTGAGGATATAAACTTTGAATTGAATGATTTAACGCGTATGTGTGGCAGTCGGATTTAAAGAGTTGCAGCAGTATTTGGTTTAGAAGTGTTTTGCAACTGTTTGAGCTATGAACCACACAGAGGTTGATTCAACGAACAAAATGGTGCGAAAATCTCTTTCCTAAATTCGATTTTTTTTTTAATTTAATGAGTTTTGTGATTGGGCTTTACGTAAAAGACTTCTAGCTACCTTCCTCTCCTTCAATTTTAAACCATCTATAATCACTTGTATCTTGTAATTAACTAACAAATTGATATTCTATGTTTTGGGTGCGCATTGGTTATGTCGCATAAGGAATAGTATACAACTGAATCGCGAAATGGCCTGTGCCGTCAGAAGAACAGAACTGCAATATATTTTAGTAATCGTAGGGCAAGGGGTTAATAAAATTAAATGTAAATAATTTCTATGCATTATATTTTTTTTAAGCATTTACTAAATTAATTAGTTTTATGTTAATTTTTACTATATTGACAGTTGAAAAAATACTCAAGCCAGCTATATTAATCATTGTTGATATTTTGTTAATTCAAAATTGACTATTTTGCACCCAACAGTAGAAAATGCTTGATCTTATAACCTGACCATCTGTACTTCACATAACATTTTAAGGTTGTACCCAATTTTTCATTTGCAGACACTGTGCACAGATTCTGACACCAGATTAGTTGGATCCCTTGTCTCAGAGGGAAATCTACAAATTCAGTGTCACGGTTGTCAGGATGAAAAAGCAAGGACGTTCCCCACATTTAATCAAGGTGATTGCGGTATGACACACCAATTTTTCGGCAACATGGCCACGTAACGGTTTAGCATTTCTGCATGGGTGGCCGCTGTAATTACTGTATCCAGTCTAGCCACTGCCTTGGTATTGAGAACAACTTCAGTTGGTAACATATTTTCTACACATGAACTTGAAAAAAAAAATAAACTTTTCTTGTGTTAAGAATAATTAGTTAAGAATTAAAAATAATTGGTTGAAATACTATGCACATTATTAATTTGCATTTTATCAACTTTTGATGAGCGAGCCAGTTGAAAGTTTCAAAAATGAAAAATATGAAACTTTGTCACAATATATAGCAAAAATAATATAATATATTGACAAATAAAATGTCAAGATTTTATCAGTTATGCTTCCATGACTTATGAATGTCGATATGCTGCATCTAAATGTTAATAATTTACATTTGAAAACATTTTTGTTTAAATTTTCCCCAGCTTCAATAGTTATTCAACCCATCCTATAAATTGTTAAAATACAAGCCAATCAAATATCTAAATATTTTTAGTTGAGCAGTTACTTTAGGTACCATGCTCAACCACGCATGCAAATTGTTACATGATAAGGAAATTTCAACTCACCTCAGATGGATGGGCATGAAAAAAGTCCTGGGTAATGGTTGCCCTGGACGAGAGGGGCAGCAGTGGGAACCTGCTGCCGGCATTGCAAGCGAGCATGACGTTGTGGTCCATCTGACTGCCTACTGTGTGAGGCCTAGTGCTGTTCAGCTGGCTAGCCTGCTCCAGGGACACCAGAAGTCCAAACAAAGACTGAAAGAGAACAATCATCAAGAACAAAAAGACTTCTTACAGCCAAAATTAAATTTTTTTTAGGTCAATGTACTCGTGAGTCTGTAATCATTCAATAAACACTTACATCATAATACACATTTTACTTTCTATTACACTATATGTAATATGAAGCCTGTTATTCTAAACCCATGTTAAGTTCAGTTTGATCAATTTTTAACATCAAAAACAAAACCAACTAAGGGCTTACAGAGCATTGGCGAACTTTGAATCCATTTTTTGAATGATAATGTAGACAATTTTAACCAAAAAAAAAATAGATTTTTAAAGATAAGTGGATTTAACAGAGTTTAGCATAACAGGCCTCAGATAATGAAAGTTTTGTTAGAGGTTTGTTTCAATTTTAGTTTATATACCTTTCACTGAGCCCAAAAAAGTGGTTAATGTGATGGAACAGCAGGAGTGGCAACTAAATTGGCTGTTTCCATTCTGTAGGTGAAGTGGCAAACACAAGACACAAAAATGTAAAACTTTTCCTATACTATATTAATTTCCCCTTATACGTGTCTTTTAAGATTTTAGTTATTTTTAAAGATTTAGAACTTTTAAATTATGTGAGAGCATAACTAGGACACACATCAACTCTTCAGAATCTAATAAAAAATTCTCTGTTTTCAATGTTTCTAAAGAAAAATTATGGATTTAAGGGGTGGCTATTACCAAAAGTCACTAAATACTTTTAAGTTTAAGAAACTAACTTCAATCTGTAACCAATAAATGTAAAAATAAATAATTTTTTTAATATTAAAAATAATTTTTAGATATGACTGACTTTTTTCTAGAACTACTCAGTGCACTAAAATTGTACCATTAAACAGAATAAACATTAGTCAATATTAGATTTAACATTTAAAAAAACATCTTTATCACCCACCAATGACTTCTGAAGTGCCCTCTTAATGTTCTGCTGCAGGGGTGCAGAGAACACATCAAGGTCAAAGGGGTCAACGTGGGAAGATGCCTTTGTGACAATTTCCTGAGAGGTCGTCCCCAGATCATCCCTGCCCTTATCCAGCAGCAAACCCGATAAGAACTGCACATCAAACATCAGCTGCAAGCACTGCACCTGCAGGAGTCTCGGGCTGACGGCTGCATCTTTCTCATTTGAGTCCAGTTTCTTTTTGTATATGGACAGCAGACCAGTTAGTAGCTGACCACTCATGCCCGATCGCACATCGCTGGAATGTACAATTGAAAATTTGATATAAATATAATTGAAGATTCAGTAAATAGAAATAGGGAGGGGGCATTGAAGATTAATTATTTTATAAAAATCTTAACAGTGCTATTTTGTTTTATAGTAGTCCTTCTTAAAATAATTATTCAAATAAAAAAGTTATATAAAAAACAAAAATGGCTTTAGTATTATTTATATACACATTTTTAATGTAAATAATTAAAACACTAAAATATATAATAATGATTCTTAAAATGCTTTGTCTTAGGTCTCTAGCAACATTAACACTTTGCAGTCAATGTCTTTTTCACTTGGGAGAACAAGCGACTCAAGAAGATTTTACGTGTATTTGGTGAATTTCTTACAATGGGGCACCTGAGAGTCACCTCTCGAGTTGACAAACCAACCAATTGAACGCAAAGGGTTAATAAAAATAATGCCTTGAAATGTGCATTTTTGTATACATGTAATTTTATAAGTATTTTGAAGAACTATACAAATGCTTAAAACTTGTACATAGTTATGAACAATGTGTAACACTGAACTGATAGGATTTTTCTACAATTCTGTTATAAATATCAACATAAAAGACTTTACCTGCTTATAGCAAATCCACCAATAGCATTGAGTTTGCAACAAAAAGCAAATAAAGCATTTGACACTGGAGTCGATACCTAAAATTTATAAGAATCTTTTTGAGAAAACTCGTCCAAGTATTCTTACATTTATTTATTTTTTTATATAAAAATAATTTGCATTTGGCGTGTCAACAAATATTTGTCTTTTAAAAATTTTGTTTACTTTTTATCAAACTAGAATTTAAAAAATAAAAAAATTGCTGCAAGTTTTATGCAACACAAGTAAAATTATTATTTATTCACAAGCAAAATTATTATTTACTTATTGCATTAAGACAAAATTATGTATTTACAAAAATCAAGTCTAAATATATCAAAAGACTTTTTAAGAAAATAAGATGGTCTGTCAATGTAGAATAATTTATCATAATACAAAATAATGTAACACATAACAGTAAAACATTTTGTAGATTTTGAAAAAATAAACTTTTCAAAAACTAAAAATATAAAAAGTTTTTGTTATGTTTATAATTTCACAATATTATTATTGGCATTATTGTTGGAAATGTAATCCATAATACTTCTCATAAATTTAATCATAAGAATCTTGAAAAAGGCAGATTGAATGTTTATATCCAATAAGATTTCTAAAACTGATTAAAATATAAAAATTAACTTAAAGCACCCTAAATTATATCTATAGTACTAATTAAACTACTGTAATGACGCTTCAACTCACATGCTGGGGTATTCTTAAAACAGAATTAACAGCATTTCCTTGTTCGGACTCCTCCTGGATTTCAACTTTATCCCACTGCTGAAAAAAAAAAGCCAATAATTAAATCCCAGAGTTACTTCAAAATTGTTTCAAAATACTTTTTTTAATACAGAACGCTTCATTTTAATACACAGAAAACTGAAAAACCATTTAACAAAAATTTCGAGTAGTAAGGCAATTTAAATTATATATTTTAATGAAGAAATTCATTGTTTTTAAGGTTTTGAGCCACATTTGCTGGTTTAAATTTTTTAATGTGCCTTACATTTTTAGGAGCAACTAACTGAAGTGTTCAGTGTTGTTTGAGCTTTACGCAGAGTGTTGAAACAATGATTTTTTTTGCATGAAGGCGCCATCTTGCAGTTTTTGTAAAAAGTTGCGGAGGCTGTAGTTGTTTGGTTTTATACGGCCCTTGTTATTGTAGACTCCATTTAAGATTCATAAGGTTTAATTAAATGATAATAAATAATTTGATGAATGCCGGTATTTAGGAAAGAAATAAGATTTAATGATGCAATTATAAAAGTTAAGTTTTTAGATTTAAAGGATAAATGAATGGTATTACAATTACATGAGGAGCATGAGAGATGTGCATCTTGTTACTATAGCTGGCTGTCTGGGAATGTCTCTATTCAGTCAGTGTTATTCACATGATTCGGCCACCCCCTGCTTGGGCCTCATTTGTTGGAGCTATGCGATTAGCTCTGGATGTAAACACTGATGAAGTGGGAAATTCTTTATAGGAATTGCTTAAAAGAGAAAGAAAGGTGAACAAACTGCAAGTCGCTGCAAAGTCATTTCTGCTTTAATGAGTGAGAAGGAGGATGGGATGGTTTTCAAATTCTTATGCAGACTGTGACCTTCCTCTTGTTGCGAAGGTCAAGTGTGCAAAATTTCATCAAATTCAGAATAAAACTGCAGATTTTTATACAAACCCACAGACACTCTTCTTTATATATATATATATATAGCATAAAACATATAAAATTCTTAAAACTGTAAGAAAAAATCTTAATAAGTTGAATATTAATAGTTAATTTAAATAATACCAGAGGTTAACTTACTAGAAGAGCTCTCAACAGATCTTCTGCAGATGAGGTGATTAACTCAGAGTCAATGGTATTGAGGACTTGTTGTATTTGACATTTACTCCACAACCTATCAAAGTATATACATTTAGAAAAGTAGTGAAAAAATACTAATTTTTTCTTTAGAATTAAAAGTAACTATACAAACTTGAATGCTGTAGCACTCAGATGTAGAAGCTTCTTTTTGAGATCTTTCCATAGTTCATTTTCCTAAATGGGAAAAAAAGGGTTTTTTTTAATGTAATTATGCACCTGCATTAAATTTTTTGAATGAAATTAGTTTTTACTTGAAAATAATCACACAAAATATTATATTTTTTTGCAGAAAAAAAAGTACCATCAAGGTTACTGCGATAAAAAAAAATTAAGGATATAGCAAATTATTTATTTTAGAAATAAAGCAAAAATTCAGAAAGTGCAATTTGCAAAAATAAAATATAATGACTATTTACTAAAAAGGTTTTTTTTTTGTATATTGAAAATATTTTCAATATTTTAATGTGATTATTGAAAATTTCAAATTGTTTAAAATTATGAATCACAAAGCTTTACTTTAAAATTGAATTAATACAGCCTCTTTAAAACTTTTAAACACAGAAAAACATATTCTGTTTTTATATATTTTTTTATATTCTGGTTCATAATGGTAGTCATGAATAAAAATGCTGTGGGCAATTATTTTGTAGAAATAGAGATTACAAGAATAAAGTACTGCCAAATAGTGCAAATTAATTATTGATTTTCTACAAGAGAGAAAACGTTTAAAGCACATGCAGAACCTAAAACAATCTTACTTTAAAAACAGCAGCGGAAAATGCTATTTTATAACCCAATCTTAGACTCCTTTCAACACATTCATTCAGTTTATCTGATGACAAACAAATGTTTATTTGAGTACATAGATTTGCGATACCATAGCACAAATGACCAAGGAACACTATTCTGCAAAGTAAAAAGAATCTTTCAATGCACAGCTGAGAGACATTACACATATTTTTTACTGAGTATTAAAAATGTGCATTCTAATAAAAAAAATCTTTGTACCTGCAGCTATTTTCATAAGAATCATTTTCTTTTTCTAAATACAAAAGTGTAGTTTCCAAGTAACTGGACAGGCTGTAAAAATTTATCAAGTTAATTAATGAAGTTTTGAAAAATCGAAATTAAAACAATACTTAAGAATTTTTAGTTTAAATTTCAAATTTCTGAAATATTTTTACATTTTGCATTTTTTTATAAGGAAACGCATGAATATATATATCGTTTATAATTATCTCTAAATTTCAGATTAATTCTTTTTGTACAGTTTTGTTAAAAATAAAAATAATAACATAAATAATTTTGGAAAACTTTCTAAAGTTTCAAATCATAAAAACAATATTTGGCTTGGTTATACAAGAAAATAGTTCATTAACTTTTCATTCCAAATAAATTTAACAATTTACATGTTTGGATCATAATATCTGATATTTTGTACACACAAAAAATCCATTTTCAAACAAATCATTTTTAACAATTCCCTTTTTCTAGCCTAAAAGTTTTAAAAGTTTTTTTAAGATACTATAAATTCTTCTTAGAATTGTATGTACGACTTAAAAGTAACCTCTCAAAAAGTAACCTCTCCCTTCCCCAGGTCTCTAATAAAAGACCACCTACTCTTTAGACTCATATTTTTTTTGAATGAAATTTTACCCCTTAGACCTACTGTTAAATGTACTTCTATTAAAAGTTCAACCTTTATTTATCTCTCTCTCTAAAAGACCAGATTTCGGAACAAAGAAGTCTGATTTCAGATTATTTTTCAATAGAGATTGTTACAAATCCACTGAAGCTTTTTCACCTTTTACAGTTTTCAATACCCCTCACCTGAGCAATGTTTTTGATATATGACATTGTAATGCTATCCTTTGAACCCTGTCAACCTTCTATTAGAATTTTAATAGACATCTATTAATATTGTCATCTTCAACTTTTTTGTTGTGCAGTAAACACATTTTTTTTTCTTTTAAATTGTGTTTTCTAGTCATCTAAACATGACACCTAATTTTTAACAGAATGTTTGGATATCTCATTTGGAAAATTAAAAGCATCAATGGAGTGACATAAAGGATCAATGGTAAAATCTTTGAAGTTTCCAATTTACATTTTG
The DNA here is from genome assembly GCA_963932185.1 of Troglohyphantes excavatus. Lineage (NCBI taxonomy): Eukaryota > Metazoa > Arthropoda > Arachnida > Araneae > Linyphiidae > Troglohyphantes > Troglohyphantes excavatus. The sequence continues at coordinate 68,346,839 of OZ010668.1, read as the reverse complement.
AACCATCAGGCTCAGTTATGGCTAAAAATATTTACTTTACAAGCAAAAAATAGTTAAACATTGACAGATTTTAACACACTTCACGATAGCAAAAAAATAAATTATTTCTTTGCACAATTCTCCGCAAGAGCAACTCTTGAATTTTTTTATTGTTATTCAAGAATTAACCTAAAATTTTCATTAAGCGCCAACAGACCGTGTTCTATGCTTTTTACTCACACATGTGGTTACTATAGAAACCACTGGAGCTCATCCCACAAATTTGTAAGTAGGTGGTTTTATTGTGAGACCACAGGAAGCAAAAGAGTAAAAAGACCACCTCAATAGGAAACCAATTTTGTATCCGTATATGGAACCATGAGTAATCTCCTTAGGAGGTTTCAGTCCTTGAAGAGTCTCAAACTAATTCCAAACCCATCCCAATTAACTTAAATTCTTACTCACTCAAAGAAGTGCTTTTCAACAGCTTCCGCCAGATACCGGTAGATATGGTTTGCGTCCTGGGACAGGTGCTCAGCCACTGCCTCTGCCGCCCTTCCCTTCCCCAGGTCCCTGTGGACACAGGAGAAATGTGAAGTGTCCTCCAGGGCACCCTGCAGCCTCGACTCCAAGTCCCTGCACATGCTGCAAGGGAAACACAGGGTTAGACCATGCACTTAATTCCTGCACTTATGGATGAACATAATGTACAATAAAACATTTATTGAATTGTAACAAAACCAAACATGGGTTTTGAGAAATTTAAGGAATTGATATATGAAGCCCAGTTGACAAGTTCTTATATCCAAAAATTTTTAAATTAGGATTTCAGTATGATTAGCTATCACTTAGACAGCAATTTCCACCTTACAATGAACGGGGAAGACAGTTATTTACTTATAAAAATTTCAAGTAAAATCCCCACTGCCTTGGAACCTGTTATATCGCCTGACGTTTTTTCGAGATTTTCTCAAAATAAAAAGTGCATATAATTTCGCATCTGTGATATTTATATGAAATAACAATTTACTAAACAATAAAATTCAACATTGGAATAACTAAATAATTTTTTTTTTAATTATATGGGTGGGCTTTTTTTTAATATGATATTTCAGTGGGCGTAGTAAATGCCACAGTTGCTAAATAATGCAAATTAAAAGTATACATAAAAAATTTAAATCATAAGTTAAGCACCAAAAGATTGAAAATTGAAATGTCAAGCAAAAGAAGTCACTTTTGTATTTTTGGTGTGAAGCCCATAGCTTTCATGCTGAGTTCCCCACTGTTCCAGTAGTTTCTGTGATGCCTCGGATGCCATGTGATATTGTCCATCACGTCTTCTGGGGCCTCTGTCCACACATACACAGAAACATTCTTTTCCATCTCTAAAATAGGGCTGAATAATAAAAATAATACAAATTACGTTAAAAAATATGATAGATACATTCATCCAAATTATCTTGAACTTTTTATTGAAAAAATAATTCTAAAGAAATCAAAATGTAATTACAATTATTTTGCTAAAAATAATAAAAGATATTTCACAATATTCCACAAACACACAGCTAATTTTTTTTAAATTATAGTAAACAACATTGTATTTCCTCCTATAGCCAATGACACTGGACATCCAAGGATGAAAAAAAATCATTAAAATAACGATAATCAGTTTCCATGTTTGAAAAAGATCCAAAAGTTGGCAATGGTGGGGGGGCATTTGCATATAGTACTGGTTATTATCAGCAATTTGTAAAAACAAAATAATAATGAAATTTAGCTTCTTTTTAAAAAATTAAAATGAATTTATGTACACAAAACAAATATTATTATTTGTGTTAACTATGTCTTACTTACATAGCACTTACATGAATTTGAAGTTATGAATAAAAATAAGATAACTTAATTTTATGGGTCAAAAACAAAATACTTTTTTCTCATTATCTAAAAATCTAATAATAATTTAAAAGCTTACAAAATTATAATACAAGAAAAATAAAAATTTCGTTTAAAGATAAACTCACTTTTTATTTCCCAAACCAATATTGTACAATGTCTCTTCAATATCCTTTTGACAATATTCACTAGCTGACTTAATTTGTTCGTTTATAATATCCTAAAAAATTATATGTAAAAGAAATAAAACTTTTTTTTATCTTTAAACAAGTACAGTTTTGTATGCGTTAATATTTTTCCTATAAAACTTTTATTGCTGTTTATCAATAAAAGTATTTTTAAGAGTATGAAAATAATGTATCGTATAATAATTTTTTTATATGATATATTTAATTGCATAGATGTATTTTATGTCCAATATAAAAACAAGCTCAAATTTGCCTACAGATTATTAAAATAAGATAAAGAGCTTGATTTTTATATTAGACCAAGCTAGTAAATAAGAAGCAAACTAATAACATTTTAAAACTCTTTAACTAATTACTTTTTTCAAAAATGGTTATTGGCACAACTGTTTAGCAATGAATAAAAATACTAATATTTAAAAAGCTTAGCATATAGTTATCAATATTGATGAAGTCAGTATGCAAGAAAATAATACTATGAAATTAAAAAAAAGTTTAATGCATTTAGCTTAATATATTAATAAATGATTTATTTAATAATAAAGCTTGAGATGCTAAAAGCTTTCATTATGAAAACTCTATAAAATTACTCGATGCAATGCATACCTTTATTCTTTGCCAAAAACACTCTTTTAAATACGAGTCCCATATAGAAAAAGGTCTTTTCAATAAACGATTACAAATTATATCCCATTGCGTAACCTGAAACAAATATAACAATAACTAACATTTACGAAGTTTTTAAAGTAGTTTAACAAATATAAAATAGATTTTCCAACATAAATTATTAAAAAGTTTGTTTCTTACCTCACAGAGTTTATCGCACAGAGCTTCTCTGATCTGAGACAGACTTTGAACTGATGTTACAAAATTCAGCAAACTTTTCAGTTCAACTTTGGATTTCGATGTGATGCTAAAATAAATTAGTTTTTTTTTTACAGTTTTAAATATATCAGCTTATTTAAAAAGCAATTTACAAGCAAAAAAAATTTAAAAATTTAAATACTGTTTATAAACGCTGCACCAAAAACAACACTAAAGCATCAAATATAGAACCCCTACCTCTCACCTAATTTCCCAGTTTACTATTTTCTGTGTTCTTAACTCTTTAACTCAACAAGGCTTTAGACAATTTACTATATATGTATTTCTATTTGTAAATCACTTTCAAAAACTCTGAACATATCTTTGCAACTTTGTTATTTTCGAGACGATAATCGATTTTTTACAAACCCATCTAGATTGATAAAGTTCACTGTAATTTTTTTAAATGTCCCCAAAGTTCATACAATGTAAAAGCTGTTAATATTCTTTTTTATATTTGCACTTAAGTATAACACAGGGTTGCCATTCAAAAAAAGTCCCTAGCCCCTAACTTTTTCAGAATATTTTCAAAATTATTAATGGTGAGACCAGTAAAAATGAAGTGGCAGCAAATAATAACCTGTCAATGTATAAAAAAAATAGTGATTTGGCCAAATACTGAAAATTTGGATGATTTTGAAGCTGAATAGCGAATATTTGGTTACCGAATAACAACTTCCTTTAAAATTCTTTATACAGTAAACAACACAATTACCTGAGGTAAAGGTTTAGGATGTAAAATTAATAATATATATGTAGTATAGTATTTATATTTACTACAGAATAGTAATACTATTAAATCTAATAATAATAAATATGAAATCTATAGTCAATTTAATTTTCAAATACACAAAACTTTTTTTTTTCTGTAAAACTCTTTAAATTTTAAACATTTTAGATTATTTATTTAATATGAAGCTTGGAGTTAGTGTTCATTAAAGTTTTTGTAATCCTATCATTGTCAACACCTGTCATGACCAAAAATTTAAAAAAAATACTATTTATGTTTAATAGGTTTTGTAATTTATTAAAGATATTTTAAATTTTAATTTCTGATTAAAAATGCTGCATATTTCTGAAAGAGATTAAAAAATAGTACATTTCAGAGAAACTTATTTTAATTCAGCAAGATTTTTTTACTAATTACAAACAAACAATTTTTCAAATCTGTTTTTTTTCCAAATCCATTTTTTACACTCTGCTTCTATAAGTTATTCAGCTGATGATTGGCCGAATATCAAAAGTATTCTGCCTAACCAAATATTCGGCATATGGGACGAATATCAATCGTACATTTATCCCATCCCTAGACATTATCCTTTTGCAAATTTATACTTTTATAATGAAAATAAAATTTCATAAATATAGTAGAAAGGAATATTACACGGCCCATTCATTAAAATTTTCATGAAGAGAGAGAGTTTTTGAGAAATTGTTCATTTTCCCTGACATTTAACTGACTTTTTAGGCTATTTTCATTTTCTCTGACGATTCCAGGCTTTCCCTGTTTTCCAGGTGCGTTGAAACCCTGACAACAGTCAGCAGATGGCCAAAGAAAATTAAGACATTACTTATACACACATATTAAATTATATCCGACAAGCAAAGGATATTTTGTAGCAAGTAAATATAAACAGAATATAAAATAATACCATCATTTTATTGAAGTTTTCATTACAAAATAAACACAATTCAAACTAGTAGTAGATTGTTCACAGAAGAACAAAATTGCTTATTATATATGTAAAATACTGAACATTCATTTTTGGTTGTTTACATAAAAATGTATCTAATGCTTTGCAGCTTTTTTCCTAACAAACATTTTCAATTTCAGATAATAGTTTTAGTTTGTTAATATTAATGTAATTTTTTTTTCAAACACTTTTTTTTAATAAATTTGAAAATTGTAGAACATTTTTAATTATTGCAGTTTTGATAGCAAAAAACAATTCTTACTTATTCAACCATTCATTAGCCTTGGTTTGCAAAAGGTCTTCACTACATGAATCCAAAGATGCATTTAAAATGGGTCTAAAATCTAAAAAAAGAAAAAAAAATGTATTAAGCAATTTGTTTTGACTTGACATAAAGAAACTAAAGTAATGACACATTTCAAAAATTTTTAATTAAGAAATGACATAATTTGACAACAATGTTCACAGAAATGTTAACTTCTGATTCTATTATTGCCACAATGTAATTCCAAACTGCCAATAACAAGAAAGAATCATTGAATAAAATATATCAATTTTAAAGAATATGCAAAACAAACAACAACAGTACCTGTTACTTCATTTGGCAGGTATTTATAAGTTGCACTTGATTTTATGTCTAACAAAGCTACTGGACCTTAAAAAAAGAAAATGTGTTAAAAATGTATACATCTTCCTATGATAAAATGTTGATACATTTCAAAAATCAAGGAGGGGAATATGAAAATTAACTAAGTAGAAGGATTTTTTAAATAGAATATGAAAATTCAATGAATGTGAAATAATAAATATATATTACCAGGTCCATCTTTACTAATCAATGACTTCAAGGTATGGTGCAGAATATTTGTTTGGTTGTCTAATGAAAATAAAACACTTTCAATTTTACTCGACAAAAAGTATAAAATTCTAAATAAAAAAATATATATAACAGATCTCAAAGCAATGAATCATATGAATTAAATAAGAATGTTTATATAGTTTTATTTTGAAAAAAATTACTTAAATCTCTTAAAAAAATCTTGGCTGATTTTTACAAATAAAATATAAAGGAGCGAGTAGCCCAGAGGCAAAACTTGTTAGGTATATCAAAATATTATATTTTAGTATCATTAGCTACTTTATCAGTTTGGCTTTTAAAATATGGGTCAAATCAACCAAAAGAAAAAAAGGTTTTGACACCCATGGTCACAGATTTTGATGAAACTTGGCATATTTGTTCCTTTTATAGATTTAAGTAAGAATATAAAATATTTTTGCTCTATCTCAAGCGGTTCAGGTTTTACAGTCTGTTAAAGATTTTGGAATTTTGAGGTTTTTGTCGATTGGGTAGAGAAAACGTAATTTGTTCTTTTATATAAAATAAATTTTATCTCCCTTGTTTACCAACAAATGTTGATGAATTTTTTTATGAATATACATCAATATGTAAGGAATCCAGAAAAAAATTAATTAAACTAGCAAGTGTATATACATGGTCAGAAAAAAATCTGAAAGTTTTATTTATAGATATTTTTAAATAAAATAGTGAGTTCTACGCTAAATGGAATATCTTCAAAAGGGAAAAGGATAATCAAAACCTTTTTTTAGTATGCTTGTTCTAAAAGACTTGCTCTACCACATGAAAAAATAAAATGAATGGGTATTTCACTGCTTTATTATTTTTTTGCACTTCAAAGATAGAAATCACTTGACTTGTTCATTTTCTTGAAATCGTTAAATTAAAATTACAATTTTAGTAAAATTATATTAAAATTGGACATGATACATGAAATTGGATTTTGCTTAACGAAATTACATGCATTATTGAACATATCAGATCATCTTACTGTAAAAAAAAACTACAAAGGGTACATAACAATCTATTAAAATTTTTTTTAAATGTTCTTGATGTTGATTTTTCAAAGAAAAAAAATAACTTGGTAAAAACTGTGATCCAAAAATCTGAAGACCTAGACAAGCTTGTAGATATAATTAAAATGAATTAAGTGCTGCAACAAGAAACAAACAGATTCAGATGCTGACAATTTTAGCCTCCCTAATTTGGCTTAAAAGAAAAATGACAGGGACTTTCAATGTATCTGATTATTCTGTTTATATGGCTCAAAAATTATTCAAATTGGTAAAAACAGATTATCAAAGGGATGAACAACACAGAATTTTTCCATTATGAAGGATGTGGTAAGCATAAAAAAAAGTATGCGATTAGAAAAAAAATGTTTTATGTAATCTTAGTGAACTATACTCAAATTTTAAATATGCATAGTACCTTTCAAAATTTCTTCCCTGAAACCTAAGTAGTGTGGTTTGGCTTGTCCCAGTGTCACACACTTGTGTGTATGTACAATATATCAAAATGTGATTTTATTAGTTCACAGGGCAGGCATTAGTAAAGAGGATTACAAAATAAAAAAAAATTCTTGTCACAAGTAAAGTTTTCTGCTTGTTACATAAGTTAAAAATGAGAGTTGGTATTACATTACTGCTGATTCTTTTAACCTCAATTGTTCCCAAATTGTCCGTTGGCTGAAAACTGTGGAACGATCTTGTTCCTGGAATCTTTAGCACGACTTTCCAAAGCTAGACAAATTGAATCAAGCAGATTTTTAGAAATCAGTGGGAAGTTAATATATGTAATGTTGGATTTGTAGAACTCAAATAGCTTATTTGTTGTCATAATTTGTCTGTCCAGATGTTGTTGACTTTCCTTCCTTTCAGTCACTTTCAGTTTTATCATGACTGGTTGCAAAAAATGACCACTGAGCTGTGAGTTAAAAGTCCATCTCATGCAGACACAGATTCATGAAATTGTATTTATTTTATACTGAAAACACATCAATCACTGAAGTAATGAATGTTTGTTATATGCAAGCAATTATTTTTCAGAAAGGCTGTTACAGTTTTTTGGATATCATATATTATACCATTAAGGGGATCCAATATTATACAAAGAGGTAAAATCAGCTTTGTATTCTTGCAGTGAATCATGACAGGGTGAATAGTGCATGAATCTGAGGTCAAATCATAATCTTGAGCCATTTCTTTTATTGTAAAAGCATAATTTTAACTGAAATCCATTGAGATAACAGCGGTATTCGAGAAAACTTTAGCAATGTATGGGTGAGGTATTAACTTGTGCAGTTTTTCTACTAAGTTATCAATAAACACACCAACTGAGCTGGAGCAGCATATAATTTCACTTCCATCAATCGAAAACCACTGATTATATTCGGCAGGGTTTTCATCATTGTAGTTCTCAAAGTTTGACTGTAAAAACTGGACAATATTATCTTTTGATGGGCACTTGTCGCAGTGTCTTAACATACATTCTTTTCCTGCTCTTTAAAAACAATATACTTTATAATCCTCTTTAATACCTGCTCCGTGAATCAATAAAATAACATTTCGATGTATTGTGCATACACACAAGTGTGTTGCAATGGGACTAGCCAAACTAAACTAAGTTGGTTTCAGAGAACAAAATTATGAAGTGTATGCACATTTAAATTTTGAGTATAGCACGAGCCTTGCAAACAGAATAATTAGATACATTGAAAGTCTCTTGTAATTTGTCTTCTAAACCACATTCGGAAAGCTGAAATTGTCAGCATCTGAATCTGTCTACTTCTTGTTGTACCATTTAATTCAATTTAAATTATATCTAGAAGCTTGTCTATCTCTTCAAATTTTTGGATCACAGTTTTTACCAAATCATTTTTTTTTCTTTGGAAAATCAGCATCAAGAGCATTTTCAATTTTTTTAAATAGATTTTTATGTACCCTTTGTAGTTTTTTTTTATTGTAAGGTGATCTGATATGTTCAATAATGCATGTAATTTCGTTAAGCAACAACCAATTTCATGTATCATGTACCATTTTAATATAATTTTACTAAAATTGTAATTTAATTTAACGATTTCAAGAAAATGAACGAGTCAAGTGATTTCTATCTTTAAAGTGCAAAAAAATAATAAAGGAGTGAAATACCCATTCATTTTATTTTTTCATGTGGTAGAGCAAGTCTTTTAGAACAAGTATACTAAAAAAAGGTTTTGATTATCCTTTTCCCTTTTGAAGATATTCCACTTAGCGTAGAACTCACTATTTTATTTAAAAATATCTATAAATAAAACTTTCGGATTTTTTTCTGACCATGTATATACACTTGCTAGTTTAATTTATTTTTTTCTGGATTCCTTAGATATTGATGTATATTCATAAAAAAATTCATCAACATTTGTTGGTAAACAAGGGAGATAAAATTTATTTTATATAAAAGAACAAATTACGTTTTCTCTACCCAATCGACAAAAACCTCAAAATTCCAAAATCTTTAACAGACTGTAAAACCTGAACCGCTTGAGATAGAGCAAAAATATTTTATATTCTTACTTAAATCTATCTATAAAAGGAACAAACATGCCAAGTTTCATCAAAATCTGAGACTATGGGTGTCGGACCCTGGTTGAGTTGACGTGGAATGACCCATATATTAAAAGAGAAAAAACTTATTTACTATTAAAAACTAAAAATAAATAAATTTGAAAAGCAAAAGTAGCTATATCCATGTTGGTACAGATGCAAAAGCAATTATATCCAGCGAACAAGAAAGTCAGCGAATGTGGTTTCTGATTGGTTGGAATGTGGATAGAGCGGGTTTTGCTTCTTAAACAAAACAAAGATGGTGATGCATACATTTGCAAAACCAATTAAATCAATCCTTCATCCAGTTGCAAAACAAGTTGTGGGAAGACTAATATTTTTATTTTATTAAGTAATTTGAAAATTGGCACAATTTAGTAAATTCTTTATTTATTTTTCCAATAGCAAATTATTAATGTATTTACAATAGTTATGTTTTGACAGTTTTTTGTGATTTACTCAAAAAAAATAACATTAAACCACTAACCAAATGTAGAAAATAAAAATTCAGCAATTTTATCTTAAAACACACAAAAATGCTTCACCTGTATCTGCTTGATCGATGGGGTAAAACAAAACATAAATCATCTTCAAAGTCATTTGCACTACAGTAACAAACTCACACAGTTGGACTTTGGCTGTAAAGAAGTACATTGGTCAGTCTGAATATTGATAATAGGAACATTAAAAATTAAATAATGCAGAGATTAGTATAAACCATTTGCTTTTGAATGAAATTATATTTTATCTATATTTTTTTATTTTATTTTTGTCAATATGAAATATAGGATAATGAAATATCGCTTTTAGTTCAAAACTTGGGTTGTTTTACTGCTTCTAGAGGTTTTAAGATCCCCGGAATAAAAATATTTTAAAAATTAGTCTTTGGGTAAACTAAATATTTCAAGATCAGGTAATGTCATCTTATTATTGTTGTTAGCATGCTACATAATACACATTTGTACCATAAGGAAGCATTCATTTACTACATCATGCTATTTTTTATCCTTTTGCCAAACAGTGTAAGTGGTAACATACTGAGCTACCACACAATGGGTTTGAGTTCCGTAAGGTAAAGTGTCATACAATTGGATGCAAGTTTATTTGAGATTATGTGAATAATGTTATTATTATTTTTTTATGTGCACTCCATCCTCACATCACATCGGCCTTGCCCGGCCCCATGCCACATCATGGTACAATTTTTCAGCTAAAAAACACTCATTATACTCTTCCACTCTATTTTTTTTTACAAAACATAAGATTAAAAAAATTGTAAGTTCCATATAAAATGACTTGCATCAATATTTGAGAAATGAAATATCAGCATTTCTAAACAAATTTGTGCTATGTCACACAACTGCAGGGTCTTCTCTCTCATGATGCATGCACGGTAAAAGACTCCCCACTAGAGCATGCAACATAATAAATGAGTGTCCCAACAAATTATTAATATTCATGGAAAATGAAATGGAGTCTGGACAAAACATTAAAATTGAACCTTTGAAAAAGGGGGACTTGTTTTAGTTTGAATCTTGTCATTGTTTGAAAAATGCTCTGATAATTTTTAATAATTAATATTCAATGTATTTTTAAGTATGATATAAGTGAAATGCGATTAGATATCATCTATGGAAATATGAAGAACAACTAAGTTAGTGAAATTTGTTTTATATAAAACTATTTTAAATACATTGTATATATATACAAAAAATATAAATATGTACTGTAATTAGATGTCACATAACTTAAATAATATAATTAGCAAATTATTTTACAACTTAATAATGTCTAAAACAATTGTAAAAATAATACAATAAATTAAATTTCAAGGGAACTATTAAAAAATATTTCAGAAAACATGTATAAAACAAACTTACCCGGCTTTTCAGGTTGAAATATAGACTCTAATACATTCTGTAAAAGAATGGGACACATTAAATAAAATTCAATATATCAATATGATTAACATAAATTTATATCATGGCTATTATGGTTAAAGTAATAACTAAATAATGTTAAAAAAAATTATATTACCTTTCTTGTATCTAAAACTTCTACAAATATTTGGTATAAAGACGTATTTGACAATAAGCAACTACAACACAGAGGGCCTACGGCATCCTGTAAATGCAATAAACATACATTAAATTTTGATATTCAAATGTTATTTAATTTATTTCAATTAATATTATATAAAGGGATCGGCTAATGTTTTTTTTCAGTCATTTCAACTAGTTTAAACAAAATATTAAAATGATAAAATTTGACAAAGTGTTTCTTGGCAAAACAAATTTCTTTAAATACTTGAGGTTTTCAGGAATTATTAAAGGTTTTTAATTTGAGTAAGATTAATGTAATTTTATTTCTAAATAGTATTCTTTTAGTTATAAGTATAATGAATTACATTTCTAAAGGTCAATGTACCAACTTCTCAGATTAGAAACTAAACAAAATTGATTTTGAATATTGTTTTTAATACAGACTTTGTCACTACTTGTATATTATGTACCAATATTTTCGATATTTTAAATGTTATCCTTAAAAGTAGTAAATACACACAGCACAACAAAATAATGCATTGGAACTCTCCATTTTTTAAATGTAGATATTGCAATAGTATAAATATTAATAATTCTTCCATGGGTCGAAGTGCCAAGATTGAATCTTGAACACTTGGCTGTTTGTTGTGGTTTAGGTTAATGCTTGCATTCATCTTTGTATACAAAAATAAGAATAATTATGTTATTTCGTCATAGTATTTTAATTACAATAACAGACATCTTTTACTGTCTTATTATTGTGTTAAGAAGCTGTATTTTTAATATTCAAAACTGAAAAATATAATCATAAATCATTATTCACCAATAAAAAATAATTTAATATGTTCATTAATAACAATAAGGCATTATTTAACAAGTTATTATTTTCACGATATGGAAATTTAAAATAGCATTTTACTTACATTAAATCGAGTCAGGTGTACTTTAAAGTTTCTACCTTAATCAGCAACTGTTTTTTATTTTATGAAAGTAACAAATATAAATAAAAAATAAAAAAGGAATACACACCTCGGGTTCAGTATCCTGAGTTTTCAGTATAGTTTGGCAGTTCTGCAAAAGATAAAAAAATTATTTTTAAAGTATCAGAAGTAGATTTTTAATATGTACCTTCAATTAATACTATGCATATATCAGTGGTACTTTTTTTATCTATTTGTTCCTAATACAAATATTAATGTGCCTGAATAAAATTAAATTCCTGTTATGTATAAAAAAAATATAAAGACGTTTAATAAAGTCATCATTACAGACTTCAAATACAAAATTTTTAATAAACATTGATATTAACATATAATATTGTACAAATACCTTGTCGCACTTTACTTTAATTATTATATAGATAAAAAAAATTTTACTAAATTACACAAGAATTCAAATTAAAAAAAAAAAAAACTTGAATTAAGTTATTTTACATCAATAAACTTTTTACCTTTCAAATATTCTAAACTTACGCAAAATAATTTATTAAAAACACTTAGCTGTCACTAGTAGAATGACTTTTAGCAATTCAACTTTAAGTATAATAAAAAGTTTTTTCTTATAATATGAAAGAAAAAAAATATTATTAAGACAACATAATTGATATTATTTGTGCGATTTTTGGTCAAAAGTTCATTGTAGTTTTTCAGTAAAAAACCTTTATAACATGTTAGTGTATTTATAAAAAAAAATACATTTAAAAAAAAAAAACATTTAGTATAAAAAAAATCATAACGCAAGGCCAACTATTTTCTGCACGGTTCCAAAAAAAAGACTTACATAAAACACAAGTTTGTACAGCAGTGCTTTCACACACATTTTTTTAATTAAAATACACTCATGCAAATTTTACATTAGGATCATGTAAAAATTCATATTATTGTATAGCAGCATTCCTATCTCACCTGTAACAGTACATGTCTAAAATGACTAATTGATGTCCACTGCCTGTCAACAATGGGGAATAAAGAAGCCACCTTAGACTCTCTGTAGGTCGGATCGATCAACAGGAGGGAGTGTGTGTGGCGAGCCAAAAGAAACAGGGATACAGCATGCACAAAATCGCCTTTTTCAATTGAAGACCAAATCTAAAAGAAATTTAATAGTATACACTAAACATAATTAGCAAGGTATTTGTTTGTTATGCACTTCAGATCCTTTAAATCTATAATAATAAAATAAAGTGTCTGTCTTTGGATCGCAAAACACCTACTTCCTCTGCATATAAAAGAATGACAAATTATATTTAAGTACTATTCAAAGTCATCCTCAAGATGTGCACCTGAGGCACAGATTTGTAAAATTCCTTTTAGTAATTAAAGGATTTTAACCATTTTAGAAATAGTGTATTATAAAACATCTTTAAAAAATATTTCCAAGATAAAGAACGTGACTTGGTAACTGAGTTGACTCCATGTGGGACTTCGGAACAATAAGTTGTGGGTTCGGGTCTTGACGTGGGCCATTCATTTTTTTTTTAATGTGTTTGTCATAAACGTTTTACTAGATGTTTGGACCAGCACGGCAGGTCCAAACATCTAGTAATACATAAAACCAAAACTTTTTAAGCTAAATTGATTTAACTAAAGTGCTTATTGGGTTAATTGCAACATTCTCAAAAATTTTTATACCTATAAAGCAATATTGATAAACACAAATAGGGCCTGATTTTCTAAAAACACATTTGGTTCAGGGAAGGCCCCACCCCTTCATTTTGGGGCACACGACTATTACACAACTGCATAAATATAACCCATCTTAGAAAAAAATTGATAATATTTCTCAGATATTTATGCAAAATTGTATATATTTTTTGTTAACATAGTTTAATATATTAATTTAATCTGTGATGACTTTCAATCTTTGATAATTTTTATAAGAAAAGGGGTATGGGAACCCTTCAGCTATAATAGTATTATTTTTAATCAGGCACTGACAACCAAATAAATATTTTTAAACAGTAATGTTCTAAATTATTAAAGATATTCCATTAAATATTTAATACAGGTTTTTCTTGAAGAAATTTGAAATTCAATGGTTAAATATTTATCAAATAAATTAATGCATATTCAATTTGATTAATTTTAAAATAATTTTAACACAGCCTGTTCATTATTTAATATAACAAAAAGAAAATTAAAGAAAATATCAACAGCAAAAAAACTAAATTTTTAAATTGCAAAAACTTATTCCCCCCGTATGCTATCCTTATCCCTTATGTAATGTAATAGAATTGAAAATATTTAAATTTAATTATATATTAGTGTGTGGTTCATAAATATGAATTAAGTTTATAAAAAATAATTATTTTATATCCATCTTATATTTTATGCTATTTTACCACAAACAAGTTTATGTTATTATCATCATGAAAAGGTTATGCAAGGTTATCAGAAGCAAAAGTAAATAAAAAATATGTGTCATTCTTTTATTAATTCTATTATTATTGTGCTGGGTTGCCTCAAACTTGATATTTAAGTGTTTTATTGTATACCCTTCATATGGATCCTTAATCCATCCCACATTTAAGAACCACTGGTCCCAAAGGACCTTAAAATGTACATTTTCAAAAGTTTACAAATTTCATGGAAGAACAAATTTGGCAATTAACAAAAAACATACTTTTGTAGGAGAATCCATCAATATCTTTATTTGGGATGCAACTCTATACAGCAATTCATTTGTTTTCTTTCTATTTATAAAAAATAATTTCAAATGTGAATTCATAATATTGATGGCATCTGGCAATGTAATTTTATACTCTATAAAATAAAAAGTATTACTTGAAATAACTACGAATACTTTTTAATACTTAACTTCATTGAAAAGTATTACTTGAAATAACTACGAATACTTTTTAATACTTAACTTCATTGAAAATATTAAAAAAAATTATTTGGACAATAAAATATCACTCTATATTTTCTACGGAATTCTTTGTTACTTACTTTTATTTAAAAATTATTTTACCACATACTTCAATAAACATCCACCTACTTTTTAAGAACATCTGCTTGAATAGAATTGAGTATTCCATTTTGTAAACTGCTATTTTGCAGGTGAGAGCAGCTATCTTCAATGGATCTCACGCAGCTTGTTACCTATAAATGTAAGTAATAGATAAAAACAAAGTGTGCCACTAAATCCAACTATTTGTTCATCTTCATTTCAAACTATTCCGACCAACCACACGCCTGCAAATATAATATTTCAACTACCTGGTACACCCGCTATGGTGCCTCTGAACATAAGGCAAATTTTGGCTTAAGATTTTATTTTATCCTTCAGAGTGCTTGCTTGTCAGACTTTGAGATCTGTTCCGAAACAATGAGCATAAAATATCATAGTACTAAGAATTTTTTTCTGTATTAATTACTGTTTAACATTAGTATGAAATCAGTTATGTGCAAAAGCTTTATCTAAATATAAAAAGATCGTATACGCTCGCTAGATTTCTTACACAATGTTTTTATGATGTTTATCCGAAAGAGCAACGGTGAGCATATGACAAACTCGTGCCAAAATGTGACAGTTTCTTAGAGAATTTAACAAATAAATGATTTAAACTTAATAATTCTGGTTGACCATCAAGGTTACTGTTGAATGTAAACACAAATTGTCATAGTCTGACCCAAAACATTTTCTGCAATCCTCAGTGTTAGGAAAATTGACACTTAGTCTATTTTTGTAAAAACATATACTATATGAACAAGCTGTCACAAGTTATTTAGATGAGTACAAATTAGAAATGCAAATTATTGACATCGGAAATTTTTTGGTTATAACAGGCTATAATGGAAAAATAGTGGAGTTTAAAAATTGCAAGAAAAGATTACATTTGTATGTTGACTTGTGTTAAAACAGGTAAAAAAAACCTAAAATAATTTTATTTATCATTAAAATCATTTAGTGTATGAATATAAAAAATATAATAATAATATGCAAGGAAATAAGAAAGAAAATGTAAATCTAAAGAAAACATGCAAGGAAAATATAAGTAGTCTGTACATGTTAAAAATCTTATTGAATTGATACAATATGTGGCTTGATAACCATACACTTAACTTACACTTTCTGCAATTTCTTTCATTTCAGTGATTGTATCAGCTGCTTCCATCAAATCTCGATAACGCTCTCTGAAACGTAAAAGAGAAGTGTGTAAATCACCTAGTTGAATATATAAAAAAGTAATTAAAAGTCTGATTTTTAATGAAGGCTTACCCAACCATCTGTCTGAGCTCTTCTTTTTTACGTTCGATGTCATTTCTAAAACATAAGGATTATCAGTAAAAACACTTTAGTTTTAAATAATTATGGCAGTTTAATTAGTTTGTATTTAAATTTATTGAATGAAGATTTAGAAACACAAACTGGAATTATAAAAATTGTATTGAACAACTGGAATAGACAAGGGTATAGTGTCATCCTGTCGGTTTGTTTATGGAATTCAGTTTTAAATTTTCTTGAAAGCTACAAAAAATTTACAAAGCTCAAATACATTTTCCTACGACAAAGCTTGTTGTTTTGCTGATAAAACATATAAATGAAAGTTACCCAAAACAAATAAGAAAAAGTCAATACCTAAGTTTCTTTTCAATCTCTTGAATTTCTTTGACAGAATGGTTCTCAAACAGCACATCTGTACCCATCATCAAAAAAATCTTTAAAAATAATAATAATAATTTTAAGTGAATTAAAATTAATATATAAATAAAATACAAAAGTGGAAATAACTTTTTTTACATTATTTTAAAATGGTCAAACATGAAATTATTACATGTTAAATCTGAAAAGCAATTTCTAACTAAAAAAAAATCTGACTTTGTAATTCAAAAATACAAATGCTAAAACAAGTTTTATAATTTAACTTTTAAGGATGAGCTTCCAATTACATCCCCAAATTTTTATTAGCATATTACACTGGTATTTAAAAAAATAACAGTTGTATCATTAAAATAACAGTGCAGTAGAGCTGAATATTGGGCTATTGATGATGGTTAAGGATCTATTTTGATTTAGAAAGTGACTTGGGAGAGAGTGGTCTCAGTGGCTGCATGTCATAACAAAACTTTGATATGCCACTTTTTATAGAAATCACAACCGTTCTAATAGGTTGTTTAAAAAAATATGCAGAATGGTTTAATGATTATTTCTTTAATGCAAAATTTATCTTGACAGATATGAGGGAGGAGGAAGTAAAGCGATGGGTACTGTCAGGTAGGGACGAGGATCAGTGAATGGCACCTTTCGAAAGAATGCCTTAAAAGTAAACTGTTTCGAAAAAAAATTTATCCATAAACAGTCTAGTTATCCTAGTCACATTATCCTGAAGATTAAGATAATACATTATTTCTTTAAGTAAACTGCAAAATAAAAAAATCACTAAATAGAGAAAAATTTGTAAAATGGATGTTTATTATATAAAAGTCTGACTGTGAACCTATATACCTATACCTTGCCCTGTCTTTGTGCTGTTTGCCTTATAAAATAAATCCATGTAAGGCTAACATGACAATGAATGACATGGAGGGTGTACTAATTATGATTAAAATGAACACTCCCATACGATAAGTGCCACAAATGCATTAATCTACTGCAATGCTCTGCATATGGAGATCGGCTGAAATCAAATCATAGGCATAATGAAGTTATACTGATATTTTACTATTAAGCGAAAGCAATTGCTGAAGCTTTAAAACAGGTTTTGGGAATTCAAATTAAGCACCCCACTAAATATGCATTAAAATAAGAATTTTTTATTGTATGTGCTAAAAATATATAAAAAGTTAAAATTTAATATTCTGTATATATTTTTATTTGTCTTAAAAAGCTTCAACTTCTACCAAATAGGCTTCTGAAACACTATAATTGTGGTCTACCAGGTTTGAACTCGGGACCTTTCACATGATACACCAATGATACTAAAGTAATACTCAAGCCTGAGCAGTTGTATCGGGTATATGAAATAACCACGGACAAGGAGGTACGAATGATGCTTGCATGTGGCAAGTGAAGTTGTGGTGGATGATTGGTGATGGAACCATGAGTTGATCAGAAGGTTGCATTGTATTCGTTGTCTAAGGTCGTCAATGAAGCAAAGTGAAGTCTACCGGGTTTGAAACCAGGACATTTTGCATGATAAGCTGAAGCTCTACCAATCAGGCTAAAGTAATACTCAAGCACAAGCAGTTGTATCTGGTGCATGAAGTGATCAACACAAACTTTTACAGGAAGGCTTGTTGACATTTCAACCGGAATCTTATGTTAAAACCAAAAACTTCCTTTTAAAGATTAACATTCCTTTAAAATTACAAACAGACTATTGATGAAGGTTCATTATCTATACCATGATATGAGAAATGCTCAACAGTCCACCATAGAAGCCAAATCATTGATTGAGATTGTAGATTATGACGATGTAAGCAGTAATCACAATTTTATTATAAAAATGTAGAAAGTATAACTGTCTAAAAAGTTAATATTAATAAAATATATTTTGCCTACACAAGGGATAGATTATAACTAGTAAAAACTTATTTCTATAGCACAAACAATATAAAAAAAATTGAGTTGCTGCAAGTTTTTTTATGGTAAAATGAATTAAATGACTTTTCTTGACCCTTGGCGACTCTTCTAAAAATGTGATATTCGCAACCCTAAGACGTTCTTGGCAACAAAAACCTGTTTTTTTATACCAATAAACTCCTCCATTTTTCCACTGCAGGGTTGCCGAAAAAGGTAACCAGATTTGGCCAAAAATCTAAGGGGCCAATCAATGCATATAAACAATAAGCAATTTTACAGTTTAAAAATATCCAATTTTTATTTTAATAATAAAAACTAAAGAAAATTAATTTTCAAGATTTTGCATTTTAACAGAAGTTAAATTCATTTTTTTTTTTGTAGATTTAATATACTTATTATTTCAAGCGTACATATACAAACTTTCTCAAAAAACAAACTACAAGGAATTAAGGTAGAAAAGAAATTAGCTCTTTTTTGAGTTCAAATAAAAACAAATGTGTATTCTTACTTGGTTTTAAACAACTTAATTTTCTATATTTTTTTCGTTTTTGATTAAGGTGAACAAGAATAAACAAATAAGAAATCTTTAATTACAAAGTTCTGTTATTATTTATAAACATCATCACTTCATTTCATTTGAATATCCGGTACAGTTACAAACAAAAGGAAAAAATATAGTTAATAGTATTTGAATAATTAATTTTTAAAGCAAAATGGATGGTTTGTTTTAATTCCAAAATTATTGCAATGATTGAAATAATTTTTAAATTGTGATTTTTGCAGTTTCTTTTTAACTATGAAAAATAGAATTCCACACCAGAAAGCAAACTATGCATACCACTGAGCTCAATTATAAAAACTGGAGTGAATACTCGTATTGGTGGGGGGGGGGGGGGGGGGGGGAGAGACTTTAATTTGGCGCACGGATAAATACAACTCCGAATGCTAAGTACCTGGTACACGGATGAAGGCAGTTTTGCAGTGAGATGCCTCAGTTAGAATAATTAAAAAACTGTTTTTTTCTTTATATTTCAAAATTTTCAAATTTCCTTGGGCCATTCCTGCGAATATTTATGCTGTGAAAAAAAATAGTAGTTGCTTGTGGAGTTAATAACAGGAGGCGAAGCCCCCTACTAAATTTAAACAGAAATAAAGGACCGTCCACAAATGGCGTCACGCTTGAAATAACGGGGGATAGAGGCGGGGTTCATGAAGCTGTGACACTTAATATTTGGGGCAAAGGGGATGGGGGGGGGGGTTACAAGAAGTGTTTGCTCACACAAATCGCCTAAAAAACATTGAAAATCTACAGAAAAGCAAAACAACAAACAAAGAAGAGAAGATTGAGAAAACATTCTACCTTCGCTTTTGCATTATAAGTCATGTTGCGCACATCGTTCCTTGAGTATTTCATTAATTAATTAATATTTGTGTGACTTTTTCTTGTTAGTAAGAAAGTAAAGTATAGTCTTGTTAGTAAGAATAAAATATTAAATATGTAACTTAACAATCAAAACTGCAGCCAAAATGCGAAGATGGAAAACGGCTCCAACCACGTAGTATTGAGATCCCCCCCCCCCCCCCCCCCTTCACTCCAAAATTTTTTGTCGTACGCTTCTTTTTTCAAAAAATTTTGAATTCTCATGGAGCTTGGGTAAAATTCCTGGATGAACCCTTTAATTCGTATCTTCTATACCACAAGTATAAATAATGAAAAAAAGGGTCCACTAAATAAAATAAAGTTTTTGAGAATAGAAAAATACACAAATTTGAACCGGAAGTTTTTTTTTAAAGAAATATAATAGCTGAAAACTTTTTTGAACTGCAGATATTGATGGAAGGTTACATAAATTTGTTACGCCATTTTTTTTTATTGAAGATATGTTTTTGTGTTTTGGTTAATTTTGCATAAATATTATATTGGAGTTCTAAATTACACAAACTTTAAAAAGGAAATCTTTCAAACTTTTAATTCTGCAGCATTCTAGATTTATTTTTCGGAACTCGCTTGCTTGATAATATATTTAGTTCATTGAAAATTTAGAATGACAAAAGAAAGGAAATTTGGTTAACATAGTTCTTATGGCTTGCTTTTCTGAAGTATTATATCAGTAAGGTCAAAAATCAATATTGATCTCAAGTTTAGTTCCCCTTCTGAAATCATCACAAGTCCTTTTTTAAATTTTTTAGGTGGATAAGGTTGCAATATTTTTTATTTAGTTTACGTAATAAACATTTTGACGCGAATACGTTTTTAAAAATAGGTACGGGAACATAACATCAACCTAACAAGCGACTGTAAAATCCCCATACCACCGGGAGAAGTCAGCCTATGGGGATAAATGACCTACAATCGTGTATAGAAAAACAGACAGTGTCGAACAGGTAGACAATTAATACACTCCTCCATCTCACTTTTATACCGCGTGGGGGGGGGGGGGGGGGGATGAGTCGGAAGCAGCAGGCGCGCGTACAAAGTATTCACAAAACAAACCTTACTGTACAGTGGAGACTTTGCCTGGCCGATTTTTTTTGGTTACAACTTTTGATTACATTGGACATTCTCTGCAGATTTCAATAATATATTTTAAAAGCTCTTAAAAATACGTTCCTGTAGTAATTTTAAAGAAAAACGTTGAAACAATGAACAAGGTATCGTACTGTATTTTTGCAGTAGTCTTACACAACGTTTATGAATATTGTTTACAGACTCAGACTTTTATGGACCTTAAATTATACAGAACAATAAAAACCTAACCTCGAAAGTTTGACCGACAAAAAAAACCCACCTTTTATCTTTAACTTTCACACAGGGTAATACAATAAAATATAACCATATCAATATTTACTAATTCACTTACACAATCCTGCTGTTTGAAATAATCCGCCCTGCGGCACATGACCTAGTAACCGGTCTGCATCCATGTCTTCGTAGCAACTAACTTATGAAGAGTTTAAATTAGTGTTAAATATACAAGAGACTATATAAACTCCTTTTTGTGATCTTTTTTATGTATTTGTAGGGTAAATTCGTGTCCATATTCTTAGTAAAACCTGTGTCAAATTAAAAGAAATTATAAAATTAATTTCAAATTTTTTCTTCCATTCATTTTTATGTTAAAATAAAATTGAAATAAATATTTGCCCAAAAAACAGAGAGAACTTCCATGAGCACGTATGAAAAAAGGGGGTTCCAGGTCCTATTTTAGCTTTAGCTAGGGGTCTGTGGCTTGATGCCAATTGGGAACCGCTGCTTTTACACATAAACATTTAAAATTAATTTAACTCCTAACAGATGTAATGAACTTAAGATGATCTGAATTTGTTATTTGATCTCATTAGTAAACAAAATAAAAAACCTTGTTACTTTTATACACATTTTTAATATGTATGAAAGAAAGCACGGAATAAGAAACAGGTAAGTTTAACACTTTATTTAATACAAAGAATCAAACGTTTACTCACATATATTGGAATTTGTAACAGAAAAGAATATCATTTTATGTACAACAAGAACTGATTTATAATTATTTTGTAATTTTTTACACAAGTGCTGGATCGGAGGGATGGTACCTTCTTTTAACGACATGGATCTTCTTATTAGACACTGCGACCACATAGAAGTGGTCTTCATATTGAACTGAAAAAAAAATGTAAAAATTAATTTATATTTAGACATAGGTGCATTTTGCTAAGGTGATAAGAATAAAATATTAAAGGGGTTGTGGAGGATCTATAAATGTGATATTTAGTTAAATTATTATTGCTATGTGGACATTAATTTATTATATTACATAACTTTAGAGGGGAAGGTCTGTTTTGTGTGTGAATGTACGAACATGGGAAAGGATAAGACTAAGCGAAAATATGGTTAAAAAATTAAAGAGAAATTTCTAAAAAAATATTTATCAGTTGACAAGTACATTTTTCCAAACTTAGGATTGCTACTTTTTAATTAAATAATCAATAAATCAATTCTTATCATTAATTTTTACAAAATTATCAATTACACATTTTTTTATTGAACATTCCAATCCAAATATTTTTTTTCATTGAGAATACAAACATTTTATGTGATGTGACATATTCTATCTCAACTACCTTTTAGTTAAATTCTAAACATGACATGCTATTATACCTGAAACTGAGCTGTGTAATTTAACAAAGATTATCCATTAATTTGCAATCTTTTTTGTTGTAAATAGAATGATTTATAGTCCTACCATGAAAAAAGAACCTCAGCTCTTTCTGAAACAAGTTGCCTTAACAAGTCTAAATGATTGTTTCTGGAGAATTTTTATTGTTTGATGCAAGATTGGTTTAATTGCAGCCCTTAGTTTATGAAATTTTAATTTGTAAATAAAACAGAGTAGAAAAGTGTAAACAAAATAGTAATTTATATTAGTGCTTCAAATGACTGATAACACTGACTGACTGAGCACAGACACAATATGCTAGATAAGAAGAGTCATATGTGTTCGTCAGCAAAAAGAAAGAACAATAACGATACCAGCATAGCTAGGGTGGGTCTCGGACTTCCACACAGGTAAGGTCGTTCTTAAGTCATTACAACACTACAAAACCTGTGTAATTTTTTTTAACATGAACATCAAAAGTGTTATACAGACTATCTCCATTACTGATAAGTTTGTGTTTCAATGTCATAGATATCATGATTTTTCTTCTCATGGCAGGACAGCACTAAGAAAGTCTATTATTTTTAAATAGCTATCATTTATACAGAATTTGAGGTGCATGACTGAATCGAATAAGTCGTTGGTGAGAAGTCCTACTTGAGAGTTTCTTGAAGCCTGCCTCGTCAGTCCCGGAGAGGGAGAGGAGCTTCTTGTCCGCACACTCCCTCACCATCTTGTGGAAGATTTCAGCAGCGGCTTCGTTGTACTCCATCTCACCACCAGACTGAGGGAAACAAAGCAATGAATACACTGACAGGAATTTTATGTTTTAAATAGGTAAACAACCCAAGTATAGGAGGTAAAGGTTTACAATGTGAAATCATCATAATACACATGTAGTATAGTATTTGTATTTACTATAGAATAGTAATACTATTAAATCTAAAAATAATAAACATTAAATCCATAGTCATTTCAATTTGAACTAAAAATACACTAGATTGGCGGTAACTTGACTTCAATAACTCGAATTTTTCGATACTTCGGAAAAAAATCGATTTCCCTGCACATTTATTATTTATTTAATATAATTTTATCTCTGTAATTCGAAGATTCTTTTCCTTATTTTCGATAACTCAATGTTCCCTCACAACTCAAAGTTTTGTTTTCCTCTCAAAACTACGGATTTTTAAGAACCTTTAGCAAGTATATATTTGCCACATCCTTATCATTTCCCTTATAGTACGTTACTGAAAGGGGATATTTACAATAGATTCCTACATGTGCCTTACCCTTTTGTTTGGATGTCCCCAAACTAGATTCCCTGGGCTGTAACCCCTCCCCTTTAAGGCAGAGTCCAACAAGGAAAATTAATGATTTTTCGTCACTCAAGCCAGCTGGTGTCTTCGGTAAAGTGAGTCACTCTCTCGGAACTTTACTGACCGTCCAGAAAGCAATTAATTTAAAACCTGAAGGACCCGGAGCAAGTTAACATTCGACCCCTTCTTTGATGATTATAATGCAAACCTCCTCCAAAGATAACTTTGAAAGAGGCTGTATCTTCCATATAAACTATGCATGCATTCATTGAATCAAGGCTGGATATGAAAACAGAGACAATCAAGTAATCGTGCATTTAGAAAACGTAATTGATTAAAAAAAAATAGAAATACTCACCAAACGATTTTGGATAGATATTTTAAATAAAGTAAGGTAAGTATACTTGTATTTATTTTTACCAAAACAACCTTTTTATAGGATTTTCGATAACTCGAATTTTCGATATTGTAAATTTTATTGGTCCCCGGGTTTACAAGGGCAACCTGAACATGAGGATACAGTTGGTCAGTTATGTGTTTAATGTCTATCATGTAAAATGATGGATATGTTGGTTGATTGATTTATTGTACTAGACTTACACAATTGGCTGTTTATGATGGTTCAAGATCTATAACATAGGAAAGACTCAGGAACACTGTCTTGTAGTTGTGAACCATGGTCAGGAGGACAACATTTGAGCTGGCATGCCATGCTACACCACTCTCTACATTGCAGGTGTTTTTCGGAATTATGGGGCACAAAACTGGTAATCTTCTAATTACAAACTCTCACTCTCTCTACCAGCACTCACTCACTCTCAAAGTGAAGATTTTAATTGCAACTCTCTGATTATTCTGCTCAGCCACAACATACAGACATCAGGACAAAATAATTAAAAATATCTCTAGGGCATAAAATTGAATTTTTTTTAGGTTTTTGGCACATATACACATCTATTCAGAGTATATATTAACAAAATCATTAAAATTCGTCCAGTAAAAATTAGTAACTTTTGAGAGAAGAAAAAAGTTATCTTTTAAAATTCATACAAATAGGAAGTGAAAGATATTTCATTGACCAATAAAGAATACACATAGTTCAAAATTGAAAAACACTTGCAGCTTTTTGTGTACATACGTATCAAGCTCTCATTAAATTGCTTTTTTTTAAAAAAACAAATCATAGTATTGTTATTATAGGTAGGTACCTTTCTAACACAATTTCATTTTATACCAACACCATTTCCTTTTATTTACATCCATTCAAATGGCAACATTGCTATTAAAATTTTACAAAATTTTGTTGCTGTATCCACAACAGCTTGGGTTTTGTTTTCCTCTGCAGTCTCAAATGCATACTTTGAAGTACTATATTTAAGTTTCATTTGTTTTTGTTGACCATTGGAGCCTTAGGAGCTCATACTTATCGTATTTGTGATAACTGAATGTATAAATTATATAACACCTGTATAGTAATTGAACTGCACACAACCGCTTTTCGAAAAATGGTTACTGCATAAATTAAAATATGTCATTAGAAACTCCAGACATAAGATTTTTAATGATACGATGTATTGCCATTTTGGCATCATAAATTAGAAAATTAAACAGAATTTTCAATTTTTTAAAAAATAATTATAGTTATATTTATGCAAAAATAATGATTAGGTACGTTTTACGAATTATTCACTTTGAATAATCTTTCAAAATGTTGAAATCAATAAACGCTTTAATGGTCTTAAAAGAACTCCTGCAGGGTAACTAATCAATAGGAGGTATTATTAAATAAATGAGAGAGAACTTTTATACCACAGAAGACTGACTTGAAGGAGATTGCTAAACAACATAATTAAATAAAATCCAAAATAAATAGTACTCGAAAACAGATTTGTCCATCCATGAAACTCGTAATACTAACATTTTGTCACATTATTTTTAATGAAAAGTGCACTGAAAATTTTTGTATGGGAAACTTTTAGTGCTCAATGCAAAGAAAGTTTCAACCTAAGTACTTATTTGAACAATATTTGTCTCTCGATAGATTTTTTACAAAATATTTTAAGCCTACACTGCAATCGTATGCACAGCCCTCTTGTTTAGAACTAAAACTGCGGTTTATACTGCCAATAATGGGAGTTTCAAAAGAAGTTTAGATTCCAGTTGATATTCCATCATTTTAGCAAAAACGGGTATTGAGAATATGGTTTCCTCGATAGTTTATAATCTGATTCACAGCTGAAATGCGGATTACCTGCGACTGTGAATATAGGCATAAGAGACAATTCAGATTTTCAAGCTGTGTTTAAATAATGAGCTTAAGTGTTGCAGACCGGCCCACTTGGGGCATGATTCACTGCTGAGAGGCCCCATTTGGGTTTGGAATGTGGCATCTTCCACTTGAGAAGTTTCGGTTCGGATTTCGAACAGAGAGAGCACTAGGCCGCCATTGAGAATGGTTGGAAAAAAGTCAGCTCCTCCACAAAAAGCATTGTTTGGGAATGAAAATAAAACAAGTTAAGTTTTTAATAAGATGTCCCTTCTCCTTGAGTCGCCGAACTAAAGAAATGCCTCGAACCTGGTAGGTTGGCATTTGCATTTACAAAATTGTGGCGCCCGAACAGGGACTCGAGGAGACAATGGAATCTCTCAAACAAAGACGCACAACCGTGCGAGGGTCGTTCACTAGGAGCGTTAACCTAGTGAATGAACTAATAGCGAATAAAGAGGAAGCCGTCAACATCCAAACAGCTTTGGATCATCTGGAGGAAAAAGCTAAAAAACTCTTTTCTCTAGACGAAAAATTCATGGAATTACTCCAAGAAAAGGGATCCAGTCAGGAAGTTTTCGACACAGAATTCCTGGCTTCCGAGGGATACGAGGAGAAAATGATAGCTTGCCGGGTGCGGGCTAAAAAACAGCTGGAGGAATTGACGAGCTCGTCGACAGATCGAGGAGATGCGGTTGCGACCCCCCTCATCTCCCCCGCCCCAGCAGTCCATCGGCTGCCGGAGATACAGCTACGAAAGTTCGACGGCCAGATACAAGACTATCTACCATGGTGGAATCAATTTAAAAAGATCCATGAAAGCCCCACCGTGGAAGCAAGCGATAAGATGCATTATCTACTACAGAGTACAGAAGGAAAGGCACACTCTTTGGTTTCAAGTTTCCCCGCGACGACGGAAAATTATCCCCTCGCCATAAATCAACTCAGGGAACGTTTCGGCAGAGAAAACCTCTTAATACAGTATTATGTTCGTGATATTCTTCAAATTGTGCTAAGCGGAGAAAACAAAAAAAGACGTGATATTTCGTCACTCTACGATGACCTGGAGAGTAGGTTAAGGGCATTAAATTCACTTGGGGTAACACAGGAAAAATATGCTGCTATTTTATTCCCTTTGGTAGAAAGCTGTCTGACGGAAGATCTGCTTCGTGAATTTGAACGAAGCATGGTTTATACGGGATCGGCTGACACAGGTAACGATTTAAATAATATTATGAATTTTCTTAAAATGTATGTTGAAGGGGAAGAAAAAATACTACTTGCCCGTAATAGCTTTAATGTTGATAAAAGTAAAAATAAGACGCAAAACCCTAATTATACTAATGAATATAATGCATGCACAGCCTCTGAGTTATATAATAATAATAATCAAGCTTATAAGAATAAATTTAATTTTAAATCTAAACAAGGAAATCTTTGCATTTTTTGTGATAAGGGTCATGCCTCAGAAAATTGCAGTGAAGTTTCTAAAATAAGTTTAACTGTCAGGAAAAATATAGTTTTGAAAAAGGGTGCTTGTTTTATATGTTTAAAGCGAGGGGGGCATAAAGCAGCTGATTGCAGATCAAAACATCTGTGTATTGTATGTCAAAAGAGACATTATGTTTGTTTGTGTCCAGAGTTACAAAGTAAAACAAACAATACAGTAGTAGAAAATTATCAGGAAGAAACTGTTAATAGCGCTTTGGCTAATCAAGCTTGCAGTTCAAATGTAGTGTTGCAAACACTAATAGTAAAAATATGTAACGGAGATAAGGAAGTTTCTGTTCGATCCGTTATTGATTCTGGTAGTTCTTTGTCGTATTTAACATTTAACAAGGGATATTGCGGAAATAATGGGTTTCAAAAAGTTAGGGGAAGTAAAAGTTGTTCAGAAATTATTCGGGGGTGTAGAAACGTCTGAGAATGTACATAATAAATATAAAGTTAATGTAAAAAGTTTAGATTCCAGTTATATGTGTAATTTTGACGTACTAGATCAACGTGTAATTTGTTCGGAAATTAATAAAGTGCCTAATGGTCCGTGGGTTACCGAACTTAAAAAACAGGGCGTACATCTAAGTGATGTTGAACATAAACACGTACCCGTCATTTCATCAGATATAAAGTTATTGATAGGGGCTGATGTAGCGGGAAAGTTGTTAACTGGACAAGTGATTTCACTAAAAAATGGTTTGGTTGCAGTGGGGACTCGTTTGGGTCATACTTTAATGGGGAAAATACCCTGTGATAGAATTATTGATAAGAGAGAAGCTCTTTCAGTAACTTCTTTGTTAGCAAGAGATATAAGTATATCTCAGTTTTGGGATTTAGAAGTCTTGGGAATTAAGGATCCTTTGACAGAAAAATCAAAAGCAGAATTGCAAGAAGAAACATTGCAATATTTTGAGGAAACTTTAACTAGAGATTCTGAGGGAAGGTATGAGGTATCTTTGCCCTGGGTTTTAGATAAGTCTATTTTGCCCAGCAATAAAAATATAGCTGAAAGTAGGGCCAGATCTACAAAAAACAAATTGATTGTTTCAGAAAAAAATAGATGCTTATAACAATGTCTTTAGTGAATGGTTAGTTAAGGATATAATAGAAAAAGTAAATAACAATAAAGAAACAGGTGTTCATTATTTGGCTCATAGGCCAGTGTTTAAAGAATTTAGTAGTACTAAAGTTAGACCTGTGTATGACGCTAGTTGTAAATATAAGGGATTACCATCACTGAATCAATGTTTAGAAAAGGGGCCAAACTTTCTTGAATTAATACCTTCCTTACTCAGCCGTTTCCGTATAAACAAATTTGGTGTAACATCTGATATTGAAAAAGCTTTCCTGCAGATAAATATTTCTGAGAGGGATAGGGATTTTTTAAGGTTCTTCTGGTTTAATGAAGAAAATTCTGATGAGTTAGTAACTTATCGCCATAAACGCGTATGCTTTGGTGTAAAATGTTCACCATTTCTATTAAGTGCCACCTTAAATCATCATTTGAATTTAGCTCCCAGTAATCTTACCCCAACAGCCAATCTTCTGAAGAAATCTTTCTATGTAGATAATTGTATAACGAGTTTAGAAGATGAAGATAAAGTGCACAAATTTATTTTAGAAGCAAAGTTATTGTTATCTAGTGCATGTTTCAATTTGCGTGATTGGCGAACAAATGTGGGTGATGATATTGAAAGTAAAATTAATGTTCCAAGTACTGTACCCGTTCTTGGATTAATTTGGGATGTAAATTCTGATACGTTATCTTGTAGAATAGAGGATAAAAATGATGAAGAGGGTGTTATTTCTAAACGTATAAGCTTATCACGAGTGCAACGAGTATTCGACCCAATCGGATTTACCTGCCCTGTGACACTTGTTCCAAAACTGATGTTACAACATATCTGGAGCTTAAAACTGAAATGGGATGAACCCCTCCCAGATAACATCAAAAAACAGTTCCAAAAATGGATGCAACAGGTACATTTGCTCAAAGATATTAAAATACCTAGATGGTTTAATTTAAATGTTAATGGTATTATTGATATAAGCCTTCATACATTTTGTGATGCGAGCAAAGATTCGTATGCAACATGCATATTCATTAGAATTGAAACTCAAATTGAAGTTGTGGTTCAATTCGTTAGTGCGCGTTCAAGAGTTGCACCATTAAATCCTATTTCAATTCCCCGCTTGGAGCTCCTGGCCTGTTTGATTGGTTCAAGACTGGCAAGCACCGTTTTAAGTGACTTGAAGGAGATCCCAGGAATTCGTCCTTTCTATTGGACGGACTCTTCCACAGCTTTGAGCTGGATTCGAAGAACGACTCAGTGGGGTACTTTTGTGTCAAATCGTGTAACCGAAATTCGTTCTGTGACGGATCCTCAGTTCTGGCATCATATTCCAGGTGTATTTAATGCAGCCGACCTTCCGTCTCGCGGTTGTTCGGCTGAAAAGTTGAAACAATTAAAATGGTGGGAGGGTCCATCTTGGCTCTGAAAGTCAGAATCCAAGTGGCCTTCTAGTGTAAATATTCTAAATGAAGAGATAATTAGTTCTGAGTAACTAAAAAGTGTTAACTGTACATAATGATGTAGTGAAACAAAACCAATTGTATATTGAATATGTCTCTTCATATTTAGAAATTTAAGACTCTTTAGATATCATAACAAACTCTAACGCTGGTAACGTGCCAAAGTGGACGAACTTTGAATACACCAGATCATATGAGATATTAAGCAAAAAACTTTAGAGAATTAATATTTAGAATATTTTTTTCAATTTATACTTTTTTTTGCATTTAAATTTATATGTATATATATTTTGGCATTAATTAGTAAGTATTCTTTTAGTTTGCAAATAATTCATTGTTTTTGTTTTCAATGAACAATATGTGTGTATTTGTATATGGGAACGTCCACCAAAAATGAAACTTTTTACTGAAATTAAAATTTTAACCAAACTGTAAGTGTGGTATATCAATTTAATCCTAGAAAGTTGCAGGATATGAATTTGTAAGGTATTATTTCATAAGAATAATAGTCTGCAGTGAAATTGTTCTGAAAGTTGACTTATTTCTTCACTTTTATTGGGGCCAAAAATGTCACTTCGGTAATAGTATATTATTTTCTTAATTTTGTTCATTAATTGAAATCATTATATATACAAATTCATAATCCATTTACATATTTATCATATATATATAGTTGAAATATTTTAGATTAGCTTTTGAATAAAATTTTAACCCTATTTAATAGTGATGTTTAATTGTCACAAGAGTAACAAAAAACATATAAAAGTTTCAAATTTGTAAAAACTACTTAACATTTTTACTTGAAACCTTTTAATCTCTGATTTGGTGGAATAAGACATATTTTACACCATTTATTTTTTGTGTGTCCTGCATAGAACATCCTCTGTTGTGTTGTCACAAGAGTAACAAATGACTGTGTCACAAGAGTAACGCATAACATTTCTAGCAAGTAAATCAAATAGGTTGTCTTCAGACCAAAACAAAAACAATATTTTAAGTTTATTTGGCTTTGCCCTTTTTAAGAATAAGTTCTTGAGTAGTTTTTCCATAATTAATTATATTAATAATTAATTACATAATTAAGTTAAAACAAATTAATTTGCATTTATTCATGTTTTTAAAATGAATGAACTTAATTTTTTATTTACTTTAAAATTACAGAACAATTATGACAGCAGGTCCTCAGAATGTGTGTATTTGTGGTTTTCATAAAAACTTTGAAAGTAATTCATAGGACAGTTGCAAATTTATTTTCTCCATTCCTAAAGATTTATTGATTTAGAGTGCTGTGTAAGCCCGTTGCACCGGGGGGAGCACGGCCCCACTATAATCTGGAAACCTTGAAAGTTGGGAATTTCTACTTCTAAAAATCCCCAATTTGAGAAAATTTATGCCTGAAGAAAATTAATATTATTAGCAAATGAAAGCTAGGGCAGATTAGAAATGGCCTAACTTGTATCATTACATTTAAATTAGACCTCAGAACGGACATTGCATTGGAATATGGGTGCAACAAATCAATGCTTGTGAGAGAACTGTTTAATATTACCTAAAATGTATATAAAAAAAGATGAAAAATGCTGATAAGTTGGAACTGGGAATTTTCAGCACTGTTGAGTTGGGAATTTCGAATCGTTAAGTTGGGAAATTTGTTGTTTCAAGCCTGTTGTTTCAATTTTGTTATGTCGCTGGTGCTTTGATACTTTACTTGAATGTTGGTAGGCATTCAGAATGTGCATTTTGAAAAGATATCATAGAACGACTTATATAATACAAGACAGATTTTCTGTAAATGTGTTTGCGCAATATTTTAATGCAGCATCTCCAAGAAAATACATCGGTCAAAAGTGTATCCAGTTTCTTCTGATGGTTGCACAGGCCAATTTAAACAAAAATATAATTTTGTAAACATGTCAGCACTTAGATATTAACAGTTTTCATGGACATTTTTTTTCCAACAGCTTATGATACGAGTGCTGTAGATGGAATCGGTGCTGTTTTTCTTTTTTTAAGTGATGTCTATGAAATGAAGTGCATGGTAAAAAGCAATTATACAAAAAGCTGCTGATTTTTCAGAACTTGTTCATGGTGCAACCAAGGTAAACATACTATATGTACCAAATGAAGAAATCATAGCCAAAGAATTAATTTGCGTATTACTCTTGGAGAAATGGTATAGTGAAGGGCACACAAAAACACACTTTGTCGAAGCTACCAAAAATGCCACTATCTACCATTGACCATAACACACGATAATTCCTACAAAGAGTTCATATTTTATAAAGGAAACAGCAATAAAACTGCAAGTGAAACCGATGATGAAGAGGAAGAGCAATTCTGCTCAGTAACAGAACGCAAAGGAGCCGAGAAATTGTAATATAACCAGTAGGTGAATGTAAACTATGTTGTGGTCCGTTAATTCTAACAGTATATGATGAATATCAAATAAGGTGCTTTAATACACACAAAAGTAAAAAGAATTCAAAAGTTTGAACCTTATGATCATGCTATTTGATACAAAAGAAACCAAATTGTGGCTAATATTGTTGCTCTTATATTTGTAAAACATTTTTTTAGTAAACTATTTTTTAATAAAATAATTCTATACCCTTTTAAGCTATTTTTGACTCCTATCAATGTTTAAAACTGTTATATATTAAAAAAATTGAGAATTAGCTCATATATTAATGATTTTTTGAGGTTTTTAAGCAGAAATTCAATTGTGGACAAAATGTCACAAGAGTAACGTCACA
The DNA here is from genome assembly GCA_963932185.1 of Troglohyphantes excavatus. Classification (NCBI taxonomy): domain Eukaryota; kingdom Metazoa; phylum Arthropoda; class Arachnida; order Araneae; family Linyphiidae; genus Troglohyphantes; species Troglohyphantes excavatus. The sequence continues at coordinate 68,313,714 of OZ010668.1, read as the reverse complement.
AGAGTAACGCTTAGCCTTTTACTTAAAACAATGCCATTAATTCAGATTTTGTCAAAGAGATTCAAAAGTTTTTCCCTTTTGAAGAGATATAATTGCTCTATTATATTTGTAAATTTGAGTTTTGTATTCTCATATAATTCACAGGAATTCTACCTTAAAAACACTTTTTGTATTTTGCCTTTTCCAGTGGTCACAAGAGTAACAAAATTTTGATTTATTTCCTAGACAAGAATAATATACTAAATTACATATTAGATATGTTTTATGAAGCGGAATGACATGAACTTTTAAATAGTAATTTTGAATTTTATCCTAAATATGTTTAGTATTGTAAAAAATGTACGTTTTTATGAAAATTTTTTCTGACCGTCACAAGAGTAACAATGGACGTTCCCATATATTTTTGTATCCTTTTTGTATATTTGACTTTGCTTTTGTGGGGAGAGCTGTAGTAAGTAAAATTTGAGTTTATAAGTTTAAACTCAAAGGTGGGAGAATGTTGCAGACCGGCCCACTTGGGGCATGATTAACTGCTGAGAGGCCCCATTTGGGTTTGGAATGTGGCATCTTCCACTTGAGAAGTTTCGGTTCGGATTTCGAACAGAGAGAGCACTAGGCCGCCATTGAGAATGGTTGGAAAAAAGTCAGCTCCTCCACAAAAAGCATTGTTTGGGAATGAAAATAAAACAAGTTAAGTTTTTAATAAGATGTCCCTTCTCCTTGAGTCGCCGAACTAAAGAAATGCCTCGAACCTGGTAGGTTTGTAAGTGCATTCATCACATTAAGAATAAAAGCAGAATAGCTAAAAAACTTTAATGTAACATGTTTTTGAAAAGTTAAAATGTTATATTAAATATTCATTAAATTGCTAAAAGGTTTGTGAAAACAAGTTTAAACACTGGTTTAAGTATGCAATTTTTAAGGAGAATGTTTCTACTAGTCAATAGTGTATGTTTCCCACAAAAGATCTTATTTAAAATGCAGAGGTAAAAAAAAAACAATGTTATATTAGATCATTATAGTTTTTTAAAATATGTAGTATACAAACACTACTTACTGAAATCAAACCACCTTTTTCGTGAATTACCATGAAACCAACTTGGTGATTTACTTTCTCGGGCGTAAACGAAGTCATTCTGCATTAAAAAAATATAAAACAGTTATAATAAGGAAAATAAAAGCCTAGGTAACAAATTACAGCATTATGTATTGAAAAAAGTTATCAAAATGTACATTTTTATGAAATCATTTTGAACTTTTTAATAAAATTAGCAATACAATATTTAGGGATGGTTACCTTTGATCTAAAAAATTTTACACAGTTTATAATAGAGTATTTTGATAATTATAATGAATTATATTGTAAGAATTTTAACATGCGGAAGATCATGTGATGCACTGTCAAAAACAAAACACACACAACACAAACGATTCAAGAAGCCAAAGGGGAAACCACTTTTTGAAAATTTTCGAAAAAAATAACACAAGATATTTTATTTACTAATTTAATTTTTAATAATTTTTTTAAAAATTTTGATTCTATTATATGATCGACATTTTATTTGAGAATTTTATTTTTATAAAAGATGGGTAAATAAAGTGTTAAAGCAAATTGAAGTGAATAAATTGTGTCTAAATGTAAATAACAATTTATTTTTAATCCAGCTCCTTTACCAATTAATTGAAGGTTATTTCTACTGTTGTGCAATAGGTAAATAAAGCTTGACATTTCTTATACTTTCATTCTTGTCAAAATTGAGCATGTCAAAATCCAAAAGCACAAAGAAAAAATCCACTTTGCCGGGCACACATTCAGAAACAAAAATAAGCGAGGCATCCGGCAGTGCAGATATTTCACCGGTTCTAGATACTGGTATAATTGCTTCTCGCAAAGCTTCTAAGCGAGAAGACTCGTCTTTTGACAGTGTAAAAGACGCGGGTTCTGCCGACAGTAGCTCGGACTACATGAAGAATTCAATTCTAGAAGAGATTTTGAACGAGAAAAAAGCTGCTCTGCTCCAATCGCCTGAAGTTATGAAACTTTTGAGGCAACAGCAGCTTAAATTGCAGAAGTAAGAAAAACTCGTCATTTGGTCGATCCCGTCTATGACATTTTGCTGGGGAGTTTTTGTATAATATAAAACAATTATCAGTGTTATATATACAACACTGATAATTGTTTTATATTATAGCTAATTCATATATGCTTTAAATAACACGATTATTGTTTTCGAATATCTGTATTAAGTTTTGTAAGCATGTGATTTTTTTTAATCGAAAATACTCCAATTTTATTGAATTAATGCGCTTGTCAGTCATCATGAAATTAAAATTTCAGATATTTTTTTATTTAACTAATCGTATGTCTGTCATACATTACAGGATTTTACACAATCATTTATATATTATGTGAAATTGAGCAATTTTCAATATTGCTAATGGGAGACATGATGATCTGATTCGAAGAGCTGTAGTTTCAATCGTAAGGTTGCAAGTTAGATCTTCTTTGTCCAACTGAACTGTCAATGTGTAGACAGAGCTGGTTCCTGTTAAATCTGTCGTGGTCTAATATATGCTAAATATCTTCCGGTTGATTGTGGTGTAGAAATTTGGAAAGTGGGATGCTAGCTCAGTTGTCCTTGTCACCTTGCTACAATTCAAAATTACTTGAGTGTTCCTGGAAATTTCTTTTGAAATATATATCCCAAACTGTTGCTAGTAACCCATTGTATTGCTCTAGTGCAATGTTAATTGAACCATTATGTAATAAAGTAAAAATTTAGCAGTGGGATGCAATGTTAATCTAACCTAGTATAGGGAGTATTTTCAATAAGATTTAAGATATCTAATGCTATCTATTTGGAAATTAATTTTTAATCACTTAGGACACGAAAATTAAAAAAAAAAATATGTACCAGTTTAGAGGTAATTTTATCAGACAAAAGAAAAAAAATCTTTATGGCCACAATTACACAATTCAAGACTAACTGTTTCCGTAGAGAATCATTATTTAAAAAAAAAAACTACCTTGGTGTGGCAAGCTTAAAATTATCGTGTTTTTAAAAAAAATATTTGTTGGGTGATATATCAGTAATTTTGCATCCTGTGCTTTATTTTGTTAGTTTTGTATTAAAGCCAAAATATTCTGTTGCATGTTTATTGCAGCCTACAGTTTTTTAGACTAGTAATTTATATACTTAAGCTTATATAACTGAAAGTTCTTTTATTATTATGCTTTGAAGTGACTGATTTGAAATATTTATTTTTCAACCAAGAAAGTAAAGCCTATCTATCACATTATGAATGAAATGGTATCAAGCGGAAGATTGAAGTTAAGCTACAAGGATGCTGAATACTTCATGAACAATACTGTGGCCAACTGGAAGCCTAAATCTGAAGTGTATGTATGCTATATGAAATTGTGTTGATTATTTTGTTCAGATTGAATAGCTTTTTTTTGTGTTCGTTGGCGATTCAGGACTTTAGGAACAAGATTTTGTTAGTTAATTGTTTGCCTGATATCTTCTTTAACAATTTATATTCCACTGCCACCCCCTCTGGTGACAAAATGATGCTTTCATCTACTTGTTCTTTAAAATGAACACAAACAGTTCTTGAGTTTAAAAAATGTTGTTTTCCTAATCTTTCACTACCTCTAAAATACATGTACTTTCATATAGGAGTACCAAAGTTTTTGAAGAAAATAACAGAAATGGTGTAACTACAATAAAAATAATGCACATCAAAAATATTTGTGAAAAGCAAAGAGTTAATATACTCACAATTACTTTCATGTAAATTAATTCAGTTCGTAAAAATGTTAAAACTATTTATACAGGGTGCGCTCCATAAGTAATGCGACCAAATTCATAAAAAATCATTTATTGGACATATTCGTACAATTAGTTAAAAATCTTCAAAGTAGCACCCTCATGCGTCGATACATGTATGGAGGCAGTGTTTCCAGGCCTGGAAGGCTTTCTTCGGGAGGTCCTTTAGAGCCGATGCTACATGAACCAGGATGTTTTCAATCGTGTCTCAATGTTTCCCTTTCCGGGCTCCTTTTAAGCGACGAAACAAAAAAAAGTCTGGGGGGAGCCAGATCAGGACTGTAGGGAGGCTGGGGAACCAGTGGGGTATGGGTCCTGGCCAGGAAATCGTTGACAATGAAGGCGCTGTGGCTTGGTGCGTTATCATGATGATGTATCCATGCATCCTTGATGTCACTTCGGCAGCGCGTATAAATTCGTGGTGTACAATGCCTCTAACATCAAAGAAGACAATGAGCATGGTTTGGATCCTGGACTTGTTCAAGCGTGCCTTCTTGGGCTGGGGCAACTTGTGCCATCAGTGAACTTGTGATTTAGAGCTATCACTCCCAAAGGCCTGCTAAATTAATAGAATCGTTTCGGTGGCAGATTTCCCAATTTTAAGGCAAAATTTGATAGAATAACGTTGCTCCATAGAACGATCCATCGCGCCATGTTACATTAAGCTCAAAATGGGCTTCACAGAACGTATGTCCCGACTCTCCGGCAGCTCGGAGCCGACTGAGAATGGGCATGTTATGGAACTAACACCTCCCTCCACCTAGCCCAGCAGGTTAGAGGGCACTGCCACGTATGGAGAAAATTGGTCGCATTACTTATGGAACGCATCCTGTATTAGTATATCATATATAATGAGGTTTGTAAAGTACCTCTTCAACAAAAAGGATAAAACTTTTACCTAAACCTAATTTTTACATATTCTGCATTCAAAGCTCTATTTATATAACTGCAATTTTTTTTCAAATACCAACAAATGCGCTACACTAGTTTTTTAAAGTCTATTTATCTTAGTTTAAGTTTAGAAAAAAATATTGCCAACTTTTCAAATTTATTTTAGGGTTCTTATATGAAATTTTTTTTAGCTCCATAAGATGATACTTAATACTTCAAACCCAACAGTCGAAAAAAATTAGATCTTCCCCTGTTCACAGGTGGCACTTCCGGTACGGTGGCTACGCCGCATCTATAATGAGCTGCCTCAGTGCCAGCTATATCGTTTACAACTTCCGCCGTGAACTCAAGCTGCGCAGATACGCCCCGCTCACTTGCTACGCACCTGTCGCCTGCCTATCCAGCTGTCTGGCGGAAATTGTGCATGACAGTGTCATCAACCCACGTGTGTTATCCGGACGCTCATGCCCCATGTGCATATCGACTTATGCAGCGGTCTTTCAGATGGGTCTGGGTGTGGCATACCCGCTTATTGTCGCCCCTCTCATTGGCTTCTACCTGGCGGACAAACTGCTTACGTACCCGGTCCCTTCTCTCAGCCGCGCCCCACTCGAGATCTTGCGGCTGTGGTGGAAGCTGGTATCCAAGAACCCGAGGCCGTTGTTTGCTTCCGCTGTGTTGCAGGGTGCGGTGATGGCGTACATTACGCATGTAAAGCAATATTTTGTGATGGACTATGTGGTTAACTCAAAGTCTTAGTTTGGATTTTTTTAAATTGATGATTAGTTTTGGCAACAGTATTGTTGCGAGACAATAAATATTGAGTTTATGTTTGGAAGTTTTATTTTGCTGGGAACTTTTTGAACTTCTGAAATAGTTCTTGGTTTATGAAAAATGAAAATAGAGATGAACCATTAGTTCTTACTGATTTATTTATTGACACACCTCCTGATGGTGTACGAATGCATCTAGTCTGTGCCTTAACATTACTTTAATAACTGATATTAATCCTTAAATCCAGACTTTTGTAAAAACTACCAGTTTCTTTGCGCCCTTTTCAGTCGTCCCCACAGATAGTTGGATCCCCTTCAATCTTTCAGTACCTTTCTAGCAGTTAGTAAAAAACAATATAACCAAAATGAGTTTGCTGCAGGTAAAAATTACCCGTGCTCAAGGTTACTCTGCCCTTCCACACTAATCGGGACAAGAGGATTGAAAACAAATATATTAAAAATATACTTTGACTTGGTGTTTATAAAAATCTGTAAAATATTTACTTTCTATGGTTCTCTAAGCTAAGTTAAGTTTCTATAGTTCTTCAACATTTCAATAGATATTGGTATAAACTTATTTAATATGTTGTCCATTTTGACAGTACAAAGCAGGGTTCGAAATTAGGAGATAAAACTTGCACATTATTGGCACCTAGCAACTTTTTTTATCTGCCAAAATGTTCTGCTTAGGCATAATTTAAATTACTTCAGCAGAGCTGCCAACTGTTACCAATATTTTTGCAATCATTAAGCTTCTTTTGCATAAAATTACAAGCATGTTTCCATCTGTACTCTAAAAATATCACCAACTTACTAACAAAATAATTGAAAAGTATAAGAGCAATTATTGAAAATCAATGTTAGACTGATATTTTTAGGGGCAAAATAGGACTAGCAATCTCTAATTTTGAAACCTGGGACAGTTCATTCTAGAAATAAAAAGCAATGCACTTCCTTTTTTCTGGAGGCCGAGGCACTTTAAAAAGTAATTTCCGTAAATTGTTAATCGTAATCACCTGTTTAAAGTAATTTTTATTGGATTAAAAAAAACATTTAAAACCAAAGTAAAATAGACAAATTTTGTGGATAAACCTGGAATATTAACAATATTGCTTACCCTTTTAGGATATAATCAAATATATAACAATGCTTATTAAATTTCATACACCGATTTTACTTTTATTTCTTTAAAAATGTTTTACTATTCTATTAAGCTAAAAATTATGTAACCATACAAGTTAAAAAATTAATGAGGTTAACTAAGATTTTAATAGCATGACATTGTCAATCAAACACAAATTGTCATAAATTAAAAAAAAAGCCTTACTTTGCAATGGTGAAACTATTAAGTGCAGAATGTAAATATTGCATAAAGCGAAGGTGATGGCTAAACTAGAGATATTTAGAATTTTGCATTTAAATTGAAAGGAGTGATTTAACACTTCATTTTTACACTTTTTAACACTTAAGAACCCTTCAAATTTACTGGAGACAGGCTTGAAAATACTGCATATTCATCACAAATGCGTAACACGCATAGTTAAAAAAAAAGGAAGTTTGTTTTTTGTGCTGTCATAACTAACTTATTTCTGATTTACACTTAAAATCAATGCCTTTTTTTAAAGACTGTTAGGAAAGCAAAGGCACATGTGCTTGACTGAAAAGGGCAAAAAGGAAGGAATTTTTCAAAAGAGGGCATGAGGAGGCTATCAAGATTTAAAAAGGGCGGCCTTTCAAAGAACGCCTAGAGTGAACACTGTACATTACTTGTAAGGTAAAGTAAATTCTTGCTGAACCTCCCATTTAGCATAGAAGTACACGAGGGAGCTCCACACAAAAATAGAAAAATTGTTCAGTCTCCGTTACCGACATTACCATATTCAACAATACAGAAGTATATAAATGGATATTAAGTAAGCTCTTCAAAAAGTAAGATGCCCTTTGCTAAAAATAGTAGTCTTCTATCTATGACTGAAATAGTTTCAAATTTTAATTTCGTGTAAAGACTAATAACTTTTGAGTAAAAAATATATCAGATTTCAAACTTAAAAAAAAAAAAAGTGGAATATTTTGGAAAAAGCAAAAAAAAAAAAAAAAAGCCAAAGAATCTCGTTCCTGGAGTGTTGTAGGTTTAGAAGTAATATACGAGAAAGCAGCAGGTATGGAGCATCGACATAGCAAAAGAAACGAAAATAAGTTGTTATAGGAATAGGGTAATAGCTGGAATTTACTAGAAGCAGGTAAGTTTACATATTGAACATGAAATTTTTTGATCAATTCTAATAGGCACAACCTTTAATTAAAAAGTGCTGTTGGTGTACCATATTTGTACTGCAACTTTTCACAACGATTTTTGATTGTCCATAATTATTAAAAATTATATTAATATCACTGTATTAGAAGAGTTTGCTATATCATAACTGCCTAATTAGAATCTTAACTTGATACAATATGCAAAACTAATGAAGTTTTTATACAAAATATTTTAAAGTAACACTTTTGACTATATATTAGGGATGTTCAGATTTTTGGAATAACAGGCAGTTTATCCAAAAAAGAATAGCCTTCATTGAAAAACTTTAAGTGTACCTTTGCTGCTCTAACAAATAGTTCATTTGTTCTTATACTAACTGCAACGTTTTTTTAACTATTTGAGAAAAATCATCAAATTGAAATGTATAGATTGAGGGTTTGTCTCGAGTTGCATTTAAGAAAATTTGAAAAAATGTTCAGAAAATTTCATAAGAATCCAGAATTATTCCTGGTAAAGGGTAGGATCTTGTGTAAAATAATGATAAAAAAAATAACAGAACACTGAATAGCACATCAATGCAAAGACAGTTCATTTTATAAAAACTATTTATTCTCATTACTTAGCGACATGTGTATTAAAAACATTTTGATCTGGCAGTTTGAACAGTGAAAGTACAAAATCTTGATGAGGGGGTGATACTATGACACATCCACATTCAACATATACTATGTAAAAACACACTTCTGGTGCAATACAATTTGAAATTTTACAAAATACAGATGCCTTATTACATGTGTGAGAAAAGACATGTTTACATGCAAAACTTTAGCAGACAACAGCCACCTACTTTATGTAATTATAACAGATGCACCGAATTCGGTATGGAAATAAATACTTGAACACTTGGCTGATCTAGTAAAATTTAGATACTTTTGTTCTAAAAATTACAAAACCAATAAATAAAAAAAAAACTATAGCTTTACAATTTTTATTAAACATTTGAATATACAGATGGGTCACCACAAAAAGCGGTTTCATGTGTCCAAATAATTATTGTTCACACATTAATATTAATCCAATAACACTCAAGTATTTTTTTTTACCATTTTAAAGTTTTTTTTCCTGCTTGGAAGCTTAAATAATTTTTCATATGAAGGTCCTTTTATATTATTTTTAAAAGCTTGTAAGTTATATATTAAAAAAAGTATTGTAAAATGGAGTATTTTTATGAATTTAAATATTGAGTGCATCGCGGACTAAAACTTAAAATACTTGGACATAATATTTGGCCCATGAGTGCCAGTAGGTTAAAGCACTGTACTTATAATGTTCAACCTAAAAACGCATACCTAAACATAAAAATTTACCAGAATCATATTTTAAGATTAATTTCCCGACTTTTAGGTCATTTTCATTTCTTTCTCAAGTTCCAGATTGTTTTATCTTTCAAAGTGCCTGGCAACTGTGAGTAAAGTCTTATGCAGTTTTAATTATTATGTATTCATTTAATACTTGGGTCAATCAAATTGGTACTTTCGAAAGTAAAAAAAAAACTAACATACCTTTAAACGAGATTACTTTTACAATATGTGATATAAGAATACATTTAAAAAAAAAAGTGTTCTGAATTTATTATTTGATATATTCGGCGCAGTCTTAAAAAAAAAAATTACTGATCAGTCCTGATATTTAAAACCTGATGTCAATCCATAGCATTTATTGGTGTATTTGGTAGTTCCTTTAAATGCTATCTTATCCTAATATGTGTAAAGGAGCTGCTCTAAGCCTTCTGATGAAAGGTATGATGTTATAATCAGGCAATGAAAAATTCCATATAATTTGCAGTATGATTATAAGTACTTATAAGTAATTCAACAAAAGAACAACAACTTGTATCTAGTTTTTGATGTAATAAACTGATATTAAAAGGTCCATGTTTTTTTTTTTTTTTACAAAAGCCGAAATTTTTATAATTCTTACAATGAGAGATAGCAGGGGGGAAAAAAAGAGAGAATATTTTCGAATAGGAATATTTCACAAATCCATGAAAGATAAATATTCATAATTGCAAGATATATTTTGTACCATTGTAAACGACTAGTTTACTGTTTCATTTATATCGCAAAATACTTGAAATGATAAAATGCTTATAACATTCAACTGATACATCAAAATAAATATGCCTTAAATACATTTAGTTACCAATAAATATAATGTAAAATGAAACTAATTATACTAATGGACGATAAATATACTTCAAAATGAATACATATTAAATAAGCACCTTGATTCAATCCAAAAACATGTTTATAATAGTTAGCATTCACTAAATATTTTTTTTAATATGAAAATAATCATACATAACCAAACACCTAATAGTTAGATATAAGAGAAATAAATATAATTAAGTACTGAAAGAAAATTGAAGAAGATTTTTTAATTTTAACAGACATTTTCATTTATTATAAAACACAATTACTTTTCATAATTAAAATAGGTTATTATTCAATTCCTTTTAATGAAATATGTAAAACCATTTTTTAAAAATTATATTTAACAATTTTATGCAAAGTTAAATAAAATTTAACAGCTTAATTTATGTAAAAAATATGAAATATGTATTTTCAATACGAGAGTGAGTTAAACGGATTTCTCAGCATTTCCTAAACAAACCAATTCAAGCTGAAAAATATTATGAGCTGCTGACTTGCAACAAAAATGAAGGATATATATGCAAACTTAAAAATATTACATTGTTTTCAATTAGCAATTTAACACACGTATAGCTGCAATTTGAGAAAAATTAACTTATAAAGATGTCTTAATATCTGAACATATTAATAACAAAAGCAGTTTTTTTTTCCAATAATTTAAAACCTGTTATCAATATAAAAAAAAAACCCATGTTTTTCTCAACAAAATTTAATTATTAGTTGAAACGCTGAGAACTTAAATCTAAAAAATCAATTTTTCAAAAGACTGGGATATAATTTTTTTGTTGTTGGTTACATAAACAAATCGTTATATATAAACAGTTTTAATAAACAAAATATTTACGTATACAATTTGCATAATTATTTATTAAGAACCCCCCCCCCCCATTTTACCTTTAATATAAATGAATTGTTTGTAATTTTGTACCTAAATTTATAGAACACAGCAAAAACATTTTTTTAGATGTCTAAAAATACAGGAGTTAAAATGTATGGTGTTTGGATATCCCCAAACATGGACGAAATAAATAAAAGCTTCAATATAAAAGCACAAAATTTTTTACGAAAATAAAACTTGGGTTTGGAATATGTTAAGACATTTGGAAATGAAAAGTAGATCAGCATTTTTAAATTACACTTTGTCATGGAATTCCCTGTTTTTGGTAGCTCAACTGGACTATCTCCCAATTGTAAAACCTGTTATCAAGTTTAGAACCTTTTTAATGCAAAGGTCTAAAAAACGTAGGTTCTTTAAAGAAAAGCCACCATTAGGTAAAATACGACAAGTGTACTTCAAATTAACGATGCATAAACACAGAAATGAAACTAAAACAAAATCCTCAAAAGGAAAACACATAATTTCCATTATAAAACTTAAAAAATATAATAAACCAATCTTGGTTCCAAATTTAAAAAAGCAGCTTTTTTTTAATACCACACAATCACTTACACAATTTGGGGAAGTTTCCTAAACTAGTTTATATTAAAAACAGCATGCTCCACAAAACAAGTTACAACACTGTTGAAACATTTACACACTTCTGGTCAAGTTTTCCTAACCCTTGAGACCCTAGGTTCTTAAATACAGATCCATGTTAGATTTTAAGCATTTGAGGCTTAAGAATATAAAATTTACATAATCCCTAATCCATCAAATGGCAAATTCTTTCATATATAACATCAACACGTTTACATTAATTTGTTTATGAGAAAGGGAAAAACTAGCAAACTACAACAGCATTATTTGAAATTAAGATTAAAACTTCAACCATTTTTAATTCTCAGGGTGATTTAAAAAGGTTTTGATTGACTATGAACATAAAATTATACAACAAGTTTTATACATGAAATGAAAAGAACAAATAGCAAAACAATATTGTCATTTAAAATTAAGAAGAAAAAAAATCCTTGTGCTTCCTAACTATTTAGGGCGATTTAAAAGTCTTATGACAAAAAATTACATTCCAAAATAACCAACAAGACATTCCTACTAGGGTCCCAAGAGTTTACAACAACCACACATTTTGAATAAAAAAAGCCTTATTCCAGGCTTTAATCAGGGAATGAATTTCCTATGGTACTTTATCGTTAACAGCTGCGTGCGCTTCTCCAGTACTCCTTGTACTCTGGGTAGCTGACGGTGAGTTTCTCGCTCTGGTAGCGTGTGAGGCGTATGCCCTTGCGGACATCGCCCGTGATCGAGCCCTTGAAGCCACCCTTACGGAGAAGGGAGTCAATTGTCTGGATGCGGTCCCATCCTGAAGAGGAAGAGAATTATTGGTCGAAGGATTAACTTTTTTTATCAAGTGTATAATAGGGATTGGGACGAATATCCAATAAGGAGAATACATAACACCTGTCAATACTTGTTTTAGGGCCCAGTTAGAATAAACACTTTTATAACCGGGTAGTATCAATAATGTTTAATTTTTTTCCCCACTTAACCCTCAAGTGAAGACGTGCTACACTAGCAGAGAAGTGCTAGCAGAGTCTGAAATCGCTGGTCTCCAGTTAAGGGTTAACTAAATCGGTAAGTAGTGCTAATCACACCAGTGGCGGCGATTCGGGGGGGCAAGGGGGGGCGGTTGCCCCCGCACTTTTTTCGGATGTTGCCCCCGCACTTTTTTAATATTGCACATTTTAAAACTAAATAACAAGTCAATTGTTTTACGGCATTGCCTAACCATGCAAGGAACATTTTTGAACCCAATCCTCCCACCACCACAGGCATTAAAGAGGGGGGGGGGGGTCAGGAATTTCAAACCCCTTTCATTAAAAGTCAAGTGAAAAAAAAATTTGAACGAATGTGGTATCGTTATTCTTTAAAAAAAATTCCACATTTTAAAACTAAAATAAATTCTTTATCTAAATTGAGCAGCGTCGTTTTCAGATTTCCAGACAGACAGCTACTAGCATAAGTCATTGATGGCGCCTCACATTTACTCATTCTGGTTTTTTTTCGGAAAAAGAAATAGCATATCTTTACATAGAAAATGCAACAGTTTGACCTTCAATTCAAAAAATAAATCAAACCCCCTGCTTTTATTTATGTCTATCTGATACATTAAAATAGTATTCGGTCTTAATAAAATGCGTTAAATGAGATGTTTATTGTGTAATCTATTGGCGCCGAACAATTGCGTAATCTATAGGCCTGTAGATAGGTGGTTGTCATGAGTTTGCCATTAATGTCTTTGTTTTGATCTTCGTCTGCTCTGCTTTTTAGAAAAATGAAGCGAATTGTGCAAAATTCAGTTTTAAATTACTTTGTGCAAATTACTTTGAACAAATGTGAAGTTGAACCAGCAGCAGTAACACAAGCACTACCGTTTCCATTCAAGAAAGCTTGTCTATTTGTTTGCAATCTACGCCACGGAATTTTCAAAATCGCGCAAGTATACGTTTAAAGATACCATTATCTTGATTTGTAACATTTATATATCATATTTCGAAATCTTTTACATCATTCATATTATGCGATTGTACTTCAAATTAATTTAGCATTAACTGTTCAATTTATAATATATTTTCCAATTATTATTGGAAAATTAATTTGAATTTCAGTAATCATTGATATTCGTAACTTTCGACTATTACTGCACTTCATGAAATGCGTAACGAGGGTACAGTTTAATTTAACCGTGAATAGATATATTTAAAAAAAAAAATTAAACATTGATTTACTCATACACGGATGAGATGTTTTTGCTTTTTCCCAAAATATCCATTTAAAAAGAATAGTAATAATAATTCGACAATCAGATCTTGTGATATTATTACGATTTTGGTTTAGATTTTTACAAACCCGAGTTGGAAAAATGTATGCCCAAAGAAAATTTATATTATTAGCAAATGATAGGGAAGATTATAAATTATCCAACTTGTAAGATTAAATTTATATCAGATCTCTGAACGGACACTGCATTGTAACATGCGTGCAATAAACCAATACTTTTGAAAGAACTGTTTAATATTACCTAATTTATAAAAAAGTTGAAAATGCGGATAAGCTGGAACTCAAAAAATTATATGAATTTTGTTATTCTTAATTTCCCGTTTGTCACTGGATTTTGAAAATGACCCATAAAGAAGCTGACAAATGTCTATAAGCTAGAACTGGGAATTTTTAGCACTGTTGAGTTGGGAATTTCGATCGTTAAGTTTGATTTGGTTAAAAACGTCGCACTAGAGCTGCATATTGGGCTTTGCCGACGATTCGGGTTCGGGGCCCATCTCGAAGGAAAAACCCGGGAACAATGCTTCATATTTTTGAATAATGGTCAGATAACGAGAACAACACCTGAGCTGGGCATCCGGCGGCGTTAAGCCGGAAATTTTGAATCGTTAAGTTGATAAATTTCTTATCGTTACCAAACAGATATTACAAGGAATCTCAAACTTTAAATTTGTTCTTTAAATTTATTTCATAATTAGGGAGTGATTTATTAATTTTAAAAATAGTTATTGTCAATTGTTAAATATAATTAATGACAATGATAACTTTTGATGTTGTTTATCTGCCAACGTATTCCTGTTTACTTGAACGAAAATTAATAATTTTTTAAGAAATAAAAGTGGTGATGGGTTGGGAGAGTTGATTTTTATGGGGTTAAGGATTCCTCCCCCTAGGTGAGGGGAGATAGATGCCAGATGCCTAAAGAATTTCGTTGCTCAGTCACTGAACTCCCGTGAAATCTATACCTACGTGCCTGCACTATTATAACGTTTCAAATGTAAGTATTTTTCTCAAGGTCCCAAAAGTCACAACACAAATGTAGAATTGTAAATGCTGCAGGAAGTTTCCTAGGGATTGAAAGGGTGAGGAGGGAAAATTTCCTCCATTTCTTTTTCAATACTGATACAAAAGGAAAGGATACCTATCCCTTTGGACGTCGGTCAATAAGTATGTTAATTATATCCTTTGCAACAGTCAGTATCCTTCCAAAACAAATTGGGAAACAATCGGTAATGGGTTAATAATCGACCAGGAATTTCAAACCCCTTTCATTAAAAGTCAAGTGAAAAAAAAATTTGAACGAATGTGGTATCGTTATTCTTTAAAAAAAATTCCACATTTTAAAACTAAAATAAATTCTTTATCTAAATTGAGCAGCGTCGTTTTCAGATTTCCAGACAGACAGCTACTAGCATAAGTCATTGATGGCGCCTCACATTTACTCATTCTGGTTTTTTTTCGGAAAAAGAAATAGCATATCTTTACATAGAAAATGCAACAGTTTGACCTTCAATTCAAAAAATAAATCAAACCCCCTGCTTTTATTTATGTCTATCTGATACATTAAAATAGTATTCGGTCTTAATAAAATGCGTTAAATGAGATGTTTATTGTGTAATCTATTGGCGCCGAACAATTGCGTAATCTATAGGCCTGTAGATAGGTGGTTGTCATGAGTTTGCCATTAATGTCTTTGTTTTGATCTTCGTCTGCTCTGCTTTTTAGAAAAATGAAGCGAATTGTGCAAAATTCAGTTTTAAATTACTTTGTGCAAATTACTTTGAACAAATGTGAAGTTGAACCAGCAGCAGTAACACAAGCACTACCGTTTCCATTCAAGAAAGCTTGTCTATTTGTTTGCAATCTACGCCACGGAATTTTCAAAATCGCGCAAGTATACGTTTAAAGATACCATTATCTTGATTTGTAACATTTATATATCATATTTCGAAATCTTTTACATCATTCATATTATGCGATTGTACTTCAAATTAATTTAGCATTAACTGTTCAATTTATAATATATTTTCCAATTATTATTGGAAAATTAATTTGAATTTCAGTAATCATTGATATTCGTAACTTTCGACTATTACTGCACTTCATGAAATGCGTAACGAGGGTACAGTTTAATTTAACCGTGAATAGATATATTTAAAAAAAAAAATTAAACATTGATTTACTCATACACGGATGAGATGTTTTTGCTTTTTCCCAAAATATCCATTTAAAAAGAATAGTAATAATAATTCGACAATCAGATCTTGTGATATTATTACGATTTTGGTTTAGATTTTTACAAACCCGAGTTGGAAAAATGTATGCCCAAAGAAAATTTATATTATTAGCAAATGATAGGGAAGATTATAAATTATCCAACTTGTAAGATTAAATTTATATCAGATCTCTGAACGGACACTGCATTGTAACATGCGTGCAATAAACCAATACTTTTGAAAGAACTGTTTAATATTACCTAATTTATAAAAAAGTTGAAAATGCGGATAAGCTGGAACTCAAAAAATTATATGAATTTTGTTATTCTTAATTTCCCGTTTGTCACTGGATTTTGAAAATGACCCATAAAGAAGCTGACAAATGTCTATAAGCTAGAACTGGGAATTTTTAGCACTGTTGAGTTGGGAATTTCGATCGTTAAGTTTGATTTGGTTAAAAACGTCGCACTAGAGCTGCATATTGGGCTTTGCCGACGATTCGGGTTCGGGGCCCATCTCGAAGGAAAAACCCGGGAACAATGCTTCATATTTTTGAATAATGGTCAGATAACGAGAACAACACCTGAGCTGGGCATCCGGCGGCGTTAAGCCGGAAATTTTGAATCGTTAAGTTGATAAATTTCTTATCGTTACCAAACAGATATTACAAGGAATCTCAAACTTTAAATTTGTTCTTTAAATTTATTTCATAATTAGGGAGTGATTTATTAATTTTAAAAATAGTTATTGTCAATTGTTAAATATAATTAATGACAATGATAACTTTTGATGTTGTTTATCTGCCAACGTATTCCTGTTTACTTGAACGAAAATTAATAATTTTTTAAGAAATAAAAGTGGTGATGGGTTGGGAGAGTTGATTTTTATGGGGTTAAGGATTCCTCCCCCTAGGTGAGGGGAGATAGATGCCAGATGCCTAAAGAATTTCGTTGCTCAGTCACTGAACTCCCGTGAAATCTATACCTACGTGCCTGCACTATTATAACGTTTCAAATGTAAGTATTTTTCTCAAGGTCCCAAAAGTCACAACACAAATGTAGAATTGTAAATGCTGCAGGAAGTTTCCTAGGGATTGAAAGGGTGAGGAGGGAAAATTTCCTCCATTTCTTTTTCAATACTGATACAAAAGGAAAGGATACCTATCCCTTTGGACGTCGGTCAATAAGTATGTTAATTATATCCTTTGCAACAGTCAGTATCCTTCCAAAACAAATTGGGAAACAATCGGTAATGGGTTAATAATCGACCTGGGCGTCTCGCACTTATTTTAAGTTAGTATCCTTTCCTTCAAATAACTCAAAAAAGAGAGTAAATATATATATATGCAATATTTATTGTTTTGGCGGTCAACATTTTTAATTGTTATACCCCCCCCCCCCCCCCGCTTGTTTGGTCTTGATCTTGCCCCCCCACTTTTACTACCCAATCGCCGCCACTGAATCACACCACATGCAAAAACTGATAAAAAGCCTACTTAAATCCAAAAGTTGGTGATAAAATCACTAATCTGCAAAGCCATCTTCTCGTCTTTAAAAAAAATAAAAAATCTTAGTATTTTATAGCCATCAATAAATGGCCGCTATTGATATGAAAAAAGGGTGGCCCGCCCTTTAAAAAAAACGGCTCGAGTGAACACTGTAATTATTATTAGATTGAATAGTAATATTACTATTCCGTGGTAAATACAAATACTATACAACACATATATTAGATAAATTTACATCCTAAACCTTTACCTTAGGTATGCCAAATCACTATTCGTTACATCCCTATTGTATAACATATAAAATGATGTCTAAAGGAAAAGAGTGTAGCCAATGGGGCCCAATGCTCTCCCGCAAGCACTGTGCTAAAATAATCACTGGAGGGAATAACATGCGTGCATGACCCCTTTACACCTTTTTGTTTCAAGGTAGAAAAATATTGTCCTTTCGCCTGGTGTTTGGCATAGTATGAAGTGAAGATATCCTTGTTTTAAAACCACATTTCTGGCTTTCAAAAATACATTAAAAGTTTTACCATACTCGCTTTTTTAGTTACAAGAAAAAGGAAATCAATTATTAAAACGACTGTAAAGGTGCAAAAGTCAATGTAAAATGTATTGTCAACTTTATCTTTCGAACGTTAAGTACATTTTCCCTCAATAAGAGTAATCCCTCCAGTTATTAATTCAGCTCACCAGTGGGTTTCATTTAAATGGCCACCAAATGTTGTAGGGTATCTTTGACTGAACAAAGGTGCAATGGTAGGTAAAAAGGGATGGAAGCTATAGTCAAGGCAAATGTCTTAAGGTGAGGGTTACAGAAGATTTTTAGGGCTATAGTTCATGCAAAGTATTGGATTTGTAAGAAAAAAAAATTTAAACAGTAAATTAGTCAATAAATTAAAATTATCAAACTACATCCAATTGGCAGAAGAATATTGAAACATTATCATAATGTTTTTATATGTGCCAACCCTAGTAGTAGATTAAAAAAAAAGTTATGGAACTTGGCTTTGAATGTAAAAATTGTCTACAGTTTTTTTTAAACATAAATATCGATATATAGCATCTGTATAAAAATAACAATTAGCCAGGGACTATAATGGAATATTTTAATAAATTTTTACTTATGGAGAACAGTTGATGCTATGTAAAAAAAAACATCTCAGCTATGCTATGTAAAAAAATTCTGTTTGACAGATTTAAATGTAAATACTTAGTAGCCAAAAAACAATTTTCCCTTTCGAAAAGGAAATCGGCCCTAATAGAAAAATCGCCAATTTAACTTGCCATAGCTTTGTTTTTGAAGACTAACAAGTCATTATTTTGCAGATTCGTTTGTAAAGTATTGAATTATGATCAGATAGTCAGTCTCCTTTTATATCAAGAGTGAACATTGGTAAATATATATAAATTACGAATACGAGAAATATTAGCGGGTATAAGAAAATGTTTAATATCCATTTGATTCAAATGATATGATAATTTGGTATAATATAACAATGGAAATAAACATTATCTTGCTACAAAAAGAAAATAACTACATTGAAATTTAATGCATGTATAAAATGAAATTACCTTGCTCTGGAGCTACTTCTGGAAGATATGTTGCAGTTCTTTTTGAGCCTTTCTCAGTTGTGAATTCAATCCGGATACCATGAATACCAATCTGGAAATTAAGAATTTCCATCTAATTTTCAAAAGATCATGTTCAACAGTAAATACACTTCTAAAAATTTAGTTCTTGTTAGAGAGAAATTCAAAAATATGCTATTGCCCTCCAGTTTGTAAAGATAACAGACTTGCTATTGGAAGTTTGTGAGATAAAACTGTAATCACTATCAAAATCCAGAAGCAATCATACAGTGTGACAGTCCTAGGTAACGATCGCTTTATGTACATTGCTGTGGCCTAGTTGGCAGGTAGCGTAGCCTAGTTCATTAGACTGCCGCCCAGTTCTTGGTGTTAAAGGAGGTACATTTTCAGTGGCAGATACTGCCCTGCTAAGTTTACATGGGATCAGACCGTTACATTTTCTTGAAGAAATATAGAATAGCCCAGTAACGATTTTCGAATTTATTCAATTTATAATGCTTGAGGCACCTCAAGACCTGCTCTGATTACCCTCAAATTCTATTTTTATCTTTTTTTTACAGCAAAAGGCCACTTTTCCACACTATTAGAGATATTAGATTAAAAGGTTGGAAACCTACGAATTGCAAATACATAGACTCATTGCATAGGTAACGTAAAATTTAAGTCTTTACCTCCCAGTCCATGTAATCTTCTCCATCTTCAAAGTGTCGCAAAATAGACACTGAAACATGCAGCTTTCCAAATTCATCTCTAGTAATTGGACTAAACCTACTGTCTTTAAAAGCACTAAAAAAGCAAAAAATTAAACACAAAATATAACAGAGAGCATAAACATATATTTTATTAGTGAAAAAAGGTCCAAAAATGTGTATGATAATGTGGCTTATTGTGACAAAAATCGAGTTATAGTTAGGAAAGTATCGACTAACAAACTTTATAATTATTATATAAACTTAAAACATACTAATAATGACAGATTATACATATCAGTGAAACGTTACAAATCCTCCTTTCACTTGTCTTTCGGAACAAGCATATGCATAACAAGAAAACACCATTTCATGCAGATGTTGCATGGCGAAATTGTCGACACAAACATGTTCAACCACTAGGCCATTGAAATAGCAGGGCAAGTGATTAACGGAAGAAGAGGCGAAAACAGATGGTGACGACTTAACTCCGGAATAACGAAAATAGGGTTACCCTTTCTCTATTTCCCATACATGCTCTAAGGTATTTACATGAGGTGGGTGTGGTAAATAGCCACTTGGTATTTACCACACCCACATCTCTAGAGTAGTTAAATGTTTTAAGAAAAAATCTGATTTGAATAAAATAAATTTTACTGCACACTATATATATTAGCATATTGATAGATAAAAACACAATTATTATATGTTCATTTTTGGTATAAATGAGATATTGGTTCCATCAATGTATAGGTAGAGTGTAGGCTCTTTCCTCCTGCTGGTGTAGGTTTAAAGTTCGGCTCAAGTATGAAAAAAAGCTTCCATCGATATTCTATATGAATTGTTCTGATATCTTATAAAAACACATTAATAAACAATTGTTGCCAATTTATTATATAAAATAAAAAAATTTATTTGTTTGGAAAGATAGCAAAACGAGACGTACCTTGTGACAGCGTACTCCCTGAGCCCGGAATGTAAGTTCATAGAATTGAAGGTGCCTATGCATCCTCGCAGCCTCCGGTCATTGCCTATTTTCCACGTTACGAACAAAGGACTGCAAGGGAAGAGTCAGTCATCTTCAGAAATGACAAACGAGACAGATCAAAACACAATTCAAAGGGGAGAATGGCACATTATTTTTATTATCAACAGTGCTTCTTAAAATAAAAGTTATTAACTATACAATTTGAAACATCATGCAGTATGTATTAAATAATTGATAATAAAGCATGTATTTTGTTAAACAATGCACATAATTACATTTTTAAAGGAAAGGGTAACTAATATAGGAACCCCTTTTTTTTCATACATGCTCATGAAAGTCCCATCTCCCTCTGTGTGATCATGTATAAGTTTTACTTGTGTTTGAACATAAAAATGAAAGGAAGAAAAACTCTGGAAATTAATTTGATAGTTTCTTTTAACTTTACACAGCTCTTACTAAGAATGTGGACATAAATTGAACTTACTAAGAATATGGTCATAAAACATTTCTGTACAACATTATATTATGTGTTTCCAATTCATTTGATATGTGCACAGGGCGCAAACCAAGTTTATGCAGGCCGTTATACTATGTCATGACTGTGCCTTAAAGTGAGGATTTTAAGATAAAATATATTAAGGAAATTATTTTATTTGTAAAATAAGAAATAAAATACTATTTGATCTCTCACATGTGGTAAACTGGAATATTTTCCAAGAATAAATTGAAAGGAGTGACTGTTAGGACAGATGGCAATACTCCAAGATATTGATTTTAGACATTTAAACTTTAAATAAATCTTGTATACTTATTTTTATCATATTAAAAAAATATTTAAGTTTTAAAATAAATAATTAACTACAGGATAATGGGTGATATATTTCTTTTGTACTAATTACAAGTTATAATTTATATTTTGGACAAAGGAAAAGTATATTAAATCATAAATAATGAGAAAAACAACAAGAAGATTTTAAGTAGGGGACAGTAGCGACGGCTAATAAATATATTCTTGCATTTCTATCCACTATACATTCTTTAAAGTCAATAGAATCAAACAAAGTGTTTTTATTGCCAATCAAGAAGGCTCTCTCTACTGAATCTAACTACACAAATTTTTAAGAGTATACCTGTTCACCACATGATCAAGTTTATAGAGGGTAACAGTAGTAAGTAACACAAAAATTGAGACAACACTTCTGCGATGCAAATTTAATATGAATTGTCTGTAATTTACAATAAAATATAATATTGTAGTTATATAATTTACACAATAATTTATATTGTAGTTAAGAGTATTCAGTTTCATTTTGATTACAAAAATAGTTTATTTCACTAAAAAAAGTTCCAATCGATTAATTCATAAGGTCATAGACCAGGGACAGTAGTGACATTTTGAACTTTTATAGAAATAAAATGTACCGCAAATACTTTCTAAAATTGTAGAAACACACTACAGAATATATTTTATGCTAAAAAGAAAATATTTAAATAATAAAATAAAGTGTATAACCCAATGGGACTGAAATTTTACACTCGAGAGAATCATCCATATACTCATAGGAGTCCCTACACTTTTTTTTAACATATATATGTTTCAATTTGGTTTGAACATGTAAATGAAGGAAATAAACAATGCTGAAAATCATTTTATAATTTCTTTTAATTTTACAGTTTTTTTTATTAAGAATATGGACACAAATTTACCCAACAAATACATTGAAAAGTTAAAACAACATAATTATAAGTTTAATTACTTTTATTCTCTTACTTGCACATTTTATACTCATTTAATCATTGTAATTGTCACTTAAGTTATGTTACTGCACTGAATTTGGAAATTTTTTTGGTTCATAATCACTGCAAAGGACAATTGTTCAATGCATTTTAACCATTTGTTTTTATGACCCTGTGGACCCTTAACATCAACAAATGGACCCCCAGACAACCTTTTGGGAACAACTGATCTATAAAGCAATTGTAGTAACACTAAGCATTGCGTAAATATTACATTGGGTTGACTAATAAAATGAAACACCTTTCAGCAAGAGTGTTAAGCTTTAGCTGCTAAATGCACCCTATTCTTAAGTTTAAACCAAATTACTTGCATAAATTAGAACTTATTGGTACTTACAAACAAATGTGTAAAACTACCACTTTTAAATGGAGTAATAATAATACAAACTGACCAATGACAAACAGTTTGGAAATGACCTAAAAAGGTTTGAGTTTCCCCATACATGGACATATATGTCTGTTTGCAATATAATGGGAAATATTTTTTCAGGTTTGATAGCCACCAAATCTATTTGTATTGTGATAATGTTATCAAGCTGCATTCTTAATTAACAACTCAAAACAGAAAAAAATTGGGACTTTTTTCTAAGTCCCCCAAATTAAAACTCTAATAATTAAATTTATGACATGCAATTTTTGTTGTTGATTTTATTAACATATAAGATCAGTATTTTAGAAAGTTTAAACACACAAAATAAACTGAAATAGTAAAAGAGATTTAACCTGTACTCACTAACTATCGTTTGGAAAGGTTGGGGATTTGGGTGGATCGTATTGGTTTAAATGGCAGTAGAGAACTTCAAAACAAAAGAAACACATTTCCACGCAAACTACAACCCCGTTTTTGTAAATATTGGGTTGGTAGTTATGATGCTGCATCATACTCATATTGCCATTGCAGCAAGACGGGCTGGAATGATTGTTTAGTTTCTGTTTCTTAGCACCACAGCACCCGGCGGCCATATTTTTAAATGTAACAAGCTCGATTAGCGGAATATCACAAATTAAATAAATAATCCGGAGGGACTGGACGCAAAAAACACCAAACGATTAACCCCGAGTAAAAAGGAAAACAAAACGATCATGAGACAACTATTCGGAAGTTGCGATTCATCGCGCATGCTCCCAGAAAAGGCGTGTCATTCAAATTCCCTATTACAGTAAACAATAGAAATCGAAAAGGGATAGATTTTCGGAATTAGGTTAACTTTTGATTTAACCTAGTTAATCAAGCATGAGAGTTGTATTGACATCGTTTTATTAAAAGTGATGAACTGAGAAAATTTTAGAATTCTTAAAGAAAGCTTGCTTATTTAAATTCTATAAATGAAACGCTATTTCAGATAATTTATAATTCAGTAATTAATATTTTTACATGATCTTTTAAATTTGAAAACATTTTAAAAGAGTAAAGAGAGCACAAAAGAGTAAAGCACAAAAATATATTATAACAATAAAAGTAGATAAATGTTGAATATATGAAAGAAGTTTACAAAACAACGCTGTTTATAAGCATAAAATAGAACAGAATAAGAATTTAATTATTTTCGTTTCAATACCAATAGATTGAAAAATCCCATATCACCTAATAATTATAATAAAATACTTACTAGCTATCGTTTGCGAAAGCTGGAGTATTGGGAGGATCTGTTTCATTTAGGTGGTAATCGAGCACATCAAAACAAAAGAAGCACATTTCAGCACAAATAACTTCACCTAGTTTTCGATTGTTTGGATGAAATCCGTTTTCTGAAACGTGACCATTGCATTTGGGGCTGGTGTTATTGGTCACTTTAAGTTTCTTATTCTCACTTGTATCTGTCATAATTTAACTTAAATGAAAGATTTATATAAAAGAAAACACAAAACACCACGATGGGAAGTACACGTACACAGAGAACAGATGCTAATCCCGCGTGAAGTTTTTGTAGCTACAGACAGGAAAAAAAATAAAGGAGTCTCAATCACTAGACCCTTCACTGCGCATGCCCAATAGAAAAACTATTCCCTTAAGAAATTCGTGTCATAGGGAAAATCCCTATATGTGAGAGAAATAGTTTTCAGTTCCATTGGTTTTTGTTTGGTTAAATAAACGTCGAAACATAATTAAAAACGAACTATTTAAGCCTTTTAGGGATCTTTACCTTGATAAAGCCGTGAGAATACTGCTTCGAAATTTTAATCAAGGTAAGATGATGAGACAACAGCTGGCGTAGCACCCCTCGCAACTTGACATATACCTCGGCTTTTAGGATACGTATCTGGCAATACTGAAGTTTGTTATGATGTTTTGCTTTATCCCCATAGTTGTTTACTTACGTAGGTTTTTTATTTATTTATAATGTAAGAATTTGATCTTGATCGGTAATTTTTTCATTCGTATAAAGAACATAGGAAAACAATCCGTTGCATGTTCTCCACAAA
This sequence comes from Troglohyphantes excavatus, assembly GCA_963932185.1. NCBI lineage: Eukaryota > Metazoa > Arthropoda > Arachnida > Araneae > Linyphiidae > Troglohyphantes > Troglohyphantes excavatus. The sequence continues at coordinate 68,288,803 of OZ010668.1, read as the reverse complement.
TAGAACTTTTTAAGTATATTATATAACTTAATTGTGTTTCATGTAGACGTTCAAGTTTTGTGCGAATTGATTAATTAAAAAAGGTAACATATTTAAAATTCATATGATTTTAGTTGTGCCCCCTTAATTAAAAAGTTTTTAATGCTAATTTGTATATATATTTTTAGTTTTAAAGTTAATGTAACAACGCTTAATTTTCGTATGTTTGTCGGAACATGTTTACCATTTGAAAATGGTCTATTTAATGATCTCTTAACGCAATATAACTGGTCATAAAATGTGATTTTCATCGCAAGGTAATAAAATTGTCTTTAGAACATTAATATTTAAGGCATCGTAATGTCTTGTATTGTATGTAACCCTAACCAAACAGCTATTTTTAAAAGCAAATAAATATGTCTGTGATAGTGAATTTCAAGTGATAATTTGGAACAAATGTAGTATAGGACATTTGGTGCGTTTTTTTTTTTGGCGACGAAAAATTGCCGTTAAACATAGTTCCGCAAAAGCTAAAAACGTCATAGGGTTGCTAGATTGAAAGTCGCCACAAGAATCGAAAATACCAACAATTTCAGGTGGCGTTGCCATACTATAAATTTATCGCTCCTATAAAGCATGCAAAAAAAAAACTCGCGCTCCAAATGTCCTATACTACATCTGTACCGATAATTTTTTTTATCATATCTATATAGCTACAATTTTCATTTAAATTTTGAATTGATACGAATAATTCTTGTAACAAAATAAATTGCTTTAAAAAAATATTGTTTATGTAAAGTATAAAAGCTTCTTTATTTTTAAATTTATTTTAATGGCTTTTATTTTAGGAACAATGGGGAAAAAACTGAAAGGGGGAAGACGACAAATACTTCAGTTGGAAGAAAAGAAACCACCTAAAAGTAATGTATAATATTATTAATATCGGTTGTGTTTTCTAATTGGTGGTGGGTATTTCTTGGGGACTTCTTTCGGCCGATTCACTTCTCAATGTGAGAATGGGACAATTATTTACAAATATGAAATGAGAATTTCTGAGATGGGTTTAACGAGTCACGTGATAATTACACTTCCGTCATAAATTGAAAATAAGAATTATCCTTTTCGAATAGAATTTCTTACAGTATGCACTTGTATTTTTTTTGTAAGATTTTATTCTTTTTAAAGCGTATAACAGAAATTGTTGTTATATGATAAATTGACATTCAGAGTTATTCTTTTCGAATAGAATTGCTGTGAAGGTCACACTTGCATTTTTTTTAGTATATGGCAAAACAGAAATTGTTATTATATGTAAGTACTCTTTAGTGCTGTTGGTATGGCTGCTTGCATAAGTGGTTTGGTTGAAAGATTCAATTTTTTTTATCAGATGTATGTTGAAAGTTTGAAAAAGGATGTTAGTAATATGAATGTGAGTATTAGGAAGGGTAAATGTTTTGAAAACAGTAAGTTGATCTTGTCTGAAATTCTTTTGTATACTTATTTTTGGGTGAATGAACGCAACCAGGAGAGTGTAATAGAAGATATTGATTGCAGTTCTAGAACTGTGTGTGACATTGCCTGCGCCAAAACTGACTGCTCTAAGAAGATGAGTAGCCCCAAACGACTGTCAGGAGGGGGTACCAGCTGTTTAAAAAGTCATGTGCCATTGCCCGGTGACAAAAACGACTGTGAAGTAATGTGGCATTGCCCGTTGCAGAAACGACTGCTTGGATGGGATAAGTAGCCCCAAACGACTGTCCGGAAGGGGTACCAGCTATTTTTTTAAAGTGATGTGCCAAAAATGGGCCTGTTCAGGTGTTGTCCTCGTCATGTGACCATGGTTAAAAAATGCAAAGCATTGTTCACGGGTCTTTCCTTCGAGATAGGCGCCGAACCGTCGCCAATAGCCCAATGTGTAGCTGTTGTGCGACATTATTTCATCCAATCCTTTGAAATTAATCCTGAACCGTCACCGATAGCCCATAATGCAGTGGACGTCATCTGATCGTAAATCAATCTCGTCATCTGACCATGGTACAAAAATATGACCCAATGCTTGAGTTGTTAACTGTAATTGTGTGTTTAATCAGAAGTAACTACAAAGATCAGAGAGTAAAATGACACATGCGCAGGTCATTTGGCAACTACTTGAAAATGACCTGCTGAATCGTTCTATGTTTAATTTGTATATCTAACAAAAACACACTGAAAATGTAAGCTACTTTTATGTTTAAATTCAACAATAAAATAGTTTGTATTCATTTTATCATTTTGTGTAATTGCTTATTTTAAAGTATCCTAATTTAAATATTTTCTATTTTAGGTCCAAAACCTAAGGCCAAAATGAAGACTTTCATACATTACAGTGATAGTGATGACGACTCAAAAAAGTCAAGTAAGTAAATGAATGACATTATCACATTTTTGTTTTTTGAAAGTGAATATCAATATAAAAATGAGGTTAATTTTAGTTAGAAATTTTTTTTTCAATTTTTAATTAGAAATTTAGATAAATTAATATTTTTTTTGTTTTCTCTTTACTGCATTTCAATGTACTTTTTCATTGCAGATGAATCAGAGTCATCAGCGACAATTCAAGTGACCGTAGATGCTACCCCTTTAGATTCAGAAATAGCAGATTTTTTTAAAGTAAGATTTTGTATGAGACATAAATTTTAAATAAATTTTGCTCCATTTAATTTTATTTGGGGCCCCTTTTGTGTTTAAATTGCAGTACATGGACATTCTAGTTTATTGCCAAATCTGGAGACTTTTCTCTGTAACCCTGAAGACTGGAAAATATGGAATTCTTTGATTGGCGAAAAAAGCTGTTTTGTCGCCAAGTATGGGTTAGTGTAGCGAATATTGCCTTTTCAGAAAAGTCACCAAGAGGTACCATATACTGCATTTTAACTAAAACATTATCTTATTTTTAAATAATATTAATACATTCTTATTTATATCTTAATAATATTTTAATTTAATTTAAATATCAAACAGAATCCCCATATATTTTAAAAACAGGAAAAACATGCAATTGTCAGAAAAAATAAAAATGTGGGGGATTTTCTAAGGAAATGAGCAATATTTCACATTTTACTGGGAAAGTCAAAGAAAATTAATAAATTTTAAATTAATTTGTTCCATTTAATTTTTTTTGTCATTTGTGTAATTATCTTTTCAAAGTGAAATTATAAGTTACAGAAATTGTAATGTTTATTGATTCACATTTTTTGTTAATTTTTTTACATTTAAGGCAAGTTTCAATAATAATTTTTAAAATATCAGCTATTTTTATATATTTTTTCCTGGTCTGTAATTTTTCAAAAATATTGGAAAAGTAATGAAAAACATGTATGTGAAAATTTAAAAAGATGTCTTAAAAATATATTTTGACTTTCATTAGTTTTCTTCAGCTGTTAGATTCAGTGTGAAACCTTTCCTTATGATATTTGCAATTTTTTTTTTTGACATGCCTAGGTTTTATCAATTATTAGTCCTAAAAGTGACACTAATTTGAAAAATAATCTAACTCATTTAATGAAAATGATATATTTTGATAAATTGTTGCTTTTTTCTTAAGTTTTGAAGATTGTACTTGTTTTTTGTAGAATTGTGGTTATAGAATCCAAAATTTTTTAGAAATAATTTCACTTGTTGCAAATTACAATACCCTCATTATTTAATAATATTGAAGTCAATAATAAAAAAAAAAATTAAAAATATTTTGATAGTAGTCAAACATGTTTATTGAAAAGTTAATTGAGGACTGATTTCTTTATATCAACTGAAAATATAAGTTTTAAATGTTCCTTTACCGATCAGGAAATCGATGCGTTGACAGTGCCTGAAGAGCTTGCCGAGCAATCGAGTTCCTCACCAGTTGAAGAAGAATCCGCAAAACCAGACGATTCTGAAGTCCTCAGTTCAGTGTCTCAACCAGATGTGATGGATCCCTCTCAGAATGAAGTAGACTGTACCAGTGAGGAACAAAAAGAAGGTGAGTGGTGATTGTCACTCAATCCTAAATTGTGTTATATGAAAAATGTTTCTCTTATAATTTCCACCTTTTTAATTGGAAAAATTGTCACCCCAAAATGGTGATTATTGCTAAAATTGGAAGCTTTGATTGCCTTATGATAACTAAATATCCTTATTTCCCCCACCCTACCAAGAGCTGTGTGGGGTGGCACCCTCCCCTTGCCAACATTTGCCACATCAAAGGAATTTACCAAAACTCTTATGGCCCACATAGAATATTAGCATGTGAAAAATCTTGGAGAAATCATTGTAAAAAAAAACTATTATATATAAAAAAAACTGTAATATATTAAAATTGAACAATTGAAGATATAGGTGTAAGAACCAGACAGTTACAGATTAAATTTTTTTTTAGGATGTACTAAAAACATTGCATGTTTTTCGCACTGTATGAGACACCATTGCTTTGAGCTCTGTCTGGTTCTAAGATCAATTAATAGAGGATATTTTCTTAATATGAATAAGTGAAAAAGTGGAACTGTCTGGTTCTTGTACCCACATCTTCAATTGTCATGCCAGGTATAAAAATCAAAAGGAATATATTTTCAAGAACAAAGAGCATTCTGTGATTTGAGAGTAAATCTGTGATGCCTTTTAAAATAAGCTTAGATTGACTCATGTAAAACGTTGTTATTTGCTAGCGAATAGAATAAAAGATGTTAACTAAGTGTATTTTTTTTTCTTCAGAAGCTCCTTGCCCATGGCAGGAAATCTGTGATGACTCAACAGGCTACAGCTACTATTGGAATATGAATACAAATGAGGTTACATGGGATTGTCCTGAGGAATACGCAAATTATGTGCAGTCTTTAAATTCTGCTGCCACGAGCAAGCATAAGCCTGCTGATCACTCAAACGAAGCAAATGTCAACAAGAAAGCAAAGCGAAAAAAGGAATCAGTAAAATTGCCTGAAGGGTAAGCCATATGGATTAAGTACAAATTAAAGATATCAAATGTACTATAAATATATTTGTTTAGTCTTATTAATGAAAATATCCTTTAATCAAAGAGTTTTGTCAACTGTTAATATTAAGTGAAACCTACTTTATAAAAATGTATATAATTATTATTTTTAAAATATTTGAGGTATTAAATAAGTTAATTGACAAAATGTATTGTGCATCCCTCTTTGAATTCATAACAATTTAGGCATCCATGTCAAACAAACAGCATTTAAAAATCCCCTTTTATGTTGAATCGGAATCAAATTCAAACATTTGTTTGAGAAGACTTTTCATAGTTAAAGTAAAAAGTTTTTAGTACAAAATTGTTTGGGAAATGTTAAAAAAAAATGTATTATAATAAAAATGTATGTAATGTTTATATTAGTTTAAGCCTCCTTGAAGTCAAAGAAAAAAAATTCTACAAAATAATATGTTCTCAACTATGCATTTTAAATATAAGATATTATTTGCATACATATCATTTTAATATGTTTCATTCTTAAAATACTAAGTCTCCTCAAAATTCACTTTTTAAATATACCTTTATAAGTCTTTATCAATTGCTGTTTGTTCCTTAAAGAGTCCTTTTTAAGTTGCTTATTTATTTATTTTAAATTGCAAACTTTGTTTGATGTCCTTTTAACTTTTTCACTGAAACACAGTAATAGTTGTTAAATAACCTTTTCATTTCTTTTTGGCAGGGCAATCATTCCCATTTCATACTTCGGAAACACGTCCTCGGACGACGATTTATCCGACAGCGGGAGCGAATCCCCCAAGCTCTCGAAAAGACCGAAAATCGAAAAAACAGTTGTCACCAAAAAGGCTAAAGTCCCCCGAAAGCAAGACCGCAAGCGCAATGTGGACGAGGATAAAAGTGAAATCATTGGTCCTCAACTGCCGCCAGACTTCCAGTTTCCTGTGCCTGGAAACGTGGAAGTTGAAGAGCGTGTTCAGATGGGTCCTTTCTTGCCTTCGAACTATGAAGGTGTCTCCGAAGAAACTGCACATTCTGAACCGAATGCTGTTTCAATTGGAGCACCTCTTCCAACTTCAGTGGCGGCATCTGTGAAAGGTGCGGAGGTCCATTCACATAAGAAAGCTGTTGAAGGGATCCCTGATTCTACTGTTAATAAGGCGGAAAATGTTGTTGTTCAAACCAGTAACGTTGCTTATGTAAGAAAATTTATATATATTTTCTATAATGATATCTCTCTTAAAAGAATTCTCTTAGTATTACGGAGAATTAATGTAAAGTAGCATGCTCATGCGATAATTTTTTTCACGGGAAAAACAGTAAATGCTCAAGCCAATGGCATGGAATAAACATGGCATGGCATGGTTGATATTTATGAAATAAAAATACTATTAATTCCTGGTCCATGGAATTATCTTTCTTTTGATACCTATGTGTTAACATTCGTTGCTTCTAAGGAGCATAAAATATATCTTTATTATAGAAATAATTTATGTGATAAGTATAAATGTTATTATTTCGACACAAAACAGCTTATTTTTATTATTAAACAAAATCGTTGTAACTCACTTTGCTAGTTGTAAAATTAAATCTTGTAGTTTAATTTTAACCCCCCATCTATGTGTCGTATCCACTAACGTAGTCCTGGTGAAATTACAATATTTACTCATAATATTTAATTATTTATGCTGGTTAATGACATGTTTAATTTCACATATCAAAAAATTAAAAATTGCATACTAACCATCATTATCGAAACAACTTTTGAACCTAAAGTTTTATGGAAATGCATTTTCAGAGTTGACGGATTTACAGAAAGCATTGCATAGTACAGTATGGTTCTAAAAATAATGACCTACACTGAGCTTTTTTACTTAAAAAAAATTTGTTTTAATGAATATGATATATTTTTAATTGAAGTTTACTCAACCCTTAAATCTTATTGAGTATAAAATAGTTCAATAAATATCGATTCTCCTTCAAAATGTCCTTATTTACTGTTAAGGATTTTTTTTAGTATTATATTGACAGTAGTAGAGGCTTTCTTATTTTCATATTAGTATAGAAAACCGTATTGAAAATGAATAACAAACAAATATTTTATTATTATAAACAATTAATTTTTTATTGCAATAATTTAATTGTATGCAGACGGTAGAATTCTGCGGAATCCTCCCTCCCTTAAAATAGCTTTTATTGAGTTTTTCAAATTTCTTATTATTAAACTAGTTGGCTCTGAATCATTTATCTTTTTTAAAAAAATGCGCTTCACATAAAATGAAATTATTTGCATGGTTGCAAAATCTTTTTGTATAAAGTCCAGTCTAGAACTTTTCAGGAACAAATCTAGAAACTTTGAAATTTTCTCTTTGGAAAAAATTCCGCTATTTTAGAAAAAGTTCCTTTAGAGAACACTATTTTGTTAATCAAAATAATTTTAAGTTACTTTCAAAAGAGTGTTTAACTTGTCTTTTATATTCATAATTTGCTAAATTATTTAATAAGTTGTTAGGCATTTTTTCTTAATTATTATTGTTCTATAGGGTTATCGACCAGTTGTGGACTACGATAGTTTCACCGATGACGAAGATGAAGATTTGCAAAAAGCTGTATCTTTGAGCAAGATTGAAACGACGGAAACGAAATATGCTGCATCAAAGATTGACGAGGAAGACAAGGATACTAACACAAAAACACCTGTCAGTAGCTTCATAGAAGCTATAAAGAACGATAACAAAGACATTAAAGTTATAAATGAACCCAAGGCGAGGACAAATGAGCTTAAATTGCAAAGCGTGGTATCTCAGCCAAAAGATACAAAAAGAAGAAACGTGGACATTGACAGCCTCTTCGCGGCACACTCGTCTTATGGTAAATACGGTTTTGGGTTTGGTTTTCGAGAAGAGTCGGATACTGAAAATGAAGTTGCCAGTCAAAGCAGACAAGAACGTAAAAGTTACAGAACTGAAATGAAGTCTGTAAGTTTTGTCAAGTCGGATTTAGTGCTTAATTTAGGATTATTGAATGAAGCTTCAATTTCATCCGAGATGGAAAGTCTTGAGGTCGTTGATGAAGTAATTCCTGTGAACGACAATTCTTTGTGCCTAGAGCAAACCAAAGAAGTATTTTCTGAAGAACCGGAATTGGTCAAAGAAATAACCTCGGTTGATGCTCCAAAGATGTCTTCTGAGGAAGATGCGATGGTTTCTTCTGAAAATGTTCTTCTTGAAGAAGAATGTGATGTTGCAATTGTCAGTGGAAGGGAAGACGGTGCTGTTGATGCTTCTAAATCGAATGCTGCAAGTTGTGTGATTCTGGAAGAGTCTTCCTCTGATTCAACTTCATTTGAGCTGACTGATGATTTGGATGAGATAGATAAGGCTTTGTGCGAGGCTCTGTACAAGAAGGTAATTTACTTACAATAATTCTGGATATTTTATTATTTTTTTTATGCTGTCTAGTCTGTTACTATTTTTAATTTCAAAGTTCTATTGTAGAAGAAAATGTATTTTTGTAGTTCATTTCATTTTTAACAAAATGTATTTAATGTTTGAGATAAAATTCTATTACTGGCAGTTTTCTGTAATAATAATGAACTTCGGGAAATAACTTCAGCTTCAAAAAATATATTTCTTTCTCAGTTGAATATTTGCCAGTTTTAGTTGCTTGTCGGTGCTTTAAGGGCAAATTTTTGTTAGCAGATTGTGATGTTAAGGTACTTAGTTTTATGAATTCAATATTGATGTGTTAAAATAGTTTCACACACTATTTTATCGGGTTGGCTGCCACGAGGTGCAAGTCCAAAAGCAGAGTTCTGAGGTTATAGCTTTTAAAGTCTGTAACTGGTCATGGCTATAATATTAAGTGGAAAGACATTCAATCAATTATTGAGTAACTTATTGAACTTGGTTGGGGGGAAATGACAACCCCTCGCCATGGGGCCAAATGATAGACATAGCCTGCCTAGTAATAGAAAATTGTGTTTGTTAATTTTCGGATTTTTGTGATTTACACAGCTTGGCAGATAGTCTGTCGATTTATTAGTTTAAATGTTTAAAAATTATCTGGAAAACAGAGAAAAGTAAAGGAATATTAGTCGTTATTTTAAGTGTTTGTGTTCTAAATGGAAACTATACAGAATACTTCGTTTATTACTGATAGATTATTTGTAATTTAGAAAGCAAAGAACAGCACAAGTCTGCCATCGAGTTTGTCTACTCCTTCTTCAACAGAACCTCAACAAAATGACCTTGAGTCTTCTCATGAGGAACCACTTCTAAAAAGACAAACAGGTTAATTATAGTAGTTGTTGCTTACTATTGATCAACATTCAAAATATCAACTTCTTCACCTCCTGGTTGATAAGATTCATGTCACAATCACTTGTAGTTTATTTTTCTATTAGTATTCTATTTTTTTTATTATTGTATCATTTATTCTAGTGTAATATTTTATTTGAAATTTACTCTGAACTGAATATTTATTTTTAGTGTCGGAATAGGCAACATGCAAAATCACAAATGAATATTTAGTATATTCCTATTATTGATAATTCAGTTTATTGTCAGATATGGGTTAACATTAAAAAAAATAAAGATTTAGTATTGACAGAACTGGTGTCTGACATGGCAGCGGCCATACCAGTTTGTCTCCAAATGCACAGTAAAAACAGGCTGTGTTTCTGTTATTAGGCCCTGCATAGCTCTGTCCTTGTGTAGTCAAGCTTGAGTAAAACAAAATACTGATTATACATTATGCATTGTTTGGAAAATATCCAAAAATTGGTCTTAATCACTTCAGTCTTTTCAGTTAGTAGCACAATAGACTAGTAGTCACGATCATCAATATAGTGAGACCGGTACGTAGCGGTATGATATATCAGTACTTTTTGTGAGCCGATACAGCTTACCAGTACTTTATATCTAGCATTATTAACTTATTTTCTTCTATTCAGAGAAAATCAATTTCTGGCATAGTCTGCTGCGTATACTCAGTACTGACACATATTTTTATTATTTAAATTAAGATTATGAGATGACGATTTGATGGCAACTCGCCTAGTTAACGTTTTCTCCTCAAATGCAAAATTTTTCTTTCCTTCAAGAGCCCTTTTTATGGGATAAACCACCATGATTGGGACTACAACCTTGGTCATAATTTTAAGCAATCATGCTTTAATTCCAACCAAAGTTCTCTGTGTATAGAAGAATATTGCAAATTTACTCACAAATCTTAGCTATGGAATAAATCCAAAACTAGTTCCAATAGCTTGTCTTCAGCAGCTCCAATGCAATATTATTAACAATGAAACAAGATAAAAAAAAATGGACCATGGTAAAGCTGTTTAAAAAAAACAAGTATATAGCTAAAAGTATGCTTAATTTAAATAAACCACTTTTCTTTGGTTTGATAGTTATATAGGTTTCGCCTTTTTTGTTTAAATAATACCAGTTGACAATATATACATTGTACCTATTTCCTTCAATATTTACATATGAGCTTGTATAGAACAACAAAAGCTTTTTTTATGAAAGTGAAACTAACTCATTAAAATATCTTCTTTAATTTGTCTTTTCATTTCTTTTTAGATAGTTAATTTATTTTATACATTTGTTTCAGTAGAAAAAAACAATTTGGAATCTGAAGAGGATGCAGATTTCAAGGTAAAGCTTTTTCTTTCTTAATTTACCTACATAACCTTATTTAGAGGAATATAATTCATTTTACCAATTACATCAACTGCCTTACAGCAATAATTTATATTTATTTTGTCTGGATTGGTCACATCACCTGGACCTTTATATTAAAACTGTAGAATTAATGAACTGGATTAAATAATTTTAACTTGTCTGTAATGCATTAATGTAGAAAAGCATCACTACTATCAGTTAATTATGCGGAATTTATTAAAATACCTAATTGAAGATAAATAAAATATCATGCAACTATGGTGGTAATTTAACATAATTTTAAAGCTAAATTATAAGAAAAATAATTATCATACAAAACATATATAAATACTCTTTTCTCTTAATTTTTAAAATTTATTTCTGCTCAAAAACCTAACACAAACCTTTTTTTTAATCAAATATACATTTCTAAACTAAAATAATATAAAAAATAAGTGTTTGAATTACTAAAAAGAGTTTCCAATTTTTCAGCGTTCTAGTTTGGCAAGATTGTTAATGAAGTTTCACAGTATTATTTAATATTGCATATACATTGCGCAATATAAGTTGCATGTTGTTAGGTTTAATGATCAAAATGATATTTTGTACATACAAAGGTAAAAAAAGTTTGGTAAATAAGCTGATTTAAGTAGTTTTACTAAATACATTTTAAAATGTTTCATAGTTATATTTACTTCTTAAATAACTAAACTAAGAATATTTTATAATATATCTCTTGTTTTTTCTCGCATTTAGACAAGAATTGTAGATATGGCTTCTATTTTGATTGACAAGTTGACATTTTTGCTGTCCAATAGCACTTCTACCCTTCCGTCACTCAATAGCTTATTTATTCAGCTGCAGGTAACTATGAAGTTTGATAATCTTTTTTGTTAAGCTAGTAACAATTGGGAGCAACAATTGCACTGCAATTTCTAATCAACTGCATAACCAAAAAATCCTACACCAAATGCCATAAATTATTTAATAGCATCCAACTTGGGCCTGCCAGGTCTTACATTTTGCAATCACCCAAGTTAAGGTGAAAAATCGCCAAACTCTAACCAAAATGAAGGGGAAAAATCACTATACTCGAATTGCCACAATCCATACAATAAATCATCAAATTGTCGCTTTCACTCATTTAGAAAATTAAAAGCATCAATGAAGCAATCTTTAAAGCATCCAATTTTTGTTATGATTTACCAGGCTTTATTTGGGCTAAAAATATTTACTTTATTAGTAAAAAAATAGTTAAATAGTAAAAGAATTTAACAAAATTCACAATAGTAAAAACAATCAAAAACTGATTTCTTCGCACAATTCTTTGTGAGAGTGACTCTTAAAATGTTCCTTGTTATTTACAAATCAACCTAAAATATTTGCTATGTGCCAATAGATTGCGCTTTATGCTTCCTATTCACACATGTAGTTGCCATGAAATCCACTGGGTCTCATCCTACAAATTTGTAAGTGGGTGGTTTTAGTGCAAGACCACTGAGAGCGAAAGGGTAAAAAAAAATAGCCTATGTCATTTATGAATTTTTTTTTCAATAACTGAATATTATTTTTGTTTGCTTATTGTCTTTTTCTCCTTTCCTCAGACACGGTTTGTAGATTGGCAAGCCAACGCTTTGGACAGCATCTACTTCCAGGCCAGACTAACCGAAGTTAACCAGTACCTGCACCACTATGAAACGGGCGTGGTCTCTGGCGAATGGACCTGCCAATGGGATAGGTATGGACACATTTCATCTTTCCGCAATTGCGATCGGAACCTTGAACTCTTGACTGTCGCATTTTTTATTGTAAGAATGATATCTTATGTAATTTCATTGGCCTGGAAATCTCATAAATGCAAGTTTGTAGATTTCTCAGTTTGTGTGTGAATGAACTAAGCAATTCCCACAAGTTTACTTTGATTAAGCTTGAACTTCGATGTCCACGAAGCAAACTTTAGATTTTACCAGTTTCTTGAAGATTGAAGATGAACAGAAGGATCATGATTGACAGACTTCTGAACAGGGTAAGATATCTTTTAATTATTAGACTTTAAATTAACAATTTAATTTACTTAAACTAAATTAATGCAATTTCTTTCATATCTTCTAATGAGTAGCTCTCAATAACTTAAAATAAAAGATTTTTACTCCATTACCTTGATTAAATGTTTAATAAGTGCTTAATAAAAATAATTAATGGATAGCACTAAAAAACCTAATTTATTTATTGAAGCAGTTTTTAAACCTCTAAAAACCATACACATATAAAAAGTGTTCCTTTTTTGGCATTTTCAGAAAGTCATTCTTCTATGACCTTTAGAACTATAAACTAGGTTTAAATAAGATATGTTAATGGGAATTCTTGTTCTTTATTGGTTATTATGATTGAGAAATTGTTGGTCTATAAATACCAGCATGTTAATGACTTTAGTACCTTTATGACAAAGCTTGGTTTTCTATTTATTAAGTTTCTTTGATCTAGGCTTACAACCTCCTAATTTGAGAGACTATATTTTTAATTTAATTTCAGAACATACATTGCATAAAATTAGATCATATTATTATTGAAAGCTATGAATCTAATCCTAACACAATTTGTCATAAAACGTTAACATTTCACATTAGCATTATTTTAAGAAAGCAAAACATTTGTCGAAATATTTTCGAATTGTTTTCTGCTTTTCTATCTAAGTAGTATTCTGTAGTAATATAAATACTAAGATATGGTTAATGTTTATTTGTAAGCAAATAGCAGCTTTTTCTAAAAGTTTGTTTATATACTTGTTGGCATCAGAACCATTCACTTTAGTTTAAATAATGTACAGTAGAACCTCATTCTAATGAATTAGTAGGGCTGAATGTTGTAGTTTTAATGAAAGTCCGGTTTATAGCAAATCATTCTTGTAGGGGTGTAATGTAAACAGGGTGTAGATCAATGGAGTAGTTAGTTATAAAAGTGTTTATTTTGTATCAAATAAAAAACAGTTTTCAACAAAGGTATTATAGAAAAAGTTCCACTGCATTAACCTTTAGAACATAAAGTTCATGTTGTTTGCTTACATTCATTGGTTTGAAAAAATAATTTATTTTCTGCTGAGTTTGTTTGCTGTTTATTTCTTCAGCCATAAGTGTTTATATTATGTAAACACATTTTCATTTGCCGATTGTGTAACATATTGAACAACAGAATGAATCAACTTGCTTGGAAATGTAAAACTCGTTAATTAAAAATGAGCATCTTTTATTATTATTAATTTTTTTAAACTGCTTGTTTTAATAGGGTCTATTATAATGAAGTTCTACTGTAACATAACATTTCATATTAAATCTTCAATAAAATTTATACATTAAGCATAATATTAAATAGTACTTCAAGTAAGAGTCAAGCACTTTGAGTAGAGTAAAGCCACACAAGTATTAAATACTTGTATTAATTTCTGTTAAGTTATATGTAGAAACAAACTTTTATGTCATAAATTATGTAGAACAATAAATTATGACTTGGCATTTTTTTGTTCATCATATCCGTGCCCACTGTTCTCGTGTAAAAAAAATGAATCAGGCAAAAGTCCTTAACTTCTGTCAAAAAGAAAAAGTTCATATGCTTTATTTAAAAAATAAAAGAAAAGCACAATTAAAATTTTTAAATTAAAAATTAGTTTTTTAATTATTAATTAGTTTTAAACTAAGAGTCAAGCACTTTGAGTAGAGTAAAAGCCACACAAGTAACAAAATGCATTCCTCTGAGGAGGAATAAATACTTTCTAAGCATTAATTTAATTTTGTTTGTTATTAAAATATCATCTTAAGGCAAATGAAGCTTTGTGTGAATATGTCATCAGCACTTAACATTTAGACTTAATTAAATTAGAAATAATTACAATTTCTTATTTTACTAAAATTTATTGTATTTTAATACATATACTGCATTTACAGTTGTCATATATAATAGTTTTCTGTTGCTTATTTACAAATACATTCACAAATTAAAAAAGCAAAATAAAACAGCAATGATGAAAGTTAATTGGAATTAACTCTGCTGTATCAAATACCAATAAGTTTCTTACTTGAGGATTAATAAAATGAATAGAAATAAATTTTGCCTAGGAATACTAATTGATTGTCTTTTTGAGACAAAAGTTTCTTGTTATTGTGAAACTGTAACAAATCAATTCAATCTTAGAAAATTTATGACAAAAAACTCATAAAATAGAATGATTATGTAATTTTGTATTACTATTTTAATTCTTTGTTTAGGTTTCTACTTCAAAGACATTTAATTATCGTGTGAAAGAGCCTACCACATGTTATATTATAAGGTAAATGTTATTTTTTTGTAAAAAAAATTATTTGAACGCTGTTTGTAATCCAAATATTAGGTGTTCATTATTTTTAACTTTAGTAAATGAATAGTTAGAATATGCTAAATGAATATAGTATTATAGTATAGTAGGCATATTAAATATGGGGCAAGATCATATCTTTAGTTATCTTAATTTTATCTAAAAAGAAACAACTATTTAATTCAACTGTTAACAAATATTATTAAATTTACAAAGATTGAAATACATAACACAATTTTAAAAGAAATGCATTTTATTTTTTAAACCCAATGCATTTTTATTTAAGAAAAAACTAAATGCATCACCTAAAAATTGTTTACTAATGGACATTTTTAAAAAAGAAAACATTCCTTAACATAATTTTAAACTTATAATTTATGTATGCTTTAAATTTGTGGCATATCATGTAAACTTTAAACTAAAATTATTATTAACTTCTCCCTAGTTAAATTTAGCTCCAAGCTCCTAGTTAAAAATGGATATTGTTTTTATTAATGAAGATTTATCTATGTTGTATCCTGAATTAAAAATATTTTCTTTAGATGACATTTGTATTTGACGAACCATCTGCGGCAAATTAGTTAATTTCTGTTTTAATTTATAAACTACTTAACTGATTGCACAGAAAGATGAAAAAGTTAAACTAATTTTGACTATTTTCTGCGATATCTTTGCCTTGTAAAAGGACTAATCTCTATTAATTGAAATTTATTTTTTCTCACAACTTTCCTCAAAATAATGAAAATTTAAAAAAAGATATCTATATAAAACAAATTTAATTAACCTTTTTATACACACTTTATTTAGTTTAAACTTTCAAAATAATAGTTTCACCAGTGTTTATATTTCAGATTTATAAATGTCAATTTTGAAGAAAGTTGTGTGCAATGTTTAAATAATCCAAAATGAAGTTTGTTCAAGGCATAAAAATCGTGTTGTGAAATACAACAGCATATGTTAAAGTAATAATACAGTTCATTATCATAGTACAATTTTTCTCCAACCAATGGGGTCTACATAGAGTTTAGCTAAAGAACTAACAAAACTTTAATCTGAAACACTGACAAGAAATAAGTTCCTATTAGTTTCACTGTCTTATTAACCTAACTTTAAAAAGCAGTGTTATTTACTTTAAATTCTAAAAAAGATCATTTAAAAAATTGAGCATAAGAAACTGCTGTTAGTTCTTTATCTTAGAGAGGCAAATACACTACGCCAGGTATGAATGTATACGCTGGCATGGTCCAAACATTAGAGACTTATGTCCAGAGGGACAAGGTTTGATTCTCAGAATGTGTATTGATCTGGTTATCATAGAATTGCCAGGTTCTTTTACGTAGCACACCAAAAATAATCCGCCATGTAAAGGGGGCTAGCGCTTTTTTTATGATCCAGACACTGTTCAGTTCTAGTGCTATGTTAAATCGACCAACTAACCTGAAATTGATATTTTTAAACACAAGTGTAACAGATCAGAAAGCCTTTCTCAAGATGACCACTAGTGACACAGTGTAATGTACTTTTGTTTTGCAGGTTTATATTTGTATTTTACTTTAGCAATTAACAATTGTTTATTAGCTTATTGTGAAGTCTCCAATTGTTCGATGAAATATTTATTTCATTACAAAGGATCAACAAGGACATACCAAAGGATTAAAGGATGTTCATGTTTGGTTTGATGCTTTTAAAGGTAGTTTTTGCATTATAAACGCAGGCCGGAAGCAATAATAATGTTAATTTATTACATAAAGTAACATCTGTACAAATAAAATAAATTATGAAATTATAATGAAGTAGCTCATAAAATCAAAATAATAATAATTTGTTAAAGTTTACAGAAACAATTACCAAATAAAAGAAATATTTCAACCATTTTCAATTTAACACAATTGTGCTATCTGGTTTACACCTGCATTTTGAAATTATAGTATACCGTTTTTTCTACATGGCTTGCACATAAATTGGATAATCTAGATTTGAGTCAAGCTACAATTAATATAAAGTCAACTTCTTATGTTGCATATTTTATTAAGTTTCACTATTTTATTTTCTATGTTCTATTTTTGCATCAGTGCAATAGTTGAAGTTTTTTTAAAAAAATATTTTTTAGCTAGTAGTAATTAGAAATCAGTAAACTTTTAAGTATAATTTTTCCCAAACAATGCATTAATTTATATTTTATATTTAATCATCCTTAAATTTTATATAACTTAACATATTAAATGGTATATTCTGTTACTTGGAACAAAATGGACTGATGTCATAATTTATGGTTTTGAGGAAAATGGCTTCAAAGGTTGAAGCCGTGACTTCTTCTAAAGTTTTGGAAATCACAGAATTGTTTGAAGGGTTAAAAAAGCCTGATGACGGGTTATAAGAATTAATTTAGAAGTTTAAAATTTACATATTCAAATTAGTTTTTAATTTGATAATATTGATATTGGTTCTAATTCCAAGCCACAAATTTGCAGCTAAATAATCTTTGGCAAAAAAATATATTGTAAAGCTTGAAGTTCCTTAATATTTTATTCAAAGGTTTGTTAACTTTAATTGGCAAAATACTTCGGATTGTATTAAATTTATTATAGTCATATCCTTACTCTATTTTTTTCTTATTTAGGTAGGTGATGGACTGTGGATCAACTTGATGCAGCTATAAAAACATGGAGATTTTATGAAATATTGTTTCATCTAATACACCCATGTCTATAACGACTTGCTGATACCTTTACTTGTATTCCAGATCACATAAACTTACAAGGCATTACATACTTGTACATGAAAACTATTACATGTAGCATTTTAGTTTTGAGCAAAAGAACTTCAATCACAAGCAATGATTTTGTTTTATATTCAAGTTGAGGCTCTTAATTTAGAAACAAAAATGGCAAATGGCTTGCATATTTGTAATAATGAAGAACTGCAATGGTAAAAGTTATACAGAATACTTTTATAAATATTTTAAGTTTTGTTTAAAAATATATGAAAGCTTCCTTAATAAGCGATTTATATGCTTTGAATCTCTTTATATATATTGTGTGAGCTCTGTCAGTGAGTAAAACAGAATTCATCAAAACATGTCAGTCCGCACACTCACAGAGTAGCGCTTGTGTGACATCTCATGATGAGTTCTGTTTTACTCACTGACAGCTCTCGCATATTTTCTTAGTAGCTTTCATATATATAATGTGCCTCCAGCTGCTAATCTTAATTCAACCTAAGTTTACATATAAAGCTAGCGAATCTGTGCCATTTTATGTCTACATGTTTTATATATGTGGTCAATGTTAGTGATTACAAATACATTAAAGGACCACTATAGGATGTCAAGAGGCCATCTGTGTGAATCAAGAGCTGCATTTATGGAAATTCTACTTTCTTCTGGAACATTCCACAGTTATACTTGTCACACAAAACAAGAAGTAAATATTGTGTGGGGCAACAAAAAAAAGCACCAAGTATGATGGTGGGATAAGATTTGGATGTGTGGATGTATTATTGATAATTTATTTTTATTTAAATTAATATCTAATAATGTTTTACTTTTGACTACTTAAAAAAATCGTACAAATCTTATATTTATACTTTACAGATAGTACTACTAAACAAATGCATGGAATAAACAATATTTGAAAATTTCGAGTCAGTATAAAATATAAAAACTAAAAATTATGAGTTATTATTTAATTACATTTAGTCATGCATTATCTAGTCTTCATTTTATTATAAGTTACAGAAATTTTTTTTCGGGAATTTTCCCTTATTTTGTGTCACTTAAGCAGTATTTTTCATATCAAGTGTAATTAAAGTATGTAATTATTAAACTATACTTATATTATAAATTTAGGTAAGTATTTAATTGCAAAACTATTAATGTACTATTAATGTTTATTATAATTAAAAAAAAAACTTAACTTAAAATTTAAATTATTTATAATTTAAACGTAAATTGCTTATAAATTTTCTTGTTTAAATTTTTCCACAATTATGTATGTTTTTTTCTATAATAGTCCTTCATTTATTTTTCCCATTCAGGACAAATAAGAGATACTTTTACTTGAACCACCTTACTCAAGTATCTCAGTGGACATTTCCCGAAGAGCTGTTTAGTCAAGAAGAGCTTCCATCGAACCCTTCAAAGATCAACCCTTCGGGAGTTGCTGAGCAAGACAGCCTCCTGGTAGTTACTTCATCTGACTTAAGTTGTAAAGGTATGGTAATTCTTTTTAATATCTCAGTTCTCGTAATATCCCAAAAGCAAAATGAATCATTTAAATCATTGCTTCCCAACTGTGATATGCGAGAACTTTAATGTATGGTCCGCAGTATGGTAACCACATTAAATTTTATGATGTTACTTTTCCAAGTAACATATTACATTATAAAAGACATTAAGAAACATTATATTTATTTACAAGATTTTAAAAATACTTTGAGCTTCAAAATGTTTCACGGTTTTGATTTATTAAAAATTAATACTAATGTTGAAAGCTTGCTAAATAGACATCGAAGATTAAATCCATACCATAATGTTTGACCCTTTGCAGTCCATGTATGTCTATAGATTGTTGGTAGGCATGTTCAAAATATTTTTCACCCTTTCCTGCTTTTATTAAATTGGCTGCTTTTATTAAATTGTTGGAAGATCCATCAAAATATTTCTTTAAGCATGGGAAAATAATCTGCTCATTAGAACTGAATCTGTTCAATCAATGTCCAAAATTATTGGATATTAGATCAGAAAACTATTAATATTTGGAAAGCCAGGGTTTTAAATTAACGGTTGTTAGTCCTATTTGGCACCTAACAATTTGTTTGACAACTGTATTTTTACACTGAGTTGTAATGTTTTATGTCCAATGTTTATTTTCCACAATTGCTCTAATATCTTTCAGTAATTTTGTCAGTAAGATGGTGATATTTTTAGAGAACAAATGGAAACATACTTATCATTTTTTTCAAAAGAAGATTTAACGTTTACAAAAATATCATTACAGTTGGCAGCTATGCTGAAGTAATTTAAATTATTTTAAAATTATGCCTAAGTAGAACATTTTGGCAGCTAAAAAAACATTGCTAGGTGCCAATAATGCCTAACTTATATCTCC
This sequence comes from Troglohyphantes excavatus, assembly GCA_963932185.1. Classification (NCBI taxonomy): domain Eukaryota; kingdom Metazoa; phylum Arthropoda; class Arachnida; order Araneae; family Linyphiidae; genus Troglohyphantes; species Troglohyphantes excavatus. Next base: position 68,268,739 of record OZ010668.1, on the reverse strand, counting down.
TAATATCTAACCCTGTATAATACACTGCAATTTTGCATATATATATATATATATATATATATATATATATATATATTAAATTTGTACCAAACATATTAACATGGTCAAATATTTGCAATTAAAAAAAAAATGTACTAGAGTAAAAAAAAAAATATTCTGAAAAACTATAATTTTGCATTTTTATAAACTACAGAATGTGTTTAACAAACTGTCTACAAAATTTGTTATTTGCAAAATATTTTTAAAAAAAATAATTGAATAAAATTCCTATTTTCACTAGTAAGCTATTTATAAAAAAATATCTGAAAATTTTTTCCGTTTTTCTAAGCTCTAAAGTTAAATCAAAGTAATTTAAAAATACACTGTAGCAAATTTAGAACACGCCTTCAAATAAGTCTGAACTTATATCAATTTAAACTTGATCAAACAGGATAAAAATTATCACTGAAGAAAATGAATTTCAAGTTACATATTCAAACAATCTTGTACTAGCGCTTAATATTGATTCACAAAAAATCGTTAATACTTAACATAGAACTACAATTTTGGTGTTAGATTCAAAATAAAATGAATTATTTTTTATATTAATAAAATATTTTTGATCTTCCATACTTTGTTAAGTCAAACATTGGATGTTGTAATTTACCAGACTATATATGAATTGCCCAATTTGTTTAATTGGTGGGATATAATTTTTGTATTATTGTATCTGAAGCTTAACCTTTCATTTGTAAAAATTTTGTAAGAAATTTTATTAAGCATCCTTATTTTCTTTTTTATTTAATTTTTATTGTATCCTTTTTTTGTCTTTAGGCACCTCAAGATCACCATCTCCACCACCCCCACCACCTGGTGTCGATTCCCCTCCTCCTCCGCCGCCTCCCTCTCCACCGCCTGCCACCCCACCTCCACCTCCGGACAATACAGAGAGGGAACCAGAGGACATGGATCTCGAGAACTCCAGCGATTCGAATTTGGCTGGGGCAAGTGTATAAAAATAATGCTTAATGATTCATAGAATGGTTCATAGAACAAAACTCGTATTAAAAAAAATTTCCTTTGCAGAGTTATCTTTTTGATATCTAAATAGCACAAGGTCCAGGAGCTTATGCTGTTTAGTAACATTTGAATATTGCTTTTTTTATTATTCTTTTTGCTTTTTTTCAATGTTTATTATTCTTTATTTCAATTTGACTAACTTTAAATGCGACTTTTTGTATATATACATGTAATATATATGTATTTAAAAGACTACTAACCATTTTAAATATATGCCAATGTAGTTAAGCATATGCAGTTATGGGCTTAGTTTTTTTTTATTGTCTTTCATAAGAAAAAGAGTTTATGATGATTGTGAATAGTATTTTAAAATAAATTATGAAAAAGTTAATTTCTAGAACAAAAGGCTTGCAACAACTTTTGCCTAGTTTATATATAAAAAATCACCTTTCTGTAAAGATATAGCTCAAGTTTGCTAATCTAAATATTTCCATGTACAATTTTTTTTATTTTAAAGAGGACTTACTTAACATACATCAGCCAAGCAATGCTATTTGTGGAGATTATTACGTTATGATTTCCCCTCTTCCAATAATATATTTTTTATTAATATTTAAGGAAACATGACACTCATTAACTTAGATTTAATATTGTTTGTTTAAAACGTTTGGATTTCAAATAGATTTTCTATTTATGCTGCGAGTGTTTCAGATTGCATTAGAGAATTCTGAAACTAATTTGCATTGTGAGGGAAACCATACATTTATGCAATAAACAATATTTTGGATATAAAAAACTTAGCACCAGAACTATGTACATAAATTTTTGGTGGTTATCAGTACTAGTTAAAGCTACTAACTTCACGATAGTTATATGCATGTTATTCCAATAATTTGGACTCGCTATGTGGTACAAGTTCATACGGTTCTTAGAAGTCCTTAGTGACTCCTTATTTTCATTTCATGTCCAAAAGGGCTCTTACAAAGTTCTTAAAAACTCCTTATTTTTGTCCAATGGGTCCTTAGAAAATTTAAGGTTATTGAAGGCTCTTAGAAAATCCTTAAAATGACTACAATTTAAATAATTTTCTAAACCTTTATTAAAAATGTTTGTTTTTAATAAACACACATTAAACACAACTTTGTATCAGAGTATAAAACCTAGGGCTTCTATGCAGCCAATAGCTTTTCACTGATTGCACCTATTTTCATCTTTGATATTCATTTAGGTATTAGATTTTTTTTTAAAAATATTCTTTTACCAAGAAGTTTCTTTACAATATTAGTGCTAACTTTGCGATAACCACCTGATGGACACAAACGTGTATATCTGTTCGAGTATCCTCAGTTTTTCCAATAGTACACGTAATATAAAAATTGATAAAAAAAATTCTTTTTTAAAAATAATTTTCAAATTTAAAGCATTAGGAGGACTTTTAAAAACCTTCTCAACTAACACAATTAAAAAAAAATATTTAAAAAAAAGGGGAGTATTTTGAAATATAAATTAAACTTTCCTGCAGTAAAACCAAACCTACAGATTAGAAATTTTGCTTATCCGTCATTGGGTTAATAATAAATAACCGCATATAATTATTTTTTAGAAACCTTATAAAAATAAGGTTTTTATTAATTGCTTTTAAGGTCCTGAAAAAGTCCTTATAAACTTTTTATTTTCTCAAAATGCATATGAAGCTTGCTATAATTGTTCTTGTGTTTTTTTTACTTCAGAATATTTTGTGCAAATGTTAGTTCTTACTTGAAGAATGGAATACATATTTGAAATCAATCTAAAATGTTACACAGGTTTAGCACTAAACTCTTCATATGCACTCTAATTATTTTAGTTTCCTTTATCTTGGCTTTTAACAACATCAATATACATTTCTAATTAAAATACTTCTTATATTTCAAAGTTATTAATTTTGTTTAGTTGCAGCAGTCTCCAGAACATTCGTTCGTCCACAACACTCCTGCCGTTTTTACCTCCATTTCCTCGCCATCCCACGTGACTATCGAGACAAAAACCTTGTTCCCCATCATTGCTGTAGACGAAGATGCAACACCATGTCCAATGTCTGTCTTCAATTTGGAAGTTTCTGAACTCATCGCTTTGAGCGTTCCCATGGAATTGTCCGAAGAGAAGTCGGCAACTTTTGCCGAAAGCTCGAGTGTCGTTGTGTATCCCCCAGAGCCAAGTACTACACAACACAAAGCAGTGACCAAGCCTGCTCCTGTCAAAAGAAAGAAGGTACTTTGAGTTTATATCTACATGCCATAAGATTCTTTGCCTTATGTCACTTGCCTTCGCTGAAGGATTTTGTATGTGAAGGATATATTGGGTGATTTTAAGTTTAAAAGGATATATTTATTTTTGGCATAGAACAAATGAAGGTTTTATTTAAATATATATATTTATGTAATACTTCATTAAGGCAATCAGTGGCGTAGCCAGCATTGGGTTACTTTGGGTTAGAACCCCCCCCATAGCCAGTTTTAAATCAATTTTTTTTTTTTAAAATAATAAAGGCCAAAAAAAAAAAAAAAAAAAAACGATGATTTTTTCTTTGATTTCTATAGAGAAAACACACGTCTCATTTCCTGGTTTACAAAAATGCAGGCACGTCGCACCGGGGGGGGGGGAGTCCGACCCCCCCCCCCCAATAATTTGGAAAACCTAAAAGATGTGAATTTCAAGGTTTGAAAATAAACGAGTTGTGAAAATTTATGTCTGAAGAAAATCAAAATCCACTCCTTTAATTTGAAAATCACTTTTGTTTCATATAACTATTGGTTTTGCCTTCCACGATGTAAAATTTCTTCAAGCTAATATTCGAAGCGCCATGGCGCTTTGAATATATGGGACTGGCGCGCCAGTCCCTTATAAATTTATCGTCTCGTGTCTAGGATTTTTTTTTGTTTCGTTTTGTGATTGGTTAGTTGAACCTTCCCGTATTGTGTCCTGATATTGTGTAATACTGACGCAGTGCGTTTTCCTTTCTGTTTTTCTCTCTCCCGGTTTCTAATAAAAAACTTTCAGAACTTTCCATGGGTTCTTTTATTTAATTCACCCCTCGGTTCGGTTAAAAAAAAATCATTCAGAGTCTCCAAAAATTTTATGCGCGGAGGACGGCATCTCTCAGTATCTATTCTCTTTACCTAATTTTATGTGATATGTGTTTCGTTTTAACATTAACTTCGGAGAACTCTCTCTCTTTGAATACTTTTAAGTTTATTGAATTTATTTATAATAATTTAAATTCCAGTTTTCCTGCATTGATTAATTTAGAATTAAAATGGTTATTAATTAAAAAAAATTTAGAATTTAATTACTACTTGATAAATATGGTCATTGGTATGTAGGTACTTTTTATTTTTGAATATTATTTTATTCATGTTAAGATTAGCAATGGCTATTGGGTTAGCACAGCTGTCGGGTTCCTTTGACTCCTACTATTTACAGATCACGTTACCATTTTCAGAAAATAGCTGTATTTGTCACAATGCATCAATTCAGAAATTGCTTACTTTGAAGTAAGGTATTTTAAATGAAAAGACCCATTCATACCCTACGTGCTTTAAGAAAAGATTGTAAATGACTCCTGTCAAAAAATAAGGCCCCTAATTGTGATCCTCTTCGCTCCCTCACAATGCCGGTGGAATTTTTTCCCCTTCTCAAAAATCAGTTTTCTGAGAGGTTGTATGTTTCTCATTTGCCATTTGAATTTGAAAATCACCAGTACTGCATGTGCTTGCTAAGGTTATCTGAATTACCATTTTCACGGTATGCCGTCATCAAAACATAAACTTTTGAAAGATTCAAGTCAAAAGAAAGGAACATCGTGCAAAAAATTTGCTGATATGTTAAAAGTATGTACTCCTTTTCTTATTCAAATATTTTTTGTTTATTGAGATTATCGTTGAAAATACCCAAACCAAAACCAACTAATTTTTTATTCAATTACATTTACAAATTAGTTTTCTGTCACTCAGACGTGTTACTTTTAACGCAGAAACGTGGTTTTCCACTTTTTTAAAAAAATTGTGTTTTGTTCATTCTCAAGGTTGATCTACATTCGTTTGAAAAATTTTATGGGGGTTTATTAAAAAGTTATATTCAACTATTATAAATACGAAGGGCACATAATGGAAAAGTTGGCTCCATTTACGAAGGGTGGGGTCAACAGATTCTCGTTTAAATCTGTGTTCATAACCTTTTTCTGGATTTTTTTCTGCGGCGCTGCATCTCGTGCCGATGATTAGGCAAGCATTTTTCCATTGTCTAGCTTCACAGATTCTACAAATTAATGTTTTTTTTACGAGCAACGCCAATTTCCGTTATGATTTTGCCGCAATGCGCCATTTTGCTACGTCACGCACCCAATGAAACCTCCTCTCCCATGCCACAGTCATGCATGATAAAATTAAACAGAAAATAATGATTATTATTCTGTTATTTTTAATTATATATTAAAGAATTATTTACTAATTTAAAATTGCTGTAATTCGCAACCCTCATCAATATTTAGCTTAAATCCCAGTAAAATGTCAGCCAGGTTTGTTAGTAATTTAAATTAGGAAATGACTAAAGATTAACCTGCAAAAATTAAGCTTTAATGTTATCTTATTTATAATTTATATATATATTTAATTAATTAAACTTATTAATTAGAATTTTAATTTAAAACTACTGCATAAATTAAATTTACTAATTTAAAATTACTAGTTAAAAATTATTACGATTAATTAAAATTACTAATTTAAAATGATTATTAAAATTATTAATTCCAATTAATAATTTAAAATTATTAATTAAATTCTATTCAAATTATTAATTACATTTTATTCAAATTATTACTAAATTTAATCAAAATTATTAGTTAAAAATTGTTCAAATCAATTTTTAATAAAAAAAAATTTGGTTTTGGTCAGACCAAAAAAAATTTATGAACCCCCCCCCATCGAACAATCCTGGCTACGCCACTGAAGGCAATAGACTGTTTTTTTTAAACCCTTTAACTAGAATAAAAAAAAAAAAATTTCTATTTCAAAAATCTTTTTTTTAGATTTTAAAAAGTTTATTTATACGTTTTGATATCTATTTATTTAGCTTTTATTAGTTGTATATTGCGTAAATTTAATTAATATATTTTTATAAAATTGTGATTTCATTTTGTTATATTTATGTTAGTCATATTTAAATTAAAACATGGAAATAAAAATGTTATTGTGTAATCAGCTTTATATTGTATTTCACATTTTAACAAAATATATTAACAAAAAGTAAAGTAAGTTTTTTTAATTATTTTTTTTCAAATTGTTCATGAAAAGCCACTATAAACTTAAAAAACCCTTTTATTGTACATTACATCTTTCAGCCTTTTGTTGTATTGAGTTTCTGTTCTCTTTGAAATTTAAGGTGAATTTGATATGTATTAATTGCGTTTTGTGTGAAATATTAAATTATTTACTTTCTTCATATGTAGACCAAGATACAGCCAGGTCTGGGACTAAGGAAGAAGAACATTCCTTCCCTTGTCGAAAAATGGCAAAAAATAAAAGAAGAACAAGAAAGAGAAGACAGCAATTCAAATGATTCCAAGCTTCCAAACTCCTTTTGAATCGAACAATTCATCTGATTTCCATGACTATCAAACTAGTCTAAATGAAGACATTTTAATTTATATAACTACACTTTATCTTTTTTGTTTGTATATTTGTAAAGGATTAATATTCATATGAAAGATTGAAAATAAACTTTTCCTCTTAATTTATCACTATAAAATAGTTTGTCTTTGGTTACACTACTTATACAAACTATTTCATTTAAATAATTTCGTTCACATGAATACAAGATATTAACTGGGTATCAAATAATTTACTATTTAAGATAAAAAGTCAAAATTTATTCACACTAAACCAAATAATTAGTGCATTTCTTATTTTTCAGTCTTTTTAAAAATTATTTTCGTTATCCTAGCTGGGATAAACGATATTAATTCGGAATTAAAAAAAATATATCTCTTGGTTAATAGTTGCAACTTTTTCATATTAAGCAAAAATAGTTTATTAAATTAAATTTTTTTCTTACTTTCCTATTATATATATTTTGCAAAATTTCTGATAAATTATAAGCTAAACGAATTAAAATTAAGCTAAACAATTTGGAAGTCATTTAATATAATTATTTGCGATTGGATGAAATTTATTTGTATTGCTACAAAAGTGATATACTGAGTGTATGAGAAGTATCCTTACAACTTTGACAAACAATAAAACCTAAAAAAAAGCTAAGTTACGTTGCTTGTACATCTAACAATAAGACATTTAGTTTTATTTGTACGCATATTTTCCAAAGTCATTAACGAACCATTCAACGCACCATTCCAAAGTCATTAACGAACCATTCAATGCACCATTCAAAAACCATTAACAGACTAAGCTTTCTCCTGATGATGGGTGCATGGGAATTATTTCTACAAGTTGAACACACAATAGAACCTAAAGGAAATAAGATAGCTTAAGTGTCATTTTTACTTGTAACAGCAAAACACATGAAGTAAACATTAAAAAAAAAAATTAAATTGCATGCAAATGAAACTTCATGTATTATTGTTACATGTACAAGCAATATAACTTGGCTAGCTTATTATTTTTAGGTTTTATTGTGTGTGTCAAAGTTGTAAAGATACTTCTCATACACCCTGTGTAAAGAAAGTTCAAATTCGCTTGAGTAAATTGTAATGGTAGTTATATGTTGAGATTAGAAAAGCATTATATTTACGATTAAATTTAATAGAATTTCAATTATTTAAAAACCATTTTGATTATTTTTTGAATATTCAATTAGAAAATAAAAATTCAAAAACATCCTATAAATTTTAACAATAAATCCTGCTGCAAGGTGTGTTCATTTATTATGTTATGTTATTTTTCATCTATTTGTACCCCTGCCCCATCCCTTTCCGTTAGCCTTCCCCTACGTCACAACAAATTTTTTCAGTAAAAAAAAGTTGTCCTTTCCTGTGCCACGTATCCAACCCCTAATGGTACGTGACGTCATAAATGAACGACCTTTTATTCATTAATCAATCCTTACGAAAAGTACAAAATAATATCGACACTGTCAATAAAAATACCTGTTATTACAATTTTATTTTCTTCTATCCAAATTCACATGCTAGAAAGCGTTTCCCGGGGTTTTGATAACCGAGCAACATGTGCTTTTCAACTGCACGTTATTTACTCTGAAACTACTACATAGAATGAACTTATTCCAGTGGCGGCCCACGGTCAAAAATGTTAGTGCAGCCGAAAACATGTAACTCCCCCCCGCCTTTTTCACAACCATACACGAACGGACATTCTTTAAAATTTATTACTCACACCAAAGTTTCCTTTCAACTTTTATGAAAGATAACATGTAAAAATAATAGAAAACACTTACTTATTTTTTGAAAATAAAATCTATCCTCCTATCAAACTTGCGAATCGGTCAATTTTAATATTAATTTAAGTAAAGAAACAACAACACAAGTGCAAACTTATCGAAAACTATTTCCGTTTGGAGAGATTCTTCGAAATTATCGTTTTCCTCCACCCCGCCGCGCCGATTCAGCAATGAACCAATCATTCATTTATTCGAAATCCCTAGTACAGCTAATTTGAAAAAATCCTTTTGCGCTACGTTTGTGTCGTCACATCCTCCATTTTAGCGTGCTGGGGAAGTCATACTACATAAGGTTGCCATGGCAACGATGCAGCCGATTTCGAACTTCGCTTTTTAGCTGCAATTTTGATTGAATTTTTGTTTTTTCTTCTCCTGAATTTGTGCATTACGGAAACACGCTTGCTATTTATCGGAGATTTTTTTTTACTTAGAGTTGAAATTTAATCTCCTTTTCCCATTCTAATCTACATTTAAGAAAATTAGTAAAATATATAATTTTAGTTTTAAAATATGATAAAATTAGGTGCAGCCCGGCTGTACTTGCTGTAGTGGGCGAGCCGCCACTGACTTATTCCCAGCATTTTGTTTACATGACCTTATGAAATAGTAGGAAATTAAAAAAAAAGGTTGCTTCATGAAAAATACCCTTCCTTTTAGTAATTTATAAATGAATCTTGCTCAAAGAGCATCTAAAAAATAATGCCATATAAATAATAATAATAAAAAAAATTAACAGTTATGCAATGATTCTTAAGACGTTCAGCGCGGTACTGGGTCATTTGACCAATTGCTATTTTTTTTATTGAATTTTGAAAGATTATTAGACTTTATAACACACAACCATATGTTTTAAACTCTACGTAAAGGTTCAAAGATAAAACAAATATCTAGAATTTTTTGAAAGTTTACCTGTCACATGCTCAACAACTGCTCTAGGGATTATCATAAGGAGTCAATTGACCCCGTACCGCAATGAACATGCTAAACAATCAAAAATAAATAATGGAAGCATAGTTTAATTTGGGGGATAATACCGTTCTATCGCTTACTGCAGTAGTATTTAGTTTAAACCAATATATGTTTTTGGTTTGCAAAGTTTGAAATTTCAATATTAAAAAATGTGATTATAGGTTGCCGAATCACTAACAAAATGTTCATTTAGACATATTGGAGAGAGTATAGCATGTTCGCTTGCGTCAAAAAATCAAAAATCGCGGAAACCCCTCTAAGGTAAGAAAAAAGTGAATTTCTATACTGTTCATAATGGAATTCGTATTAAACATGTAGTGCTAATTTTAAGTCATAGATGGAGACACGAAACTTATTGAGGAGGCATTGTTGAATTTCGTGAATTCTTGGGCTCTTATACAACTTAACCTTTGTACAGCCTTACTATCATGCTATGTTATATATGTCTCACCCCCCGTTCTTCTCTTAACTCGTGTTACGTTACGATTAAATTTTTGCAGTTAAAAACTTCCATTCTTTGCATTTTTTCTGTATGAAACATTTAATAACAAATATTGCGATTCCTATAAAAAGTGACATATTAAAGTTTGTAAAAAAAAATTTCAGCGGTTTTTTCTTCAAAGTTTTGCTACGACACAAAATCTCTTAAGGGACCCCCCCCCCCCCCTCTTCCCTCACGTCACGCATGAGTCCTTCTTCCCTATAGGCGTGTAACGTAGTTTAACATAATATATGAACTTTCCCTACAAGTTTTGCCTGAGCACCGTATTTAACACTATTTTGAAATTATATAAAATAATGGCAAATAGGGGAAAAATTGTAAAGCTTTAAAACTTTGGTCAACTTCCCCCTCCTGAAGCCTTAATATTGATTTTGATAATGGTAAAGTCAATTTCAAGTCGGCCATTTTTATAAGTTATTTTGAATTTGTTTAAGTAGAGCAAACGGTTTTTAATTAATTTAATTAAACTTATAAAATTGATTGATGTTTACTAACAGAATATTGAGTTCATATTTCTCTAGTTAAATTAATCACAGAATTTTTGGCAAATGTTGTGTTGGGAATTTCGAATCTTAAAGTTGGTTTTCTTGTTTCAGCCCCCCAAAAATATTTTGGTGCGACGGTCCTGACTACCATTCTTATCCTCTAGTGCAGTGGTTCCCGAACTATTTTGGGCGTGGAACCCCAAAATTTGTTGCCAATGATCGCGGAACCCTAAATATTTTTTAATCAACGACTTTTCAAAATTTAATATCTGATATTAAATGAAACAAAGAAACATTACATTTTGCTCAATTAGGTAATTATTGTGCCAAAATAATTAATATAAATGAAGGTAAAGTATACATGTTACAGCATACATCAAAAACGGTTTTTCTTTATTAACGGAATGTTGTAATAAAAGTATATTTCTTTATTTCAATGTGAAGACAAATTGTACACAAAGATTGTGAGCTTCGTTTGTGTCACGTCGCGCGCTGTTTATAAAACTTCTGAAACATCTGCCCCCACAGCTGGTTATGCTAATGAGAATGCCCTTTATGTGTTCGTATTATCAATTCAAGATTATCTAAATCACATATATTTCATAAAGGATTGCGGATAGGGGGATTTTTAATAGAAAACTTGAGACGTTCAACTGCTTGTATAGTTTGAAGGAGTCTACTATTTAGCTTGTTATTTTGAGTTCAAATCTTACTTTAATTTATATTGATTTGAATAACTATAAAGACAGGGTAACAAACGAAGAATATTGCAATTGTTTTACTAGTTGGCCGACTAAAATGTCATAGACCTTTCATAGTGGTCACGATTATGCGGTAACAGATAGACAAACGAACATTTTTTCATATGCAGTTCTAATGAACACTTGTGCATTTCAAATTTTATAAATATCGAAACCTATTGTTTTAGTTATATTTTTCTAATATTACAAAGCGGTCGATGATAACAATTCTTTAAGTTTGACGTAATTGATCTCGCATTGCATTTTTGTTTTTCCTTATATCAATATCAATATCAATACTTATATATAAGAATGGAGTGTCTGTCTGTGGAATCGAACAAAACCCCTCATTTTGAGTTTTCTCCACGAATTAGAATACACTGATTCCGAAAATCACATTTAAATTTTTTTTGTCTGTCTGTCTGTCTGCCTGTCTTTTTGTCCGGATTTAACTCAAAAACTACTGCACGGATTTTTATGAAACTTGCACCATTGGAACAATATTTTCTCCACTTAAAATCTGCACTTTGTTTCATATGGATATCTGCAACCGTTCCAAAGTTATAGAACTTTTTCCATTTTCTCTAACATTACGCCTATGGGAAATTTACATCTAGATTTTTATTTCGTAACATTATTGTTAAAAATCACCTTAGCAACCAAATATATTTTTCGACAATACTGAGATAAACGATACATTTTGATTGGCTGATGAGTAAATATGGCCAAATATTGCGAAATGAATTTAAAAATGTCGCCAAATGGATGAAAATGTCGCCAATTGTATAACAATGTTGCCAAATGAGTCAAAATATTGTCCTATATTTAAAAAAATCATCAACATGGCGAAATTAGTGTCCAAATAATTAAACTAATGTCAATTAGTGAAATTTGTGGCAAAATCAATCTATCTATATATATAAATGCGAAAAACCCACTCATCACTCATCACTAATTCTCCAACTTCCCGTATACCTATGAAGATGAAATTTGGCAAATTTGTTCCTTATACCTTAAATAGGAAAAGTAAGCTATTTTTGTTCCGATCGAACGGATTTAAGGGGTTGTAAAACCCCTTTTTCGAAACTTCTCCATAGGATTAACATGGAGAACATGTAACAATGCAAAATATAAAATTTAAACAATGGAAATTTTTAATATTATGTAACGTACGAGGAGCATTCTGATTGGCTGATGACTAAATATCGCCAAAATGTCGCCAAATAACTAAAAACTGTCGCCAAATAACTAAAAACTGTCGCCAAATTAATAAACTTCGCCAAATAAATAAAAATTTCACCGAATGAATAAAACATTTCGCCAAATTAATAAAATATCGCCAAATGAACTAAAATATGATCATATATGTAAAAATAATATAAAAACCGGCCCGTCGCACCGGGGGGGATTTAACTGTGAAAAAGAAAACAAAACGAAAAATGCTACGACCAAAAGTGCAAGCCATACGAAAAATATATTATCAAACTGAAGAGAAGTATACAGTATGAATAATATAAAGGTTCAAGACAGGAAGCCCATCGCTAAATAAAAGTTTGTAATTTAGCCTCCGTGCACTCAGTTAGTTTTGTGTTATCCATTATTTATTAGTTTACCTGCCGAGAGGCCAGTTATGTTACCACTCTACCTGTGAGTGAAGTTCTGTAATCTATATATATAAAAACATCGCCAAATGAACTAAAATATGAACACATATGTAAAAATACCATAAAAATGGCGAAATTAGTGTCAAAAAATGATAAAATGTATGTCAAAATGGTGAAAATATGATTGGGTAACAGGATATTCCGTACTACATCAGCTATGAAAATTAAATTTGGCGTGGAGGTACACTTTAAGCCAAAATTGCTCACTAAGAAATGATTTTCAAAAATCCGAACTGTAAATGCCAAAAGTAAAAATCCTCGCCACTTATCCACTGACTCATTACTATTTCTTTTATTTTCTGTATACCTATGAAGATGAAATTTGGCAAATTTGTTACTTATACCTTAAATAGGAAAAGTAAGCTATTTTTGTACCGATCTAACGTATTTAAGGGAGTGTTCAATGAGACAGTGGGATTTTTTGTACGGACCGTTAGTTTTGGACAATTTGGATAGTTTTAGAATTGTTAAACTCCACATACTGATAGGGTTTACCGAACAAAGTAAAACTTCTCGAATGTTAATCAACGGGAATATCATTTATTTGTCAGCATTGTTTTATCGCCAACTTCTCCGTGTTATAAAGTTTTCAGTTCCAGCTAGAACTTGCTAATAAAATTTATTTAATTTGTTTGGGTTCGTTATTTTATTTATCTTCTGATGGGTGAGGAATTAAGATTATTTTTCATCCGCTTAAATATGTTTTACTTGTACCTCTTTTGCGAGTTATTTTCTTCCCGTGCATAGAACTTAAAATTCAAAACTGAACCAGTGTTCACGTTCCCAGTGAGTAAGCGTCTTCTTCTATCTACTGGCGGGCCTCGGGCGTGGCCTGGTTGGAAAAGCGGGAATTACTTCTCAATGAATTACTTTCTTGACAAACGAATTTATTTATATCATGTTAATTATCGCGTTAACTGTGAAGTGAAAAAGGAGAAACAAAAAGTAAATATAAAGCGAATATTATCGATTCATTAACTTGGCTGAACTGTCGAATTATTGAACTTGTCGTTTAGTTTTTAAACTTGATAACTGAGTTAAGTAGAACGCAAATATTCTTGATTAATATTAACTATGATAACCGAGTTGATTACAAAATACCTTATAACTTCTCTTCACCAAGTTGTACAGGTCCCAGAAGAATATTATTTATTTAGCTAATAATTATTGTATTTGTATCTATTTTGTAACTTATTTCTTTCCCGTGCGTAGAACGGGTATTTCAGCTAGTACTTATATATAAGAATGGAGTGTCTGTCTGTGGAATCGAACAAAACCCCTCATTTTGAGTTTTCTACACGAATTAGAATACACTGATTCAGAAAATCATATTTAAATTTTTTTTGTCTGTCTGTCTGTCTGTTTGTCCGGATTTAACTCAAAAACTACTGCACAGATTTTTATGAAACTTGCACCAATTTAACAATATTTGCTTAGTTTAAAATCTGCACTTTGTTTCATGTGGATATCTACAACCATTCAAAAGTTATGAAACTTTTTCCATTTTCTCTAACATTACGCCTATGGGAAATTTACATCTCGATCTTCCCTTCATAACATTATTGTTAAAAATCAGCTTGGCGACCAAAAACATTTTTAGACAATATGGGATAAACGATTCATTTTGATTGGCTGATGAGTAAATGTCGTCAAATGAATTAAAAATATCGCCAAATGAATTTAAAATGTCGCCAAATATTGCCAAATGAATTAAAAATGTCGCTAAATGTTGCCAAATGAATTAAAAATGTCGCCAAATATTGCCAAATGAATTAAAAATGTCGCTAAATGTTGCCAAATGAATTAAAAATGTCGCCAAATGAATAACAATTTTCTATTGAATTAAAATATTGCCAAATGAGCTGAAATAGAGGTCCTATATTTAAAAATATCATCAAAATGGCGAAATTAGTGTCCAAATAACAAAATTAACGTTGTTAACAAAAACCTCGCCAACTGAAGGAGGAAGATAAACCAGCTCTTTCGGCTGACGCCATGTGTATTCATGTTCCGAACAACTTAACTTTATGACAATAGTGTTATTTGTTACGGTGCGGAATATTACTATTGTGTTGAAATGGGCAACTCTAAAAGTTTAATTTAAGGTTTTCTATATTTATACCTCCATGTAGCTGTTTTTTAAATTTTCTCCTCAAAAACATATTATTGGAATTCAAAAATGAATATTTGGTAATTAATTTTTCTAAGAAATATTATCCGTAAATATTGATCCATATGAAATTATGTTGAAAGACGGATATATAGACTCCGGTCGCCAATTGGCACAAAAAGAAACTTCACCAAATACGATAAATTATTTCGATTTGGAAGAATGCAATATTTTTAGTTTGATATATTATTGCGTCGCCAATATTAAAACAAATAATGTGAAGTTTACTATATGGGTTTATTGTCACTAAATGGTTATCTTTTATACAAAAAATATGCAATTTAAAAAAATGTTAGGAATTTTTATTTCACAAAAAGAAACATTTTACAAAAACATCAGTTTAAATAGTAGGTAGTCGCAATAGCATGTAAAGTCGTGAACATAAAAATAGATTTAGGTATCTCAAAAAATACTCAAAGTAATTTAATAAATCTGGATTTGGATAAAGTTTATTTTTCACAGTTCACAGAGAGTGATATGCCATGGCTACGCTGACAAGACAAAATCGCACAGCTCTTACTGCGCAAAGTGACCACGAGCAACGCCGGGCCATATTGCTAGTTAAGAATAAAAAATATGAAAACATAAACGGGTTTATTTAAAAATTCATTATTAAAAAAAGGTGGCAGAAAGAGGTAGACTTTCTTACGGAAATAACTTCAGGAAAGTCTATATTTTATGATATCTGATGTCCGCCTCATAAACATAAAGATTTTTTTTTGAAAAATCTAAGTAATATTAAAAAAAAATTATTTTAAAAAAGTCAATAAAGTCAGTATTAAAATAAAATTAATGTTTTGTTCTTTCTGATGCATATTAAAAAAAAAAAAAATTATGTTGTAAACAAGAGCTAATGAAATATAGAGGCACGATTTTAAACAAATGTCAACTTTAAATATGTGCCAAGATTAGAATTTCCTGGAGAATTAATTTTAATAACCAGACCATGATGGCAGGGTTATTCAGCAATAATAAAAACACAATTAAAATATTTTTCAAAAAAGCTTTTATTTTGGACTTTTAGCTAGTATTTTGGATCAAATACTCCACTGTGCGCCGGTTTGATCCTTAGCAAGTAGAAATCAGAGGTTATTAAAATACAAATGCAACGTTAAAATACGCAATAAAAGTTTGTATAGGCCGGACATGTTTCCGGAGATACATCACCCTTCATCAGCGGAAAATGCAAAGACTTTGCATCTCCCGAAACATGTCCGGACTATACGGACTTTTATTGCGTATTTTAACGTTGCATTTGTATTTTAATATTCTTAACGCAATGTTCTATAAGACGAGTTTTTATCTTAGAAATCAGAGGGTTATCAAAATCGTTCTTTTTATGCTTTAAAAAAAAAAAAAAAAAAAAAAAAAAAAAATAATAATAAAAAAAAAAAAAACGTAATTCTAACTTTTTGTGTAACCGTATAACTGATTTAATGGATATAGTATTTTGTTTTTGAAAAGAGTTATTAGTTTTCGATTAATTTGCACTTACAAACTTTTTAAAATTCGAACTTGTGTCAAGGAAAATGTTTAGAAGCAAGCGTCCCATAATAATAATGTTTTGTAGAATAGTAGACATATATCCGATCTGATGTATATCGTTTTCTGTTTTTCGAAAGAGTTATTAGTTTTTAAGTTATAAACTTTAAAAAATTCGAACAATGTTCGGTCATTTTTTCTATATCGCAATAAATACATAAAATGCTTTTTTTCAAAACTGTTGCAACTTGCTTAAACAGAAGTTTTTTTTTTTACTGTATCACAAATGCAATTTTTTTAATGTTGTGCACAAGTCTGCGGTTGTAAGACAAAACAATAGTATGCCGTAGTAACAGTGAAAAAATATGTTGAATTTTATTTAAATAAAAAATAAAAAAAAGCGACAGACGATAATTTTATTTATAGATTTATCCGAAAATGTGTTAGTGTGCAATCACTTTTGTGCAGAGGATTATAACAAATAGTTCATTTACCCAACAGAAACAAGGAGAAAAAAAATTATTAATCTATATATATAAAAGCGAAAGCCACTGACTCACTCACTGACTGACTGACTGATTGATCACGAGATCTCCAGATCCAAAAGCCCTACAGTGCTGAAATTTAGAACACAGATTCATCTTGGGCCCTAGGGGTGCACTAAGAAAGGATTTTTAAAAATTCGAACTCGAACTGCCAAAATAACGATTTTTAAAAAACCTTCCCATAGGATTAACATGGGGAACATGTAACAATGCAAAATATAAAATTTAAACAATGGAAAATTTTAATATTATGTAACCTACCAGGATCATTCTGATTGGCTGGTGACTAAATATCGCCAAAATGTCGCCAAATTAATAAAAAACATCGCCAAATTCATAAAAAACCATCGCCAAATTAATAAAAAACATCGCTAAATTCATAAAAAACATCGCCAAATTTATAAAAAAAACATCGCCAAATTCATAAATAACATCGCCAAATTCATAAAAAAACTTCGCCAAATTAATAAAAAACATCGCCGAATGAATAAACAATTCCGCCAAATGAATAAAATATCGCCAAATAAACTAAAATATGATAATATATGTAAAAATAATATAAAAATGGCGAAATTATAGTCAAAAAATGATAAAATGCCAAAATGGTGAAAATATGATTGGATAACGGGATATTACATACTACAACAACTATGAAAATTAAATTTGGCATGGAGCATGACATTTTAAGCCAAAATTGCTCACTAAGAAAGAATTTTCATTTTCAAAAACTCGAACTCTAACTGCCAAAAGTAAAAATCCTTTCCACATATCCACTAACTCATCACTAATATTGTAACTTTCTGTATACCCAGGAAGATGAAATTTGACAGAGTTGTTACTTATATCTTACAAAGAAAAAGTAAGCTATCTGGTAGGTACAAGCCACTCTGCACCATTATAATTGGTTCATGAATACTTTGGACCCCACGTGGTAGGAAGGTCAGAGGGAGAGTGTATAAATGGTCAATCTGGTTGACGCGGCGTACCTTCCTCTACTCCATGTTATGTCATTTATCCACGAAGGCTGATTACCCATAGAATTATTGGGGTGGAAGTGTATACCTCCTGTCACCAAGGGTGACATTTTCCTTCATGCGGTATAAAGATCAGAGGGTAAAATGGGTTAACAAACGACCTGAACGACGCGGCCTACTTTTCTTTATATGATGGTCTGCCTATACGACGAGTTATAAGGCGGAATTGAAAACTGTTGTAAACTCCTCCTCCATCTGGTACAAGTGTCAGAGGGGGAATGGGTTTGCGTCTATCGTCTGTAGTAGTGGGTAGGGGATAGGGTACAATTTAAAAAAAAATTGATTTGGCAATGCAGTAAAAAATATGACTTATTTTTTATTTAAAAAAGTTCAATATTGAAAAAGAGCCCGTGCAAGATCCAAAAAAAAAAAAGTGTTGGGGAGCCTTCCCCCTTGCCCCCCTCCTCGCATATTGATAAGGTTTACCGTACAAAAGAAAAAATATGAAAATCTTGAATTTTGGCAAATGAACATTTTAAAATCGCTTTCGTTTTTTCTTCTTATATTCTCACCAATTTGTGAAACTTAACGACAAATGTAGACATATGTGTCTAATAAAAGTTTTTCGAAGATAATTATTATTGACAATTTAAAGAGTTGTTCCTCTTTAAATCTTTGGGATGTTACTAAAGGTTAAAATATGGATGTTAATCAACGGGAGTAACGTATATATATCCACGTTATTGTATAGCCAATTTCTCCATATTATCAATCTTTTCAGTTCTTGCAGGGCCTTTGTTAATAAAATTTCGTTACAAATTGGAACTTTTAACGCTGTGGTTTCCCTTGATGGGAAACCTCTCCATAGGATTAACATGGAGGACATGTAACAGTTCAAGATTGAAACAATGGAATATTTTAATATTACGTAACCTATGAGGAGCATTCTGATTGCATGATGGTTGGTTGGTTGGTTGGTTATATAGGGTTTAATGGCGCAAGGGCCAAATATGGCCAAGCTGCGCCACTGATTGCATGATGACTAAATATCGTCAAAATGTCGTCAAATAAATAAATAAAAATGTCGCCAAATAAATAAAAATATCTCCAAATTAATAAAAACATCGCCAAATGAATAAGAAATTCACCAAATGAATAAAAGATTTCGCCAATTGATTAAAATATCGCCAAATGAACTAAAATTTGATCATATGAGTAGATGAGCGCAAAAATGGCCCAACTCATATTTTTTTTTAAACTGATCATTTTATGATACTAAACTTTCTTACAGAATACGCATTTACTGAGCAATATCGGTATAACCCATTTCCCCGTAATTTCGTCTAGAAAGCGTTCATAGTTCGTTTTTGACTTCAAACACTTCTTCGTTGACAAAAATATTCAAGCTCCGTTTTCTTCGTAAAGGATATTTGGGGATAGGGCCATTCTTGCACTCACCTACTTATATATGTAAAAATAACATAAAAATGGCGAAATTAGTCAAAAAATTATATAATATCAAAATAGTGAAAATATGATTGGATAACGGGATATTCCGTACTACAACAACTATGAAAATTAAATTTGGCATGGAGGTACACTTTAAGCCACTAATTTTCAAACACTCGAACTCTAACTGCCAAAAGTAAAAATCCTTGCCACTTATCCACTGACTCATTACTAATTCTCTAACTTTCTGTATACCCAAGAAGATGAAATTTGAATTCTATATGTAAGATGCATATCTTACATAGAAAAGGTAAGCTATCGGGTAGATACAAGCCACACAGTACCATAATAATTGGTTCATGAATACTTTGAACCCCACGTGGTAGGAAGGTCAGAAAGAGAGTTTATAAACGGTCAATCTGGTTGACGCGGCCTTTCTCTACTCAATGTTATGTCATTTATCCACGTAGGTTGATTTCCCGTAGAATTATTGGGGTGGAAGCGTATACTGCCTGTCACCAAGGGTGACATTTTCCTTAATGCGGTATAAAGTTCAGAGGGAAATATGGGTTTACAAACGACCTGATCGACGCAACTCACTTACCCATACGACGGTAGGTCATTTATCGTCCATACCACGATTCCCCGACGAGTAATGAGAACGAAATCGTTTGCAGTTAAGAGCGACATTCCCTTCACGGGGAACAAAAGGTCAGTGGGCGGAATGGGTTAATAATTGGCTTGGTCGATGCGGCCTACCTTTCTTTATATGATGGTATGCCTATACGAAGAGTTATGTGGCGGAATTGAAAACTATTGTTGTGGACTCCTCCCCCACGTGGTACAAGTGTCAGAGGAGGAATGGGTTTGCGTCCATCGTCTGTAAGAGGATATTGTTTCGAATTATTTAAAAAAAAATTATTTTGGCAATGCAGTAAAAAATTTGACTCTTATTATTATTTATTTTAATAAGTTCAATATTAAAAAAGTGCGAGGTCAAAATCCGAAAACAGTGCTACGGAACCATCCCCCCCCCCTCCCCCCCCCCTGGATATTGATAGGTTTACCGAATAAAAGAAAAAATATTTAGCAAGTGAACTTTTTAAAATCGTTTTCTTTTTATATTCTCGCCAATTTATGAAACTTAACTACAAATATTGACATAGGTGTCTAATAAAAGTTTTTCGGAGATAATTATTATTTCCTCTTTAAAATCTTTGGGATGTTACTAAAGGTTAAAATATGGATGTTAATCAACGGGAGTAACGTTTATATATACACGTTATTGTATAGCCAACTTCTCCATATTATCAATCTTTCCAGTTCTTGCAGGACCTTGCTAATAAAATTTCGTTACAATTTGGAACACTGTGGTTCCCCCTGATGTGTGACAAATTAAGAATATTATTTATTTCGCTATAAATATTGTATTTGTATAATTTTTTTAACTTATTTCCTTCCCGTGCGTAGAACGGGTATTTCAGCTAGTATTTATTATATTACTTTAACTTTTACGCTAATATAAATTAAATAATTATTATATTCCTGTAGAAAACATCGTGTACGTTTTGAAAAATCTACTCTTGCATATGTGTGTCCTATACAATTGCGGTATATTTTGCACTAACAACCGTTGAGATGGTACACAAAATAAAATTCCTATCAAATTTTAGCATCATTTCATACTCGGCTAGACTAAAAGAATTTCTCTGGCTGCTAATTTTTGTTGATGAAAACTTTAAAATAAACTAAATGTTTGTTTAAAAAAAATATTTAAAAAAAACACATTTATAAACAATTTAAAAAAAAAGCAAACACAGGCAACAACTGTTCTTATAAAAGAACGTAAATATAACATCTGTGAGTAGAACGAATAATTATAAACACCGACGCAAGCGATTAATTGCATTGCAGCTGCTTCAGAGAGCGGGAAAATGCAATCTCTGTGATTGGCGGAAGGAATGGATACAGAAATGCCTGCTATACACACCCTTGCTGTTTTACATAGAAAATAATATATTGAGAGTAGTTTTCCAGATTTGGAGAATTACCCTACCTTGAGGTATTTTCATCCACTGGTTCACAGCCTTTTGATGGCCATGGACCACTGAGAATATTTGACAATGCACAGAAAATTTAGATATTAAATACAATTTTTACATCGATGCCTGTCAACTAGAGCCTCCCGGCCACTGGAGGAGCAACCCCCCAGCGGAACGGGAGCAGCGACCGATGCCCGTCAACTAGAGTCTCCCGGCCACTGGAGGAGCAACCCCCCAGCGGAACGGGAGCAGCGACCGATGCCCGTCAACTAGAGTCTCCCGGCCACTGGAGGAGCAACCCCCCAGCGGAACGGGAGCAGCGACCGATGCCCGTCAACTAGAGTCTCCCGGCCACTGGAGGAGCAACCCCCCAGCGGAACGGGAGCAGCGACCGATGCCCGTCAACTAGAGTCTCCCGGCCACTGGAGGAGCAACTCCCCAGCGGAACGGGAGCAGCGACCGATGCCCGTCAACTAGAGTCTCCCGGCCACTGGAGGAGCAACCCCCCAGCGGAACGGGAGCAGCGACCGATGCCTGACAACTAGAGTCTCCCGGCCACTGGAGGAGCAACCCCCCAGCGGAACGGGAGCAGCGACCGATGCCTGTCAACTAGAGTCTCCCGGCCATTGGAGGAGCAACCCCCCAGCGGAACGGGAGCAGCGACCGATGCCTGTCAACTAGAGTCTCCCGGCCACTGGAGGAGCAACCCTCCAGCGGAACGGGAGCAGCGACCGATGCCTGTCAACTAGAGTCTCCCGGCCACTGGAGGAGCAACCCCCCAGCGGAACGGGAGCAGCGACCGATGCCTGTCAACTAGAGTCTCCCGGCCACTGGAGGAGCAACCCCCCTAGCGGAACGGGAGCAGCGACCGATGCCTGTCAACTAGAGTCTCCCGGCCACTGGAGGAGCAACCCCCCAGCGGAACGGGAGCAGCGACCGATGCCTGTCAACTAGAGTCTCCCGGCCACTGGAGGAGCAACCCCCCAGCGGAACGGGAGCAGCGACCGATGCCTGTCAACTAGAGTCTCCCGGCCACTGGAGGAGCAACCCCCCAGCGGAACGGGAGCAGCGATCGATGCCTGTCAATTAGAGTCTTCCGGCCACTGGAGGAGCAACCCCCCAGCGGAACGGGAGCAGCGACCGATGCCCGTCAACTAGAGTCTCCCGGCCACTGGAGGAGCAACCCCCCAGCGGAACGGGAGCAGCGACCGATGCCCGTCAACTAGAGTCTCCCGGCCACTGGAGGAGCAACCCCCCCAGCGGAACGGGAGCAGCGACCGATGCCTGTCAACTAGAGTCTCCCGGCCACTGGAGGAGCAACCCCCCAGCAGAACGGGAGCAGCGACCGATGCCCGTCAACTAGAGTCTCCCGGCCACTGGAGGAGCAACCCCCCTAGCGGAACGGGAGCAGCGACCGATGCCCGTCAACTAGAGTCTCCCGGCCACTGGAGGAGCAACCCCCCAGCGGAACGGGAGCAGCGACCGATGCCTGTCAACTAGAGTCTCCCGGCCACTGGAGGAGCAACCCCCCAGCGGAACGGGAGCAGCGACCGATGCCCGTCAACTAGTGTCTCCCGGCCACTGGAGGAGCAACCCCCCAGCGGAACGGGAGCAGCGACCGATGCCCGTCAACTAGAGTCTCCCGGCCACTGGAGGAGCAATCCCCCTAGCGGAACGGGAGCAGCGACCGATGCCCGTCAACTAGAGTCTCCCGGCCACTGGAGGAGCAACCCCCCAGCGGAACGGGAGCAGCGACCGATGCCTGTCAACTAGAGTCTCCCGGCCACTGGAGGAGCAACCCCCCAGCGGAACGGGAGCAGCGACCGATGCCCGTCAACTAGTGTCTCCCGGCCACTGGAGGAGCAACCCCCCAGCGGAACGGGAGCAGCGACCGATGCCTGTCAACTAGAGTCTCCCGGCCTCTGGAGGAGCAACCCCCCAGCGGAACGGGAGCAGCGACCGATGCCCGTCAACTAGAGTCTCCCGGCCACTGGAGGAGCAACCCCCCAGCGGAACGGGAGCAGCGACCGATGCCCGTCAACTAGAGTCTCCCGGCCACTGGAGGAGCAACCCCCCAGCGGAACGGGAGCAGCGACCGATGCCTGTCAACTAGAGTCTCCCGGCCACTGGAGGAGCAACCCCCCAGCGGAACGGGAGCAGCGACCGATGCCTGTCAACTAGAGTCTCCCGGCCACTGGAGGAGCAACCCCCCAGCGGAACGGGAGCAGCGACCGATGCCCGTCAACTAGAGTCTCCCGGCCACTGGAGGAGCAACCCCCCAGCGGAACGGGAGCAGCGACCGATGCCTGTCAACTAGAGTCTCCCGGCCACTGGAGGAGCAACTCCCCAGCGGAACGGGAGCAGCGACCGATGCCTGTCAACTAGAGTCTCCCGGCCACTGGAGGAGCAACCCCCCAGCGGAACGGGAGCAGCGACCGATGCCCGTCAACTAGTGTCTCCCGGCCACTGGAGGAGCAACCCCCCAGCGGAACGGGAGCAGCGACCGATGCCTGTCAACTAGAGTCTCCCGGCCACTGGAGGAGCAACCCCCCAGCGGAACGGGAGCAGCGACCGATGCCCGTCAACTAGAGTCTCCCGGCCACTGGAGGAGCAACCCCCCAGCGGAACGGGAGCAGCGACCGATGCCCGTCAACTAGAGTCTCCCGGCCACTGGAGGAGCAACCCCCCAGCGGAACGGGAGCAGCGACCGATGCCTGTCAACTAGAGTCTCCCGGCCACTGGAGGAGCAACCCCCCAGCGGAACGGGAGCAGCGACCGATGCCTGTCAACTAGAGTCTCCCGGCCACTGGAGGAGCAACCCCCCAGCGGAACGGGAGCAGCGACCGATGCCTGTCAACTAGAGTCTCCCGGCCACTGGAGGAGCAACCCTCCAGAAGGACACGCGAGAAAAGCGTTCGATGCCTTCCAAGTATGGGAGGCGATTCTCATCCTGTAGTGCGGGTAACATCCGAAATTTCAGAAAATGAAAGTATTAAATTTATTAAATGAAATCAAATATGAAAACTTGTGTCTTCAATTTGAGTCGCTGGA
Organism: Troglohyphantes excavatus; assembly: GCA_963932185.1. NCBI lineage: Eukaryota > Metazoa > Arthropoda > Arachnida > Araneae > Linyphiidae > Troglohyphantes > Troglohyphantes excavatus. The sequence continues at coordinate 68,244,218 of OZ010668.1, read as the reverse complement.
ATAATTTAGCAACTACCTATTGAACAATACTGCCTAAAAAAAACTCACTTTTTTTGTAAGTGGAGGAGTGACAAATTTGGGGAGAAAGGGGTGCCCATAAATGCCGTATTATGAAAGCTAACGGGATAACAGCAAGGATGAAAACGGAAAGTAGAAATTTTCAAGGATTAATGTTAAAAAAAAATTGCTTCATCGCCTATCTTTACGTAAAAAACGTCTTTCCAGAATAATAGACACTCAATTATCTATTCTAAAACTACCAACTTACTTCGTATTATTCTACTAAATATAAAATCTAGTTGCCTTCAACACACTCCAAAGATTATCGCTATCCCATTCTTCCTGGCATTCGAGATTATTATTATTTTTTTTTATCTTAATTGTCAATAAAAAATATATTTGCATTGTATAATTTCTGAATCAGTTTTTATGATATTTTTCAGATTCATAAATGATTTTAAACAAATTGTTTGCATCGTTTATGCTATAAAACTGGTTAAATCTAAAAATTTTTTGCATTATATAAAATGCAATAGTTTAACTATTTTATTAACCGTCCTTCCAGCTTCGTTTTCCTATGTTTTTTGTTCTTAAGACTGAAATATATGAGTATTATAAAGTGAGATTTTTATAATTAATCCTCTTGGGGGCCAAATTTCAGCGAAATAAATTTAAAAAAAATAATTTGCTTTGGTAATTTGTTGTCAACAGTCATTTGTTTGTCAATTGTTGTCTACTTTGAGATCCATTTGTTAAATTTAATTACCTGTATGAATTTGGAATTTATTTTCTCTCTTGACCGTGCATTTTGAAATTTATGTAACCCTGACAGTAACACTATGTTATTTCACACTTTATTAACATATTTTAGACATACAATTTATGTTATTCGCGTTGACTTAAACAGAACGACTTTGTGTTCACGGCTGTCCCTTTGAGAAATTCCACAGCAACTGTGCTTCAATGGGGGAGTAGAAGGGAAGGGTAGCGGTTATAACTCGCGGTCCTCGGAGGTCTAGGATGTTACTCTAACAGTTGAATTATTAATGTAATTCATACAGGAAAATAGGTTACCTTTAACATAATATTTTGTGCAGAGCTCTCACCCTGCCCAAATGATTCGCCTAAGTATAAAAGGCCTTGATTGCAAAAAGTTAATTTTTTTTTACCCAAATAGCAAAATTGGCTTAAAAAATTATTGGCAGAAATAAAGGCGCCTAAATCATACTCGCTTGTGTTACAAAATTTCCTTGAACCGCCCCTGTAATTAAAATTTCTAGTATTAAGTCTCTTTTTAAAACATAAATAAAATGATCAATAAATTTTTAACATTAACTAGTGCCATTATCCATTTAATACATTTTTACTCATTCAAACAGAGTTTTAACAATATGTTCGGGTTTCAAGGAATCCAAAAACATCTTAAAAACTGTAACATTATTAACATTGTAACATTAATTATTGCCATTATCCATTTAACTCTTTTTACACAGGCACCTACTCAAATCAAGTTTAAAAAAAATTACTTTGGAGCTCTAGTAATGCAACAATATATCTTCACAAGATAACCCTCCACCACTAATATTTGCTAGTGTACTGTATAATAGAATCGTAGTTGTAAAGCAAATGCTCGTATTTTAGGTTATCAGTATTTTCAATTCATTGGGTATGACAGTGTATTTTAAATTTTAATTTAGTTCAAATTAAAGACACTACTAATTAAAGACTAAACTCGAACATTTTGAAACATTGTTAGTTATGGCTCTATCTCGAAATCTAGGCTACATAAAAAATTGACACTTATAAATTTATTACTTACCTATCATTTAATTATGTAGTTAACGAATCTTGAACTATTCTCCTTTAATGCAGTGATTGAAGGTTCGTCTACATCATTTCGGAAGGGAAGTCACCACAATTCCTCCAATCAATCCTATGGTGCATCCAATTATGTGCATTTTAGATTGTGTTTGCAATACTGTAATTTAATGCTTCTAAGCAGGTATCGATGTTTAGAAAATTAAAGAAAGTAAGCTTTAGTGGAAGCCGTCCGATATTTTTGGAAGATGGCGTCGAAATGAAATATAAGGCAACAATGAAAGTAGTTCTTATGCGTTTCTATTATTAAAATTAATATTCCAATACACTCTTATAACAAATAAAGGCAAAGAGCGATTGTTGCGTCTAAGAAAGGCTAAACACAAACGACATTTAAACATTCTTGTTTATTTAATCACATTTACATCTTCATTATTACAAAAGAAGAGTTAAATGTGTTGTTGTAATAATGAATGTTTTCATATTATTGGTAAACACAATAAAATGACCGACAGGCATTATTTAAACACATTATACAACATTAATATTCGTTTACAGAAATATAATTTTTGAAAAATTGTATCGTCATACCAACAGTTGACTTAAGGTTCAAGGATTACAAACGGCCGCTTGGGGCGCCGGACTAAGGAAGTCTCTAAATTTCCGTGAAAAAGGGAAAATGAAATGATTTTCATAGGAACATTAAACTCCTAACATCTAAGGTTATTTTTTCAAAATCATGTGCAATGAAATTTCAAACTGAGAAATTTTGCGAATCAGGATTTTTTATACGAAAATTCTATTTAAATTTAATTATCATATAAGTTCATACATTGCTTAACTTTCTTCCCAAGACCGGCAAACGGCAATCAAAAAAGAATAGGGGGTGAGAGGGGTATTCTTTTTAGGGGCTGTGAAAACGTTTGTCACATGCATATATAGTTTAGGTCTTATGACAAATATAACACAAGGAAGGGGCGGTAAAAAATTTTGTAGCCCGTGAGGACTATAGGAATACAGTTAATTGGCGACATAAAAGATAAGTCCAAGTAAATTCACAATACATTGACCGAGCGTAAGCGAGTGCTCGTTTTCTACTCGACCTTTCTGCATTTCGTCTGTTTGTAAATTTGTTAGTTACGCAGTTACGACCATACGCACTGTTAAATTTTCTTCAAATTTGGGATGAATGTACCTTGAAGTTATTAAAAATGACATATGTCTTTTTTAGATTTTTTTTTGAGAGGTCTACTGTTCCTAGAACTACTGGTACACCAAACTGTAAAGCAGTAGCTAATACTGAATCTGATTCAATTCGATGTAAACGTGCATCTATTAAAAAACTACTTAGCTAATTTAATTGTTTATCATATAATAATTTTATTTATCTAATTATGTCTTACTTATTGTGCATATCATTTATAAAATTTTGCTTATGTATAATTTTTTTTTAGTAATATGTTCTTATTCACAATTATTTTTAATTACAATTCTGAGAAAACTTTATTTCATCAATGATTTAATTTGTTTCTAATACAAGAATAGGTTGCATTTCAATGTGAAAGTGTATTAATGTTTCTGAATTTTCTGTAAATTTAAAGTAGTTTTTGAATAAGAAAAAAAGAATTTATATAGTTTAGGTTATTAGATATCTTAGTTCATCTTTCACCTTACAGCTGTGTCCCTATTATTCAGACATTTCAATGGAACATGGGAATTGCAATAAATTAATTTTGAAAGCAAAGATAAATTACTTCGTATTTTTTTCTCAATAAACAGCATTTTGGGTCAGAATATTGAATTTACAGAGTTATAAGTTTCCGATTGCCATTAATACTCAAAATTTGAGTTCATATTCGAAATTCCTTAGACAGTACGCAAACGTTTTAGTTTTTTTAATTTCTGTAAAATAGATTCTATACAGAAATAAGCAACTTAAGGTGTATGTATACACTTGAAATTTTTTTTTTATTTATGAATTTAAAAATATAGTTTTTTCGTGTAGGAAAACACCTTAAAAGTAGTGATGAATCATTTTAAAAAATCCTGAATAAAATAAAATACTAATTACCTAATTAGCATTTTATATGTTAATTAGCATGTTTTTTCAAACGTAATTGCGCAAGTTGTAATTAATCTAGAAGCAAAATTTTTGTTGGAAATTATTCGCAGTATCTTTCTTAATGTTATGACCCTCCAAAAAGATTATAGCATTTAAAGTTTTTTTTTAAATAATTTTTTACCTCGACAGTCCCTAAAAAAACACTTTTTTATTCTAATTTTCAACTTTAAAATTCTATTAAAAATTATTTTTTGAACGAATCGTTTTGATGGAGGGTCATAACATCTTACAACTAATATAAATTTAAAAGAAAAAATAATTTTCTCAAAATGTTTAAGCAAACTTGAGTTATCATGTTTCGAATGAAGGGACATATGTTAAAAATACAGTTCTTCAGAAATCAAGTGTAAAGTTTACAAAACATATTGCCATTGCAAGCGCGGCCATAGAATAACTCTTTGTAAATAAAAAAGTTTTTGGAATATTTATTCAATCTTGGTATCATCTGAAAGATACTGAATTGAGGAATACTATAGAACCGAAAAAATATTTTGGAATTTTTGGCCGATTTTCGATTTTTATAGTGTGTACGTACACCTTAATATTTTTAAAATTTAAATAAATAATAACAAAATGATCTTTTATAAAAATGTTAAATTTTAATGTAGTTTTTCCAGCAACTGAAAAACTTTCAAATATCAAGTAGCTTAAATTTGCTTGCATTTTACCTTAACATTAGGTGAGGGGAAGGGGTTTTAAGTTTGGGGTTAATAATTGAATGACACCAAACTGCATTATTACATTTTTAATTAAATTATGTATTACAATTAAATTAATTACTTTGAGATCCATTTGTTAATTTTAATTACCTGTACGAATTTGGAATTTATTTTATTATTAGAAAACATACACTCTTTCTTGACCGTGCATTTTGTAATTTATGTAACCCTGATAGTAACACTATGTTATTTCACACTTTATTAACATATTTTAGACATACAATTTATGTTATTCGCGTTGACTTAAACAGAACGACTTTGTGTTCACGGCTGTCCCTTTGAGAAATTCCACAGCAACTGTGCTTCAATGGGGGAGTAGAAGGGAAGGGTAGCGGTTATAACTCGCGGTCCTCGGAGGTCTAGGATGTTACTCTAACAGTTGAATTATTAATGTAATTCATACAGGAAAATAGGTTACCTTTAACATAATATTTTGTGCAGAGCTCTCACCCTGCCCAAATGATTCGCCTAAGTATAAAAGGCCTTGATTGCAAAAAGTTAATTTTTTTTTACCCAAATAGCAAAATTGGCTTAAGAAATTATTTGCAGAAATAAAGGCGCCTAAATCATACTCGCTTGTGTTACGAAATTTCATTGAACCGCCCCTGTAATTAAAATTTCTAGTATTAAGTCTCTTTTTAAAACATAAATATGTTTAACAATATGTTTGGGGTTTCAAGGAATCCAAAAACATCTTAAAAACTTTAACTTTAATTAACATTGTAACATTAATTATTGCCATTATCCATTTAACTTTTTTTACACAGGCACACACTTAAATCAAGTTTAAAATTTTTTATTTTGGAGCTCTAGTAATGCAACAATATATCTTCACATGATAACCCTCCACCACTAATATTTGCTAGTGTACTGTATAATAGAATCGTAGTTGTAAAGCAAATGCTCGTATTTTAGGTTATCAGTATTTTCATTTCATTGGGTATGACAGTGTATTTTAAATTTTAATTTAGTTCAAATTAAAGACACTACTAATTAAAGACTAAACTCGAACATTTGGAAACATTGTTAGTTATGGCTCTATCTCGAAATCTAGGCTACTTAAAAAATTGACACTTTTAAATCTATTACTTACCTATCATTTACTTATGTAGTTAACGAATCTTGAACTATTCTCCTTTAATGCAGTGATTGAAGGTTCGTCTACATCATTTCGGAAGGGAAGTCGCCACAATTCCTCCAATCAATTCTATGTCCTATACGGTATTTTTTCCCAAGTTTCTATCAAATCCTGTTGACATACAAAAGTCGTACAAAAAATTATGTGCATTTAAGATTGTGTTTGCAATACTGTAATTTAATGCTTCTAAGCAGGTATCGATGTTTAGAAAATTAAAGAAAGTAAGCTTTAGTGGAAGCCGTCCGATATTTTTGGAAGATGGCGTCGAAATGAAATATAAGGCAACAATGAAAGTAGTTCTTATGCGTTTCTATTATTAAAATTAATATTCCAATACACTGTTATAACAAATAAAGGCAAAGAGCGATTGTTGTGTCTAAGAAAGGCTAAACACAAACGACATTTAAACATTCTTGTTTATTGAATCGCATTTACATCTTCATTATTACAAAAGCAGAGTTAAATGTGTTGTTGTAATAATGAATGTTTTCATATTATTGATAAACACAATAAAATGACTGTCAGGCATTATTTAAACACATTATACAACATTAATATTCGTTTACAGAAATATAATTTTTGAAAAATTGTATCGTCATAACAACAGTTGACTTAAGGTTCAAGGATTACAAACGGCCGCTTGGGGCGCCGGACTAAGGAAGTCTCTAAATTTCCTTGAAAAAGGGAAAATGAAATGATTTTCATAGGAACATTGAACTCCTAACATCTAAGGTTATTTTTTCAAAATCATGTGCAATGAAATTTCAAACTGAGAAATTTTGCGAATCAGGATTTTTTATACGAAAATTCTATTTAAATTTAATTATCATAGAAGTTCATACAGTGCTTAACTTTCTTCCTAAGACAACCCGTACCCCTTCCCGCAATTGCAATATCAATCGCGATGGTAAAAAAATCAGCAGACGGCAATTACAAAAGAATAGGGGGTGAGAGGGGTATTCTTTTTAGGGGCTGTGAAAACGTTTGTCACATACATATATAGTTTAGGTCTTATGACAAATATAACACAAGGAAGGGGCGGTAAAAACCTTTGTAGCCCGTGAAGACTATAGGAATACAGTTAATTGGCGACACAAAAGATAAGTGCAAGTTGCCTGGTTTCAATAGATAAAGGGTCGCTTTTATTGATACTTGAAATGAGGAAGAAGTTAAACAAGAATTCGTAATGTCCCATTCCAGAAATTGTCCGCTATTCAGCCAGATATTTTCCAAGAAACTTCCCATTTACTGTCCCAACCTAAGTGCTTCTTGAAAGAGTTTTAAATGATTAATATTATAAGGTAGCGCCTATATATAAATATATATATATATATATATATATATATATATATATATATATATATATATATATATATATATATATATATATATATATATATATATATATATATATATATATATATATATATATATATACTCGACCTTTCTGCATTTGGTCTGTTTGTAAATTTGTTAGTTACGCAGTTACGACCATACGCACTGTTAAATTTTCTTCAAATTTGGGATGAATGTACCTTGAAGTCATTAAAAATGACATATGTGTTTTTTAGATTTTTTTATGTTTGCGAGGTCTACTGTTCCTAGAACTACTGGTACACCAAACTGTAAAGCAGTAGCTAATACTGAATCTGATTCAATTCGATGTAAACGTGCATCTATTAAAAAACTACTTAGCTAACTTAATTGTTTATCATATAATAATTTTATTTATCTAATTATGTCTTACTTATTGTGCATATCATTTATAAAATTTTGCTTATGTATAATTTTTTTTTAGTAATATGTTCTTATATTCACAATTATTTTTAATTACAATTCTGAGAAAACTTTATTTCATCAATGATTTAATTTGTTTCTAATACAAGAATAGGTTGCATTTCAATGTGAAAGTGTATTAATGTTTCTGTAAATTTAAAGTAGTTTTTGAATAATAAAAAAATAATTAATATAGCTTAGGTTATTAGATATCTTAGTTCATCTTTCACCTTACAGCTGTGTCCCTATTATTCAGACATTTCAATGGAACAGGAGAATTGCAATAAATTAATTTTGATAAGCAAAGATAGACTTCGTATTTTTTTTCAATAAACAGGATTTTGGGTCAGAATATTGAATTTACGGAGTTATAAGTTTCCGATTGCCATTAATACTCAAAATTTGAGTTCATATTCGAAATTCCTTAGACAGTACGCAAACGTTTTAGTTTTTTTAATTTATGTAAAATAGATTAACTTCTATACAGAAAAAAGCAACTTAATATTTATAAAATTTAAATAAATAATAACAAAATGATCATTTATAAAAATGTTAAAAAAACTAAATAAAAAAAATTTCAAATATCAAGTAGATTAAATTTGCTTGCATTATACCTTAACATTAGGTGAGGGGAAGGGGTTTTAAGTTTGAGGTTAATAATTGAATGACACCAAACTGCATTATTCCCCCCTCCCCCCCCAACAATAATCTCTGGATCCGCCCTTGGCTACATTATGGTATTTGTTTTTCATTCCTGAATACCTAAACTCAGACGTTGAGAGTGCTTGAAAGTCGTCAAGTTCGGTGTCTTTGCAGAGTGATATTTTGTGCCTTGTTCAGACCTGCCGCCCAGCCCTGATAGGCTTAATCGAAAAAGGTCTTGATCGCAGACGGTTAAAATAATTTATCCAAGTAGCAAAATTGGCTAAAATAATTATTTGTAGAAATAAGGCGCCTATATCATATTCGCTTGTATTACAAAAATTTCTTGGGACGTTCCTGTCATTGAAATATCTAGTAATAAGTCTCTTTTTAAAATATAATAAAAAAGAAATCCGTAAAAACAAATAAATGTGTAACATTAATTAGTGCCATTGTTCATTTCAATTATGTTTTTAATTTTACACAGGCACGCTCTTAAACCAAGTTTTAAAAACTTGTTTTGGAGCTCAAGGAATGCAGAAATATATCTTCGAAATATATCCCCCCCCCCCTTCTCCGTCCCCCAATAATTGTTAGTGTACTATGCAATAGAACCGTAGAGATAAAGCAAATGCTCGTTCTTTAGGTTATTAGTATTTTCATTTCATTGATTAAAGTATGATTGTGTATTTTAAATCTTAATTTAGTTCAAATTAAAGACACTACTAATTAAAGACTAAACTCGAACATTTTGAAACATTGTTAGTTATGGCTCTATCTCGAAATTTAGGCTACTTAAAAACTTGACACTTATAAATCTTTTACTTACCTATCATTTAATTATGTAGTTAACGAATCTTGAACTATTCTCCTTTAATGCAGTGATTGAAGGTTCGTCTACATCATTTCGGAAAGGAGATCGCCACAATTCCTCCAATCGATCCTATGTCCTATATGGTCGTTTTTCCCAAATTCCTTTCAAATTTAGTTAACATGTAAAAGTCGTACCGAAAGGATATGCATTTACGATTGTATTTATAATACTGTGATTAAAACTTTTAAGTTAGTTGGAAATAAGAAATTTAAAAAATCCTGTACATAAGATTCAAGTCTAAATAAAGAAACATTTGGATGTCGCCGCATAATAATTTGATTTTTTTTCATGTTTTGACCAATCATATTTAATATTCAATTTATAACGTTACCAGTAAATCAACTTAAAATATACTTCAGTTATTAACACACATTTAATGCTTCTGAACACGTATCTATGTTAGGAAAACGAAAGAAAGTAAGCTTTAGTAAAAGTTTTGTAAGATTGCATAAATATGAAATGTAAAGCAACAATGAAACTAGTGCTTATGTGTTTATATTATTAAAATTAATATTTCAATACACTATTGTTGTGTTTGAGAATTGGTTAAACAAGCACAATTTAAACAGTCTTGTTTGTTGAATTACATTTAGGTATCCATTATTTCAAACGAAAAGAAGTTAAAGGCATTTTTGTAATAATTGACGTTTTTATATTATTGGTAAACACAATAAAAAAACTGATAAGTATTGTTTAAAACATTATACAATAACATTAAATACGTTAACAGGAATTTCTCTTGGAAAAAATGATATCGTCTTAGCAATAGAGGCCACTTAAGTCCCAAGTAACCCAAACGGCCGCTTGGGGCGCAGGACTAAGCAGGGCGCTAAATTTCTGTGAGAAAAAAAAAAGGGAAAATGTAAATGAATTTCGTTTGAAAATCAAGTAAACAGAAATACGTTGGCAGATAAATAACAGCAACAGTTATCATTGTCATTAACTATTTAACAGTTGTCAATAACTATTTTTAAAGTTAATAAATCACTCCCTAATTATGAAATAAATTTAAAGAACAAATTTAAAGTTTGAGAATCCTTATAATATATGTGTGGTAACGATTAAGAAATTTCTCAACTTTTATCATGACCCTTGATCAAAAATACGAAGACTATTGTTCAAAAATCGTTGTTTATCTGACTATTGTTCAAAAATACAAAGCTCTGTTCCTGAGTTTTTCCTTCGAGAAGGGTCCCGGACTCGAACCGTTGGCAATAGCCTAATATGCCGCTCTAGTGCGGCGTTAATTAACCACATAAAACTTAACAATTGAAATTCCAAACTCAACAGTTCTAAAAATTCTTTAAGATTTTCTTTTTCGTTTGATTTTTAGTGAGCGGGGTTGAAACCCCCTCCCCCTTACCTATGTGTCTCTGGTAATGGGAAGAAGTTGGGTTTCAAAATGTTTCCTTTGTTCGGCAATGCAATAAAACAATTGACTTGCAATTTAGTTTTAAAATGTGCCATATTAAAAAAGTGCGGGGTCAACTTCCGAAAAAAGTACGGGGGCAACCGCCTTTGCACCCCCCGAATCGCCGCTGCCACCCGTGCTTGAAGAGAATGAGTAGCTACCAAAAACCGAAAGTTCCAATTGTGGCCCTTGTTAACCCTTTTCCTGTGCTATAAAAACATCTGCTGTTTTGGAGTCTCCCCCCCCCCCCCGCTCCCCCTCCCCCTCCACACACACACTTCCTGAATCAATGAATTTTTGTTATCAGTTAACTTGAGATGCAGAACCAGAAATGAGTAATCAGTCTGTGTCCGCGTTGATTTCGTCTATTAGAGTAAAAAAAAGGTGTTTTCAGTCTGTAAAAAAATTAATGCTACTGAAATTAAAAGTCATTTATTTTACTATTTGATATGCATGAAACTTTCCAAGAAGATTACGTAAACTCATGTGTGTTGTTACATATGACAATTCTTCAAAACTGTAGTGAGTTCTCAAGTGCTCTGGCTTTCACTTTGTTCTTTTAGAACTAAAAGATTAACTCATTGTCAGTGCCGTCACACACACTTTTTTTTGGGGGGGGGGGGGGGGGGGGTTGAGACAAGAAATTTTCCAACTTAACGATTCGAAATTCCCAACTTAACGATTCAAAATTCCCAACTTAACGGCATCGGGTACGGATACCAGCTCGGGTGTTATTCCCGTTATCTGACCATGGTTAAAAAATACGAGGCATTATTCCCAGGTATTTCCTTCGAGATAAACCCGAACTAACGTTGTAGCACGCAACATTTGTTGCACGCATGTTCCAGTATAGTGTCCGTTCCGTTCTAATGTTTAACGAACAATTTGCAGCTCTAGTGCGATGTTATTTAACCAAACCAAACTTAACGATTGGAAATTCCGAACTTAACAGTGCTAAAAATTCCTAGTTCCAACTTATCAACTTTTTTATAGGTAAATATTAAACAGTTTTCTCGAAAGTATTGATTTGTTGTACGCATGTTCCAGTGCAGTGACCTAAAGGTTTAATTTAAGTTTGATCTCTTACAAGTTGAGCAATTTCTAATCTCCCTTCGCTTTCATTTGCTAATAATAGTAATTTCCTTGAGGCATACATTTTCCAAATTCACTGATTTTTAAAACTCAAAATTTCCAACTTTTAAGGTTTCCAGTTTACTGAGGCGGCGGAAGGGGTGGGGGGGAATGCGAGACTGGCAAGAGTGAGAGTCAAAAACTCGACATTGCATGATAATGTCATATCGTACAAAAAATATTAACTTCTATAATTCTTATTATAAATTTTAAATTAAATTCAAAGTATTTTGTCGTAACGACTATAACAAATTTATTGTGGAAGTCAAATGGGGGGTTAACAAAAACGGCTATGTTCTGAAAATGGTAACGTGATCTGTAAATAGATTGAGTCAAAGGGACTCGACAGTTGTGCTAACCCAATAGCCATTGCTAAACTTAACATAAAAAATAAATAAAATAATATTCAAAAACAAAAAGTACCAACATACCAATATGACCATATTTATCAAGTAGTAATTAAATTTTTAAATTAATAACAATTTTAATTTTAAATTAATCAATGCAGGAAAATTGGAATTTAAATTATTATAAATAAATTCAATAAATTTAAAAGTATTCAAAGAGAGAGTCTTACAAAGTTAATGCTAAAACGAAACACATATCAGATAAAATTAGGTAAAGAGAATAGGTACTGAAAGATACGTCCTCCGCGCATAAGAATTTTCGTAGCAATCGTATCGAAGTCTGAATGGTTTTTTTTTAACCGATGGTGATTTAAATAAAAGAACCCATCGAAAGTTCTGGAATATTCTATTAGGAACCGGTAAAAACTATAAAAAAAATATTTTTATAGAAAAACACAAAGGAAACGCACTGCGTCAACATTACACAAGATGGGAAGATTCAACTAACCAATCACAAAACGAAAAAAAAAAAAAAATCCTAGACACGAGACGATAAATTTATATAGAACTGGCGCTTCGAATATTAGCTCGAAGAAATTTTACATTGTGAAAATCAAAGCCAATAGGGTTATATGAAACAAAAGTGATTTTTGAATAAAAGGAGAGGATTTTGATTTAGACGATCACCTAACACAATTAAAAGAGAAGTTATTTTAATAAAAAAAACACTGTGTGACGTAGTACAATATTTATATTATATTGACAATACTACATTTTAATGTAAAAAGGTATTAAAGTATTGTCTGTTTTCCAAAAATAAAAACAGAATGAGCAGATGCGAGCATTTATTTGGGCGTTAATGGATAACGGCTGTCTGTCTGGAAATCTGAAAACATTGCTTCTCAATTTAGATAAAGAATTTATTGGACAATTTTTAATTTTCCCTTGATAATCTTGTTGTTTTCGCTTTCATTTGTTAAAAATATTAATTTTCTTCAGACATAAATTTTCCCAACTCATGTATTTTCAAACCTTGAAATTCCCAACTTTTAGGGTTTTCAAATTATTAGGGGGGGGGGGGGGTCGGACTTCCCCCACAAACCCCCCCGGTGCGACGTCCCTGCTCATTGTGTCCAAAGATGGCTGTCTTTCGACTTTGCGTACACTTTCCTTTCAATATCGAACGAGGGGGAAGGAAAAAGCGCATATTTTTTAAAAAAAATATGGTAACCCGGCTCCCTTCGGCCGCAATTGGGCTATTGTCACATGCTCGGTACGGCGAGCCTCGTCTCATAATTGCAAGGCATTATGCAGTATTTGCGAAAGGTATTACGGTGAAGTTAAAGCCCGAATGGGCATTTGTTTACTAATGAATTTACTAAATTCCATAACTATTGGGTAAACGAAAATTAATGCTTGTCAGTTATTGGATTTTCTATGCGTGATACAATACGATTACAGCACACTACTTCATTTTGAATTTCCAAGGAAGATCAAATTATTAAAAAAACGATTTTTTTTTGTAAACTTTTTTACGGGTTCATAACAAATTCACAATCAAATAATATACATTAAAATCTAGAGAAAAACATATGTATTACTTCCAAAATAAACGACATTTCTTTAGAAGTTTTTAAAAACTATCACACAAATAAAACGGCATATTGTGGATGTATAATTAAATCGAGCGTAATACACATGTAGAAAGTTATGAACAAAAAAAGTCCTCTATATATAAATATTAAAATTTAAATTACAACACACAAATGTATTCGAAAAATTTAAATAATTCTCAAATAAAATTGTGCCAGATTCTATTATCCTTTTTGATTTTTGGCTATTAAATTTGTAATCCTTATTGCACAGTTGCATTTTGCTTACAATAGGCCCTTCGTAAAAAGTTATTTTACCAGGCGACCTTTTAAAAATTTCACCAGCTAATAAATGTTAGTTCTCTTCGAATGAATTACGCAAGAAATGCAACTAAATGGCGCAGACAACATTCCAAAATTCTATTCTTTTCGTATTCTATTTGCATTTTACTCGACGATTCGGATTTCACAACTAATTTATGCACTCCCCTCGTTTAATATATTCTCTAACGCAGAAAGCGCGCGTAAGTAATGTTCGAAAAGTTATCTGTGTGCAGAGCTCTTATAAAAATATTCTATAAATATGTCTTCTTCTTCACTGTGGCGTGTGGAGGGAAGGGTCGCTGAACTTTCACGAGGGGTGTTTCTTATTCAGAAGCGACAACTTTCGCAGAGTGGCGACACGAGAGATATGTCAACTTACATATGCCCGACTTCCGCAGAGATTTTTATGTGTTGTAAATAAAAAGATTTACGAGCTGCTGTGTGCTATGCTAGACGAAACTTTAAATGGGGAGTGTTTCGCAAGGAGAAGGGGGGTGGTGGTTATTTGTGTGTTCGTATCTTTTAGTGAAATTATTTTTTAAAAAACTGAGACGTCTATGTTTGAATGTGTAGCTTATGAAGGGACTAGGGGGGGGGGGGAACGATGAAGATCCATCGGAATTTGCTTAGAAGAACATTCAAAACACAGATTTTCATGTATCATAGACATATACAACATTCTGATATTTTAAAATTGTTTGACGTGCAATAAAATCCATTTAAATGGTAAGTGTTCACTACTTGGTAAGGGAACTGCCATGTTTCTAATATAAGATTTGAGATCTTGATATTAACAATAAGTGGACCCTTGCCGTATTTCGCCCGCACCCTTCATATGAGGAGTGTGCATTGCACACTCCTCATATGAAGGGTGCAGGCTCCTCATGTACACTGTGCATGCAAAAACCAGAGAGTTGTAATATTAACTAGAGAGCGCCTTCAATACCAGACTCTCGTAAGGCCGCGGTGTCAACATTGAAAAGAAAACCCCCCATCACGTGGTTATAGCGCTGCCACGTTTGGCGTTCATACATCTGTCGGAGTTCCGAATTTGGCGCACTTTCTTCTTTTTTGTTGATAAGGAGTTCTGTCTGTATTCAATTTCTTAACATATATGTACGTATTTACTTATTTTAAAACAATATGCGCTAAATATTTCCGTTCTTCATTAACGAAACGAAAATATTTTATTTGTGTTCAATACTCGAAGAAGCGAAACTCTTTATATTTCTCAGGTTTTATTGTTCCTATTTTCTTATTGAAGTATACAAAATAACAATTGAAAGAACTTCGCTTATGGTAAATGTTTTACATAAAAACGTAATGGAATTATTTCAAAACTACAAAGTAAGAAAAATCTCCTTAATATGTCTGTTAAACTCCCTTAAATTGTGCCACTCGTTAAAAAAAAACTATATTTAAATACAAAATGAAACACAAAACCATATTACAATACTTCGATCTCGTTTAGTTCTGAAAGTTGCCAAGGCCTGCCAAGTAATATTGGCGCATGAATGAATTGGCATTTCCACTTATCACGTGGTTTCAATGATGGACACACGGAAATCAGCATTTTTATTCCTCTATTTGTATCATTGCTCTATGGCAAAAACAAGCATGTCATAAATTCACAAATTGAGGAAAACTGCCAAAACGTCTATAGGCCTCCGGATTTTCAAATGCTACGGATATTTTTAGAAATATATTTTCGTGTGCGCAAAAAAAAACAGATTGTCGTAATCCTTTTTTTTTTAATTCAATGCTCATATAAGTTTTTATATTTTTTGGCATTTTTGGTTTTGCATGCACGCGCCTCATATGTACCATAACCAAAAAACTAGAAAACTAATTAGATATTTCTAGTATAGTTTTCGTATTTCCCAAAACATTCTGGAATATTTATTATTATCAGGGGCCTGTTGCTATTCTTGCTTGTTAAATATTCAAGAAATAAACTGATATTGTTAAAATTCTGTTCGAATATTTATTTATTTTCTTTCTAATATTTACAGGTAAGCTAAAATGTCCGTTAATTTGTGTGACATGAAGCTTGACGAGCCAAAATTTAATTAATTTAAAATGTAATTATTGAATTTTTTTTATTGAGAAAATTTTTGTCTGTACATCGTAAAGGTGCTTAGAAAAGGGACACACTTGGTTTGCCGTACGACGTATTAATTTCTTTACATCAATTCACGGATCAACAACAATAGCAGCTTTGATTGCTGATTTGAATACAAAATACGGCACGAATCTATAAACTAGTAACCGAAAAAAGCACTCATGGAACCATTCTGCCACAAATAACAAAGAAATTGTTAAGTGGTTAAATAACTTAAAAAATAAAAACTTTAAATAACTAATAAGAGCTCAGTGTAAATGCGTCTATCCGATACAATGTAAAGTAAAGCACTTCGTCTCTGCTCGCCATCTCCGAAGTCCTTACCGAAGTAAGAACTCTGCGGAGAACCAGAGTTTGGGTCTTTTCTCTGGATCTGTTTCGCTCCGGAAGTTAGAAGCAGGTACACACAAAACAAATAAACAAAGCGGCTTCGAACGACAACCTCACATCTTCGCGGCCGCAGACTGGCATCACCCTCACGGAAGCAAGGTTGCTTAAATCACACAGGTTCTTCCGCTGGCAAAGATATGGCGTTGCTCTGCTGCATGCTAAATGAAAAAAAAGCAACCACAACATTGTTGCTTGCTTTATGCACTGTAATCGCGAAACCCTTTTATTTGCAAGTATCGTTTCTTAAAACTTAATTGCAATAGGCAGAGTAACACTACTAGCAGGGCCGTCGCGAAGGGGCGGCTGTGTGTGTGTGGGGGGGAGGGGTCTAATCCCCCCAATAATTTTCAAAGTCTGTATATCCGGCATTTCCGGCATTCCGGATATATATATATCCAGTCTGTATATCCGGCATTTTATTTTACGAAAACCTCCAAAACGTTTATATAATATGGCGATTTAGTTTTTTTTTTTAAATATTTTTTTTTATCATTTCGAAATAACGGTTCTTTTTACATGCTTTTATTTAGAGATAAATTTTAATTTTTCAAAGCAATTGTAATGAAATGCTGAGGGGGGGGGGGGGGGGGGGTCTTAATTCACAATAATTTTCAAAGTCTGTATATCCGGCATTTTACATATTTATTTTACGAAAATCTCGATATGTTTAGTTATTATAACGATTTAGTGTTTAAAAAAAAATAAAGATTTTTTTATCATTTCGAAATTTTGGTTCTTTTTACATGCTTTTATTTAGAGATAAAATTCAATTTTCCAAAGCAATTGTAATGGAATGCTGAGGCTTGAGAATAGAATACGATTTGAATTATAATTTGTGAATGTATTGTAACATGCGAAACAATACAGTGAATGTCTTATTTTGAGAATTACTGAATTTTAAAAACTTCTGTCATCTGAATTTTTGATCGGCAAATTGTTGTCCCCTCCCCTACAATCGCTCTAGTGACGGCCCTGACTACTAGTTACCTTCATTAGTTTGGCACATTCTATACGGACGTGATAAACGCACGCTAGCTTTTGCAGATGGCTTTATGATTGGGGCGTACAAAACACGTGGTTTGTATCCACCAATCGCAGAGCCATCTGCAAAAGAGAATGCAAAGGTTTATGACAAATTATTATATGATTTTTGTATTAGTTTAAATCGTTTTCCACATGTCAAAGATCTTTTATAAAACTTTTACTCAAATTTATTTTTTTAAATGTCTTTTAATACAATAAATATACCATTTTACGCTATATAAAAGATTTATAAAAGATTTTTTTTTAATTGAGCTTATTTGTGTTGTTACCGGATTGTGTTGTTATGAATATGAAGTATTTTACCCAATCGCTTAAGCAACTTTGTCATTTGCATTTATTGTAAAGCCTTCGATTTTAAAATTTATTGCTTAACCCTCTGACTGAGCTGAACGACTTAAGTTGTCCATGAACTTTCAGTTTATCTAGAGATACACAAAAACTTTAAATTCTTAAAAATATTCAAAGTTGAAATATTTTTTAAATCTAAAGTGTTGGAGGTGTTTCTTGGAAACTATATCTATTAAATTAAGAAAAATTAAAAACTATATATAACATATTATACATGCATTGGAAATATAAAATAAAGGATTTTGCAGAGAAACCAACTTTACAATTTTGTTCTTTTTCTAACCACCCGGAGAGCAATCATATAAGGATTTATATGTATTATTACTAATAAAAGCGTAACAATTAATAATTTGTACTTGCTTGCATTTTCAACTTTTCTGCAAGTTACTAGCTCCTTAACTAGTTAAGTTTCCCCCCCCTCACACCTCCAGTAGTGTACTGGAATCCATTTTTTTTTTCCAAAACATTTTCTATTTCTTTATTAGCATCTAACCATTTCTTTATGCTTTTGTAGTCAGCACGTCGGGCATCATGGAGAAATTCGAATTTCTGATATTTTGTAGCTCCCACTATGACCACCTATAACTCATTTTTTAACTACTTCTTCAAATCGCAAAGTTTGTTTGTAATTTTCAGGAGTTGAAACTTCAGGATGGAAAGTGCAGGCAGTACGCTACGTCCTCATGGAAGGACGTTGTACGTTTTATCATGAATGCTTAATGTTCATCTTTGAATTGCAGTAGAAAGACACGTGTTTGTTCTAATATAAGTTAGAACTCTGTGGATTTCGGCTTTTGCCCATAAGGTTGTTCTTATGAGGGGAGGGGGGACGCTTTTGGAATTTGTGTGACGACGCCCAATTTTGAGCGCGTTTAGAACAACATCCTTATACACATGAAGGGGGGAAGCGCTTTATTTTTAGACAAGGGAGATTCTCGATAGCGCACTTTTTACATGCGTCTGCCATAAGAATATTCTCTTTGCCAATGGGCAAGATTTACATTGTATTCTTTTCAGCCTGATTTCTGGTTGCGATAACATTTATTTTAGCTGTAAAATAATCGTTTTTCGAGTAAAGAAAGTTTTGGACTGTGCTTTTATGCAACAGAAAAATCCATAAATAGTCTACATATGACTGTAAATAAGACTTCAGTTCAAATGAAAGTGGAATTAACTTAATAATTGAAATTTTTTTAAGAAAAAGATATTTGGTAATCATTAACACATTGCTATAGTTCGGTCTGCTGAATGGCCGCTGTGACGTCACACTGTTTACTGGATTTAGATAAGCTAATTGGTCAACTAACCCAAACTCGATTGTTGATTCGTTGTAACAAGCTTAAAAGATTGATAAACGTGCGTGAACTTTTGTAGATGGTTCTGGGATTGGTGGATACAAACCCCGTGATGTGTATGCTCCAATCACAGTCCCAACTAAAAAATCTCGCCCGTTTATCTTGTCCGGGAAGAATGGACCTAAGTAACCGATCCTCGTAAGTTCCTTAAATGTGTGTAAATAATGGGTTTGTTTCTTTACCTCTCAATAATGTTTCATATAGTTATAGTCTGGCTCCGATTAATTGGCGTTGTGTGTATGCTCCAATCATAGAACCATCTGCAAAAGCTTGCGTGCGTTTATCTCGTCCGTGTAGAATGGCCCTTAAACAAAATATGTGAGAGAGTTTACTTAAATATGTGAGAGAGTTAACTTAAAAGGGAAGTAAAAATGTTTTTATAATTGAAATATGTAGCATATTGTAGCTCACACATACAATCTTGTTACATTTAACATAATGATAATTTTAGTTTGTCAAATATGTTTTACATAATGGGGGTAACCTAAATGCAAAAGTAGTCGAAACTTTCGGAAATGAGATGTTACCAATATTAACTATTTTATACGTAGGCTTCAACTTTTGCCCTTACAATGAAGGAAAACTAGTTATTTATAAAACTTCTAGAAAAATTATCACATCGTTCAAACCATACATATAGTCTCTCAAAATTGTTAAAAGTGGATATAGCTGCTTTTGCATCTTGGATACTCAATGCACGATCTCCATAAGTGTATTGTGATTTATTTGATAGGGTTTAATATGGGCATTGGACCATATTTTGGTGGTCATATTGCATCATAGTTGACGAAAGAACTGTGTCCACATGTTGTATTTACATGGAGGGGCGCTGGACTAAGGAGAGCACCAAATTTTATTGTAAACAAAAGAAAAATTTAAATGATTTCAGCTGGAAATTCATTTTAAGCATTTGACATTTCTCTATGTTTATATTTTTAATCAAATTATATATTTCAATTAAATTACTTCCAATGATGCTTGAGTTTGATAATCTGACGAGAACCGGTATGTTTAACATGTTATGGCCGTTGGTCCTCCAGAAAAAAAATCATAAAAGTATTGAATTTTACAATATTTAAAAAATTTAATTGTTGGAGATAAGAGATTCTCCTACTTAAAAACTATATATCAAATATAGATTAAGATTAGGAGATTAAAAATACATATTTACAAAAACCATGAACAGGAAAATGTATTGAAAGAAAGTTCCAAGCCATGAAAACAACTTTACAAATACAAAATTCTCTTGAGGTAATGAGGCTTCATCTAAATGTTTTTGATTCTAATAACAAAACAGCAAATTAAGGTATTAATACTATATGTTTAACCGTTGTATTTTAATACTATGCATTTCCCTGTAAAAAACTTTGTAATTAAATAAAATATTATTCCTGTAAAAAACTTTGTAAAATTAAATAATTACTTTTTTTGGGAATATTACATAATTATTTTATAAGGGAAAATTAAACAATTAGTTTATATAGGAAAAATAAATCATTATTTTACTTGAACTGAAATAGAAAAAATCCCACAAACTTCAATTTTACAGTTATGACAATTTTACACTGAGTATATATAGTTTACGTATTCAAGAATTATTTAAAATTGCAATAAAATATGTGTTAACAAAATTCGGAAAAAAAAACACAATAACATTTAAAATATAATATTTGAAACTCGAATAGCGAAATTAATATAAGTATAGCAAAGTATATATATATAAGCAAAATATACATATATATACTTTGTATATACTATAATATATACATAAGCAAAATAAATATCACAAAGGGGACCGCACTCAACATTTCTAGCAGCACTGCGTCAGACCGCCCCTTCTTGTTTCGGCGCCACAGAGTTTCTTATTTTTTGCTAATCTCGGAAGATGTCTTAAAATCGAGTTCGCGTAGGTAAACTGCTTCAATCCCCCCCTCCCCCCTACATACAGTGAAGCCGAATGTAGAGGGTGCGTGTGTGAGGCGGTTTCTCATTGGTCCGTCCTCACCACCACCGCCCCCACCACCCACTCGAAAGTCGTCTGCGATCTCCGAAGCTTCGAATTCGAACAGTCTCCGCGAACACGCTGGTGATAGTTGAAATGCTGCCATCTTCAGCTGGGAAAATGTTGTTGACATACGGACCACCCTTGGATATCAATTGATGGATTTTTTTGTGCAAGCTCGTTTTCCTTCGAGAAATTACTAAGGATTATCAGACGATAACTCTTTTATTGGATTTTCTTATCGTGAGATTTTTTTTTCACCTTTTGAAATATTGCAATTTTTAATGAAAGAAATTTAATTTGTTTATTTGGAAGCTTCAGAAAAGCTTTTGGAATATTTTATTTTCACTTGAGTACAAATGAAATGTCTTAATGTTGATGCTACATTGATGAATTTCGAAGTTTTCGATTATTGCAGTGAATGGAGAATTTCGATACACGTAATAGAGAATTGCTGGGAATGTTCTAATGTTTTTTTTAAAATATGAAATGATATTAGCATTGTTCTCTTTTAAATAATCTTCTAATTTAAAATTAATAAATTTATTTGTAATATATTTATGGTGTGCTAGAATTCCGAATTCCGGAATGTTCTTTTAAAATCCGCATTTCGTTAATTTCGAAAATATGATATTTTAGAACTTTGAAATCAGCAGATTTCCCTTATGTAGATTTAAATAAAAGATATTATTAATGAAAAAATTAGTTGAATGCACACGTCCTGAAAATATTTATTACTAAAAATTTGAAAAACTAGCAAGTTTTTTTTAATGTTAAATTATTTAGCCTAATGCATTAAAAATCTAAATTGAAATTTTGAGATAATTTTTTTTTGATAAATTACATTGTTTATAACTCGTGTTCTTGACTGCACGAGTTAGTGTCATGTGAACTTAATTTTTATGCGTCTTAAATGGTATGTTCGAAAATTGTTCTTCAACAAATTATGTATGATTTCTTCAAACTGTATTTCAATGCCCTAAAAGAAGAAATTTTAATCAAAGTAATGTTTGGATGAGGTAAAATTAACTTACATTTTGAAACTGGAATTTTTTCTACGAAACTCATAAATTTTTAATTAATAAAAAGTTAGTAGATCTTTTACTATTCAATAGATTTACAATGCTTTTATGGTACTAGAGGGGAATCTAACTTATAATTGACAAATTAAAACCAAAAATTTCCATTTTTTTAAACACAAGTTTCATAGACTTTGAATATATTTTCACAGATAATCAAAGTAGCTAAGTCCCATTCAATAGATCTTATTGATTTTCAACAAATAGACAGACCCTTCTAGTTGTTCAAGCACAGTTAAACAAACATCATCTACATCAATTGTTCAAAGTACCACGCCTAAAAAAAATTGTGTGAAGATAATTGCTCAATAGCGTGCAGCATATTAATTTATACACAGAGATGTAAACGTCTGTGTTAAAATCTACTATGTCGTAAAAAAGTACTACGTCGTAATAATATACTGACCAACAAGCTCAGCTCAATAGACCTTGTTAGAAGAATACATATAAGAATACCCTGCTATTACATGAGTTACAAATTTATAGTTTTTACATATAGATCTCAGGTTAACCGGCCAATTAAAGGATTGCTTTGTAGAACTGTTTATCAATGAGACATCATTTTAAAAGAACGTTAAATCTTCATTGAAGTAGGCACTATCTTTTCTTCCTTGATCGATAAAGAGGTCTTCCTCAATAACTTATGACACAATAAGGATGGTAAATTAATTATTTCAACTTATAGAATTCCTTCAGCATTAATATTTTCATTCATAGACAACGGCTCAGAAAATAGTTGGTAGGGAAAGACATGCAACTCCTGTTGTGCTAGTCTATACTTCTGATGAGTGGTGTGAAACTGATGATAAGGCCTGTGTCTTTCTTTACATAAGAAGAATCGCATTACCTGTAACTGGACAATTCTTTGGAATTAATAGAAATCAGGTAGAACAAATCTATTTTACAGGGTGAGATAGATCGGGCTGAAGAGATGGCGAGTGGTCATTTGTGCTCGTCATTAATCGTCGTCTTCGCCAGGTGACCACTGTGTACAAATGTCGGAGGAGGTCCGGGTGACTCTGGGCGAGGGTCATTACGATCGCGACGCCGATGACGAAGACGACAGTCTTGAGGGCGGCCACCCCTCCAACCTGGACCTGGAGGGGTCTATAGTGGTGGGCGGAACCCACAGAAGACGAGACTCCGTCCACAGACGGATCGACTCCGCCCACAAACGTCGTGACTCCGCCTCCTGCAGCTGCAGCAGTAGTAACAGCAGCAGAAGAAGCAGCTGTTGCAGCTGCAGCTCCTCCTCTTCCAGCAGCAGGGGGTACTCGCCTTCGGGAGAGTCCGCGATCGACGAAGAGCCGCAGAGACCAGACGATGAGATCGACCTCCCGTATCCCGGATTCCGTCCCGTCACGATGTTCTGCTTGTCCCAAACGTCCCGACCCAGGGACCTGTGTCTCAGGATAGTCACAAATCCATATCCTTTTATTGTTGTCTTGTGTGTCTGCTATCAAGTTGGATAAACGAGGTATGGAGTTTCTTTTAAAATTGTATATATGTCGATCAGTTTGATTTCAGATATTCTCTTAATTGGATTTGTTTCTGCAAGAACAGAGGGTGCCATTTCGTCTGCAGGGCTCGTTCTCAGCAAAATTAACGATTACCCAATTCAAGCCTAGAGAGGTGGGTGACCTTAGGAAATGCAAACTGCCCTCCTATGAGCACATTAAAAAAATTAATTTGATATATATAATTTTTTCAAAAAATATACAGGGTACTTTAAAATAGGTTTTTCTGTTTAGATACATCTGTAGCTAAAACTAATGAACGGAATCGCATATAATTTTATATTAAGGTATTGAAGTCATGGATAAAAGAATTCCGAAAAAAAATAGCACCATAAATCTCAGACTGGGGAAAATTGTCAACTGTTCGAGCAGAAAACAAGTATAATTTATATAAAAAAAGTTGTTGTAGACACACAAATTAATTTAGTGATTAAACTCAAAAGAAACAATCCTTTATTCATCAGAATAAAGACGTACATCGGATGCAAATAGTTGTACACTATAAAAGTCGGCACATTGAGAGTAGTCTATGTTGTTCTGGATATTCGGTTTCTGGTGAATAAAGAATAATTTCTTTTGAGTTTAATCACTAAATTAATTTTTGTATCTATAGCTGCTTTTTTTTTTAATAATACTTATTTTCTGCTCGGACAGTTCCAAATGCGCCTCTTTTGGTGATTATTGGTACTAATGATTTTTTTATGGAAATCTTTGCCCATGTATTCCATATTCTTAAATAGGATATTTGGAGTAATTCCATTTATTGGCTTCAGCTACAGATGCCTCTAAACAGGTCAACATATTTTATACGCAACTATGACAATTTTTAACAATAGTTAAAAAAAAAAGAAGAATTGTCTTCAAATAGAGGAAAAGGTGGGCTAAACATTTTTCTATGCAGAGGAAGACGACTTAATTCCCGGTAACTGTCTTCGTACTATCCTGCTGCCATTCGAATTCATAAATTTCTAAAAATTTCACGACTGACCATTTCAAATTTATGACGGCTCATTTTTAATTTACGACAGCCCGTTAGAATAGGCCCTGCCCCTCCCCCCCCCTCAAGATATATACGGTCTCTCTTACTCTCCCCCTCCAAAAAAAGCAAACAGTTCAGTACATATATTCTGAAACGCATACCCATAAGACCAAGAGTTCCCCCAAAATGTCCAAATCTTTCGCCTAATCTTTCTGGCAGTGTGTTTCCGATTATCTGCTAAATACATTAACGTACATTAAAGTAAATTAAAATGATAAGTGTAGTTCTTCTTCTAGTATTTCGTCTCATTAATTTTATTGCATTTAAACACTGTTATTGAGTTATAAATTTATCCTCTTCAAACCCCTTTTTTCAAAGAGATTTTATAATGCTCTGTTGTGGACTTTATAAGCAACGAACTTTACAAGCAACCATTCGAAATATCTCACCTTCTTTTATGTAGACACCTACGCTTCTTCATCTAAAGTAATCATTACCAACATTGCTGTTGAGGCATTTGCAGTATCCTCGTAGTTATATTTAATTTACATATTCAGCCGAATGTCGCGTATAACTCAACTCAACTAAACGATTGTGATATTAATTACAGTAGCGTGCCGGTTACAGTAGTGAATCAGATTGTATGATGTCTTTCCATAATTAACGTTAATTATATTATCAGCGAGAAGTTCTTATTAATCCTACCCACACTTAGGAACCACACCAAAGAATAACGTAGTTTTTAAGTTTTAATATTTTAAGTTTTTAAGCCTTTATAGCTCTTTTTAAACTTCGAATGCAAGGTATTCTTCCCATTGCTTCTTAATTTTTGAGCCCAATTTTCATGGTTGAGTTGAGTTTTTGAAAGTATTATGAAATACCACAATAATCTTCCTTTCGACAGAATCTCAACTTTATTACAAAGCGATAGTATTTCACACTTTGCGTTCATTCGAATATTCTTTTACAATTTTAAAAAATAGATGCATATAATTAATTTAAAATGTTGCTTGAAATAATTGAAGTTTAAATTACGTTATCATTTCTATGTTATTGATAAATTTATTTGCAAAAAATTTCATATATATTATTTTTGTAGTAAATATCCCTTTTACGCCTCTTACACGCGACGGTTCTCCACAAGTGAGATATCAAAAGAAAGAGAAGTTCTCGGAGCACTGAGGAATCGTACATTCATCTCATAAACACGAACGGCTTATTTAAAAGAATTATTGCATAAAAGAACATCTTTAAAAATAGTTCCATGACTTAGTTTGAGCGTAGTTAGTACCGCGCAGTACTTCGGAATAATAAGTTGCGGTTTTGAGTCCCGAATGGGCTCCTCAAATTTTCCGCCACGGGTTCAGCCAACAACGCGTGGCCAAACAGCTAGAATAATATAATATTCTAATTTTTGACACGTCATTTTAAAGAACTTAAAATTATTTCAATAATGAAGACATTATTAGACGATAAAATATATCATGAAACGACTAACTTTTGATATGAACATTTCAAAGCAGTTGCATTTAATTCGATTCGTTAGAAATATTATTAAGTTATAAAATATGCAAGCGAGCTGAGCTCGGTCCTCCTGGTACTTATATTTACGTATCAAAATATTTGTGTTACCTCCGCGCTTTATCTAAACTTTTACTCGATGGACATTCAAAGATAGAGAGCCACTGACTGGATAACTACTGCTCTTTATTTCAGTAGTCTGTATTAAGGGAGACCCGAGCCCCAAATCCTAATTTGTTTATTAATCAATTCAGACATACCATTTTTTTATATTATTAGAACATATTTTTCTAAACAATAATCAAAAACAAAAATATATTTAAAAAAATTATTTTTGTTATTTTTTGTATTTTTTAAGCTTAAAAAGACTTTTTTTAAAAAACACTACTCCTCTTTTAATTTTTAATGTTTTTAAAATTTTTTAATTGATTAAATAACGTCAAGGTACATACTATAAACGTATGTATAGACTTTTGCAGATTTGTGTTTTAATTGTCTTCAAAAGTTTATTTTAAGTTCAAAACCCCAAAAATATTAAATTTTTTAAGTTTAATAATTTGTAAAAAAATAATTTATAACTTAATTTAAAAAAGCTATACATACGTTTATAAAACAAATATTAGAGCTTCAAAAACTATTAACAGTTTAGTTTTAAGTTAATTATTAACAAAGCTTTAGCATTTTAAACGTGACCAAAATTAAAAAAAATTATTTTGAGTAAATGACGATTGTTGCAGACGAAAAGTATGTAGAGAGATGATAAATGGTATATAAACATCTAAACAAACATATGTTATGTTTCGTTTTGATATTTTGTACACACCTTCTTAAGTACGTTTAGCATCGTTTTACGAAGAAAAAAATTTTTAGAAATTTTTCCGGATTTTGGGGTTCGGGTCCCCCTTAACACTGAACCATTATTAATGGGGGCTTCGGATGCATTTATGATATTTCTTAGCTAAAAACTATTTTTTTAAATTTTATCTTCATAAGCGCATTAGAATTTTTTAATATTTGTTCGATGTGGCCTAGATCGATGGATTGATTACTTTATTAGACATTTGTATGTGGTAGGGGATACAATTGATTATTTCTATGTCGATCTCAGTGACGAAGTACGTTTATTTAAAACGAATTCCTCTTAGTTTGCATTTTGTGGAATAATATTAAGATATATAAATATTTTTATACATGTGTAATGTTTGTAGAAGTTGACATATATACTAATAAAATAATCTTAAAAAACAACGACTTTAAGAAAAATGCACTAAAAGTAAAATTTTTAAAAAAAAATTGACGAACAAGTTGAAAAAATAGAATTATTTAATATCAATTATATATTTAATAAATTTTTTTAAAATCGACACCAAAATTTAAGTATGTTTTTTGTAAATTGGCACCAATTTCAAAAAGTGGTAATAAATATAAAATTGATATTAAATAATTCAATATTTTCAATTTGTTCTTAAAATACATTTTTTGTTTATTTTTTTGCTCATTTTTTAAACTCGGTTTTCCTTTTTTTTTAAAAGATTATTTTATCTTTCCCTTTTCAGTTTTTAATTTAGCAGGGGGCTTTGCTTCGTGCTATTATTCATCAAGAAATTCGAGTTAGTGCTCACATTTTTCCACGTCTCGGATCCGGTTTAATCAATAATCCGGTACAGAAAACCATATTGTCTCAAAAATGTATTGTCAATGAAATGTCGATTCAACAAATTCAACAACGAAAATATTTTGAAATCGGAGAAATTGTTAAAAAATATTCAGTTAACCGATATTTCCGGATATATAACAGCCGGATAACCGACTAAAATGTGGATTTTTCTCTATATAAACAGAAAATAATTTTCGAAATCGGACAATACTTTTTTTCAATTGGTCTGGTTAAATGAAAATTCCAGATAGTTAAATGCCAGATAACCACCGGATATTTTTTGCAATAGGTGAGACATCCCCTATTTATATATAGAAAAAAGAATTTCCCAAATATCTGAATTAGAACAGAAATCTTATGCAGACATACATAAAAAAAAGTACACAACAGTCAGCGTTGTACGAGGACGTGCTCTCTCCTTTTGGTGCGCTTTGGAGATTTCTGATGGCGAGCTTTTCAGTCGGTTAAAAATATACGTTAAGCAGTCAGCTCTAATAAAAATCTTCTAACTCAGAAAAGTGTAAATTAATGAATTCGCGTTTTGCGTTTAGTTCATATCGTTAACAATAGTTAAAAAAAATCACGCCAAAACTTATAAAAATCTTTTAAATAGTTTTTGAGATTATTCTAAACATGATCCTTCTCATTTTCAGTGTTGTAAAGGGACGATTGACCCCCCAATTGCTGATCGTTACCGAACGGGGTTAATATACCCCATGTCACACTTGTGGATATAAACGGATATTCCGCACTGAATATGTTAAGTGCGATCTCGACGGATATAATGAGTTCGCATTTGACGTTTTATTAGTTTGTAGAGTGAAACTAAATTAATTACATTATGCAGTTCTTAAGCTAACTCTTGTAGTCTATATCTCCCGCTCTTGCTTCACAAGTGACAAAACTCAAAATCGTGTTTTTAGAAAATGCCAAAAACTGTTTTTGAAAACAATTACTCTGACAACAATGAAGAGCGGACATAACTGCACTCTGCCGTACCATTTTCAAAGGTAAAAGTATACACTTTTAGTGATTGGTAGGTAAGCGTTCCTGGAACACATTATTTGAGAACTCAAAAAACGATGCTTTACTTTTGAGTTATGTCACGTTTGAAGCAAGAGTGCGATGCGTACTTTATAATTTTTTTATATATCTGGTTTTAAATTAATCCTTTGCAAACCGGAAACACATATGATGTTTAAATTATTTTTATAAAAAAGTTACATCCTGTTCCTGTACTTTTTAAAGTGGTATTCTTTAGTTTATTTTTTTTACGTTTAGGGTGGTTAATTATAAAAATTAAAAAATTGATGCGTGAAGTTGGATATTACAATCACTATACCAAACATATATTTCGTGGTTTATAACTTTTATCATATGTTTAAAAAAAAAAAAAAAAAAAAAAAAAAAACAGGGGTTGTGAGGAATTTCAATCTGAAGAAAGTTTTAGATCACCCACATATAGTTACCAAAATAATTTCTACTCACGTTTGTGAGAGAATAACTTTTTAAACTCAAGAATATGTTGTTCTCTTTCCTTTTGAAGAACAGAGGAAAAATTAACAGGTAGTTATTTTGGTGACTTAAAGTCGATACTCGAGGGCAAAGGGTTAATAAAATATATTGATGCCCAAATGATATCATATTTTTAAATGAAGTTATATAAAGAGCAAGCTAACGAAAGAAAGGCGTTTTTATGTTCAATAACATGCAGTTCTCGTCCAATTTGAAGGACAAAGAACAAAAGAACAGGTCGTTCTTTTGGTGACTGAGAGTTGCCAGTTCAGTCCAAATTGTTAAATTGCATTGTCCTATTATTTGCGATGTTTCTAAATAATCGTCTTCATAAACATTTTCAGTTCTATACAATTTATGTTTCATGTTTACTGCAGACTTCCACACGTGAGAGCCAGACGCATTAGTTTACTTTACATTGAGTTCAATCGTTACTTTCAGACGGGGAATCGTTCACAGATTGTAAGCGCTGTGAGTTATGTATTTGGAAGTGATTGTTCTTTCAATCTGGTTTATGTAGCGGTTCACAATCTGTTAAACCTGTTAAATATGATAATAGTACTCAGTTCCTTCACTCTAAAGGGACCGAGTTCGAATTTCGAGTAGGATTGGTGGTTCGGAATCAGCAATAATCTGTAGGTCAGGTATGCTTAGCAGTTTACCACCTAAAATATGGCCAATAAGGTCATAAGTAACAATACTTTTGTGCAGTAGTTCCATCAATAAATATTTGATATTTTAGTTTTACAAAACAAAATGCAAATTTATGCAGTTATAAATTACCTACAGTCACGAAATCATTCACGAGTAAGTTTGGAGAGTGGGATGCCCCCTCAGACGTTGTCATCACCTTGTGACCATTGTTCAAATTCGAGGAAACCTTACTCGGGTCTTTCGTCCGGGATAGAATTCAAATCGTCAGTAGTCAATAGCCCATTTTGTATCTCTAATGCTACAGTAGAACTCCAATTAACCAAACTCTAGTTATTCGGATCAAACAAAACGGATCGTCAGTTATCCGGATCAAATAAAGTGGATCGCCAATTATCAATATTACTTTGAGGGGGAAAAATCAGTAAAATTGAAAGTTTAAAAGTTTCTTATCGGTGAATGATTTTGTCATTAAATTACATTACATGCTAAAGCAAAATTCGTTTTTTTACGAAGAAAGAACCTTTTTTTAGTGAAGTATCCAATTATCCGGTTATTCGATTATCCGGATGGGATTTGGTCCCTATTGACCCGGATAATTGGAATTATACAGTACCTCAATTTATCAAAGAAACCAATTATTCATAAATAAACAAATTGCATTGTTAGTAAATCACTGTTATACGCGAAACTTAATACACCCCCTTCTCTGCATATAGGGGTGGAGTAACAACTAAATATTCGGCCCCTTCCAGTACATTATTTTTTCATTTGCCCCGTACTGCCATCTACACCGGAGTAGCTCTTTTGATCTTTCTCTAATTGCGTCTCGTACCTCTATTCATTAACTCTTTGCGGTTATTTGTTACTAGAGGTAGCTTCTTCGCCCCCCCCCCCCTTCTGCTTTATTTGGTTTGCAGGTAAAACCACTAAACTAAAATAATATAGACACTGGATCAAGGACTAAGCGTGCGATACCACTTCACCCCTTCTTGAGCTAAGGTAGAGAAAATTGTGTAGAATTTTAGAATCTTAGAGTTTTCTCATATTTAAAAATACATTTCTGGCTTTCAAAAATACATGAAATATTTAACATACTTTCTTTTTTACTTACAATAAAAAGCAGAAAAATCATTAATTATTCAATTAATTAATTAATTAAATAATCAAGACCGACGCAACACGAGTAACCATGAAATAGCCAAGGTAGAACGTTTTCTCATTCTTTCTTCCCAATAGTTACGCATCCGCGCGGCACGGTAAAGTATATTGTCGCTCAATAGGAGTCCTCACTCCAACGTTTATATTATTTTTGCTCAGTGGGTGAAACAAGCTTATGTTGTTGCTGTCGTTGCTTGCTTTTTAATCTCTTTTGATTTAATCCCTGCTTATTGATTTTGGTTTACAGATTTTGTTTTAAAATTGTGCCTTCTAAACATAGATCTAGGCAAATACACTGGTTGTCCCGAAAGCACATTTAAAGTAACAGCAATCCACAAGGGCGGATTTACTAGCTGCGATCTCTAGCGGTAACCTTCTATGTCTACCATTCAAGGTAGATTTGATTAGAATTGGAGGTAAAGCACCTTCCAGCAGACACTTCGCCAATTACCACTATCGATGTACTTTCTAAATAAATACCAGTGGCCCCAAAGTAAAAAAAACATTACCTGAAATTCAAAAAATCATAAAGAGTTTAAATTTAATTTAAAAGTTAAATTAAAATTCATACAATTAAAATTTACTTTAAGTTTCCATATCGTTATTAGAACATATGCCTATATATAAATTTATATTTTTAATTTGATTCGAATTTTTGGTGCGGAAATAAAATATGAGCTGCAGGGAATGTAGCAAAAACAAAATATGACCACTAGGCTTGGGCAATCATGAAATTCTGCCATCGCGATTAATCACCAGCCAATATCGATACTTTCCGATGAATTGGTATTTCTAATATATCGATATTTTATGATTAGAATAAGTACTGTAGCATTAAGTAAATACAAAGTTGTATACCTTCAACTTACGTTTAGGAACTGGATTGTTTTCAAATCAAGGAATAGTACAATTTTGTTTTCTCTTTTATTATTAAAAATATAGTTACTTTACCGCTTTTGTGAAAGAATTACCAATCTTACGATTTCTGAGGCCTCCGTGGCCGGATGGATTAATGCGTCAGCTGGGAATCCAAGGGTCCCCTGTTCTTTACCTTGCGATGGACTACACTAAAGAATAGTAAAAAGTATTGATATTGCGATCGGAGGGTTGCCAACTTCGCTACCAAAAAACTAGAATGTCGTCCAGAACATCCACAAAAAATTAACGGCGTGTATACGGACTGGTGCACGATAAATCTGATCGGGGTCCAAAGTCCCGACGTCTATTGAAGGCGTTGGGTGCCAACTCAGGTGTTGACCTCGTCATCTGACCATGGTTCAAAAATACGAGGCATCGTTCCCGGGCCTTTCCTTCGAGATAAGCCCGGCAATAGCCCAATGTGCAGCTCTAGTGCGACGTTAATTAACCAAACCAAATCAAACCAAACCAAACCTTACGATTTCTGATAAACAAATGCAATTCTTCTGGAGTTGACTTTTGGCATCAATAGAAGTTCTTCCGGACTTCTTCTCTACTTCTGAGCGTACTTTCGATTAATCGTCAAAATCGAAATCGTGATGATTTATACTTCCATTACTATATATCGAATCGTTGCCCAAGCCTAATGACCGACTGCAAAGGGGTAAAAGAACCCACCATACAAAACAACGCCACCCCCACGGCAAAGGGACTTTTTGCCGCACCATCCCATGTCTTACCATCAATAAGAGCAAAGAAACTGGATTATAAATAGAGCAACTAAAGAGAAATCGAAAATTATTTATCCCCCCCCCCCCCTTTGCGTCTTTGCAGTGGCTTCGTGTTCGGATCCACCCAGAGGTGACTGGACACAAGGATCTTTAACCCTTCTGGACCGGTGCCCAAAGGGGGGAGAATGTTTGGCAACTTCATATCCATTTCCACTGGATGTATTCGTTTTTATTTCAAACGGAGCGTGAAGTTGTTTCGCTTATGACTTCTAAAAAGGACTTGTTTTGAAATGAATGTGAATATTTGGAACTTCTCTTGGCAACTTTTAACTCATTTGTGTCATGTCTGGGGGAAATAAGTATCGGATTGCTGCGTAAAGTGTATGGAGATGCATTAAATAGTTATGTTTATCTTTTTTAGACAAAAGGTTATTGCGATATTGTTTTGTTTTAGTGAATTTATTTTTTAGTCGTCATAGACATAATTATTTTTCTAGTCGTAATGAATAGAATCGTACCATAGAATGTCGGCTAAATATTACTTTTACTATCTAGTGCTCTAAAACAATCCAGAATAGTAAAATTATTGGTTTCAGTCCATATTTTCTGTTTCGCTGCTTTTGAGGTTCTTTGAGTCCTTAATTTGTCAGCGAAAACAAAAATACAGAAGAGTAAAAATATTGGTTTCCAGTCAAAATTTTCGCTGCAATTTTTTTTTATTTTGATGTTTTATAGGTCCTTTGAGTCTTAAATTTGTATATTAATACACATTATAAAATAATGAAGGTATTGGTTTCATGTTAGAATTTCGCTTTTAGATTTCCTGTTTCCCTGCTTTTGAGGTCCCTTAAGTCCTAAATTTGTCTGGGAAAGCAACATTCTTAGAATGAATTTTTTTTGGTCAATCAAATTTGGTTCACCAGTTACTGTTGCAGTAGTTAATTATAGAAAGTTTGGCATATAACAAAATCTGTTGTTGGATTTACATATTTTTAAGTATTATTTGAAAAGAACTCTAAGCATATTTTTGGATGCGTAAATATTCTCCCTTCTTATACCATTAAATGCAGTGAATAATAAATACATCTAAATAACAAATTGAATTCCAAGATAATATAATTGTTCAGATGAAGTTGAATTATTTTTTCCTGCTTTTAAAAACGTGCTAATATCTTCTGGTGAAGGGAACATACTTTTTACTAAATCAAACTAACAATAATAAAATCCAGTACATACTGGAAAATGTTTCCTTATGTCTGCATTTCCAGTAAAGTTTTTGTTTATAAACTGAAAACATTTTCAACGTCGTCTCTTAGCAAGGTACCCCATGTGTTTTTCTCCAGAACCGGAACCACTTACAAATCGGTATTTGCAGAATGTTGAGGGTTCGCAGAGGGGAAGATCAATTGAAGCACCTTATTCCGCTGCACTTCAAAGTGTGAGGAGATCTTCTGAAAACTCTTCGAGAGATTCGGTAACCATGGCGACGCTTCAACATCTCCAGCATGGTTATCGGAGGAGAGATTAACGCTGGATGTTTTCGGTAACATCTTTCAAGACGAGACAGAGAGAAAGAGAGGGAGAGCTTTTCTGTTCCAGAGCCTTTTAGATTAGGTGTTAGTTTATTTAAGGTCTTTTTATATTTTACTCAAGGTTGTTACCAGAGCAGTCGGCAACTTGTGCACCTCCTTTTAGTTCATTATGAAAACGTTTCCTAGAGTTATGTAGAACGATGGTTTTGCAACAATGTTGCGAAACTGTCGGTCGGTCTGGAAATTGATAGTCATTTCCCATCGATGCATTAAGGGGACACTATATCATCTAAAATTTTTTTAAACTTTTTGAAACAAATTTTTAATCTATATTATTTAAATTCATATAATATAACAATATATCACACAAAATTTCAAATAATTATTTGTATTTTTTTTAAATTTAAACTTTTAAAATTTTTTTTTTTTAAATGTTAATTCATTTTTAAATATATAAATTTTTTTACCAAATTTTTCTCCTAAATCCCTTGAACTGTAATACATGAGCATTGACATTAAAATTTCGTTTTCATATAAACAGTTATTCATAATATCACAAAACATTTCCTTAAAACTCTAATTGTTACACTTCAACCATT
The DNA here is from genome assembly GCA_963932185.1 of Troglohyphantes excavatus. Taxonomy (NCBI): domain Eukaryota; kingdom Metazoa; phylum Arthropoda; class Arachnida; order Araneae; family Linyphiidae; genus Troglohyphantes; species Troglohyphantes excavatus. The sequence continues at coordinate 68,209,203 of OZ010668.1, read as the reverse complement.
TAAAAAAAATACTACTCAAAGAGATAATTCGCATTTTAATTTATAATATACACATATTCTACAATATGTTTAAAAAATTGTACATTTTTCCATTAGTAATAAAAAAACACGTATTTTTTCGAAAAACTTAATATCATGGAAACACAAACACTGAGAAAAACGATTTAAAATAATTTTCGTTCCTTGAAAAACCTACTTGTCATCCAGCATAAAATTTCAAAAAACTCATTAAAAAACATAGATACAGTTCTAGAATTTTACAAACATATTTAGAAGTTTCCAAAATATAATTTTAGCATACATTAAAAAAAAAGCGATTTTTTTACAATTGTTTGGGCATTGTGTCCACCTAATAAGACGTCTAGATGCCAATCTATTTTTAAAAATATATTTTGTCAAGTAGAATTAAAAAAAAAAATCTGATGCAAATGAAAAACGTTTTCTTATCTAAGTCATTTTTTGTTATAAAACCGCTGGGGCTATTTTTACCAAACCATATCTATGGCTTGGAACAGGAAGGACCAATGTCCTATATTAAATCATTGAGACATTTCTTCTAAGCCATATATATTTCAACCTCTATGATCACTATACAAAACTGTTGAACATGCCGCTGCCTTTCCTGAGAAACTGTACAGTACTAAAAAAAACTATCTCATAGTTAAATATTGTCTCTTCAAAAAGTTCGTGCATTTTTATAATTGCGTATGTACATCTCAGCTTTTCGTACGCTTCTCAGACATCAATAGATTTTTTCGATTAATTTTTGTTTCTTTTTTTTGTTGCAAAGTTTATGAAAATAAATTTTTAGTGCGTTTTGCGAATTTCAGACCAAATCGGCAACAACGTAAGCAAGAGATATTTTGAAGAATATTCGATAATTTCTCTCTCAAAAACATTAATAAAACATTAGGTAATCGTGCGACAATAAATATTTGGTTAATATCTAGAGTAACAAGTGGTACAAGCGAATAAAAAACGACGTGAATCAACTAATGGGGAAGGAGTGAATCCATTGATGACGATTGACAATCGTTAAGATTTCCCAAATTAATGTCAAAGCTATGAAAACATCGTGAAATTTTACTACTTACAAATACAGTTAATTAATATTATTATCTTCAAGTTCCTCATTGGCTTTGAGAGATTCCAGAACTTTGGAAAAAATAGACTATAGGACTCAAAATAGGAGGGTTTGGGGTTCGAATCTTGACGATGAGAGTGCAACGAACTCGTAATAGGCTGGTTTATCAGTTCCGTCCCTTGGGTTGCGCTAAGAAAACCAATATGGTCTCTCATTAGGCGCTGTCCTCGTTATTTGACCATGGTTAAAAATTAATAGGCAGTATTACTGGATCATTTCTACGGGATTCATCCCAAAAACTATCGCCAATAGCCCATTGCATAGCTCTTAATTCGACGTTTTAATTCGACCAACCTTCGAATAATCGGCGTTGAAAATACTAGAGTTTCCACGAAAATAGTATCCACCGTGCTTCCTTCTCTCCTCTCACCTCACCAGACACTTACTGTGCTTATTGTATTTATGTCCCAAAATTTAAATATTTTACGAAAAGAACAAAATTTGAAACAGTTGGGAACATCAAAGAAAAATCGCAGATAGAGTTAAAATAAATTCCTAGTCAATCTTTGCTCTAGACAGCTTTTAGAAATGGAAACATCGCCCAAACAAAAATGTACTCGATGGGGACGAGATTTCTTTGGAAAGAGAGACTATTAAGAGACTAAGACTATTAGCTTATAATATTCTATGCAATTAAAAAAACTTAATAACTTATTGAATATACGACATTAATAAAAGTTTGGTAGTATATTTTCTGATAATTTAAAATGATTTTTTATATTTTACTTTTGTATTAAAAACAGATTATTGAATCTATTGCTTTGAGCTTAAAATTTTGACGACTCCTGTTCGATGTTTACTGATGTTTTGAAGTTATGCGGCTCTCTCAAATTTATTTTTAAATTGGGTTGTGTTTGATAACAAAATATTTAAAAGAATTAATACTTGTGAGATTACCAAATTTGGTACTCGAGTAATTGGTATATACAGAATATGCCAGGGAAGGTAACGCAAAATAAGTCTAAAACTCTAAAACAGTAGCTGCATTGTTTGATTTCGCACTTTAGATATTTCTCGAAATGCCGGTATAACACTATCACAGTTCTTCGACAAATACCTTTTAAAAAATATAAATATGACAAAGAAATCTAGTGTACTACCGAAAATAACGCCATCTTTTTAAAATTAATTTTTTTTTTGCTTCTTCGATTTATCCTTAAAAAAATACACTTTTTATGAGATTAAAAATCTATAAATCAAATATAATAGTGAGTTATAGTGTAATTTAGATTGGCCCTAACTTCAGTTCGAGGTAAATTTTTATGAAAGAAGGCCCCATATGTTAAATAAGGCCCTATATGATCCTAAATAAAAAGTCCTAAATCCACAAAAAAGAAAACACATCTTCACCAAAATAAAATTTTGTACATGCAAACACAGCTACTTTTATTCAATAAAAGTCTTTTAATCAAAACTTTGACGCAGGTGATAAATTTGTTTTTTCTTGTTTTCTGTGAAGTTTTACTTTTTGGAGTTGGAGCCTTCTTTCTTATGACAGCAGTTTAATGGTCAACTTTGATAAACTTTTATGAAACTTTTAATGAAAGTTGACCATTGTACTATCATATTTCTTTGTGAAACTTATTATATAAAAATTATCTTTGTCAAAGAAGTTTTATAGTTTAATACTGGCCTTAAACAGCATTCCTACGATAAATCTATTGTGATTCAAATGTTCTCACGTTGGTTGCGGTGTGGAAACTTGGAAAGTGGAATATTCATTGCTCTTCTCCAATCAGTGAAACTTTTTACATTAAAAACCCTTCGTTCCCGATTATTTCAATCATTTATGTAGGATAATTTGAGGAAAAGACCCAGGAACACAGCATTGTATATTTCATCCACGGACAGACGATGAGACATGAGCTGGCACCCCGTTATCAAACTACTACGCCACGACCAAAGCGATACTTTTCCCTCGGACAACTAGTAAAAAAAAATGCACAAAATGTCCCACAGAATATTATATTCGGTTACAGCTGAATATCTGAACTGTAAATGTGATTTCATATTACTTTGGTCTTCGGCTGGTGACAATTTTCACTTCGCGACAATCCTTCGTTCCTGACTATTTTAACCATTAATGCCGGGTAATTTGCAAGGGGACAATATATTCACCCGGACACCCAATACTCATTATTAGAATTTATCGACACCCGAAGTCGTGATTTGATTGGTTTAGGACAAGGTGGAATCTAAATGTGGGTGTTGGATTGAAAGGAGGGAGAGGGGGTAGCCCACTTAAAATGGAATTTTCTCGCGATCACTCTGCCCGAATCGTCTGCCCCTCGGGGGACGACAAAAGAGACCGCGTGTTTGTTGTGCGACCCGGTTGCTATGGAGACGCTTTCTCGACATTCCTGAGGATCGCATGGTGGTCTAGTTTTGACGAGTGGGAAAATTCAAATTTTTTTTAAAAAAGCGTTGGAAAAGTGGAAAGTATGTATTTGAAAAAGAAAAGTTTATAAAACAATGAACTTTAATATGGAATACACTATAGTGATGGCCCACACCTTTCCATTTAATCTAATGCCATTGGCACTGAACATAAAAGGATCGAAAAGAACTGTTAGGCAGTTAACAAGAAGTGAAGTCCAATCAAAGCTGGCATACGAGTACCCTTAGAAAGGGAAGCCAGAGAAATGTTCTGAATCAGAGAAATGCCAGAGAGAGAAATGTCAGAGATAGAGAAATGTTCCCATATGACGAGATTGCCCATTTATTTATATTATATATGGAATGATATATGTATGTATAAAAAAAATACCCATTGAATGTGGTAATAACCTATTGGTTATATATGAGATAATGTGATGGCTGTTATGTTATAGCCATAAATGCATCAGACAAGAAGTAAGCTGCATAGGGCTTTATATCAGAGTCACTCTAAAGAATTTCGTATTGGATCTACCATCAAAATAGTAGAAACTAGTAACTATGAAGTATACGCAAAATATCGAAGTTGTAAGTTTGTTTCCACTGTAAGACAGTTTTATTTTTATTTCCAAAATACTGTACATTAATTTTTTAATAAGAATCTTCCCTTTATGCTTTTGATTTAAATATTGTTTAAAACCTTTGGACCAAAATGACGACGTGTCCTTTTGTTCCCTGTTCTACAAATTGAACGAGAATTGCATGTGCTTGAACATAAAAACGTTTTTCTTTCATTAGCTTGAACTGTATCTAACTCCATTTAAAAGTATGACATCCTGATGGTATCGACATATTTTATTAGTCCTTTGAACTCGAGTGTCGCCTTTAAGTCGCCGAAACAAGGACGTGTTATTATTTTCTACTTATTCTCAAAATGAAAGAAAACAAAATTTTCTTGAATTTAATAAGTTATTCTCTCATAAACTTTAACATAATATTGTTACTTAGTAGAAGCAATAAGTATGTAAGTGATCTAAAACTGTCTTCAGATTGAAATTCCTCACAACGCCCCCAATTTTTATATAAAAATAATATATATATATATATATATATATATATTATTTTATACATACATACACACATACAAACATACATACATACATACATACATACATACATACATACATACATACATACATACATAGATGCATACATACATATTAAAACAAATACTTATTATCTTTATACCATAAAAGGAAATAAATCTTGGGTTAAAAAATTACGTGAAAAAAAAATACACAAACGAAAATATTTGGAAAATAAAACTTTATACTTGTAAATGAAAATAAAATTATTTTCAATCAGACTCAAAACATATTTTATAGTTACCCATTAGTGTCTCGTTTAACTTTTCTCAGTTTTATTGTAGCAAATAGTGAAATATGAGCAAGAAATATTCAATAGGGATAACAGTAACACTTATTAGATAAAACTATACGCCCCCATTTTAGAAAAGGAACAAAACAATGGAAAGTTTCCAGTGCACGTATTTCTTGTTAACTCCGAATTTTCACAAATCATTGTCGTCGACAGTCGTAATTTTTCATGGGCGACTGAAAAATGCATGCAATCTTTTTGGCTGAGAACATTAAATGCTTTCTTCCATGATTAATTTTAGAATATCATGCTATCCATTATCTAAATGCATATTTTTTTTCATGATATTTTTTTGTTTCTTTTCTTCTGTGAAACTTGCACTGACCAAAACATCTTCGAATTAAGTAAGGGATATTTTTTGTTGTTCTTACAATAACTTTCAGAACGTATCTTAACCTGTATTAGCTAATAGTTGGTGGTAAATTTTGTTTCTTAACATTGAACTCTGTACGGTAGAGTGTTTTTCCAACCTTGCCTATAAAAAATTTCACTCTTGGGAACGTAGGAAACTCTATGTATCATTTGCTCCCGCACACCCTAGTTTATAAATGCATTTTTAATTCAAAGAAATAAAGGTATTCAAAAATTGCATACTCAAAATTTATTTATTTACAATTGAATCGGTGAGCAGAAGATAAGTACAAGTACACCGTAAAAAATTATACTTAAAAATGTGTACCTGAACCTACTTATTTTTCTTTGAGAACAATTTCATCGTAAATGAGCGATGACGTACTCTAATTTAAGTAACCATACTTTCTCAAAAATGAGAAGTGTGATTTAATATTACTAATATTAGCTGCTGTTCAAGCCATCTTAACAAAGCGACTTAGCAAACATAAAATAGGTATTCAGAAGATGGTTTTCCACATTATTTGATGTCGATTGCTTAAATAGAATCTGAGTTATAACAACTCAATTATGTTACTTCCCATTCTTTTGCCACACCTTTTTAACATTTCTTCTGTTTATAACTTTTTCGCGTCGCCCTTCACAGATAAGGCATTGGGCTGCGATCCCTGAGGACCTGGATTCGATTCCCGGTAAGCCTTAATTGTAATTGTCGAGATTTATTGAGAGTGATTTATGAAGGAACCCTATGTAGGCTAGCATCTGCTCTTCTTGTTCATTTTTATCCATTGTACTTATTTTTGAGTACATGACTTTTTCATAATTGAAACTTATGTCTTCGGAGCAATGTTTGAATAAACTCAAAAATGAGCAAATTTTACTTATTTTTGAGTACTTATTTTTAACAGTGTACCATGAAGTCTTATTGGACTACTAATGTTATTCTCTCCGATTCAATTGATATATTAAAAATGTATAATTATTAATGTATTTTTATTAATGCATTTATAAATTGCCAGCTTGCTGCTGAACTAAATAGCGGGCCCCTTTTAAACTTCCACATTCATTTATGAATAAGTTTGAATGAAACTAATAAATAATTTTTCAGATTTTCGAAAAGGCAATTGAATTTTTTTATCAACTATAAATATTTGATGCGGTTATATACCATTTGAATTGATTATTTATTAGAGAACTTCGTTACATAAAAAAAAATCTGTATTATTTTGATTTGTTTTATTCTTTTTACCTAAACCTAATTTTCTATCGGACGAAACCAAATTATATTTGTCACGGAATGGATTCCTCTAAGAGACTAATAATAGAAAGTACAGGCCAAAGTTCTTTCGGAAGCACTTTTGTACATAAAAAAATAATAACTTACAGTAGGAATTTTTAAAGTTTTTTTTTGGGCCAACTCGGAACTTTCTGAATTTTTTAGTGGTAGTACCGACGGTCCTGATGGAAGTAAATAAAACCTTTATATAATCGTAAAGGGCAATAACCCAATTGCGACCGAAGGGAGCCTGGTTTACCATATTCTCAAAGAAGAAAACAATTGTATATCGCCCAGAAAAAAGGTTGCAATGGGCCGCAATTGGAACTTTCCATCGTAAAGATGCGTCTTACCGGCAGTACTCTTCATCCTTCTGGAAGGAGATTGTGCGTTATGTCAGTAAAATGCTGTTTTCATCCCGATATTTCATGTAACGGATTTTCAAGAAGTTACATGACAAAAGTAAAAAAAAATAGGAAATTCATTTTATCTCTAACATTCTTAGTTTGTTCGTTTTTCTTTGATGAGAGCGAGACCCCCTGTGCGATGGCACGTGCCGCACACCCCTAAGGGTGGCCCATTTCATACGTACCATGCATCAATTATCCACTCTAAATGCCGAAACAGCTGTCGTTCCAAATTTTTATATTTATACCATTTGGGAAAGACGCCTTTAAATAATCCATTATCAGTCACTGTTTGCATGCATAGATTTTCCACAATGTTGCTGGATAGTCGCGTGCCTGCTAAGCAACGTATCACTCCTTGCAATCGATTAGCTCATAAATAGTTGTTTATTTAACTACCTAGGCAGCAAGGGTCATTATCCTTGGGAAAAAAATCAGTCATGAGTTATCTGGAATGTACACGATATGTAACTGTTCTATATAAATTCCGAGTATTATTACTTAATAACTATTCCCATTGAAAAAGTATTTTAATGTGAGGGGCAAAATGAGTCAAGTTATAGGTAGCTACACCTATCGTCTGTTTACCATAACTTAAATCTATACCAATAAAATGATGCTCATATATTAGAAAGATATGGATTAAATTTTGGTTGGTTGATTTAATGTCGGAGTAAAGTTGTACAATGGGCTATTGGCGACGGTTTGGGTTCAGACTCGAAAGAAAGAATCGGGCATGCATGCCAAGTAATTTTACCTATAGTCAAATAATGTAAAGAACACGTGAGAAGACTCTCTACTCACCTGATTAGGCATGAGGACGTTTGAACTACGGCAGATTTAACGTGCACCAGTCCCCCACCTTTGCGGTGGATGTTTTCTAGTATGAGAATAAGAACGAAACTGGCGACCTTCCAATTACAAGTTAGCTGCCCTCTCAACTTCGAGGTTCGAACCATGACCCTCCAATCTCGAATTTGTAAAATTCCATTTAGTTTTTTTAAAAATAATTTTAACAATTTTAGAAACATTGCATAATTAAACATTAAAAAAAATATGTCCATGATCAAGAAAAGGCTTTTGTAGATTAGTTGGTAGCGCGCTTGTTCGAAAGAATAGGTCGCACGAAGATCACTAATTTTTTTTAACGTATACGCCCTACGGGTTCTCCAGCAATTCGGGGTCAAACAGAACAACAACAACAACATTATGGATATAAAATACACATCAAAAAGTGTTATTCTAAACACTTTTGTTTTATCTCTTAGAGTATAAAACATTTACAAACCTAAATTTGAAAAACACTGTTGTATTAATCCGATTGTCATTCGAAAGCTTTTTGTCTTCGATTCGAAATAGAATATTCGATTACACGACAAGTCTTTCAATGTCGACCATTCGCGAGTGTTTTACGCGATAATGTGACGAATGTCGAACGGATTTAACGTGTAATTATTGTCGAAACTATCTATCACCGCCAAAATCGAGTTAGAGTTACACGGATACAGCATCAGGATAATTGTGTTATCGAGGATTTATTCCACTAGGTTTCTATTGTTTAATCGAATGCAGAATGGTTCTGTAATTGAGATAGAACCTTATGCTGAGTATACAAATTGGGCACAATTTGTATTATAACAATTGTAGTGCATTAAAAAAATAACTCTTAAATACTGAATGTCACATTTGTATGTATTGTAACGTTTAATATATATTTTTAATGAACGACATTGTTTCATGTTTACAATGCGGTGTCGATTACGTTAAAATACCGAATTTTCAATGTTTTTTCTCCAGTGTTTAATCTTTCTATTAAAATAAGTGAGTGGAATTTTCTTTTCTTTATAATAAAGTCAGTAGGACGTTGTTGTTGAAGTTTATGAAAAAGTGCACTTGAATTCATTATGAAATAAATTTCTTGTGGTTCAAATGACCAAACAGAGAATAAATTTACTAAATTTTTTGAAACCTTGCCCATATAGTGTTGCCTGGAGCAGAAATTGCGTCAAACTACTTTTAAATCAGTTACTTGCGCTATCAGAATAAAAACAACCTCCCCGATAATTTTAAAATTAGTATTTAATTGATATCAAGTACTCTAAACTTTATATACAATCAAATTAATATACAATGAAAACTTGCCATTTTTGTAAAGATAAAATGAACGAAAGTTAAAACTATATATAATATACTTTAAAAAATAAACAGTTTTCTTATAACATGATTTTGCAGACTTTTTAGCTGGGTTATTAATGTACTATTTCGGTGTTTAGAAAGACTCAAAAATGACTTTAAGATTGCATTAAGCATTCCGATAATGTATTAAGAAATGTATTGTTAAGGTCCTTTATTATAAAGAAGTTGATGTTCAAAAGATTTTTTGAGTTACATCGTTTTAAGTCGTTACAATTTCGTCACATATTCCATATTACAGAAATTAAAAAAAACTTTTAACGATCTGCTAAAGCTTCTGATTAAACCATTTTTTCTTAGAAATACACATAATTTTTAAACTAATAAAAAAATTCAACAATTTAGAAGAACTTTTTAAAGCTATCATCTCTATTAAAATAAGCGATTTTAATAAAATAAATTTGTTGAAATTATGAATTAAATCTCGTAAAAGTAAAAAAAAAAAAACTTTTACAATTTCGATATTTCTGTTGCATATCAGATGGTAAATATCGAATTAGTGCAAAATCGATGTAAAGCAAAAAAAAAACTTTATATGGGGGTGGGGTGGGGGGGGGGGGGGGGAGTTATTTATAAGTTATCAAAATCGTCTAAAAACTTTAATGAACGTTTACACAAGTGCTCTATTTTTCTAAAAGCGGTTGAAGAGATTTCCTGCAATTTATTAGTATTGTACTTTTATGTTATTAGTATTGTAGTAAGTAGTAAGTAATAGATAGTAAGAAACCTCCACTATACAAGTATAATGTTATTTAATTAATACTCTGAGAAACATACAAAATATCGAAGCTGTACATTTATTTCACTGCAAAAGAGTAAAATTATATTCCCAAAATATTACTTCATTTAATTCTTAAAAATCATATGAATTTTGAAAGAATCCCCAATATAATTTGATACATGTTTCAAATTAGAGTTTATTTCATCCCTCCAGTTTCAAACTTAGATAGATCCACATTTTCGCAAAATAGTTTAAAAAATATTTTTTTACAAGTGTTCAATGCACTACATCCCCTTCCAAAGCGATATTGACCAAAATTGTTTAATCCAGTCTAAAAAAATCATGCGTTTCGATCCAAAAGTACGTGGCTGTCTATCGTTTATAGCGTCTCTTGTAAAATTTATGAAAATGGATCTGTCTGATTTTGAAACTAAAGGGCTCATTTATAAATCTTCATATTAATTACATTACTGGGAATACTAGCCCTTAGGAATGTGTGGCGCGTACACAGGATTCCGCTTTTTCGAAGGATACCAGTAAACACGAATATGAAAAATGGAAAAAATAAATAAAAAGATAAAAAGATGTTATTAATTTTGTGTGTTTCCTTTTGATTCGTGGAATACTTTTAAACAGTTACTGATGGTTAGTAAACTTCCTTCTTTCAAACATTATATATACTGCATGTGTGTCTCAACGATTGTCCTTTCAGAAATCTGGCTAACCTTCAAATAAGTTTTTAGATATAATTAATAGCTTTGTCCCATTTTCTGCTGAGGATGGCTCCGATACTGGTTTTACACGGCCGGATATCCATCAGAGGATTCATTGGTTTCAACAAGAATGTATTAAAGACTTGACTAATATGTCCATGGAAATTGAAGTTTTTTTTTATAGAAATTAAAAAAGCACATACAGAACAATAAAATCTATAATGAATTATAAATTAATTTGAAGTCCGCCTATAGTATTAAACATAAAAAAACTAACCATGGAACCAATTCAGAGGAATTGAACAAAAAGAAAAACCCATAAAGACGACTTTTTATCAATACCATTTCACCAAGTGCGTCTTTCCCCTTTCAGAAACGAATACAAGGTCTCCTCCCAGAAGATACAAAAAAAGTTCCCGAATTCCCGACCTGCGAGGTGATGGCAGTTGGGTGAAATCGCGAGTTTCAGTTTAAGTTCTTTCGTCTCCACCCTCTCCCTTATTTTGAAAGCAAAAAGGAAAAGAATATTTTCCACCTCCACTTTTTCGCGCCACGCACCCGCCAGATGGCCGCGTTGCTATTTCTGAAGCTCTCTTCCCCCCCTCTCAGCGAAAGTTGATCTTCGATGAAGCTCAACAGATTTGAGTTTGAACGTTTCGAAGCATACTTTGGAGTGGAGATTCTTGACCCATCCGCTATGGGGCTTTCCATAGACCTTTTGACATGAAACGGTTTTAATTTAGATCAGTTGCTTGCTAAAACCGCATGTAACGATCAGGGACACCCTTAGGAGGTGCGACGCATGTCACCGCACAGGGCCCCGCTTTTCTGGAGGGCCCCCCGCGCAAAGAAAAATGAGCTAAATGGTAACTTTAGATAAAATGAATTTCCGGTTTTTCTTTTGACGTAAAATGTCTTTAAAATCAACTTCGTGGGATGGGGTATCAGGATAGAAGCAAAATTCCACACTTTTAGAGTAACCCATTCCAACACTATAACTCCTTGACATATATAAATCGATAGAAATGAATTTAGTCTCGTTTAATCAGATATCAGACTTATTTTTAAATTTTCAATAAACAGAGAAAAATAATACAGGTTTTTTACGTAAATAAGTCATCTAATAAATATTATATACCGATGAAGTAGTCCATTCGAAAATCTTACACTCTTATTAATAAGTTTCACAATTTTTATTCAAACTTATGCATAAGTTTACGTGGAGGAATAAAGAGGCCCCGCTTTTAGATTCGCACCTGTCCCCGAGGTTACTAATGGCGACTCTTGTAACGATGTAATGGTATGTTTTATTATGGTAGTAATGGTTTATTATGGTAGTTACTTAAAGGACCAAACACTAAACATCGCCGAACAATTTGTGACAATCTTATTAGTTTTCGAAAACAAACATTAGAATACAATATCTGTAAGTCTGAATACACATCTGACTATGGTTCAAAATGACTAGGCAGTGTTTCCGGGTTTTTCTTTTGGAATATATCCCATATTTAGCCTAGGGTCCCACTAACTCTTAATCCGGCTCTGACACCCTCATAATTAACATAAATGTGTGTAGATTTCACTTTCACCAAAAATATGACTCTATTTTTTTTTCACCTGTCGGATCCTTAAATTCTTATAGATAAACAAGAGTTGTTAATTGTTCACTAATGAACATGAAATGCTGTTGAAAAGCAGCTCGTACTTGACAGTCAAACGTAAAGGCGACACAATTAACGACAATTGGGATAATTGTGCTGAAAGGTACGAGGGAACGAAAAATTCAGTTTAGGAATGGCTAAACGTAGAATAAATGGAATTAATTTTATGAGAATCCGAGGTATTAGAATTAGTTTCTTAGATATTGTTGAGTCAAGGAAAATCGAGATAGTAGGAAACACCAGTTGGGACACCAGGAAAATATTTTTAATTATCCTTTTGAAATTTTATGCTTAATCTTAAAACACACAGGTTTACTTGAGATTCAAAACGTTAATTTGAATAAAAATTCCTTTTAATATTCCTATTAATTTAATATATAATCTAAGTGTATATAATTTAGTGAAGTTTGGTGGTTTAGGACTATCAAAAAATTCAAAGCAAAGGCTTTACACAAAATAGTAAATACCATTCATGTCTTAGTGCACAGATTGGGAACGATTTACTCATTTTACTAGGCTATTGCTTTGCGAACATTAATCCCCGTCAACCTTCAGCCCCCAGCGAAGCATTTTCTCTACAAAAAAACTTTTGTCGTGAATGACGAAACCAAGAACTGTTAAAATCAAGTTATGTAGCGTAATAAGTGACGGTTCCGAGCTGGATTGACGTCAACCTTTCAATCTGTTCCACCCACTGAGCTAAAAAAATAACCTGGAGGGATTATTTCCATTGGGGGAAAGTGTGCTTTTGTAAGGTCGTGGATATTTACTATTTAAAAGAGAAGGATGAGAAAACATTCTACTTTGGCTTTTTCACTGTTATAGCCGTGTTGCATGGATCTTGAATATTTTATTAATTAATATATATTTTCTTTTTTATATAACTAAGAAAGTAAGTTCATGGTAAAACATTAAATGTGTAACATTTCATGTATTTTTGAAAGCCAGAAATGGTGTTTTAAAACTAGGATGTCTGCACTTCTTCCTATGTCATACATTATGCAAAAGGACTCTATTTTTCTACCTTGACTCAAAAGGCTACTCTAACCCCCTTACCGGCATTTGGCTACCTCAATTGCACCGTGTTTGGGTTTTCAATGGTGACCGGTAAAGCAGACTAATTACTTGAACTCTCGTTTACCGCTACTGGTCATGCTTTCTGTGTGTTTCAAAGTGTAAAACGGCCGACTTGGTTCTTTTGAATATTGAGGCAAATTGGCACGGAAAACTTATTTGAAAGTAACATAATATATGCTCGTTTGGTGAAGAATTGACGGGCGCATAAAAACCTATTAAGGTTAATAAAATAAATACACTTATCTTTATATATTCAAACAGAATGAACCTAAAAAACAGCTATCATTTTCAAACTAACACGTGGCCCAAACTAAATGTTTGGCCATGCGTTGATGGAGAACCCGTTAAGGGTATACATTAAAAGTAATTGAGTTTCCCAATTGTAATTGAGTTTGGACTCAAACCCGCGACCTATTTCCCCAAAGTCCCAGACTTTATCGACTAAGCAACATGGCCCCACCTACCTAGATCTTAGAAATATTTTTTTGAAGATGTGTCTTCATACAATCATCATGTATATTACTTCTGTAGTAAAGATATTTTTTACGCCTCTTAGACGCAACGAATTTTAACACATGATCTATCAAAAGAAAGAGAATTTCATGGACCAGTGACAAATCGTACTTTCATCTCATAAATATTAACGATTTTTTTAATACGTTTAAAATAATCAATTAAATTAAAAAAAAAAAGTTGATACTGCTGCTACCTATGAGCAGACCGTTAAACTTTTAATTTGATTTTTTTGGCTCTAACGAATGGGTATGGGGGGGGGGGGGGGTGGAGGGGGTCATACGACAACCATCGCACGGTAATGCTAGTATTTTAAAAAATTTTACTATAATTGAAAAAATGAAATGGAAATTTACATATCCAGGCCTCAGGGATACATCTTGAAATTGAATAGTAGTATATAAAATTTCAGCCTTACAGACACCCTTTTTTATTATTAATATAGATTCTACGGCGATCAATGTGTTTTAAAGATTCATTGACTTGTCACCACCTCGTACTTTGACCCACGAAAACAAGCTCATATTGAATTTCTGCAAAATCCCCCCCCCCCCCCCCCCCCGAATTCCATTTGCCGTGTCTGCCTGGAATACATAAATATGATTCGTTATGAAATCCTTCTTCGTGCCTTGAACCATCGCCAAAGAATTTCTCTACTTTTTTTTGTGTCCCTACTCTGCAGTTTTGTCCTTCGCCAAAACATATTGAATCGCCCCCTTCCACCCCTCCTTATTGGACGGCGTCCATGTTCTCGCCCCGCTCTTGGTCGGGACACGATGTTGAATCAAGCTACGGATATTCTCGCCAAGGAGACTCATTTGAAAATGCGTTGTACCTGACGCTTAATTTGTTTGCTGGTGGATGTTTTAGACTAGTGGCTTAACGTTTCTGGGTGACGCCCTCATGCAGACAAATTTTATGCATCCCCCCCAATAAAGCAATAATTATAACTAGCTGTTTGGCCACGCGTTGCCGTGGAACCCATTAAGGTACATAAACAAAATATTCGTGAACACTTTTGTGCCTAACGTGATACAAAAGTAAAAAGGCGGAAAGGATAAATGATCAACCTGGTTGACGCGGCCGACTTTCATCTACAGGATGGTAGGTAATTTATTAACATAGGCTGATTTCATGATGAGTTAGGTGAGCGAAAGCGACACTGCAGACAAGGGCGACATCTGGTATAACGGACAGAGAAAAGAATGGGTTAATGTTCAACCTGGTCGACGCGGTTCACCTTTCTATAGACGATGGTATGTCATTGATACTCATAAGATGATTCCACGTGGAGTTATGGAACGGACTCATATACTGCAGTTGTCCCCCCCAACAAAAAATGTCCACTCCACATCAAACTTTGAAACTTAATATTAATTCGAGTAAACCTTATTTCAACCAGTAATTGACCTGGAAAGACTCGGTAAACTTTTTAAATTGGTTTGAAAATATTCTATTTTTTTCTCCTTAAAAAATTAAAAATATTATTAAAAATTTTTGTGGAGGGGAGATGATAATTTTTACATACATTTATTTATATAGTGGATGTGCAATTTTCTAATTGTAATACATTCAGTCTAATATATATGTAAAAAAATATATTCTTTCTAATTAGACTTTAAATCCTGAAATTAAATATTTAAAAAAAAAAGAGAAAATGTATCACAATGTCTATTTCGTAATAATAAAATATCAAAAATTTACATTTGAAGTAAAAAAAAAAGTATAAATATATATTTTTTTGGAACTCATACTGAATCAGATGACACATGATATTTTTATTCTGCTTCAAAATTTATTTTTACGAAGGTCAGAACTTAAATACCGTAGCATTGCCCTAACACTATATGGGCAAAGTTTCAAAAGGTTAATAACATTATTCCCAATTTCGTTATACAATGTATTTGCGCAATGAACTCAAATGCACTTTTTCATAACCTTCACTAACAATGGCCTGCCGATTTTATTCTAAAGCAAATACAATTTCGCTCATTTCTTTTTAACAGCAATATTAAACAATGGAAAACACAATTGAATTTTTTGTCGCTTTAGCGTCATCGACACTGCATTGTAAGCATGAAACAATGTGTTGTTCAATACAAATATATATAAATAAAACGTCGCAATGCATATACAAACGTGATATTCAGCATCCATGAATTATTTAAAATAATATTACACTACTATTGTTGAGATACAGATGCTGCTGAAAATGGACACTCAACATAAGGATTTAGCTTAATTACAGAACTATTCTACTTTCGATTGAATAATAGAAACATAATGGAATAAATCTTCGATAACACAATTATCCTGATGCCTTTGTCTGTGTAACTCGATAGTTTCGACAATAATTACACATTAAATTCATTCGACATTGTTCACATTATCGCGTCAAGAAATCCGCGCGAATGGTCGACATTGAAAGACTTGTCGTATAATCGAATATTCTATTTGGAATCGAAGACAAAAGGATTTCGAATGACAATCGGATTAATACAACAGTGTTTTTCAAATTTAGATTTTTAAATGTTTTTATACTCTATACTCTAAGAGATAAAATAAAAACCCTTAGAATAACTTTTTATGTCATACCAGTTATTTGGCATCGTAATCCATACATAATAAAAATTTAATGGGACCCGTTCTGACATGAGCCTGCGACCTATTGTTCAGAAGTCCCACGTGCTACCGACTAAGCTACAAATGGATGTTCTTGGAAACACTTTTTAAGATGTTTTTTTATTTAATAGTTTTAAAATTGTTAAAATCGTTAATGTTAATCATAAATCTAAATGGAATTTTACAAATTCGATCCTCAAATGCACATTTTGAGGAAGAATAGTACTTATATATAAAAATATTCAGCCAATTATACGCAGAGGAAGTAGATGTTTTGCTATCCACAGACGTCTTTCTTTTATTACTCTAGATGAATGATACATAAAAGTTCAACAATTTGAATGATTTATTAGAAATTCCGAAAGTTAAATAGCTTATAAACATCCAATTAAAGTTAAAAGAAGTAAAACAAATTAAAAAATTTAATATTAATTAAGCAATTATATTGCGTTTAATGACATATGACATATTGTACGTGAGTTTGTTTTATTTCTTCTATAAAAATATAGAATATCCACGAACCAATTCCTTCCTTATCACTCGGAGCTCAAAATCCAAATAAATTAAATATTTACATACCATCAAGCAAATTTTTCAAAAATGTTTTAAAAATTTATCCATTAAGTAGCAAAGATACATGTTCTTTCCATGGCGTATATTTAATATAAGCTGTATAGAAATAGATAAAAAAAAGCCTAATTTTGAGTGTTTTAGTTTAATTTTTCATTTTCTCATAAAAAAAGTCTAGATTTTCATTAAAAATGTGTGGGATGGGATTAAAAGGTATCGTCTTCTACTAATAAAAAAAGAATAAAAATATTGCTCAAAGTAAAAAGTTATATTTAGACAAATATAAAAAAGACATGCATAAGTATGGATTGTAATAACTGAGCTATTTTGAAGAAATATATCGATACAAAATAAATTGAAAAACTTTTTTTCCTTTATACTTGTAAAGTTTCGAGAATAGCAGTTCAAAATATACTCAGTTTCGGGTCAACCAAATATGTCTTTTAAAATACATCGATGTTTTTTTTAAACTTGATTTCTTACAGATCCAATACAAATTACGATTTTTCCCTCTTTATGAACATAAAAAATTCGCGGAAAAGGGCAGAAAGATGAATAATTGTTCTGTAGAAATAACACAAATGTCAAAGATATTTTTGAGTGCACAGGGTAAATAGGCGCACAATTTTTTTAAAAAATGTAAGAACTCACGATATTTTTTTTTATAGAAATGATAAAATGTACAAATCTGGGATCTAAGGATAGGATAATTTATCTTTAAGTACTTTAAAGGGTATAATGTAAATTCATTACACATTTTGGGTTTAGTTTATGAACAATATTTTCATTTAAATGGTAGATTATCCAGTGATTATGAATTTGAATTATTTAGATTATTTAAGGAATTTTTATATTGGTAGTTGCATAAAATGGGGCGATGTTCCACGAACTTTCCTGTTGCGAGATTACTGGAGCTAATATCACAAGCATTACAAAATGTATTCTGTCAAATAGTTGTATTAAATGCAGACTATTTACAAGCGAGATTTGAAATCAGAGTTTAGATTGCGGACATCTAATATCAATACGTTAAAATTGACTATATTATTAACTTGCATGCCGGTCTGCCTATTTCGGTATACTGCAATACAAATATTACATATGAAATACAATACAATACAACACAACATATGTACACAAATGTACAGCCCCCTATCGTTCCTTTAGTAAGTGATTAAAAATTACATGCATCTTAGGGGGTTGGCGTGATACTGTGAAGTTAGGGTCCAACTCCTCCTCCAGACGATTCTTCATTATTCGTTTGATTCCCTCGATACTTTTATTGTTTCTAAATAGGTTTTTAATTTATATATTTTTTGCTGAAGTATTTTATTATTATTTCTTTCATATTTCTTGCATTTCAAAATAACATGATGTCCAGTGCCAGTTGAATCATCGTAGCTACATTTATCTGTTTTTCCAAAAAATCTTCCTTGGTATTTGGAAATGGGCCCATGGCCGGTGAACGCTGTTTTATGTACTCTCAATATATTGTTTTGGATTTACTTTATCTGTTATTCTGTATAGGTTACCATCCAGGATTCCATCTTTCTTGCTATCATTTAATTATTTATTTATTTTCTAGATTTTGAATTTGGGTTTTGAATAATTTAATTTTTACATATATTTCCTTTTTCTGAGATTAATTCTTTTGCATATTTATCCGTTATTTCATTTGCCCACTCATCGACATGGCCCCTTGTCCAAAACATTTTTTTAAAGTTTTCTTTATTCTTGCTTCTGCTGTTTGTGTTTTTATTCTTTGGACTATTTGATTTTCATTGTATCGCATGGGGATTACACTATAATTACGTGTTTTCTGAACTAGGTTTGGGTATGTTATATATGAGTAGCTCAGATGTGAAAGAACGCATTTTCAATTATTTGGGAAAATCGGAATGATTCGTCGGTTGATAAAACGGCAATAGCCCAATTACGGCCGCAGGGAGCCGGGTTCACCATATTCTCAAAGAAGAAATCATTTGTTTATCTCCCAGACAAAAGGTTGCCATG
The DNA here is from genome assembly GCA_963932185.1 of Troglohyphantes excavatus. Lineage (NCBI taxonomy): Eukaryota > Metazoa > Arthropoda > Arachnida > Araneae > Linyphiidae > Troglohyphantes > Troglohyphantes excavatus. Next base: position 68,190,129 of record OZ010668.1, on the reverse strand, counting down.
GGCCGCAATTGGAACTTTCCGGATAAAACTGGTTTCAAAGGTGTGAGATTTTTATTCTGTTTTGTTTTTGCTTGATTGTTTGCCGTCATTTAAACTTGACATAACATATGGATTCCCAAAATGAAACTATAAAGTTTATCAGTTCCCTTCGGATGATACTGGATGGTATGATAATAGGATGAGAATGGTACTTTAATTGTCATTTATTAAAATTAAATTCGGTTTGTATTAATTTATATTTTAGCAACTTTAAATTGGATATGAAATTATTCGAAAAATGTACAATAGATGACAAGATCTACGCGGCTTCTAACTCTGCAAAAATTAATAATCGGCACATGTGGATTTTATATTATTTTATGAGGCAGTCCCTTGCAGCGGTATTATTAAATCTATTTAATCGTTATTTTTTATGACTGGTTAAATAAATGACTTAACGAAAGCTTGTCAGCCGTTTCATTTTAATATTCGACAGGATTACACAATAGGTAGTCAGGTTACCGACAATTTTTTTTTTTTTTTTATTCTTCTCCCCCAAGTGTGACTTAAGCCTCTTTTAAAAGTGACACTTCTCGCATGAAATATAAGCAGATTGAAACACTTGAATGATGATGTCAAGAGCGAAAAAGAAGTGAAGAGAAAAGAAAGAAGAAAAGAAAGTGTTACGAAGGGCGATAAAGACATTAAAAGGCGATTTTATTCTTTTATTTCCAAAGAAAAAGCGCCCCCCACACACTGAACAGACAAAAAGCAAGGAATGGCGTAGCTTAGAAGAACGGCAAACAAAAAAAAAATGGCCGTTTTGTCCCGTTCTTTTTTTTTATGTCGTTTTAAGTGTGCGACGGCGGCGGTTTTTTTATTGGAATGGCGCCAAATGTTGGCGAGGGAAGATTGGGAATGATTTATCCGATGGCTGAGCATTGATTTTCAAAATTAGAACGGTGAGAATGTACACTCTGCGTCGAAATTTTTGATCTTCTCTCCAACATTCGAGAAAATGATACTTTTCGAAATGATACCTCTCGTTCTATTCTCTTACACTGAGTTAAAAATTAGTCATCGCGCTGAACACCACTTTATATTAACAGTAAAAAAAAATTTAGGTAGAAAATATTATTGTAATTCAGTTACTAAATTTAATTCAGATCTTAAATATTTTGTGTTTCAGTAAATTTATTAAATAAAAAAATCTAACTATTTAATACAATTTTTTTCTCTCTTTGATTATATAAGATAGCTTTTTAAATCAATTAAATTGTATGTATTTATTTGATTTCAAATAATAATGATAACATTTCAAATAATAATGTTGGAGAAGTATCTTATATATAAAGCAGAAATCTTCAAAATCTGTCCGGATGTGTGTTTGTTGGTTTGTCAGTATATTATAGGTTCCGTAACTACAAAACGCAGAGCTTTGAAATTCACAGAATAGTTAGTTCAAAAAATAAGAATTTTAACGCGACTATTTTCAAGTCCCTACGATGTTCCATTCGAATGTTATGACATTTTTTAGCGTACGTCGGCAAAGTTTCACGAAGTGGCAACAGTAAAATCAGTTAAAATCAACGGAGAAAAGCGAAAATATAATATAACAAAATTATAAACCAATTAGAATTCCGATCTTTTCACGGAATACTCCATAACTACAAAACGTAGCTTTATAAAATTTATAGAATACTTTACTTGAAAAATTAGAAATTTTTTGTGATAATTTTTAAGTTTGTACGATGTTTCAATCGTATGTTATAACTATTTTAATGGATTCCATTGACTTAACACGGATGAAAATATCGTTTGCAATTTAAAATAAAATTGTTCGTTATTGGCAATATAAAAACGACGTCATAGGTTTTGTTTGATTTAATAATTATTGAAAAATGTATATACATTGGGCTTTTTGCTACAATACGGAACCATTCAAAAATTAAAACAACCAGAATTTTATTTTAAAGAAATGGTTTAGAATTGTATTAAAATTTTATAATTGTTTTATCTCTTTTATTTTATACAGGTTTATTGTAAGTATATTTAATTATCTTAGATCGAACTTTCTGAACGATTCATCCAAAATGCGAGTAATTTGTGTATGAACGTCCATTTTATTTATTTGAAAAATATTTTATGCAAGTATTTTTTTTAATGTACGAAACTTGGTCTCATTGGAAATTTTCAACTCTATTAGACTTTTTAATGTTATTAAAGAATAAAATTTCACAGATACCAACTGATAATTTAGAAAATATTTTATTTAATGTGCCAATGAATATTTCCTTTTAAAACATTGAATGGCGGTCATTAAATATTAAATGTAAAATTATTGAAAGTACATGGTGAGATTATAATATGCTGCACCGTTTGCTAAACTATCGCCAAGTTATAACAGTGTATTCTTTGGATGAAGTGCGCCTTGGCTGTAATTTGCTGTGGAAACTTACTAAATATTTGTATGACAGGTATTTTTCGATGCGAATTCTATAATAACAGTATCACAAAATCAAAATTTTAGGAAAAATTGTTTAACACAATGAGTAAATACCGAATTTTTAATAAATTGATCCGTAAATAAAAAAAATGAACTTAAAATTAAAATAGGTGGTTATTCTTCTGTAATAATATTATTCAAGGGAATTCTTTAAAACATGGGCAGGGCGTAGTAAAAGAAAGTTGTGTAGTATTTCAAAACATACTATTTTTGGTTGAGTATTTATGCTGGGCTGTTAATTTTATTCTTACTTTGATAAAGAATTTGAGGCAGTTTATTTGCAAAAAACGTTTAGGTTTATTCTGGCTGCAATTTACATTCTTATGTTCTGCATTATTGAGGACAAAAATGCAAACTATTAATTAGATACACAAGTTGTTGGTCGAAGATATTGCAAAGATGTAGCCTAAACGATACATTGGAACGGGCATTTGGAAATAATCAAATCAAAATTGCAATACTGGGAACAGGGAAATTCGGAATGTTTGAAAGTTAAATCATTTAAGTTCTTTATCAAATTTATTAATTTGGTCAGCTTTAAAAAATTATGTTATCTGTTTCTGCTGCTTTTTTCACTTCCATGCAGCTTCAGAACATTTCAATATCGAAATTGATTCAGAAGTTTAATTAAAATTTACGCTTGAAGTTATTCCTTTAAAACTGCAATTTAATGAAACCCTCCTTGATGAAATTATTTTTAAAAATAATATAAAAATGAAGATCATAGCGCTTGGTTTATTATTTAAATTAATATTTTTTTCCTTAGATAAAAAAAATCATAGCCTTTATGTAAATAATTATTTATATAAAATTCCTGTTATAATGCACATTATCTTTCAATAATGATGACAACAGTAATTAAAATTTCATCGATTAAAGTAAGCACTGTAAACTAAAATATAATTATAGTCATTTCACAAATAAATTGCGGCATCCGTGTTAAAAAAAAAATCGGTTATGTACAGACCGCGCTGTATTGGGCCCCTACTCGGTACAAGGTTGAGAGGGGGAGAGAATAAATGGCCTACAATGATTGAAACGGCCATCCTTCCTTTACACGATGGTATGTCATTTATCCATATAGGCTAATTCCACGTTGAATTAATGATAGCGGTACACTTATTTTCACCTGGTACAAACGCAAAAAGGGGAATGGCTTAAAAATTGGCATGTACGAAACGTCTGACTTTCGTCTATACAATAGTATATTATTTATACCTATCAACTTATTCCATTTGGAGTTAAGGATTTTAAAAACGTCGTTTTTTATTATGGTATTTAATGTAACTATGTATACCCATACCGAAAAGAAATTCATATTAATTTCTAAAAATATTTTTGTGCAGGAATGTTTAATTTTTAAAATTCCATACCTTATGAGAGATAAACTAGAAATTATTCGATTTTTATCGGTGTTTTAGCAACCAAGTAGTATAGAGATATTTTGACTTTTTTTTAACTTCTAATTTATTACACATAAAAATATTTTAAATTATAAAAAAAAGCTTTATTACTTTTTAAAGAGGAATTCTAAAATGGTATATGCGATTATCCCAGGCAGGAGAGGAAATGTATATATTTTCAGTTATTTGTCGTTACTTTATTTATTTCCGTGCGAAGAACGGGTACTTTTGCTAGTATAAAATATATCTTAAATAAAATAATCTTTCTAAAAAAAAAAACGACTTTAACAAAAATGCGCCAAAAAGTAAAAAATAATTTTTAATTTTACGAATGAGTTGAAAAAATTGAATTATTGAATATCATTTTATACGTAGTACAACTTTTAGAAATCGGCGCCAAAATTTAGGTATGATTTTTGTAAATTGGCACCAACTTCCAAAAGTTGTATTACGTATAAAATTGATATTCAATAATTCAATTTTTTCAACTCATTCGTAAAATTAATAATTATTTTTTAATTTTTAGCGCATTTTTCTTAAAGTCGGTTTTTCTTTTTTTTCGAAAGATTATTTTATTTTTCCCTTTTTAGTTTTTAATTTAGCAGGGGGTTTCGCCCCCTATTCACCAAGAAATTTTAGTAGCAACTTGTGCTCAACAATATATATTTTAAAACAATCCCTAACCAAGCCAATAAATGCATGTTAAACGAAATGTCATTGTTGTACAACTTCCGTTAAACAATAAAAATATTTTGAAATCGGATAAATTGTTTTAAAAAAATCCGGTTAATCGACATTTCCGGATATATAACAGCCGGATAACCTATTATTATTTTGAAGATTTTACCTAAGTGGATTTTTCGCTATCCAACAAAAAAAGAATTTTCGAAATCGGATGAAATTTTTTTAAACGGTCCGGTTAATTGAGAAATCCGGATAGTCAAATACTGGATAACCGGATATTTTTTTCAAATTGCTCCCCTTTGAAACATCCCCTATCCAACAAAAAAAAATTGTCCAAATATCTGAAGTAGAATCGAAATCCCGCGCGCACATACATAAAAAAAATACATAAAGGTCGAATCTATAACCTCTCGACTTGGCGCGCGTTGGCGGTTTTAATTTAAAGTTTCTGGCGGTTTAATTTTGGAGCTTTTTTTTTGGAGTTTTGGTGAGCGCGCTGGGCAGTCGGTTAAAAAAAGAAAACCGACTTAAAGATCAACAGAAAATAACAATGTATCTTGGGGTTATAACATTGCTAAAACATTATTTATAAACAGAGTAGCGCTATAAATAATTTTTAACACAACTTGTCCTCAAGTTTCCATCCAATAATTTTTAACAATATTTCTACAATCAAATGTAAATAAAAATATTATTAAGAAAGAAGTTTCATTCAGACAAATCGATAAATTTGTGTGAATACGACGTTTATTCAATGCTTCTAAATATGCAATTGTAAAATTGAAGAAGAATTATGATGCAAATATTTTGAGTTGGAACTTAAGAAAAATTAAGTTTCTATCTCAGGGTATGTCCGTTATGATGCACGCAGACACGGTTATCCTCTTTCGACGTTTTAAGAGGAGACAAAAAAAGCTTCAGTCTCGGAGTTCATAGACTGGTGGATAGTCACAAACCGCTGCCAACCAGATTCAACAGCGCCCAAAACTATAACCAAATGCATAACTCAAATCAAAATATGCGTAGAAGACAGAAAGGAATACTTTAATTTTGTTGAAAAGTGAAAAAGGATGGAAAATTTGAAAGCATTTTAAACTATTTTTATCGAAACGCATGTATGACAGCAAGTTCAAGTAGAGTGGTCGTTGACTGGCACGATACAGAACCACCTAACCAGACTGGATATATTCAATAGTGATGTTGTGCCTGTCCTGTGCGTAGAACGAGTATTTAAGCTAATGATTATATATGCACAAAAGGCTAAAAAGACCCTTTTTTTTACATATTATTACTTTTTATTTGACAGAATTTTATATATTTCGATTCTTACAGGATAAAGTTTCAAGTAAATAAAATACCTAATTTTGCAATAACAAAAAAAGGGTACAATTATACTAATATACAATTATTATTTATTTATAGAGAGAAGGAAAACTCCGTATTACTGTGTCTCTATCACCGTGGGGTCACACATCTGAAAACTTACGTTGAATACGCGGGACATCAGAATAACTACTTTCAACAAAATACACAAAACGTTGGCTACAAAACCGCATTTTCATAATCCCATATTTAAATAAAGTAAAATGCCGGAATAAAAGTCTCCCGTACCTTCGAAGTCATCAAGGTAAAGAAGAAAAATCTTAATGGAATTTTCGGTGTAGTTAATGAATTTTTAATTTCGTTGGAATTGGAATCTCGATCGATTATTCGAACTTCCTTTATTAATGGGCGAAAAGATTGCTTTGGGAATTATGCTAACGGAATGTTCTCAAGGTAATTGAATATTAAAGTAGGTTTGGAATTGTGTTTCCCCTACAAAAATGATCAAATTTCACTGGAAATATTCAAAACTCTCTTATTTGGCAAATTTCCGAAAGAAGGGTAAAAGTTGAATATGACAAATGTAACCGTCTCCAATATCCCATTTTCCCCAATACTGATCCTTATACGATATGCCATACTAATTAATACTAATTACTTTGTGAAGAAGGGTTTTACTTGAAACGACACTTCAACATAATATGTATAAGAATATGAAATAGTCTCCAACAAAAATATCATCAACCAATTAAGCTTGTTTTATAAATAGAAAATAATCGCCAACGCAAGCCTGACCTACGGAAGTTTTTTACCTTTTGTAACGAATATTGGAATTATCTGGGTAATCTCGACATTAACTAGGTAATGTGAGAAATAAAATAAATTTACGAACTTTAACGGATCAGCCTAGTTAATGTTGAGATTACCTAGATAATCTCGACATTACTATAATGTTAACATTATCGAATGCAGTGTCAACATTACCTAGATAATTTCAAGATTACCTGATCCAATTAAGTATATAAAAACAAATAGAAAAAAATGCCAATGCAAGTTAACCAAAAAAAAGTTGATGTCTTTTTTAACTGACGTTGAGATCATTTAGCTAATCTTTAGATTAACTATGTAATGTCAAATATTGTAGAAATGAAGCAAGTTTCCGAACTTCATCGGATCGACCTAGTTAATATTGTGAATACCTAGATAGTCACAACATTACTATAATATCAATATTATCTATTTAATGTTAAAGTTACCCCGATAATCCCAATATTACCTGATCCAATTATTATACAAATTAAAAAAGTTGCCAACGAAAGCTGATGTCTTCTTTAACTGAAGTCGGCTGTATTTGGGTAATCGCGATTTTAACTATGTAATATGAGAAATGAAATAAATTTCAAAACTTTAACGGATCGGCTTAGTTAACGTTGAGACTACCTAGCTAATCTCGACATTACTATAATGTCAACATTACCTAGGAAATATCAACTTTACCTAGACAATGTCAGCATTACCTGCATAATCTCAATATTACCTGATCCAATTAAGTATATTATACAAATTGAAAAAAAGAATCGCTAACGCAAGTTGACCAACATAAGCTAATATATTCCTTAACTAATGTTGAGATTACCTAGATAATCTCGATATTAACTAGGTAATGTAAGAACTGAAGTAAATTACCGAACGTTAAAATATTTTCGGAAGGAACGGCTGCATCAGGTGCGGAGGATCACATCAAAGTATTGTTGGAAGGTAGTACTTTATTAAACAAACGCATCAGTATATCACTTTTATTTTAAGATGCTCTGCTCAGTGCCTCTCGTATCCACTGCGTCTTTCAAAAAGGCTTCTCTAGAAACCGACGGCGCTTTTAACGAGGAGGTCAACACTTCCACACGGAAATCGATCGGCCTCTCCACTGGAGGATAACGGCCTCTGCACTCCAACGTGTGTCACAATGGAGATGGATAGCCCCCTATTTCGACACTGAACGCCACTGAGAGAAGTTAAAACTTTTTTGGACGTGAAAGTATCTAATGCGCCCCCCCCCCCCTTCTTGAAATATAGCGACACCATCTTTATTTATAGACGTCCATCCGATGGCAGAAGTGCTGTGGTTACTTTCATGGCAAAGTTGTGCGAAAGTTGCACTGGTTGGTGGAATTACCATGGCACTAAAGAGATACATTTTGCTATTGGATAGTCAAGGATCTACCCAATGAAAAAGACAACTGACATGATTTTTAACCCTCTGACGGAGTTGAGTCACTTAAGTAGTCCATGGATTTCCAGTTTTTCTAGCAATACATATAAACTTTAAATTCATAAAAAATATTCAATGTTGAAATATTTTTTTGTATCTAAAGCGTTGAGGTATATTTTGGAAGCTATTAAAATTATATAAAAATTTAAATATATATTATGTATATGAATTGGAAATATAAATTAAACTATTCTTCAGAGAAAACAACTTTGCAACTTTGAAATTTTTTCAAACGCTCAATTTATCGTGAGTGTAAGTCTTGTACAGATTGGTCCAATTTATGCACACCACGTCAAATGTTTTCCCAACTTCATTCTACCCGTCCTTAAACTCACTTCCCTTCATTCAAGTTTCTTTCATAACAAAAGAAAATTTACATTAAAAAACATTAAGTGACCAATCAATCGCGAGAGAACAAGCGACAAAAAAAAAAAAAAAAAAAGGAAAACCCCACTAAACTTTCGTATAATAAATTCGCCGCCATTCCCTTTTTTTATAAAACCCCAAAAATCCCTTTCTATTATGTCACCTCCCTTTAAAACGACATTTTTTCCTCGTTTTCGTTTACGCCCTTTCTTTATCTTTTTATTTTCTCGGGCAGTTTTGGAGAAAGCACTTTTCTTCGCCCCGGAGCTTTTCAGAGAGGAGAGATTTTATGGGGGTGGAGCGGGGGGGTCTTATGTCGAAGTCTGGCAAGAGCAATAGAGGGGATTTATCTGGATAAAGGTCTCCGTGACAAGCGGAGATTTTTATCACCTTAATTCTGTCCTCCATCTTGGATTGAATATATATAGCAATAATAAAAAAAAGCCAATCGGGGCGGATTTTTGTGCTAGGCAGAGCCCATAACTGTTTTATCTAGTGCTCTGCTTTTCAGCATGTGGTAGGAGCTATCTTTAATAGAGATGTAACGGCAACAGAGGAAGTTATCTTGATCGAAGGAGACATATTACGCTATAAATCGGCAGACTCGTGTCTCCGTCCGAAAATATTGCCCGCGGTGGCCAGGTTGGAAGAGCTAAAAATCGATGGGTTGTCAATGGGGGAGTTTCATGCCGAGAAGAAGAAGATCGCTGTTCCAACGGAACATGGAAAAAGTTCCGCGACGCCGAAGAAGTTCCGTACATGGAGATTTAGCTCCTGTACTATAATTTTAAGTTTTAGTCTTTAAATAATACCTCAATATAGAAATATTTACTACATACACTGAGATAGATTGTACTCATCGTTTATCAAGTATTTTAGTGTTGAAATAAAAGTATTTTTCCGTATTTTGTAGTAATTCATATTATGTACAAATATAATATAAGTATTTCTGTACTTAAATTTATTCATATATGGAATAAAAATATTACTTATTTGGAAAAAACAAATATTATAAACAAACATTTCCATAATTGCAAGCGTAGCGACTGAGCAAACAAAAGCAAAGTTGTCTGCTGTAAGGAAGAAATCGAAACTACTAGTAAGTTACCATGTTAATACGTCACGTGAAACTCTCCCATTTCGCCTTGTAAATATATACTGGGTAGTCCCCATACCACTGGGTTGAACTTACGTTGCAATAGAGCTGCACAATGGGAATCTACGGTGGGTTGGTGCATATCCCGCAGGCAGGGTAACACTGCAGCATGATTTTTAGCCATGGTCAGATGACGAGGACTACTTTTGAGCTGGCACTCTAAACACCTGTGAAGCCAAAAGAACCCAGAAGTTGTGAAACGGGGAACAAAGCTGGAAACTGTCAACAGTTCGCCTTTTTTTTAAAGTTAATATTCGAACTCGCAACCCTCCGATTATGAACCGAGTACTGGCCTATAGTACTGGGGAAAATTTTTAAATCTCTTGCTCAATGAAAATTACTTCAAGATTTAAAATATCGCTTGCACTCCAGTAGGTTAAGTTAGTTTAAAAAAAGTCAGTATATATTTATCTTCCCATGAATTCCTTTTCCCTATAGATATAATAACTTATTATTGAGGTATTTGTTTTAAGCTGCACTGGAAATTGTAGATGGCGAAAGCACAGATTTACTGCACTTAAGGAATCGAAGAAGAGTAAAACGATCGAACATTTTCCTGCGTTTCCTTCGAAAAGTCAATTGTTGAAAGTTAGATTAACAATCCCAAAAGGGTATAAAAGGAGTAAAAACGATCGAAGTTTCGACTTCCTTATCTTACCATGTTGAAAAGAAACAACACTATCCAGAGAAACTAGAAATTTAGAGGGACAAAAATCCAAATGCTTTACTAAGAAAATACATTAACAGGAATTTTCGGTTCTCCATCCTTAAGGAAATTAAATAACGTTAAAGTATTGACTTTTTTTGTTACCGAAATTTGTCTATTATCAAGAATAAAAAATATTGTAAAAATATTATTTAAATAATAATCGGCAAATAAATATTAGGTTTAGTCACTACATCTAAAGAGGGTCTTACAATTCTACGAGGACGTAATTGTCGCACGTTAGCTTATCCAAATACCTCTGAGGTTGAGTTTGTATCTTCCAATTCAGAGCCATCTCCAATAGCTAACGCGCGTAAATAGCGTCCGTGTAGAAAGGCTCTTAGAGAAGATGGTCGAATCATTAAAAAATACGGAATATATATTTTTTACCTCTTCCCAAATAGTAATAAAAATAACATTTAAAAAGGGTAATATTTTAAAATTTAGTTTGAAAATATAAATTGCCATGATTTTGAACTATAACTCCCAAAATGTCCGAAAAGTTCAAAAAGAGTTCTAAATTTATATTTTACTAGCTAAATTGCTCGGCGCTTCCCGGGCTTTACACATAGTGTTTGCCGATTTCTTCACCGTGGAACCATCTGCTGGTGTTAGTAAGAAGTCATTTCTGCATTAAGAGGTGGGAAGGGGAGTGGGGGTGGTTTTCCGAAATAGCATGTATACAGTGGCTTTCCTTCCGTTTTAAAGGTCAAGTGTGCAAGATTTCATCAAGCTCGAAATAAAACTGCAAATTTGCATGAAATAAATCCACTGACACCTCTTATATATATATACACTCGCGTTTCCCATGCAGATTTGATTCGAAAATTGAGTCTACTCTTATTAAAGTGGCTTTGTGTAAAATTTTGACTTTAGGTAGTTTTTCACTACAGCAGTTTGGTACAGTTCCAAGATTTTTGACTCTTCTATTTTGCACATATCTCAAGGAAACTTCATTCGGAGAGTGTAGTCACCAGGGCTATATTGTGCTGTGGTGGTAATTTACGTCTTAATTCACTCCAGTATCGCTGACTCATCTACTTCACATCGATGATTTTGCAAACAGATGCCGTAAGGGCGACTCCCTAATTATACAGAATATCCATTCGAATATTTTTTAGAGTTATTCTAAGGAATGACCCAGAAAAAAAATCAACACTCTTCCTCAAAGCTGTGAAATTGAAGTTTTTTTTAAAAAAAAAGTTTTTTAAAGGAATGGAGAAAACAAAAGTTTTTAATTGCGGAGGAACTATTTTGGTATTTACGAGCTTTTTAAGGAACAGTTACACCCCTCCCCCCCCCCGCTTTTTTAAAGATGAATTCTCTAAACATGTTCTTTTTACATTCAGGGTGGATAATTATAAAATTAAAGTATGTGTGAAGCTGCATATTAATTTCAGTATACCAAACATATATTTAGTGGTTTATAACAATTGTGCAATGTTTCAAACAGAAATAGGGGTTGTTAGAATTTCAAACTGAATGTTGCGACACCATGAATTCGTAATAACCCGTGATGTAATAGCGGACCAATCAGAGACCGCTGCAGTTACGTCATGGAGTAGCGTAGTTGTATATTTTTTAGTAGCACTTAAGATTTTGTAAGAGTATGAAGTGTTTGTATCTCTGTGTCTTTCTGTCCGTCCAAAGAAGAATAAATTCTTGTTATGGTGTTAGAACTTGATGTCTTATTAACTTATTAATTAGAATCCTGTGCTGTATTCAACGGGTAGTTGTTTCGAACCGATTGACTTTCAACACTGAAGAAAGTTTTATATCACCAACGTGCTTGGTACTTCTAGATGACAAAATAATTTCTACTTCAGTTTGTGAGATAATCTGTTTTAAACTCAAGAATAGGTTGTTTTCTTTCATTTCGGAGAACAGAGATAAAATAAATAACTCGTCGTTATTTTGGTGACTTAAAGACGACACTCGAATGCAAAGGATTAATAAAATACGTTCATACCAAAATGATGTTACACTTTTAAATTTAGTTAAATATAAATTACAAGTAACAAAACATACTCAAGAACATGCAGTTGAAAAAAAAAGTTATTTTACGTATAGAATATGGAGTTCTCGTTCAATTTGAAGAGCAGGGGTAAAATATGTCGTTATTCACGTAACTGAGAGTCACATACTGAGTGCAAAAGAATAAAGAATAGCAGTGTTCATTCTAGGCGTTTTTTGAAGGGCGGTCCGCCCTGCCCGCCCTTTTTTCATCTTGATAGCGCCCTCGGGCCCCTTTTTTAAAAATGCCGCCCCCTTTTCAGTCAAGCACAAGCATCCTTGCTTCCCTAACAGTCTTTAAAAAAAAGGCAGCGATTAAAATTTTTTTTTGTGTAAATTGGAATTAAGTGAATTTTGACAGTAGAAAAACAAACTCCTTTTTAACTACGCGTGTTGTGCAATCGCGATGATTCCGATATTTCGAGCACGGAGCATTCTACGAATCCTTTGGTTGCATGTGCCCACATATAAAATGCTAAGTTTTTTTAAAGAGAAGATGGTTTGAGGCGTATTTGCGAGATTATGCATTTTTTTTAACCAAATTTTGGATTTAAGTAGCTTTTTCATCAGTTTTGGTAGGACTCTGATTAGGGCTACCTACAGATTTGGTTTTTAATGAAAACATTAATTTTTAAATGTAAAATTCGAGTTAGGCCTCGAACCGTCAACACTAGCCCATTATGCAGATCTAGCGCAATGTCAACCAACAAATCGGAACTTTTTTATTTGGTCACGAGTCCGATGTGTCAATGGTGGCCACGCCCACACAAAACTTTTTTTCGAAAGTGCCCTTTTAAAAACAAGAAGTGCCTTTTCAAAAACGGGGTGCACTTTTACTACCAACAGCACCCTGCCCCTTTTTGTTTCTAGAGTGAACACTGGAATAGTATTAGATAGTTTTATATGCAAAGAATGTGGAGGTTATGTTTTAACGAGCATTATTCTTCTAAAAATTATCTAAGGGTCAATCGCATTTTTATACAACGCTCTTAAACATCACACAAGTATCTGTCGCAGTAACGTTCTTTACTCATTTGCATGACATAGAATAAAATCTCCGTAATTCAAATCAAACACTGCCCTGTCGTGCTTAACGGACCGATTAATCGGTTTTCGACAAAAATCTGCATCGGGCTTGTTCTCACCGCTCGCTTCGTCGAAGACAAATTGAAGCGCCACCAACCGGAATTTTCTCACAAAAAAAAAAATATATTTTTATTGGAGCGTTAATAGTACTTCATCTAATTGTGACGGTTTGCTTAAGAATCGTCTTTTCCGCGCCCTTGTCGAATGAATGGATAGAGTTTTATACTTCCGATAATGGCTCATGCATTTGAAAGGTTTTTAACTCTTTAAAATAATTTTTCGAATTTTTGGGTCCTAAATCGGGAGTTCTTTACTGAATATTATTGTATATGCAGTTGTGTTAAATACACTGTTATTCAAATATATTCTAGTCCATTCTCAAAATTAATTTGTTTTAACATTCTTTGCATAAAATTAGTAGTTTAAAATACATTTTAATACTAATTGATTTCTTATCTATATTTGAGAAGTATAATTAAAGACGTTGGTGAAAGAACGAAGCAGCTCCAGTTTCCAAAATTGTTCGGGAAAGACGAAAACCATGGAACGTTTCTTGCATCGAACAATGCAAAAGTACAGCTCATTTTCCTTTATATCTTCATAGCCGCCATTGTTTAAGCATTCTGTTTCTTGCACTAATCGGTAGTCGTTTTTTTCTCTGTATAGGAATAAGTGAAAAACTGTAAATCAGAAAAAAGTGGAGCTGCCTTGTTGTTGCACTCACGTTTTCAATTTTAAAAACATGTCTTATTCACAAATAGGAATATCTCAGAAAAAAAAATCGGGCAGGTAGGAGCCGCATTGTACCTTAAGGTTTGGCTGGTGAATACCTTTGATCTCTACTCTATTTTTTAAAGCTATTTTTAATAAATTTTAGCTATTTAAATATGTATGCCGAAAATAGAAATGAAATATTATTTTAAAGAATACAACATTGCAATTTTGTTATTTTCATCCACGCTCAGAGAATTAATTAAGGGAGTATTTAATACAAAATTATTTCTATCAATTAAATAATACAGGGTGGTCGACATTGTTTGACGATATTCATTGTTTGGCTGTAACTGCCCATAATAAACCATTCTTTTTTCTATACTTTAAATACTTTGTTCGTTGCTACTAATGCTAAATGACTTTTTCAAATTATTAGGAAAGTAGTTGGGTGAATATAATGTTTCAAAAAGCAAGTTAAACACAGCATTCAAACAATGATCATCGTCCAACAACGTAACCACCCTGTATAATATTAAATGAAGAAACTATAGCAGACAAATTATAACTACTTAAAATACATATATTTGTCTCAAAATATTAAATATAAAATTCAACAACTGACACTACTCCACAAAATGTTCAATATAAAACAAAGAACATTTTAAGGTTTTTCACTGTTGGTACAAATACTTTTGTATGGGAACTGAACATAAAGCTAAATCTCGCTATTAACGAATTTCAACATTGTTATATTTTAAACAAAATTACCTTAACTAAATTAATTAAAAATATATTAATGCTTTTCTGTCTAGAAAATGTTTAGGAGAAATATAAATAAAGTTCTGTGGGGCAAATTTACATTCCGTGATACTCTCCTTAGCGCTGGTGGGAGAAATGCCCCACCAACTCTTTGTTAAAATATGCCCTGCTACCCAATCTCATCCAAAGCAACACTATTGTGACAGCCGTTCAAGTTCTTAGATAAATTGCTCCTCCTTAACCTTGGAGCCTCGTTGCTTCTGCGAGGAGTCTGATTGGATGTTGAACAAGGGATGGGGTTAGGGAGAGCGCGCCTCTTACGTGGGATCATTAGCGGTCGCAAATGAGGCTCCTGTGGAAACTAATCGAAATTCTGGAGACCGAAAGGAGTTGGGTCGTTTTGGTAGGCGGAAGGGAGCAGCCAAGTTAATTGGGTATTCACAGGTTTTAAAATATTGGTTGACTCTTTAAGCGACGGGAAAAATATCGAAATTGCGAAGTTCCCTGCAAGGGCGTTTAATTGATATTTTCAATACATGTATTATAATTTTTTTTAATTTAAACTATTTTAATATATATTGCT
The DNA here is from genome assembly GCA_963932185.1 of Troglohyphantes excavatus. Lineage (NCBI taxonomy): Eukaryota > Metazoa > Arthropoda > Arachnida > Araneae > Linyphiidae > Troglohyphantes > Troglohyphantes excavatus. The sequence goes on along the minus strand of OZ010668.1, from coordinate 68,174,582 downwards.
TTTAACCTTTTGCACTCCATTGTCGCCGCTGAGAAGACTTAGTAAGATAAGCTGGTTACTCCGTTGTCTCTGCTGCGGCGACATCTAGAAACAATTTTTTTATACCAGGAGATATTTCGGGGTGCTCTTACACTAAATTGAATAAACGCCAAACGTGCGAAAATGCAAAATCGCTTTAGTTAAAGCAAATCACGCTTTAGTTAATTGATTGATTGCATCAGAATTGTACCATTTTACTATTTTAAATACTCCTTGAGTAGCTGGTAGTTAATAGTAAAAATGAACAGGAGTTTCCTAGTTATCTCTTTATTATCATGCATTGAAAACGCATGCAGTTTATATTAAGTCAAAAATTTGTCAAAGTGTGGTGTTTTGAAGAGTAACGACTTTTTTCTTCGTAATAGTCAAATGTTTGGCTGGGTGGAAATACATTGTCTTCACGCACGGAAAGTGCCGGGGTTCAATAGAAAGAAGACTTGGATGTTAGTTCTTTGGGCCAAAATTTAGTAATATTAAATGCTAATCTACGAATAAGTTGAGATTTGGCCAGAATCTTACTTAAGCCGCTTTTTCACACATCGATAAAACCGGTACCGGTAATGGTATCGGATACAATTTAAAGGCCGGTTTACACGCTAAGATAAATCGTGACGATGTGATTGACAAATTTATTGTTCCAATAAATCGAAAGAGTGAATATTGTTTACACGCTACGATAAATAGTAACGATTTCTTGTCAAATATTCGTTGTCGACCGCTAAATAAGCTTTTGCCAAGGAGGAAGTAGTGTTGTTGTTATATATCGGTTGTTTAGCGAGAAAAGTGAAAAAGTCGCGAAGACCAAGAACAAAGTGGAGCCGCTAGTGGTTGCTAAAGAAAAGGGAATTTTCTCATATAACATTATTGAAAGAATTGAGAAATGAACTAGCGAAATTATTTGAGAATAGACGAGGAGACAGTTCTTTCTTATAAACCGTACGCAATGCATTAATTTTTTTCACAACAATGTTTCTGTCTGCCGACGGATCAAACTCCTTGTATTTTTAACGAGCTCTGTATAAGCAAGGTCTTTTTTTTTCCTGTCGGAGTATTATTTGCTCTTAACGAGCCACAAGCAGGTAAAACTCCGATAACCGATAAAGTTCAATGCATTCACTCAAGAACTCTCGAGGAGTTTGTTTAACTGCCATTATTACCTATTCGAATACCAAAGAACGAACTATTCAACACAACTTTTCTGATGCAGGTGCAAATGCAAACTGAGTTAAATCCTAGCGAGAAATGGCTGCAACTTGTTTACACGTTCCAACATGTCATTACGATTCGCAGAAATTGATGCCGACCGGCATCAACCATCCAATCCAATTCCAATTAATCGCTACAATGTCCTGTTTACACCCAACGATAAATCGAAACAATTCGATGGTTACGATAAATTGCTAGTATTTATCGTAGCGTGTAAACCGGCCTTAACGTTATACAATGTTACGGACTACGTGAAAAAGTTATACAGTTGGATAATATTGCTTCGGCCACGTCGTAAGTTACATTATTGCAACACGATTTCTCACTTTTCTTTTACACATTTTCTTTAACAAAGATACATTTTAGTATTACACAAAATTACAAAGTAAAGCCAAATGAGCGATTCTCTTTTGAAATCTGCCAACCCGGCTGTTAAAAAAAAATCCGCGAAATCAGAAACGAAAGTTTTTTCCTCGGAAAGAGCGAAAAACTAATTATGAATTTCTCAGCGGAGTTCTTCGATTTTACTCCGGTTTTTAAAATCCCTTTTACGGGAAGTTGCGTTCTCTCGGAACATAAAAGAAATGCTTTCTTTGTCCCCTTTTTCTTCTTTGAATATATTTTCCTTTATATTTTTTTTCTCGCGTGTTGTTTCTTCCGTGAGAGAGTTTAATGGCATTTTCCCGAAATCGGACTGAGTGTTGGTTTTCTGAAATGCTATCTTTTTTACAACTTACACGGACAAAATATAAAAACTGAAGTCGAACTAAAATAAGTCTGATGTTGGTAACTGGAATAGCAGTCCTCAAAACTTACCTTCCATTAAAGTCTATGAAGCGTTAACATCGGTTCAGATATGAATAACAAACAACCTTCCACTCCAACCTGTGCAGTGCATCCATTCTCTAAATATACAGGGTGGTCACAAATTGGTAGGCGATGGTTGTCTGTTTAACAAATCGTTCATTTTAAATTCCTTTAATTACTTTGTGGCTACTAAAGCTAAACGACTAGTTTAAAATATAAGTGAAGTAGTTGGGCCAAAATGTTTTATTATGTCAATACAGTTAAATGTGATACAGTCAAACAATGACCATTGCTCAATAATTTGTGACCACCCTGTTTAATTGAACAAATAAACGTTTACCAGCGCGCCCGTGCGAGAATTCTCGTATGAACAATTATTTTCCTTGAAATAACATGCTTTCCAGAATGTCACATTGCTTAATCCATGAAATGAGCCTTTACTAAACAACCAATTAAGTTAGTTTCTTCAATTAAATGTCTACCTTTGCTATTTCTTTGGCGTAATTTTTTAAAGTTTGAAACTTTTCTTTCTAATGGGACTTTTGAAAATCCTTTGATACAAAATATTTATGACAGAGGTTCTTAAATATATCGAACTTGTTTTTTGTTTGAGATATTGAATTAAATATCATCCGATTTTTAAGGTAATGCATCACGATTAATTCATAGACAATGGTTAAAAGAGCGAGTATAAGCTAGTATAAGTGAGCGAGTATATATCTACTGTAAATGTGCTCGACTTTTTTTACACAGATAAATTTTAAAAATTCGGTTATGTGCTTACTTGTGAATTAACTTTCCTGTAGTTTTTTTCGGCAATGTTTATACGAGCAATTTATTGTACAACAAAAATTATTTATAATATATATCAATAAATATAGCGATTAATAGGAAACTCGCGTATTTTAATTTCACTCACTGAAATCGGTAATGGGATCAATGAACTCTAACTATAACTTCTGGAAGGCTCAAAACTTGTTTTCTCTTTGGGCGCGTTGAAGCCAATGTGGAAGCATCCATACTGAACCCCATTTTTTTTTAAGTGATTTAGTGGTGTTTTTTAATACCATGGCATTGTAGAAATATTAAATGTTTATAAATATTATATTTATCTTCTTATATAATTAATTTTTAGATTGCCAAACAAATAGTTTTTGATCTTGCTTTTTAACCACTTCGACTTTGACTTGCAAATGACCTTCTATTTTAATAGCAGATTGCATTTAAAATGGGTTTCGAAAGAAAATATAAAAAAACTCAGCCAAAAGACGATACGATGCCGGTTTATTTTAACAACAAAAATATACGAAATATTGCGGTACGATGAAAGTGGGGTACAGTTTTTACTCCTTTCATTGGCTTCAAGTAAAAAAAATGTCTTGCCCAATCCAGAAGTTACAGTTGTAGATAAGTGAATGGGATCGAATCAAATCTTTCAAATTGGGTAAAGTCGCAACGCTTCGCTGCCATGGAAAGTCTGGTTAGTTTAGGATGTCTATAAATTTTATTGATGTTTTGTTGACGGCTATAAATAGAATTATTCAACTCTTGTGTCCCGTACTTTAGGACTTAGATAAAACAATGATTGAACTTATGAAGATTCAATTCATTACATCGATTAAGTATTAATCTTGTAGCAGTTGTAACACGCGGTTAATGTAATGTTATAAAATGCATAGTGGAAAAATAGCCGGCTCACTCGTATTCGCTATTCCACTGAGCTCAAATATAATAACTGGAGTGATGACTCCCATTGAAGTGAAATGTACTTTAACGTGGTGCCGTATTGGCGTTCAGAACATTGCGTTCTAATGTTAATCGTTACATTAGCATTATGAGATATAAATAACAAATTTACAAATATAAATTCCCTCCTACCAGGAATTTTAAAAGTAAAAATGTTACTGAAACTGTCTTTTTATCACTTTTTTCTTTTGAGGCAGAAATGCAAAAAACGCTCGTTTATTCTATTCTGCAGTGATTATGTAAGTTCAATGACATAGACTTGACAATATGTAGCAAGCTCATGTTCGGAGTGTAGCAAGCTCATGTTAGGAGTGTTACCAGATTCGTTCCTAAAAAAAGTTGTCTAAAATATCTACCATTTCACCCGCCTTGTATAAAGAACTGGTGCAAGTTAAACCTGACCGTGTTCCAATGTCTTGACGCCAGAGAGTTGTAATATTAAATAGAGAGCGCCTTCAATTCCAGACTCTCGTAAGGCCGCGGTGTCAACATTGAAAAGAAAAACCAACATCACGTGGTTTTAGCGCTGCCACATTTGGCGTTCAGACATCTGCATGAGTTCCAAATTTGGTGCCCTTTCTTCTTTTTGGTGATAAGGCGTTCTGTCCGTATTCAACTTCTTAACATATATGTAGGTATTTATTTATTTTCAAACAATTTGCGCTAAATATTTCCTCTTCATTAACGAAACGAAAATATCATTTTCTTTGTGCTGAATACTCGAAAAAACGGAACTCTTTATATTTCTCCGGTTTTATTGTTCATATTTTCTTATTGAACTATACAAAATAACAATTGAAAGAACTTCGATTATGGTAAATTTTTTACATAAAAACGTAACGCAATTATTTCAAAAGTACAAAGTTAGAAAAATATTTTTAATATATCTGTTAAACTCCCTTAAATTGTGCCACTCGTTCAAAAAAAACTATATTTAAATACAAAATTAAACACAAAACCATATTACAATACTTTGATCTCGTTTAGTTCTTAAAGTCGCCAAGGCCTGCCAAGTAATATTGGCGCATGAATGAATTGGCATTTCCACATATCACGTGGTTTCAATGATGGACACACGGAAATCAGCATTTTTATTCCTCTATTTGTATCATTACTCTATGCTTGACGCCTATTAAGGTCGCGGAAGGTGTCAGGTCAGATGTAGCTTCGGCATCTAACCATGGTTTCTAAATTACTAGGTGTTACATGGGTATGTTATTTCTGTCATGTCTGTTAAGTCTGAAACATCCACATAATAAGAACAGAAATAGGCAGCCCGAAAATTTCCAAACAAACTAAAACCCGTGAGTTCAATCACTTACTAGCCTTAAATAATCAGAATCTATAACGAAACATATGTGTAAAATTGACACTACATAAGTATTGCGTAGGGTTGAATAATTAAACTGAAATCGGCTTTGGCGACAGTGATTTAGGCGCCTTGGTGGAGTGCCCCCTGAAACTAAAGTTTAACCTTCTTCCGTATATAACAGCTCACTTCCCACACTAGACACTTTAAAATTGAAACAGCACATAAAAAGTTGACGCACTGACATTTTAAGACTTTTATTCCATCGCTTCCTTTGAATAATTGAGTCTCCATCATCCAAATAAAAACTCCATTGGAACGATCCTTCCGCCATGTTTGTTCGTTGGCGCGCTTCGTCGAGCAGAAACCGTCCCTCCGTGGGGAAATGTCGTGCACTTTATCGCCGCTTGTTCGCTCTTTGCCAGAAAACCAACATTAAGGATATCGTATCTTTCTTTTTTTTTTGTTCGCTAGTGAGCGGCATTAAGGGAAATAAACATCCACATATCTACTCGATGAACAGTAGAAGAAATGAGGAAGGTCCTCAATCATCTATTGCTGTTCATTTCTTTTTTTTTGGGGGTGATATATTTCTTTTCCATTTAGCCTCATGGAAAAAAGAAATGTGAAAACGAAAATGGATGGGCTGGTATTGTGAGAGTATGAAGATGTGGATTCTGAGATAGAAATGGGAAGAGATATTAGAAATGACAAATATTGAAGATATTTTTTTCTACAGTTAAAATGGATTCTTGCGTATGTTTTTATATGAAGAAATGTTTAACTTATGTATGTTTCGAAAGTCGGAACAATATTAAAAACTTACTGAATAACCTCAACTTTTTTTTAAAAATCAGCCTTAAAGAAAAAATATTTAAAAAAGTATTTTTAATTGTTTGAATAAGTATTTAAAATGTAACAATTTAATATTAATTTTATAATTATTACCACTCTTTGAAATTGGTGCCAAAGTTTCGATATACATTTTTGTACTAACTACGAAGAATAAAAAGAGTTCATAAGTATAAAACTAATGCTAAATATTTATATTTTTAATTTCTTAAAGAAGTAAAACTTATTATTTAGTTTTTAACTCATATTTTCTTCTAAGACCCGAAATTAATACTAAATATTTATATTTTAAACGCTTGTTTTAAAAAGTAAAACTAATTTTTTTAAAGATTTGAACACATTTTTCATTTTATTGGCATTATTTTTTAAACTTTATTTACATTTTAAAATTCAAAAAAAAAATCTATTACAAGTTAACCCTTTTTGGCCTCTCTTCGCTCTTTTTCTCCACTGTATGGAAAATATGTTTCAGATATACAAAATTACATTGCACTATTTAAAAATAATACATATTTTAATTCACAAAAATATTAACTCCACGGATACTTAAACTAGTTCATGAGATTTAGCCATTGCATCTTTCATATTGGTTAATGCATTTTTGTTTGAATACTTCTTGCTCTAAAATAGTTATTATACAAAATATACATAAATTATGTAATGACACAAACATAAAATAATCTTTCTAAAAAAAAGGAAAACCGACTTTAAGAAGATGCGCTAAAAAAGTAAAAAATAACATTTAATTTTACGAACGAGTTGAAAAAATTGAATTATTTATTATCATTTTTATACTTATTAAAACTTTTTGAAATCGGAGCCAAAATTTAGGTATGATTTTTGTAAATTGGCACCAACTTCAAAAAGCTCTAATAAGTATAAAATTGATATTTAATAATTCAATTTTTTCAACTCGTTCGTAAAATTAAAAATTATTTTTTACTTTTTAGCGCATTTTCCTTAAAGTCGGTTTTCCTTTTTTCTAGAAAGATTATTTCACTTTTCCCTTTTTAGTTTTTAATTTAGCAAGGGGCTTTGAACCCCTATTATTATTCACCAAGAAATTCTAGTAGCAACTTGTGCTCAACAACATATATTGTAAAACAATCCCTATCAATGCCAATAAATGCTGGTTAAACGAAATGTCATTGTTGTACAATTTCTGTTAAACAATGAAAATATTATGAAATCGGATAAATTGTTTAAAAAACCTCTGGTTAATCGACATTTCCGGATATATAGCAGCCGGATAACCGATTGTTTCTTCGCAGATTTTGCCTAAGTGGATCTTTCTCTATCCAACAAAAAAAAAGAATTTTCGAAATCGGACAATATTTTTTTTCCGGTTAATCGAGAATTCCTGATAGTTAAATGCCGGATAACCGGATATTCTTTTTAAATTGCTCCCAAGTGAAACATCTCCTATCTAACAAAAAAAAATTTGCAAATATCTGAAGTAGAACCGAAATCCCACGCGAACATACATAAAAAATTACATAAGGGTCGAATTGATAACCTCTCTACTCGGCGCGCGTTGGCGGTTTTAATTTAAAGTTTCTGGAGGTTTTATTTTAGAGTTTTGGTTGGCGCGCAGTTCAGTCGGTTAAAAATCGCTTGAGCGTCTGTGGGTTAAATATTTGAACGATTTTAAATCTCTGACTGATATCAATTAAAGGTGTTCTTTTTGTATCAGAAGATTTTTTGTAGTTTTTTTTTTTAAATTGTTTAAATTATAATTATGTTTGCGTTGATTCATTTCAAAATATCTAAAAATTATTAATACTGATATCTTGGAATTTCCTCTTTATGCTTATTACTAAATTATTATCCTTAAGTTTCCTTTTAATAAAATAGAACGTTTACTAATTTAGAATATATCAATTTATAAAATCATGTTTTTAACAGTAAAACATTCCCTTCTACAAACTACTTCTTGTGCTTATGATTCTGCTTTTTTACAATGAAAATCTATTTTGTTGTTCACTAATTAGTTCCAGTGGCGGCTCGCCCACTACAGCAAGTACAGCCGGGCTGCACCTAAATTCATTAGTGTATTTTAAAACTGAAATCAGATATTCTACTAATTTTCTTAAATGAAGATTAGAATTGAAAAGGAAGTTTCTACGGTAGTAAACAAAATCTTTTTTAATTAGCAAGCATGTTCAGGAGGAGAAATAACTCCATTCGAACAAAACTACAGCTAAAAAGCGAAATTCGAAATCGGCTGCATCGTTGCCATCGCAACCTCTACGTAGTATGGAGATTCCCCCCATGCTAATGCACTGCAATTGTGAGAAGGTACAGCCGAAATGGATTTTCTCGTTTTAGCTGCACTTGAGTTGCGATATGCTGATTGGCTTCGTGGATGAAACGAGAACTTACGAGAATATCTCACAACGGAAATGGTTTTCGTGATACATTTACTGTGTGCTGTTGTTTCAGGACATGGTCCTGCTGTTGTTTCGTTATGTAAGTTAATATTAAAATTGACCGATTTGCAGGTTCAAAGAAAGCAGGATTGCTTTAAATTTAAAAAAATAAGTAAGTGTTTTCTATTTTTTTCGCATGTTATCATTTCGTAAAAATTGAAAGGAAACTTTGATTCGAGTAGTGAATAATAAAGAATTTCCGTTCATGTATGGTTTTTGGAAAATAGTGGGGGGGGGGGGGGGATTCACATGATTTCGGCTACACTAACATTTTCGACCACGGGCCGCCACTGATTAGTTCCCGAAATCATTAATACTCTTTTATGAGTGAAACATTCATTTTGCTTCGCACATTTCTGGAAAGTGTATTGTAAATGTATATTTTTAGTATTATACTGCTCAAGGTGCCAAAGCCTACAAAAGCGACTATGTTTTCCTATATAATTTACATTTTTCTCTTCCTATCAAATTCACCAAAGGTACCGTATTAAAAACCATACATAAAAACTTCTTCACACCGAAATCCGATCCAATCGATGCAGAACTTCAAAAGAAATCCCCAGACATTTAAACGAGAAGATTGTGACACCAGAATCGAAATCAAGTTAAAAACCAAAGATAAAAATATTTTCATACTGAAATCCAATCGAATCGATGTAGTACTTCGAGCGAAATCCGCGAACAATTCAATAGGAAGGTTGTGCCACTGGAATCGCAATCAAGTAAAAAAACTTCTCCCATGGTTCGACAGCTAATAGAGACTTCAATGCAAAACCCAGTCGACAACCCTTTGGATGGATCTCATTGCCATGACAACCGACGGACGGAGTACTCGGAAATGGGAATATTTTGCGAGCGGGGGCACTCGATTCCCCTTCTCGAAAATACCCATAGGCAATTTCCTCTATCTGTGCGATTCTCCTATTCCTGCTTTCTGCGGATTGAAGACTTTTGGCATTTGACAAAAAGAGTAGGATGAAATGTCACCGTCTCATCAATGTGGAGATATCTTGAGGCAGCAGGTACTCGGAAGTCCATGATCTTATTCTTAAGTGACGTATCGTGTAAGCGAAAGATGAGGATCAGAATAAAACGCTGGTATCGGATAAACGTTACAGACTTTTATAGTGATGTGAATTCGTTTATATGTATTCACATGATTTGTATGTATGTATGTATGTATGTATGTATGTATGTATGTATGTATGTATGTATGTATGTATGTATGTATGTATGTATGTATGTATGTATGTATGTATGTATGTATGTATGTATGTATGTATGTATGTATGTATGTATGTATATATATATATATGTATGTATATATATATATATATATATATATATATATATATATATATATATATATATATATATATATATATATATATATATATATATATATATATATATATATATATATATATATATATATATATATATATATATATATATATATATATATATATATATATATATATATATATATATATATATATATATATATATATATATATATATATATATATATATATATATATATATATATATATATATATATATATATATATATATATATATATATATATATATATATATATATATATATATATATATATATATATATATATATATATATATATATATATATATATATATATATATATATATATATATATATATATATATATATAAAGGTTTTTTCTTCCTTCTGTCAGGACGGCCGGCATTACCGCCAGAAACCTTTGATTTGGCGTCAATACATTAATTGTTTAAAAAATCCAACTGTTGCAGTTTTTATGAAAATCTCAAAATTCGGAAGTTTGCTACCTAACGAAAGTAAACTGAGCTTGTAAAACCCACTTTGTGGACGTTCGCTTTTTTATTTAGTTAAAAATGATTACAAAACGGACGTTTTGCTACCAACGTGTGCCGCCTAGGTGAGCCTCAGTAAACCCTGTTGGCCACTAATACATTCTTCCGTTTGACATTTGTACCGTGTAGGGAGGAGATGAGTCAAACAACGGATATACACTGGTCTGTTTAATCTTCGCTTTCGAGCAGGCGCGTGTGCAAAGCAAGCACGAACGAAAGTATACGGTACAGTGAGGACTGTTCACACAAGATTTTTTTTTTATTTTGACGGAAATCGTTTTTAAAATAAGCTACATGGTGTATCAAAAGAGAAACATATTGCTACAATTTTAATCGTGTTATTAACAGACTGTATAAACCATTACAAATAACATGATTGATATTAATTTGGTCTCAATCGATAGGAATACAATGAATGTAATACAGTGATATATAGTGGCGGACTGGCTATAGAGTTGATCTGGAATTTTCCCGCGTGGCCGGTTAATATTTTTAGAGCGTGGCCGGTGATTTCTTGAAAAGTAAAAAAATTATTTTAAAAATAATTTATTAAAAGCCAACACAGGTTTTTTAATAATGTGTCAAATTTGAAAACAGGAAGCCATGGTATCTCTAAGAAGTCGAAATTATTTCCTTATTTGAAACTACGTTCCAGCTGTAACCTATGGAACTGCAACCAACGTGCAGTCAGTTTCAAAGGCGTCGAAACGTGAGAGTGTAAAGGAGAGGCCGCATGGCCCAGCCCCCACTTCTTTCTTTTGACAAGTGCTTCTCGGGTGAAAGAAGGAAGAATTTTGGTTGAACAGGACCGTTGGTGGCTTTCTTTTAAAAATCTTCGGAATGTATTAAAAATTCCAATATAATAATTAAACATATTAATTATCAACTAAAATATTAATACATTTTAAAATCGTTTAATAAATTCTAAAACCGTTTAATAAAATCTATAAAAACTTTTAATACATTTTAAAATCTTTTAATATTTTTTTTAAATATTTTAATAATTTAAAAAATATTTTAATAATTTAAAAAATATTTTAATAATTTTAATAATATTTTAATAATTTTAAAAATAATTTAATAATTTAAAAAATATTTTAATAATTTTAAAAATATTTTAATAAATTTTAAAAGATATTAATAAACTTTATATAAAGAGTTAAATGTTGATATTATTTATTATTTTGTTTTCAAATTAAGGGCTCATTATTTTAATAACAAACGTCAATTTCTGAATTTTTTGGTGGCCGAAATTCAAAATTTTCCCCGGTCCGTTTTTGAGTGCCAGACCGCCCCTGGTGATATAAAGCAAAGCAAGTACGGAAAAAGAGATATTGAGGCTCATGGTGACAGACATAAAGCCATAAGTATCTTCCTCTCTGCTTGTGATGTTTCTTGTTGGCGATTGTGAAGTACTTTACTTAAAACGTGGTCCAGTGGGTTTTTAAAATCTTTAATGAAGACGTCACTTACATTTCACATCACAACGCATCAAACTTATCTTCTTCTGAAGCCGTTCCGACAATTAAATAATAGTTCGCAGATTTCCGCTTTTCAAAGCAAGAGGTTTTTCCCAATCTCGCAATTTGTGCCGAGAAAATCGCGAGAAATTCATCTAGGTGAGAAAGAATTACATTAAGCCAAGTCTTTACACAATCAATTACTATTTCGATAATTTGTTAAAATAAAGTGTCACACAAAACATTCTGGAAATGCTTTGTCACCCGATTTTTTTAAAAACATAATTTTTGGCATTAGCAATATCAGTTCAATTTAATTTTATTAATAAAATTAAAATGTTAAATTTAATTTATGCCCCACATCTATGACAGTAGTATTCGTAAAAGAGCTAATCTCAATTGAAAACAGACTCAATAAATATCACTTCATAAAATTTGAATTGTTATGTTTTCTAAAACTGACAGTTTTAGAGGTATTATATTATAACTTTTCGATATTCCAATTTTCAGTGACGCCACAAACACTTTTTTTACAAGTTCTCGTAAATCGATTTATCAGAAGATTACGTTTTTATGCTGTGACCTATATATTACTCAACTGTATTTTTACACCTTTAAATTTAAGCAATTTTCTCACTTTCCTGTCGTTATTGTCTTCGAGAAACGATTGATTGAGTTTTCCCAAAACGTCTTAAAGTTATACAATTTTACTTTCTTTTTGCTTTATAGTAACCTACTTGCATGAATAGTTAAAGAAAATATTAAACACATCGAGTGTTTGTATTTGGCCCAACAAATTAATTCCTCATAAATACTTCGTCAAAATTGTCAAGTGAAGGTTTTATGTAGGAAGTCAATGAACATTTTCGTTTCAAATTCCTTTTTACTTTATTCAAATTCAATTTCGAAACTTTGAAATTATTGAGAAAAAAAATGAAGATTTTTTTAAAGGTTTTAAGGCAAGAACATAAAAAATATGCAATTTTTTATGTTCCGAACTCCATTATAAAACCTGTAACAAATACTTCAATTACATAATTTTGATAAAAATTTTATGCTCAAGTTTAAAGGTTTGGGGCAGAACTTTTAAGTCTTCTATTTACATTTACTTAATGTTACAGGGGTCTTAACCTTTAGTTAAATTTTTTTATTTTATTCCTTTTCAAGTTAGTGACCGCTTTAGTGGTTCCGTTTAATGTAAAGTTTAATGAGACTTCTATTTCAATTTCCCTAAACATTTAAAAATAATATAAAAAAGCATTCACAAGAAAAATTATTTAAATTTTCAAGCAGAGAAATCAATTTCACAATAACAAAAATGGCGTGTCAGTGATAAACTATATATCCCAAATTTGCAATGGTTATGCTCCGTATTCCATATTAATAGTCTTTTAAAACACACATATTTTGAAATATTTTTATTCTTCATAGATTCATGGGCTATGACTTAAAGAAAACATCAGCGCAAAACATTAATCAAAATATCTGCATAAAACCATTATTATTCACGAAACCTGCATGTTCATCTAAACACTTTTTTAAAAGTATTGTATTTTTTAAAGTCTATAATTTCCCTGCATAAAATCTTTAGAAATGCCTTTCGCCTTCGATTATTTCAATGCTGAATTTTGTAGACAACGCATAAACCTGTACAAAACCTCCAATGTCACAACTTTCATAAGGATTATATGTTTTTTTTAGCTGGAAATAAGTGCGCAAATGTCCTTCATATTACTTAGAAACAAACTATTTGTATTGAACAGCATAATTTATAAAGTTAATTGCATTTTATAGAAATATAAATGTAAGTGATAAACTTATCGGTTAGATTCTTAAAATATATTTACGAATAATCAATTGGGGAGAATATAAACAGAACTATCTTCAATGCTGAACAACCAAATTTTATTACGAGTCATTGTTTTGAAATTTCCAAATAGCAATGATCAACGAAATAACTACAAGTGAAGGTTACAACGGATTGGAATAAATGGTATGTTTGATATTTATGAATAGTCCAGCAGACAAAGTCAGTATAAAAACTTCACCAAAGCTGTAAAATTGAAGGTTTTATTCAGGAAAACTAAAGTTTTTTTTTTATAGTTATATGAAAACTTAAAAAAAAAACTGCATTCAATGAAGAATTTCAGGAAGGGAAAAAAGGGAAGGCTCAAATTCTTTCGTAGTACATACAAAAACCTTTAATTTTGATGTGTTAAAATAAATGCAGAGAAAATGCAGATTTTTTGAAGGTTTTATACAATTTTTTTTTTAAGAAACCTGCAGTTTTCAGTTATAAATTCCCCTATAAAAACTTCCATTTCATAACTTTGATAAATTTTTTAAGTTGATTTTTGTTTGCTGGGAGGTTTGAAATACTTCAAATACTGTTTTCTGTCTACCACACTTGCAAACAAATCTCCTTAACATTCCATTGGTCCATACTGTTGTCTTAAGAATGGATATTTATGTCCTTTGATGCCGGCTAACTTTATTGCCGTCTCGTTGAGTGTGACATGTCATCTCTCACAAAACAACAAAGCATCGCCTCCGTGATTTGTTTATTCCCATCCTCCCTTTGCCCTCGATGTAGGGAGAAGCGAGGGAAAAAAGGATTGTTGTTGTCATAGAGACGACGACGTCACGTACAGGTGAGGGCCGACGTGACGTCACGGCCTTCCGAAGGTCAGTTTTAATTGCGACACGAATCGGCTCGACATGAGAGTATCATGTCATTTTCTTTTGAGGACACCGAAGAACCGATCATGCATTAAAACAGTGGTTCATATCTTTTAGATGGCCACGGACAATTGAGTAGGAAACTCAACAAGTCAAGGACCACCACTGGTAAACACCGCTAAAAATACCTGGGTACAGAATATAATATAGGTACTACATATAAATTGGGTCGTATTAAATAATCTACTTATATTTTACAAATGAATTTATTATTTCAAAAAAAGTTTTTAACTATTTACGGGGTCGATTGTCCCCGTGTCATACTTGTGGATAAATACTGATTTAACCGCCCGCAATGAACGTGTTAATTTATGAAGGTGTAACATTTCAAATTATTGAAAATATTTCATCTCTGTCGCACTTGAAATAATCAATATATATTTAAAATTGGTTCTAGTTCACAATTTGAATATTGGATACAAACATATTTAAAAACGCAAGGGAGTTACACCCCCGCAAAGCTTGCAAATTGAAAGAATCCATCCACATTTCTTTCTGGTTTCAAAAACAGATTTGTGATCCATAACATATGTCAGTAGACTTGATCATGGAACCAAGTAAAAAAAAATGAGGCTGTATCGGGAACACAACCCAAGTGGGGTACGTGAAACGTCCTGTGCGTGCTGCAGAGGGTGTATGGGCACAAGGATAAAATTTTAACAAATTAAACACTTATAAGCTTTACAATTCCCGAGAAGCACCAGTCTAAGTTAGGTGGATTATACTTTCGTCAAACGCGACCAATCCTACTCAAATCGAAAAACGCACTGCCAAGCTACGCCAATATGAAATAAGCGGGTGAGGCTAATATTAGCTTCGCATGCGTCATGCGTGGTGGGATAACGGCGCCATCTGCGCAAGCGCACTGCATACTTCCGTTACATGCGGTTTTAACCAGCAACACCCTATTAACCAAACTGAAAGCAGTTTCACGTCAAAAATGATACTTTATCTCCAACAAAATGAATCTGATGCATTTTTCTGCTGAAAGCAAACATATGAAATAGTTAAAAAAGGTACAATTTTGTTTCTTTAATAAAAAATAAATTTCGAATTTCAATATAGATTTTTTTTGTTATAAAATAAATATAATACATGCCACATCTGTTTTTTTAAAAGTATAAAGAAAACATCTTTGAAATTGAATAATTACTTCAAGGACAAATATGAGTCCTTTCGTGGACCACCAGAACTCCACTGCATTAACCAATCGATTAGCTATACCAATTGTTTAATTTATCTTAAACCGAAGAATAATGTTTAACCTATTCATTTTCAGAATTGTTCTTTTTCAACCTGTTCTTCTTTAAAACTGGTGGGAGCGAACCGGATGTCTGAGACATGTGAAAAAATATCTCAAGCTATAGTTTGTTTAAAAATAAATTGAATAATCGCCCTGCACTTTTTAAACTTATGTTAACATCTAAATTGAACGCAATCGAGATACATGTTTGCTATTTACGTTTTTTTTATGGAACAGTTGCTTTAAGATCCTGTTTTTTAAAGACGTATTCGATTAACATGTTCTTTTTACGTTTAGGATGGACAATAAAAGTTATGCGTGAAACTGAAAATTTATATAGTTTTCATATCAAACATATATTTAAAGGTTTATGACAATTGTCAAATGTTTTTGAAAAAAACAACAACAAAAAAACAGGGTTTGTGCGGAAGCTTAACCAGAAAAAACTTTTAGATCACCAACATACTTGGTAAGACAACAAAAAAATCCTGTTAAAGTTTGTGATAGAATAATTTTTTATACTTAAAAATATGTTGTTCCCAATTTTTTGACTTAAAGTCGACACTCTATCATAATAATATGTTGTCAAATATGTTCGAAAATAATCAAATGTGTTGATACCCAAGGGGTATCATACTTTTAAATGGAATTAGATAAATAACAAACGATAGAAAAGCGTATTTTATGTTCAAAAACATTTTTTTTTCAATTTGAAGAACATGGAATAATAGAATTGGTTGTTATTTCGGTGAGAGTCGTCATGCGCCTCCAAAGAGTTAAAAACTAGATTTAAATTTACAATTTATTGAAAAAAATGTGGCATTGCCACATTCCAGTGTAACGAGTCGCTACTGCCAAGAAACGTTTTGTTTACCCTATCCAAACAACACCAGTTCCCTTCGAAAATAATGGAAAAAAAGCATGTGGTGCGTCAAGGATTTCACCTCAAAAGCCTGTTGATATTTCGATTTCGCAAAAGAAACCGTAGCTAAGGTTACCCCCGACACACAAACGGGTAGCACGGCAATCTGCACACGAAAGAAAAAAAAAGGCCGAAGCAAAACTAAACAAGCTTTCTTTTCGAGGCGTTCAACTCTCTAATATGCAGATTGCGTGGAAGCTTAAGAATTTGATTCTAAATAACATTTAGAAAATATGCAGAATCTCATTCTAGAAAAAAAAATTAGTTTTCTTTAATCGTCTAAAGACTAGGCGACAGAACAGCTATTGAACATGTGTTTAACGATGAGCGTTTTCCGGCATTTTTGGTCTTAAAAGGTTAAAACAAAAAGAACAGAATTTCAAATTTTTTGCTTGATAGGCTGAACTATTTATACTCTCATTTCATGTGATTAAATATACGACCTTTCCATTTATTCCCTATCAGAGCTAAAGCTGCATGAAGCATAACGATAAAAATATACTGTAAAACAAAAGATGATTAATTTAATAATTTAAAAATTGAAATATTAAACTTTTGCTGAATTAGAATTGAAATGTAGCAAATGTAATGTATGAAAATAATAATACTAAAAATTAAAATTCTTAAAGTAAAAATTATAATAATAAATAATTCATTAATAAGTGAAAGACATAATCAAAACGGTACTTCCCCTCTTAGACCTCGGATCATGCCTTGACTTTGAACAGTCAAGTTGTTTTTTTCGCTTGTGTCTTGTAAGTTCATAATTTTTCCATATATTGTCGTTAAAAAATCTTACAAATCTGATGACCTACATTTTGTATATATTTTTATATAATTTTTATATATTCTTGTATATATTTAGTAACACTCAGTTTACATAAATAAGTGCTTAGAACACTAGGGGTTAGATTGGCAATTTGTTTTTAACATTGTTAATACAGAAATAGCTCTTTTGACTTTTCAATGCGGTACTACACTGGTGGACAATTGCTAAGGACGGATGACAATAGCAACGATAGCAACCACAATATGGAAGGCAGGAAATTGTGGAAGTTAGCGTAAGTGCGGGATACAATAAGACATGTTGTGCGTATGCAAATTTTGGATTGCCGAACTTGTTCGCTACGTGATAGCGCTGATAAGCGATGTAAAGGATTTGACGCGCGTTGATCGCTGTTGTTCAAAAGCAAATTTGAATGGGAAAGAATCAATTGACGAACTTTCAATTTTCAGTATGTCTTCCCAACATCACTTAGATGATTTTACGCGTAGACGTATTATTGGCAAGATTGAAGAAGGACGAAAAATAACAGATGTTGCCAGGGAGTTCGACCTCAGCCACAGTGTAGTTTCAAGGCTTTGGAAATCATTTCAAATAACTGGAAAATGTAGCAAACGTCACAGGGGAGGTCGTGTTTGTAGTAAGACACCTGCAGAAGATAGGTACATAGTGCTATCGACAAAAAGGAACCGGCGCAGCACAGCTCGTAAGGTAGCAAACCTCGCTGCTATTGGCAAGCGGATCTCCCGAAAAACTGTAGCCAGACATTTGCAACAAGCAATACTATACGCCTGCCATCCTGTTGTGTGCATCCCATTGTCCAAACGTCACCGTACAGCCCGTTTGCAATGGTGTCGTCAGCATTGCAATTGGAGGGAAGCGGACTGGGCTTGCATATTATTCTCAGATGAAAGTTGGTTCAGTCTGTCGTCTGATAGTCAACGACAACTTATCTGGTGTGAGAATGATACTGTATTGCACGGAAAACATACAAGAAATGCCAACGATACATTAATGATGTTCTGCTGCTTCATGTTCGCGTGTTCCGTGGTGCTGTTGATGCTAGATTTGTTTTCATGGACGACAACGCAACGTGTCATCGAACAGTCGCTGTCTCTGAGTGTCTAGAGAGCGAGGGTATTCAACGCCTCGTATGGCCAGCACGTTCTCCAGATCTGAAACCCATTGAAAATGTGTGGGATGCTTTGGGGAGGAGTCTTGCTGGTCGACAATGCCCTCCAATAACCAAGAACAACCTCATCCATGCACTAACAAAGGAATGGGATAAATTACCCCAACAGCTGCTGGACAACGCTGTGCAAAACATGACAAGGTGTGTGGGATCTTGCATTGCCCTCCATGGTGGCCATATCCCGTATTGACATTATGCGCGGGAACGTCTGCGGACTGTAATCGCATTTTTTTTCACTTTTACGTATTCAGCACAAAATTACCATTTTGTTCCTTTAACACTTTTTAAAGCCTTCTATATTTCAGAGCACAATAAATTATCTTTATTGTAATGTCCTAGCATTCTGACATTATTTTATTTCACTTGGCATTCAACTACGCTTACTTTTTTATGCGATATATAGCCGTTTATGATCCGTCCTTAGCAATTGTCCACCAGTGTAGATTCCACCATAATATGGTGCAATTTGCTGCATACTTCTGTTTAGCACCAAGATATGGAACATCGTTGAACTGAAATTTTTAACAGTGTATAAAGGACAAAACCGAAAAAATCTAGAATTTTGCAAGCGTAAACTTCAAAAATTTAATGTCTTATCTCTATATATAAATACAAAAACCTTGGCCACTTACTCACTCCTCAGTCATCACTAATTGTCCAACTTCTCGTATACCCAGGAAGATGACATTTGACAATTTTATTTCTTATACTTTAAATAGGAAAATTAAGCTTGATTTGTTTGCATCAAACGTTTTTAAGGTTTGAAAAACCCCTTATTCGACGTTAGTTTCGAATACTTTTTTTTTTTTTACGGAACGGTAGTTTTAGACCCATTCGAATGTCTTAGAATCATAAAATTTCGTATGCAGATAGGGTTTTATCAAAATTTCGGCAAATCTAAAATAATAATAATAATTTTTAATATTTTTCCACTTTTTATTTTTATACCTTCGCTAATTTTGGAAGTTTAATGGCTTTTGTTGACATAGGTGTCTTACACAAGTTGTCTATAATAATTATTAGATTTGTTCATTGTTATATCTTTGCGATGTTACTATACGGGGATGTCACTACCAATGGTAATATTGTATCGATGAATACTGTATCAATGAATACGGGAATACCGTATATTTTACTTCTTTGATTATAAATTATTTTTCTTTCATTTATAAATATTGTATTTGTATTTATTTTGTCCCGTTGTTATGCTTCCCGTGCGTAGAACGAGTACTTCTGATAGTATATATATAATTAATTCTTAAAAAGGAACGTGATATAAAAGTAAACTAAACTATCATGAAAAAACAACTTACAGATACAATATTCTGTTTATCCGTGAGAGGGTTCATCTGTGCTCCAGAAAGCGTTTTAATAGATTCTGTTAAATGATCAGCAACTTCCCCTTCAACTGTTAGTAGTTTTCTTTAAAGCTAGAATATAGGTTTGAATAATTTTGATATAGATGTTTTTTTTATGATTTAAATGATTTATAGTTAATGAACTCAAAAGCTCCTCAAATTTGAAAAATGTAGCAGTTGTATGAATGAAATCGCTTTCTAGAATCTTTTAGAAAAATTTCGTTTAGTTTTGTTTAATTTTCCTATTTTTTTTTACTTTGAATTAAATGAAAACAATAATATCAAAATCATAAATATATTCATAAAGAAGATAAAAGAAAATGTCAATTCCAGTGGAATTCCAACTGTCTGAATAATAAATCTCGGAATAATAAACTGCCCAATATTCTCCATTGGTACTTGCAAAAAATCGTAATACACACTGAAGCCTAAATTTTTAAACGCATCGTGTACTTGGATGCACTTTGCATATATCTATCTATAAGCTCAAACATAATCGACATCTTTCTATCTACAATATACAGAGTTCTTTAACTAAAGCCTTTAAGAGGATTACCAGAAAGAAACTTTCGTATTCGAAATAGAACTACATTCCAATTCTCTGCGCCATTTTTTAGCGTCATTAAGCGTTGGTTAATTAGGCTTAAGTAATGAACTTTTTCAGTACTTTATATTAACACAATTAGTTTTTGTTTAGTATAAAAAGTTATTAGGTGTGGTAAAAATCGTCTGCAAAATCTTCTGAAACTAGGCCACGGGAATAATTCCATTAAAAAGTTTCGCGGTTCTAAGCGACTACGATGTCGCGTGAAACAGATTTTGGGTTTCGTTTTTGTGTTCTTTGTTTTGTTCCATTTAATATTCTGGTGTCTTTGCTTTGCGTTTTATCGATCTGCGCCTAATGTTGTTTTCCAGACGATAATTGCACAAATAGGGGAGTGTGTTTGCGATGGGTGAGATTGGAATTTGTTATCATTTCTGCCAGAAAATAGAGGACTTTTATTTGCAGAATTCTTGTGGACATTTCGAGAATAAAATGTTTTTACGTGAATTTTTTTTAAGAGTAAAATTAAATAAAAAAAATGGGGCATTGGTGTGTCGAAGCTTGCCCTGGAATGTTTCACGTAAAATTGTTTTTCGGATAATTATATTGTAGAAATAAGAGTTCGCCAATAAAAACCTTCACAACAAAATAAAAATTTCGAAAGCTGTTATGTGTGATTCCTCCTGAGTCATATCCCACACCTAGTACGTGATTTGCTAAATTTTAAGGTTTTACCCACATTTTCGCCTAATTTTCCATTGAACGAGACCAAATTCATGTCGATCGAGCTATTTGTCACGGAGTGGTAGTGTCGGAGTAGACTACCTTAAAAGTATGGTTTGCTGGTTGTACCTTGTAGGACTATACTCTATGTAGCTGATTTTAAACACTTTTCACTTTGAAAAATATTTAATTGATACAGGTTTTATTTAAATTATGCAAATTAATTTTAAATGATTGTTAATTATTTAAAATGATTTACGGAATTTATAGTATCACCTCTAGGACTTTAATAACATTTGTTTTAGATTATTATACTTTTACTTTTTATCTAATTAATATGAATTTGTTCAACAAATTCCTTTGTGTTGTTTTCAAGAAATTCTTAAATAGACAATACCGACTACTTTTCATGAATTAGTACTACTTATAAAGATTATACCTATATTTAATTATTATTAATTTAGAATCAATAGCATTCTTAAGTCTTTAGGTACTAGCTAAAATTTAATCAGACATGTATGAATACCTTTAAATCTAAAATAAAAATATCTAGTAAATATTTTTGATTTGTTTACATTTACGAATTCTGAAGAACTGCATAAGTCATGCTTTTTAATTCACAACAACTTTATTAATTAAAAGATAGAACTATCGGTATTGTTTTTAATTTCCGTAATTTATAGTTGTCTGCAAGTATACGATAATGCCCATGAGCGTGACTGGATTGAAGAGTAAAAACCCACCTCTCGAGCAAGGGCGGATCCAGAGATTATTCTTATAGGGGTAATACAGTATATTGTTATCATGAACACCATATTTGACCATCTTCCATGAGATATTTTGTTTAATGAAACACGTGCAATTAAATTTATGAAATAAAAAAAAAACTTTTTGGATTGATGAGATCTCAAAACATGTAGCATCAGTGAAAGCGCAAGTATTATTAAACTAATACTTATTTTTAATTTAATGTACTACAAGGTAGTACAAATTTAAAATGTCGGGGGGGGGGGAGTATTGGGAAGTTTTAAAGAGCGTTAAGCAATGCATATATATCAAGATTAGCAAAAAAAAATTCTTAGTTTGAAATTTCTCATTGCTTAAGGTGACTTTTGAAAATATAATCTTAGATGTTAGGGGGGGGGGGGGGGATAATTTCCCCTTTACCCCCCACCTGGATCCGCGCTTGCTCTCGAGTCCAAATTGAAATAAGTGACTGATATTCGAGCAGCACTGAACAGATCTGAGTTGCTGGGACAGAGAACGGTGGGCCTTCCGAATGAGTTGTGCACAGAGAGATGAGAAAGTAGAAGCTTCGGGATAATTACATTGGTCGACCCAACTCCAAGCGGAATCTTATTACGGTAAAAGCCGTGTCATCATGAACAACAAACCCTTTCTTTGGAATCGCCGACTTTAGGAAGACAGATCACTTATGAGAGCCGTATTTAACCCTATAAAGACATTTGTAAGCAGAGAGTTTTAAAAAAAAAAAAATTGTGTTTTTTAATTTATTAGCGAGTTAAAGTTAACTAACTTTACTAAAAATGATTTAAAATCGATTCCTTAGTGTACAGATATAGTATGTAATGAACACTATGTATAATCTGATGACGATATTTAATGCTTCTGGATAAATAATCAGTTTTGCCTCTGTGAAAGGTGAGTAAAAAACCATGTGGTCAGACGAATTCAGTAAGATTATCTGCTAGTGACGTCACGTATACCACAAGATGACTTCACGTGCATAGGGTCTATTGTGGAACTTTTCTGTGGCTTAAAACAAGATGGACCGATGTCATAATTGATAGTTTTTAAGAAAACGACTTCAAAGTTTAAGGCTCAGCCTTGTTGTAATGTTACCAAAATCACGAAATTGTTCGACTTGAAGGGTCAGATACTGACGACATTGCTTTTTATTTAAATTAAAAGCTTAAAATTGATATACTTAAAATAATTAAAAAACAAAATGAAAAAAAAATGACAGTTGTCCTTCTTGTATTAGGCCATGGATATAATACAGTTATTTAGTTTAGTAGTTTGGCAACACTTGACGATGTTTGTTATCCGTTGCTAATCACAACGTTACTAACTATTAAATGGCTATCCTGAAAAATTAATTACAAAATTAAAATTTATTGTCGTATGACTAGCATAGAGTTGGTGGTGAAAATTTGGTACGAAGGTGTCAGTTTGATTACGATTCAAAGTTACGAAGCAGCACCGGAATCCTTTCTTCGGTATTCATCCCTATAACCGCCATTAATAGAACATTTAGAACAATGGGGTTTTGTGCAATATAGTTCATAGCAATTTAGGAACATAAGATATGCGAAAATTTTGTTGTTTCTGATCAAGCACTAATTCTTGAAATAAAAAGTATTTTCTAAAAAAAATATCCAGGTATTAAAACCAAAGACGCATTTATATGTGCAATTATAATATGTAATAATAATACACTTATCTATTAACTAATTTTTAATGTAGGTCATAAATTGTGTTTATTGCTTTTTTTATTGTCATATCTTCTTGCTTATTCTCCACACTGCAAGGAGAGAATAAATCTCTTCTCCTTCTAAATCAATCTCTTTGTGTAATTTTTTATAGAGCAAACCTGTTGGACAGCCAGTGCTTTATAGTCCATTATACCCTTTCATCTCAAACCATTCTTTCTATTACCTTATATTAAATATAGAGTTAGGAAAGTATTATTTTATTTAGTCAGCGTTTTTATATAGGGAGCTTTGGTCTTTTTCTCTATGTTTTGAGTTCCCCTAAACAGTTATAGGATCGGATCAAATAAGGAATATAGCCCTCATTTAAACAATGCTAATTTACTGTCAGTCGCACATTAGTAATAATTTATTAGTATGACTGAATAAGGGTGAATTTTTAGTATTTACTAATGTATTAGTTTAGATATTTATAATTGACAAAAAATAAAAACCGAAAATCTTTGAATGATTATGCAATTGTAAATATTTTCGTAATTGGAAATTAGTTGGTTAAACTAAGTCGCACTAGAGATGCCCAATGGTATATTGGTAACAGTTCGGGATCTATCCTGAAGGAAATTATCGGATAATGTATTATAATTTGTAACTATGGTTACATGTGTGTGTGGGGGAGGGGGACTTCGCAGACGAATGTTCAAATTCATCAATGTAGTCGTCTTGTTTTATACTGTTATTTTAAGTAGTTCAAAATGATAAGAAATATTAATTAAGAAAATTAAATTGCATTAAATGTAGTCATGACAGGTCCATTTTGCTGTTTTAGTACATGATAAAACTCTTCAAATTGTTTATTTAGGTGGCTTCTGCCTCTTACCAATACAAGATTATAACTTACAACTCAAGCACGATGTTGCTTTGATAAATAACCCAATCGAAATATATTCGATGTTTTTGTTTTTCATACACAATGGTGAAGATTGCCATTCCAAAAATCGAATATCTCATTCTTCCTCTCCCAATCCCCGCCAGTGGCTCCCTCTGGTGGCACGTGATAAGAAAGTCTCAGTGTTCCACTGGGATTAGCTGTCTCTTCCCCCTCTCTACCTCCCCTTCTCTACCTCCCCTTCCCCTAGGGATGTTTCAGAAACTCTGCGTTCCGAAAGATCGCCTTTTCCGTTTCCCCTCTTTCGCTTTGTTTGGATGGGATTTCCTCGGCTATTGAATAAACAGGAACTTTCTTTTGAGAAGACAGTGCAGCCTGTTTAAAGGGGAGGGGTTACAAGCGGTTCCTTTTTTTAGTTTGAAATAGAATTGATATGTTTCAAGGTCTTATTTAAACTATGCATGGGACACATCAAACCATGTTCTAAATAACTATTGTTATTCCTTGATATCATTTAAGAAACGCATTTAAACGTATGGTTTGATGTTTGTTCCGCTGGTGGTCCTCAAGACGTGGTTAGTGGACCACTGGTGATCCATGAGAGGTTTCAAAGTGGTCCGTGGATATATTGTTCAATAAAATATTGTTCAATAAAATATTGTTCAATAAAATATTGTTCAATAAAATATTGTTCAATAAAATATTGTTTAATAAAATATTGTTCAATAAAATATTGTTCAATAAAATATTGTTCAATAAAATATTGTTCAATAAAATATTGTTCAATAAAATATTGTTCAATAAAATATTGTTCAATAAAATATTGTTCAATAAAATATTGTTCAATAAAATATTGTTCAATAAAATATTGTTAACAAAAAAGGCACTATTTGGGATCTACGTCTTTATAATACAAACATTTGAATAGAAAACTCAAAATTATTAGATATGAAAGATAGAAAAAGCTTTGCATTGAAACCCCTATCAACACTTCCGTAAATTTGATTTGGTTATGAAGATCAACCAATCAGGAATGAATTCCGTTATTTTTTTGTAGAAAGTATGTTTTTTTTCCCTTGTCAGTCATCTGATATACAATATAAAGGGTTTCTTGTTTACAAATAAGTATTCTATTTTCAGACCGATTAGTATCAACAAGAATTTTTTTAATAAAACTCTAAATTATATTCTTAAATTGTGTTTCAATTATACGAAAAGATTAAAATGAATAAAATCTTTATCAAACAGTTTTAAGGAAGTCAACAACTGTTCAGAGGTATTTGATGAAATGAAACTTAATTACGATAAATATTCAGTAGAATTATCATCAAGTTTCGTGCTTATATTGAATCCGAACATTTTTGAAACAATAATTGATTTGGGAAGTAATATTTTCCACAATTTGAGGAATTAAATTGAAATTTTAAGAATTAGTGCCATTTATCTAAGCAAATATCTTTAACCGTCTGATTTTTGAAGATAATTCTTTTGCATAATCTCTATTTACTAAATATATATTTATTAATTTGGCACGTTAGTTTCATTTATCATTACCATTCCCTTAATTAATCAATTAAAGATAAATAGTACAACACCCTCCAATCTAATCTTATTTGAACTAGACTTGAGATAAATTTCTAACAATATTGAACTATATTGAAAGCTCTATCATACTAATATTTGTGATTACACCACCGGCAATAAAAGTATAATATTTCTATATATGGTCTGCTTTTAGGATTTCTAGAGACATTTACCCTGTTTGTTGGTTTCCCATAAGGATTATACCTTAAAGGAAAAGATGGTTTTACAGAATAAATAACATCTTTTCATAAACATATCCGTTTTCTGCAGAATATTTTCCCCCGAGACTTTTCCCAGAATAATTTTAATTTCGCAGAAAACGGATGTTCATATTTACGCCCCTTTTAATTTCCAGATACTTCATGCATATAAGTAAAAAATTAAAGTTATGCCAATTTATAAAAAAAAACAGTAATAGTTTTGCTGGGCGCATCTGTCCTGATAAAGTGGCGAATTCGCAATCCGAAGGTATACCAGTTCGAACAATCGTCCATCGTCCCACTTATATGCATATTTTTATTCGCGCATCCGCAGAAAAATACTGAGACATGTTTTTAATCTTTTCAAGCTTTAATAAAAGCTGTTTTAGAGGAGAAATAAATTACTTTCTCATTATTGATAATGCTCGGCTTCATTATGTCACGATGATGTCGCAACTACCCAGCAAAAAAAGTCAGCATGAAATCTTCATCAAAATTCTCAAATTAAAGGTTTTTTGAAGGTTTCATAAAGGATATTGAAACAAAAAACTGTAGTTTTTTTGAAATTTTTAATTTTCCTGCATAAAACCTTTAAAATATCTTCATGATTAAAAATTGAAGGTTTTTTGCAGGTTTTTATGAAGGTTTTTTACAGTTTTTATGAAGGATATTGAAACAAAAACCTTTAATTTTATAGATCTTTAAAAAACTGCAGTTTTCCTGCATAAAACCTTCAATTTAAAAATTTTGATGAAGGTTTTATGCTGACTTTTTTTGCTGGGTACATAGAGAGTGAAGGAATCTAAAGGATGGATTGGCCTCCATATTCCCCTAATTTAAATTACAAAAGATTTTCTATAAAAATTAAAAAATAAATGGAAGTGATATTCAAAAATATCTAATTATTTAAATAAATAAATTGATAATTGGATAATCTTGAAATTGGAAGTAATACTTGAAATCACTTTAATGGCGCAGACTAGCGATATTTCTCTTCCCATGTCACCGCGATTGGATTAAAATGCCTATCATTTTCCCATTTAATTAGAGGTTTTTATTTAAAAAAAACAGGATAACCACCAAGGACTTGTTTCTATTAACGTAATTTATACTACAAATTCTTTTTTTTATGCGCATTAAATCCCCACGAATTCGAATGATTAAAAGAAAAGGGGATATAATTAAATAGCTTGCGTTCTTTAATTGAAAATTTCTTTCCTTTGAGCCTTTTTTTTCTTATGAAGAGAAAAATGACTTCGTATTAAATCAGTAAAATAGTCTCATTAAATGGAAGGGCGAATGGTGAGCAATTTTTCTGAAAAGGCTGAGATTTGATTTTTTTAAAAGTTTTTTTTGTTGCTGCCTAATTAAAAGTCGCTTAAGGTATAAATTTTCCCTCGTGCTTCTTTCATGTATTTTAACCATTAAAACCGCACATATAGCATATGTAATTGCCTGCATAAAACAACCGCTTCTTTATGTTGTAGGATTTTCCAAATTTCAAGGAGTTTTTACCAAATTCGATAAGATGCAAGAATTCGTTTTTTTAACTGTTTGTTCCTGTATTCTGCTTAACATTTTTATTTCTCCCAATTTTTAGATTTTTTTTATTCATTTTAATAATAAGTATATATTTGAGAACTAAAACTCACATTTTGATACATTTTTACTTTGTGTGTAAATTGATTTGGATATTTTTTAAACCCGGGGGAAATATATTATGCTAGTTAGTATAATTACTCAACTTTATATTACACTGTTTGGTGTCTAAGTTTAAATATTATTATTAAGAAAAAGTATGCATATTTGTTATAATTTTATACATTGACATTTAATCGGGATGTGCTATTTAAAAAAGCTTGACAGTTTAAAAATTAGTATTTAGAATTAAACAAAATGTCATGTTTTAAGTAATTTCTCCATTTACTCTGTGGTGCTTGTGGGGAATACAGTGGCCTAGGCGGTAGAGCTACGGCCTGATGGCCGGAGGGTTGTTGTTCGAACCTTTACTTTGAGAGTTTAGTAAACTAACAATTAGAAAAATTATTTTCTCGCCGTCCACTAGATATTATCCATTGCGGAGAGAGGACTAATGTACGTTAAATTTGTCGTGTTCTAAACGTTTTTAAGCCTATTTCAATGAATGGTGTGCCAGCTCAAGTGTTATTCTCGTCATCTGACTCTGGTTCAAAATCACGTGGTAGTGTTCTTTCATTCGGGATAGATCCCAAACCTTCGAAAATAGCCCATTGCATAGCTCTAGTAAGAAGTTCATTAATCCAATTAACCTCACGTACTTAGGTTTCAAATGACATGTATTTAAATTTTATTGCATGCAGGATAAACCATTTTAAACATTTCATAATATTTTTGATTTGTCATTTTTAAATAATTTCGATTTGTCAAGAACATTTACAAGGCATTTTATTTATACCCATTTAATTTTTCATGTCATATACTCCCTAAACAATTACACTTAAAGAAAAGAAAAAAATACAAGGTTCAAGCTCTCATTTAAACAAGAATATTTTAATAAGCGTTCTCTATCTCACAGCCAAGTTTTTTGTATATAAAGGAAGGGTAGAATGGAACATTCACCATGAAAAGCACAGTCCTATTTTTAGAGGCAGATGAAATCGTAGGATTATTTTAATCCTCCCAATGACATTTCGTGAATCACGTACATGAAACTCGAATGTAGGATGTGGTATTTACGTTCTTTTTATGAAACAGTTGCTGCTTGTTCATGTTCTCTTTTATATATCTACTTACACAATCCTTCGCTTTCTTTTTAAAGGAACAATCGAATATATATCACTGTGCAGCTCTAGTGTGACGTTAATCAAATAACTAACTCTTTTAAGAACTGTTACTGACTTTTATCCTTTTATTCGTATAAATATATTCGTTTCATAAAAGTACAAAAACAAAAAAAGTACATAAAAGTAAAAAGTAAATTTTTTGTACAAAATTATATAGCTATAAGGACTAAAATGTACAGGAGAAGTACTTGGGTATTGAAATATATACGTTGCTTTTGTGCAGTAAAAATATAAATATATTTTCGGTTAGCAAGAAATAAGATTTTTTAAAAAAAGGAACTTGGGAAAAAAACAAGTTTTATGTTTTATCTCTGAATAAAAAAGTATATTTGAATGTATGTATACCAAAATGATATATCTAAAAAAATAGGTAAAACCCATATAATTCATAAAAGTTATTAGTCCATTTGAAATTGAAAAACTAATTTAAAATCATATTCATTTTTGATCTGGCTTGATTTTTTGGGAGAAAATTTGTTTGAACAATATCATTTAGTTCCGTTTTCTAGCTTATTTTGCCGTCTTGTTTTTACGTGCTTTTATCATTTATATGACCGAAATTTGCATATAAATTGAAACTAAGGAATAAAATGATAATATGGTTTTTTAATAATAAAATGGCCAAAGGAGAAAAATAGTTAGAACATCGACATTTCTCTTAAATTACTTTTTTCTAGAAATCGCAGCTAATTTGCTCATATATCACATTAAAGGTGGTTACTGTAGGTGCTTTTAGCTGTTTAAATTTTAATAATGGCTTAAATTATCTGAAGTTGGGCACAGCGTGTCCCTGTTTGGCCTTGTGCCATTAAACACCAACCAACCAACTATTCTCATTAAGAGCCATGGGCAAAACTTTTTCCGAACTTTTGATTAAGTAGTTGGAGTGAGAGAACATTTCTATCGTTCATTTCTGAAACCAGTCAACAGACATTTTTTGGAATTAGTTATTTTTATTGCACGGAATCAGAAACTCAAATGGCAGACACGTACTTTTGTGTACAATCCCGTCAACTGCTATTCCGTCAACCACCAAATTATTTTTAAAAGTGTACGTTTTTACAGTAAAAACGTATTTTATTGCAGAAACCCGCTAATTGTCAATTTAAAAAAAATTAACTAAGGAATAAATATTATAATTTTATTACATACAACATACACTTTGAGAAGATGTTAACTAATACACTGAATTTTTTTTATGCAAAATTCTACATTATCAAAGAAAGAATGTTTTTTTGTTCCCGAAAATTGGATAAAGACGGTTATCAGACAGTTGAATTAACATCGTACTAGAGCTGCATCATTGGCGACGGTTGGGGGTCTATCTCGAAGGAAAGACCCAGGAATATTGCCTCGATTTTTTGAACCAGTGTCAGATGACGAGTACAACACCATAGCTGGCACCCGATGCAACCTCAATAGGCAACCAACTATAGGCGTGAGGATCTTGAGCCTCGGTCAGATTTAACGTGCACAAGTCTTGTATACTTGCCGAAATATATTATTGGATATTTTAGACGACATTTAGCATTTTAGTAGAGAATCTGGTTACCATCTGATTACAAGTTCACTGCATTTTGACTTTTTTTGTGAAGTCCATTCTGTCGGGTTCGAACTCGCAATCCTTTGACTGTTAACTGAACGCGGATACACTGGACAGAACTTAGCAATATCCAGCTTCTCGGTACGACAAATATGATGATTTTTAATAAGCTGACATCCACGTAATCTCAATAGGCGTAGGGACATTAGAGTACGACGGATTTAATGTGCATGGTGGTGCACCAGTCCCCAATACACCGTTTATATTCTTGTGCCTAAAATGAAAGATTCTGGAAATTTTCCGATTATCAGATTGCTATGTACTTGCTGAAGATCGCACCACCGAATTTCGAATGATGAGCTCAACGTTCTCAACATCCGGCCACAAATTGCTACCTTCACGTTGGTCATGGTGTGGAAGTTTGTAGAATGGGGTGCCAGCTCAGGTGCTATCCTCGTTTTCGAACCATGGGTCACAATTACGAAGTCATTCCTTCGGGATAGATCGGGAACCGCCGCTAATTGCCCATTGTGCGACATTAATTCAACCAACCAAATTGGGTTGGGTTGGTTTGGTTAATTAACGTCGCACTAGAGCTGAACAGTGGGCTATTGGCGACGGTTCGGGGCCTATCTCAAAGGAAAGATCCGGGAACGATGCCTCGTATTTTTGAACCATGGTCAGATGACGAGGAAACACCTGAGCTGGCACCCGACGCAACCTCAATAGGCGTCAGGACATTGGACCCCGATCAGATTTATCGTGCACCAGCCCCGTGTACACGCCAGTATAATTTGTTGGATGTTCTAGACGACTTTCTAGTATTTTTGTAGAGAAGCTGGCAACCCTCCGATCGCAAGATCACTACTTTTTTACTTTTCTTTGTCAAGTCCATCGCACGGATTCGTACCACCAATCCTCTGATTAGTAGCTGAACGCCTTATCCACTGAGCAACTGGGGCTCTACCAACCAAGTTGGGAAACTACTGACTTACACTAAGTGGCTGGTCCCAGGGTCTATCTCATAACAAGATGGCCACTGAGCGTACAGAGGCATCCAACCGAACTCAACTTAGGGGGCTCGTATGACATTTTGTTGGGGGGAGGGGGCAAGAGATACGTGTCGGAGATAATTCTGTTCGGAGTCCGGGCATATCCGGTCGGGTGATCCCTCATTTTCCGGACGTGTTTGCCGGACCGAATGACCCATTTGCGTCTTTCTTTTCTCCCTGATGCGTACGTTTCTTATCTCGGAAGGAAAGAAACACCGAGAGAAGAGATCTTTTTTGGAGGGACAAAAAGACTCTCCGAACTTGATCTTTGTCGGATCTTAATGGGATTTTTTTTTGAAAGATAGAGAGAAGAGTCGTGATTGTGCATAGAGAAAAAGGTGTTTATTTTCGGAAAGAGTTGTATACTTCTTATGGATTGCTTTGAATTATTATTTTTGGAGGGAAATTGTGATTAAGAGCGCCAAAATATATAAAAACGGGTATTGAATATTCCTTAAATTTATAGTTTTTATTAAAAAACACTTTTGTGTTTTACACTAACACTTTTGTGTTTTACACTAACACTTTTATGTTATACACTAACACTTTTGTGTTTTACACTAACACTTTTGTGTTTTACACTAACACTTTTGCGTTTTCATTAAATGATGCTATGGGGCTGAGCAGCTCGTTGGGAACCGGAGAGTTTGGGGCACTCTTCCGGACGGGACCTTCGAGCATGAATGGACTGTAGTAGAGCGAATATGACGTCATAATCGTGAAACCAACATCTCAGACCGAATGGCCTCAGACACGTGACTTCTTTTGAAAATTATGAATTAAAAAATACTCGCGATTGCCTGATGAATTGGAAAATGTGTAACAGTGAAAATTTATGAATGGAATGACGTAATTAACCACGTGTCTGAGGCCCTACATGTTGGCCTCACTTTGATGTTAGCGAGATTACAAAGATATGTTTTCTCTACTATGAAGGATCTATGCTCGAAGGACGGGACTGCATGCTCATGGCCTAAAAAACCTGAGCCACAAGGCAAAGTCTGTCTGGTGTAGAAATAATATGACGTCGCTGACGCATTTAACAAGTGACAGACTATTTAAGCTGTCTTCATACAAAATGAAAATAAATTTTATTAGCATAAACGTTTGTATCATAATTGAGTTTTTAAAGAAAAAAATGAACTATAGTTTTCTGAATATATCTTTAAAGGAAAATATAAATTTATATTTAAGCATATATTAACTCTTTTCTAAGACTCCATCAAAGGTTTTTATTTTATGCATTAATTAACAAAAACAGGTTGTTTAATTACATATTTTTTTTGTATGAGTTTGTTGCGAAAAAGACAAAACTAGGTTTTAAAATATTATTTTTTATGCAATAAGCAAATATAATGTAAATGATGTCGGAACTAAATGCATTCTGGTGAACTGAAATCTTGTTTTTGTGGAAAAGCAGTAAATTTTATAACATTTGATGTGTTAAAACATGACGTTTATTACAGGTCTTTATAAGCTTGGATCGGATTTATGATGCATAATTATTCCTTAGGAAACAGTTGATCAGCAGCAGGACATTTAAAATTTTTAATGATCAGAATGTTATAAAAATATTTGAATACATTACTTTTGTCCAAGACTCCATTATTAATAAATGCATATTAAAGTGATCTCTGACCTGCAATCGGAATGACTTAAGATCAGTTTTGAACGATGAACCTGCCAATTCCAAACTCAAAGTAAAAAAAAAAGTACACTAAACTTTATTTTTGACTAATTAGCTCATCTAAACCCTGTAAACAATGTAATGTCACAGAGGCCCTTTGCAGGGTGTTTAAGAATTATCTTTACAACTTTGACACGAAATAGAACCTAAAAGAAATATTATTGGTAAGTTTTGTTGCCTTCTAATGCAACCGCAAGACATCATAATTTTTGCAAACAAAGAATATTGAATCACCCGTAATACAACCATCAGGTGAACACTTCTTGCTCTAGCTGGATTGTACCCACTAGTCATCAGATTTGAACTTTTAGTATATTCTTAAACAGTAAATACACACAGTTTTTAACGTGACACTCATCATCAGAATAACTTTTTTCTTATATAGGCTCCTACTTTTTCTATAAAGATATAAGGTCACGGGTATATGTTTTATGCGTTTTCATGATCAAATACTTTTCAAGAAGGATTTGCTGTTTTCCTTTTGGTAGGTTGTGGTTTAATGGTACAGGAGCCGAACTGGTTAAACTGCGATTTTAGTAGCAGTGTTTGGATTAATTCGTCTTTTTTATTTATCCTGTTCTTCTTTTTAAAGCATTTCTTTAAAGTTTGTCTGTACGAATAGCAGTTTGTCTCTTTTTCCTACCTTTCTTACTTCCTTTTCTAAGCCCTGTTTTTTCAAACGGCCGCACACACATTGTGTAAATCTGGATCATGTGTTCTTAGTTAACTTACCCCTTCGTCAAGGTTGAACCTCCAAGTTTCATTCTTGATGTAAATAATTATTGTAATAGCTTAAAATAACCATAAAAGAACAGTCAAGTAGGATAAAACATAATGGTTATGAAGATGTAAAATTACATATTCTGTTAAAGCATTAGTGCAAAAATACACTTACATAACGAAAAAGTTCTTCAAATCACTTGCCACTCACACAAGTGACTCCAGACAGGTGTGAGCACTAATGGCGGGGCAGTGATCCTTCTTCTGACACGACAGGTGGAGAGCTCTGCCCAACAGAATTATGACCATGGCGTATACTTTCCCCCTCTGCCAAACTTGCTCCGGTCTAACCCTATATTGCCGCAGTTCATAAAAGTTTGGCTGGCTCTTTTGACAGCGCGCGTGCCTTCGCACCAAGATATCTCTGTCTCGAGCAGAGGTCGATTTCTATTTGAAATCTTCCTCATTTTCGGCAAAATAAATTGTGTGAAAAAAAATCCTCAATTTGACGAAATATTTCATCGCAACGTATAGCAGGCGACTGTTTCGTCACAAATGCCGAAAGTTTCCTTAAAAAGTGAGCATGCATTCTTAACATTGCTGAGTTTCTAATGTCCATGTACACGTTGACTGATATAAACCATGTGCATTCCCATTACAATCCTTGACTGCCATTCGCACGTGGTTCGAGCGTCTCTGCATGGCCGTCATCATCCTCAACTGCGTCACCCTGGGCCTGTACCGTCCGTGCGCCGACGAGTTGTGCGACTCCGCGAGATGCCGCGTCCTCCGGGTGTTCGACCACCTCATCTTCGGCTTCTTCGCCGTCGAGATGACCGTCAAGATGACAGCCATGGGGGCGATGGGAAAGGACGCCTACCTCTCGGAGACTTGGAACAGGCTGGACTTCTTCATCGTGATCGCTGGGTGAGTGGGACGAGTCTGTGAAAAGTTCTGGAAATACAGCAATTTAGGAGCTTATATTCAAAGGGTCTAGGATTTAGCAGCTGTAACGAACCAAAGGTCAGGAGCGAAAACCGTTTGGCGACTACATTCAAGCGATTCGCTTCTGTTGTCCCGATTATACATGTATGTGTGAATCGTTTAAATTTCATCGCCAAGCAGTGTTCGCTTCGGCTGCTGAATATCAGGCAGGAAAATGCTCCCTTTTGAAAATAAGCTCCTGAATTGGTGAAATCAAATGTGTTTTATTACTTACTTCCATTTGAACTTCCATAGTGTTATTATAACATAGTTTTTTTTAATGATTTCTGGCCATCCAAGCTTGTAAAATCAAACACTCATCTTTGCTAATCAGAATAGAAAGTCGAATTTGAACTAGTTCATCGCTTAGTGCTTGGTAAAGAATTGTAGAATTCCCAACTATTTGTCCAATGCTTGTACAAAATTTGCATTACGTAATTTTTTGTAATGGTAACATGGTTACAACATTGGTAACATAACATCTTAACCCTCTCTTCCACGCACACATCTGTTGAGTGCGTGGAGTGTAATGAGTTTAGTTTCTTGTGGTGAAGCAGCCTTGGGGAGAAATGGGTTAAAATACCTCTTTCAAATGTACATTTAAAATACACAATCTTACTAAAGCCAACAAGGTGCGCCGTTTAGAAACTTTATTTGCCTATTATTACATTGTAACATTTGATATAGTTTAACAGATCGAAGTGTATAATGGTTATGGTAATCTAGATTAGTGCATAATAGTTTTACCAATTCGATACATTACTTTGCAAGGTCTCTGGAGTACTGTCTGGACATGGGAAACATCAATTTGTCCGCCATCCGTACGGTGAGAGTGCTGCGGCCGCTCAAAGCCATCAACAGGATACCCAGTGAGTAACCTATACACTCTATCGTATAGTTTCGTTATAGAAAATAGTCTGAAGTACACAGTATCTCTCTGTGTATTATTGTAAAAATAGTCAATATAAAATTGTATCTTATTGTTATATTGCAAATAGACTGTAGTGCACATTCTCCTTTGCTAAATTCGATTGTCAGTAGGATAATTTATTTTCCGGTATATTATGTTATAAAAATCCCCTGTAGCAAGCTTTATCTCTCATTGCTATATTACAAATGTAGTATGGTACACGTTTTCTTTAATTATTATACCTACAAAATAGTCTATACTACACGCTTTCTTTTATTGGTATGTTTTAAAATAGTATGTAGCACACTCTTTATCTGATAGTTATATTACAAAAATAGTTTGTAGTATAGGCTTTCTCTTATTTTAATGTTACAAAAATAGTCTTTAATTCACACTTTATTGTTATTTTAAAAGATATTTTCAGTACACATTTTCTCTGTTCTGCTAGAAATTCTGTTACACAAATTTTCTTTCTTTGTTACGTTGCAAAAATACTATAAATATAATATAATAAATGTTTTATTTCATTTTTTATATTACAAAAATAGTTTTTGGAAAAAAAATGTCTCCTTTTGATATTGTTAGAATAATCGTTTGCAGTTTTTGTCGTATTTTTATGATATAAATATAGTTGGCAATACACGCTTTCTGCCATTGTTATGTTACAAAAAAGTGGTTACGCACGCTTTTTATTATTAATAAATAAAAAAATAAAAAATATCCTAACTTTATTTGGAAAGATAAGCCATATGTAACTGTATAAATTGTAAGTATGTAAAATTTCAGGATTGAAAATTATTTAAAAAAATTGCAGCTAATGAAAAAAATCTACGACGTCCGCTACACCAACTTTTTCGCTCTCTCCCTGTTCCTTTAGGCCTCCGCATCCTGGTGATGCTGTTGCTGGACACCCTTCCGATGCTGGGCAACGTCCTCCTCCTCTGCTTTTTCGTGTTCTTCGTCTTCGGCATCGTCGGAGTGCAGATGTGGGCGGGGCTCCTGAGGCAGCGGTGCTACCTGCAGCTGCCCTCCAACGCCTCGATCATGCCGCCCGGGTAAGCACTCCGAAGCACCCCCATTGATTTACGCATACCAAAACACTTAATATTTATTTATTTACGAAAACATCTATTTTTTTATTTACATTGACAAAACACCTATTTTTTTATTTACATTGACAAAACACCTATTTTTTTATTTAAATTGACAAAACACCTATTTATTTCCATTTATTATTTATAAAACTCCTATTTATTACCACCTATTATTTACAAAACACCTATTTATTAACACCTATTATTTAAAAAAACAAATATTTTTATTATCTCCTATTATTTATAAAACATTTATATTTATTACCACCAATTGTATACAAAAAAAAACCTATTCTTTTATTTCCTCTGATAAAACAACCATTTTAAATTTACACTGAAAAAAT
This sequence comes from Troglohyphantes excavatus, assembly GCA_963932185.1. Taxonomy (NCBI): domain Eukaryota; kingdom Metazoa; phylum Arthropoda; class Arachnida; order Araneae; family Linyphiidae; genus Troglohyphantes; species Troglohyphantes excavatus. The sequence goes on along the minus strand of OZ010668.1, from coordinate 68,137,075 downwards.
TTATTTTTCTTACCACCTATTACTTATAAAATACCTAGTTATTACCACGTGTCATTTATAAAATACCTAGTTATTACCACGTATCATTTATAAAACATATCTTTATTACCACCTAGTACAATACAAAATACATATTTTTCATTTACTCTGAACAAAACAACCATTTTGAATTTACTCTGACAAAACACCTATTTATTAACACCTATTTTTTACCGGCTATTGTTTATAAGATATCTGTTTATTACCACCTATTATAATACATAACACCTATTTTTTTATTTACCCTGACAAAACACCTATTTATTAACACCTATTATTTACAAAAAACCTATTTAGTAAAAGTTATTATTTACAAAAGAAAACTAATTATTATTTCTAATTATTTACAAAACACCTATTACTTACTAGTTACTCATTACACCCTAAAGTTATACTTTGAAGACAAGGCCCAATGACGAGTTTAAATGATATATCTGGAGCTTTGGAACAAGGAAGACCAAAGTTTCATTAACCTACTTCAAAACTTGTAAAATCAAATTAAAAAAAAAAAAATAGAAAATCGCTATTTTTGTATCATTTTGTTGGAAATTTTTGTATCATTTTGTTTGTATCATTTCGAAGCTCAAACAGTTTCAAAATACTTCTAAACCTTCAGAAAAACGTTTCAAAAATACTCTTAAGTTCCAACTTCAGGACATATCATAGAGGTAAAAATACCTTCATGGCGCAGGCGATAAATCCGTTCGATTCGATCTGCCTCGAAACTCGTTTTATCGTCAGCCGTACGTACTTGGTGCACTTTGGTTTGTATGCAAAACTGCTGCAAAACAAAATATTGCTACATAATGCTGCAACAGTACTTAAATCCTTCAAACTGCAGCAAGACTCTGTAAATCCGAAAATAATTATTAAATAACGCAAAGACTATAAAATGTTTAGGAAAAGTACTTATGAAATCGGATTCAGAACGAAATCTTGCGTTGAAATCCCAAATATCAAGCTAGTGCTGCCCTTAATTTAAACTTCGGTGCACCACGTTAGCTCGAAAAATAAACTACAAAAGTTTTTTTTTGTTCACTTCTAGTAAAAAAATCTGGATGGCGCTAACGAGCTTGTGCAAGTGGATGACTCATTTCTACTTTAAAATTACGCATTTTTTTCCTGTTTCGTTGCGAAGCATATTTACACTATTTAAATTTATATTGTCTTTGATCTCACCATCTACCAGTAGATAAATTCGCAAAACTTCAAAGAAAAATAAGCTTCAAAACATCTTTTGTTTGACAGATAAATTTATAATTCAAAGAAATATATTGCTGAAACATATTTCTTGAACACACTTAAACTTACACTGAAATCAGTGGCGTTTAGCGAATACCACCGTAAAGGACCCGGGTCCGTCATTTTTTTTAGACTCGCCTCACTAATTTTAAAATATTTTTATTCATAATGTAAGGAGAGTGGAGAATATTGCCAATTTATTTTTTCAAATTATTGTTCTACTAAGTTAAATTAACGTATTTAAAATATTCTTCTCTGATTTTTATACGTAATCCACTATTGTCAACTACATTTTTGAACCATTCTTTTTCTATTAATCTTTATTTTTTTCGTTTTCAATTACTTGTTTAACTCGGATTAATTCTCAGTTTTATATGTTTGTATATTTAAAAGCAATATATAATTTTACCACAGCGTTCTCATATTACCTTTTAAATGATACCTTTATTCTTGAATAAAAAATTATTTGGGATATCGTAAATAATAAAAAACATCCCTTAAATTGAAACTATTCAAAATTAATGTTATTTGCGTGTTTTAACGTACATTAATAATGGGAATAAATTATAATTCAATAATGCTATTTTCAAAAACGATTAAGGTGGATAATAAATAAGATATTCTGAAATTTGGTACTTAATAATGTGGTTATAAGTATTGACTAAGAGTTTCTAAGTAATGGAAATAATTACAAGAGTCGCGCAAAATTTTGAAAATAATAGCATGAATTTCGAAATACTAGAAGAAAAAAATATCCAACATTTTTAGTAGAAACAACAGCTAATGATGTGTAATGAGTTTTTATTAAAAGCAACAAGAACAATTTATAAATAATGGGATCAGATAATTGAGCTTTTAATCATTTATCAGTAATGATAGGGTTATTAACAATTAGAAAAGTACTTGCATGTAGAAAAAAAAGCAATCAATTACCTTTTTTTTGTTATTTTGTGTCGCCATCTGTTGAGAGAAAATCTAACTGAAATTTCACCCTGGTCAGGTAAAGGAAGCGCTGTACTTTCACTTCGACTTACTTACCTGGTATTAACGAACCTAAAAAGGCCAACGATAACTATTTTTATAAGGGAAAGTATTTTTGTTGATAAAAATATATTCATTAAAAATATTTATCTATTCTTTAGCTAACACTTCACTTCGTATAAATCTAAAGATGTAAAAAAGGATATGTGGTCCTTGAAACTTAAATTTGTTTCGCATTAATAATAATTTGTCTATGTACTTTGCTACAACTTTTATAAAAATACTATAGAAGGCACTTATAATATAATATTTTAATATGAAAACTAAAATGGAAAACGTCTTACATTAAAGTAATCACTAACGATTAAATGTCCCTAGTTTTTTTTTATTAGGGTTTCATTAAGGGTAATAAATTTAATAAAATATTCCTTATATTGCCTACTTTGAAGTGATCCATTCTCTTTCTGAAGTTTAAAATACTCTTTAAATTCTATGAATTAACAACAAAAAAATAGTAGAAGACAAGTGTACAGAATCACAGACTTTAATCCTTTCTCTCCCGGTGGCCACACACTAAAACTACATATTTACAAATTTGTAGATAACGAGACCCAGAGGTTGGCATGGTAAACACATGCGTGAATGGGAAGCAATGAGCTCGCAATATATCGGAGCATAGCGAAAATTTTCAGTTAATTTGTAAGAAACAATGAAAAATTAAAAAATCGCTCCCACAGAGAATTGTGCAAATAGATAATTAAAAAAAAAATGCTATTTTGATTTTTGTTCAAATCTGTCGATATTTTACTTTTTTTTTATGATAAAGTAAATATTTTTAGCCTTAATTAAGCCTGAAGGTTTAAAATTGATATAGGAGGTTTTAAAGATTGTTCCACTGTCCAAAAAGTCTGTAGAAAGATAGGTGTCATATTTAGAGGACTAGAAAACGCAATTTATTAGATTTTTTTTACTACAGCTTAAAAGTTAGAAGTTAAAGGGTTAATCTGCCATAAGAGAGAACTGATTTTGCTGATTTAGTTAATTTTAAAATTATAATATACGTTTAACTCTAAGAAATGAATTGGATTAGTATGTTAGAATTATATTTTGAAAAAAAAAAATCTTCTTTTTAGCCTATAAACATGAAGAAGATTATTTTTAAGCAAAATCAATTATTTATATTACAGGATTTAGATATCTCAGATTCACGAAGCCTAACAATGTAGATTTCAACAATTTCTTTAAAGCACACACGGGATTTTTCAACCAATTTGCTTTCGAAGAATCTGAATATCTTGGAATGTAAACTCCCCTTTTGTCACATACGGTCATTTAGAACACATTTCCCATTCTGGAACATTCTGGAAGTCTAACGCTAACCATTGATTTTCTTTCCAGGTATTTATCGCCATATTACTACAGGCGCGTCAAACTGCTGAAGTAAGATTCTGTGTTGTTTGTGTGTTGGTGGTAGCGCATGCGCGTACTAAATGGAGAATGACGTCATCGATGTGGTCCTTTTCGTGCTAACTCTACTACATATTAACTCTAAGATGGCGCCAAACAGAACTTAGAATTCCATTTGGAGTTGTTAAAGCGTTTTCTATGCAAATTTATTTCATTCGAAATTCATTTATTCATTTTACGGAAGTAAAGTTTTTATTATTAGTTTGCCTGTGCATTTCAGGTTGAGTAGTCGGAAGATACGTATTGTTTGTTTTGCGAAACAGTTGCGAAAAAGTAAGGACTTTCAGTGTTTAAATAAAATAAATACCTTTTGCACGTAGGCCCCAATAATGAAAACGATAATTTAAATATTTATTTAAAAACCGAAAGAGAAATATATAAGTGAAATGTTGGTTAATCTACAAAATTGTGGTATCTAAATGCCATAAAATAGTCAGATCAAGTTTCATTTAGAGTAGTTGCAAATTTAAGAATGAACTGTAAGTATGTGTATTCATAACGTCTGTGTTCTAATAATGAGTGAGTTATTTTTGATATGAGAGTTTTCCATGTGACTGGTTTAGTACAAATGATTTTATTTGTAGCAAAAAAAAAAACTTTCATATTCTTCAATTCAGAAAAAAAAAATCCTTTTATGAATTAAGTAATTCCAACCTTTAATTCCAATACCTGTAATTCCAATAATCAAGAGGTATTTTTCCACACGAGTAAGATTAAAAAGTTGAAACAAAACATTTTTGTTTGGCATAACTAATTTCAAACCATCGTGTGCGTTTTGTAGGCATAATACCAAGTTCGTCTATAAGTTTTAAGTTTGTAAAAACAAATCACAGTTTGATATTACTGTATTTTTACATGCATAAAACATTAAATTCACTTATTATACATTTCAATAATTTCATAATTTTTTTTTTTAATGACAACTATTTTTTCTGGGAATTGTTGAAGATGTCAGTTTTGAACTCAAATGCTTGAAATTGTGCACACATAGCCTTCAGACATTTATATACTTAAGATGGTTTGCAGGAACGTATGGTCGTAACATAAAGGGATTTTTCTATACGACAACAATGTCCTAAAAGAATAATTAAAAATTTAAACTTTTGATTATGTGAATGCAAATTTGTGCATCTCTATACATGCCAGATATTAGTAACATCAGTTTTTATTAATTGATTAGTTGAAAATCGGCTTTAAAAAGTTTGAGTTGCTTTAAGGATCTTCATTTCCTAAAAACATATTTCTCTTGTTCTTAAAACAAAATAAAATACAATGTTAAAAATAACGTGGCGCAACCGTCGCTCTATTAAAAAAAGATAAAGTTCTGTTTGGTGTCATCACTATAGAGTAGGAGTGATGGCTGTGATTTGTAAAAGCAGCATGACGATAAGTGTCAAGTGTGCATGGTGTTGTGTGTGAGCATGACAAAGTGCGTGACGTGTCTGTGTGCATGACAATATGGATAGAAATGCTTTACGGTGGTGTCCTGTGAAACGTTGTTAAGATGTGACGTTTAATAACATTCAATGTCTTATCGTATAATTAACTCCTGGTTAGTTTTAGATGTAATACGTTTGTACAGTGGATTACTTACTGCATCACTATACAGTTGTACGACAACTTTTAGAATTCGAATAAAATGAACGTCGACTTAGAAAAGGTTATTTTCATATAGAAATGGGAATTTTATTTTAATATTTGATCTTCAGAATCTAAGTTTTTCTTCTGCGATTAACTTTTGCTTCAAGTAAGGAACATCAACTTGAAAATATTTTAAATTTTAATTATCTCGGAATATACGAATTTAGTATCCAAAAAAAATATATTTAAAAAGTATTTATATTACCTAATTATAATAATTTTCTGAACATTGAGCTTTCCGTTTGAATATTCTGTTACCGAATACTGTGATTTTAAGTATTGTGCAAGTGCATAGCGTGTTGTTACCTTATTGTTATGTGTGCTGTGAAATTGTACTGTGGGATATTATGTTTTTTTACATTAGAAGTTACACAACTTAATTTTGTGCTATATAATTTGTTACTAAGATTTGTGCAATTGGTAGGATTTTTTTTTTATTTTGATCCAGTCCTGACTTAATTTTCAAAAGGGAAGATATGAAATAGAGTTATTTGTAATTTCTTGATCATATATGTTTTAAAAACAAAATGTTTGGGAAAATCCACAGAGAAACCATTAAAATCAAAGAACAAGGAACTTGAAAAGACGATCGAAAACTTCGAGAAAAAGACAAATACCAAGTGTGTTTAGTCAGTCTCTCTTCTTTTAGGAAACGGCCATATCAGCGTTTATTTTGCGTCTTCTGGAGCTGAGAGTTCGAATTCCTATAAGCTTTAGCACATGACAATCCTTCTTAGAAAAAAGAGAACAGTCTTATTTTCGCTTTAATCATCTAAAGATCATGATATTAATGTTATACCACATTAGTATTGTCTTCGTCTAATGCGACATTTATGGTAATGTTCATTTGGATTTTCGTGATGGCACAGTAGTAGTTGCATCATACATTAAAAAAAAAATTATCTTAAAAATGTCTTGGTTAGTCATTTCTACTGTGGGCCTTCTACCTGGAATTTTAAGAGTAGTGAAAAATAGACTATGGGCACAGGACGTCCGTGGACTAATTCACAAAAGCACGATCCTCGAATTCCGCACTGTTTCGTGCATAAAACATAACATTGCTATTTCATGTAACACAATTTTATTTTACCAATTCAAAAGGGAATTTTTATTCTTCTACGTATACATGGCTAAATGTACAATCATTGTACATCTCCTTTTGTAAACTTTTGGAAAACGCAAAATGAAGATTTCGAACTTGGGCCGAACTTTAATCCTGCATCACAAAATAGTAAGGACAATGTTTGGAAGGATAATAAAATGTTTCTGCAGGAGGAAAGAGATATGCTTCACGTTTTCATTGATACCGATATATCATTTGGGCCAAAATATGGACATATAAAATGATTGGGCTTTTTAGACATAGATGATCTCGATACCAAGTTGTGCATGTGCCGTAAGGGAAATGCATCGTATGGGGACGCCATCTGGCGGGATTTCTATTCAACATTTAAACCATAAATTTGTTAACCACTCAACGTACATTATACCTGTTATTTATTTTTTCTTTACCAGTCCCGTGTCCACCTTCTATCAGAGCAGCAGCGCCGAAGCCGAGCGCGATTACGTGTGCAGCATGGACAAGGACAGCGGCGTCCACAGGTGCGAGGACTTCCCGCCTACTCGGATGGCCGGAAAGAGGTGTAACTTCTCCGCCTGGCAAGAGGAGGAGGTGGACGGAGGCGACTGTGTCAACTGGAACCAGTACTACACCCAGTGCAGGGCAGGGGACAGGAATCCTTTTCAAGGAGCCATCTCGTTCGACAACATAGGACTAGCGTGGGTGGCCATTTTTCTGGTGAGTCGTTGCGTCCGGGTCACCACTCGAGGGAAATATCTTGTGTGATATTTTTTTTAAAGAAAAAGTTTAAAATGTTAGTAATTGAATTTGTATCAATAATATTCCCTCGTTTTGATTAATTTTATTTCAGGAATTAGTTAATCGCCAAATCAACTCTAATATTTCTCACGGTCGGGTTACCAGTCGAGTATAAATTAACGCTTAACTTTATGGATATATTTTGCACTCGTATATCTACATGAAACAAGAGTAAGTAACATAAAAAATAGCTGAATAGATATTTCTGTATAAAAATACACGGCTACATTAAAATCAGTATATACAAGGCGATTTAAAATAACATGTTCAAACACTGGCATAGACACTGGCATGATGCGTTTTTCCCAGATATGCACAGACACATGAGATTTTAAAAAACTATATTGTTGCATTTTCCGCCTGCAGGTGACGTTTAAATTATATAATTATAGTGCCGATGCACATTTTGCAACTCGGCTACGATTACAAATTTTCAATATAACAGCTATCCATTCATGAAAATAGCTGCCTAACGTAGCCTTACACTCTGCGAAGCACCAAAAACAATTTCAGTTGTATATCATGTCTCATAATTTCAAATAGTGTCTGCCAACATGTTCAATAACGAGTCAAATAACAACAGGCAGCAGATCTCAGATAACTAATGCACTACCTTTCGGCAACAAAAGTACGGCACAAAATCCCATACCTTTCTGTGCATTTTTGTACACTGCATTATGCTACTATCTATAATTAATTTAAATATAATTGAACTTTTTATTATTTTGCTACTTTTGGAGCACTTTGTAAAATAAATATTAAAATACATAAATATAAAAAGAACATAAGTTTATATAAGAAAAGAATATTGCTATGAAATTATAAATTGCAAGGGACAATTTGTTTTTGTATGTCTATAACTAGTATTTAACAATTGCAAATGTAAAAGTATTAATAAAATCTCTTATAAAATTAAATTATTCTAATTTAAAAAGAAGTTACATTCCAAATCCGACAAAATTATTTAAAAAAACACACACGTTCTATGCCAGTTATTGGAAAACAAGACAATGTTTTAAGTTTCAGACAGATATTCAGGAAACTCTTAAAACTTCAGATTATTTGAAAGGAAACTATCGAATATCGATACTACTTTAGTTTTGTATCAGTATGTAACGCGTGATTGGAGCCAATAGGGATTGGGAATTGCAGTATTGAATCGAATGCCGGTAGTAAAAGACGTGTCTGGAAGTACTAATTTTCTCAATTGCAGTATTGAACAATTGGAATTGGACAGTTTTGAAATTTAACCCACCATTGATTTGAACTTCTTTCCTCTTTTATTATAGAAAACTTCTTGTAGTTTCAAGACGATAAAGGTTCAAATAGAAAAACCATATGGATTAAAGATTCCATATAAATATAGATCGAGTGAATGATTCCTGTATTTAACGTTAATATGACACCATTCTAGACAATAAATTGACAAACTGTGTAGATCCTACCAAATCAACGGAAATCCGGAACTCATTCCTTTGAAAAAGTTCCGATTCGTATTTCGAAAATAATTATAAATTACATTATATTCATTAAAGGCATTTGATGAGGCATTGCTGTTCAAATTCGAAAGGTTATGGATTGGGGGTGAAATATTACAGTGGATAAGGAACTGGTCGATTAGTAGGAGTCATCGGGTAAAAATTAAAGGTAATTATTCTCAGTGGGCAAAAGTTAAAAGTAGAATGCCACATGGTTCTGTCTACGATCCACTTTTATTTTATTATATTTATTGATGTTATTTGTTGGAAGATTAGGGGCAAGGTCAGCATCTTTTCAGATAATTTAAAACTTATATGGACGGTGAATTCTGAGAAAAAATGGAGCAATTGCTAAGAATGGGCTGTTAAATGGGGTATGTCTTTTAATATCTCTAAATGTCAAGTTTTGCATATGAGTATCAAAAATAGAAATGCTGCCTATGTTTTACAGGCGGCAAAAATAAATCTCAAAAAGTGATATAGTCAGTGATCTGTGTGTCTTAGTAAATGAGGATTTTAAAATGGGTTATCAATGTACAGTGGCTAGCATGAAAGCTAATAGAATGTTGGGGTACATCAGGAAAAGTGTTTCATCAAAATCTAAGGATATAATCTTGCCATCGTATAGGTTTATTAATACCTCATCTTGATTATGCTGTACAGTTTTGGTCACCATATTTTAAGAAAGACATTGATTTGTTATCGACAATTCACATAAGGCTATTAAAATGGTCCAAAGGGTTTTCAGACATGAATGATGAAGATAGATTAAGAAATTTGAATATGTATACTCTAGAAGAGAGAAGGATTAGGGGAGACTTGATTAAACTGCTCAATTTTATTAAAAAAGGGGATGTGGAGGGTTTAGATTTTATTATGATTGATAGAACGAGAGGTCATGGGTATAAATTAAACAAATCATATTTTAATTGGGAAGGGAGAAAACTCTATTTCTATAATAGGGTAAAAGTCAAATGGAACAACTTGACAGTGAATATTGTTAATTGTACAGAATTAAAGGATTTTAAGAAGGAGCTAGATATTCATTGGGGGATATTTAGGAGATACTATCTGGACCAACCTTGTTGGGCTTTGTTGGTCGTCAATTTTTGTATTGGTATTTGTATTTGAAATTTTAATCGAAACTTTTTCATAGAAATATGCGTCATATTTACGTTGTTTTGTTTTGGTAGTTCAGCGCAAACTTGTAGCGCAGTGAATTTGACTGTCACCCGGAAAAGAACCCGAGGCGTAGCACACCAACATACTGTAGTACAAGTACCTTCATTTTGGAATATTAAGCTCAAGTTTGCCTTTGGTAATTAAAAATCAAATGCTATTTTTTTTCGCCATCGGACAATGATTGACCCTTGAGCATCCCTGTCAAAGTTCGGAAATTTTTGCCTCTATTTAGTGTGCTGGCCCACAGTAAAAAAGTTTACACGGTTTTGATTACCGGGAGTAGGTTTAAACTGGACAGTTTCAAAATGGTCGACATTGACCATCAGCTAGTCGTTGTATATTCTTTATTATTATGTCTAAATCAGAAACAAAAGCCGTTAAGAAACCTTTTATTGGAATTCGTTTGCGGTTGGACATTTTTTTTTCGTAATTGACCATTGACCCCTTTTTGAATCCTTAAAACCCCAGATTTGAAGAAGAAATTATTAATATCGACATAATAATAATAAAGAAGATTCAACGGCTAACTAATTGTAATGGTCAATGGCGGCTATTTTGAAACTGTCCAGTTTTAACCCACTTCTCTATCCGGTAGTCCAAAACGTGTAAACTTTTTTACTGTGGGTCAGCACACCAAGTAGAAGTAAAAACGTTAAAAAAAAACGTGTTTTTTTGCAAATTGTTTCCTGTTAAGCTACTTTTTAATGTACACGATGTGGATAAAATGTTGAAATTTTCCAAACTTTGACAACGATGCTCAAGGATAAAATTTTTGCAGTTGTCGAAAATCCTTTTTGCATTCGTCTTCTATTTACTAAAGACAAGTTTTCCACGCAATTCCATTTTTTTAAAATTATTTTTTATTCTCATTTGGAGAAATGGGTAAAATATTGCAAATTTCAAAACTTTTAGGGCCAAACATTATCCGATGTCGAAATTTTTTTCTGCATTTGACTTCTAATTACCAAAGGCAGGTGTTCCACACTGTTACATTTCGATTCGAACACTTTTTTTTTCGTCCACCCTATTAAACAGGTACAACGCTACAGTCTCCTAAGGGTACTACAGAATGTGATAGTAAACCAGTAGGACAGTCGGTTTCAAATGAAAATGACACACTTATAAATTTTGTGGGATAATTAATGCGTTAAGGAAGTTTATTATTTATTGTGTATTATTATTTATTGTGTTTATTATTTATTGTGTTTATTATTTATTGTGTTTATTATTTATTGTGTATTAATATTTATTGTGTATTATTATTTATTGTGTTATAAGGCGTATTGACTAAATAACTGCTCAAGGATTGAACATAAACATTTTTAATCACATATGCCTAACATTACAATATCTCGGGGAGGAACGAAATCTTAAATACGCATCACCGTAAGAGGCAGTTACATGACTGAAGCTTTTCCGGCGCAGCGGGAGAGACATAAAATATATAGAGGGCGTTACAATCGTAATAACGGGTACAATATATAGACACGTAACGGGAACATGAAATATATATACAGGTGACGGGGACATGATAATAGGACAAACATATAAGATAATAACATAAATGAATAACGCTGGTTACATTCTCCCCCTCTGGCTCCGACGTAGTCCCGACGAGGAGCCAGCACCAGTTCTTTTGGGTAAGTTTGGTGGCCGTCCTCGCTTTCGAAACGGATTGCAAGGACGTTCGATGGGGTCCTGGTTGTAGGACTTCGGGGCAGAAGTGTGGTACACGCCCAGGGGCACTTGGGGATTGTCCAGGCTGGCAATTTCGATGGTGGATGGTGATCTTTGTGTACGGCTGACATAGGGTCCATTTCGTCTGGGCAAAAACTTTTGGGATTGTCCAGTGGCAGCCTTGATGACGGGATGCAGGGTCACATACACTTTATCACCTGGAGCATATGGTGGAGTAGCATAGGGCGACTCACATTCTTCGATTTTTTCCTTTTGCAAGAGGTCATCCAGTTCCTTCTTCAATATTTCCTTCTTCGCAGGAGAAACTCTGTATGGTGGATAAGCGATTGGAGCATGCGTTCCCGTATTAATGCGGTGCTCTATGAAAGTGGTGCTCTCTCCCCCTGGTTTGAAGTTTTCCTCGAAATCCTGAAGCAAATTATTGACCTGGAGCCTCTGCTCGATGTTCAAGCTCTCGTCTTCTTCACATTTCGAATGTTTTGTAAACAACTGACGAAACTTTTCTGGAGTGAGCTTGTAGTGCTTTAGAAGCAGCTGTTTCACTTTTTCATAATCTTGTGCAACTTCTTCGACTTCTCTTGCAATGATCTGAGCAATATCATATGGCAGCAACCCAATCAGATGAGAGGCCCAGAAAGTCCTTGGAATCGCAGCTCTGTGAGCTTGTCGCTCGAAGAGAACGAGGTATAAGCTAATGTCATTCGTCACTGGATCGAATCTCTGGATCAGCGTCTGCAAGTCCAATCTTGGTTTGGCTGCTTGAAAACCATCGTTCTGAGTAAGAGGAACTTGGGATCGTGTTGCCTCATCCTGGAGTTTCAGCTTCTGAAGTTGGAATTCGTAATCGTCTTTTCTTTTCCGCTCTTCGTACTCCAGTTCCAATCTTCTTTTTCTTTCTTCAGCTTCAAAGTCTTCTTTCCTTTTCTTATCTTGAATTTCAAGGTCTTCCTCTTTTATTCTTTCAGCGATTATCCCTTCAAACCTTGCTTGGACAAACTCTAAATCGTCCTTATATGCTTCACTCTCTTGAATTCTCGTCTTCAGTTGAATAACTTTGAGATTATCAATACCATCCAAGTCCAGTTCAATTGCCAACCGGACCAGGTCAATCTTCTTTCCTCGTGCGAGAAAAGCCATCGTGGGATTTCAGTCTAGTTCTTTTGTGAGTTCAGATTGGCAGTAAATAACAGTTACCTCACAGTCCTAGAGCTATTTCACAGTTCAAAGCACTTAAACTCTTTACAATCACTCTACCATGAAATATTAGCACTCAAATATTGTACAATTATTTTTCAAAAAACCAATTAATATCAGTTAAAATAATATTCAATCATTTAAACTATTATAAATTTATTGTAAACCATCATAAAATCATTTAAACTATTCATTTATTCAAGCAAATAACACTATGCAGTATTAAATCTTTTCAAGTGTAGATGACACTGTATAACACCCGATCTATAGTTAAAATGCTCTACTTATATGGTACCATTTCAATATTAGATTACCAAAATACCAAAATACCAAAATCAATTTTAACATGATTGAACAAATTTATTTATAAGAAGAATCACTTTTGTTTAAATTATTTAGAAATCTATGAAGTACTTAAATATAAAATCAAAACAATAGCATTAACAACTTCCATTTAATGAGGAATCAATTCAAGTGTTCTTTCAAAATAAATTTTAAAAACAACATTAAAATAACTAATAATTAGTTAATGCCACTAATTAAATTAAATAAGCACTATCACAAATAAAACTTCCTGCCAATATAAAATATCTACTAATCTGAATCACACTCAAGAACACATTTATTTCTTATGTTTGCATGTCAAACCACATTCTTTTATTTTTCCCGAAAGAGAACAAAATAAAATAAATAAAACCCACAATCAGAATTTCCAAGGCCAGAAATAATTTCAAATAAAAGAGCGTACGAATTTTGAATTCGCAATGCGAATACGATTCACAGAATCAGTATTTACAAAACCAAGGTGGTTTTTTAATTTCAAATTCAGTGAAAAACACAGCAAACCATTGCGGTTTAATTTTAAAAGACTAGTTAAATTTAAATCAATAGAGATAACACTCCAAACGAGACACAGCATACGTGTTATGCAAAATTGTCTCCTCACAGTAAACAGGACGTCTACCGAAAACCACCGAAACTTTGCGTTTCGAACTGAAACCTTGCGTTTCAAAACTTTAACCTAGCCTACAAATTAAAAAAAAATTGTAACACTGAACAGAAAACAAAATAAATCTTAAACATCCGATGACATTCCTTCTTGCCTGAAGAACAGAATTCCTTCGTTTAGAAACGAACTTCAAAATGGCGGCTCTAGCCATTTTCATCAATCGGAACGAAGAATCTAAAAAGCGAGCCATGCAATTGCTGTTTTACGGTGTTGCGCCACGTTGGGGAGCCATTTATAAGGCGTATTGACTAAATAACTGATCAAGGATTGAACATAAACATTTTTAATCACATATGCCTAACATTACAATATCTCGGGGAGGAACGAAACCTTAAATACGCATCACCGTAAGAGGCAGTTACATGACTGAAGCTTTTCCGGCGCAGCGGGAGAGACATAAAATATGTAGAGGGCGTTACAATCGTAATAACGGGTACAATATATAGACACGTAACGGGAACATGAAATATATATACAGGTGACGGGGACATGATAATAGGACAAACATATAAGATAATAACATAAATGAATAACGCTGGTTACAGTGTTTATTATTTATTGTGTATTATTATTTATTGTCTTTATTATTTATTGTGTATTATTATTGTAAAATATTTTTTTTTATACTATAATATTTATGCTTTGTTAACATATGCCCCCTTCCTCCCTTCCACTTTATGTGCAAACTGCGAATTTGGAAAAACTCAGTTTTTTTTTTTATTTCTTGCGTTCTTTTTGGATCACATAAAATAGAAAACAATATAAAACAATCACAACTTCTTATTATAGATTGCATTGTTTTCTATAAATAGATTAGTTCAAAGTTTATTTTATAAACTGTGTTCCTGTGATTGTTACAATTCCAACTCTATATCCTTTCCAGGTCATCAGCTTGGAGGGCTGGACGGACATCATGTACTACGTGCAGGACGCGCACTCCTTCTGGGACTTCACCTACTTCGTGCTGCTCATTGTGGTAAATCATCTCATCTCTTACCAGTTAAAAAACACCGATGCACCAATCCCATCCACACAGAAAATATTTTGTTGACTTTAACTCTACTTAAATTTGCATCATGTTTTGTTGTTCTATCAATTCTGCCCAGTGGAATCGAGAAATGTTAGATTGGCTTTTTGAGGTGTAACTTCTATGAATCGGTTCCAGGTGAGGGTTGTATTTAGAGCAGCATGGGCAGTAACGAAAAATGGCCGTAAAAACATGTGTATGGAAACATGAGCCAAGAAACAGCGTTGTTACAGTTGCATTTATTTCTGACTCATCTGACGCCGGCAGACATCGCTCTGGGATCGATACTCAATGTAGAAAACACACTTGTCATTTAGAATGTATTAGAGATACATAATATAATCTGGAAACATTCAAATTTCATCAGATTTATTGGTCAAGCGTCAGCGAGGTCCTGTTTTAACTCGACCGTTGGCATTTCGTCTGTTTATCTGTCTTCAAATTTGCTTGTTCTGCAGTCACAATCAAACGCGTTGTTCGATTTTTTTTCAAATTTGGCATGAATATTCATTGAATTTATTAAAATCGGCGTATGTGTTTTTTTGTAACTTAATTTTTTTTCATCCGCTTCAAGATGGTGGCCGTTTCAAATAGTGGCCTGGTTAGTGGTTCCGTTTTATGTAAAAAAAATATTTTTCATTTTTTTTTCAGAACTATTAGTATATTACACAAGTTTATTACTTTTCGTAAAAAATATTTCGAATCACCAATCGGGAATAACGTTAGACTCGATGGAAAAACTATGTCGTGGAAAATAAGTCGCAAGCAGCGGGAGCATTTTAAATTAAGTAGAATAGACATTTTTCCGAAATAAATAATGTAAGTTAGGGAATCTGTTCCCGATGATTTCCCTAACAATTGATACAATAACTATACCAATCTAAATTTAAACAAGGTTGTTTTCTTCTTTATAAGTCCGCCTAAGCCAGCGATTCTCAACTTGTGGGGCGCGCCCCACTAGGGGGGCGCGAGCACATTAGAAGGGGGGCGCGAGAATATCCAAGAGAAAATATTATTTAAAAAAAATTGATTAACTGACTGCTGCGCATGCTCGAGACAGTGGCGTACGCAGCCCCCCCCCCCCATCGGTATGAAGTTTAAAAAAATTAATACAAAAATAATGCTTTTTTCCCCAATTAATAAACATTTCCAAATCAAAACAAAAAGTTTAGAAAAAATACAAACGTTTTTATTTATTTAAAAGTGTGTGTGTGTGGATGGGGGGGGGGGGGTAGGTCTCGTATCATCTTTTCCCAACAGGCAGACAGCTAACCGCCATTTAGGCGCCTTTCCATTTTTCGTCATTACAAAATATTCATCGTTTGACAGGAAATAAAAAGAAAATGTAAAATAAACAAAAAGCATTCTGTTTCGATTTTGGAAGGCGGGAACAATTTTGGCGCCTATATATATCTACGTTGAAAATTTAATAAGTCAATACGAAATATTTTTTTTAAAATGGTAAATAAAATATCGCATTTTTTTTTTTTTGGTTTAGAATATTTTGTTTCAAAAAATTTGTCGCCGGTCATTTAGAATATATCTTGTAAGTCTTGTAGTGTAGAAGTAAAGGATGACTAAAATAGTCAGGTCAAAAATAAAGGTCAAATGAAAAGATGTTTTGAACAGTTTCTACTTTTTGTACTCCTGAAAATTGGACTTTAGTTTTTGAGGCCTTTTATTTGTTTGGTATTTCTGAAAGTTATGGTGCTTTGTTTTGCCTTTTAAAGCCAAAATGAAACATGTATCAGATGATTGTGTTAAATTATTTTCTAGAAGAAAGCTAAGGCAATAACAATCCAGTTTTTTTTTTTTTTTTTTTTTTTTTTTTTTTTAAAGCGAAGGAAAAGACAACCTAACGATTAATCAGGAAAGGTGAGATTATTCCATATGTGTTTTTAAAAGACTTCATTCCTATTGTCAGTTTCCATGCATACTAATTTAGAAGAATTATAACATTTGTACTGCTTTTACTTTAAAATTCAATTGCTAAAATACAAATGACTTATATTTTGTGCAAACATATGTAATTTTTTTTAATGTATGTGAAAAACAATGGCAGATTCGTAAGTATGAAAATTAATTGGGCCCGAATGACAAGTAAACTCAAGCATAATAATCAATAGTTAATGTGAATAAAATATAGTATAAAATAATCTTTTTTTCAAAATAAAAACCGGCTTTAAAAAAAGCTCTAAAACGTTTTTTGAAAAATAATTATTAATTTAAGGAACAAAAGTAGAATTTTTTTTAATATTTAAGTATTAATTTTATGGTCATTATCACTTTTTGAAATTGGCTCTAAAATTTAGGTGTGGTTTTTTTGTGAATTGGCACAAATTTTTTAAAGAGTGGTAAAAAGTACAAAATTAATTCTAAATGATTATTTTTTTTCCACTAGACCCTAAATTAAAATTTTGAACTCTGTAGTATTTTATTTCTTAAAGTATATATATATATATTTTTAAATCAATCAGCAAAAAAAACACCTCTTCGAGCATGTTTGTTTACATAATGGTCTGAAGAGACTGTGATTGTCTGTTCATTTTCCTCGAAAAACCATGGGTGATCTGATGGGACGTGCGTCTCCACTTATTTTTTTCTACACACAACCAGTTTCCCTGAACGTTGTCACCCACCAAAAAATAGATTTCCGGTCCGGGATATGTCCTAAAGGCTCAATATTGAAGCAATTTCGGAAAGCGCGCTGGGTTGAAACCACCGAACTTCCGTTGGAAAAATAGGCCTCTACGGCAAATGCACGCTATTCGTTACTCCAACGTATGATGGCGTCTGAACCACAAAGTCACAAAACTTTAAAATCTATTCGAGACCACGCCTACCTGCCTGGGGCTGCTGTAAGCTTCAGAGCACTCACTTCAAAAAAGGAAGTTAACTTGCCGCACCCTGCGTATATATATATAAATATATATATATATTTATACACGTGTAAAGTAATCTGACGATCAACCCCTCCCGCAAAGTAATCTGACGATCAACCCCCCCCCCCCTATAAATTTCCTGTGTACGCCACTGGCTCGAGATGATATCGGTCGTGTGGATTCCCTTCCACAAACAATTACTTATTTTTTTCTCTTTTGTTTAGTCATGCTTCTGTTTTCTTTCTTTTATTATTCGAAAAAATGTATTCCCAGTTTCTAAATTTAGCTCACCCCGTCTAGGTTAACTTTCATTAACGAATTTGTCTACTTTCATATTCTTTTAACGTTATCTCCCTGTTTGGCTTTCATTTCAAATATAATATATAAATTTTCCCCGCTTTCATTGGCTTCATCTGCGTTGGCTTACTTTTACTCTTGTTTTGGCAGTTAGTTAAAAATAATATGAAAACAGAATCCAAAATACTCAATATACATTGTTGTTGTAAACATTTTATTGTAAGCGGGGGGGGGGGGGGGGGGGGGGGGGATGAAAATTAAATTATGGTTGAAAACTGGGCCGCGAATACTGAAAGGTTGAGAATCGCTGGCCTAAGCGGTTTATTGAATGTTCACCTCCCTGACATTTGTGTTGTGTGTAAAACTGAACTTGTTCTCGTAGCTTGAGTTTCCATTCATAATTAATAAATGTTTCATAACACTGAATTTCATGATGAAAATTAAATTATGGTTGAAAACTGGGCCGCGAATACTGAAAGGTTGAGAATCGCTGGCTTAAGCGGTTTTTTGAATGTTCACCTCCCTGACATTTGTGTTGTGTGTAAAACTGAACTTGTTCTCGTAGCTTGAGTTTCCATTCATAATTAATAAATGTTTCATAACACATTGGAAAATAAAGAAGGTCCTTGTGATTGGTCCTGAATTCTGGTTCCGTCAATCTACAATACCAAAGCTCTAGCGTTACTGTCGTCTCATAAATCTTCGGAGACAGAAGTTCTGGAACACTCTGGAAGAAAAATAAAGAGAGGTGTTGAAAAAATAGCAATCAGTTGAGAGTGGCACGGACGACAGCTCCGTCAACAAATATATGGGAGAAGAAATAGAAAAATAGAAGCGCCTAAGAAAAATAGGATAAAATAATTTCTTTCCAATGATCTATTCATATACTTTCGGATTTTTCTATTTCACTTACTTTTAAGTTACACAGGGTGGTCAGAAGTTATTCGGAGATGGTCATCGTATGGCGTTATTAACTGTTACATAATAAACCATTCTCTTTACTATGCTTCAACTGCTTTGTTTGCTGCCGTTAAGCTAATCGATTTGTCTAATACATATGAGAATTAGTTGGGGTGTAAAAATAATGTTTTTTTATGTCAAAACAGCTAAATATGATGCATCTAAATGATGACCGTCGTCCAACAATGAATATTGCGTGTTCGTTCTGTGTCTTTGCTTAATATAACCAAAGCTAGATGCGAGAAACCACTTTAAATGTTGTTGATCTAAGGAGGTTATAGCTGTTTATGAATAGTACAGCCTCAGACATAAAAGATTTTCGTAATATATATGATCAACGGCAGACTAGTTTCCCTAGTTTATTAGGAGCCTAGTTGCCCTATTTAGTGTACGAAGCTCATGGTTTCCCAAGTCTTCTATTATGATTGATTATGTGCACTCAACCCTGTAAAACTATCTTTTCCTTGTATGTTCCCTCTATGCAGAGAAAAATTACGGCAATATTTAAAGAAAATTTTCAATTAAATTCTGCCCCTGAGCCATAACTTTCCATTTGAACTGCGTACCTTTTTATTTACAACTTATACAGTAATTTTACAAAATATCGGTATTTAGGTGTTTTTTTTGTGTATTGTATTTTGTTCCCAGTTCCAAGTTTTCTAGTCTAAAGAATATAATAATTTAAAGAAAGATATTTTAGTTCAGGTAGCGAACATTTTATTTGAATTTCACTGGGCCCTTTCCTTAGATATTTAGAACGCTATCTTTACTTTTCCTAGAAAACCCCCCCTGCTATTTCGCATCTTTCTTTAAATAATATATAAGGTTTAGAGCAAAAGTAACGTAATGATTATACACAATGTCAATTCATTAAATCGTACGTTTGATTTGGATATTACGTCTTCCACGTTTTTCGGACTTGTCAATAGTTATGTTTGCACTCAATTTAATTACTGAATCGAATCTAGTTCTAAGATATTTTTTTTATAGGTAGACTAACTTTCAGAAACAACAGTTTTAAAATCAAAAGGTTTCATACATTCAAAATGTGCATTTTTTTTGTATAATAAAATAAACTTTAACTAAATTAATTTATTATCCCTTTCAACAGGTGGGGTCATTTTTCATGATCAACTTGTGCCTCGTGGTCATCGCGACCCAGTTCTCGGAGACGAAAAAACGGGAGATGGAGCGAATGCGAATGGAGAGGGCTCGCTTCCACTCCTCCTCCACGCTCGCCTCCGCTTCGGCCTCCTCCGCCGCCGGATGCTACACGCAGCTCTTTAAGTACGCTGCCCATCTCGGTAGGCGTGCCAGGAGGCGAGGCATGCGCTTCTTCCGGGGGCGGAGAAAAGCAGCACATGCTCCGCCCCCATCCATCAGTCTGAGGACCAACAAAAAGACTGGAAGGTATGTGTCACTTTGCTGAATGGGAATGAAATACACCCTTTGAGTCACCAATTAAGTCTGAATGAAGGTCTAGTCATCCCAGGCATCATTACTCTATCCACAGTGACGTAAATGAGGTTAGCTAGATTTTTTCGTTTACTGTGCTCTTTCGTAGGTGGCATCCAGGGCAGAGCTCTCTGAAGAGTCCCGAGTCGACGTTGACTGGAGACCCAGGGAGTCCCATGGCGCCCTATGCCAGTCCAGAGATATCAGACATCGACCCGTCGCCTAGAGACATTGAAGATGGTAAAGGTAAACATGTTACTGCTTGAAATGTATGTTTGGATAAATTAATATTTTTCAAACTACTAAAGGAAAAATTCTGCGATTAAAACCCACGAACCAAATTAATAAACTTCATTGGTGACTTAAGTCCCGTGGCGACATCTAGTTTCAAACATTGCAGTTATCACCAATCACGATATTTCAAAGCATCAAGCAGAGCAACAAATCACCACTGCAGTACACAACTTTACGCGCGTATCAATCATTCATCCGACTTACTGCGAACGAATTGTAAGTGTTGATTACTTTAAATAGTACACTTTAGGCTTTCATGAGGGATACATTTTTTGGCATGACGAATTTTTTTTTATTACCTTCCCTTTTGTATACAATTGATACATCGACAAATTTTTGTGTTCTTTTAAAAATAAAATTAGTGAGATTATATTTTCATTAATTTCCGAAAGAACAAAACTTTAAAAATATACTTTTATATATGGCGAGCAGTTTCATGGTAAAAAAAATAATGGTTCCCATACCATTTTTGGTTAAAAAACGTTTTGTTAGTCTGCGTGTAGAAATTTAAGATATTTGGACCGATTATAAGATAATTGGTCCAAATATACCTCAGACCTATGATATGCAAATACCAGAGACCTTGAATATGTATCTTGCGCGTATATACGTAAACAAAATTATATCTAAACGTTACTTTTAGTATCTGTTGATAGTACACAGACAGTTTATATCTCTGAATGTACCATCCTATAATTGACTCCAACTTCTTTTGGTGAATTCGTAGGTTGCGTCGAACTACTAGCAGCCCAAGGTGCAGTTTTGGCGGGATTTGGAAACACATTTGGCGTCCTCTACTCTGATATGGAAAAAGGTACGGGTTTCGTTCTTTTGCCAGCTTTGCAATCCATTAAAAAAATGTATTTTCTGAAAAAATATTTTGAAAGAATTTTATAAATAAAATTAATATGCTATAAGCAGTAAACTTCGAAAATTGTCAAAGTATTGAATTTTGGTAAAAAAGTGAGTTCTTAACCCTTTGGGGTCGTGAAGTGACTTTGAGGTACCACTTGGTTTAATACGCTGATTAGCTACAAGATATTTACTAAATATGCGAAAATCGTTCGAGTTGCTGGTCCGCCCGAGCAAAAAAGGCATCTACCGCTATGGGTTAATACTCGTAGCACAGGGACGTCTTTGTGACACTTTTAACAACTGGTGTTGAAATCTTTTTAAACTTTTTTATCTACGTAGGTATAAACCCTCAATTCAATAAAAAATCTTAATATACAAATTTGTTAAACCGCACGTCATAAGCTAAACTTTATAAAGAATAAACCAGCATTTAAATAGTACGAAGTAATGTTCTTTTTATTTGTGAACGAAATTTTGGATCAAAATTATCCGAACTGCCAGAGACCAGGGTTACTCCAAAAAATCAATTTTCAAATAATAGATCAAATAGAAAAAAAAGCCATTTTTAGTACTTTGGGCCCCCAAAGGAATAAAACGAAGCGCGTTTCATATCATTAACTTCTTGTCTACTCGACAAGACAGGAAAAAATCTATATTGCTCGATATGTCGGGACAAGTAACACTTTCGCTCATGTATGAATTGTTTTGAACAAATGTCTAACCTAAAAACAATAGAACGAACAAGAGTACAATACAAAAAGAATATGTAATACAATAGAATAATTTTATTTCCTCCCAAACTTTAAGAAATGGGGATTCAATATAAACAAGGAAAAATTGATTTAACGTTCGACATCTATACAACTTTGAAAGGAGTGATAGACCGATGATCATTGGAATTGGAATTGGAGGGTCGCAAGTTGAACTTGACGTGACGTAAAATGCAATAAAATATGTGGAAGTTTAGATAATGGGTGCCGGATTAGGTGTTATCCCTGTCGCCTAAACGGGGTTACAAAATGACGAGGCTGCATACACTGTTCTTTCTTTTTGATCTAAACCGTCACTAATATCCTATTATGCAGCTCTAGGGTGACGTTATTTTCATCAAACAACTACAGTAGCCAGCTTAGTTATAAATTGGTTGATTGGTTAGATAAACGTCGGACTAGAGCTATAATAAGGGCTATTGGTGTCATTTCTGGATCTATCTTGAAGATAAGACTCAGGAACATTTCCTTATAATTTGAAACCAACCTCATCACGCAACTTAAATAAGGCTGAGGACATTGGACCATAACGGATTTAACGTGCATCTGTTCTCTATACACGTGGAATATTTTTTGCGGATGATGAGAAAACTGGCAACCCTCCGATCACGAGCTCGCTACACTGTCCAAGACAATATTCGAACTCGCAAACCACCGTTTATGAGCCGAATACTTTACCACTGGCCCATAGTTAAAATATTTTTTGCCGTATATTTTATAGATAGAGATTTTGGTGTGAGTGAATTCAAGTGGTATCAAAAAGGTCTGACACGCAATGGGTCTGGATTTGAATCCCGGCTAAGACATGGATGTGAAATATCATATAATTGCCTGTCACACTGTTTGGAATTGTGTGAATATAATTATTATAAAATTATAGATCAAATTATTGAATTCATGACATTGTGAAAAGCCCAATTACAGTAGGCTACATATTTTTTGCTTGTTCAAATGCAAGTAATAAATGCATGAATTTAGCATAAAACCCTTTACACAACAAAATAAAGGATACCAAAGCTTGATTGAAGTCATTACAAAGCCTCTTATTTTCTATGTTGTCATTAATTGTTTTAAATTTAAAAGCATAAAATTATTTCTAATCAATAAATATAAGCGAACTTTATTTAATTTTTTTTAGTAATAAATGACGTTTTATAATGGCGACAATAGAGAAAAAAAATAAAAGCTGATTTTGTCAAATGTTGTTAAAAATGTTTCTTTACTTTCATAAAGATCGTAAAGAGATTAGTTTATTTAGAATTTAAAAACGTTTTCCCGGAATAGCAGCAACTTTTCGCACTTAAAAAAAGTAATCCTAATGCTAAGAAAAAAATGTGGACTATTTTTACGTTCTTCGGGAAGTCTATGCCTGCAAATATACAGGCAACCATTAAAGTTACAAAAAGATGAGATTACTTTTAGCAGACTAGCAATTTGTCAGCTTAAACTGAAAGCTCGGCGAATTACGGAGATTTTTTTTTCCACTTTCTTTTTTCACAATTTATTTTTATTTTTCATTCATTATGACTGTTGAGTGAAAGTTTCTTGATGTCACGTGTTTTTTTGTATGTGTTTTGTGTATTTCTCCCCAAAAGTGCTTACGTGAGATTTGTTTCTTTATGATGCAGGATGTGTAAATAATGTATATTGTGTGAATAAATGTTCACAATGAAATAACAAAGGCTAACAAATGGCATGAAAGCATCATAATTGCCATTAATTTGCATGTTATATTTGTTGTAGATTCTTCCCTATAGTTCTAATTGACGAGTTTTCATTTTGTTCGAAAAATCCAATACAAGGAAAAGAGAAGAAATTTTTTCGAACAAAATGAAAACTCGTCAATTAGAACTATTTTATCAAAATTATCATAATAACTTTTTTTTTAATTCTATGTATGAGTTCACAATGTTACTTTGAGTCCAAAAAGAGTGAATTTTAATAAATGGCGTCCGTTTTTCTTTGAACGTTATGCTTCAGAAACTGAAAAGTTTTCAATAATCAAATGGTTATGCTTTAAGTGTAGCCTTTTGTCAAGTAGCGCCTTTGTGATAATTCGTTATTTTATCTATAGAAATCGGTGAAATATACTAACGAATTAACCTAACTAATTATGAGTGAGAAAATAAACTATTTTCATATTTTTTTTTAATTCCTAGTAAACATACCACCCGTTTAATTTTGTAAGGCAAGCAATAAACTCTTGTCTTATGAGTTTGAGCTAAATCAATGTGGTAATTTTTAAGAGAACGGTAACAGAAAAAACTGTTATTCTGATATGAATAATATAAAGAAGTGTGAACGTTGTTGTAAAATTATTAGGTAGGCTTTACCCTTCTAGACGGTTGCAGGGTTTAAGGTGTGTAGTGTCAAACTCAACAGTGGATTCGGGTGCACGTTTAGTTTTTCTAGAAATATGACACGCGAATTAACATGAAAGTTTTAACTTGTCAACATAAACGAATCAAACGAAACAAGCAAATTGAGCGAAACGAAGTAATTAAAACGAAACGAACAAAAAAAATCGAACTAATCAAACGAATTGAAGAATGAATTGAATAAAATTAATGAGTTGAATAAAACAAACAAATCAAACGAATTGAAGAATGAATTGAATAAAATTAATGAGTTGAATAAAACAAACAAATCAAACGAAATGAAGAAACCAAACTAAAACAACGAATCGAACGACATGGCGCGACAGTGAGAAGCGCCGGAACTAAGATTTTGACGTACTGGAGTTACATTTCCATCCAATCGACGTACCACCTTTTTTTTTTTTTATCTGGACCCAATTTTAGACATTCCATGTCAAAAAGATAACTCTTAAAGCAGAGTGGAAACTACACTTCTAAGCTTAAATACAAAACACGATAAAGTCTACAGTGGGCAGAATTTACAGAATTGTTTTGAAGGTGAACAAGTGTCAGTGATTGATACAACTGACTGTAATGCATTTTTAAATGAAAATAGGATCTCCAGACCCATAACGTTATCGTAGTTCAATTTTCCTCCAAAAAGATGACACTTGGCTTTCTTAAAGCAATATAAAAAATCTGATCCAGATAACAGATCGTTCGGTTAATGCATGTCCGGACAATGGATGCATTAATGCATTTTGTAGACATTCCCTTCAGGTTGGTGGTAATCTGTGAGGTTGCTCATAGATGAGTTTGTACGTCCTCTTCCTTTTTCCGTCCCTTCATCTTCCGTGTTTTGACAACCTGGACGGATCTTCCTTCTATTTATACTCGGGCTGCTCTCAGAAGAGATGAAAAATCTCATTTACTTCCAGGTCTCATCTGTCAAGTGTTTGAGAGTTTTTTTTTATCTTTCGTTGTATGCTTGTATCATTTGCTTTCGTGCACTTATTAAGTTAGACATTTTCTTTTTTTTTATTCATTAACTTTTGGGGTAAAAGACACCATGTCACGAAAATATATTTATTTAAACAGAAGGCAAAAAGCAATGAAGTGCTTCAGTAATCTTTGTTTGTTTAGTTTTCATTTGAGTGGTCACATTGTTTATTTCAAAACTTAGGATTTTTCAATCTTATGCAAATGAGGGGGGGGGGATAATAGGAATAAATACATTTCCAGACTTTTAAACGAAAGTCTGGAAATCTTGATTTATCAACTCAACAAACCCCTAATGCAAACTAACACACACAAACATAATACGTTATCTTTTACTTTCGTAAATCACACAGCGACGGAAATAAATGAAGCGTACTTTGTGCCGGTGCTTTGTGTAATATATTTTTAAGGATATAATAGTTAGGATTGAACTATTTCTGTTTCGTAAACTAAAATAGAAAACAGCGTAGATTATGACTGGGCTAATTTTTACTCTGTAGTATATTTCTGTAAATTGGAAAGTTAAGAAAATTACGAAATTGTTTGATTTGAAGGGTTAGGAAAACCGGTGACATGAGTTTCTATTTCATTTACAAGTTTAAAATTAATATATCCAAAATAGTTTAACAAAAATTTGATGAAATTGACACTGGCCTTTCTTGTTTCAAGCCACAGATTTCATCCAGTTATAGAGAAAGCTGTCATTGTGAACCACTCAAGTTGATCGAAATAAGCTTTTGTTCTTACGCAATGGGTCATTATGAGTTGAAATGAATATTTTGAGCCTCGTACCTTTATTACTGAGTTCACATTATTAAGAAATAACCACCAAAGAACTAAAAGGCAAAGTAATTAGCTATGGCAGGATATAAAGAGAAAGCTATATGTTTCCTTTAATGAAACCGTAACTTTGCTGTTTCTAGAATAGAATAGAGAACATTTTTACATCCTTTAACTCTCTCAGCGGATAGAAAATGGCAAAATTGTGCTGTTGTTTTCTCTGAAAAATTGTTTACTTTATATTTCTAATGCATATATATTATATATATATTTCTTAATTTATACTATTTTAATAGAAATAGTATCCAAGACATATTTAAAGTTTGTGTGTATTGTTAAATAAACTGAAAATCCATGGACGACTTAAGTGGTTCAGCTCCGTCAGAGGGGTTTTAAACATTAAGAAAATATAACCTATTATTTTTAATAGTGAACATATTGGCATTTTATAGGTGATAAACAACATGTGTCTGCTCCCCAACTTCTCTTCTACTCTCCGGAGACAGGGGAGTGTTGGTCAGAAGGAAGGGGGCGGAGTCCAAGCTGTGACGGCGGGGCAGGAGAGGCGTGGTTTCGTTGGTGGGGGCGGCAGCAGTCAAAAGTCAAGTCCCTCACTGACCACCGTTATTTTCAGAGGGGAATACTCGCCGCTATTCTCGTCAATACGCTCAGCATGGGCATAGAGTACCACAACCAGGTATTTTAAAAACTTCTTTTGTAGTTTATTTTCTTTTTCACATTTTACTGTCACATGTACTATGCTCACAACTACACATATACACAAAGCACGATATACTAGTTGTACATAGAATGCATTACTTGTCCATTCAATTACTCTATGTTTTAGTTTACATTCATGTTCTACACTATACACACTATACTCACTAAGTGAATCTTTTATATTTATGAATGAATGAAACACTAAACATACCTATGCACAAAATATACAACACAATGTTGCTACAACTCAACATAGTAAAATGTGTCTACTAAATGCCGGGAACTTCAGTTGTAATACCACAATACATCTTGCCTCTTCATCTCTCTTGGTTATACGTGCAGAGTCCAATACATGCCAATTACACAGAAATACTGTACGCATTGTACTCTAATGTTGATTTATGTTTAACTGCAGAAGTAGTGAGGAAATGACAGTTTAGCAACAGGGAGAGGAGTAAAAATTGGGCGTGATCACTTGGATAATAATAAGAAATGAGAACACATAAAACTGGAAGAAATTACGTAGAGAAAGAGGAATATTCGTAGTTGAAAAGGAAATATCGTTAAAGAGGAAATGATGTAGGTGAAGAGGAAATATCACGAGACCATGCCTAATTTTATCCATCATCCTTGATACTGTTCCTGAACTGTCACTACTTCATACATATATATTTTTTACTTCTCATGCCTTGCATACGTATACCCAAAACAATCATTATGTAAATATTATAGTGCTAGTATACATACTATTTTACCTACTTTTCCATGTATTCCCATAATATCATAAAACTAAATTCTACTATATCTAATATTACAACTACCCTCCCGCATAAAAATGCATGAGTGAAACTGAAGCTTTGTGTGTACAGCCAGCCGAGCTGACTCTGGCCGTGGAGCTGAGCAATGTCCTCTTCACGGCGGTCTTCTGTCTCGAAATGGTGCTCAAGATGGTGGCCGAGGGATTCTGCTCCTACATCAGCAGCGGTTTTAACGTTTTCGACAGCGTCATCGTCGTGCTCAGGTATACTAATTGTCATAAACTCATATACATTGAAACACTAACTTTTACATGTATTGTATAATTACTATCTATTACCGCTATTAATGGGCTCCGGCTGGATAGGTTTTTCTTACGTTAAGCGTGCCTGGCCCCTCAAACCAAGGTATACAGGAAAGGACCGTTGTTTGCTATGGGAGTGAAGGTCCCACGCAGCAAGATAAATCCAATTGAACAGCGCAGCGTCTAGATACAATTGCGAAACGAAAGCAAAACTATCCAGTGCAAGCCACCCCACAGCCTGAGGTGATTCCTCCTACCTTATGATCATCGCTACAGAGTGAACATCTTGTGTCCCAGCACGTCTGGTTAATGTTTGCCATAGGGGTCTTTCCTAACTACCGAGATAACCAACAGTCCCAATAATTAACAACGATCGTCCTAGTTGGATAACTTAAGATATCCCGTGCCTTGATCCAAGGAGTGACCATCCAGCTGATAACCGAATTTTAATAAGTGTTTCCTTTAAAATAGCAAAAATTACCCTAGTTAGGCTATTATTGATGAAAGTGTAAGGGGTCTTCGCATCGACTTCGCGTGTGATAACTTACAGCGATACTGTGATAACTTACTCCATCCTAGAAGATTAATGTCATACTTTGAATGAATAATGAATGCGAATTGCACTTCAAGTTGTGAATAAATGAACTAAACTGATGCTAACAAAACACTGTTTGAATTTCGTTTATTAAAAATATCCACGAGGTGACATAAATAGGTTATTTTTTGTGAACTCTCATTATATCAAGGTTTCTTCAACTTTCTCGTCATCTGACCATAATTAAAAATTACTAGGCAGTGTCCCCGTATCTTTCTTTAGGATATGCCCAAAAACGATCACCAATACCCCACTGTGAAGCTAGATATTAATACTACCAATCCTTCTTCTATTTTATCCAAATTGTTCATATTATTCTTGCCTGCCGTTAGCTCAACTCCATCTCTAGTATAACATCAAGTCTCTAAATCTTATCTAGATTACTTTCTAACTTACAATACTCGTTTTTTGTAAATGTGTAGTTAAATACAATCTTACTTTAAACGATATATACGCAATTATCTCTCTCAGTCTCGTGGAGCTCTGCCAGAGCAGCGATGGAACAGGAGGCAGCGGTCTGAGTGTCCTGCGCACCTTTCGTCTCCTTCGCATCTTGAAGCTGGTGCGTTTCTTGCCGGCACTGCGACGCCAGCTGATCATCATGCTGAGGACGGTGGACAATGTCGCCATCTTCTTTGCTCTTCTCATACTCTTCATCTTCATATTCAGGTATCCCACTTTTACACGCAGGGGGGGGGGGGGGGCACTTTCTTTTCCACTTCATATTTCATCAGACATAACACTTCCCCCACTTTCGTTTTACCTTCATATTCATGTACATGTTTAACTTATTTTCAACTTATGATATTTTTGCTTCATATGTGTTACTTATTAAATCAAGACCAAAAGTTCAAAGTAACAAATATAAACAGTATTCATTAAACTGTAAAACATATGGATAAAATGAAGAACAGTGCTACTGTCCGACCACGAATACAATACATAAAAAGGGGAGTAACTGACGGTCACCGTCGACAGGCGGACCGTGCCGTTTGTGGCAGTTGACAATATGCACGAAGATCAAGACGTGAACATTCAGCGTCGTATTGACTTCTCACTGAAGTAGCACCATGCGAATCTTAGTAGTAACACATCCCTACCACACGATTAGGCCGGCTATACCTCCAAGCTACTACTGAGCACACCACTTTAAAACGAGGACGGCGAAAAAGAGACATGATAGCTTATCAAAGTCTTATATGCCTGTATGTTTCTACGGACAGAGAGTGCTTTAAGAATTAATATATCCTTTGTGCGGTAACCCATATAGAAGATAATGTTTTATACATATGGAAAGAGTATGAAAAACACATAATATCGCAATTTTAATATAAAAATCAAAAAAATAGACATCGGCCTATAATTTTGGGGTACATATTACATACACATATTCAGTTTTATAACAAACAATTTGTATATTTTGTACTTTACGAATGTGGTTCACATTTAGATGCAAGGGGATTTACATTCACTTAAAGTATCAGCCATTTTCAGTTTGCTTTCAAATTTGTATTGATATGTACAATTTATATGCTCACAGTCAATTTTTCATTCGTATTTAAGTAAAGGTTCGACATACTTATCATGCAATCACTATTTTGAATATGTTATTTCTAGAATTTATAATTAAGCTTCGAGTAAAAAAAAAAGGGACCACTTTGTTAAGTTAGATGAGCTTCTTATTTCCTTATTTCATTACAATAATCGAAAAGCAATATATTGATTTTGATGTGTATATGTATGATTATAGACAAATGATTGGTTTTCTAGCATCCTAGGCATGAATTTGTTCGGCTGCAAGTTCTGCAAGAAGTTAACCGATGGTGGCACCCAGTGCGATAGGAAGAACTTTGACTCTCTGCTGTGGGCCATTGTCACAGTTTTCCAGGTGTGTTTTGCTTTGCAACCTTCTTCAGTAGTTTCTTATGTATAATCTTGAATCTAGAAGCCATTTAATTATTTAGGTTTGGAAAATTAATAATAATACTAGGTATTTGACTCTGAGTTGACGAGGAACCTGTTATAGCATATACATTAAAAAAAATCATATGGTCCATGTCGGGTCTCGACCCTGTGACCTTTTGTTCAGGAGTTCAATACGTTACCGATTAAGCTACAAAAGATTCTTTTGGACCTTGAAAATATATTTTTTAAGATGTTTCTTTATGCCATATTGTTGAGCTATTAAAATCATTAAAAAATTTAATTGTAAAAATGCAAGTTTTTATTGTGCCCAAATATGAAATATACGGTCATCAATGTATTGTTTTGTGTCAAAATTTTGATTTCGATTAATTTGGTGTTTTTGCAAGTTTTAAAGAACTCTAAGTTGGAAAATTTATTTTTTCAAAATTGGTCTATGAACAAGGTATATACAGTGCACGATTTCTAGAAATAGAGGTACCGGAACTGTAACCCTCCGTGGGGTGTGGGAGTACAATGCATCAGCCATCAAACCCAAGTCAGAAATCGTATTTTTTTTTCTCCTAAAGAGAAGTACCGGAATGCCGTTCCGGTGCGTTCTGACTCAAATGGAGCCCTGGATATAAGTTCACAGCAGTGTTTGTTGCCAGCTTCGAAACCTTAAATTGAGCCCTGTCTGTAAATAATCAGACGACATGTGAGCATTATGACTAACGAAATGTCCTCGATGGGGCATGTGTTTCAGATTCTGACTCAGGAGGACTGGAACGTGGTCCTGTTCAACGGGATGGAGAAGACCTCCCACTGGGCGGCGCTGTACTTCGTCGCCCTCATGACCTTCGGCAATTACGTCCTCTTCAACCTCCTCGTGGCCATACTCGTCGAAGGATTCTCGCAGGAAGTGAGTGTTCATTGTCACTATTTGCATTTCGCAAACGCTCATTCTTTTCGACTTCGTATCGTTATATGTATATTCTCAATTTTTTTTAATTATGTTATAATATATGTGGCTTGAAACAAGAACAGCACATGTGAATTTTATCACTTTAAAAAATATATGTTTAATATATCAGTTTTAAACTTTTAAAGAAAATATAAACTGATGTCTTCAACCTCCACTAACGCTTCAAAATAAACAATTCTGTGATATTCGTGACATTGCAAAAAGGCTGACATCGGAACTTTGAAGCCATTTTCCTCAAAACTGTCAATTATGACAATGGCTCTTCTTGAGTCAAGGAATCCCCCCCCTCAACTGGATATTCTTCATATACTTAATACTTGCTAAGTAATAGATTTTTACGTTCTAAAAGTGTTTTATTAATATTTTGTTTCTACTTTTCTCTCTCCATGTATGTTAATTAAATTATAATATACGACAGATCCTCCTTTCTTTGTTAATTAGATTCTACTGTGGGACTACCCAGTAAAGTGGACAGCCACACTATAATTTCTGTGTCATAGTGGTGGTGCGTATTGGTGTCAAGTTAAATAAGGTTTTAGAAAAGCCTAAACTTTAATAATGCAAACTTAAATCAAACATACTGTAAATAATAATCAGCTGAGAGAGAGAGAGACAACCGAAACATCGGCGTATATGTAACAGTAGGATTTACCTATGAGTTTACAATTTAAATACGTTCGCGGAATGTTCGAAACTGTTTATCGCTATCACGGTCACATGCACAGCCGGTCGTAACCAGCGGAGGAGGTTTCCGTCAAAAGGCAGCCGCCACACTACTAAGGCAGTGTTATATATTCAGAGAAAAAAATCATTTGATTAAAAAAAATATATTTAAAAAATAATTACGCAGAATAGTATAAGGAAGATGATTTTTTTTAACAAATAGATGGCACAATCATTGTATTACCAAAAGAAGATTTCCAACTTGATTGAACACTAAGGGGATTATTTTTTACCTGCACCACAAATTTATTATTTGGAATTGACATACAATGTTTGTGCAGGAGGAGAGAGCTCTTTACCTTTCCATCTTTACATTGATCACTTGGGCCAAAAAATTGACATAAATTGATTGTGTTTTTAGCCATTGAAATGTTTCATTTGACTTTCTTATGTCGAAAGTATAATGTCAATGCGATATGGAAATCCCCTCCAAACAAACTCTTTGGGGATAGGTGGGTTAAAAACTGTCCCACCTTTTGCTTAGCTTTTCATGCATGGTGGGATATATTTTAACCCACCTTGAAAAGTTAAGTTACTCATAGTCATACAGTTTAATATATTTTTTTAAAGGTTTTCATTATGTTGGCAATGCTATGCACCAACGGTTAATGCATAAATAAGTGATTCATAAATAAGAGTAATGATTTATATTTCCATTTTTTATAAGAAAAAGGTTCTGTGCAACTAGGGTTTTTATTTTCTTTAAAATCGTGTGTCTCAAAGAGTTAATGTGTTAACATTTTATAAAGAACTGGAACTCGCACAGTTAAAAATAGGTCTTCAAAAATAAGTAAAATGTACTAATTTTTTAGTACATTCGATGCTTATTTCGGATCCGAATGCATAAATATCACTTTTGAAAAAGATATGTACTCAAAAATGAGTACAATGAGTAAAAATTAATAAAAAAAGAGTAAATGATAGCCTGCATAGGCTGCCTTCATAAATCACTTTCAATAAATTTCGACAAATACAACCAAGACTTACCGGGAATCGAACTCAGATCCTCAGGCGCCGAAATCCAATGCCTTATCCGTTAAACCACCAGGACGACTTGAAGAAGTTATAAACACAAGAAATGTTAAAAGGTGTGCCGAAAGAATGGGAAGTAAGATAATTGAGTTGTAATAACTCAGTTTCAATTTAAGCGATCGACATCAAATAACGTGGAAAACCATCATTTAAACCAAGTTGGTCAGGTCGCTTTGTTAAAATGGCTTGAACAGATGCTGAGGTTAGCAATATTACATCACACCGCTCCTTTTTGACAAAGTACGGTTACTTAAATTTGAGTACGTCATCGCTCATTTACGATGCAATTGTATTCAAAGAAAACGAGTAGGTTCAGGTATTCATTTTTAAGTACTTCTTTTTTTTACTGTGCGTGACGGCACAGGCGCGGAGGCCGGAGAGAATGTCATCCAATTATAATTTTTTGCATAATCCAATCCGTCATTTTACACCATGACAATGCATTCTGCGCCGGCACAAGTTTTCCGGTGTATGAAAAACTATTATATTTTTATTTTGTACGAATATTGTAGTAACATCTTCCGGAAATTATTTTTTCTTTGTAATAGCATTCTAATATATTCTAATGTCCGATTTCAGGATGACAAGCGCGATTCTGACAACTTGTCTCCGAGCTGCTCGCTGTGTGAGAAGCAGGACTGTGAGACCAGCGACGAGAAAGAAAACGATAAGTGGTTGCGGGACGAGGATCCTAAGGATAACATAGAAAAAGGTGACTTTTTTATATTTAATATCATTTTTAGATGAACAAATCTTTTTTTTTTAATTATACACCGTTTCATCGTATTCACCAAGGGCACCATTTAACTCACAACCTCGGACCCTTTGCTTAAAAACACGCACAACAAATTGCTATAAATGAAAGTTCTGAATTACAATACACGCATACAGTTAAAACAAGAAAAGTTAACTTGAAGTATTGTAAAACAGTGTCAAAAAAGCACCTACCTTCAGTTAATCATACGACTACGCATAGGAACGATATCAATGGCCGTACAGGTAAAACTTCGAGTCTATTGATATAGTTATGAAAATAAATTGATAGGTGGCAACATTTGCTGGTGCAAATTTTTCCGTTCCCGTTTTGCCCCTGTTTCTTCTATATAAAATTAAAAAAAATAACATTTATTTGTTGTAACTTCGTGTTGTTCCTTGCAGAGATCAAGATGAAAGCCTACGTTTTAAGGGTGGTGAGACCGGGTAGCGAGGGTGGTCCCCCACCGCTCATCACTCACACCGCCGCCACCCCGCAAGGGTCACCCAACGCCACCCTCCCTCCACCACCACGTGACAGAATACCTGACACCCTTGAGAAGGTAAATTTTTTCGTTTGATATTTTATATAACACCTCTCTAAATCTGGAACTAAATGGATAAGATATAAGGACTTGTATTTTGAAAGATATTTGTTTCGTTTGTTTGTTGAAACTTTTATTATCTGACATAAGTTATACAATTAAGGGTCTGCAGGACGGACGTTATTTACCTGAGTTAGCTTTGCAGATGACTCGTCGATTGATGATTACAAACCACATGGTTCATAATCACAAATCGACGGGATAATTTGCACCAATATATACCAATCGTAGAGCCATGTGCAGCTAACGCACATTTTTAACTTTTCGTGTAGAAAGGGCTTAAGACCGGGGGATTTATTTACTTAACCGGGGGACTTAAAGGGCGTCTTATATCTTTCTGAGATAAGGCAATTGGATATTTATTTTCACGGCAAAGAATGAATTTCAACTACAGTCTAATAGTTGAGGAGCAAATAATCAAAACATATTTTGTCAGTATTGAGAAGATTCGTGTTCAAATGCAGATAACTTTTCTTAAATGCATTGATTCGTATACAAATTCCAATTTTTGAAAGTTAATATCGTTAGTATAAGAAGTATTGGAATAGTTGAGTTCGAAAGAAAATTCAGAAGTAAAATCAGCGACATAATATTATTATTTGAAATTTTGGACAAACACGTTTTGATTGCTTGCTTGTCAGTTAATATTTCATCCTTGTATACAAGCCTTTATAGCTGATAACTTATAATCAAGGCGATTCGTTGCTGTTGTGTTTTGTACTCCAGACCCCTTTGCAACCTGGCGAAGTGGTGCTTCAGCTGCAGCCGCAGGACAGCAGCAGCCGTCGCAGTAGCAGCGTCATCCTGGCCCTGTCCAGGCAGTCCAGCATCATTTCCAACATTAGCAGAAAGGTAATTCTACAACTCAAATTTCCCTTCCTGTTACGCTGGGTCACACTCGTGTCCATCTAGGTCCAATAGTCATTCGCAAATATTTGCTTCCAATGTTTGCCTTCTCCTGCTACAATGAAGCCACAGCGGCATAAAATGGCTACAAACTGGCCTAGTAATGGTGGAGTGGACATACTACTCGTCCATGACTAAACTTGGAATATATTATGCCAGGCTGGATACGAGTGTGGCTTTGACTTGCAGTGCCGTGGAGACTTCTCATGAAAAAGGAATACGAAATGCAATACACGTTAAAACAAAATTTGGTGTAAAATATCCCACTACATTTATATAAATTGTCATCAAAATTGACTGATTCTAAAGAATTTTACTCAATTTATAGAATTACAAGGTACGAATATATGATTTTAATGTGATTAGAGATATAGTTTAAACTTTCTGGAAACTACTAATATAAGATGTCCCAAATGATCATGTACACATTTTACTTGTTATTCTATAAAACTAAGATAAATAAGTTTCACCTTAGGAAGTAGTTTTGGAAGCGCGACCGTACGGTGCTACAGAAATGTAAGTTAAACACAAATAAATGTGGTTATATAGGGGGTGTTAAAAATGACTTCTATTAGCACACAAATCATAGCGATGCACATTTGGGAATTGTCATCGTTACAATACAGGATATGTTAAAAATTTATTGCTTTCCGTTGCAGGCCCTCATCCAAAGTAATCGGCACTAGGTAGCACATAAAACACTAGGCAAATATACACTGGATACTTATGGTTGGGAGTTTGCGAGCTCATGACCGGAGTGTTGGCAATTTCGTTGCCTTTCGTTTGCAAAAAAACCAGCCGTGTATTAGAGATTGGTGCTGTTAAATCCGTCATGATCCGATGTTCTTATCCGAGGTTGCGTGAGATGACTCTTCAGGTGTTATCTTCGTCATCAGACCATGGTTACAAATTACAAGACAATGTTCCTTACACTTTCCTTCAAGATAGATCACATACCGTTAAAAATACTTCATTATTCAGCTCTAGTGCAACAATGATTAAACCAATCAATCCTTTCTGTCGCAATGGATATATCACAACGTCAACGCATAGATTTTCGCCCCAATCAGTTTGAACGAGTCCACGTTGGGCCAAACTGACACATTCCAGAGGTGGGCAAGGAAACGATCATTTGTCAGCATTTTTTAGAATGAGTCAGCACTTCGACTATTTTATAGCGTAATGCGAAATTTGACTTGTTAGGTGAGTTGGTTTCATGTATTAGAGAATCTATCTGAAGATAATATGCATTGCCATGATTTTTTTTTGCAGAATTCCCTAGGCCCTTGTTTCGGACTCCAAGGGGGCGTGAACGGGTGGCGGGCCCACTACCGACGCAAGAAGAGCGAGTCATCTGATAACGGATCAGGATCTGAAGACGTGATTCTCAACAACATGACAGCCTCGCACAGTCCCAGGTAACATTCACTCGGTACTAAAATCCTTGCATAGAATTAATTTTCTATATAATCTTGTCGATCAAGGGTATGTATATTTGAATGCGACCCTTTTCGGTCGGTATCGCATATTTTTTGTCCAAGGTTTTCTGGCCAGTATGGTTTTCGATAGAGTGTTTATGCCAGACAATGAGAAGGATACAACAACAGACGGAGGATTAGCAGGATAGAACAAACGGGGGATTAGCTGGATTAAACAGACGGAGGATTAGCTGGATAGACCTCGTGTCAGACAAATCAAATTAAGGGTTGAACATACAGAAAAGATTTTGTTTTGTTTTTAAAAATGAATGTAATGGAAAAAAAATAATGAAATATATGTATATGTGTGCGTGTGTGTTTGTATGCACGCGCGTGTGTTCATTTGGCATACAAATTAATTCGCTTTTTTTTTAATTTTTTTTTTTATGTATTTGCTTAACGTTTATCGGTTTCAGTCCCGCCTTCGAAAATGGGAGCATCCCAACTCTCCTTCAAAACACGCCCAACAACAAGCGCAACAGTTCGGTAAGAAGCTCCTCCCTCTCACAGTACAGAGACGCCCACAATACGTCAATCAATGGTGGTAGCCCAGCCCCCGGTCGTTTGTCGTCGGTCTGCTCCCTCCACAACGACACGGAGGACAATTTCAAAACTAATAACCTCGAAGAGGACATCGTCGAAAAAGACGAGGAAGCCATGTCAACTGAGTGCGAGCTACCAACAAAGGTAAGTTTTCTATTGCATTTAAAATTATTTTTTATTTTTTAAATATATCAAAAAATGCCATACAAAATTGTTTATGATCTCATGTAAAAAATAGTTAAAAGTGTCAGATAAAACAGCCAGTCTTACATATATTTTAGTTTTAATTATATATTTAAAATTTACTGGCAACATTTTTGAAGTTGAGAGCTAGAAATTGTTCAGAAGTTTTTTTTAAAAAATTTCAGGTTCCAGTAAATGCATTTTTTATTACCCTTAAATATTTTTAGTATCCTAACAGTAAAAAGTGCTGCAAAAATTCAAATATCTTTTTAATTTTTAAAAGCATTTACTATTTTTGAAATAAAAGGAGGTATTAAAAAAAAATTGCACTTCTTGGCGGTATACTTAAAATTGATGTAATCCATATAGCATTCACACAAATGCACTTCTTCATAAGCAGCCAGACTTAAATCCTATGGTGATTGCACAATACAACAACGTGGAAAACTTCATGTTAAATTTATCGCACTTATAATCTTTATTGACTGGAGAATTTGTACTGAAGAGACCAACTGATTCCTCCCCCACCTAGCCTCTCAGACCCCTGCTCCGAAGCCCAAACAAGTTCGTGAAACCGCACTGTCCACACAGGAGGAGAGGGCCAGAGAGGTGCTTCAAGTTGAAGATCTTCTTTCGAAAGGTTTGAACACGCAAAAGCACACCCTTCATACACACAGAGTACATGTTTTCTTCTTTGGGATAAATATCACCTGAGGGAGTAGTAGACTCGTGTCCGAAAGGTTGTAAACGTGGGTGTAATACACTGGTGACGTAAAGGGTAAAGATTCATAGGTTTATTCTAGACTTTCCTTCCCCAGCAATCTTTATCTCCCCCGAGTTCTAAACAACCGGTTGCTGTACTCAGCCTCATATATGCTACCATATAATTAGTAGCTTTGAATCGGTTTTGGGCACAGAGATAAAGTAGACCTGGAGTGCAGACTAAGCGTGCACACATATTCGCAGGGATAAATGGGAAGATTGTACTTTTAAAATAATTGTTTGGAGGGAATTTATGTTCTCAAACATGTTGTTTACATCCAATAATGCTATTCTAATACAACTGTCAAGGAGGAACGTTTTACCATCTTGTCCTCCAAAATCGTGACACGGAAAATTCTATATTCCACCTACATACACATTATTGTATGCCCTCCAGTTCCTTTTTAGCTCATTGGTTTCGGGAGAGATTTAATTCTACAGGTATTTGTTATTTTACTAACTTCGATTAAATTACAAAACATTTCATAAAATTTTTAAAATTTTATATGTAAAATAAAGAATTTTCAGGTCATAACTGAAGTTTCACTTTAAACTAATATACGAATTCGCGGATGTTCAGTAGTAGCAATCATTTGTTTAAAACGCGTTGCTAAGCTAAACGGTTCCTTTGAAACCTCATAGATGACAGCACGATAATTTGATTTTCCCACTGAGTTAAATAATAACTTGAGGGAATAATCCCCTAATAGGAACGTAGAATTTTCCGAGACCCCACCTTGGCGTTCGTACCATTGATT
Source organism: Troglohyphantes excavatus (assembly GCA_963932185.1). Lineage (NCBI taxonomy): Eukaryota > Metazoa > Arthropoda > Arachnida > Araneae > Linyphiidae > Troglohyphantes > Troglohyphantes excavatus. The sequence continues at coordinate 68,097,584 of OZ010668.1, read as the reverse complement.
TATAATGTTATTCGTTCATTAGCATTATTATATATAATTAACTTTTTTCTATCTCTTTTCTTAACTCTTTTTCTTTAACCTAACTTAACGCGAACATAATTTCCATCCATACAGTTATTTTAAAAGTACATATCTTCCTAAAACTGTAATTTTACTAATTTGTCTTTTGAGACAAGGTGGAAAAAACAGCACACATTAGTCTACACTCCATTAATCTACACTCCACACATTAGTCTACACTCCATTAATTATTTGGCTCAGTGGATTTTGAGATCTGAGAACGGTGATGTCAGACTTAAAGGGTATATTCCAATCACTCAAAACGTATTTGTTACTCAAAACCTAGTTCTTTTACTATCGACAAATTATTGAATTTTATCATTGCGGTCTTTATCACCGTGGGAATCGAAGAAAACACGTACTCGACGTGTCCAATGCAAAAAACACTGCTTTTGTGCACTTCAGTTCTTCACAATTCTCACTCATTTTGACATTCGCACATACCGAAATTAAAAAAATATCGCCAGCTTCCTGCACTTATCTGAGAACCTAACCAAGATGACGACATAAATAGTTTTATTCATCTCTGTCTCTTTCGCCAGAAGTTGCTTATGTCACCTCATGATATCACTTTGCCCCTTCATGGTATAAAGATCCTGGCTATAGAATATGCCATTATAGATGTGGAAACCATGGAACGGTAAAAAGAAAAATGTAAAGTTTGAGAATTAAAAACCAAATAATGTTAATTGAAGGAATATGGGGATGAAGGCGGCATGTAACAGAATAAGTTTTGAAATATTTGACTCTTTAAAGTATCATTTTGTATCGCTTTGTGGTCACATATATCCTTCATGACACTAGTATATCTGTTAATATGGCTTCTACTGTGCTGCTGTCAGTCTCAAAAGACAGACCAACACCTATCTCCTTCATCGATGGCAATAACTTAATTTTTTTAAATATTGCATACCTTCTTCATATTCTCATTTTTCTCTCGCATCTTTATATTCTCATTTTTCTCTCGCATCTTTATATTCTCATTTTTCTCTCTCATCTTTATATTCTCCTTCATTCTCTCATTTATTGTATTTTCTCTATGATTTGGAATAAGCCTGTGGCACAGCTTTATACTTGCAGAATTAAAAGTGCGGAACATTCAAACTGATATTTTAAAAATAAATAATCTATATCTTTAAATAATCTATATGTTTATCTAAAGGAGAGTGTCTATGGGTTTGTATGTTCTTTATAAACCTACAGTTTTATTCAGAACTTCATAAAATATTGCATACTTGACCTTCAAAACAAGAGGAAGGTAACTGTTTACATGATATTTCGAAAAACCACCATTGTCTTTTCAAGCAGAAATGATTTCTTACTAAAACCGACAGATGGCGCTACGGTAAAGAAATCGCCCAACATTATCTCGGGCAGCGTCGGGCCATATAGCGTATTTTAATGTATTTAAAATGCATATATGTTTTAAAGTAAATGATATTCGTCATTTAAACAATGTGTAGAATATTTTATAAATAAGCAATTCTCAACTCAATGTTGCAATTTCGAAAATTTTAGAGTTGGTGTCTATGGTGAACCGAATCACTTGCTATCTCAAAAGCATTCTGTAAAAAGTTATCGGTATTATTTTAAATAAAAAAACAGTATCTTAAAACACTCTGGAAAAATGTATTGTGTGATATTTGAACCCTATCGCTTGAATCTTACCCTAATACTTAAATAAAGAAAGAATTATTGAAGCTATTCATTTAGATGCCACAGTGATACAACGTATGCTTTATTAAGCCAAAATCATCTGTGATTAATCCTCAATATAACATGCTCCGCGCCCTTATTACGATAGAATTACAGCAGACTTGATTGTCTGTTTGTGACAACCTCCTGTTTCGTGAGAATATGAATTCTCATGTTGGTAGCTTGCCAAATCATTAAACCACGTTCCTCATGCCAATAACTCCCGAATCTTTGAGAAGGGGCATGCATCTTGAGCGCATCTCGCCACCCCTTCACGAGAATCCTTCTCATTCGTGGATTAGGTTAACTAGACTACGATTCGACGCTTAATGCGACAGACTCCACATATTTGTACGATGTCACTTAGTTAAGGTGACACGGTACATTCTATTTATTTATTTTTTACTTTCTGAATCAAAATTGTAATGCATGATATTTAACTTTATATAAGAGAACAATATTTCACACAAACATTCCATTATTGTGTGTAATGTTTTTTCAAAATTTAAACTTTTTCAATTTTATACAAATTTTTTCCTTAAAGCTGAATATTTCGGATACTCCATAGAGCTAATTTGTATGCCAATTTAGAATATACGCATATTTTATGTGTAAAAAATTATATATTTCTCCATTAATAATAAAAAAAAAGCCTTAGCATTTTGAAAAACTTAATATCAAGGAAAACCAAATACTGAGGAAAAACAAATTAAAGTTTCCGTTCCTTGAAAAACATACTTGCCGTCCCCATAAAATCTCAAATAACTCATAGATACAGCTCTAAAATTTTACAAACATACAGTTCAAGAATTTTGCAAGCCTATTTAAAAGATCCCAAACTATAATTTTTGGCGTAGCATGGACATATTTAGCACTTGTGCCATTAAATCCCATAAAATCAACCAACCAGACTATAATTTTAGAAAATAAAAAAATAATCGAGAAATTTACAATGTTTTGGATATCAGGTCCTGTTAAGGGCTATTTTAAGGGAGCTATTATTTATTATGTCACGCTATTTTTTACCATTCACTTACTCACTTTGTGCCCTTTTGTATTTCAATTTTTCATTCTGTGTATTTTATCAAACATCCCATAAGAAAGGTTATGAGTTCCATAAAAAGTTACTCCTATCAATGTCTGTGAAACAAATTAAAGCATATTACTTTACAAAGTTTTGATACGTCATGCAACTTCTGGGTGACTTCCTTCCCTATGTGTTGCTACAGTCTCTCATGATATATCATCCCCCCCCCCATGGTGCATAACGTAATTAATGAGCAGCGCTTTAGCGGTAGTCAAATATTGACAATTAAGGCAATTTAAAAAAAGGCAATAATGTAAAATAATTGGAGGTTATACCCAAATGTTTGGCCGTCATTGAGAAAAAAACGCATCATTCATTTATCATAAAAAAGTTCAAAGAAAGAAGTTTTCGTTGTAAATTGGTCTTTTCTTGAATATAAGCGTACGTTAGTTTTTGCTATTAATGCTAGGTATTTTGTTGGTAGAGTGTAAGGTCTAGTTATTAAAAAAGTTATTATATATCTATTATTAAAAAATAAAGTAATACTTATCCTTCCCTTTAAATTTCAGATGTGAGCAATTCGTTCAATTAGGACCAATGAAGCAGTATTTTGATGAACGGTGGGAGGACAAATTTCAAAAATGGAAATACAATTAAAATAAAATTTGCTAGATTCTATTTTTAAAAGGCGAATTCTACTATTAGCTGATATAGAGGAAAATTTTATGTATATTGTTCTTTAGAAAAGTTTGAAAATATCTTAGTTTCGTGATCAGGGTTAGGATTGAAACTTTTAAGATTAAACCGAATTATTATAAATCGAAGATTCGAGTTACGGTTTTGCTTATTTTTTTTATAATAAAAACTCATTTTATAGATTGGTGTTCAATTTTTATGTAAAAATGCATCTTATCAGAGGTAGCGCGCTATTAAACCTTCAGTAAACACATATATTTTTTTTTCTTCTTTGCATAAGAGCTTCTACAAAGATTTTTTTATGAATAATATCTTTAACTTTAAACTGATCACATCGTAATGAACGCTGTATATTGAAACCGTCATTTAAATAAAGAATATTCTAATGAAATGTAAGTGCATTTAATAATTAAAAAATTCATGGTTTTGTTAAGTTTGTTAAATGAAATATTTCTTGTCTGTTTCATCATCATTTTCCTTATAAGATTCTTTGAGCTATCTTTAATGAATAAATGCGTAACCTATTATGGCGTCTCTTTTTTTCAGTTGTGCTGGTTCATCAAGCCTAAAGGATGGCTAAAAGAACGTGAAGACTATTCCTTGTTCATCTTCTCCAGATCCAACTGGTGAGTTTATTTAATGGAAAACCACCTCAAAAATATTTTATTAGGAGTTTTATACAAATTTTTTTTTGGTTCCACTAAATAAAATCAACCTCTAGAACTACGAAACCTTACAGTTACAGTTTATAGACAAAAAAACACATTTTTCTGACTTAAATGGAAAGAAGATTGTCCAGGTTGTAAAAGAGACAACCCAAGGAAATTACAACACATTTTAATCAAGGATTCTCTCAAATGATGTAAATCTGAACGCCCTACTCACCGTACACTTCCGCCTCATAGAATATGCAAGCGTATGATCTGAGTATTTTGGCCCCTTTTTGTAAATAAAAGTAATAATTAAATAAAAAGTTTACGAGTTTAGAATACAAAATTCACATTTAATCCCTTTATGTTGATATGTATTTGGTAGTTTGAATTTTATGGCTCAGGCCCTTTTACGCGGACGTTATTAGCGAGCGTTAGCTTTTGCAGATAGATAGTGGATTGGTATGTAGAAAAAACGTGATTTGTACTTTCCAATCACAGAGCCATCTGTAGAAGCCGACATTCGTAAATTGCGTCCGTGTAAAATAGGGGAAGTTAGCTTTTTCAGACGGCTCTGTGAATGCAAACGACGTTACTCTTGTGTATATCGATCCCGAATCTAGCTTCAGTTAACGCGCGTTATATTAATGTCCGTGTGGAAACAGCCTAACAGTTTTTTGTGTGGTGATTTTTTCCTCCACATAAACTACAACAACTGTGTCCACAGGCTGCGAAGGGGATGCACCCGCCTGTCCAACAACCACTGGTTTGATTCCGGCATCCTGGTGTTTATCGCGTCCAACTGCGTCACTCTGGCTATGGAGCGGCCCACCATCCCCCCTGATAGCGGTGAGAGGATGTTCCTCACTTGTGCCAACTACACGTTCACGGCTGTCTTCACCTTCGAGATGGCTGTCAAGGTAAAGATGAGGGTACAGGGATTTTTATCCCAACCATTAGAATAATGATTTTTCAATAATTTTAATTAATACCCTTTACTCTGAAAAAAATGAATTGTGAATAATTTTTTTTAATCCTTCTTTTAAAAAATGCCCCTGAACTTTATACTAGGAACAGCATTATAATCCACAGTCATGGTTTGTCACCATCGCTATAGTTCAGAAGACCAGAACTTCTGAAAACTGTAATATAAAGCTGTGGAAGTCCCTACAAATATCTAATACTTTCACTTGAGCTTGTGCTATAGCATAGTTCAACAGTTAACATGTAAAATAAAGATTTTTCAGATAATAACAAAAGTATTCCATTAAACGCCTATACGAATTTGTAAGTGTTCAGTCGTAGCATTCATTTGTTTAGAATCGGTTGCTATCCCAGAAGGTTCCTTTGAAAATCCATAGATGGAAGCACGTGTACATGATATTCCACTTTGACCTCAGACTAAAGTGTTTGTTGAGATTAACGAAATATTATTTCTCTACTCACGTATGGTACTGTGCAACACATAGTAATACCGAAAGTTTCTGACCGTGAAATATTTTTACCCGTTTATCTCTAATGAAATCAAATCGAAATTCAAAATGATGAAGGCAATCATCATGTATAGGTTCCTAAAGTGTACCAATATGCTTTAGATTTCGTTACTGCTTCACACGTCATTATTCATTTTTCATAGCTTTTTGCAAATTTCTAAAAATGTATAAAAGTCGTTTGGAAAGCAAAATTCATCATTTATAAATATACCAAGGCGGATTGTTGGGCTGACTTTTCTCTTTTAAAAAGCGGGTATTGTTGTCCATTCTCCATTTACTCATCAAGTATTATTCAATGTATAATTGATTTAATTCAACTGTTCAAATTTATTAAACAAGGACATATTGAGTGTTTGGATTTAAATATAAGTGGTAGAATGAGAGTTCATGGGTTCAATTTATAGAAATTATTCTTTAATCTGGGAGAAAGAAAACATTTTTTATAAGGTAATCGATAAATGGAAATATTTTCTATTGAATATTGTTGATTCTGTAGGGGTAAATGATTTTAAGATGAAAATGGGGTTCTTTTGTGGTATCACAACCATGTTGGCAAAGTTTGGCGACCTATTTTTTATTACAGAAGAGGAAGAATTTGATGCGACATATTATACTTTTGAAGAAATTTTACCCCGTAATTTATTCCGCGGTGTCGTTTTTCTATACCAAACTGGACATTACGCTCGTAGTTGCCATACAGCTCTGCGTCGGGTCATCGCAATTGAACTCACACTTTCATTTTAGTAACTTTAACCAAAATGGTTGCAATAATACACATGCACCATACATTCATTGGGGAGTAATCATATTATACTAGACTCATCCAATCTTGTTGAGCCTGTTGCTGCTCATTAATACTTGTATGTGTATTGATTCGTGTTCTTTCTTTCTGCACACGAAGGTCGTGTCGACGGGCCTGTGGTACGGTCGAGGGGCGTACTTCCGCAGCGGGTGGAACGTGATGGACGGAATCGTGGTGGCCATCTCCCTGGTCGACCTCCTGCTTTCCTTTGCCGCCGAGGGCTCGCCTAAGATATTCGGCATCCTCAGGGTGTTCAGGCTGCTCCGGTCACTCAGGCCACTTCGGTGAGACGTCATTTAATTAGCATTCTAGCTCTATAACAAACTGTATTAAAGTTTTTGAAATAATTGACTTTTTAAACTCAAGAATATGTTGTTTTTTTCATTTTGAATAACAAGGAGGGGGATAAAACGTCGATATATTGGTGGCTTAAACAGAACACTTGAGTGGGAAGGGTTAACAAAATACGTTGATACCAACTGATGTCATACTATTAAATGGAGTTAGATAAAAAACAATCAAACGAATCGTTTTTTTTATGTTAGAGAATATGCAGTTTCCATTCAGTTTGAAGAACATAAACAAAAGAACATATTGTTATTTTGGTGACTGAAAGTCGTGACTCGAGTCCTCAGAAAGCCGTGTTTTCTCAAAGTGTTGTAACCCTGTTCTCTCATGTTTCCCATGTAGAGTGATCAACCGAGCCCCTGGCCTGAAACTGGTGGTGCAGACCCTGCTCTCCTCGCTCCGCCCCATCGGCAACATCGTCCTCATCTGCTGCACGTTCTTCGTCATATTCGGCATACTCGGAGTACAGGTGGGGCACTTTATTCATGGTCTTCCACAAAGTTCTTACTTAAAAGTAGGGAACGCTGTTGTTCTAGTTGAAAGAGCATCGAGCTCATATCCGGACTGTTGTGCATACCAATCGCTTTTTGGGAGTCCTATAGGTTTGGCTGATATGTAGTTATATCGCAAAATAAAGATATCAAAACGACATCCCGATACCTTTAACGTAATTTTTATGATGACGATGTATCGGAAAAGATAAATTTAAGGATATCTCTGCCGGAACCAACTTAAGATAAAAGGAGTATCTCAGACTTCGACTTTTCGAATTCGATTAGTCGATTAGATCGATTAATTGTGGGACAGTATAATTGAATCGTAAATTTCGAAAAGGATTCTTATCCGGAAAGCATTTGCTACTTCTCTAACCTTCCTATCAATGCCTTAAAAATGAAAGACCTACATATAAGTTAAGAGAATACATACCAAGAGATTACAGTTGTAATTTTGTAAAATAAAAACTGCTCAAATATGTCAAATGCTTTAACAGAAATTCAATTTTTTAGTGTCTCAAGAAAAATTTTAATTTTCGGAGAGGAGGCTTTTTCGTAGATGAGGCTTTCAATTACAATTTTCTTAAAAATTTAATTTTTTATCCAAGTATCGCATGAATGATTAACATAAAAAAATCCTTAAGATTGATTTTCTTGTTCTTCACTTTGTTATTAATGAAACAACTAGACCTAATAGAGCCTCGTGTATCAATTTCATCTCCAGTTTGAGTATTTGTTCAATAGTAAAAAGCCTTGGATAACTTTATTATTTGACAGTAAATATCAATTTTGACATTTAATGCATCATTTAACTAACTGTTCCACTTAGTAAAATGTGCATTTTGGGCTTCGGAACTGTTTTTAACTTTGAAAGCGAGATCAAATTCTCTAATTACGCATTTAATTTAAAAAAAGTTAAAGGAAGTTCTATTTGAAAGTGGGTTGAATGCGCATTGCAGTTATAATATATTGTAAATACCGGCATTTTCTGCGTGCTTTCTAGAGAAAATTACCGAAGTCATCTCATATTCGTATGTGATTTTTTATAAGATTTCTGTAATTTTTTTTTATATATTATTTACGGCAGTGTACTCCACAGCTGTAAATCATAGGAAAAAATATCTATATTTAAAGTTTCTTAAAAAATTAACGAATCTAATGAATTTCCTAAACAAAGCAATATAAATATGTGATCGTTGCATGCTATTTTTAATTTAGCAGTTAATGTGTTATATATGTAAAATCTTCCCTGGCATTTTGTATAATTATACTAGCGGGTTCATTAACCACAAATGATGCCTTTGCATACTTTATATAGTTTTCGACAAAGAGTGTCGAACCCTATTCATCCTATATGCATTTCTTTTAGTTGTTTAAGGGAAGCATGTATTACTGCGAAGGCCCAACTGCGGCTCGAGTCCGGAATAAAGTCGAATGTCTTCAGGATCCTCGCAACCTCTGGCTCAATAGGAAATACAACTTCGACAATCTTGGACAGGTAAGCAATTATAGGTTTTTATTAGAGTCCTCTAGTTATTTTTCTTTGAAACATTTATGAAGAAAACGTATTGTTAAGTGATATTAATGGAAAAATGGGGATTCCAAACAGCGCTTAACTATTACCTTAATCAAACTTTTATAAGAATTTGCGAAAAATGTCATTTCCTATTTCAGGCTTTGATGTCTCTCTTCGTTCTGTCCTCCAAAGACGGATGGGTGAACATTATGTACACTGGACTGGACGCAGTGGGAGTCGATCAACAGGTCTGGATTTTTTTTCCCTTAATAGACATTTTTGATTTCTTATAAAAGTTCAGTTTATGAACTATTTGATTATTCGTCTCTAAGCCTAGATATTGGCGCGACTATAATGAATGCGTACGTTTTAATCTTAAAACCTACAGGCAAACCTCCTGCTTTAAGGACTTCCGAAGTACTTTCGTGCGTAATAAATTTATCAATAGGAATTTTTAAATGTTTTTTTATACCAACTCAGAATTGCCTGGTTCAGAAAAAATCCGTTATATCAGAAGGAAGGAAAAACCTTTATATGATCAAAGGCTAAATGCTGAGAAGGAAAAAACTCAAAATCACTGTTTTACTTGAAAACGTGGGTGGAAGAACCAGGCAGCTCAAGTTTTCAAAATTATTCAGGGAGGATGAAAAACACGGTTTTCTCATCGTATAATACAAAATTACAGCCCCTTTTTTTTATTTCTATAGCCATTGCTTAGATATGCCTGGTTCTTGCACCAATCGATAGAGGATTTTTTCATTTTAGCTATGAAGTAAAAAAGTATAAATCAGAAAAAAAGTATAGATGTCTGGCACCTCTTAAATCATGATGAGGTGATGCAGTTTTCGGTTCTTTAAATTTCCTTGGCACATTTACATAGCACATTTGGGGTAATTTAACTTTTAAATTTCCCCAAATGTGCTATAAACTTATTTAAAGCCGTACAGAATCACTTATCACTAAACATTTAAACACGTAAAATCAAAAGTATTGTATTTCACCAAACTAAATATCTGACGTTCCATTCTTCAGAATATCTGGAAGAATTCAAATTTTTAAACTAATTTACTGGTTTTGTTTCAGCAGGCCAACTGCATTAACACCCTTCCTTTATTTATACACTAACGTTGACTTACATTTGATTGATAACTGTTGCAGCCCATAGAGAACTACAACGAGTGGCGACTGCTGTACTTCATCTCTTTCTTGTTGCTGGTGGCATTCTTCGTGCTCAACATGTTCGTGGGGGTGGTGGTGGAGAACTTCCACAGGTGCCGCGAGCAGCAAGAGAGGGAGGAGAGAGCGAGGAGGGCGGCGAAAAGGGCCAAGAAGATGGACAGAAAGAGAAGGAGTAAGTGAAGAAGTCATTTGCAAAGGGGAACGTTTCCCCCAGTCTGGGATTGAAGAGCCGTGGAGAACGCTGCTTGGCGACGAAATTCGAGCAATTCATTTCTAGTGTCACATTCCCCATTTTATTATTGAGAAATACCCCAGCTTCTTGAATTTCGAGTTAATCTATTTTTTCAGCTTTTTAAAATGACTCGTTGATTGGTGAATGCAGACCACGTGCCTTGTATTTCTCAATCATATAGCCATCTGCGAAAGCTCACGCTTGTCATAACGTCCGTGTAGAAGGGAGGGGGGTTAGCAGTTTGAAACTAGAGAAAATAAGGGAATTTACTAAACGTGTTGAGTGTTATTTATACAATAAAAAGGAATTTTTGCCACACCAAATTTATGGTTTAACAACGATTTTATACCGTCTTATTTACTTAAACACCGCTGCGACAAGGGAATAAAGATGAGAGTTGCCTCAAAACCAGCATGACAAATCGTATGTATCCCTTGAAATTGCGGTAAAACAACTCTCATTTAACGTACAGAAATTCTGTGTTCCAATTATCTTGTTGTAGAAGTAAACTCTCATTTGTGCACATGTGATTCTACAGCCTACAAGCAATTGTCAGCAAAATTTAAATAGAAAGAAAAACTAATATTAAAGAGACGTGTAGTAAACTTTCATAAATTTATCTCTCAATTCATGTTTCTGACGTTGAATACTCGTCCATACTCACAATAATTGTCTTCCATTTGTGTTTTGTTTTCAGAAATGCGTGCCCCTCCCTATTACGCTGACTACTCGAAGGCCCGCCTCTCTCTGCACAACGTCATTACGAGTAAGTACTTTGATTTGGCCATCGCGGCTGTCATTGGACTCAACGTCGTCACCATGGCAATGGAATTCTACATGATGCCCAAGGTGAGTCAATGTCTATGTGATATTTTTACGAAAGGAAAATATGTTTCCTATTGCATCTACAATGTTTCTTATACTTAAGCACGTTTTCAAAAGTTTCTGCTCTCAAAAAGAATCGACCATTCAAAGATGTTCCATTCATGTTCTTGTTTCTTCAGAATCTGGAATATGCCCTGAAAGTATTCAACTACTTCTTCACGGCGGTCTTCATTGCGGAGGCAGGAATGAAGGTGTTTGCACTCGGCATACTCAAGTACCTTAAGAACAGGTGGGGAACTCCTTAAAATACCGAAAGTCAAATGTTATTAAATCGATTATGTTAAACATAATAGCAATAGCTGTTATTTAATGGAATCCACCAATTGGTATTCTGCATGAAATACTTCTGGGATTATTATATTAAATACCGATATATGGATGTGACAAAACCCGTTTTGAATATTTGCTTCTCATTTATAACACAAACATATTTAACCCTTGAATGGTACGTAAAAAAATCAATGCTTAATGGTACCTATACGTCTAATAGACTTACACCTCTTTCCCTCTATCAATGAGTTTTCTAATTTTTTCCCCATACATTTCTCAACTCAAATAAATAATCAAAGGCTGCATATTAGGAAGTTTTTATTATTAATGAATGTGATTGATGTAACATTGCAAACATAATAAAAATACCGATTTCGAAGTGAACTGCTTCGCAATCCGAGGAACACTGAACCTTTGAAGAAAGCTTCAGTTGAGACATACCTGAAAAGGGGTTAGTGTTCAGAGGAGGTTCCTGCAACAAAATGATCGCTGTTCCTCAACTGAACCACTTTTCTTTTCCACTTATAAGTACCGGATAAAAGTTTGAATCAAAAAATAATTGCGCGTGTGTGTTTTGCAGATGGAACCAGCTGGACATAGCGATTGTGTTTCTCTCCATCGCCGGCATCGCCCTCGAGAAGATGGAGTCCGACCTCATTCCCATCAACCCAACCATCATCCGGGTGTTCAGGGTGATGCGAATCGCAAGGGGTGAGAGCAATCTCTAATTTTAGTAAAAAAGTCGTCTGTCTGTGGATCGAAAAACACCTAATGAGTATCCCTAATATTCTATATGTTTTGATTTTATTTTCAATATTTGAACATATTTAACGCAATAGCAAGTTTTTTTTATTATAGTTTGTAATAAATGTTTTTTAAGGTAAATTTAGTAGCAAAATATGTTAAGGGTTTTAAACATTTATATAAAATGTGTGATTTGGGGGGCCTTCAAAAATTTAAAGTGTAAGCTTGGGCTGCACGGGTCTATTCGGAAACAGGCATGGAGTGATGCGCGGCTAACCTAAATGTTCTTTCTTCTCGATTTTAGGACAGCTCGTCTTCACACAAGATTACTTAATACTGGTTGGTCTGTCGTAAAATTTGCAAACCATGCCAAATTGAAGGGAATCCATTTACACAACTAAATACCGAAATTCAATCAAATCCGCTCGGAAAGTATGATATATTAGACTTGATGTAAAAACTCACACTTGGTGTGAGTAAAAAATGTCAGATTTTTAATTACTTATTTTTAACGTATGTTTAAAGTAAACTAATATTAGCAAAACTCACTAAGTCAATAAAAAGTGTGATACAAATATAAAATAATATGAGATATTTATATTAATACAGTCTTAAATGACTTCCTTAAAAAAAAACTTGACATATAAAAAAAGTCGCGAATGACTTAGTGGGTTTTACCACCAAATCCACGATATACAATGAAAGCAGAGTTGTTTTGGAAGGATTTAGGCTTCTAAAACCGAAGAAACTTCCTGGAATTTAAAATTAGGATGAGTATTTAATATAAATGTATGTGATGTTTCTACGATAGAATTTGTTCTAACTGCAAGTGAAAGAATTAAGAAAGAACATTTCAGCCCGTTCAGACTATGGTAGGGATTTGCAATCTTTGATTAGGGAAAAAAATGATTGTATTATTTTCATTCATTACAATCATTAGACCCCGGATGATGCATCCGTCCACTTTCCATCTATGTTATTCGTCTTGTTTTGTGTGTGTTGCAGTGCTGAAGCTCCTGAAGATGGCCAAGGGGATCCGCGCCCTCCTGGACACCGTGATGCAAGCCCTTCCGCAGGTCGGAAACCTCGGCCTCCTCTTCTTCCTCCTCTTCTTCATATTCGCCGCTCTTGGGGTCGAACTCTTCGGCAGACTGGGTGAGTGGTATTCCACATCGATGGCTGAAAGCACTAAACTTTCGAAAAACGAAAAAATATTTCGAACGTGGGCCTTTTTCATACTTGGACCAAACATTTAACCTGCACTAAAAACTTCTTGGAAAAGGACATACAATATTTGTGCAGGACAAAAGATCTAGACTTCACTTTTACATTGATACCAATATCTCATTTGAGGCAAAAAATTGAACACACAATGATTATGGCTTTAGACATCGATATGTTCCATTCTTTAATACACAGAGTAGTCTCCTTTGTAGACGTAACACGTCGTGTGCATTGATATATTCGGTAGTACTTATCGCAGTATGACAACTTATTTTTATACTCAGAAGTACAGCATCTATATTCAAAGATATCCTGAAGACTATAAGAGACCCTGAGAACAGTCTATAATCCAATGAAACGTCGTGGTTGTCGTGACGCATATTTATTTTGAATTTGAAATGGTTTAAGCCACTACCAACTCTCAATAAATACTGCCAGTGACTTGTCTACGTTCTTTCTTGTGACTTGTCTACGTTATTTCTTGTGGCTTGTCTACGTTCTTTTTTGTGACTTGAGCTACGTTCTTTTTTGTGACTTGAGCTACGTTCTTTCTTGTGACTTGTCTACGTTCTTTCTTGTGACTTGTCTACGTTCTTTCTTGTGACTGGTCTACGTTATTTCTTGTGACTGGTCTACGTTCTTTCTTGTGACTTGTCTACGTTCTTTCTTGTGACTGGTCTACGTTATTTCTTGTGACTGGTCTACGTTCTTTTTTGTGACTTGTCTACGTTATTTCTTGTGACTTGTCTACGTTCTTTTTTGTGACTTGTCTACGTTCTTTCTTGTGACTTGTCTACGTTCTTTCTTGTGACTGGTCTACGTTCTTTCTTGTGACTGGTCTACGTTCTTTCTTGTGACTGGTCTACGTTCTTTCTTGTGACTTGTCTACGTTCTTTCTTGTGACTTGTCTACGTTCTTTCTTGTGACTGGTCTACGTTATTTCTTGTGACTGGTCTACGTTCTTTCTTGTGACTTGTCTACGTTCTTTCTTGTGACTGGTCTACGTTCTTTCTTGTGACTGGTCTACGTTATTTTTTGTGACTTGTCTACGTTCTTTCTTGTGACTTGTCTACGCTCTTTCTTGTGACTTGTCTACGTTCTTTCTTGTGACTTGTCTACGTTCTTTCTTGTGACTTGTCTACGTTCTTTCTTGTGACTGGTCTACGTTCTTTCTTGTGACTGGTCTACGTTCTTTCTTGTGACTTGTCTACGTTCTTTCTTGTGACTTGTCTACGTTCTTTCTTGGGGCTTGTCTACGTTCTTTCTTGTGACTTGTCTACGTTCTTTCTTGTGACTTGTCTACGTTCTTTTTTGTGACTTGTCTACGTTCTTTCTTGTGACTTGTCTACGTTCTTTTTTGTGACTTGTCTACGTTCTTTCTTGTGACTTGTCTACGCTCTTTCTTGTGACTTGTCTACGCTCTTTCTTGTGACTTGTCTACGTTCTTTCTTGTGACTTGTCTACGTTCTTTCTTGTGACTGGTCTACGTTATTTCTTGTGACTGGTCTACGTTCTTTCTTGTGACTTGTCTACGTTCTTTCTTGTGATTGGTCTACGTTATTTCTTGTGACTGGTCTACGTTATTTCTTGTGACTTGTCTACGTTCTTTCTTGTGACTTGTCTACGCTCTTTCTTGTGACTTGTCTACGTTCTTTCTTGTGACTTGTCTACGTTCTTTCTTGTGACTTGTCTACGTTCTTTCTTGTGACTGGTCTACGTTCTTTCTTGTGACTTGTCTACGTTCTTTCTTGTGACTTGTCTACGTTCTTTCTTGTGACTTGTCTACGTTCTTTCTTGGGGCTTGTCTACGTTCTTTCTTGTGACTTGTCTACGTTCTTTCTTGTGACTTGTCTACGTTCTTTTTTGTGACTTGTCTACGTTCTTTCTTGTGACTTGTCTATGTTCTTTTTTGTGACTTGTCTACGTTCTTTCTTGTGACTTGTCTACGCTTATTCTTGTGACTTGTCTACGTTCTTTCTTGTGACTTGTCTACGTTCTTTCTTGTGACTTGTCTACGTTCTTTCTTGTGACTGGTCTACGTTCTTTCTTGTGACTGGTCTACGTTCTTTCTTGTGACTTGTCTACGTTCTTTCTTGTGACTTGTCTACGTTCTTTCTTGTGACTTGTCTACGTTCTTTCTTGTGACTGGTCTACGTTCTTTCTTGTGACTGGTCTACGTTCTTTCTTGTGACTTGTCTACGTTCTTTCTTGTGACTTGTCTACGTTCTTTCTTGTGACTTGTCTACGTTCTTTCTTGTGACTTGTCTACGTTCTTTTTTGTGACTTGTCTACGTTCTTTCTTGTGACTTATCTACTTTCTTTCTTGTGACTTGTCTAATTTCTTTCTGCGTTCTATAAACCACATGTTCTATATGTATTAATTAAATTGACATTTGAGTATTTATGACAAATGTTAGTATATTTCGCTTGCTTAAACCAATTACAATTCGTAATTAACTTGTTTTTGGAGGGGGGAGGGGCGGACGGGGCTCTGATAACTATCGAGGGTCTATCGAGGGTCTTGTGACAAATATGACCCATGGATAGGGGTAGCAAGTTGTTATTAAACTCATGTGAAATTGACGTCACCACTACCAAGCTTTTTCATTGAAATATCCTATTACTATATATGGACTGTTTGTAACTCCATCTCTTCCCACAATGGTCATTTTATGAAATATTTATTTAATTCATTTTCCCATAAATTAAAATGCATACCACGCAGATTTTATGTTCTTATTACCACTGATTTTTTTCTACAGGAGGAGGGATACTTTAATTATAATTACCCGATAATTTTCAATTGCCATGTTTCATGAAAATCGGAATAGTGGATGGTTTATCGCTTTTGCAATTCACAGTCTCTATTCAGATAACAACATAACGACCAGTTCTTTTGGTTCCCTGTTCTTTAAAATAAACGAGAACAACATTATCTTGTGTTTAAAAAACATCGATCTTCTTTTCACCTTGTTCTCTTGCAGATCTAAAACAGATTAGGATTTTCCCCCCTCTTTGAGCATAACAAATTCTAGAAAAAGGAACAGAAAGAAAAACAACTGTTCCTTAGGAAGAAAGCAAATGTCAAAGGTATTCTTCAAGTGCAAAGGGTTTAAACAATAATCTTGCGACACCTGTTCTTTGCAGAGTGCACAGAGGACCTTCCGTGCGAGGGCCTAGGGGAGCACGCCCACTTCAAGGACTTCGGGATGGCCTTCCTCACGCTCTTCAGGGTTGCCACGGGAGACAACTGGAACGGAATCATGAAGGTGCGTTTCATACCTCTATTCATGGTCGACACGATGTTCGTCAACAGCAACACTCTATTCGTGGTCGTCAATTGAGATCTTGTGCATTCTCTTTTGGTCCAAGCAATTAACGCCATGACCCTCAACACATTCAGAATAAGATGATTTTTTTTTAAATCCTGTACTTATGTGTGAGAAAAGTGTCCAAAAAAATACTCTCCAAGATTCCAAGGTGCGAAAGGTCTCCAAAATGGCTGTCAAAGATGGCGGCTTACTATTTTCTCTAATCCTCTATTAACTCGGTCAATTTTGGTCGAAAATACTCGGACCAATCGCTTCACAAATTAATGTTCTTTAAGATGTAAGCCTAAAAATATATTTAAAATTACCTTTATTGTTTGAAAAAAAGGGCGTATAACTTCATTTTTAATAATTTTAAGTTATTATACCTTCCGAGAATTAGTGACCAAAATTGACCGAGTTATAGAGAATTATAGAAAACTGTATGCCGCCATCTTTGAGCGCCATTTTGGAAGCTTTCCTGACCTCGGAATCTTGGGGACTATTTATTTAACACTTTTGTCACCCATAAGTGATCTCACCCAAAATTGACCGAATTATATAGAAGATTATAGAAAACATTATGCCGCCATTTTGGAAGGCTTCCGCACCTCAAAATCTTGGGACTATTTTTTGAACGCTATTCTCTCTCGTAATAAGTACAACATATTAGAAAATAGCTTGTTATGAATGAGTTGAGGGTTCACCTTGTTTCTGGAGTTAATGGCCATGGGCCGTTTACATGTTTTTCTTGTCACAGGACACGCTGCGCGACAACTGCGACTCTTCGGGCGACTGCGTCGTCAACTGCTGCGTCTCCCCCCTCATCGCCCCCTTGTACTTCGTGGTATTCGTGCTCATGGCGCAGTTCGTGCTCGTGAACGTCGTCGTCGCCGTGCTGATGAAGCACCTCGAGGAGTCGCACAAGCAGATGGACGACGACGCCGAGATGGACGCCGAGCTCAGGGCCGAGTTCGACGCCGAGGAGCAGAGGAGGCGTCTGGGAGAGCAGGTGAGGGAAGGGTGACGGGCAGCGAACGTCTCAGATTTTCTATAAAAGCTTACAAAGAGAAAATGGGCTGTCGCTTCTATTTGAAGTGCCACATCAGTTGACTTACTAATAGTATAAAACGTTTCGAAATGTATAAAAGTAAGAAATTGCTAATTCTTTCGGTCTTAGGTCAGCGGCTGTCAAGCATCGCTGCAGCCCAAGAGCCAAACAAGTAATGCGCGTTAAATGAATAGGTTGAATCAGAATAATCAAAGGTTAATTGTACTACAGTT
The DNA here is from genome assembly GCA_963932185.1 of Troglohyphantes excavatus. NCBI lineage: Eukaryota > Metazoa > Arthropoda > Arachnida > Araneae > Linyphiidae > Troglohyphantes > Troglohyphantes excavatus. The sequence continues at coordinate 68,079,677 of OZ010668.1, read as the reverse complement.
TTAAAAACCATTTATTCAGAATAATCCTAGTTGCTGTTTATATGTAATATTACACGTTATTGACATGCACGTGTAATATTACAAATAAACAGCAGCTGTGAATAAACTTAAAAATTAGGGAATTAGCATAATCTAGAATTGAAGTTACGAAAATTTTCTGGCAACCACAAGGTAATTTAAATGAAAAGAGCTCGAGTTTAATGTGATTTTAAATAGAAATCTTCCTGGGTTAGGATTACTTTTGATGAAGTATAAAACTCTGTGACTATGATTTGACGATGCATGCCATCTTATTTCTTCTAGCAGGTGACTTTCACTTAATATGAGTGATAGAACGAGAGGTCATGGGTTTAAGTTAAACAAATTCCATTTTAATCGGGAAGGGAGAAAACACTATTTCTATAATAGGGTAAGAGACAAATGGAACAACTTGCCAGTGAATATTGTTAATTGTAAAGGAGTAACGGATTTTTAAAAGAAGTTATATATGCATTGGGGAATGGTTAAGAGGTACTAGATGGACCAACCTTGTTGGGCCTTGAGCCGGTTGTTGGTCGTCAATATTTGTATTTGTATAAAAATTATATTCGTATTCATTTTTCCGAAAGGCGGACAAGCTGAAGCGTGCTCAGACGATGCGTTGCCAGAGCACCACAGTCCCGACCCGTCCCTTGCTCGTCAAGATGGCCTCTCTGCCACCAGACTTCGTCTTCCCCTTCGACACGCCCAACGACCGAGGTGAGATTTCAACTCTACACTCTTTATCTCTATCTCTCTCAATGAAACAAATAGAGTAAGTGTAAATCGATTTCATGTAATGCCATACTGTTAAAAATAGGTACTCAAAAATAAATAAAATGTACCCATTTTCGAGTACATTCGATGCTTATCATAGCTCCGAATACATAAGTTTCATTTTGAAAAAGACACGTACTTAAACATGAGTAAAATGAATAAAAAGAGTAATATCTTGCCTACATAGACTGCCTTCATAAATCACTTTCAATAAATATCTACAATTACAACCAAGACTTACCGGGAATCAAACCCTGATACTGTGGCACCACAGTCCAGTTCCTTATCGGTTGTACGACCAGGGAGACCGGAAGAAATTACAAACAGAATAAATGTTAAACAGGTGTGACAAAAGAATGGGAAGTAATATAATTGAGTTGTAATAATTCAGTTTCCATTTAAGCAATATATTTGAAGTTTGTCAGGTCGCTTTGTAGGCTTGAACAGAATCTGAGATTAGCAATATTAAATAACACTGATCATTTTTGAAAAAGTACGATTACTTAAATTTGAGTACGTCATCGCTCATTTACGATGCAATTTTACTTAAAGAAAAACGAGCATGTTTAGGTACTCATTTTTAAGTACCTTTTTTTTACAATGCAGTGAAAGGTTTACAGAAGAATGATAGAGGGTCCGCTTTTTGTTAAAATTGCGATCTCAATGATTTAAGTTATCTAGAGAGCCTTACTTTCAATGTACCACGTTGTGAAACTGTAAGAAAAAATGAAGTCTGCATAAAAAGTTCAAGATCAGAATAATTTGCGTATATGAGACATGAAACTTTGCTCTGCTTTTTTTTTTTTTTTTTTTTTTGCAAAATTACTGCGAATGAACCGTCATCTTTCTTTCTCTGGACTCTTGATATTTTACTTCTATATAATAATTCACTGTTTTTTTCACTCTAAGAAGACTTTTCAGTTCTCTGATGACCAGGATAGTGAAGATTTTTTTCTATGCTATTATCATGATGGTAAAAATTATTCGATACAATGACATTTGGTGAAAAATTATCTACGATTCAACTAAGAATAAACAAAGTTCTAGTATGGGTAGGTCGCACAAATAGAAAAGTAAATCATATAGCAATATAAGGCTGGAATTTTAATACTCATGCACTACTCCGACGCCATTCGTATGTCATGGGAGTGATGCACATTTTACAGAAGTTATTTTGTTATTTTATTAAATAACTTTCAACAGTGCTTAAAATAGTTAAATTTCAACATAGTATTAAAATGAGAAATTAATGGTTAATTCCCCACAACACGAAAATGCTAATATTTAAAAATGCGAACAATTGTTTATTTTTTCATCAGTACAAATTATTAGTATGCCCATACAAGATCAAAATATAAATTAAAATTTAATTTGTAAAATATCAAATCGTCGGCTTACAATGAAAATCTCGTATCTTTAAACCACAGATTTAGCAACCGTAGCAAGAGCTGCTTCGTGACGCAATTCGAGCTCAGGTATTCCAATCAATTCTTAATTAATCCTTTGTACACTATGACGACATTGTAAAGTAAGTTGATAACTCCTCTGTCGCCGCTGAGGCGACTTTGTAATATAAGCTGGGAACTCCGTTGTCACTGATGCGGTGACATCTAGAAACAAATTTGTATTTGTCCTAGAGCAGCTGGTAGCTCATAGTAAAAATGACTCAGAGATGCATGAAAGGTCATATTAAAAAGTTATCGTAGTGCAAAGGGTTAAACAATTCCGAATTTAGAAATGAATCGCTGTGATTTTTTCGCCAAGCAGCTTTCACTGCGGCTGAAATCTGTGGTTTGAAGATACGAGATATTCATTCTAAGTCGACGGTATGACATATTATGTGATATCGTCGGCTTAGAATGAAATATGTGACTTACGATCTCTTTTGTTTTTCAGGTTTCCGTCGGGCATCTCTGAACCTCCAGAACTACCGAGGCATCCCGACTCCCGATCTCGGAGTCCCTTTTCCGAATCGCCGTTCGCCGACTCCCGACATCAACATCCGACGCGCGTCTCCGGACGAGAGCAAGGTCTCCGTCGCCAACCTCAGTCCTGTTCCACCTCCTTCGCCGCCTCCTCCGCCTCCAGACGACTGGTCGTGCGTCGTGGACTCGTCGTTAAACCCCTCCTCCAACAGCAGACTGCTGTCTGTGGTGCAAGAGACCACGTCCAGAGCGGACGCAGGCGATGTGTGCCCTAAAAGGAATGGTCGCGTGGATGGTATGTTGCAAACAGATGTCTCGATGCCCGAAGCAAAATCTTCTACGAGTGACAGAAGCCCTCCAACAAGTCTACAAGAAAGAAGCCTTTTGGTTCCCAAAGTAAACATTCATGGTGACATGGACGCCAGAGCCTATAGTACCAGGGATGACGCAGAAAGTTATTTCTTTATTGCCAAAGTGAATGCTCAAGCAAATGATGACAGAGTCTCAGATAGAGGCATCTTCATGGTGAGAGGAATCAGTCATGATGGCAACCTAGCAGAAGAATATAGAGACGACGACAGATTCGTCTCCATTGCCAAAGTGATATCTCCCGTTGGAGACAAGATTTTGAAAGAGAGATTGCTCAAGCAATTTATCAAAGTGGAGAGTAACAGTGATAGGGCGCTAGCTGAGAAATCGCTATGTGCCACGGATGTTTTACCTTCCAAAGGAAAGAGTGACAGAGACTCAAAATTGACCAGTAATGATATAATCCCGATTACCAAAGTAAGCACTCCTGCTGGAGACAAGATTATTCCGAATGAAAGATTGCTCAGTGCCAACTTCAGGTGCTTCTCTGTCCCAACAGAAAATAGCCCTACCGAAAACCCCCCTGTTGAGAGATTGCCCAGTACCAGAGAGAACTCTACTTCCAAAGTGAACAACAACAAGACTCCTCTCGGCTCCAGGGACGATGATGTTAGCTCACCCGTTTCCAAAGTAAACAACCGTGATGGTAAGGACTATGTGGTGATCAACAAAGTAGACAGTCCGGATCTCTTGAGCCTTTTAAATGTCCATTCTGGAACCTGCAAACCGACAAAGTCGAAAGATGGATTCGAACCGAAAAGCGACGCAGAAAGGATGGACGCAAAAAGTTATTCAAATACCACATTCATCGAATGCATGGAAGAACTTGACAAGGATAATGAATCGATTCTTGTTAGTGAGTCTTTAGACAGTGAATCTCCGTCGGTTTTGAATCGATTACCTGATTCTTCTCTTAGTTCTTCCGATAGAATTAACGACAACACTGACAGCACTTCGTTTGATTGCTAGCATCAGTCGTATTTCTTTGTCTTAACATTGGTCCACTACGCTGGTTAAACAATTCGCGGCATTGGATGGAGTGATATTTTGTTAAATATTGTATCTTGTCCCGCATAAGATCTTAATACGTTTCAAACACTTATCCAGCCAATTGCTAAGGAAGATTTTTAACTACCTTACAAAAGAGAGTGCAAAGGTGCGTTGATATATAGGTGTCTAAGTAATTTCTTAGCCATAAAAATATTAATACAAGCATTTCTTTAGCGCTTTATTTCTCAATTTTTGGTGAACGTTGAAGAAGTTTCATCCTCTGAAACTACTCTCAGAAAACAATTATAACATTCCCCTGGCGCATTGCCAAGTTGCGAAAGAATGGTGGAGAAAAATGAACGTTTGGACGTAACTGGTATCTGATAACAACCCAAGGGTTGAATTTTATATGCATGGAAGTTCAAGTTAAGCAACATTGAGCATCGTACATTTTCAAACATCATGTTGAAATTGTCTATTTTAGAATAACAACCAAAAATGTTTGTGTGGGTGTCGGATATTTTTTTAGATCCAACCGCTTAGCAATCTACTCTTATCAGAATGGTTCCTGTGAGTTACAAAGACTCATTAAAAAGGGATTCACAAATTTTTAATGCTTAGCATGATTCACTCATTTGCCTAATTCGAACACCAAGTGCATTGCATTTACGTCTTCTAAAGAGTTCGAGCTTGAGAAAAAAACATTTATATTGTTCAAAAGAAGACAAATATTTCAATAATAATTCAAACATATTTATACTTCATTACCTAGTGAGAGACTCTAAAGATGTTAAGATTCAATTAGATTTCGCAAAGTATGGCACGCTTACGTACCATTCTCCAAAAGTTCGCTTAAACTTAATTTTTCGAACTGTAAAATACAGAATGTCAAGTGTTATTGATATATACACATTTAAACCTGTGCAGCTTATGCTTGCTTATTATTTTAATTCGGAAAACCCATTTAAATCTTTTTCTAGATTTTTGCTTCCCTTTATTGGATTTATTGTTATAATACATTTTTTATGGATTTTAAGTTTTTTGCAGATAAACTTAAAAATATTATAGCTGTTATATTTTTTTAAAGTAGAAAACACTATAAACTATCGAAAATCAGATTTATGTTGAATTTACAGGAGGTACTGAAAAGAAGCATTACACTACCGTAAACATTAACTGAAAATAATTTTTATTAAGAAGGACTACATAAAGGAAAGCAAATCTTATCTAGTATTCTTTACTCTCATTAGTATATTTAATAAACCTCCCACTTTTACCTCGTTATCTGACGGTGGTTCAAACAATTGTGAAGCAGTGTTTCCGATACTTTCTTTCTTGATAGATCCCGAATCGTATCGAAAAGCCCATTGTGTATATCTAGTGAGGCGTTAACTTCTGTTGTTTTATCAGCCTGAAAGAAGAAGGGTCATGTAAATATTGGGGCTAACCTGACCCAGTTTTTGCTTCATTCTGTAAAAATTGTGACAAATGTGCACATGACACATGCTTTTTTTTCTATCCTATTATGTTTTTGGCAGAATGAGTATAGGCATTGCGTTTAAAGTTGTACAGGTTTAAATGTCCATCAATAATAACGATGGGTCGATAACAAAAGGTTTTTTTTTGTGTGGTTACAGCTTTGGAAGAAAAATGTTTTATAGTGATCATACCCAAATCATTCACTCCAGCAAGGTTACTCGATTTTGCTCGGATCATGCATTTCCCTCTCCCTTCTACTTACCTGCCCGTCGACTACACTGTCCACATTCTGTCATTCAAAGTGAGGACGAAAGAAACTTTTGTGTCGTTCTGTTGACGAAGGATCTACATATACAAAGTGTCGTTGCCAAAAGGAACTTAAGAATTAATAAACAAAAGAGCTTCGATGGCTCGCTGGTGTCGAGCTTCATTCTCATCTGGTCGACAATAATTACGCATCAGGTGGCATCATTCTTGTTTTGTTACTATTCATCACGTATTTGTACGGCATTTTTATACCAGAAGTTTAAAAAATGTACTTTTGGAGACAGATTCACATTTTCTAAATATCATATTAGATCAGCGGTACTCAAACTTTTTAAATATTGCATCCCTTGTCCAAAGGAGAAATAAGTATCCCTTGGTAAAAATAATATGAATTCAAGAAAAAAAATACCTTAAATGTTGGCGTTTTAGGAGAAATCATGCCACTATACAAGGTGGCATAAAATAAATGTTCTTGTTTGAGGACATCTGTATCTAAAACTGATGAGTCGAACGACACCCAAATTTTATATTGAGTTTAATAACGGTACGGGGAGATATGATTTCTCACGAAAAATAAGATAGTTTTAAAAGTTAACCTAAATGGAACGATATCCAATGCTAACTCGATTTTCAATTTCTTGGACTGAACCTGTTTTAGCATTAACCGATTCAATTTCATTGACATGTCCTTTCCTGTATACAACAAAAGACACTCTTTATGCGACATAGTCTAGAGACGAGTGTCATGAATTGAATTGGGGTGTTCATAACCGCCCGTTTTATGCTACCTTTCAGGTATTTGAAATTGAAAACTTAATCAAGATAGACGAGGAATTTCAAATAAGATGTCAAAAGTCATATAGATTAATTTCCAGGGATGAACATAGAAGTATTTAACGGTTTTTAGTTCTATAGCGAAAGAAATGCTTCATTTACGACTTTTTAACTATTTTTTTTGCCCATATCTTCTTCTCGTGCTTTCATGATATTCAATATTAAATTTGGTGTCATTCTGTTAATTAATTTTAACCACACCTACAGATGCCTTCAAAGTGGAAATCTTATTTTTTGGCTACCATGTAGACTGTTAATCGATTTAAAACGTACGAATATATGGACATAATGCAAAACAATTTAAAATATTCTTATTTTATCTATGGAATTATTTTTAAGTTTGATTATAAGAAATGTAATGAAAAAGTACAGTTCTTATTGATAGATATCAAAACTTCTTGTAATATAATTGGAAGAATAATGTTGCTTGGAATAAGGAAGACCAATGTCAATTTTTTTAAAAACTGTTTTAAATATATTAATTTTAAATTTCTTAATGTCGCCAGGCTTCTCTAACATTTCAAATCAATCAATTCCGTGATTTCCGTAACATTGCAACAAGGCTGAGACTACTACTTTGAAATTTTCTCAAACTATCAATTATGACATCGGTCTTTCTTGTCCCAATAATATAACAAAAAATCTTATAAAATGAAACAATAATCAAACTAAGGGAATAAAAAAATATCTTACTGACATTTTTCTTTGAAAGTATTCGGGTTTAAGTTTATATGAGTCGTTTAGCATTTAGTAGGTTTAATTTCAGTTTGAAAACCGTCGAGTTAGACTACTCTATATTATTAAGGAGATTTAAAATTATATGCTGTAAGATAACACACAATTGCTTTATTAATTCTCTGCTATTGTTTGTTAAATTGGTCTGAATTTAGTTTCATAAGAAATTATCAATATTTAACGATTATTTATTTTTATTTTGTAATTAATTTACATTTAATTATCAATTATTCAAATCAATAAAATTAATTTTCAAATTTTCACGAATATTATTAGAATTTACATAGAGGTTTACAAGTTTTATCAGTTTATTTTTACAGTGCTTAAAATTATTAACGCATTGGAAAGTGTTTGAATTGCTCATGTAATTGGAAAGTTTCCATTTAATCAAAATTTAGACATTAGAAAATTGATGTTTTTAACTTATTTTATAAACGATTTAATTACTAAAACTTTCATAAAGTACATCTAATTCCTTCCAGAATGCTTTTGACAGCACATCATGATTGATTAACCATTTAAAATTAAAAAGCTGTATATATTTTTGAAAGTTTACTACTTATCAAATGCTATTATTTATGTTTTTGTATAAATGAATTATTTATTATCTTCCAACGTTACATGCATGACACATACTTGAATGCTCGAAAGTTGACACTCAGCCAACCAAAATCCTGTTAACTCATTTGATTGTTTTCAATTAGCATTCTGTAATAAAATAGAAAATGTGACTGAGCAAATGTAACATCTTTGCCTGTCTGATAATGGAACTTTGTAAAATAATACATTTTGTTGCGTCGTAATAAATTTTCATCTACTGAAGTAGTACTTCTTTTCATAGCAGGGCTTTTTTTTCATAGTGTTTTAGTGAACTCGCATTACTTACATCAAGTATTTTTCTTTCAACTCATTTGCTGACGGGCGACCGAATGGTAGAAGACCTAACTCGACACCAGAGGGAGTTAGTTCGATTTCCAGCACGTGTGTTGCCATTTTGCAATTAGAGGGTTGCAAAATTCGTTCGGTTCAACGCCAAAAATAATCCGCCGTGCATGTTAAATCTGTCGTGATCATAAATAAAAATCATTTGAAACTCTTTCTGGAAAGTGAACATAACTATTAATGAGGATTAAACTAAGTTAAGTGATGGGCACTGGATAATTTTTTTTAACATTTAAATTGCACTATAAGTCCACATAATGCACACACATTTTTAAAAAATAACGAGAACCTTTTAATATCTAATTTGTATTATTAAAGGAACTCATATGTATTGATACTTTTTCCATTGATATTTTCTACATAATTTAAATTTGGAAGTCATATGCAGGATTACTTCCATAAATATTTACAAGAAAGTTGTTTTTGACTGGTTTGGTTTATTTGGTTTGGTTTATTTTTATAAATTGCTGTGCAATATAAATTCCTATTATTCCAAAATTATTTGAATTATTATCTTTCAATACCTAAAGAAACAAAAATTAAAACACTCTTTTACATTTGAGGTGCTACATTGAAGTACAAAATGTCTTTTGTCCAAAATTTCAAAAAACTACATTCTTACATCACCGAATTCGCTTCCAAATATTCTATCGAAATCCGCAATTTCATTATCCAAAGCACATTCAGTCAGTCCCATTGAAATTAACTTGTAAAAATTAGAATCTGTATACGACTTAATGTATTTCGGAAAAGTTATTTACGTTTTTCCGCGATTACCAAATTTACTCCATCAATTTTAGTTTATTAATTTCTGGATAGATGGCAGCACTAACATGGCTGGGATGGGAAATGATGAATATTTCGAGCATGTATTCTTTGTAGTAGTTTAGTTTTGACGTCACTCTCACTAACATCAAAGTGAAGCCAACAACATGTTTGACTCCTGTCCTGCGTCTACTTTAAAAAAAATAAAAGTATATTCGAGTGTATGCTTGCACCTGTTTCACAAACTTCAATACATTTAAGTAAAAGGACGGGCGTTGAAGAACGTCCTTAAAATTCTGTAGATAGAAGAAAAAGTAACAGCAATACTTACATACAGACATGGGAGGATTTAGGGTGGTTGCTGATGGGCTATTACTATTTTAATATGAAGTTAATTTATGAATATAGTCCAAAACTTTCAAAATAGAATCATGCAAAATTATTAAAAATTAATGAACCAGTAAAAATGAGACACAAGCAAGAAAAATAGAATACAACTTAGTAGACAACCACTTCACTATAAGGTTTTTGTAGGACTTCTGAGGATGCGAGTTTTGTTCGGGAAGTCATCTCAAAATCCTTCAATTTAAAATCTTCTCATATAATTTGAACAATTTTGCAACTTATAGTGGGAATTCACGAGGCGTATTATGGCAGTTCTGACAGCATTCTGATAACCATATTTCTACACAAAGGCTGGGGAAATACACCAAATACATATAATGGCCTCACCGTTCGCCCCCGTCCCCCGTTGGTATTAAAGTACGGACAACTTCCAACAAGTTATATAAGTACTAATAAGTCGTGTTGTGTTACTAATAATTAATTTCAACAAACAATATATCTTTACGACTACAGCATCAAAAAATAAACAAGTATATATATATATTTTTATTTAACAGCTTTTTAAAAATAAATACTATAATTTTGTTATCCAGTATCTTAAAACACAGATTCCGACAGAATTCTCTTACTGGTTACTGTAGTAATTGGTCTCCTAAAGTATTGCCATAGTTGAGATTCCTTGAAAGAACACATTTGCTTTTTCATTGAAGCGTAAAATAAGAGGTCTCAACTGTGCTGTAAAGGGGTTGCAAGGAACAGGAAAGATATACTTGGAGAATAAGAGTAGTGAGAAGCGGTCTCCATATTGGATTACCTTATGTGCAGACCCACTGTTAACTATCGTGTTCTTCTCCGTGTTTTCAATTAGTTCAAAGCGTATACATGCGAGTTACATACAGTAATTTGTGTCCACAAGGATGGAACCACCAAGAAAGGAGATGATTGTTTACTGTGAGACTGCGTCAATTCTGAGGTCGATACATTTCTTGAGTCACAATCATTATACAATAGTTCTTGTAGGAAGGATTTGAAAATATTCTAAAACGCTGGCAGAATATCGTAAAACTGAATGAATATTACTGTCCTTATTAATTTTGAGTTTTTTATAACCTTTTTTTTTTAATTTTAAAATGAAATTTTGAATTTGGAAGTAACTTTTTCACCAACCTGATAAAATTATTGCTACAGCAACTACAATATGAAGTTACAATTTCTGTGGACGTACTTTTGATTTAGAAATTTGGTAAAAAAAATAACATATAATTGTGTGATGTAAGTATTATACAATACCATTTTAAAGCGTGGGTACCAGTGACAGTTTAGGCTTCATTCTGTTCGAACTAGAAGCAAGCCACTAGTGCTAAAAAAAGGATTAAGAAAAAATACTTCATGGTGGTATACCAGTAGGAAGAAATGAGACTTAATTAGAATTTGCATGTTAAAATACCACTAAGAAGAAACGGAATGCTTCATTCTATGTATGGTTGTATGCTACTTGTGAGAAACAAAGAAAGCGAGTAAAGTAATTTACAGTTTTTTCTCAATTTTGTCCGTACTAGGCAACTTCTTTCAGTTTAGAACCACCATTTGGTAGGTTACTCACGGTTTCATTCAATGCCATGCGGTAGAACACTAGGAAGAAACGATGAAGAGTATAAGAAAAGGCTTCATTCTATGCATAGTGGTATACTACTCCAGGATAGGAAGAAATAGAGTAAGGGAGAAATAGAAGGCATTCTGTGTGTAGAAGTATAATACAAAGAAGAAACAGTAGGCTTCATTATATGCATGGTGGTACACCATTGTGAAGGTAAAGCTAATGAAGGCTTCATTTTGCGCATGATGGTATACCACTAAGAAAATACGGAATTATTCTTTTCCATGCATAGTGATATACCACAATGGGGGAAAAAATAAACTTCATTCTTTTCATGTTGGTACACCACTCCCGTTCGTCACACCCTCTTAAATTGCACGTGGAGAAGGGGTAGCAGAGTCACTAAACGAACTGTTGGTGCGTGTCTTCGCAGTAGCACGAGGCATCCTGTGGGGTCCAGTAGCACTCTCCACCTCCGCCGACGAAGCACTGCTGCGGGGGCTGCTCCTGAAACACACGGGGAGATGACAGGTTGATTGGTTGCTTAAGTACTGTCGCACTAGAGAAAGACAGTGAGCTATTGGTTCTATCACAAAGGAGAGACACTCGAAAACTCGCCTCGTATTTTTGAACCGTGGTCGGATGACGAGTATAACACCTGAGCTGTCACACAACGCAACCTCAAAAGGCGTCAGGATAGTGGATAACGATCAGATTTAACGTGCACTGTAGTCCTGTATACATGCCTGTTAAAATTGAGAATAATTTTAGAAGACTTTTGTAATTTAATAGATAGTCTGGCAACCTATCTCAGCGTTCACGAAATCGCTTCATCTTAAATTTTGTTAAGTCCTCATACCGATTCGAACTCGAAAATTCCCTGATTTCTAGCTGATTATAATTTCTAGATTTAAACTGTACCTTAAGGCCACCGGGCCTTTGTAAAGATAACATAATTAAACAACCGCATACCTTGAAACTAAAATCGAAACCACGGAATTTTTACTTGCTTGCCACGTAATCGAAAATAAGAGGTACCGGTTACAAATTCGGTTCCCCCAGTAACCTCTTTTCATAATTAAGCGAATCAATTAATATACGGCTCTTAACGAAATTGGTGCGATCGCCATCTTGATTAGTACAAGGTTGTTTTATTCGCCCTAGACTCAATGCTTTGGAGATAATATACAGTTAGATTTATTTGATCCTATTCAAAACTCATCTATGAAAGTCTCGTGTTATCATTCCCCCATGGGAAAGCCCAATAAATCTACATAATTTCAGTTACAAATCTTTCTATAGGCACGGAAGTGATTAATGGTTTTAACACTAAAGGGATTTATGTAAAATATGCAGTATGTTTCTATGGGTGCTATTGACCGATTCTTAAATCTTTTTTGAATTTCAATAGGTTGCATGCAGGATGGCCATAAATTATTGGCGATGGTCTGGCCACATCACATTTAGATGTATTGGCATAATATAAAAACGCAACATCTTCGCTTATTGCACAAGTCGCTTAGCTTTAATAGCAACAAAGTGGTTTAAAAGTCTAGTAAACAGAATGGTTTATTATGTGTAGTTTAATAGCTAAACATTTTTTTTTATATTTAGACATACTTGTTATAAATAAAATATATAATATTAATCCTGAACTCGTAACACTTTTTTTTAAAACATGGTATTCTCTCCTTGACAGACCGCCGGTATTTAAAATAATATAAAATCGCTGTTAAGAGTAGAGAACTTATTAAATTAGAAAGTAATTTGCCGATTGTCGCCGGGGTCGTTATAAGAAAAAAAAAGTCGTTGTCAGAAGGATCTGCTGCGGTAAACTAAAGTTTTAATGGCGCCTTCACCTGTTTAATCCAAGTGTAGTAGTTGGGGGCGGGTGCTGACCACACTCTCGGTTCGCAAGGCGGCGTGCCGGCCATTTGCGACAGGTCATGGATATAAGAGATTGCCAACCTGAAAAGGAGGATAACGTCAAATAACAGTAATTTGGCAAGTAGTAATAACTGGGGTGCCGCGTCACCTAACAATTTTTTTTTTTAATTAAACCTCCATTCGTGTTTGAAAGTCCCGCACGTGACAGTATACATTTTAATTATGTAAACATCACCATTTACAAATACTATTAGTTCCACTCTTAGTTTGGGCCTTTGCCTCTCTAACCATAACTTTAATTTAGTTATTTTTAAAATTAAAACAGAAAAAATATCTTTGGATTCATATAGAGGTTGACTAACTATTTATTATATACTATTTATTATATAATCGGTGTTCAATATTTTCAGTTAGAATGTCTTCTACAATAGAATCGAACTGTATTTTAGGGTTCATAAAACCGTTCAGATATAATTCTATTCGTCCTTTTGTGAAAATTTTACATTTAAGCCAGTGGTTCCCAACCTTTTATATCACTCAATTATTATTTCCACACTCAATTAAAAGTTAGTCAAAATGCGGATTATTTATTTATTTCAGTACTAAATAAAATGTACGTGTTGAATATTATTTTGTCCCTAAATATAATTCAGGCATTCAATATCCCATTCTTTCAAATACCTTACGATATATCAGCAGATTATGATATACCAACTGACTAAGTCGCCATAAGAATACTTTACAAAAAAATAAAATACTTTTTTTTAACTTTTTATATTCATACAAGGAAACATTTGAAAGTTGAAAAATGGGGTTCGAATGCAAATAGTAATGTTTTGTTTGAACACATAAATGCTGATTATCTTTTTAAAGGTGTACATACTCCCACATACGGGAATGACCCAGTTGCGGCCGAAGGGAGCCGGGTTACCAAATTTTTTGAAAAAAGAAAAACAATGCGATTTTTCCTTCCCCCTCGTACGATATTGAAAAGAAAGTGTACGCAAGGTCGAAAGACAGCCATCTTTGGACACAATGAGTTAACCTTCATTTGTAACACAAATGAGTTTACGCAATCTTTGAAAGTTTCATACATATCAAATAGTAAAATAAATAAATAACTTTTCCCAAGCGAGCGATAAAGTAAAATATTGAATTGCATTTATGAAAATTGAAGACAAAATAAAACGTTTGTCTGACATAGATCTTTAAGACTTATACTATGTTCTCAGAAGTATAAAAAATTAATCTGACTTTAAGTGACAAAATGTACCTTAAAAACTTTTAAGCACATTATTGGTTATTTATTATATAAGAGTAAAATATAACAAAAATATCAAAAAAAATATTTTGTGGATAATTAATTGGACTATGCTTTAGGTGTATGCAGTAAGTAGTTGGGATAGTACTAAAATATCAAAACATATAAAAATCATACTTATTGATTTTGAACAAGACTAATTTAAAAAATTTCATCCTGAAATACTAACTATGTGTATAATTCCTATAGAAAGTACTACTATTCATCACGCAATGCATATAAATAACATAAAATATTATAGATATTTATTCCCAAACGGCATTAAATAATTTACAATTTGGATTAATAATTAATTTTTTGACGTGAAACACCTTTAAAATCACCTAATACTTGGAGCATCAGATTGAACACCATATATTATTCTTTTAGGATTATCCATTCCAACACTTTTATTCCCTGAAAAATATAACTATGTATTTACATAAATTTGTTTTTGTTCAAAAGAAAATTAGCCGCCAATGCGTGTAAAATGTGGTAACAATGCAAAGCGTGTACGGAACGTGGATGGGCGTGGACAGTTTGTTTATCTTCATTTATTGGATATGTTTTGGTTGGCGACTCTTTCCTATTTTTGATGATATTTGCTAAAATTACGTTTAACGTATAATCCTTCTGAAAGTGCTTCAACAAAGCCACATCGTAATTTTTTAGGATAAAATAATTTTATATGTACAATTTATGTCGAAGAGACTAGCACCCCCGTCGGCGGAAGTCAGCCTCCGTGCCCACCGGGGAATTTCTGGCGCCACCACTGTCCGAGCAGTCGTTTTTGCCTCTTAACCCCATTTCGGATAGTCGTTTTGAGAGTCTTCTATAAAATTAATTTTTTTTCACTGAAATTACACCTAAATTAAATCCAAATTAAATTCTGCAAATAATATAGAAAAAAAAACATGTATAAATTCAATAAAACCTCCCGAAAAACGCATTTACAACTGTGTTACATATTCCCTCGTAAAAGGAAATACATTTAAAAGATAAATTTAGTGTGTCCAAAAATGGCCGTATTTCGAACGTGCAAAAATTTTCCTTCCAAAATAAATTATTTTCAATACAAGGGGGAAGGAAAAACAGGTGTTTTTTATCGCTCAGGAAAAAGGTTGCCAATAGCCGCAACTGGAAGTTTCCGGTACATACACACTATAAAAAACGAAAATCGGCCAAAAATTCCAAAATATTTTTTTGGTTCTATAGTATTCCCCTATTCAATATCTTTCAGATGATACCAAGATTGAATAAATATTCCAAAAACTTTTTTATTTACAAAAAGTTATTTTATGGCCCCGCTTGCAATGGTAATATGTTTTGTAAATTTTACACTCAATTTCTGAAGAACTGTATTTTTGTCCCTTCATTCGAAACATGATAACTCAAGTTTGATTAAACATTTTGAGAAAATTATTTTTTCTTTCAAATTTGTATTAGTTGTAAGATGTTATCATATCAAAAAATCATTTTTAATAATATTTTAAAGTTGAAAATTTGAATAAAAAATGTTTTTTTAGGGACTGTCGGGGTAAAAAATTATTTTGAAAAAAACTTTAAAGCTATAAACTGTTTGGAGGGTCTTAACTGCGAGTAATTTTTAGAAATATACTGCTAGTAATTTCCAACAAAAATTATACTTCTAGATTAAATACAACTTGCGTAATCACGTTTCAAAAAACATGCTAATAACATAAAAAACGCTAATTAGCTAATTAGTATTTTAATTTATTCAGGTTTTTTTATAATGATTCATCACTATTTTTAAGGTGTTTTCCTACATGAAAAAACTAGATTTTTAATTCATAATTAAAAAAAAAATTCAAGTGTATACGTACACATTATTTTTTATATAATTTAAAAAAAAACATAAAAATATCTCAAACATTTTGGTGATTAGACAAGAGATCAATGGACTACTTCAGACCCTCTCGAAGACCACCAACGGTCCGCGGACCACGGGTTGGGAACCACTGATTTAAACCCTTGTTTACGGCAAAGAAGACAACATAACCTTTTTAAAACATTTTTCCAATTAACGGACTAAATAGATCTTTCTTCCAAAAAGAAGTATTTCACCCGTTCTTGGAAAACAGCCCACCAGTACTGCGTGGGCGGTATGAACGGACGGAATGATTGGCGTGCACAGGTGGCCCATACACCTGGGAGGACGCTCTAATTGCTGTGCTGCAACATCTGCCATGTCAACCGTATTCCATTCACTCGCTCGACATTCTCTTCCTCTTGTGCAAAACTCCGATTGATGAGATTGACTCTTTTTTTTTTTGTATGTGTGAGATATACCTTTTCAAAGAATCTATCAGACAATAACAGTGTGGTTCGTTATTCCATTCTATGTTGGTTTGGATTAACGTCGCATTATAGAGATAGGGTATTTTGAGACGATTTGATTTTTATCTAGAACTAAAGACGGTAATAATTTAATTCCTCGTAATAATTTAGGTTGGTTGAATGAATTATCGTCACACTAGAGCAGGGTTTCCTGCTCTTTGTATGGCTGCGGAACACCAAATTAAAAGTTAAATAAAGTGCGGACCACCAAATTAAAAGTTAAATAAAGTGCGGACCACCAAATTAAAATTTAAATAAAGTGCGGACCACCACCTTCTTATAGCACTAAATAAAATTCATTTAACGTTATTTTGATACTAAATATATATCAGGTATTAAAAGATAGTTTTCTTTCAAATTAATTTGTAATAAAAATAATAGCAATGAACTTAAAATTACTTTAATTCTTTAACGTATTAATTAAAGTTAAAGAAATTGCTAGTCATTCCTCGAGTACTAAAGGTGATAATTGAGCTTGTATTAGCTTCCCTAACTTCGATATTTTTTAGTAAAAGTACAGTAGCACGTGTATAAAAGAATTGAAAAAATTAAAAATATCTCCTTTTAAAAACTGCTAATGGAAATGATTAAATTTACTATTTGTTTTTTTCCAAAAATTTAAGTTGACCTCATAAAATGCGTCAGCAGACAGCAAAGTTGCCATAAACATATTTTTTTTCAACAAAATACAAATACTTCATTACCGAGTATTATCCATGGTAAACAAAATAATTCCGTAATATTTTTGTATAAAAATAATAAACATATAATGATTTTTACAAAATGTCCGAACAAATATTTTGGTGATTAGACAAGAGTTCTACAGTCCGCTTCAGACCCTCTCATGGACCACCAGGGAGACTCGGACAACGGACTGGGAATCACTACACTAGAGCCTCGCAATGGGCTATCCAACTAACACTCCGTGAGATGGCGGCGAGTACGGACTGATTGTTCATAAGGTATCTTAGAACCTGGGCTATGGGCCGTAAAAATTGTTTAGCTACATATCAAGTAGGTACAGTGGCAGCAGGGACCACTTTCGTTCATTCGTACGCTAATTATCGTAGGGGCTGAACTTAATGCCTCTTAATATACCACTTTGCAGGGAATAAAGTCATAATGCTATGCAAAACATTTTTTAAGAAGCTGCCTTTATATTAAAATATGCACCAACTTTAAAATTTCAAAATACTTTTGATAATGCAAAAATATTGTTCTTCAATTTAATTTTTAAAAAAAATTCAGTAAATTTTCCTACAGTTATATGCAGAGATATTACATATATATGTGTATCGTTCGCATTTGAGGGGGTATCACCATATTCAACAAAATAGTAGTCGAATCACGAAATGAAGGACGCTGGTAGTAAAAGTTTTGGCTGCAGCCCTGAGGTTCTTATTCTCGTAGCCAGACTCACCTAGAATTGTTCTAATATGATGCAGTGTTTATTATATATAAAGATACGTTACTATTTCAATAGGATTTTATATAGTATTTTTTATGACGTCAAACTTTATCATTCGTTCTGAAATTATATAAAGCAAATGACAAAGTTAATATTGTAAGAAAAATTTAAAATTATAGAATACATCTTGAAAAAATTATTTATTACAGGTTTAAAATACACATACCAATTTTTTTTTAATTTTAAAATTTAGTTGGAACAATGTTTTTTAAAATATTTTAATTGGGGTCTACAAATACGTTGTTTCTGAATTCTAAATTTAAATTAAATGTTATATTTACACTCTCAGTTAATAATTAAGAATATATATTTACTGATTTTTCCCCCATATGATTATGCTTTTCTTAGTTTATACAGGATGTCCGAAAAGTATTTTAATACTCTTAAAAATCATTTAAAAAACAAAAATATGCACATACGGATTTTTGTATTTTATATGTGCAAGGTAAGAAAGCATCAAAGTTGTTTTAACAATGTTTAAATCACTTCAATTGCTTTCAAATTTTGCACTTTTAAAACCCAGCTTAAAAAAATAGTCACATATGGTGTCGTGTCCAATCCGGCCTTGTGAAGCATTGGAGTATTTGTAGTTTCGATTGCCGCTGTAATTCGACTTTTCAATTAGACAGTAACACGAATTTGGAACTTTTAAACAACTCTTATAATTGTAAATAGGGGTTACTTTACTCCATCTGTTGAAAAAAAAGTAGTATTTGAAAAAAGGCGGGACATTCAGTGAAATAAGTCAATAATATAGTTTTGTCCGACGCAACCTCTATAGGCGTCAGGACATTGTGCCCTATCAGATTTAACGTGCATCGGTCTCGTATACATGCTGTAGAAATTGGAGGATAAGTTTGGATGGCATATTATTACTGCGAAGCAAATCTGGCATCCCTCCGATCACAAGTTCACTGCATTTTAACATTTTTTTTGTCAAGTCTCCCTCAGCCGTATCGGACTCTTGTTGCTATGCGACGACGGATCCTCGGTCCTACGGAACCCTCGCGGTCTATCTCGAAAGAAGGTCCCAGGAACACTGCCTCTTATTTTTGAACCATGATCAGATGATGAGAACAATATATGAACTGGCATTTCCATACTCATAATTTAAAAACTACTCTTTCAAATGTCTTGCAATTTGATATTTGACAAAGATTTTTGACGGAGTCAAAATTGGGTGTTGCTATTGAACATTTTAAAGTTGGTGGGCATTTTAATATAGAGACAAATATTTTAATACGGATAAATGCTTGGCATATCCTTGTTTAGCAGACTTTATTACTTAATGGTATATTAAGTTTAACCCTACGATAAATAGTGTACGAATGAAGGGAAGTGGTTCGTTTTTTCCCCCACTGTACATAAATCAGACTTATATAGTTATTATCAGATTCTTATAGTTATTTTTATGAAATTATAACTGAATGATTGGTTGAATTAACGTCACACTAGAGCTGCACAATGGGCTATTAACAGCGGTTCGGGGTCTACTCGAAGAAAAGACTACGGAACAATGCCACAATTTTTGAACAATGGTCGGATGACGAAGACAAAACAACTGAGCTGACACCCGATGCAACCTCAATAGACGTCAGGACATTGAACCCCGATCAATTTTAACTAGTAACAGACCCATACACGCCGGTATATATAATTGGATATTTTAGACAACTTTTAGCATTTTCGTCTTATCTAATAAGGAAACCCTCCGATGACAAATTAACTACATTTTTACTTTTTGTCAAGTCCACTCAGCGGGTTCGAACTCGCAATCCTCTGACTACTAGCCGAAAGCGAAGACGCTGGGCAACCGGGGCCATGCGTTACATTTTTACCGTGTCTCATACACCCTTTACGTGGTGAATATTTGTAGGAAGCCGAGGATCGAACTTGCGACCTTCTATTACGTGTGCGTTGCTCTCTCAAGACGAGGCACGATCCTATAACCCTCCGATTTTAAAATCTCGGTACTCCACCACAGTCCCTTTGCGCGGACTAGACTAAAGAATATTAAAAAGTAGTGATATTGCGATCGGAGGGTTACCAACTTCGCTACCAAAATACTAGAAAAGTCGTCCAGAACATCCACAAAAATTAACGGCGTGTATACGGGACTGGTGCACGATGAATCTGATCAGGGTCCAAAGTCCCGACGTCTATTGAAGGCGTTGGGTGCCAGATCAGGTGTTGTCCTCGTCATCTGACAATGGTTCAAAAATACGAGGCATCGTTCCCGGGTCTTTCCTTCGAGGTTGACCCCGAACCATCGCCAATAGCCCACTGTGCAGCTCTAGTGCGACGTTATTTAACCAAACCAAACCAAACCAAACCAAAAACCACCGCAGTCCTTTTGGTTCAGCGCATTAAAATAAAAGTGCCATGTTGTTGTTTTTTTACCTGGTTGGTTGGTTTGTTAATTAACGTCGCACTAGAGCTGCACAGTGGGCTATTGGCGACGGTTCGGGGTCAATCTCGAAGGAAAGACCCGGGAACACATACACATTCACACACACATTCATACACACATTCATACATGCACCTCGTTCTTTTAGAACCATGGTCAGATGACGAGGAAACACCTGAACTGGCACCCAAAGCCTTCAATAGACGTCGGGATTTTGGACCCCGATCAGATTTATCGTGCACCAGTCCCGTATACACGCCAGTATATTGTTTTTTTTACCTGAGCGCCTCTATCTTGGAGAGTTTCTTTCCCGGCGGTTTCCTGGCGGGCAGTCGGTCGCGCAGTCTGTCGAACGCGCGGTTCATGTCACGCATTCTGCTGCGCTCGCGGTTGCAAGCGCTCCGCTTCTGCTCTTCTTTGGATTTCGCTCCACCTCCTGCCGAAACAAAGAATGAGAACCTTCGAGCATGGATCCTTCATAGTAGAGAAAACATAATGTTATAATCTCGCTAACATCAAAGTGAGGCCAACCAGGAATGGCCTCAGACACGTGTTAATTACGTCATTCCATTCATAAATTTTCACTGTTACACATTTCCCAATTCATCAGCGAATCGCGAGTATTTTTTAATTCATAATTTTGAAAAGAAGTCACGTGTCTGAGGCCATTTGTTGGTTTCACGATTATGACGTCATATTCGATCTACTACAGTCCATTCATGCTCGAAGATGAGAACCGTCATTTCACGTGGATTGTTCAATATTTTAAACAATTTGAAAATATTTCATATGACGAGATTACAGTACTGGATTTACAGGTGAACGCGGCACCAGGGAAGGCTTCACTCTTAGGTGGGTTAGAGACTGCCCCATGTGTTATGATGCATGGTGGGATATTTTTAACCCTCCTCGAATACTTGAAATGATTCAGAATACAAAGTTTAATATTTTATTACAGGTTTGTAACCCAGATAGACATACCAGGTACTAACATGAAATCTTTAAACAAATGATAACCAAAATTTCAAAAGTTGAAACGCGCTATAATATTTGCTTTAAATTGGTGTGTTGTGCTACTTAGGCTTTATTTAACAGACTGAAAAGCGCGCCAACCAAAACTTGAAAATAATCCCCCTAAGAATTTTTAATTAAAACCGACAAAGCGCGAAAAAAAGAGAGGTTATCAATTCCACTGTTATGTTTTTTTTTTAAGTATTCGCGCAATATTTCTGTTCTAATTTAGATATTTGGAACGTTATTGTTTTGTTGGATAGAGTTTGTCTCACTTTGGAACCTTTTGAGAAAAAAAATATTCGGTTATCCAACATTTAAGTATCCGGAATTTTCAATTAACCGAACTGTTTGCAAAATATATTGTCCAATTTGGAAAAAAAATTTTGTTGGAAAGAGAAAATTCCACTTAGACAAAAACTGCAAAAAATAGTCGGTTATACGGCTGTTATATATCCGAAAATATTGATTAACCGGACTTTTTTTTACAGTTTCTCCAATTTAAAAATGCTTTCATTGTTTGATAGAAGATGTTCAGCAATAACATTTCGTTTACCCAGTATTTATTGGCATGGATATGGATTGTTTTACAATTTACATAGTTGAGACAACATGTGAGAACAAGTTGTTATTAGAGTTTCTTGGTGAATAATAGTAGAGGGCCAAGCCCCGTACTAAATTAAAAAATAAAAAGGAAAAATAAACTATTCTTTAAAAAAAAGAGAAAAAAAAAGGAAAACCGACTTTAAGAAAAATGCGCTAAAAAATGAGAAAAAAAAATAAAAATCTTAATTTTACGAACGAGTTAAAAAAAATTTAATTATTTAATACCAATTTTATACTTACTGCAACTTTTTGAAGTTGGTGACAATTTACAAAAATCATACATATATTTAGACGCCTATTTCAAAAAGGTTATAAAATATATATTAAATAATTCAATATTTTCAACTCTTTCGTAAAATTAAGAAATATTTTTTTACTTTTTAGCGCGTTTTTCTTACAGTCGGTTTTCCTTTTTTAAAAAAATATCATTTTGTTCTCATTAAAATGATTTGCTTCAAAGAGTTAACGTTTACGGGGCCGCATAAAGCGAGGGGCTGAGGAGGGGCGCCCACATTTTCTGAAAGGGGGTAAATGTAAACGATTTCAGTGGCAAATTTGTTATCTACAATAGGCACTTTTATAGGTTTTTATTTTTAATTATGTAAACTGCTAAAAATAGGTACTCAAAATTAAGTAAAATGTGCTCATTTTTGTTCACATTCGATGCTTACCATAGCTTCGAATACATAAGTTTCATATTTTAAAAAAAATGTACTGAATAATGAGTAATAATGATTTAAAAGAGCAGCTGCCTTTATAACCTGCTGCCTTCATAAATCACTTTCAATAAATATAGACAATTACAACCAATACTTACCGGGAATTGAACCCGTATCCTCAGGCATCGCTATCAGGTAGTAGTACTACCAGGGCGATATGAAGAAGTTATAAACTGAAGAAACGGTAAAAAGGTGTGCCAAAAGAATCGGAAGCAAGTTAATTGAGTTGTAATTACTCAGTTTCCATTTAAGCAATCGATATCAAATAATGTGGAAAACCATCTTCTGACAACTATTTTAAGTTTCTCGGATCGTTTTTTTTTTTTAAATGGCTTGAACAGAAGCTGAAATCAGCAATATTTAATCACACTACTCAATTTTTAAAAAGTCGTTGCTTAAATTTGAGTATTTCATCGCTCATTTACGATGTAATTATACTCAAAGAAAATCGAGTAGGTTCAGGTACTCATTTTTAAGTACTTTTTTCTTTTCAGTGTATAATAATAAAATAAAGTGTCTGTCTTTGGATCTTAAAACACCTAATTCTCCTTCGTATAAAAGGCTGAAAATTTATATATAGATAACTATTCCATCCGCCTCGAGTTGTGCCCATGAGTATCTGATTTTGATTTTTTCTTAATAAAGCGAACGCACTCTTGACCCTGCAGACCAACGATTACTTCCATATTTTGAACCAATATTAAGCAATAGATTTAAGTTCCAGAACCTCTTTAGAGTTATTTATTCTAATTTATGGCGCCGATATCATGCGCGCCTGTGTCACGAAACTATTGAACCGTCTCTGCGTGGAGTATTTGATCAAGGAAACTTTAGCCCTCTTAAGGGCCCCAAATTCTAATAATTCGCTAAAAAATAACTCGAGCCCCGAATTCTAAAAAAAATTACTAATTTTTTTCTTTATAAAACGATGCTATACATACTTAAGAAGGTGTATACAAAATTTCAAAATACTAATAAAAGAAACAGAACATATGTGTTTTTAGATGTTTATATACCAATTATCACCTTTCTACACACTTTTTGTCTGCAAAAATCGTCATTTAATCAAAATATTTTCCAACATTTTGTTCACTATTAAAATGCTAAGGCTTTGTAACTAATTAACTTAAAAATAAACTGTTAATAGTTTTTGAAGCTCTAATTTTTGTTTTATAAACGTATGAATAGCTTGTTAAAATTAAGTTATAAATTATTTTTTTACGAATTATTAAACATATATATTTTTATATTTTTTATATTTTGAACTTAAATGAGTTTTTGAAAACTATTAAAACCCAAAACTGCAAAAGTCTATTCATACGTCTATAGTACATACTTTGACGTTATTTAATCAAATAAAAAAATTTAAAGAAAGAGTAGTGTTTTTTAAAAAAGTCTATTTTTTTTAAAAAATACTACTCCTTCCGTTTTTTAAAATATACTTTTGTTTTTGATTATTGTTCAGAAAAAGATGTTCTAATAATATCAAAAAAATGTATTTCTGAATTCATTAATAAACAAATTACGATTTTGGGGCTTGGGTCCCCCTTAATAATATTTCTATATATATATATAATTAAT
Source organism: Troglohyphantes excavatus (assembly GCA_963932185.1). Lineage (NCBI taxonomy): Eukaryota > Metazoa > Arthropoda > Arachnida > Araneae > Linyphiidae > Troglohyphantes > Troglohyphantes excavatus. Next base: position 68,055,297 of record OZ010668.1, on the reverse strand, counting down.
ATAATATTCACAGACTGTACTATTTTATCAATTATTAGAAAACTAGCAAAAAGAATATTCGCGTACACTGTTAAAAATTATTACGACCTTGCACCAAAATTTGGTATCCATTTAGTTGCAACCAAATATTGGTGCTTAGTTTCACAATTTTACGGTGCTATCACGGAAACCATTTAGTGGCGAAACGTTGCCTCGGCTTGTTGATATAGTGACGACCAGGGGTGCCCATAGGGGGGATCATGGCGAAAGTTGCGTCATCAGAATTTTTGGGGGGGATTTTTTTTCATTGCTTTATTATTATTTAATTTTTAGGGATTTTTTTAGCAAAAAATAATTTTGCATATATAATATGTCTACAGTCACTGGAATTTCCAGCGATTTCCAGAAACGCCTCTTCTTTCTTGCTTGAAAATGCAAGTCTTATTTTTGTTAAAATGAAATGCCATTTTAGAAAGATCTACAAAATAAATTACAAAAAATTAACTGATTAATGGGTATGGAAGAATCTTAGGGTCGCACGGCGCAAGCCACCGCACAGGGCCCGTCGCTTTTTGTGTGTGTGTGTGTGTTGGGGGGGGGGGGGGGGGTTCAGTAAAAGAAACCAAGATAAGTATTTTAGAGAAAAATTTATAATTTTTAAATATCCATTATGATTTTTTTTAATATGTGTTATTCATATATCTAGGACATACATGTTTACTGATCTTTGTCCGCTTCATACATTCAGACTGTACACTTCAGTGTTGAGATTTAAATTAAAAAATGCTGGGAGGCAATAACTTTTCCGTTAGGAAGGAAGAATGTAAAAATAATAATAAATTATGAAGATTGCTATAAACTCAGGACTGCAAAAAAAACAGGAAAAAAACGGTTACTTTAACAAAGTTAATTCTTTCGTTTGTAAATATGTGGCATATGTTTTTTTTTAAAAACCTGCAATGATGGAAGCATAAACTGTTTCCGCATCTGCATAACACTTTTAACATAATTTACGATTTTTATATACAAATCCACAAGAAACTAATTACTTTCATACGTTTGTTCACTAATAATATTCAGTTTTTTGGATATTGCCTCCATACTTTTTAAATTTGAACTTAAAAAAATATATAGTAAATTTGGTACTGAATTGACGAACTAAAGAAAAATTTCGTACATCAACACTCTCCTAATTTTTTCTGGTGCTTATATTACGTTTACAATTGATTTAAATTTCTCGTATTATGTTGTATCTTCTGCTAGCACACAGACAGCTAACATACATTTAGGAGCCACTTCTGTCATTACAAAATACTCATCGTTCAAATAAAAGAAAAACAAAAAAAACGAAAGGAAATAGGCACGACCATAAGTCTCGATTTTAGAGAAGCGGGAATAATATTGGCGCCGATAATTATCTACATTGAATATTATGAAAGACAAACTGAACTTTTAAAACCCAATCGCCGCTACTGAACGTAGGTGATTTTATTATATTTGTGTTTCGTCTTGGCGTCGAATCAGTTTAAATAATTTTAATGGTGTTGCAATAAAAGAACGGACAATATATTTTAGTCAGCAAGGATGAATGGTTTTTGAGAACATGCAGTTTAAATGTGGAGCAAAGCTGCGAATATTTAAATTGTAAAAAAAAACTAACTGAAAAGTATTTTCTGAGTTTGATAAACTGTACTGGTAAGTAGATAAATATTATACGGCATTTTTAAATTAAAGTTTAATTTTAAAAGATTTCTTAAAATTCGATAAAATAAAGTTTTTGCATTTGATAGTCATATTTAAAATAGCCAAACATGAGAGTAGAAGGTCACGAATGATTTTAAACAAAACCAATAACGTTCAGTGTTCTTCATGAATTTCGCCGAGAATTTTTATTCTATCTTTGTGTTCACCTGTCTATGTTTTTGGGGTTTAATTTATGTTTTTTTTTAAATAAAACTTTCACAAGTTTATTCAGTACTTATAATCTGCACTTTAGTTCATGTTGACACATCTAACCGTAAGACATGGATTTTCTCACTTTTTCATAAATATTTCTGTTTGACCATATATGTAGCTGTGTTTTATATATAACAGTTTTGTTTATACCATTTGGTAAGAGAAAGTTTAATTAACCAGTAAAAAACAGATATTCTAAGGCCCATTCTACACGGACGCTATTTACGCCACGTTGCATTTTGCAGGAGCCTCTGATTGGTGCATTCAAACCACGTGGTGGACCAATCGCAGAGTTATCTGCAAAAGCTAACGTGCGCAAATAACGTCTGTGTAGAATGGGGACATTATTAAAGCGCATTAGCTTTTGTAGATGGCCCTGAGATTGGGGAATACAAATTATGTGGTTTACATATACACTCGTAGAGCCATCTGTATCTAACGCGCGTAAATAACATCAATTTTATTTCTTTGATGTCATGATGTATTTTAAAAAAAAAGCTGTTTTTTATATTTCAGTCAGAAAGCTTGTCTTTCTTATATATAAAGTATTTAAGCATTTTCGTGGCAATTGGCTGATATGTAAGAGGCAATTGTTTCTGAGCATTTAGTGTAAAACCTATTTACATCATGTGTTTCTGCTAATTAGAGTGATTTTGCATATATCACTGACAAATGTAATAAAATAAAATATTGTAGGTAGTTATTTTAGTCTAAATGGAGCGATACAAGGGTTTTTCTGAAATTGAACAATCAGAGATTACCGTCAGCATTTCTACAGTAACTATTTTTAGGTGTTTACGAAATTGAATTCCAAAATCGGGATTTAAGATTTTGAAAATGTCCATTTGTAAATAATATTTTCTGGTGGAATTGAAATTAACTTCTTAGACAAATCGATGACATTTTGTAGAAAACACCAGATCGATTCTTAGCGGACAGACAAGTTCTATGGAATTTATTAGGAATTTTAACGGCTGTTTTAACAATTAAATAATTTATGAAATTACAATTTTATTCGACAAAATTATGTTATCCGAACCTCCGACCATATATTTTACCGACGAACCTGACTTTAAGCACCATTTGTTTGTATCAATGAAACGCTATAAAGAAATGCGGAGAGGAAGTTTAATGCAATATATAAGTTCCATACATATAAGTGAATGTAAAATATATATAACTTAAAGTATAACCAAATTTACATCTTGATTTTATCTCTAACTGATTTATAAAATACGAAATGTGGAGCATTGTGTGGATTCAGTTGAAAATTTTAGATTCTAATAAAGTTATAGGCTTTAAATTGGAGAGGGTAGATATTTTTTTTTGTTGGGGGGGATTTGCGCCATTGAGCTTGGGGGGGATGGGCACCCCTGGTGACGACAAAAGTTTCGGTTGCAGTTAACTTCCTAAAAAAATTAACGATAATAAGGATATAAACCAGTAGTTGTATTAAGTGTAACTTATCACCCTTAAATCACCTTTTTTTCTTATAAATTATCTTACGCAGAATTTTCAGTGTAAATTCTTTCTAAAGAATATTTCAATGATCCAAATATTAAAGATTGTACATTTGTTTTTAGTGTATGCCTTTCGTATGCCAGCCGATTGTTCGTATGCGAGAAATATGTCTGTTATGCGCCATTGAAATTTTGACTTCGGAGGTGGTAGCCCGGTGTATGCGAACGGCATATAATTCCGATTTCGAACTAATTTATTGCAACTACATTATAATGTAGTTATAATTATGTAAGTTGATTTTTAAGTATCTCTAGTTACATAAATATTAATATGCCGCGTGTATGCCTTCCGTATGCCAGATTGATTTTTAGTATACGAGAAATATGCCGGTTATGCCATTGAAACGATTACCTCGGAGGTGGTATGCCCGGCCAAACGCATACATGTCGCATACGGAGGTGATATGCCAGCCGCATACATGTCGCATACGGAGGTGATATGCCAGGCGCATACATGTCGCATACCACCTCCGTATGCCAGAGTAATATGGGATATTCTCACAGGGCATACGAGGCATACGTATGCCACATGTATGCGGCATACTAGAGGCATACACCTTTATTTTGTCTCGGGTTGTCTAGCTACATGCCTGGTTGAAATTCTCAACTTTTGGGGTTTCCAGATTATTGGGGGAGGAGTGTTGTGCTCCCCCTCAAACCCCCGCGGTGTGACAGGCCTGCTTGCGGTACAGTGCAGTATGTACCAACCCGATTTTTAAAAAAGAATCTTTTCATTTTATTGATAATATATAATATTTATCTTATATTTAACACACTTTTCGTAAAGTATCATGTATCGTTGCTGCATAGGCAGAGGGAAAGCAAATTTCTACTTAAATCCATCGTGGCTAGTAGATTTTAAATGAGTGGTGTCGTCATCTCTCCGAAGGTACAGATATCTACATTGGAAATATAAAACCGAACTTACCTCTGTCCCTGTGATGTCTTCCGCCCCTTCTCCCTCTCGCAGGAGGTCGGGGGACTACCCCCGGATTTTCAAACGCCGGGAACCACTGAAGCAATTCTCCGCATTCTTCCATCTGTTGTTCTACTCTTTCCTCTGGAGATACGAAACGTTATTTAGATATTGGGAGGTGGAGCTTCACTGGCAACTTTCATGATTGACGTATAGTCTTTCGAAAATAGGCGTGGGGCAAAATTAGGTGACACGCCTACTGATCGGAACGCAAACGATGAATGTTTTTACTACTAGTTTCTCTCTTTATAAAACATAAGGTAATGCAAGTATTGTTCTAGAAGAAAAGTAATTTAGTGTCGGGTTTTCGATTGGTATTAAAGTTCGATTGGTTTCAAAGTCTAAGACACGTGGATGAAAAAAATCGGTCAAATAGAATGTAAATTCTTTGCAATGGTGTAAATGCACTTTTAGTGTGCAATGGTGTAAATGCAATTAAACCCATTTTCCAGATATGCAAAACTATGAAATTTGCGAGAGGGTCTTTAGTTAACGCCATATGGATAATTTTAAAGCCACGAGGCCGTGCTGTGAAAATTACGGATTTTGTCACTTTTCAATTTTTCATTAATTTTTTTTTTTCGGCTCTACATTCTGCATTTGGGTTCATAACTGCCGGAAAAATGATCACACTGAAAAAATTCTGGCGCGAGGAGAAATGTATAATCCGTGCGCTTCCAACGGTACCAAGCAATACTCCGTACGACGAATAGTTCGTCCGGAATCTGCAAAAGAAGTCGTTTTTTAATAGAATTATTTCACGAAATTTTTTATTATTAAATTATTTTGTGCGGATATGCCGTCATATACGGAAACTTAGTAATTATAAAAATGAAATATCATTTATTACGTATAATGAAAAATTAAGCTTATTTAATTATAAAAATGAAATATTATTTATTATGTATAATGAAAAATTAAGCTAATTTATACATCTTTATTTTACATGAAATTAATTTTTATTTAAATGATTTATTTATTAAATTTTTAAATAACAGAATAAAATAATTACCTTGTTATTTACATAAATAAATAATAAGCCTATTAATATTTATTTATTTTACATGAAAAAAAAAATCTTATTTCATATTTTATATTATTAACATAAAATTAAACGATCCATAGACACGTGCACTAACCGTAGGTATTTATATATCACAAACAATTAGGTTATAAATATATATTTATTTTACATGAAATTATGTTTCATTTCATTGTTTGTAACATTTGCATTAAATTTTATGCGAAGAACATACCTCCGCTCCGTCCTTGTACCCGTGTAATTGGATTATTTAAGGGATATATGCTTTAATTATTTAAATATTTTTGTGCAGAAATGGCGTTATGTATTTAGACTAGGTTAATATACCTATATTTTTTATATAAAAAAATAACTTATATATATAACCAAAAAATAATTTATTTATTTTTGATTTTCGGTTATTTTAAGATATTTTTTGAATATTGTTATTTTATTTTTGGAATATTTCGGGAAGAGATAGACACCGTCCACATACGAGCCTGGCACCTTTCGATCCACATGCACATGCACTAACCGTTAGGAAAAATTAAGCTAATTTATACATCTTTATTTTACATGAAATTATTTTTTATTTAAATGATTTATTTATTACATTTTTAAATAACAGAATAAAATAATTTCCTTGTTATTTCCATAAATAAATAATAAGCCTATTAATATATATTTATTTTACATACAAATATTTCTTATTTCATATTTTATATTATTTACATAAACATAAATGATCCATAGACACGTGCACTAACCGTTTGTATTTGAATAAAAAAAAATTAGGTTATAAATATATTTTAGTTTACATGACATTATGTTTCATTTCATTGCTTGTAACAGATGCAAAAAATTAAATGCGAAGAACATAACTCCGTCCTTGTTCACGTAATAGGTGTATTTAAGGGATATATGCTTTAATTATTTAAATATTTTTGTGCAGAAATGGCGTTATGTATTTAGACGTGTTTAACATAACTATATTTTTTACATAAAAAAATAACACATATTATAACTAAAACATAAATAATTTTTGTTTTCGTTTATTTTAAGATATGTTTTGGATATTGTTATTCCTATTTTATTTTCGGAATATTTTGGGAAGAGATAGACACAGTCCAGGTACGAACCTGATACCTTTCGATCCACAACGCTAACGTTAGGCCACGGTTACTCTAGATTACATAAGATTTTTATATAATTTGTGTGTTAATAGAGTTATTTAAGGAATTTTTTAATTATTTTTTAAAAAACCATTTTCCATATATGCAAAACTATCAATGGGAATGGCGTCAAATTTGTCTGTGGGTCTTTAGTTAACGCCATATTGATACGTTTAAAGCCACAAAGGCGTGCTGTGAAAATTACGGATTTTGTCAATTTTCACTTTTTTAGAAAAATTGAATTTTTTTTAAAAACTCGAAAAAAATCTAACTTTTTTTTAAAATTTTTCGTTGGCACTAAAGAACAGTTTAAAAAATCGTGATTTGTAAATCGTAAAAAATCTGCCGATTTGAAATAGAAAATTTATTTTGCCCGTGGCGGCCTCTAGAAGTCGGCTCCACATTCGGCAAATGGGCTCATAACTGCCGGACAAATAATCACAATGAAAAAATTCTTGCTCGAGGAGAAAGGTATAATCCATGGGCTTCCAACGCTACCAAGCAATAGACCTTACGACGAATAGTTCGTCCGGAATCTGCAAAAGAAGTCGTTTTTTAATGTAAATATAAGTTTTTTAAAAACCGATTTTCCATATATGCAAAACTATCAATGGGAATGGCCTGAAATTTTCCTGTGGGTCTTTAGTTAACGCCATATTGATACTTTTCAAGCCACAAGGGCGTACTGTAAAAATTACGAATTTTGTCACTTTTCACTTTTTCAGGAAAATTGAATTTTTTTTAAAAACTCGAAAACATCTAAAAAATTTTTTTTAATTTTTTTGTTGGCACTAAAAAATAGTGTAAAAAATCTTGATTCCAAATCAGTCTTCCGATTCGAAATAGAAAATTTATTTTGCCCGTGGCGGCCTCTTGAAGTTGGCTCCACATCCGGTAAATGGGCTCATAACTGCCGGATAAATAATCACAAAGACAAAATTCTTGCTCGACGAGAGAGGTATATTCCATGGGCTTCCAACGCTACCAAGCAATAGACCTTACGACGAATAGTTCGTCCGGAATCTGCAAAAGAAGTCGTTTTTTAATGTAAAAATACGTTTTTTAAAAACCCATTTTCCATATATGCAAAACTATCAATGGGAATGGCCTGAAATTTTCCTGTGGGTCTTTAGTTAACGCCATATTGATACTTTTCAAGCCACAAGGGCGTACTGTAAAAATTACGAATTTTGTCACTTTTCACTTTTTCAGGAAAATTGAATTTTTTTTAAAAACTCGAAAACATCTAAAAAAAATTTGTAAACTTTTTCTTTGGCATTAAAAATAGTGTAAAAAATCTTGATTCCAAATCAGTCTTCCGATTCGAAATAGAAAATTTATTTTGCCCGTGGCGGCCTCTTGAAGTTGGCTCCACATCCGGTAAATGGGCTCATAACTGCCGGATAAATAATCACAAAGAAAAAATTCTTGCTCGACGAGAGAGGTATATTCCATGGGCTTCCAACGCTACCAAGCAATAGACCTTACGACGAATAGTTCGTCCGGAATCTGCAAAAGAAGTCGTTTTTTAATGTAAAAATACGTTTTTTAAAAACCCATTTTCCATATATGCAAAACTATCAATGGGAATGGCCTGAAATTTTCCTGTGGGTCTTTAGTTAACGCCATATTGATACTTTTCAAGCCACAAGGGCGTACTGTAAAAATTACGAATTTTGTCACTTTTCACTTTTTCAGGAAAATTGAATTTTTTTTAAAAACTCGAAAACATCTAAAAAAAATTTGTAAACTTTTTCGTTGGCATTAAAAATAGTGTAAAAAATCTTGATTCCAAATCAGTCTTCCGATTCGAAATAGAAAATTTATTTTGCCCGTGGCGGCCTCTTGAAGTTGGCTCCACATCCGGTAAATGGGCTCATAACTGCCGGACAAATAATCACAATGAAAAAATTCTTGCTCGAGGAGAAAGGTATAATCCATGGGCTTCCAACGCTACCAAGCAATAGACATTACGACAAATAGTTCGTCCGGAATCTAAAAAAGAAGTCGTTTTTTAATGTAAAAATAAGTTTTTTAAAAACCCATTTTCCATATAAGCAAAACTATCAATGGGAATGGCCTGAAATTTGCCTGTGGGTCTTTAGTTAACGCCATATTCATACTTTTCAAGCCACAAGGGCGTACTGTGAAAATTACGAATTTGTCACTTTTCACTTTTTCAGGAAAATTGAATTTTTTTTAAAAACTCGAA